>OY821745.1:19125045-21525045 GCA_963682055.1 Primula veris
GCATGCTAATTTCAACGTAGGACACTTTGATAATAAGCATATAATGATAAGATGTTTCCACGAAGACGATTTTCAGAGACTTTGGATGAGAAATTTATGGTATATAGACCAATCACCTATGAGAACGTTTAAGTGGACCTACGACTTTGATCCAGATTATGAATCGCCGGTTGCGCTAGTGTGGATTACTTTACCTAAACTACCTTACATCTATATAATATGACTAGTATTTTTTTCTATTGGTAGTGCTTTTGGAGTCCGCTTATAGGGTTGATGAAATGACCTCTAAGCTTTTAAGGCCGGTAAAGGCTCGTATTTGTGTGGAAGTGGACCTAACTAAAGATCTAGTGGAAATAGTCCGTATAGGGTATGAGGAGAAGGAGGGTTTCTGGCAGTATGGTGAGTATGAAGATCTTCCTAGTTATTGTCTATACTGTTCAAAATTGGGGTATAAAAAAGATAAATGCATTTTTAAAGAAAAAGAGAAAGATAAGAGGGATAATAAGGAAAAAGAAAGCAACAACCCAGAAAAGCAAAAAGAAAAAGCAACAATGCAAAGGCAACAGATACACAATCAAAAGCGAACTTTTCCACAGGACAAATTATATAGAACCAAAGCAAATCCTCACAATCTTCGAATTGAAAAAAAAAAGAGTGGAAAGTACTAAAGACTGGATAAGCAAGACATTTTCAAAGCCTGCAGAAAATAGATAAGACAATAAGAAAAAAAGTGAATAATGAGCATATTCAAGTTGATGCTATAGAGATTGATGGTGATCAAGAAGAGGAAATTGTGATAAGTGACAATGCAACAACAGTAGAAGAATATAAACCTGTTGATATTGAAGATGGTGAGATTCCTATTACAGCAAGTACAACAATATCCAGTCCTGGTGCTGAAATTGATGAGGAGACTATACAACAAAATGATAATGAGGATACTACTGAAATAGAGAAAGTTAATGACAGACAATTGGTATTAGTCTTACCAAGATTTGAGGAGCATGTTTTCACCGAGTCCACCATTCAAGACAACTTAGACAAGCTCAACTTATCTCCAAGGAAATCACCAGAATTGCAACATGACAAAGAAGAATGGTTAGTGGTGCAATATAAGAATGATAAAGATAAAGTTTTGCTCAAAGGAAAAAGTCAGAGTCAAATGGCACTAAGTTCTTCTGTAAAGACCACTAGAAAGGTTTATAAATGATTAATCTAGTTATTTGGAATTTGAGAGAGATCTCAACTAAAGATACAATTAGAAGAGTGAAAAGTCTTTGTTTTCAATATAAGTTTCCAATTCTAGTTTGTCTAGAGCCTATGGTTTCATCTGATCAAGCTGAAGGTTTTAGAAGAAAGTTTGGTTTTGATAAGGTGTTGGTTCATTCTTTTAACAAGATTTGAGCTTTCTATTATGAAAATGTTGAGCTCAATATTGAAAGTGAGATTAATCAATGTATTAAGAGATAATTAATGTTAAGCGTATTCAACTTTCAGCTCATTTCGATTTACTATACTCAACTATCAACGTTTTGATTTAGTATACTGTACTAAATGAAAACTTTCGATTTAGTATATTCCGTCCAAATTGACCGTTAAATAGTGACGTCAGCTAACGTTTTCAGTTAAGTTGAAGGGCAAAATGCTCTTTTTACCTACTAAATTAACTAAAAAAAAAAAAACAGCAGCCCATGGGACTTGAACCCTTGTCTGTTTAATAAAGTGGAAGATTCTTAACCGCTTGGCCACCAATACTTCTATTGTAATAACAGCGTTATATATATATATATATATATATATATATATATATATATATAATCTATCTGTGTATAGATGTGTATGTATAACTTTGGGACTGATTTCGTAAATTTTAGAAAATTCAAATTTTATGTTTGTTTAATTTTGGCCCTTACATTTTCAAAAAAATAGTTTAAAATTACAACAAAATAAAAAAAAACACAAAAAAATATAAAAATCACAAAAAAAATAACAAAAATAACAAAAAATTATAAAAAAAATTATAAAAAAAATTATAAAAATCACAAAAATTCATAAAAAAATATAAAAAATCACAAAAAATCAAAAAAATTATAAAAATCACAAAAAAATTATAAAAATCACAAAAAAATATAAAAAATTATAAAAATCACAAAAAATCAAAAAAAAAAATTTATAATTTTTTTTGTTTTTTTTGATTTTTTGTGATTTTTTTATAATCACGGAAAATATTTTTTTGTGATTTTTATAATTTTTTGATTTTTTGTGATCTTTATAATTTTTTGTGATTTTTATACTTTTTTTTTATTTTTTGTGATTTTTTGTGATTTTTATAATTTTTTATATTTTTTTATGAATTTTTGTGATTTTTATAATTTTTTTATATTTTTTTGTTATTTTTGTTATTTTTTATATTTTTTTTCTGATTTTTATAATTTTTATAGTTTTTTTGTGTTTTTTTTATTTTGTTGTAATTTTAAACTATTTTTTTGAAAATGTAAGGACCGAAATGAAACAAATATAAAATTTGAATTTTCTAAAATTTACGAAATCAGTCCCAAAGTGTATATATATACATCTATACACAGATATAGTATATATATATATATATAACGCTATTATTATAATAGAAGTATTGGTGGCCAAGTGGTTAATAATCTTCCACTTTATTAAACAGATCAGGGTTTGAGTCCCATGGGCTGCTGTTTTTTTTATAGTTAATTTAGTAGGTAAAAAGACCATTTTGACCTTCAACTTAACTGAAAACGTTAGCTGACGTCACTATTTAACGGTCAATTTGGACGGAATATACTAAATCGAAAGTTTTCATTTAGTACAGTATACTAAATCAAAAAGTTGATAGTTGAGTATAGTTAATCGAAATGAGCTGAAAGTTGAATACGCTTAACATTAATTATCTCATGTATTAATATGCCTATTTACAGCAATTTGTTTAGTCAACAGATTCAGTTCAGTATTATCTATGTTAAATGTACTAAAAAAAAAAGAAAAATTTTGTAGGATTATTTAAACAATGTTTACACTCATGATCCATGGATTATTGGGGGTGCTTTCAATACTGTAACAGAAGAGATGGACAAAATTGGAGATTTTGATATTGATGTTAATGCTGCTAATGATTACCTGGAGTGTATAGATGGGAATGAACTTCTTGAGATAGGTTTTGAATGGTCCATATTTACCTGGTGGAACAAAAGAGCAAGCAATCAAAATATTCTTGAGAGAATTGATAAAATTTGTACTAATAATTCTTTTAATGATCTGTTTAAAAACGTTTCTTTGAAGTATCTAAATAAGAGATCATTAGACCATGCCCCTCTTTTGGTAACTCTTTGTACATAGTGGGATTTTAGTCCAAGAAGGTTTATATTTCAAAAAATTTGGGCTGCTCATAAAGATTTTGAGACAACTATCAAAGATAATTGGAAGCCTTTTAAATAAGGTAATGCTATAAATTCATTTTGCTATAATTTAAAATCAATAAAAAAAAAGTGCTGCAAGTGTGGAACAAAGATACATTTGGTGACATTTTCCAAAGGTTGGTAGCTGATGAGGATGATGTTCTCAAGTATGAGGCTGAGTTAGAAAATGAATATTCTCATGCAAATAGAGCTAAATTGAATAAACCTTATGGTGATTTAAACTATAATCAGAAGATAGAAGAAGATTTTTGGACGCAAAAAGCCAATGTTAAATGGGCAATAGAAGGGGAAGCTAACACTAAATATTTTCATTCAGTGGTTAGAAATAAAAGGAAAAAGTGCTATTTGTTGTATTAAATGTGCAGATGGGAATACCATTACTGATGCAAGTGAAATAAAAGAAGAAGCAAAAATGTATTTTCATTATGTTTTTTATCCTGGTCCAAAAGGATGAGTGATTTTAATAGTATAAATGACATTGATAAGGTTATTGGTGAGGATGATGTGGAGTTTTTGGATGCTTATCCCTCTAAGGAGGAAGTTAAGAATGTTATTTGGGGCTTGATAAAAATTGTTCCCCAGATCAAGATGGTTTCAATGGGTATCTTCACTAAATGCTAGCATATTATTAACATTGATATTTTTCAGGCTATTACACAATTTTTTGCTGGTTTTGATTTACCTAAGGTGATGACTACTACCCTTTTAGCTTTTCTCCCCAAAGTTAAGAACCCTATAACTTTTGCTGATTATAGGCCAATAAGTTTGAGTAATTTTTGTAATAAAATTATCTCAAAAAATCTTGCTACTAGACTTGTTGTTCTTCTTCCTAACTTTATTGTTGAGAATCAAAGTGGTTTTATTAAAGGTAGGGATATTGCTGATAATATCTTTTTGGCTCAAAAAATGGTTAGTACTCTCAATGCTAAACATAAAGGAAAAAATACAGCAATTAAATTGGATATGAAAAAGGCTTATGACAAGTTCTCCTGGCTCTTTCTCACAAAAGTGTTGAGAAAAATGGGTTTCTGTGAGGTTTTCTTTGATAGAGTTTGGAGGTTAATATCTAATATTTATTTTAGTGTTTTTATTAATGGTGTTGCCACTGGATTTTTTAAATCCTCTCAAGGTTTAAGACAGAGGGATCCATTATCTTAAGGACTATTTGTGATTTGTTCAGAAGTGTTTTTTAGAAATCTTAATAAGCTGGTGACTAATGGCAGATATACACACTTCAAGGTTCCTATTGGCTGTCCATACATTAATCATTTAGCATATGCTGATGATATTATTATTTTTTCTGGTGCAACTGGAAAATCATTGAATGAAGTGAAAAAAGTGATTATTCAATATGAAAAAGATTATGGGTAGAAGGTAGATTATGATAAAAGTTTCTTATATTGTCCAAGTCATGTGCCTATTGTTCAAGGTAAGAGGTTGGAGGAAAAAATGGGAATAGTTTTAAAAAAGCCACATTTTATTTATTTGGGGTGTAATCTTTATGCTGGAACGAAAAAAGCTATTTATTTTCATTTTTTGGTGGAAAAGGTTAGGGGGATGTTAAATAATTGGAAATCTAAATGGTTGTCTATGCGGTCTAAAATTACTCTTATAAATTCTGTAGTGCAATCCATTCCTATCTATATTTTATCTGTAATGCAGCCTCCAAAATGTACTATTGCTGCTATTGAAAGGGTTTTTGCTAATTTTTATTAGGGTTAAGATGAGGAAAAAAATAAATTTGATTGGGCATTTTGGAGTAAAAATTAGTTTTCCTATAGAAGAAGGTGGGTTGGGGGTGTAAGAAGCTTGACCGATGTTTAAAATGCTTTCTCTATTAAGCTCTGGTGGAAATTTAGACAGCTAAAATATGTGGTCATTATTTATGAAAACCAAATACTGCAAAAAAATCCACCCTATTCAAGCAAAGAAGACTATCTATAATGACACTTGGAACAGGATGTTAGAAAATAGAGAAGTAGCTGAAAAAAATATTGTCTGGCTTGTGGGACAAGAAAATTTAATGTGAACTGGGATAATTGGAGGATGACAGGTCCAATCAAATGCCTAAATGTGCAAGACAATATTTTATTAAATGACATAAGAGACAATGATGAATGGAAAAGAGATAGAATTAATACTATTTACCCAGCTAACATACATCATTATTTTTATACAAAATTGAGAGAACATACCTCTAGCAATGATATATTATGGTTTGGAAAGAGACTGCTACATGGGATTTTTCTGTTACAACAGCATGAAAATTGGTGAGGAACAAAAGCAATATCACTTGGGTTCATTCTCTCATTTGGGACAAAATTTTGCCTCACAGAGTATCTTGTTTCATGTGGAGAATTTTATTGAATATAGTGCTTATTGATAAAAAAAACATTCAGAGCAAAGATATTGAGCTACTTTCTAAATGTGATTGTTGTAATCAAAATGAAGAGAAATTAGAGCATATGTTTGGGCATGGTCCAATTGCATAGTCAATTTGGGCACATTTTAGTACTAAATTTGGTATTTTATACAATAATTATTGTATAAGGGGAAGATGTATGAGTTGGTGGTTGCAGTCAAATTCTTCTCTACAAGTTAAATGCATTAAAGTAATTCCTTCTGTTATTATTTGAGTTATCTGGAAAGCAAGATGTTCAAGCAGATATGAAGGAATTAAAATGACAAAGGAGAGGATTATTCAAAATATCATTACACAGCTGAATCAATTCATTCAACGAGATAAATCATATGGTGGTAATTATGATATTTTCTCTGGCTCTAGCATGGTTAATACTCATGCAGTGAAGAAAAAGGCTCAATTGGTTTGTTGGTCAAGGCCACCTAGATATAAAATTAAAATAAATGTTGATACTAGTTTTAAACAAGATCCACATTTTTCAGCTATTGGAGGTGTGGTGAGAGATCGCATAGGTGTTTTTCTAAAGGGTTTCTCTTTTATTGTTCATGCGGATTCTATTTTATAAGCTGAGACTCTTGCTATCTTACAAGGATTATTAATTATAGAAGAATATGGTTTTCATTATTGAAAGTGATTCTCAAAAATTGGTACATATTATATCCCATAAGGAAAAATGTCCTTGGTCTATTTATGTTATAATACAGCAAATTAAAAATATTATTCTTCGGAAAGGCATCAAGATTTGTCATGCCTTTAGGGAAGGGAATGGCGCTGCATATTTTATGGTAAAAAGTGGGCTAGATCTAATATCTGAGGAGTTAGAGGACTTTCCGAAGAGGTTGGCAAGTATACTGAGGTTGGATCGAGATCGTATACCAAATTTGCAATGAAACTGAATGTAATCGCCATTGTTGGGAAGGTTGGAGGAGAGAGAGTGACTGTCGGTATCCTATCTGAGATGAGAGGGGGAAAGAGAGACGCGTGGATTATCTGTAGAAAGATTGGGATTATTACGTATCAAGTCCCTGCTTTTACAAGTTTTTTGTTTTTGATTCGAAAAGTTTTTAATAATGTAATTTTGATTATGTTCTTGACTGATTGGAGCACTTTTGGCCCAATCATTTTGTGGGGTTTTCCACTCACATTTTTGTTACGTAATTATTATTGAAATAAAAATACGGGGTTTCCCCACCATTAATTTTTTTTTAAAAATACAAGTTTGCTTAGAAAATTACATAACTAATTCCTAAAATACAGTGATTCGGATCAATCTTTATTGACGAATCAGAACATGCCACGTCATTAATTTATGGCGGCGGATAGGTGACTGATCCGGATCACATGTCTGATCCGGATCATATGGCGGAGAACATATTTTTATTTCATTTTTGGCTTGATTTATTCATTTCTCCTCAATGCATGATCTTTTGACCGAATATAACTTTTCTTTTGGCTTCTTTTTGGTCCTTTGTCTTTCCCAACTTGCACTTTTAGTCCCGTCATCTCCTATCTTCACATAATAGCTCCTAAAAAGGGCAAATTTCACTACATATAAATAAATAAATGGTATAAAAATACACAAAAACAGTAAATTGATATAAAAATAACTATTTACACATTATAAAGTTGGGTTTTCTTTAATAATGAAGGCCAGCAATGATAGTTTTACGATCGAATCAAACCTGGTTCGAAATATACAAATATCATTATCTAACCAACAGTATCTGATAGAATCTCAAAATTTGAAAATTAAATTATTCATGATCGATCAGCTTGATCGGTCAGGTTAGATATGTGAAGCTAACCGATCAGAACAAGCTTCTAGAAGGATTTCACAATTCAATAAATAAATACTAGTAAATCAACTTTTTATGTACAAGGGATTTGAGTTTTTACTAGTTGGGTTGGGTTGGGTCAAATTTAAGCAGTGATAAAATGTCTATGTTTCGCAACAGATTTTTTGGGTCAAAATTGGATTTTAACGATTTATTTTAAAATTTTACAGATTTTTTAAAATCTTTTTGAGGCTAAAAATCAGAATTTTAAAAAATAAATAATCAAAACATGCACAGATTTTAAAAATCAATAAAAAAAAAAATCTGTTGGCAAAAACAAAAAGAAAAGAAAAAAGAAAGTGAATAAAAACAAAAAGAGAAAAAGTCAGTAACCGCCACGGAGCGCTGTAGTAGTAGTAAAAGTTGTAGTCCCCAAATAAGTGGGTAATTAAAAAAGATTCAACAAATTTCTAATCCAAAATTACTTCTCACAACTACCATTCCAATAACAGAGAAAAGAAAAAGAAGAAAAATGATGAGAAGATACATAACCGGCAGGGGGAGAATAAATGGGAACGATGAGATAGGGATGAGTGAGAGTGGTGAATTGGAGGAGGAGTTTGTTAGAGAGAGAAAGAGGAGGATGAAGAAGCCTCCTGACGACGACGTTTGCCCTATTTGCTTCAGTGATTTTGTCTTCCCTTGCCGCGGCCCCTGCGGCCACTGGTACTGCGGTCAGTTTAATTATATTTATATATTTTTATTTATTCCCTTTATCTCTCCTACTACTATTTCAATATATTGTTTTTATATATACATATATTATATTGAGTTTACTTTATTTTGTTTTTTTTTTGGTTAGAAATTAGCATTCTTGTTACTTAAAGAATCAACTTACAGTGAAATCCTTCACCCCTTAAGAATATCTTAATATTATAAGTTTACATTTACCAAGTTGGAAAAATTATACTTATATGAAATTACTTAATTTTGTTTTTGGTTTTGAAATTAGCATTTGTATTACTTAAAGAACCAATTTAATGTGAAATTCTTGACCCCTTGAGAATATCTGAAGTTTACATTTAGTCATTTATGAATATATATATGTATATATATAAATATATATACATTATATGAGGAAATTACTTGATTTTTTTTTTTTGATTTACAAAGTATTAAAGCTCAGTACTATAGTGTATATGTGTGTGTGAAATTACTTGATTTTGTTTTTAGGTTTAGATAGAATTAAAGCTCGGTAATATATGTATATATAGAATTAAGTAGATGCTTGTCTAATGTATGAGAATGTTCTAGTTTATGTTACAAGTTGATAGAAGCTTGTAGCTAGTATAAGTTAAGGAGTTAGTAGTTGAAAGTGGGAGCATTTAATGTATTTTTGTCTTATAAATAGATGGAGTCACAACTCATTTGAGTGTGCTCAACATTGCTACTAAATACAATTCTCTCTCTAAATTATATATATACTCTAAAATCCAACAATGTGCGTGTCTTTGTGATTAGTTGCTTTTGTTTTTGGTTTAAAAATTAGCATTCATATTACTTAAAGAATCAATTTACAGTGAAGTTTTTGACCTCTTGAGGATATTAGAAGTTTACATGTACGAAATTGGAAAAGGCAGTTTAATTGCTGATCTACTTATAAATTAGTATAAACCACAGCAGCAATGTTTCTCACTCCGCTTTTTGAGCTCGATTGTAATGATTATATATTTGGGTAAATTATATGATTATTACCATTTCTCAAAAAAAAGTTGTAGGAAACGTCAAATGGAACTAATTTACAAAAATTAAAAAAGCGTATAAAACAATCGAAGAACCATATGTTGATTCCGAATAAGGAAGTGAGAGTATTAAATTGTGCTCATATGACACATTATACTTAAGAAATACAGACTTCGGGATATGCAAATGATATTAGAAATGCATTTGTTTCTACATTTGATTCCCAATAGCTATGTCAATCCCAAGCCATTAAATATGTTGGGAGATAGAAACCGAACCATCTGATAACGTTTCCAATGTTACAAGTTACAAAATAGCACACTCAGGCAAATACCAACTTTCTTGGCACACAGAAAGATATCCCTAAGCTAGTTGTCAATCATTTACCCCCTATTTAGCACTTGTATTAAATACAAACCATTCCTTTCTTTTAAGTAGAACATTTTAAGGTTAGGGGACGCTAAATTGTGCTCATATGACACATTATACTTAAGAAATACAGACTTCGGGATATGCAAATGATATTAGAAATGCATTTGTTTCTACATTTGATTCCCAATAGTTATGTCAATCCCAAGCCATTAAATATGTTGGGAGATAGAAACCGAACCATCTGATAACGTTTCCAATGTTACAAGTTACAAAATAGCACACTCAGGCAAATACCAACTTTCTTGGCACACAGAAAGATATCCCTAAGCTAGTTGTCAATCATTTACCCCCTATTTAGCACTTGTATTAAATACAAACCATTCCTTTCTTTTAAGTAGAACATTTTAAGGTTAGGGGACGCTATCTCATTCAAGGTCAAGCAGACCACCGGTTATTAACTCATCTTCCAACCCAATAATTGGGACAACTTAATTTAATCCGTTGATAGTCATCAAGATTTGTATTTTTACTTAAAACCACACCTCATTAGATTATCCTCAATTTGAAGTTTTATAAGTATTTTTATCTATGTGCCTGTTTATACTTTGAATGGAAACAAATTACAACTTTCAACTCTCTAAGACATCCAGAATGTGACCTTTCTTCGAGAGTTAGAGAGAAACTGTTGAGATAATCCAAATTTGAGAACATCACTATTTGTATCGTTCTTGCATAAAGACCGATGGGGATATACACCAGTATCTAAATGTAGACGAACCATGCATTGTTCACTAATGGGTAGTATTGAACTAATTACTTGCTGAAATAGTGAGTTCTGAATTAACATGCTTATTAGTTACTATAGTTTTGCTTTCTGTGACGATTTTGTCTGGTACTTTTTTTCTCTGAGGACGCAGCAGTTCTTAGCTCTTCATGTGTATTTACCAAGTTAATGAGACTTGTACAAACATGTGATCTAGGAGTGTCTGACACGAATGTGAAATATCCTGTTTTCCAGCTTGTGTATGGATCCATATGACCTAATTGGTTTTGCACCACTATGTATTTATCTTGCATAAACATCGATGAGCATATACACCACTATCTAAATATAGGTGCACCATGTACTATTAACTAGTGGGTAATGTTGAACTAATAACTTGCTGAAATAGAGAGTTCTGAAGTAACATGCTTATTAATTACTATGATTTTGCGTTCTGCGACAGTTTGTTTGTACTTTTGTTCTAATTCAGGTGGTTGTATCCTACTGTATTGGAACTATGCTTCTGCAATTCGACCTTGCAAGTGCCCCATGTGCTCACAGAGGATTACTAAGCTGATACCAGAGGCATCATTGCACTCAACTGAAAATGATGATGTGCTGGAGAATGTTAAGAAATACAATCTTCTTTTTGTGGGAGGAATGCATGGTTTCTTTAGGGTAAGTTTGGCTCAATGTCTGCTCGTTAGTTGCCTTTCTCTCTTATTCCTTCACCCATGCTGTATGACCGACGTGCACCTCTGCTGTTTTAATTTTCTAAAGTTATTGTTGCATGATGATGTCTGCCCTTGGCGTTATTCGGAAGTTATGATCATTGATTAGTTTTGATTTAAAATTGTGGATGTTGATATCCACATACCATTGATACATTGGTCTTTATTATGTATGTTGTATGAAGGATTGTTTGTGTGTTGTGAGTTGGCTATTTAAATTTTAAATTGTCTTGGGATTCGTGTACGTCTTTGTTGAATATTTAGTTATCTTTTGGATATCTATGTTCTTGTGCATGCTGATACACATTTTAGAGAAACCAATTGCGTATTTGGTAGCAAAACTTGGGATTACAATTGCCGGAAAAATAAGTATGATTACCGGTTTCCCCCTAGTTTAACGCAGTGCATGTTCTCTAAGTTTCTATAGGTTGACACCTGAAAGGAATTTTAATCTGACCTCTGGATGGGTTGGAGTCGGCTCCCTATATATTGGCAGTAGCCAAATAGATGACCTCGTCACGTAAATTGGTTCTCAAGAAGAGTATTGGAAAGTTTAATTTGACACCGACTGCATTAACCATTAAGTAGACATTTCATGGGAATTTTAGAGAAATGACAAAACAGTGTGTCTGTTCACTTGACAAATGTGGGATAAAGGAATGTATGTCTTTGGATGTTGGATAAATTGTCAAATTTTGTGTGTGGGTAATTTGGCTTTTATACCTGATTAAGCATATGCTACCAGTCTTCTTTAAAAGAAAATGAGTAGTATCTTTGATTTACTTACGACATAGTGATAGATTTAAAGATACACGCAAAAAGATTTAACTTTGTTACTAACAGTATTAGCATACAAATTTGGTATTTTTTTCTATCTGTTGCCAGCTCAAGTGCTCTTATAAATTATTATACAGTTCATAAATCCTTTTGTATCGGTTTTGGTATTTACATCAAGAGTGGTCAATGCAGATGATTTTAATGTAGCAAGTGTTGTCTCCACACATTAATGATTTTTCTTTGATACCTTTTCTTTCATTCTTACTCTGTCCCCATCTTGCTTTTCTTTTTCGAGGTAGAAAGTGGTTAGGTTGCCATTCGTTGTGAAGAGAATGATTGGTGAGATGATGGAACCTCATGGAAATCCTAATGGCTATCACATGTTGCGGTTTTTTGTGGTGAGTTCCATAGAGCCTCCAATCAGTTATTGATTCTCTTCTGAGGTTCATGTAGGGCCATATTTGTGATAGAAACAGAAACATACTGCTAGTTGAATTCTTGCGAACAGTTAACACTGTTGCATTTCAAGCTAATAATTCTTTAAGAACTTGGGAGACATGAAGGAAGATCTTCAGGAAATCTTGTATCCTGCACTAAATACATTCAAAGTTTCCTCGTTGAATCTGAAATGCAAATAGGAATTGCTTATCAAGCTTGAATAATGCTTCCTTTTAGTACCAACATATAATTAGAGGCATTGTCTTTTTGGGAACTTAGAATCTGCTATATTAGATTTTCCCAAGGGCAAAAGACTATACAGGGCAGAACATGACCGATGAAATTTGTCACATTATTAAACAAAAAAAAAATAGTTTTGTGAATTTGAAAATAAAAAACTATGAGATAAGCCATTATTCTATAATACGTGGTAGTAAATATTGTTTGTGTGCCTTTGCTCTCTGATCTAATTATCGTCAGTTGTAAAGCAATACCAAATCTACGTTTTTTTCAGCCTTAAATTTTGAGTTGTTCAATGAAAGTCACGGCTTATGTTTAACGTTATTGATTGAAAAGTAGATATGTTCTGAAGCATTTGATGCTTGCTTGTTTGAAGTTTTATAACAAGTTTTTATTGGGTTGTCATGCAGATACTATTGGGTGCTATCTACTGTTCTGGACGGTTTGAGTTCCTTCCAAAAGGTTAGTGTCAGGACTTTCAGTTGTCTTTTGTCCTTAATATCTTAAATGTCCGGTTTGTTCTGTTGCTCTTCATAAGTTAACATGAATACAATGTTAATGCTACAAGTGTACGACGGTACTATATTGGAAATGTAATACAAACAGAAGAGAGTGTTTAAGAGACTGTTATAACTAGTGTTGCTAGTTCCCATGGATATTTTCCATTTGTGGACTTAGATATACATCAAAACTGGAGGTGGAGGGGTGCTATATAGTTATAAGTTAACCAGTCTTTTATTCTTTAGCTCACACTTTTTTTTCTCTGCTATATTTATTTCCTGTTAAATGTACTGACTAAGAGCATATGTACAGCCATGAATTCTGTGAGCGCATTCGATCTGGCCCTCACGATGCTTGTTCTCATCCTGCAAATAATTGGACACTGCTATAGGTGGCTACAGAGGCGACAAGCAAGGCGTTTACAACTTGTTCCATAGATGCTCAAATTTCACTATACTAAATGTGACTGGGTCGAATTAAGATGAATAGCTACTACAGATGGTTATGATACCTTTAACTGGCATTGATGTAATTGTAAAGTTTAGAAGATTGTAAACATATGACTATGTGCTATAAGGAAGATACAGATACTTAATAGTTAATATGACCTTTACCCATAGACCGGCATGTGCTGTAAATCTTGTGTGGGTTTCGTATCCTCATGGTATGTACTATGTATACCATTGACCTGGTTGATAGGGGTTGCTACGATCATGTTGCAAATATAGAGATATTTGTGCTCAAATTGTGTTTGGCTAATGGAGAATTGTTTATGTAGCTCAAATGCTAAATGTTTAGGATTTATCCCTAATTACATTAATGGAGATTTTTTTATGTGAATCCCCCTACTTGGCTCTTGTTCCTTGGAAGTATCTTTTGTCATTAACTTTCTAAAGCCATATTTCTTGTGGATTTGAGACTTGCTATTTCCCTTTAGCCGAGTTATCGGACAATATATCAACCTCCTGGATTTAGGTGCTCTTCTTTGTAAAATCTGCCTCTACTTCTGCGCCTAACCTATTTAGATCTTATTTGTCTAAATTTGCAACTTGTGGACTTGTGGTATATATTACTGGAGTTATGTTAAATTTGGTATATTTATTCTTTAGTAATAATAGTTGTAGGCAATAATTCTTGGTAACCTGTTAGTGTTGATTCACACCGATAAATTATCACTGTTGAATTCATGGTAATTTTTTTATTGGAAGAGAGAGAATGGGGAATATGTAGTTTGTACGGAAAGCTTGTTAGAGGATGGTGTGAAATTTGCTGATTTGTCATTTGTGGACTCTGAACATGAGTATGACCGTACGAGTAACTCAGTTGTATATAGTAATTTAACAATTGCCGAATAAATTAGCTGGCAAAATGTTGATCTGATAAAAGTTTGATATTAACTGGTAAGATTAAATATGCTAACTTTTTTTTTTTCTGGTGAAAAGTACTTGGTAATGAATGAGTTGCCATCCGAAAGGTGTTTCACAAATGCAGGAACAGAACTGCCCTTTAATCTTGCTCGTATTCTAGTAAATTGTATCCATTGAATTGCAAAAAAAAAAATTGATGCGATGTCTAATCCTGTTGATTCTAGTAATCTTTTATCCATTGTATCACAGTTTTTGGAGAGTGATGTCTACATTTTGTTGTTCAGTAACCACTAGCTAGATATTGTACTTGTGTGAAATAATAAGAGCAATCAAGAAATTTGTTTCAGAATGTATGATCTTTGGGATAATTTGACCATGACTTAATCTCTTGGGTTGCGTTGGTGTATTTCATATAATGTGCATAACGTCAAATAACTAGTTTAATTAGCGGTGGTTTTTCACTCCGACTATAAAGATATTTCTGTATCAAAATTGATTTGAAATTGGCTCCCACATGTTGAGTATGTCGTCGGTCATTGGATGAAGAAGCTGGTCTGAGAATTTATAGTGGAAACCAGTGCATTCTCCAATATGCTTCGGTCTTAATGGCTTCTTTTTATCCATTTTCAAGCAATACATACTGCCAAGCTAGATAGTCGAACCCCTTGCACCACTTTTGTTGTTCTAACCATTTGTCATCCACTGCCCACTCTGTTTTAGTGTCTGGGTTTGTTTTTCAGTAGCATTTGAAAGATTATATCATGTTTGCGTGAAAATGTATGTTTAGAAGCTAATCAAATGTTACATTATATGATTAACTCTTAAAATAATTTTGATATGACCGGTTAAAATTACACGTAGTTTCATACATGATAATTAAACAAGAATGGTAAGAGTACAAAGATATGGGCTAATTTGCACGATATAGATATTTACATGGTATGATACGGGTACGACGGTACGATTCGTTAAAAAGAATTTGGGAACTGTATGTTTGGGATACGCCAATAATTTTGGCATAATTTTATTTATAAATATTAAGATTTTGTAAGATACATAATGATAATTGTATATAAAGAAATAAATAAATAAAATTAACATACTGTTGTAAGCGAATTAGGTCAATGGTAACATAAATGTGATAAGCAATGTAAGAGGTAGAGAAAAGTGTTGAGAGAGAGGAGAACATTACTCATTATATTAGCTCAAGTACAACAATGGTGGAACCTCACCTTAATATAGTGAAACGTTGAGCTGGTTACAAGTTTACAAATAAATGGCATTAAACCCAAAAGTTGTAACATATACACCACTTATTACATGAAATAAATTTCATCAGCATCCACATAAAATGAGTTACAACACTCCCATTTGGATGTGCGAAATAGACTTTACTTCACTTGAACTTCTCCATCCTCACGTAGATGTGCAAATTTTGTTGTTGAAGTCAATGTTAATTCACAGATACCAACACATAAAATGGTGTTGCCAAATGGAGTGGGCCAAAACACTATACAAGTGCATGAATGAACTGACTAGAATATTTGTGCCTCATCAAAAAAACTTTGCCAAGAAAACCCGTTGAGAAAAACTTGGTCGAATGACAAAAGAGTACACAACAGTCAGTAGTACCGGGAAAATAATCATACATGATATGTCTCATTAAAACCTTGTTAAAGAAAATGCAGTGGGACAAAACTCTAATCGAATGACAAAACAGTGCACGATGGTTAGAAGTATACAACCGGATACTCTTCCTGATTTCAGCAATCCTTAGTGAGAGCGGGGATTAGAAATGTGTCTCGTTAAAAATCTTGCCAAGATAAACCCATTGGGACAAACTCTTGGTTTAAAGACAAAAGAATACACTCACAAGTGTTAAGTAACACGAGCATTTATCATGATGCTCTCTTTCACTTACATACGACCGGATGCAAGGATTTCCGCTAATTAGTCATACAAGATAGATAAGCATGCATCAGGATGCTCCCCCTAACTTGCATACAATTGGATGCAAGGATTTTGTATTCCTAGAAATAGTACGAGCATTCGTTGGTATGCTTTATTTATACATGCACACACCTGAGTGTTGTTAAATTCACACATCTGGGTGATGTAAAATTTAAACATGGAATAGGAACGAGCATCCGACATGATTCTTTTGTACTTCATATGTGAAGATTTAGTTTGGCAAAATATGCTCAGTGGCATAATCTAATCATTTGTCTGTTGATCGATAACACCAACTTGTCCTCAAATATGACAAGTGCTTCATCGTGAGACAGACACATGTACTTCATATATCGCTAAAAACAGCTTGAATCCATATACACTCTCTAATCGTCTCATATAGCACGAGTATATATGAGTGATTCATTTGGAGTCTTACCAATACCTCCAAGATATCGCCATATTCATACTGGTAAAGACATAGCCATGGTAGGAATATCACTTATGCGGGTCTGATAAATAACCGGCATCAGTATAACCGAAAAAGGGGGGCGTTAAGTCAAGTACCAAAGGGGGAAGATACACTCGATAACGCAAAAAGGATAAGACAAGCCCTCATCCATAGTTACCTTAAGATAATGGGAAAATGTCTTTAATGCCATTTCGGTGGCAGCATGTTAGCGCGATGCTGTGTCGAGCTAGACAATTCACAACAGACGAGATGTTCGTCCTAGTACATCAAACCAAGTACAATGATGAGGTTATTGTACTCAGATATGAACATCATGGTTCGATATCTCTTCATTGTCACTTCAGGGACGGAATGGGTCTATACATGCTAGTGATCGAACGATCATGGGAGAATGTGATGGATTAACGTCATGATGACTAAAGCGTCATAACACTTTTCTAGGTGTAGTGAATCATGGACTCAGATTCTGTCGATATGGGACTCGATCATCAGGCCGAGTCACTACCGTGTCTTCCCACGATCTTTCATCGCGAAGAGCAAATTCTAAAAAAAAGAATTGCTTCAAAACATGCAAGGGCATAATACTTGTTCAAGTATTCCAAACTGATCAATTACTCACTTAAGAAGGGATAGCACACCCGTTTGGATTATTTTAACTCATAAAGTGAACGTCTCATTCAATTGAGGACGTGTTCCGAAATCAGGAACTACTTGATTCAGGCATATGAAGTCCAACTAGGACCTTCATCAACATCTCTCTATCTAAATCCCCATAGAGATAAAACCATGACCACAGTTAAAGGTTGCATACTCAGTTTTTCGGAAACTACTAAACTGGCAAAGTAGGGGACCGGTATAACGCCCATTATGAGGAAATAAACCATCTCTCAATGAATTCTAAAGTGTGAGATAAGCCTTGTGCTAGGAGGTGAGCAATGCACATCATCATTATTCTTATCACGCTTCCTTACGAATACCCAAATAAACGAACTTGTTTAACATTGGGCGGTGTTGGAGCTAAATGTCCGAACACTCTTTCGCTAAGGAATTCTACTTGGATTGTGAGTTTTCATAAGTTCAGTCTGTTCTTTGTTGACTTCAGGAAACAATATGTGATTCCCTATTATCATTTGCTTATATTATCAGTCGTCACCGAATATATGAACAAGTGAGCAATGACAGTCTCGTTTCGCTATAATATCGTCTAAGATATCATGATCAACAAATATTTCAAGATTCTGAGGATGAGGAGGAATCACACATCTCATTGATCCTTTATAATCTCGTACGGCAAATGAGTTTCAGTTTACCACTTCTAGGGCTGAACGAATTCAGAACTGGTCAACTTCCTCGTTACATAGGAAGGACTACAGACTGACGGTCGATGGCAGCGTCATTTGCTTGGCGGGTTCGACCAAAACAACGCGTTTCGACAGGAACACGACGTCTAATAGGGACGACTATCCTTGCACGTAATTTGCAGATGGTATATATGATCTCGTGACATTTCATAAATTTCCAAGTCCGTCTGGCACTAATTTAGACTTGGGGGAGTCTATGCACGCACTTATCACTTAGTGCATTTTGGGAATCAAGATAAGATTGAGTGGGTTATTGCCACATTATTTCACGTCGTTCCTTTTCAATGTTAACATGCAAATCTTCCTTAAGGATGGGGAGTATAGTCTTAGCAATGTCACTTTCGCATATCATGCGATAAAGAGATCGCTTGCCAAGGTAACTCTATCAAATGATAGGCAGGGGATACATAATCGACGTATATCCCCTTCAGAGGTCCATATTTTGAACGCTTTTGCGGGTCAATCAAAAAATTAATCGAGCACTCAAACACGCATTCATATGAGACATCTGGCCCATAACCAGTTACCAACTGTTACGCATTCAGTGTTTTGAGTGACTATGAAACTTAGACTGACCAATGCAGCAAAATAGCATATCCCCACACAGAAATAGGAATCTTGGTGCACAAAATCAAGAAAAGCGTGCAATCATTTGCAGTCGCCTCATCATAATTTCCGTGAGTCCATTTGGGTCTGAACATAATCGACAATATGTTCAATTTCAATTCCCAAAGTCAAGTAATACACATCGAAATTTTGATGTTTACTTTTTGGCATTATCATCGACTAGACTTATTAGGATAATCCGGAATATGGGCCATCAACTTAATGATAAGGCTAAGAGTTTGGGAAGTGCTGCATTACTGTGGACAACAATAAAATATGACCTTATTGTTGATGCATCAATCATAACCATATATATTTATGGTATGTAGTATGGTTGGATAAGTCCACAAATATCTCCTTCAATTCTTTCGAATTCTATGAGACTATTTTAGTGATCTTTACACATACATGTCTTTCAAACAAGGCATTAATGATATGTGGATTTCAGACTAATCACGAAATATCTCCTCAAAGAGGATACAAACGCGATGCGATGATAAAGCGATCATCGTCTTTTGACCTAGGAATATCTCATCCGGTCAATGCCACAATGTCAAAATGTTTTTATCAATCGGCGATAGGCGAATGATAATATAGACATTCATGTCTCAAGCATCAGGCTCGCGACAGTTCGAGGAAAATAATACTTGTCTCGATTCTCTATTCGAGGACAACGTCCACGAAAAGCATTAGCATCAGACATAAAAATTGCTATAAACCCAATAGGACGAGTAAACTCTCATCCAATAACAGATAGGCGATGAAGGAACATAGTGAATATAAATTCACGTTTCTGCTTATGGAATACATTTTCCAAGCTAGTATTTTTGGTGATGGATCACTCCAATACGTCAATTTCAAACATTTGTTCACCAAAGACGTCACCACGTCTCAAATGTGATGGCGGAATAAAATCAACGCCTTAGCCTTCATCTCGAGAGTAAAAATAAACTCGTGTTTTACTCATCTAAGATGGCATCCAACAAATTTGGGCATCACATTGTCACACATCAGAGTGACTAACATGTGGTGACGGAAAATACCTCGCGTAAGCATTCACTTCGTAAGTATGCTTTGCGATTTTTCCCATCATAGATGGTATCCAACTAATGTTAAGAGTTCTGGATTAATTATCATATAAAACGACTGGTTCATATGTTTATGGTTTGCACAAGCACAAACTTTGTTTCGAAACGACAACTTCGAAAAACACTAGTTTTGCTTTTCAAGCGAACTGGTTCCCATTGATCGAATGACATGTTGATACTAAGACACCAATTCGTCGAAACATACATAACTATGTAAACACACTCGGGAAATTATTATTTAGTCAAACCTTTTCGGTAGCTCTACTTGAACACGACCAGGTAAGACGATGAGGGTGGTGGGTACGAATGCCACTTATACACCGACCTTATTAGGATAACAACTATCCGCTTATATCTTTTATAGACATCGTATAAAAATAGGTGAGCCTATTTGGAGAAATTTCATAATTTTTCCAACTTAAATGTGAAAATATATGATTTCGCAAATTAATTTTTATGTAAAATTTTAAGCTCACACATTCTATTCGTTAAATAGACATAGGATTAAAAATTAATAATTTACACAATTATATGATAATAGACCTTTAATCAGCCTCCATTAATACGTGATTTTAAGTTACAAAAAAATTAAGGGATTTACACATGTAACTTAAGTTTGTTACTACCCTTAAACATCAATTACTATTTACTAATAACCTAAGTCATAATTTTTTTTATAACTCTAAGCATTTAATTACTAGCCATTAAGTATCTTAATGTTACAAATTTATACCACAGAAACAGTAATGATCATATTCCAGGAATAATGATTTCAGTTACATATTTTAGAAGCTAATTAGTTTTGGTTTTACCATTTGAACATGCAATTTCCGTTTCTAAATACATAATAATGTATAATTGGACCAAACATGAACAAATTAATACACATATACTGTTTTTGTGTAAAGGGGAGAACTACAGGGACTACGAGTGTAAATGAAAGAAACTATATTCAGTTTTAGCTAATTTACAGTGGCAGTCCAACAATTTAAGATGATTACATCTATGGTCCTATGTTTCTGGAGCATTACATAGAAGTTCTACTGTTTCATAAAATTGCAGTTTTATTTCTATAATGAAATATGACTCTATTACAAAATTCCGACACTTGTAGAATGTAAATGCAATTAATTAAACTTCTAGACAGATTAATATAAATTATTAAACTGCTAGACTGCTTTGTAATTAAACGAAACTGTCAGACAGAATAGTATAAAACTAAACTGCTGGACTGTTTGTTAATTAAAAGAAACTGCCAGACATAATAGTATAATTACTAAACTGCTGGATTGTTTATGTAAATAAATTACAAGACTGAAATGAAACTAATCTAATTACAGAATTGAAACAGTACTTTAAATAAATTACAGAAAGGTAAAACAGAATTTAAAAGTTACAGCTAATGACAGCAAATTGAAATACTGAAATTAAATTACATAAATGAAATGAAATCAAATAAAAAAGGACAGAAAAGAAATAGATGAGGCTACTGTTTAACAGTATGCCCTTAACCGATATTCGCCTAACCACCTTTGAGATTTCTAGTTATGTTTGGCGCTTCGATCCTAAGGTACAACGTCTCGGATGACTCGCCGAAAACTGACGACGAGTCAAGGTCGAGCTATTGGTGGGTGGTTCTGTCTGACTAAAATGTAATGCTTCTGTTTAGGAAGATGATATATACTGTTGTGTTTTATTTCAGAATGTTCTTCTTTGACATGCGGGGGGTCATTAAAGTCACACTTTAATACTGTCAGTTTTCAAAATTCGAAACTGCAGTATTAACTCTGTAATGAATTCATATTCATTGCAACAGTTACATCTTTGCTGGAAGCTTCCGTCGAGCACGATCGTCGAGCAGGCGCGCTTCCGACGAGCAAGCGCATGTGCGTTACACAATACACATGTGTATGTGGACACACAACTTAATATCCACATGAGATATCTTTGTATATATATTGTAAAAATGACTTCATTTTCCAATGTCGGACAATTTCCAATGAGTTATCCTCATTAACCCATTTTTCAGCATTAAGAGTTTTACTCTTTCTCAACCCCAATGTTTGACGCCAATTTCCATTCACTTACATTCTCCGAATAAGTCATGCGACATACCGTTACGAAACTTGTCATACCATCTACTCAACCGTCTTGAATATGGTGTCAAAAGACAACGACTATCAATTGGAATCTTGACTCAAAGATGGTCTCGTGACCATTCGGAAACTAACATGTTAAGCATGGTTTTTCCAGCATTCTATTCTTTGTTTTGTTTTATTGTTAAACTCATTATTATGTATTTTGTCATTATTTCTTAACTTGTTTAATCTCAAACTCGAATTTATTACGTTGTTGTTGATTTTATCGGCTTTTTTTAATGTTTGAATTTAAATACATCATCCTAAAATAAAATCTTAAATTTCTATTTTTTTTCTAAAAATTCTGAAAACGAACCCTACCGGAACGATCGGATTTTGTTCCGTTCAGATTTTACTGTCGAAAGTATAGTTGTTGTAAAAGAAAACGGGACAAAAAACGTAAAAAATATAAAAAATTACATGTGAAAAAATAGGGAGTGGTAAGCAGGGGAGGAACTAGGAGAGCTCCTAGGGGTTACGACCCCTATATTTTTAAAAAATATTTTTTTACAGTATAATTTTTATTTTTAACGAGAATTCGCAATTTAAACGTCATCCCATATCGAAATTTCAAAATCCATTCCAAATCTATTGATACTGGCTCCGCCACTGGAAAACGAAAGGCAATAAGAGGTAAACAATATTTTTAAAAATGGAAACGAGTATACCGGTAACTATCGAAACTCGAAAGCTAAAAAATGGAACGGATTAAGATTGATTTTATTTTTGTTATGTTCGGTTTTCATTTTAAAAAACATAATAAAAAACCGAAGCGACCCTCAACTTCCCTTTCCCACATATAAGGAAACACATGTTAGCTTATATTAGTAAATGTGTAAAATATCGTCTAGATACATCCCCCCGCATATTATATTACTAAAACCGTCCTTCTTTAAATAAATATCTCTCCGTCTAAACCACGCATCATTATCATTCTCTCTCTCTCTCTCTCTCTACATATCAATATACATACATACAAACTGGCTCACTACAATTTTATCTTTCCTTTTGCTTTACAAATTCCAATGGAAAGTTATAATTCATCATCACTTTGTTGTTGTTGCTGTTGTTGTCCTTGTTAGAACTTTTTGGGGATTTTTATTGATATTCACTCCTTATTATTATCACTACTCTTATATTATTATTGTTGTTGTTGAATTATGTTTTAATCAACAATTTTGGGGATCCTATTCACAAACTATTATATTCAAACTAGGGTTTTCCTAATTAAACAATTTGTTGTGTTTAGGGTTGAATTTTGGGGATTATTATTATTATTGTTCAATTAGAGCTGAATCAACAATTTTGCGAATTCTATTCACAAAATTAGGGTTTTCATTTTCCCCAGAATGGATTCAACACACACCCAATCCAACCTCTCTCTAGGCTTCCTCTCTCACTCCTCTACGATCCCGCTCCAACTAATGGAACACCGAACCGATACCCATGGGGAGGAGAGGGAACCCGATACCGAGGAGAGAGAAGTGGAGGAGTTTCGCATCTTAGGCCACTCCATGTACCTGAACAAGCGTAAACGAGACTCCGATTCTTCTTCCTCTTCCTCTACCCGGGCCTCGGTTGATCCTCCACCAACCCTAGAATCTCGTCGCTCGGAAGTTAGGGTTTGGGCTAATCAAGCTTTATCTGTCGCCGACCCAGAAATATTCAATATAATGGAAAAAGAAAAAGATAGGCAGTATAAAGGGATCGAATTAATAGCTTCGGAGAATTTCGTGTGTAGAGCGGTTATGGAAGCGTTAGGTAGTCATTTAACGAATAAATATTCCGAGGGTATGCCTGGGGCGCGATACTACGGTGGTAATAAATACATTGATGAGATTGAATTAATGTGTTGTGAACGCGCGTTAAATGCGTTTTCGCTTAGTTCTGAGAATTGGGGGGTGAATGTTCAGCCTTATTCATGTACCTCTGCGAATTTCGCTGTTTACACCGGATTATTATTGCCTGGTGATAGGATAATGGGGTTAGATACGCCTTCGGGTGGGAATACGAGTCATGGGTATTATACGCCGAATGGGAGGAAAGTGTCGGGTGCTTCTATTTTCTTTGAGAGTTTGCCTTATAAAGTGAATCCTCAGACGGGCTTAATTGATTACGATAAGATGGAGGAGAGGGCGCTTGATTTTCGTCCAAAGGTGCTTATTTGTGGTGGGAGTTCGTATCCTCGGGAATGGGATTATGCTCGGTTTAGACAGGTTGCGGATAAGTGTGGGGCGGTGTTGCTGTGTGACATGGCGCAGATTAGCGGTATCATTGCGGCAAAGGTGAGTTCTTTTTTGTTATTTAAAGATTTGTGATGGTATTAGTTGTTTTGCTTTCCATAAAAATTCGTAATAGTGCTCTCTGTTTATGTCTGTTATGATTGCGTCTTATGTCTTGTACACGCCAATTTGTGTTTAAATAGAAATATTGGATGCTTGTTGTCCTTCGAAGTTCTAGTAAATTTATTCCTTAAACCCACACCTCATTGGATTATCTTCATTTTGAAGTTTTATAAGTATTTCTATCCGTACTTGCCTTTCTATCCTTTGAATGGTAACAAATTACAACTCTCAACTCTCTAAGATGTCGAGAATATGACTTTATATGACCTTTCTTCAAGAGTTAGACAGAAACTATTAAGATATTCCAAAGTTGAGAACATCACTATTTGTATGTTTTTGCATAAAGATCGATGGGCATATACACCGGTATCTAAGTGTAGATGAACCATGTATTGTTAACTAATGGGTAGTATTAAACTAATAACTTGCTGAAATAGTGAATTCTGAATTAACATGCTTATTAGATACTATAGTTCTGCCTACTGCGACAATTTTGTTTGTACTTTTTTTCTCATGAGGACGCAGCAGTTCTTAGTTCTTCATGTGTATTTACCAAGTTAATTAGACCTGTACAAACATGTGATCTAGGAGTGCGTGACACGAATGTGAAGTGTCCTGTTTTCTAGCTTGTATACGGATTTATATGACCTATTTGATTTTAAATAGAAATATTTGATGCAAGTTGTGATGGTAATAGTTGTTTTGCTATCTAAATAAATTCAAAATAGTTTTTCTGTTTTTGTCTGTTATGATCATGGCTTATGTCTTATACATGCTAATTTGTGTTTGAATAGAAGTATTGGATGCTTGTTGTCCTTCGAACTTCTAGTGAATTTATTCATTGTTGATGAGTTAAAAGAGTGTTTTGGCGTTTGGAGGATTTGAGGAATGTGTTTTGCCTGCAAGCTGATGGGAAGTTTTAACTGTTCGTAATGGTTCTAGGAATTTTGAATTTTTAAATTTGTACCTTTTGTTCTCTATAGAATATTTCATGCTGATTGTTTTCCATTTGCTATTTGGGAGTGCGCTTTGTCGCTTAACAGTTTGATGAGTTAGAACAGACTACTTTCTTAGAAGAAGAGGATCATGAAATGAGCAATGTTATCAAAGGCGCAAGGCGGGTTTTAGGCGGTATTGATCGCCTAGCGCCTAATCCCACCCAATTCTGCTCCATCACCGCCTAGTTCGCTTAATACAGCCTAATCTTCTATGCTCCTAGGCTCTGCCTACTGCTCAGGCTCCCCTAGGACTGCTTTCAGAAAACTAAGATACTGTATATGGAAATGGAAGAATCTTGATACCAAAAAGATAAAATATAGAAAACCAGACTATTTAATTGGGTTACTTCTTTTTGCAGAAAACATAGAAAGCGTGCACGTGTCCCACATAGTATTTTTCTCATTTTTCTAGATGCTGTCATGTTGAGTACTATTTTGTTGTAACGCGGACCTTGGTGCAGCTGTTCTAGGTTTGCACTTCATACATACATACAAGTAGTTACACTGCTATGATGTCTTGTCATGTTGTACAGATAGTATTACAAATGCACTAGTACACGATGCAGAAGTGTGATATGCCATGTCTACTTAAAGAACCTTATGTGGAAAAGTTTTGCATGTTCAGTGCGAATTTTCTGTTAGTTATGGATGGGTGTACTTGGGCAGTTTTTCCTGTTAGTTATGAATGGCTATACTTGGACAATTTATTGTTTTTATAACGTAAGTAATCTGTTCCTTGCAAGCAACAACCCCCAAGTTTGAGAATTCTTGCATCGGCACGATTTTGTTGTTCTAGAACCAAGCAAGCATTTTCTTAATCATATGTAATTTTGCAACTAATCGAGGAACAATATTTTGGTTTTCCACTTATAATACTTTGGTTTGTTTTGCAGGAGTGTGTTAGCCCATTTGACTATTGTGATATAGTAACCTCAACTACCCATAAGAGTCTTAGAGGCCCTAGGGGAGGCATTATTTTTTTCCGAAAGGGTCCAAAGCCAAGGAAGAGAGGGATGCTTTTGAATCCAGGTGAGGGCACCGACAAATATGACTTTGAGGAGAAGATAAACTTTGCGGTTTTTCCAGCTCTTCAAGGCGGCCCCCACAATAATCACATCGCCGCCCTTGCTATAGCCTTGAAACAAGTGGCTACGCCTGAATACAAGCTATATATGCAACAAGTTAAGAAAAATGCACAGGCTCTAGCAACTGGTTTATCAAGGAGAAATTGCAGATTGATTACCGGTGGCACAGACAACCATCTGATACTTTGGGATCTGAGAACTCTCGGACTAACAGGTTTGCATCTTTAGGTTCTATACTCATATTTGTCCCATGCTATCTGGAAAGTGACCGATGCTATCTTGGTTAGAAAGGAATAGAAATCGCGTTTAATCGGGAAGATGAATCGCAATACTAGAAAAAGAATATAAGCTTGACATCCAAGTAATGAAGTAGTAGTGTGATATTTGCTCGTACCTCATTCACACTTTTCAGAAGAGAAGTTTTAACTTTGGTCACTACCTCTGTTTTAAATGCTCGCTTCAAAGCTTAAAAAGCTCAATCTCTCATTTGGGAAAAAAAAGATTTGCGAAAAAGCTTATTACTATTATGCTTTTAGGACTAAAGAACTTACTCTTTACTTAGGTTCTTGCACAAACGCCTTATCTACGCTTTCGTGGTTTAAACCACTGTACTTATTGGCGTGGTTCCTTATTAAGACGCAAATGTGTAGAGATTCGTGAAACATGCTGAAATATCGATACATATATATATATATATACACACATAGTTTCTCAGGGGATCTGTCGACTGTTTTATGTCCTTTAGTTTTGCAACTTCCATGATAGCACTTGTTTTCAACTCCGTCAAATCTTTTATTCCTCGAGCAATACATTAGCCGTCCAGTTTTGAATTCTTCGCGATCACACATTTTACTAGGTTGAAATCTTCCTAATTCAAGCAAATTTAGGGAAATTTAGTGTTTGAAATTCATTCTACTTCTCTGCTAATGCAGTAAACTGTTTTGAAACTAAGTTATACTCAACTTAGTCTATGTGACCTCTATCATCATAACCACACATGTTGAGGGCTACCCATGTTTCAGTTTTTTGTTTCTTATAGTTTCTTTATGCATGTTAGTTGCGTCTTTGTGCTTTAATATTATATATATGATACTGCTTACAGGTAACAAGTTTGAGAAGGTTTGTGAGATGTGTCACATCACTCTTAATAAAATTGCCATATTTGATGACAATGGCACAATCACTCCTGGTGGAGTAAGAATTGGTAAGAGAGTTTTCTCAGCATGTTCAAATTCTTGATCTGCCTTTAGCAGTTTTTCTGTATCATTTTTTTTTCACGATTTGATCACACATTTCTATGTTCCTTTTTGTTAGGTACCCCTGCTATGACTTCAAGAGGTTGTTTAGAGCCTGATTTTGATTTAATGGCCGAGTTTCTTCTTAGAGCTGCACAGATAACAATTGCAGTACTCAGAGAGCATGGAAAGTTGCAAAAAGCCTTCATGAAGGGTCTACAGAACAACAAAGATATTATTGAGCTTCGTACCAGAGTTGAAAAATTTGCGTCTCAGTTTGCATTACCAGGGTTTGATCTGTAAATGCCGCTATGAGGACTTTACGGGTTAGAGGTCCGCTTCTTAATCCTTAAGATTTGGCTTAGCAAAAGTGATTTGTCTCGGAGAAACACACAGGCGTGAGAGGAGATTATTCGATTTTGTTTTTCGTAAAGGTGCAATTTGGCTCATGTGTTAAATGGAAGCTGAATTTTATACTTTTTTCTGGATTCATAATTTATTTCTGTTAGAAGCATTCTTTTCTTGTAAAGTTGATATACACAAACTTATTAGTGATCACATTCTGTTACATTTTTGCTTGTTTTGGTTCCAGTTTCTAGATTGTAATTTTTTTTTTACTGGTATTGAATTACTTTCTTTCTACTTGATCCTTTTGACGTTCTTAATTACTATGAATTTTAATGCCTGTTGGGGCTGAGGCGGTGTCTTGCATAAAACCTAGATGTGTAGTAAGGCACAAAAAGACCTAAACCGGTACGATTTCAATACACTGATTTTCCAATTGTGTATGGGCGTGTTGAACTTTTTCGCGGTATGTATTTACTTTGTTGAAACATGAAAAGAGTATGTAAAATGGTGATCTTAAAAAGTTGACTTAAAAAAGAATTGGAAGCATTACTGCACCAAAACTACATCTTTTTAATACCTACTATTTTATTTTGTGTATCTATGTTTGGATGTATCTTAGTTCAGCCTGCACATAAAATAGGAGCATAACGCACTCCCCAAAAATAGGTTCACTCTATGGTTATGTATCTCCACACGTGTTTGGCTATATACTTGGTTTCTATTTTCACCTTGTTCTCTTTCCCATTTTTGTCTCTCCAACATCATTTTTTCTCCCTATCCAAAATTTATTGTTAATCTTGATGGGAGATTCACCAGGACCATCTTCACCAAATTTCTACAAAATATTGGGAATTTCAAAAAGCTCATCTCTCAAAGATATAAGCAAAGCATACAAATCCCTTGTAATGAAATGGCATCCTGATAAGCATTCAACTAATAAAGTTGAAGCCGAAGCTAAGTTCAGAGACATCAATGAAGCCTACAAGGTATTATTTTTCTATAGAAAATGGGTTACATGGTTTCGAAAGTAAATGTGAATAGTTTTGTTTTCCGTCATGATCATTGATATCTGAGTATCCAACAAAAAATCTTGATCACGCAATCAAGTTCTTGTTCCGTGAGTAATATTTAGGATTAATAGACACGAAAGAAAAACTGCATGAAAAGAGGTAAAATTTTGTCAAAACTTTGCTCATTTTAGTAACACGGTCGTCTATTGATCATTTTTAGTTGTTAGTTTGTTACGCTCGACACATGATTTTGCACATTTTATATGTTCACTGGTTTTGTTGTAAATAAATACCAACAAACTGAATTTACAGTTCTTAGACTTGTTCCGAACCTCGTCTGAGCTAGAACCATGAGGAAATGTGTATCATCTCAGGGTCTCACCGTATCCTATTATTCCTAGAGCTGGGAAAAATTTCCGGCCCGACCCGTGTTCCGACCCGAAAACGTTAGGTTTTGTCCCGACCCGACAAACTTTGGGATGGGTGGATTTCGTCGGGTGTGCTGACCTGACTCGAATTTCTAATTAATTTTTTATTTTATATTATATAACATGATCTTTTTTATTTTAACAATAAAATGCAAAGTTAATCTATATCAAATGGAAGTGATGAAATCGAACCTTGTATCTCTAAGATTTAATTTAACCACTCTATCATATGAACTACAATCCTATTTGTTTGATATATTAGTTATTGATAGAACATAAAAATTAGACCCGAATATTCTATTCGGGTAATGATCAACCCACTTTATAAATGGGTACCCAAAGCTTAAATGGGTCATCACATGCCTTTTATAGGAGAATAAGTTAGTTACTATCAAAAGCCCAAGCCCACTTAACTAGGGACCCATGTCTGAAAAACCCCCTGAGATGGAGACATTTGTCAACATCCTAGAAAGCATAGTTGCCTATAAATAGCCAACTACTCCTCCTAGAAAAGGACAAGAAAATCTATCCAAAAATTATAGAGAGAAGTTGAGAAAAGAGATAAACTAGTTAAAGCTTATCACGCCAAGAAATAAACCGAGCAGAGATAAAGCCGAGCACCGAATAAAAGGGGAGAAAGACCAAGAAGAGAGATTAAGTAGTCAAATCGAGCACAATTGTAATACAGAGATACTGATCCGAGCAAGTGTAATAGTCCGAATAAGGATAATAATCCGAGCAATAATAAATATCAAGAAGTGTCCATTATTTATAAGTTGATTTACCATTATATTATTGTTGAAAAGCCTAACGTGACCGACCAAAGTTATGGCTTTATCAAATGGCGCCGTCTCCGGGAATCATCTAGTTCCCAACTAGCTTAGACTTCGAATACCAATACTCTACCAGACGAGCGACAATGGTGACCAATATAGAAGAAACCCATCCCGAGATAGTAGAAACCAATAACCAGCACATGCAGATTGGCCAACAAGACCTCGACGATCTACTCGCCATCCGCGATAGATACGACGCTATTCAGTCCGAAAACCAACCGACAACCTCCAATATCCACCGAGAACAACCGATCGAACAACCCCAACAGCTTGAAGGGATTGTCGAAGAATACCAAACGTCCTCGGAAGACGAACAAGCCTTGCCCGTACTAAGGCGCGCAAGAAGACGCATACCCGGATCCCAGGCAGGACCGAGCTCAAGAGTCCCTTTGCCAACGGCCTCGGTCAATTCTGGTGCCCGTTTACAAACAAACGAAGCTGACCGGCTTGGTATGCCTGAAGGTCATGAACTCGAACAGTTGTCCCGATTACCGACTCACCCACCAAGGATGATTACACCACCCACAGTGGAAGTACAACATATTGTTCCGTTAGCCGATGAAAGGAACAACGCCCAGCTGCAAGCTCAGCTGGCAGCGTGTATGACGGCCATGGCAGCAGCCGGAATCAGACTGCCGGGTACTCAACCTGCCAACGCAGACAAAGATCCACGTCGTGAAGCGGAAGATTCCGCCTATAGGACCGCCTTGGAAGCGGCGGGCCGGCGACCAGATCAAGAAGTGCCCCAGCAAGGGGGCAACGTCCCGATAACAATCCCTCCGACCTTCGTCCACCCAAACGCGTATACGGAACATGTCCTCGACAGAAACCCGAAGGACGATAGGTATCCCGAACACATGATCGGGGGAGGATACGGCCCACCACCACAACAGGGGGGATACACCCCCCCCTACCAAGCCACGGATGAAGCGTTCCAACAGGCTTGGAACGTATACCAAGAAACCCCATGTACCGAACATATCACTCGATATCGCAATCCTATGGGGTTCGTCATTCCCGAGTTCAGGCTCTATGATGGAAGGAGTTGTCCTATTGACCATCTGAGGCACTACAAAACAAAGATGGAGCTGTGGAGTGACGACCATGCACTAATGTGCAAATTTTTCAAAAACAGCTTGGGCCAAGAGGCTTCTTCGTGGTATCACAACTTACCACGGGGCTCTATAAGAGACTGGGCGGAGCTGCTAAGAGCGTACTCCACCCGATACGCTGCTCATCGGAAGAAGAAGGTTAGTATTGAAACCCTTCTAAAAATGACGATGATGCCAAATGAAAGGCTCAACGACTACTGCATACGCTTCATCGACGTAGCAAACCAGATTCCACAGTACGCCAGTAATATAGCCATCCAGAACTTTATCAACTCCATCCCTAATAGCTATTGGGCGAGAAGGAAGTTCATAGGCAAAAATTTTCCGACCACTGATTCCCTGCTAGCCTATTGTACCCACCTCACCGATAAAAACGACGAACTGCGTATCCTCAACCGAACTCTACCAAGAAGAGAATCGGTCCGAGAGGCACAGGTGGGTCGCAAAAGAGTTAGAAATAACCAGGGAGAAACATTCCAACCGACCAGAAAGGACAAAGGTCCCGAGGTCCATAGTAGGGTAGAGCGACCACGAGAACCTGAGCCCAAACCGCTCCAGATCGCATACCCAACACCGATCAACGAACATAAACCCCTCCAGCTCACCTACCCTGTACCAACCAAGCAGTCACAACAAGGCCGGTTCCAGGGAAGGGAAAAGCAAAAGAGCTTCGAACTGGTCGAATTGAGATACTCTTTCAACCTGTCGGCTGAAGATATCCTCAAGAATATCCGCAGAGAAAGCTGGTATTCACGGCCAGAGCCGCTCGCTACCCCCCCTGAGCATAGAGACCCCAAGCTCTTCTGCGCCTATCACGAGGACTACGGACACCTCACCGAGCACTGCCGTAACCTGCGGTGGAAAATGAACCTATGGGGCGATGCAGGATACCTGGCCAAGTTCATCAAAGGCGTCGGAAATAAAGGAAAACAACTGGCCATTGAGGGAGCCGACAACCGGCAAGGCAAAACAATCAACGCCGTTCATATGTCTCGACCCAAGGGCACGGGTGGGGAACGATCGCAACAACGGCAACTGGCACACTTCGACCAGGTAGCCAGGGCGTCACAGTCGTCGACTTCTAAACGACAATGCACACCTCGACAATATCCGCCCATTTCCTTCTCGGGCCTTGACGAAGAAGGAGTGATTTACCCCCACGGAGACGCCATTAACCTCCGTGTTCAAATCGGCCTTGACACAGTCAGCAGGGTGCTTATCGACCAAGGAGCCTCTTGTGATATAATGTACAGGGAGCTCTTCGACAAGATGGAACTCAAGCTGCAAGATCTACGGCCTACCGATGTCACACTGATCGGATTCATCTCCGAAACGACTAAACCGTTGGGTAAGATCGTCCTCAATGTCACAACTGGATCCATGTCTGTTCCCGTGGAGTTCTTAGTAGTCAACGACAACTCCGGCCACAACGCAATATTGGGCCGACCTTGGTTACATGCCATGAAGGCCATACCCTCGACCTACCACAAAAAAGTCAAATACCCAAATGATAGGGGAGAGATCGAGACAGCCAGAGGATGCCAAGAGGATTCAAGGCGCTGTGAGGACATTACCGCGGCCCTTCAAACACAGCTGACCTTTATCGAACAACCCACCATCACAAAGAAGCTGATCAACCACATAGTCAAAACCGAGAGGGTAGTCGAAGAACAGGTAGGAGAGACACTTAGGAAGGTGTATATCCCGGATATGGACGAGGAGCACTATTTCCTCCTCGACGATAACCTTCCAAAACAGGAATCCGAGGAATTAGAAGCGTTCCTTTTCAGCAACATTGATAAATTCGCCTGGAGTCCCAAAGACATGCCGGGCCTAGACCCTAATACGGCATGCCACCACCTAAGTGTTAACGCAGAGGAGCAGAAAAGTGTCCGTACAGCACAGAGCAGCTATAATCGTCGAAGTGCAAAAGCTATTGGAAGCCGGAGCCATAAGGGAGGTCTACTACCCAAAATGGTTTTCCAACCCGGTCGTCGTCCCAAAGAAGAATGGAAAGGAGAGAGTCTGTATAGACTTCACCAATCTCAACAAAGCTTGCCCGAGGGACCACTTTCCCCTTCCAAGGATCGATCAATTGGTGGATGCAACTGCGGGAGCAGAACGGATGACCTTCCTTGACGCGTACTCAGGATACCATCAAATCCCCCTCGCCCACGAGGATCAGGAAAAGACATCGTTTATATCGCCTTTAGGAAATTATTGCTATACGGTAATGCCGTTCGGCCTACGCAACGCGGGGGCAACATATCAGAGGATGATAACAAGGGTATGTCGAGATCATATAGGGAAAACAATGGAGGTATACATTGACGACATGGTCGTCAAGAGCGAAAAGGCTACATCCCACCTCCAAGACATTAAAGACGTCTTCTAAACGTTGGGCGAGCACAAATTAAAGCTCAACGCGAGCAAGTGTGCGTTCGGCATCAGCAAAGGGAAATTTTTGGGGCATATGGTTATCCGACGAGGAATAGAGGCTAATCCCGATCAAATCGCAGCTCTACGGAACCTAGCAGCACCCAAAAATAAGAAGCAGGTACAAGAGCTCACATGAATGATGGCCGCGTTGAGCAGGTTCATCAGCCGATCCGCAGACAAGGGACGGCCGTTTTTTGAATCACTCAAGAAGGATAAGAAATTCGAGTGGGACCCGGAATGTGAAGCTTCATTCAACAATCTCAAAGAGTACTTGAGGACGCTGCCACTGCTAGTAAGGCTGAACAAAGGAGATATTCTGGCGTGTTACCTAGCAGTTTCCACTACAGCTGTGAGCGCAGTTATCCTAAGAGAAGAAGGTCGCGAACAATTTCCGGTCTACTTCGTTAGCAAGACTCTGGTCGAAGCCGAAACACGTTACCTACCCTTGGAAAAGCTGTGTCTGGCATTGGTCGTCGCAACCAAAAAATTGCCACACTATTTTATAGCTCATCAGGTCCGTATATACACGAAATTTCATATCAAAGAGTCACTTCGACGGACAGACATCAGCGGTCGAGTTGCCGCCTGGGGGGTCGAACTATCCCAATTTCATATCGAGTTCGTACCCCGTCATGCCATAAAGGGACAAGTCTTGGCCGATTTCGTCGCGGAGTTCACCGAAGGCTATGACGAGCCTTTGGCACTCTCTCCTCAATCACACTGGCAGATACATGTCGACGGATCAGCCACCAAGGACGGATCCGGAGCAGGGATCGTCCTAAAGTCTAAAGAGGGAGCAATCATCGAAAAGAGCATAAAACTGGGCTTCCGAGCTACCAACAATGAGGCAGAATACGAAGCCATGATAAATGGCATGCTCATTGCCCGGTCCCTTGGGTGCTCCCACTTAATTGCAAGTTCAGATTCCATGCTGATCGTCAATCAAGCCATCGGCGAGTACCAAGCCAAGGATGATAGAATGATCCTCTACCAGGAAAAATTCCAAAGCTTGATGACTACTTTCGAGCAGTGTGAGCTAATCAAAATCAACCGCACTGAAAATGCACATGCCGATGCCTTGGCCACCCTAGCCTCGACATTAACATTAACTGACACTCGGTCGATCACAGTGGAACTACTGCCGACCCCGAGCATAACCAAAAGAATAGACCGAGTAACATCAGTACAATATGAACTAGGTTGGATGGACGACATGATTCACTACCTGCGGAGCGGAACCCTCCCGGCAGATAAGATAAAAGCATTGAAAATTACGAGAAAGGCTCCTCGTTTCTGGCTGTCCGACGATGATAAACTGTACAAATCCAGTTATCGAGGACCCCATCTTCTGTGTGTCCGGTCCGAAATGCAGCTACCGGTATTGGAGGAAATCCACGAAGGATCCTGCGGAGCACACATCAAAGGACGGTCCCTTGCCAACAAGGCAATCACCCAAGGATATTGGTGGCCCTATATCAAGCGAGACGCCGATGTATACGTCCAACGTTGCGACAAGTGCCAACGATTCGCCAAGATACCTCGGCTCCCCTCATCAATGATGACCCCGGTATCGGCACCATGGCCATTCGCTCAATGGGCGATTGATATAGTCGGGAAGCTTCCTAGAGCACCCGGCAGCGTCGAATATCTGATCATGGCGACGGACTACTTCACCAAATGGGTTGAGGCTAAACCTCTCCGCGAAATTAAAGCCAGTAATGTCAAACAGTTCATCTGGGAGCACATCATCACAAGGTTCGGTATACCGTACGCCATCGTCGCAGATAATGGCATCCAGTTCAAGGAAGCTAACTTGCAGCTTTGGTACAAAGAACTCGGTATCCGAAAGTTCTATTCGACGCCAACCTACCCACAGGGTAACGGCCAGGCAGAGGTATCAAACCGAACCGTACTAGACGGCATCAAGACAACCCTTGAACAAGCAAAGGGGAGATGGCCCGAGCGGCTACTTAACGTTTTATGGTCGTGCCGAACTACACCAAAGACGGGCACCAAATAAACCCCATTCAGTTTAGCTTACGGTGTCGAGGCCGTCATACCGACTGAAATCGGGCTACCAACACTACGAACAACTTTAGTCGAGCAAGGAAACAATGAACAAAGAATGAGAGAGGAACTCGACATGCTAGACGAGAAACGAGAGATAGCAGCTCTTACGCTAGCTAAGTATCAACAAGGCGTTAAGAAAACGTATGACAAGAAGGTGAAAGGGATCAAGGAATTTACGGTCGGAGAACTAGTGCTGCGACGTGTAACGGTCTATACCCGAAACGAAATACATTGCAAATTGAGCCCCACATGGGAAGGACCATACGAGATCGTTAAGAGAACAAGCCCAGTTACCTACAAACTCAAAAGCGTCCTGTTCGACAAAAGCCGAGGAGAAAAGAATTCTTGGAACGTAGCTAACCTAAAGAAGTACTACGTATAGGCTGTCTTACAAATACAGGTGCTACCTTACCCCTCTTGTTTAATAACATTATCTTGTATGTTGAATAGATAAAATACAAGTGAATAAAATATCTTTCATGGCATTATCTTTTGAATGAATAAAATATGCAGCTTAATGGCATTATCTTTCATCTTTTGCATAAAAATAAAAATAAAAATAATAATAATAAAATATATATCTTGTTATGCTGTCTAACGAGTGCAGCTGAAATTCCCAATATGACGTGTTTTCAAAGGAACGCCTAGGAATACTGTGAAATTCCCAACATGGCCAAGTGCCTAGGAATACTGTGACATTCCCAACATGGCCAAGTGCCTAGAAATACTGTGAAATTCCCAACATGGCCAAGTGCCTAGGAATACCGTGAAATTCCCAACATGGCCAAGTGCCTAGGAATACTGTGAAATTCCCAACATGGCCAAATGCCTAGGAATACTGTGAAATTCCCAACATGGCCAAGTGCCTAGGAATACTGTGAAATGTGCCCACTTGGGCCAGACTTTGGGACAGAATTTCCTGTCCAAACGTCATCAAAACTCCATCAATATACTAACCAAAACAACATTACCATAACGAGAGCCCCCACCCCCCACTCAAATTAACCAGAAACCCTACGTTTTACTACCATCCCAATCAACACAAATCCAATACATAAGAACCATCAGACATATAAGACAACCTAGACCATATACCAACGCCACATCTATGACCACAACGACAAATCAAATACACACCCTAAACACAATCAATATAATAATGAGTAAAGGAAAACCACTCACAATTATCATTATGAGCAAGCAAGCGAGAACAGCAGCAAGTCTATCGACAATACACCGAAACCCTAGATCGAGCGGCGGAATGACTTTCCTTTTTGGCGGGAAGAATATACTTTAGAGAGAGAGACAGATATTTTCTTCAGCAAATTGTGTGATAATAACAAAAGGGATTACTTGGCACAGTAAAAGGGAGTGGAGTCACTAAAAGAATAAAATAATAACCGTCCTTTCGTGTGACAGAGGTTTACCTCTTTTTGCAACCATACAAAGTCCACACCCGCTGCTATTTTTACAGATAAACGCTCCAGATTTTGCCACGTCAGAGTGTATCCCACTACCCAATGCAGTTCACATCATTACACCTAAATAAACGGCCAGTGGACCCTACCACTAAAAGCTTCTAGCATACGCTACTGCTATTATCACACCGAGGACGGCCCCCGATTAAGGTGGACGACCAACCTTCTCTTCCACAAATGGCACACCGAACAAGATGGACGGAGACCGTTCTTCGCTCGACGGCATTTAAGCCTCAAGTCGAATAACGCTCTCCGGGGGGATAAACGTGCATATTGCTCGGTGTCCAATATTGTGTAACGTCGAATGATATCAACATAAAAGCAAAGCGAACACAAGAAATAAAGTAAGATAGACAGAATCAAGTGCAAGACAAGTATTATTCATCCACAAAGGGGGAAACACAAAACAATACAACCGAAAAGAAAATTTTACAAAGAAAATACAACCATCCTACTTCTTTGAACTACCCCCCATGTCGGCATCCTTCTGGGCCAAGAGCTCCTCCAGACGCTCCTTTTCCCTAATCAAACGAGAAATAGCCATCTCAGCCTGTTGCAATGCATAAGACTGAGACTTGCATTTTTGCTCGGCCTTGAAACGAGCAGTGCCCTCCTCGTCCCAATATTGTTTAAACCTCCTCACTTCAGTCCGAGCACACATGAGATCATGTTTCAGCCATGACATCTCAATTTCTTTTAGCTCAAGAGGAGTTAAATCCTCCTCCCCGAAACCAGGCGGTCGAGGTAGCAAGAAAGTAGGCTCCTCTTCTAGAAGGGCTTTCTTTTTAGAGGCGGATATAGTGATAGGAGCCATCTCAAACAAAAGCAAGTTAGAAGCAGCAAAAATTTAGAAAGAAAGGAAGATTGGATAATGAAGTACAGACAATAGGGAACATTTATAAGGAATCAAAGGGCATGAAGTACGAGGCGTCACAACGGTTCATAAGACAAAGGCACGAGATACGAAAAGATACATCTGATTCTAATACAAAAGAAAATACAAGTTCCAAAACAAAAAGAAAATATATACATCAGATAACCAGCCCAATCCAACTAAGGATCAATAGGTGGAAAAACCGAACTACCAGACCGGGAGAAAGCTACCCGAGCAGAGCTATCAAACTGAGCTTGGTAAGAGTCATTCATGACTACCAAGCACTCACTCTCCCTGGAGAGTTCGGTGTTCGTCCTAGTAAGGACACGGATGCGCTCCTCAACCCGAGGTTGAGCATTGAATAGAGAAAAGTTAGTGTTGTTATCTGACAAATACTTGGGAGCATGCATGTTTCCTGACAATACTTGGGAGCGTGCACCTATGATTGACAACGTGATGGATAGGTCTACAGTCCAGCAAGAAATAAAGGTACAAGATACTCAAAAGGTCCACATCCCAACAAACCACAAATTCAAAATAAGAAGAAGTACAAGATAAAGGTGCAAAAATAGAAGGGCAAATATAATTTTCATTAATGAAGATGGGATATATCATTGTTCATTACATCAGAGTACATCCGAAAAAGAAATCTGTTACATCCGAAAAGGAAATCTATTACATCCGAAAAGAAAATCTGTTACATCCGAGATAAAGATCTGTTACATCCGAGAAGAGCTAGTACAGAAGATCAGGCAAAGAAGATCAACTATATCAGCAGACTAAGTGAGCAGGAGACGCCAAAAAGAAAGAGAGAAAGAGAAAGAAAAAGGAAGAAAGTGGAGGGAAAAGAAGTGAAAAGCAAGAAGAGGAAAATAAAAAACGACAAAAACCCTAGAAGTAACACAAAAACCCTTAGGATCACAGGGTTGATTGTTACCTCTTAGAGGTGCAGAAGAAGAGAAAAAGGAAAAAAGAGAAAGAAAAGAACAAAGCATTAAACAAAAGAGGAAGAGGAAGAAATGAAGAAAACTGACAAATAAAAAGGAAGTCAAAGAAACAAAACAAAAAAAGAAGAAAAAGAAAAAGAGTGATGGGAGAGAAGATGAAGAAAAAAAAAGAGGAGGCACAGAAGAAAAAGAAAAACAGATAAGAAGAAGATAAAGAAATGAAGAAAATAAAAAAAAAAGAAAAAAAAGAAAAGGAGAGGCTAGGGGGAAGTCGATCGGTATCGATGAGAGGGCCCGGCAGAGATATCCCTATCTCTAAACGTCGGGTTCCCCCTTAGCACCTCATTCTCTTCGACTAGAGCCTGACGAGCACGTCGGCAATAATCCAGTTCGGATCTTAGCCAAGTTAATTCCCGAACCATCTCGGTATGGTGATAACGCATCACCTTTAACTCCTCCTCGGCATCCTTCAACAGCCTTTGTACATGGCTATAGGAGGCTTCAAAGGCCTCCACTTGCAAAGCTAATGCTGATTGGGTGAAAGGACCAGACATCTTAAGGAAATTATAAGATGAGGATCTCTATATGGAGGAAAATAATATGATGAGGATTGTGGGTATAACCATGCTGTAAGCAGGTATTTATAGATCAATTAGATGAGGGCTGGTATTGAGAGTCGCAACCGTTCGCCAATGGGTACTAAGAAGCGACGGCAATTAAAAGATGTGTCTGTTCAAGAAAAAAACGTTTGGATTCCCAAAAGGCTCTAAAAAAGCATGATTAATTAAAAGCCACTTTTGTTCAAGAAACGCTTGGATTCTTACCAATATTTAAAGGGGGTAAATCATAATGGCATCGAAACACGCGTCATTTTGGGGAAAGGCAGCAGTTCAAATAAAGGTTGAAGATCTTTTTTACACAGAGCTCAAGAAAACTCTGGTGAATAAGATTTTATGCACGAGGCTCAAGAAATCCCACTGAACCCTAGATATAAAGATTCAGAAGGTTCAATGGATAAGGTCAAACGCAAGACCCAAGAAAAAGCATTAATGAGGCCACAAGCGTGCGCAGTCAAAATTAAATGCATTGGGAAAATAAATCATACAAGAACGAGAAAAAGAAGAGTTTTCATTAATCAAGGGGAACTTCATTACAAGATACTTCTCGACAAAAAGACATTACATCACAAAGAAAAATAGTATTATTTTGTAGAAGGACCAGCTTCTTCACCGGGCTTCTTCTTCGACCGAGCATACACTTCCTCAAGGGCTAATTTGTAAGCCCTCTTGGAAGCAATTTGCCTGTCTCTAGAGGCCTCGAGCTCTTTGATCCGAGCACGAGCACGAATATTGTCGAGCAAAGACCTCTGGTGCTCCTTCTCCAGGGCGTCCAATCGCTCGTCTAGTTCGACGGCCCGACGAGCTTCCACCGACAACCGGGCAACCCTCTTTTCGAGAGAACGCACTTTCTTAACTTCCTCTTCAAGATGAGCAACATATTCAGGAAGGTTGTCACCATTAGCGTCATGAGGAGAAGCCATATGTTCGATAATAAAGAATGAGTTGCACAACGAATACAGGGACAGTCCCCTTTTATAGGAAGAAACAAGGGGTAGATCAAAGGTCATCTCGAAGAATGACAACCTCTTGAACTTCCCCAGAGCATTTATGGTTAACTACAGCAATTCAAGTCCAATGGATTCATCCAATCAGATATCAAAGAAATAAACAGACAGGAACGTAAGTAAAATATGTTTTATTAAGATTCTTCCGTGATTCGATTACAACTTGGTGATAACACCAGATACAAAGAAAGCACAAAAGACTAATTATTTCGAGGAAGAGCCTTCTTCATCGTCATCCGAACTCGGTTTAGACCGAGCATGAAACTCCTTGAAGGCAAGCTTATAGGCCCTCTTTGCTGCCTTCTGCTTAGCCAAATGAGCCTCGAGCCTCTTTATACGCTCGTAAGCCCAATCCCGATCGGCCATCGTCACATGATGAGCAGAATCCATGTCGGACAACCTTTTCTTGTAGTCTGAAACCTTGGCCACGAGTTTCTTATTCGCGGTACGAGATTTCGTGATCTCAGTTTCTAAATAAGAAATATAATTAAAGGAGCTCTCACCAGTAGAACCAGAGGAAGCCATTACGTCACGAGCAAAGTAGTAATATAATGCCTAATTATGGAGGGGGCACTCCCCTTTATAGGAGTTTTCCTCGAAGAAAGATATTAGGATAGGAAACTTTAAATGGGCCCCCCAGGGAACCGTCATAAATCTATTACGTTTCTCAACGAAGCATTGGGAACGACGAGACCGAAGTAATATCCTCGACAGCCCCAGCATGACTCCCTCGACATGGAAACCACGCCGAGGAAGTCAGGGAACACTTGATAGAACATAAAAATTAGACCCGAATATTCTATTCGGGTAATGATCAACCCACTTTATAAATGGGTACCCAACGCTTAAATGGGTCATCACATGCCTTTTATAGGAGAATAAGGTAGTTACTATCAAAAGCCCAAGCCCACTTAACTAGGGACCCATGTCTGAAAAACCCCCTGAGATGGAGACATTTGTCAACATCCTAGAAAGCATAGTTGCCTATAAATAGCCAACTACTCCTCCTAGAAAAGGACCAGAAAATCTATCCAAAAATTATAGAGAGAAGTTGAGAAAAGAGATAAACTAGTTAAAGCTTATCACGCCAAGAAATAAACCGAGCAGAGATAAAGCCGAGCACCGAATAAAAGGGGAGAAAGACCAAGAAGAGAGATTAAGTAGTCAAATCGAGCACAATTGTAATACAGAGATACTGATCCGAGCAAGTGTAATAGTCCGAATAAGGATAATAATCCGAGCAATAATAAATATCAAGAAGTGTCCATTATTTATAAGTTGATTTACCATTATATTATTGTTAAAAAGCCTAACGTGACCGACCAAAGTTATGGCTTTATCAGTTATAATTAGATAAATATAGTATAGATTTGTACTTTTGAATATATGAAACTATTCAAATAAAAAATATACTTAAATTAAAAAGTTTTATTGTTACTTAAAAAAATATAAGTGATCATTATTTTCCGATAATAATAATAATAATAATAATAATGTATCTCATTTAGTATGATAATTATTAATTGTGTGAATAAAACTAAATAATAAAATAATCTGATAAAAAACGTATTAATTTTTTTATGTACTTCATTATTTGTACTTTCACACTATTTTTTCTACAACATGTTTATTTCTTTTTGTAATTATTAGGAATGTTATTTTTAAACTAAGATTATGTTTCGTGTTAATAACATTTTTAGACTTCTGAAATGAAAATTATTAATAAAAAATGACTTTATTGTAAAATAAAAAAAAAATATGTCGGGAGATTCAGGATAAAACTATCCTGACCCTACGGGATCCCGACTTTTGTCGGGTCGGGGTCAGGTTTCTTTTTTTCTACTTCCAAAAGCAATCGGGTCGGATACGGTTTGATTGTTTACGGGTTGAGCCCTAACCCATCCCTAATTATTCCTATATTTTGGGGAAAATTGCTAAAATAGTACCCAACCTATCAACTTTTAGCGATCTGGTACCCAACCTAGATGTATTCAGTACAATTAATTGACTCAATGTGTCTCCGATCATCCGTTTTTAATGCATACTAAGTCTGATTTACTATTGATTAACCTATGTGAAACCTTCGATTGTAGTATTAAAGAATTTAAAGTGAAATAACTACTTAATATGTTTGAGTTAATTAGGTTAAAATGATCGGGCGTGGGTTGAGTCTCTTAATTGGAACGAAAATGTATAGGTACAAAATTAGAAATTGTGTTAAGTTGGGTACCAAATCACTAAAATATAATAGATTGACACCATTTTAGCATTTTTCCCTATATTTTGCTGTCACAGTACTATGAAACGGAGTAATGAGAAGTGCACATGTGATGATCATGATCGGAACATTTACTTTTTGCCGTATATTTTTATTATAATCATTGAAAATAGAGATTTGACATTCTTTATAAAATTGTTCTCCCTTGATATCGGAGTATTATTTATGTAAATTTACGAAATCAAATTTACAATTCATGGATAGACAACTATTCTTCAATATACTTCTGTTACTTTCTCATCACAACATTACTTGACTTTCATTCATCATCAGCATCTGTTAAAAGCCTCTTCATTTATGAATTCTCATTTCACAATTCATGGCTTGGCCACTATTCTTCAGTACACTTCCATTTCTCACCAATTGGCATAATTGATTTCGTTCATCGGCATCAGTTGATATTCAAAGGCTCTTCATGAAAACCGAAATGACTCTAGTGATATATTTTCGAGGGAACTTTCAATTCAAGCTTTTTTTTTATATATAGTATATAAATTTTCTATTTAGAAGAGTACCTTTTTGGATTAACTTTGTAATTTATTGTTACCAGGTTCTGACAAACAAGAAAAGAGAGGAGGAGGTGAAGCATGAGAACGATCCGTGGACTCCTAACGGCTTGGCTCAAGCCAACGAGAACTTCTTCTCTCGGCTACGGAGCCGCACCCCAACGCGGCTCCCTACACTATCAAGAAACATGAGCAGAAATAGGAGCACAACACCAACAACACGAAAGCCTACACCGCTTGTCGATGACGTGGCACTGTCAAAGGCGCCGAGCAAGAGGGCTCCAACGCCCATAATATATTCTGGGTCAACGTCGACTCGAAGGAAGCCGTCACCTGTAGAGCGAAAGCTGGTTTGCACGCTTGAGGAGCTCTGTAACGGATGCGTCAAGAATATCAGGATCACAAGGGATGCTCTCTCTGATTTCGGGTATTTACGTTTACATTCATATAAATATGCGGGAAAACAAACTCTATTTTGGAGAAGTATCATAACAGAAGGAAAAGTATTTGGTTTAGGCCAATAACTAACATATAAGATAGTCCCGACGTTTGAAATATATAGATAAGCGGTAACTCAGTTAGGTCTAAAAGTTATAAACCATGAAGTTCTAATGGGAAGGGCCGAAACTGAAGATCTTAGTCAAAATAAACACTGTTTGGTAGTTTCTTTATCCAAATGAGAGGTGTTGGTGCGCCCGAATTTCTCCACCTAGTTACTTCGATGATTTTAAAATTTGTCATAAACTTGCTCATTGGCACTTGGCAGTGGTATTTGCCCCAGATAAGGTGCAGAGTAACACGAATGCTCTTTAAACTTGAAAGGAAGGGGGAAAGAGAGAAGACAAGTTGGTAGATAATGATTTGATTCGGAGGCTCTTTATTGCAATAATACTCGAAATTATGATTATGGAAGGAAATATATGAATTAATAAAGAAGTAATGTAGTCAAACATTTATAGGATTTCTAGTGGATGCTGTGACAAATCAATATTTTCTTTCATCATTTGCTGTCAACGTTACGTAAAAAAGATTTAAGACCACTGCAATCAATCTCGGAGATGAAAAGAATTGGAATTTTAAAAAGAGTCAATAAAGAAAGTCACTCGCGATAAAATTACAGATGATTTCGAGCAATAGTAACATGTAAATATCTGTATACTTGTGCATCTTGACATGTTTATAGTATTTAGTGCTGCAGTTTATGATAAAGGAGAACGGATCAAGTAAAAAGTAGCGTGTATATATAAGCATGTTGAGAAGTAAACATTTTATGATTTTGCAATAGTAGGTGCACATATAAAATTATAGTCAACTAAACCCAATATAATCAGCTTAACTACTAAAATACAATGTTTTGGATTGGCAACCAGATTAATTGTTCAAGAAGAGGAGATATTGAAAGTACAGCTAAAGCCAGGTTGGAAAAAGGGAACAAGGATCACTTTCGAACAGAAAGGGGATGAACGACCGGGATTCTTACCAGCAGATATAGTATTTATCATCGCGGAAAAGAGACATCCTATTTTCAAACGAGAAGGCGATAATTTAGAATTGGGTGTGGAAGTCCCTCTATTAAAAGCACTCACCGGTTGCACCATTAGTGTGCCTCTATTAGGAGGTGACAGAATGACTTTGTCATTTGATGACATTATTTATCCTGGGTTCGAGAAATTCATTCCAGGCCAAGGCATGCCTAAATCGAAAGAAGAAGGAAGAAAAGGCGATCTACAGTTGAAATTCTTTATAGATTTCCCGACCGATCTGAGTGATGATCAACGATCTGAAATTGTTAGTATCCTTGGTGACTGTTTGTGATCGTCAACATCTATTTTCGAAGAAATGTTGCCATCGAAATGATTGTGATATAGGGAACCTTTAGTTTTAGAGAGGTAAAAGAGTAGGCATGTTTAAAGTTCAAACACGACGGTTGTTTAGGCATAAGTTGATATCGACTTAGCATTGAGTATTAAAGTTGTTCCAATGTTCATTACATCTAACAAATTTATCCAATTCAAAGAACACAAAAAAAAAAAAAAAGAAAAAAAGACGCAACATACTGCAAGTCTAATAGAACTTATAACACATGGTCATTTGCTAACAAATTCCGGAAACTTTGTGAAAAGGATATATAGCAAATTTTTGAACATACTAAACCCATAATGAAAAGTAAAAGCAACAAACAGAAGGTGAACTTATGGAGACATACTGAAAAGAAAATCATGCCATTTGAACCGAACGCAGCGCCCACAACAATTGGAGACCGACCTTTGAAATCCACGGAAAAGGAATCTATTAAATAAGATTGAACATGTGAGAGGATTCAAACTAATTCTCTGCTTTCATTTTCCCCACATGGACCCGGCGGAACCAAAATGATTTTTTTTAGATCGTGGTGTAAAAAATATGTCGAATAAAAAATAAAATAAATAAGGTGTAATACAAAAATAAAGATTTTTTTTTTATGTTTAACATAGCATAAAATAAATATGAAATTAAGACAAATGATATTGGGTAATAAAATAATTTTTTTAGTAATATTGTTTGGGAAAATAAAATGGTCATTTACAAAATTTGTTAATTTCGAGGTAAAAAACAAAAAAAAAATTAGAAAAAAATAAATAACATGATTTGAACTCATAATCTTCCACTATATTAAATCCAATTTTACTACCACACCAACAGTTTTTTTGTTTAATTAGGGAGACCATCAATGCATATATTTTAGAAAAAATTAAATTATGCATATAAAAAAAATAAAAATAAAATTGAAAATCGTCGGGTGACCACGGCCACCCCCTCTCCAATGCCTATTGGTTTTTTTTCAAGTCTATCATATCTATATTTGTAAACAATTATAAAGTAACATGGCCATAATCGATCATTCTTTTCGTTAGATAGTAAATTTGTAAAGTTTTAAACTTCATCAATAGATTCTTGTTTGCCACTTCTTAGTTTCTATATTTCATGTCTAAATCTTAGATTTTATTCACGATTGATGTTTTCTTTCCCGCTTCGGTTTATTTGACCATTACTCTGAATTCTTGTCCCTAGTCATAATTAGTAATTTAATAGGGAAAACACTTGGGAAATAAGGTCTCCGATGGTAAAATGATAGAGACCAGATTGTTGCATTAGGAGGGTCCTAGTATGAGGAGAGTCTTGTGGTTTGATTTGGTTAATATCCCGTAACGACAGCGTGCTGTAAGAAGTCGAAATTGGTTAAAGACATAAAAAAGGCAAATCTTGTTCGATGTCGTAAGTTGATGGCTCAAGGAAGGTTAGGCCCAGCACCGCGAGCTCTAAGTGAGTCATGGCATACGCGAATTTTCTGAAAAAGTGTTATCAGATCTCTAGGAGAAGCACCTTGCTCGGAACTGATTGTGGACATCGGTAGAGCCCGTGCCAAATGCTCTTAAGCCTGATTGGGTTTATTTTTTGCTGCCTTACGGTCTTTCCCCGTGGGTCTTCTGGAGGCCGAGACGGCCTTAAACCACAACATTTGTTGGATGTCGTGGTTGGATTTATGGGACACGTGGAGGATTATAGTTTGCAGAATGCTTTAGTGGGACTTATGTCCATTTTTCTCGATGGCGGAGTTCCATCTTTTCTAACTTAATGGGTAGCTAGCTCTCCTATTATCGCTCTTGCAAAAAAAAATAAATGATTCTTATAGGCCTATTGCCATGGTGAAGTGTGGAGGACGCTAGCTAGTAAAATTGCCATGACTGTTTCTAAGATTACTTCTATAAATTTGTTAGCTTCTCTTCAAATCGGTGTATGACTCAAATCTGGTGCAGAAAGTCTCGATCATGCAATTAATCGGTCTATTGGGGCTCCTATTGACTAGAAAAACTTTGGTCTTCTCAAGATTGATCTTCGTAACGCCTTCAATCTCGTATCGCGCCCGAAGGTTTTTGAGGCTGTTCGTTCTTTTTTCCCCGGTATTAAGAGATGGGTAGAATTTTGCTATCTACAGAGCCTATTTTTGTACGATAGGGATGCTATTTTTTGTAGTGAGTGCGGTGTCCAACAAGGTGATCCATTGGGCCCTTTGTTGTTTGCGATTGCCATCCATCCAATTTTAGCTAAAATCAAGGAAGTTTGCCCTAAATTGGCAGTTAATTGTTGGTATCTGGACGACGTGATTTTGTTAGAAGATAAGGACGACATCCGGCGTGCTTTTAAGATTATATTGTACGAAGGACCAGAATTCGGCAGGTATGTTAACGTGTCTAAGTGCGAAACTTGGTGGCAAGTTGGGGAGAATAAAGAGTCGGACTTTCCAGAGGGTGTTTCTTTTTGTTCTGAGAAGTGTACATTGTTTTTGGGCAACTGGGGACGATGCGCTCGTTCAGAAAAGAGTTTATAAAATTGGTGAAACTTTGTCTATGGTGGCGCTACTTCAAGACCCGCAGATACAATTTCTGTTATTTCACGCTAGTTGTAGGTTCCCAAAGATCTGTTATGTTTTGCGTTCTAGTCTTTCGTCTTCGATTAAAAGAGCTATTCATAGTTTTGATACTATTATAGACGGGGCTTTAAGGCACATTTGGAATGCAGGATTCACCGATAGTCAGAGAGTTCTCGTGAGTCTGCCGGTAAAACTCGGGGGTTTGGGCATACCATGCAATTGCTAATTAGGTGGCAACTTATCCAGCTATTATTGCTTCTATGGTTCAGTCTGAAGATCTGCAAAGAAAACTGGTTACACCTGATATTGATCTGTTAGGGAAGGGAATCAAGTTACTTTCCGAGTGGAATCGTGCGTCATGAGCAGCTGAGTATGTGACCATTGATCAACTTTGAAAAATAGCTAAACCGCAACAATGGCTGACTGAGAATGGTTGTTTGATACAAAATGAGTTGCTAGTTGCCCAAGGGGATGCTCATTTTAAAACTCTCGTTAATGCTTGCTCTGCTTCTAGTAGTGGTAGTTGGACATCTGGCTTACTGTCGCCATTCTACGGGACTTTCATGTCCCCGACGGCATATAGGTGCGTGCTCAGATATCGCACTGGACACCCCGTTTTGTCAAGTTCTATTGCTTGTCTGGCTTATAAGCAGCGGGTTTCGTATGCTGCTGGTAATCATGGCTCTTTTTGTCAAGGGGGCGGGTGCCTTATTCGAAGGCATAACCTTGTCCGGGATAAAAAATTTGCCCTGGCTCGAGCGGCACGCTTGATTCCTCGCTTGGAGGTGGGTCATCTCTTCGGGGATGGTGCTATGAAACCTGCTGATATTCTTTTGCCATCATGGGATCGAGGTCGTAATTTTTGCTTAGATGTGTCAATTGTCTCCCCCTTTACTTTCTTGCCATCTATAACCGAAACAGGCAAGGCGGCACGAAAAGCCGAGTATCGAAAGGTGGTTAAATACGAAAGACATTGCGTTTCAAACGGCCTCATATTTTGTCCTTTTGTCTTGGAGTCGACGAGAGATTTTGGTGCGCACACGAATGAGGTTTTGGACAGACTGTCAATAGAGTTAGCGTCGGTTAGAGGAGTGTCACCTGCTGAGTTTCTAGCCTCTGTTCGACAGCAACTCTCTTTCACTACCCAAAAAGCTATGACCGACAGATTTCTAATGCGTTTCAGCGGATGATTTAGAAGTTGAATGAATTTATTCATTTGTAACTGGGTTTAACGTGTATTTTATTAATTTTCCGTAACATTAACTTTATCAGATATAATGGAAATTATACCTTAGTCTTACATAATTGACAAGTAATTTTTGTTTTGAAAGTAAATTTACAAGTACTTCGTAATTGAAAATACTAAAAAGGTTTTTCATCATCTTCTCCCAACCAACAGGACTATCTATATTCACGAAAACTAATAAAAAGTCATTAATAGCATTAGAGCAACCGCATCAGACTTATCATCACTCTTTCTAAATATATGGAGATTGAGATACTTTTTAAGCTTTGATGAGTCGCTTTTATTTTATACAAAATTTCAGCCTCACTATCAATCTCACTATTCTAATTAAATACTATTAATGTTTTAACTTTTAAATTTTTGTATTTGCCTCCAATCTTTTTTAACAACCACCACTTTGTAAACGAATTTCTTGTTTTACACTTGAATAAATCTTGTTTCTTGAGGAGTAGTTCATGTAAAACTCACTTTTGGCTCGTATGATTTCATCATTTTTGAGCTCTAAATACTATTATCAATTATAAAACTGTTTTACTTCTTGTTCAGCTGCTTATTAAACTTATTTACCTTTGAATGGCCATATACTTTTTTGAAATAAAACGGTCATATACTTGCCGTCATCAACACTATAGATCCCCACAAGTTGAAATTAACGGTCAAATGTATATCAAAAACATATGTATATCCCCACATCCCCAACTATACATAGATTGTCTGGGCGAGAAAACAAATATTTGTGATTTATTTTCTTTTTTCTAGTCAATGTATATCAAAAACATATGATGGGAAAACAATTCATTATTGTTAAAAAGAATGATTTCTCATTTGGTTTCATATAGCCGACCACAAATTCTTGGAATAAAAACATAGTTTGATGATGATGATGAACGTATATCAATTAAACAAATATCAAAATATTATTTCACCAGATTTTACTCCATAACTGTCTCTGCTTATTATTGCAAATCATTGTTACATGTCAAAGATTTGAGCTTTTCAGAAGTGGCTTTTGTCTAGCAAGAAAAGGAACTTGTACAAGTTTTCCAGTAACGTTTTCACCAACAATTACATCATCTCCTTCAGTTGCAGTTTTCCTCTTGATATAGCCCAACCCAAAGTGCTCACATTCATCCCCACCAGTTGCATAGCTAGTCACTTTCCCTACCTGTAGTGTATTGATTCCACAAATAAATAAATGAAAATTTAACGTTAACTAAAAGGGAAAAACAGCAGTCTAGATATTCATGTCACAGGACAAATTGTATTTCTTACAACCTTCTTCGAGTCCACTGTGATAGGAGTGCCTGGTTCGACAGACGATGATAGACGGATTCCCCACAACCTCTGTTTGATGCCATCATACGTTATCAGTCTCGAAATAGTCTCTTGTCCCTTGTAGCATCCTAAAGAGAAATCTCTCTTAGGTCCCTCATCAAAATAAGTATATTTACAGTCTTCAGAAAAGGCCAAGAGATGACATCATAGAAAGAAAAAAAGGATAAGGGAAGAAATCATAGTTGCACGAAGCGGGAGCGGAAGCGGAAGCGGGTATGGGAGCAGGTGCGGGTGTGGGGAAGCGGAGGATTATAAAAGGGAGAAGCGTCTATTAAAAAAATATAAAATATATAATATAGTTGGGTATTTTCTTTTTTATGTTTCTTGTAAATTAATTTTAGGATTATTAATCTTTTGGGAGTTCTTTGTGACCATTAAAAGAAAAAAGTCATTTTTTGAATGATTAAAAATTTAAAACTTGCTATAGACCAGCTAATATTTCATTGGGATCATGTATGCTACTTAATACAAATATTATTGTAACATTTTAGATATTGGATAAGTTTTTATTATAACTTAAAAACTATAGTCTCAGCCTCTCTTTTCTTCTTTTTTTAGTTACCGGGAGAAGATTCCGGAAGCTTCCAATGACGGAAGCGCGGAATCGAGCTTCCGGTACGGGAGCGCCTAAGGTTTAGGAGATTCCTGCAACTATGGAAGAAATACATAAATGAGACGAATTATTACCTTTATTAAGAGAAATCGAATTCCACAAGCCAGCCTCCAGAACATTGTATTCATCTGTGAGCTCTTTACCAGGAGTTGGCCTTCCTGCAATAATGGATCCAAGTATGAGAAATTTTAACCTGATATGCTACAACTTCCATCTTTCTGGGCAAGTGACTATGACCAAAATCATATAAACTTACATCAGCTAAATAGAAAAATACAAGTCTAAATTTAACAGACTAAAAAAAGAATATACAGATATACCTTGAAAAATCCTTAATCTTTCCCATGCATTGGAACCCATTGGAATAGCACCTGCACTAAGAAGGGTTGTCCAGACTGATCCGGCAGCAGCAGGTGACATCAGCAATGAGTAGCCTTCTTCGGAGACAATGTTTCCCACTGCTACAGTTAATGGCATCCCATTCACCTGTATATATAAAAAAAGAATAATTATGTTTTGCATACACAGATATGAACCATGAATATACACTGGCCATGTTTGTTTACTGGACAGGATGAGCCTTGGGTCTAATTTTTGGTATTCATAACTAAAAGGGGTACTCAATTTGGATTTCACGAAACATGTAACTACCTTGCTAAATTTACCGAACACCTCACGAGAAACAACTTATATAATCAAAAAATCAAATTCGATAATTCTTGGCTAAAAAATCCTTAACAGAGTAAAGTAAGTTATGTGAGGAAACATAAACAGAAAGGGAGTAAATACATTCGTTTCCATGTTTTTCTCATTGTTTGTCCCTATATGGGGAAAATGAAGTTAATAGTAGTATGCGTTTTGGCGTGGTGATTTTTTCGGTACAGTTTTGCAAATCAAATAAAAAAAAACTGAGAAACTTCAGAAGCCAAACAACAAAAGGTTGAACCAAATTATAGAGTAATCCTGACTCAGAGTCAGGTGCTCTGCTTCCCTCTCACATACGGTGTAACCAAACATAATACAAGATGGACCTTGAAGTTATTTAATTCTATACAACCTCTTATTCGACAAACAAACATGGCCTTAGGGCACAGAAATAATCACCTCAAATACAAGAAGGGTAATGTAGAGTATTTGTAGTTAGAAGGAGAACATTATTACTTTTAAAGTTAGCAAAAAATCAAGGCCATAGATGATTGATATCTATATGCATAAGCTACTGAGGGGTTTAACCAGAAAATGTGTAATTTCCCAACAAGCAGGCCGTCAAAGACACAAATACACCGTAACATCCTAAGTTGCAATCTGATACAGTATAGACACACCAGTTGGTGTACCTCAGTTACTAAATAAATGGGCAATCACACATCTATCTAGGAAAAACAATGTGAACCAAAGGAATAGCTCGGAACAAATATAATGACTATTTAAGGCAACTTACCGTATAGTGTTTATGAGACCCATATGGTTGTCCGGCAATGTCATTAAGATTCAGATCCTTCAGTACCTGTTTCCACACAAAGAACGATCAGTACTAACTTCGGCCAAAAAGACAGATTTATATTCATGTATATGAATGTGTATATGTATGCATATATATAAAAGGACCAAAACAAGAAAGATTTTTTTTTTAATTAATGAATTCATACCTGGTTGCTGTTAGGACCCACTAGAACGAACAAACATGTTTGCTTGGTGATGTCCTGAACCTCTACCTTGTCAGTAAAAAATATGTACCTACAAGTCGAAAACACTATTTGTTAGGAGTATTTGGTAGTTTCAGCACAGAAAGAAAAAGACAAAACTTAAGACAATCACAAACCAACACAATATTATCTTTAATCAGACAATCAGAATAAGTTGATCACAATCCAAATTTAACATTATCTTTAAAAAGACAACCAAATAAGTTGAACTGACAATATAGACTTCTCCATATCCTATTCCCACATAGAGACCGGATGTTTTAAGAGGAATATCTAAGCAAATGCAATCAATATCAACATTCACACCGGAAAACGTCCAGAATATAATATATATCATTATTTTAAAATATAAAAAGTACATATATTCATAAACACAAGATAGGGACTCAAGCAAAAGAAATTGCAGATTTGAATATAGAGAACTTACTTGTTAAGCATTTCAGTGATGCTTTGACAAGTCACCGGAGAGACCACCAACACGATCGATTTCCTCTGCACAAATGAAATGATATGCATAAAAGCTAAAGAAAAGTAGTTTTACGAACTTCTAATAACAGCTAATCAAGAAAAAAAAAGAATTATACCATGATCCATGCATGTCCAAGATCTACTGTTCGGGCAGTAGGCGTCACAAAAACAGTATCACATCCCTACAGTAGGAACATCTAAATCCTCTTTGTCAAGAATGCACAATTGTTCTACAATAAAAGCGGTCGGAAACTTAAAATTGTACAAAGCAAAAAATTAAACATAACACCAAGACTAAAGCAACAGATTCCCTTGAAACTGACCTGTCCTTCCCTAAGACTTTCAAAGTTTGCAGTGGTTTGGTTGTGCAGGAACCGAATGCGGTCTTCCCCCGTGACTTCATAAAAGAAAAAGTAATATTCATTCAAAAATGCTGAAGTACAATGAAGTGGATTTTTTGGTCTTGAAGCTATGCAACAGTAATGATATCTGACTTTCTCAAATTTTGATTCTTTATTTTTTAATGTGTGATTGTGCAGACTTAGAGTTACATGATTAGCTCCCTAGATTTGCCACCAACTGACATGCAACTACAGATATGAACTATTTGAATATGGTTCTACAAAGTCATACATAAAGTGGGGAATAGGGAATGTACCTCTTATCCGGCCGTAGTGTGAAAGGTCCACCACCTGGTAAACATAAAAGCATAATAAACACTGCTTAAAAACAATTTAAAATCGGCCATGAGAGAATTATACAGTTAAAATTGGGAAGACATTTCTCCTTTGTAATGATAAAGTGAAGGACTTATGGGTAGAGTGATGTTGCACTAACAGAAATTTTTAAAAATATTTATTTGCTTAGATACCATCCAAGTTCATACTTTTAGTAAGGTAAACTAATTATATTCTTAAGAAACGATTAAAATCAATGTTCTAAAAGCCGCAAGGCGGAATTTAGGTGGAAATTGGTCGCCTAACGCCTAATCACCGCCTGATCCGTCTAATCCTCCTAATGCCGTCTAATCTGTTAGGCTTTTAAGCTCCACCTACCGCCTAGGCCCTGCCTAATTTGCGCCTAGGCCCTGCCTAATTTGCGTTTAGGCGCGCCTTTTAGAACACTGGTTAAATTACACATAGTAAAATCTATAATTAGAAAAAAGACAGAACTGTCACATACCACTACATCGTCATTAACAGCACCCAACACTTGTTTGTCATTATCAAAGGTTTCTATTATGCCATCTTCAGAGAGTGTTACCCTTGCATCATTCATAGTGTCCTGCTCGAACCAAACAAGTTTAAAAGGGAAAAGTTTAGAACCTTTAATTCCTATACTTAAGCAGACAGTGACACCATTAACATTTGCCCTTTTAACTCTGGAGCTGGAATCCAACATTAATTCTAGATGTGATTCAATTAACTTTCAACTAACCATACGTGCCAATCAGGGGCGAATCTAGAAATTTTACTAAGGGAGGGCAAAACATATATAGAGAATCAAATTGTTCAAATACTTAGTGCATGCCATTTACAATTCTATTTGGGGCTTGTGTATTAACTTATCACCCCGTAGTTTTCATCTAATTTATTTTCAGAAAAACCTTGATTTATTCAATTAATAAGAAAAATAGAAGTGGTAATTTTTTTTAGAGAATCCTGTTAACACTTAACAAATAAATTGATTTTCAGAATCAAGTTAGAAGTTTGATGTTTTTGCACTAAATGATCTAGTATAAAAATCGGTATACCATTTGAACGAAGTTCACAAATTAAATGATAGAGAGCCAATAACTTTAAAAGTCAATCACATCAATGCATGCGGTTAAGCCAAACCTTAAGTTAAACCTTTGGTAATTGAAAAGGGTTTCTACTAAACTTGAAAAGAGAAACCAAAAGGACTCTCATGGTAAACATGAGTTTGCTTTGATAATTATACATATACCACCAAAAAACAATTTATTGACTCAAAACAAAGGTGGGCAACTGCACCCCTTTGCCTTACTATAGATTCTCCATTGGTGCCAGTATAAAACATACATATAAAGAATAATTCACAAACAAAAAGTCAGATCGAACACAAAAAATATCATGAAACTAAAAGATAAGTATTTTACATAAATTAAAGCAGTCATCGCTAATTGGATTGCTACCACAACAAAGTTAGAAACCCTCTCAACTTTTTAGAGAATTATTTAGGAAAACTAACATTCAGCCTATATTCCAAAGAAGCCAAAATAAATAAAGAGTGTAAAATCTACTTTCATCGTAAAACTTACATCATTGAAACATAATCCAAATATATTGCTCCAGCAGAGCTAGTTTCTATCATGGAATGACATGACTGTTCTTTATACTATACAAAACCATACATTTACGTTCCGTCTGTCTTGCAGTTGTGCAATAAAAGGGGAAAGAAAAATTTCCAACCAAAACCTCAACACAAGCTCAACCAAATCCTGGATGAGTAGTCAATGTAAATTCAACTTGTTACATGAACTTACTTACAAATCTACGAGTCTTCTTACCAAATCAGCTGTAACCTTTAAAAGTAAATATTACTAAACGGCAAGTTATTGCAAAAATAAATCTTTTACATAACCAAACTTATGATGCACAAATATTCAAACACCCGTAAATCCCGTATCAGATACCAAAACAAATACTTGTTGAATATGGTCAGTTTCACACCAGATACATATTAAATGATGGATACTCCGTACTTGAATTGTAGAATTTGAAGATATTCTGTAGAGAAAGAAATTAAAACTGGAATTGTCAAATAACAGGTAATTTAACAAGTAGTAAATGAGCTGAAACTTGTCGGGATGTGTAAATTGTAGTCTCTCTGTTTTTAAATAACAGTCCTCAAAGAAATTGCAATTTTTGAATGCAATTTTTTTGCATCTAAACTGCTGAAATGAAAATTTCAAAATATAATCACATAATGAAATAGAGTAATTAGTTTACAAAAAAGACCAAATATATAGATCCTAAATTGTTAACCAGGATTACACTAAACATGTGTTTTTGTGTGTTAAAAAAAGAAGAAGAGAGATAATAGAATAAGAGAGAGAGAGGGGGGGGGGAGGAGTTACGAGGAGATGGTGATCGATAGGAGGAGGAGAAGGGAGGGAAGGAGTAGTAAAAGAGGATGGAGAAGATGATGAGAGAGAAAGTTTATAATTCAATATTATGCTTCTGTTTCTGCTCCTTCTCCTCCTCTGCCATGTCGATATTGACAGCTTTGAAGAAGCTCCAATTCTGATGGGATGATAATAATTAGGAAGACTGATATACATCGGTGATGATGAGGAAGATGCTATGGCTATGGCTATTATGTCTATGCTCCACACTGGAAGCACATTGATTACTTTACTGGATTTCTTTCACTAACTATTCACCACCCTATTTTTCTTTTTTTTAACTTAAAATTAAAATTAAAATTAAAAAATATTATTAGTTGACACATCCTAAATAATAGTGCATTTTAAAATGAGTACACTGTTATTTTGGTTATGTCAATAAAATCAAAAATATACTAAATAGATCCGATTATAATAAAATTTTGATGTCTCTAAAATTCAAATCAAATTTAGAACAGCCGAATCCTATCATGTTTTGGGCAGTGAAATCAAGTCGCTACCTAACTTACATGACACAGTTTCATTATTTTTATGTATTCTTTTTATATACTCTATTCAATCACATTTCATTTTTGTTTATTCTAAATAGTCTTATTTCCAAATACATGTGGTAACGGATTTTTTGTTTTATGTAACGAAGATTCTACCTTCCATTTACGATATGTTAGTTGATAACAGGGGTGTCGTTTTTTACCGATTTGTACCAACCGATCGCTTTTTAAGCCGATCAATCAAGTTGGTATCAAAAGTTTGGTATACCGACATTACGGTACCGATACAACCGAACCGATCTTTGAAAGTCGGTTCAGTTTCGGTATTCGCTTGGTAAGTCGGTATGGTACCGATTCAAACCGAAATATTAACATATACTATATAGACAAATAAAATAAAAGAGTTATATACACTTAATTAGTAACGTTGTTATAATATATTTATATTACCTTTTCTAGCGAATACTTATAATATTTGTATTTATTTATGCAAAGAAACAATAAAGATAACAATAATATAAATAAATATATATTTTTAATCTACTATTTTTAAAACTTTATACTATGTTTTTTTTTCAAATCGCACCATTTTTCTATCATCATCTGTAAACTCTAAAATTTGGTATAAAACCGAAACCGAACCGAACCAACCGAATAGGTTGGTATACCGAAAGTTCGGTATACCGAATTTTTTGGTTCGGTAATTGTATAAAAATTCTCAAACCAAACTAGTTTGGTACGATATCGGTGTATAGTCAAAAAGTTGGGTATTGAACGATGTCACCCTAGTTGATAATGCTACATTGCTGCTACATTGATATTAGTATGTACCAAATATTAAATAATAGTAGATAATAATTGGTGATAATGTAAGTTTTTGAATATTAAGTATGTTGGTATGTAATGAAAATTCTACCTTTATGACATTTACGCGATGTTAGTTATGATTAAAAAACTTATTTATACCCATAATAAATAATAAATGAACATTCAAAACAATAAATATTAAACAATCATATTATTTAAAATGTATTAAAGTAAAATTGTAATCATATTAAATATTCTAACTAACTTTATTAATATTAATGAAAAAGCAAATGAGACCATCTTTTTGGATACATGGTGTATATTTTTCACATCATATTCTTTAAAATACAGATCTCTAAAATATAAAGTAAGCATGCATCAAATTAATTAAATTGCATGTACATAACCTATTTTCTCAAAAAATATTTGCTATATTAGAATATAAGTTCACAAAAAACCAAATCATGCATTTTACTATTGTGTACTTTATATTATTGCTATTTACAAAGAGTACTTATTTATATTGCTTATGATTTAAATAAATTACTTTAACAACTTGGCTTATGCATATAACTAAAATTTTACGGCATTTCTTTGGCATCTAAATAAATTTTTAAAAATTAAAAGCGTCTAAATAAATTTTTAAAAATTAAAATATTCTCATTAAATTTTGATTATGTAACACCGTTTAATAAAAGTTGGTATTTAAGCATTTTGGGGCAGATTGTTTAAAACGCCACTTTTATCTATTTTAAATGAAAATTTTAAAACTTTTATAAAAAATTGTCATACAACGGATTTTTTAAATTAGACTTATTTCAAATGAGATTTTCAAAATAGATATTCGAGAGAGCATATCCTTTAAATTTAGAAAATTCGTTATTTTTTCTATTTTAACCTATTTGACTCACTTAATTCCCACTTTGTCTTATCCGCTTATGAATTTCCCACTTTTGCGTACTCTGAAAGGGAAACGCTTTAGCTCACCTATTTTTTCTACCCAAAATATCAACCCGCTGATGTGGCATATTGCATGACATATACACCTAATCATGAGTTTTATTGGTTCATATTTAATGCTAAAGGTACCATGATTGTTAATATGGAATGCTAATAAGTCATCTAAATTCTATTTTTATAGTTGAAAAAATATAAGATTATGACTGAATTTATAAGGATGGATAAATAAATGACAAAAAATTAACAAATGAATTTTTAATAGCTCGGACTGTTAAGATAATTTGATTGATGATCCCCAAATAAACCTGACCATACTATCGAGCTTATTTTTGTAACAGCAAGAAACCAAACAAACCCAAAAAAAAAAACAAAGACCAACTTTCGTTATTTTTTTTTTGGGATTTCGGCTTGAAAAAAGTGAAGTTGGACTAACTGTGCTTTAATCAAAAACTAAATAAATTAGCTCAGTTGCAGAAGCTGTAATTAGAAAAAGATATAAAAGAATTGTTTTTTTGTTAATGTGTGGAAATGACCCCAAACAAGTACGGAAGTAGCAAAATGAAATGAGATATGCTCTCTACAAAAGTAACTTACCACAAGTATAATAAACAAAATACAAATATTTTCTCCAACAACACCCTTTAAAACATAAAATTGCACTCCATTTAAAAGTTTAAAGCTTATAACTCAACAAGTAGTTCAATATTCGATCAATTAGATATCATTAATATCCAAACAAAAGCGTTGACACCGCCACATATGGAAGTTACTACGATATCAAAACAAAATGTAATGTAAAGTTGTAAACAATTAACAGAAAACAGAGAGTTGTTGCTCAGGGCATGCTTTTCTATGTGTGAAGTGGATTTATTGCCCATGATCATTTTATTCAGTAACGTATCTCGTATTCTGATAATCCTCTGCAAATATTACGATCGACAAAAAAATATTAGGAGATAAAACTATGTTTTTAGGTTCTTCTGAGATAAAATTGTATACCTGCACTTTTATTAGATGTCTGGTTCAAAGGATCAACATCCACAGTTGATCTACATTGCTGTAAATATAACATATTAAAAAATTTTGAAAAAATAAACATCATATTGAAAATATTGAAAATATAACATATTAAAGATATGAAATCTACCCGTAGTAGTTGTGTGAAACTTAATCTTTGTTCCATCATATCGAATGGTTCTTCTCCAAGCCGATCAATCATAACACTCGGACTTGTATCAGTCTGTAAGTCAGATCATAACTAAGTAGGTTTGAATTTGGATGAATTATAATAATTCACAAACCTATAATAAAAAAAAAAGTCACCTTTCCATTTTCTTTGATATGCAAGCTAGCAGGTTTAGTTTTTGCGACATTCTTTCTTTTGGAAACCTGTCATAGAAAATATAAAAGAAATGTAAGATATGAATTAACAAAGATACTCGATAGGTAAGTATTATAAACTTATTATTACATAAACTTTTACCCTTTTGTTTTCTTTCACTTGCAAGTTAGTAGGCTTAGTATTCGGGATATTCTTTTCTTGGGAAACCTGCCATATTAGATATAAGAAAAATACAAGAAACTAAAGCTGTAAAGATACTCAGTAGGCATGAATTACAAAATAGCAAAAAAAAAATAACTTTTTTATTAAATGAGCTTGCAATCTCTTCTCGTTTTGACATCTTTCTTTTTCTAATTGGACGACCTTTACGATTCACTTTAAGAGGGTTGAGCACCTTTGGATTTGATTGTATGGTCACATCACCTCCATCTAGACCATTATGGATCCGGACTTCGGTTTCAATAGTTTGTTGACTATCAAATAATTCTTTATCTTGAATAAGGTTATCAATCATGCATCTTATGTACGACTTTGCTCTATTACACAAGTGCTCAGATTTGGACCCAAAATTTACCGCATCGTTAAATAAAGTGTAAAGCTGGTTGTATCTTACCAATTGGTGGCTATCGCCTAAATCATCATAGGAGCAACTCACAAAATTGTGCGGTCGTTTCAAATCCTTTCTCCAATGTGGTAAAATATATTGGGATGGAATTTTAGTAACACGTTGGTCCATAAGAAAACACAAGGTGTGTTTGCATAAAATACCTCGAAATTGAAAAGAACAACATACACATTGCAAATATAACTTTTCAGTGTCAATAACCACTTCAAAGTTATAGTTCTGTTTTGTCCTTATCTCACCTTCATCATTAGTATGATACTTCAAGTCAGTTACTCTATAGGTTATGATCACACCTTCTCGAGAAAGAAGAACTGGGCTGCTATATATCAAATCCCTCACTTACTTCTGAAACTTTCTAAAAATAGACTTCGTATAGATGTCTCGCATTTGTTTTTCCATGTAGAAAGTAGAACCCAATGGCAAATTGGTGTTAAAAGATTCAAAATCTGCTATATTCTTATTTTCGATCTTTTTTTTCAATGCCTTTTCATATTGATCAACAAATTGTTTTAAAGATGTTTGTGAATTGATATAATCATCAAAAAAAGAATTCATACTCTCACTACGTTGTGATGAAGACATACCAGCCAAAAAATATTGCTTAGTGAAAACAGGAACCCATCGTTCTCGTTCTTCATGAAGACTATTTAGCCAAACATTATCCTCTAGTTCATATGTACTAATCATTTTTTTCCAACATTCTTCAAATTCATCAATAATCAAAGTTTGATACAAACAATTTTCCAAACTACTCCTTATTTCATCATAATGACGATGTTTGTTAAACTTCTCTAGTACATTTCTCATTATATGCCATCGACATAAAGCATGAAATGTGTTCAGAAACACTTCCTCAATTGCTCCTCCTATAGATGCACACTGGTCTGTAATTATTGCTTGTGGAGGAGAACCAGACATACACCCTAACCATTCTTTAAACTACCAAACATAATTTTCTTTCGTTTCACTAGACAAAAGACCACAACCAAGTAAAATTGATTGACTCTGGTGATTGACTCCTACAAAAGGAGCAAAAGGCATGTCATATTTGTTTGTCAGATAAGTAGAATAAAAATAAATAGCATCGTCGAAGGACTCATATGCTGCTCGAGACCTAGCATCAGCCCAAAATACATTCCGTAAATGTCCTTCATCGTCAAGATCTATCGAATGATAAAATTGTGGATTTTTCTTACGCATTCGGGCAAAATACTTATTTACAGCTTCTGCATCACCTTCTCCAAGTGGCAATCTTCTCATTTTACCAATATAATTCTGACATTGTTTTTGACCACATGGTAAATTATTGTAACCACCGGCTTCTTCAACTATTAAGTTGAAATTTTTACACATAAGTATACCCGCTTGATCGTTCAACTCTAGTCGTTTTCGTGTGTGGGCATCTATGTGTTTGTTACCTCTAAAAAAACACACCTTTGATGGGCTGATTGCATGGTTATGTTTAAGTTAAACACGTGATAAGATGAATTTTCCCTCACGTGTTCTAGTTGCATTTATTTTTGCTTTACAGTCAGTTTTTATTGAAGGCCTACCACGAAAAGAGTTTTCAGGGAAAAGGGGGGGGGGGGGGGGGTTATTTGGTTTACCTGACCTGGCACAAGCAAAGGCAAAGTATCTCAAAATATTATTTTCTTTGTCATATGTTGATCTTTTTTGCATAATATCAAACCCTGTTGCTCGAGCATAATTTTTATTGAAGTCGCGCACTTCTTCCATTGAGTTGAAAGTCATTCCTATCTTGGGTACGTTTCCTTCTTCTTCAACCGATTGACCATTGTGCTTATTTTCTCCACCATTCGCTTCACTAGTTTATTTTGATTGGTTCAAATCATGATCCACCACAATATCATCACCGAGCTGTAATTATAAATTAAAAAAAATCAGCCTTTGAGAGAATGAAATTGAGTGGTTCATTTCATCAAACACATGGAAGGCGCGTTTTTGATTAAAAAAAAAAATCAGCCTCTAAAAGTTAAAAGAAAAAAAACAACTTTTAAAAATTCAATCTTACATCCATGTCAAGTAAGTTGTGTTATAGATTAAAATTGGTCTTCTAAATAAATCTTTTCAAAGTGTTGAAAAATGATATTAAGGTGAACATAGATGTTGTTGTATGATATTATTGGCCATCTTGGGTGTTACTCTATTGGGCATATCTTGGGCTTTCCTAGCATATGTAACTCTACCCTCTATTATATAAAGAGAGTCAGGGGTCTCTTGATGAATCTCTCTGTACACTCATATTAATAAATAAACACTTTGCCTATTGTCTCTTATATATATATATATATATATAGTATATACCGAGCTAATATGTCACACAACACGTTATCAACATTTTTACTCGCGTTGATTAGACTAAAATATAGGAGATTGGGGTATTAATTCGAAGACTGGGGTTTAAAATAGAAGACTGGATTATAAATAAACGACCAAACTTTGAGTTTTAAATTTATTCTAACGGCCTTCCTCAACATACAAGGAGTATGGTATATTTTTTTTTATATACTTACACCGATCCAATCACATGTTATAAATATATACATTGTGCCCGTATGGAACTGCTACTATTGTATATTTGCATGTTAATATGTTAATTACCCGTGTGGTTAAGAATAGTGATAAATTAAATTGGACTGCATGGTAAACGACTTGTATATATGTTTATAAAATCACCTCTGTTATGGTTTGAAAAATATAGTTAACATGTGTAAGATAGTATATGCCATATAGTAAAGTGAAATCTTGACATGATAGATGTTGGCCCATAAGTGGCTACAACTTAGGGGGGGGGGGGGGGGGGGGGGGGGGGGGGGGAATAAGGTTTACGTACGATTTTCACGGAATAAGTGAATATAAGTGAGAAAAATAAAGTATAAGCTTGATTATTGATCTTGAATGAATAGCTTATTGTGTGTGAAAATTAGGGTAATTTCCTCAAAGATTTGGGGGTATTTGAAGGATAAGAATCTCCCAATTGGTCTTGTTACCATTGCATAATGGATAATGGTGTATCTTTCTAACCATTGGTTTATACCAATTTTCCAATTAATCCAAAAATAAATCAAAAAACTATTTTTGAATTCTGCAGAAAACGATCGGTCGTTTTCTGCATTTCGACCGGTCGTTATTTTACGACCTCTCTGGTTAATTTTGGACCAAAACGATCGGTCGTTTTGTCCAAGACGATCGGTCGTTTTCTGGCAATTTTTCGGTTTTCTCGCTATACTTGGAATACTCGTAACTTCTTCGTTTTTACTTCGATTATGGTTCCGCTTGAACCTTTGGCTTCGTATTTAAGTACTCTATCATTTTGAACCTTAACAAGCTAGATAAAATGATTAGTACACAAAACAAGCTTTTATCATGTTTTACATATTTTGTTATCATTAAAACAATTGATTAGAAGAACATCGTTCAACAATCTCTTCCTTTTTGATGATGACAAAATATTGATTATAAACATATTATAAGCTATTTTGCTAACACAAAATTATAACCGAGATGTGTACGGGACGTTTACTAGGATAAAAAGATTTTGTGAAAATGAGTAAATGTTACAACATTCGATAGACGAAGTTTTTCAATGCTAAAAGTTTTGAAAGATAAAGAAAGGACAAATGCAAACGAAAAATCGGCCATAGTTTTGCCTAAAAACGTTCAATCTCCACAAATGAAAAAACAATAAATAACAACCCAATTTACAAAATATTATTGAGCACAAATTTCAACAACATATTATATGGTAATAACGCATTCACATTGAATAATAAAAATTAATAAACATGATGCATTTTGTCAATCTCACAAAGTATTAGAATTAAAAACGCACCATAACACAAATGTAAAAACGCACCATAACATAAATGTAAAGAAGCACCATAACATAAATGCTAGCGAAAAAGTTTGCTACTTATTACATAATAAAACTTTGTTCGAAAATAGAAGCATAAAAAATACAATTGCAAAAACAAAACGAAAGGGTAGTTCTCCCCCTTTGTCATCATAAAAAAAACATAATAACCGTCTAATCACGGTGGGAAGTCGCATCGTCGTCCTCGTCATCGTCCTTTACATCATCATCATTGGCATTTGTACCGGCAAGCTCGGGAAAGTAAGCGGAGAACTTCGCCTTTGCTCGGCGCTTAGGCGATCAAGTTCATCAAGTTTCTCCTGACCCGGATTCAGGAAGCGATACGTGCTTCGGGTCACTTGCGCATTCCGATAGTTGTCGATGTATATGTCATTGTAGAATTGGTCGGAGCGCGGGAGCAGGTTGGAAGAGCCAACTTTTGCTTTGCTTCTACCTCGAGAGGGACGAGAAGAAGTAGGGATGTCGGTTGGAGGAATAGAATCGGAGGAAATAGGTAAGTCCTCACGAGGGGCAACTCTTGGTGCGGCCTTAGAACCGACATACTCTTCCTCCTCAAGGGGAAGAGGGGCGTAGTCGGAACCGGACACTTTCCTACCCGACCAAGTTATGGTTCTTTTGTTAGTATCAAATTTGATATACATTTGGGCAAGATAGGCGACGTCCCAAATGTGTTTATCTTTGTTTTTAAAAGGAGTTCCACCGGGAGCAATGTGGAGATCCTTGAGAATGGCGGAAATTAGAGCACCATAAGATAGCCCATTTTTGGATTTTATTTTTAGAGAATTCATTTTAAAAATGATAAGCGTGGCCAAGTCGAGTTTGACTTGACGATGGATGCAACCTAAGAGAAAAATGTATTCGTTTGTGACATCGGTAAAGTTGGAAGAATGAGGGAGCACGATATGTGAGAGAATATGATAAGCCATTTTATTGTGAAAAAATAGGCCGTGAGCCTTGTTTGAGCGATTATTATGATGCGGATGAAAAAGCTCATCTTTGAGATCATTAAAACTATGAATCTCGAGCATTTGACAAAGTTCGTCACTTTGCTCATACACACCATCGTCATCTAGGTTCAAGAGATTTTGCAAACGGTCTATACTGTAAACAAAAGGTTGTCCATATATGGTTGAACGTAAACGAAGCTCATTACCTCTACCCCTATCAACTACCAAATTGACATAGAATTCGTAAATATTTTCGTGAAAAAAATGGTTCTTTCAATGTAAGAATGGTGTCCAATTTTTGAAATTGAAGACGAATCATAAGGAAGGAAAAACGCTCAAGAAAGAGAGGCATGTCGATAGTAAAATTTGACAAAATACCTCTTTTTGTGATGGACGAGGGATAATAAGGAGAGATGGAGCCGGAGGGAGGAACCGAGGCCGAAGGGGCACCGGAGCCCGAACGAGGAGCGGCGTCGGTTGGAGGAGCGGTGTTCGAGATGGCGACTCGAGGAGCGCGGGACACACGCGGATGGCGAGAGGATTGAGGCACATACTCGTCTTCACTCTCATCGACAAGGGTGGGTTGAGCTTTCTTAGAACGACCCATTTGATGATTAATAAGTGTTTGAAAAAATTAGGGTTCTTAAAAAAAAAAATTCAATGGATTTGGGATTAATCAATTTATTTGGGTATGATTATATAGATAATAAGGGAATTAGGGGAAATATTATAGAGATTGAAATAATTGTTGGGGAATTTTTGGAAGATTTTGAGGAAAGGGGCGAATTTGGGAGAGAGAGAGAGTTGAAAAAAGTTGAATGAAAAAGATTTTAGGGTTGAAGGATTTTAAATAAAACTGAAACAGAAAAACGATCGGTCGTTATACGGATTCGACCGGTCGTTTTGGGTAAAAAATTACCCGAGACCACGTTAAAAAACGATCGGTCGTTAGGAAGTTCGATCGGTCCTTTTTCAGAAAAACGACCAGTCGTTTTATTACAGTCGAGCGGTCGACTGTAAACTGATACAGAACGAGAATTTTTACACTTTTTGACACCGATTTGGCAAAAAAATATAAAGAAATTTTTTACCAAATAGTCATATAAAGTCAAAAAAAAATGTATATATATGTAAGCACAAGTCACACATCAAACATACCTAACTCTCATCGAATAAAACAAAATGGTTCCTCGTTAAGGGGTTTTGTAAAAATATCGGCTAATTGCCTATCAGTACTTATATATTCAAGTATAATATCCACTTTTTGAACATGATCTCTTAGAAAGTGATGTCGTAAATTTATATGTTTAGTGCGAGAGTGTTAGATCGGATTTTTCGAAAGATTTATTGCACTAGTATTATCACACAAAATAGCCACACTATCAAAGGATAATTCAAAATCATTCAATTGTTGACGCATCCAAAGAATTTGCACACAATAACTACCCGCGGCAACGTATTCGGCCTCCGCTGTAGAAAGTGCAACCGAATTTTGTTTTTTGCTATGCCAAGAGACTAAAGCATTTCCTAAAAAATGGCAAGTGCCACTAGTACTTTTTCTATCTAAACGACAACCGGCAAAGTTGGCGTTGGAATAGCCAAGAAAATCAAAAGTAGTATGCGTTTAAATATGCGGATAAAACAATCCTAAATTACATGTACCTACAAGATATCTAAATATGCGTTTAACGGCTATCACATGCGATTCCTTAAGACAAGATTGATACCTAGCACACAAGGAAACACTAAACATGATATCGGGTATACTTGCGGTTAAATATAAGAGAGATCCAATCATACCTCTATATAGCTTTTGGTCCACGCTTTTACCCGATTCATCCTTGTCTAGTTTTGTAGCCGGACTCATTGGAGTTCCAAGCGACTTTGCATCGCTCATCTTGAACCGTTTGAGCAAGTCCCTTGTGTATTTGGATTGATTTACGAAGATTCTGTCCTTAGTTTGTTTGATTTGCAATCCGAGAAAGTAAGTAAGTTCACCCATCATGCTCATCTCGAATTCGCCTTACATACATTTAGAAAACTCCTCACACATGCGAGCATTAGTAGGACCGAAAATGATATCATCAACATAAATTTGGATTAAAAGCATGTCTTTCCATACTTTTTGATAAAAAGCGTGGTGTCCAAGGTACCACGACAAAAACCATTATCGACCAAAAACTTGCTAAGTCTTTCATACCAAGCCCGGGGTGCTTGTTTTAAACCATAAAGTGCTTTTTGGAGTTTGTAAACATGATCGGGAAAAGCGTGATTTTCAAAACTGGGTGGTTGCTTTACATAAATTTCCTCGTTTATAAAACCATTTAGAAACGCACTTTTAACATCCATTTGAAACAATTTAAAGAGTTTAAAAGAAGCATAAGGAAGTAACATACGAATGGCTTCTAGTCTAGCTACGGTTGCGTAAGTTTCATCGAAATTGATGTCTTCTTCTTGGTTATACCCTTGAGCGACTAGTCTAGTTTTGTTCCTAATAACTACCCTGGATTCATCCATCTTATTACGAAATATCCATTTTGTACCTATGATGGTTTTCTCACGCGGTCTAGGAACTAAATTCCATACGTTACTACGCTCGAATTGATTTAATTCGTCATGCATAGCTAATACCCAACTCTCATCGAGTTCCGCTTCATGAATGTTCTTAGGCTCTAATTGAGACAATAATGCAAGATGATTAACTAAATTTCTCAAAGAAGAACGTGTATGCACTCTTTCTCCCGGGTTACCCAAGATTAATTCTTGCGGATGGTGATTGGCAAACCTCCATTCTTGAGGCAAATTGTCATGAATATGCACACTAGATTCTAGGTCCGTTTGAAGTCTCTCTATAGTGATTTCTTCAACAATGGGTTCAACCTCTATACTAGGCGTAATCTCTAAGCTAGACATAACATGATTAAAAGAAGACGCATTATGAAAAATACATCATCAATATCATGAACAATTGATGGCTTATTAGTTGTCGGTAAATTCTCATCAAAAGAGACATGTACCGATTCTTCCACCAATAAAGTTCTTTTATTAAAAACTCTATATGCTTTACTCGATAGAGCATATCCGATGAAAATTCCTTCATCAGACTTAGCATCGAATTTTCCTAAATTATCCTTACCATTATTATGAACATAGCATTTGCAACCAAATGCACGTAAATGAGAAATATTGGGCTTTCGCTCATTCCATAATTCGTAAGGTGTCTTTTTCAATATGGGCCTAATTAAGGCTCTATTTAAAATGTAACAAGCAGAATTTACAGCTTCGGCCCAAAAATACTTTGGCAAATTATTTTCACAAAGTATGGTCCGTGCCATTTCCTCTAGGGTTCTATTCTTCCTCTCTACTACCCCATTTTGTTGAAGCGTACGAGGGGAAGAAAAATTATGATCAATACCATTTTCATAATGCTTCATGCTTATGAGTTAAAAAAAAAACCCAAGTAAAACGACTAAAGTCGTCAACCATGATGAATGCATATGCACACCCTCCAAGACTAACTGTCCGGGAGGGACCAACTAAGTCCATATGAATGAGCTCCAAACGACGAGTAGTGGAAATAACATTCTTAGATTTAAAAGAAATCTTTGTTTGTTTGCCTAATTGGCAAGCGTGACAAAGTTTGTCCTTTTTATAAGGAATTTTGGTAAACCAATTACCAAATCTTTGTGGGAAAGCTTAGCTAGTAAATCAAGACTAGCATGACCAAGTCTTCTATGCCACAACCAACCATTGTCGTTGATAGTAACAAGACACTTGATTTCATTGTCTACATAACTATTCAAATCAAACATATAGACATTTTCTTGTCTTTGACCAATAAGGATAGTTTTATTTTCCGAAATTGAATGAATGATGCAATGTGATTTTTCAAAAATAACTTTGTGACCCATATCACAAAGTTGACTTATGCTTAGTAAATTATGCTTAAGACCATTAACAAGCAACACATTATCAACAATAATATTGGGAGTTTTAGAGATAGTACCGATACCAATGATTTTACCCTTGCTATTATCACCGAAGGTCACAAAGCCTCCATCTTTAGGTGCAAGAGTAGTAAACTTTGTTTTGTCTCCCGTCATATGCCTTGAGCATCCACTATCCAAGAACCACTTGTCCTCGTTGATTTTTGACCTCAAGCATACCTACAAGACATAATAATCATTGGTACCCGATTCCACTTTTGGGTCCTTCCGGGTTAGACTCTTGACCCTTTGGAACCCAAACCAAGTCATTTCTATTCAATTTATATCTATAAGGACAATAGACATAATCTTCAAAGTGATCACAACGGTTGCAAGTAAGACATTTAACAAGCACGCTTGGTTTAACAAAACGATTATAAACTAAGTCATTTTTAGGAAAGTTATTTTTACGAGAGTAACTTGGTTGTCTATTTTCATCTTTAGTCATTGGTTTGGTGAATAGATTTTTATGTTTTGCCGTTAGAAGTGGGTTGCACTCTACACCGGTTTTATCTTAAGCGCCTTGTTGAGAAGCTAATATAGTACTTAACATTTTACTTCCTTTAGCAAACTTAGCAAGAGTAAGTTCGGCGCTATCCGCCTTAAGTTTACATGAACTAAGGTCATTTACTAACTTATCATTTTCCATGGTAAGTTCGCCATTTTTAGAGGTGAGTGAGTCATTTTTTGTAGCTAAGTTTTCAAGTTTGTCTTGTAAAGTAATTAACATTTTTCTAAATGATTTGTTTTTACCTCTAGCTTTTTCTAAATAAGTTAACACATCATTTATGTCAAAGCAATCATTACTAGAAAGAGAAGAGTTAGAGGAGTGGAGGCTTACATCCTCGGTTTTGTCGTCTCTAGCCATGAGACATAGATTTACGACTTCTTTATTTTTTCTATCGGAGCTATCATCATCGCTCCCCCATGCGGCCATGGATGCCTTCTTGTATTCCTTCTTCTTTTCGAACTTGTCCTTTTTCTTCAAGGGACATTCATTTTTCATATGGCCGGGTTTGTAACACTTATAGCATATAATTTCGTCCTTCTTGTTTGATTTGTCGGATGGCTCTCCCATATATTCCTTTTTCCGAAATCGTTGTCCGCCCTTCTTTTTCCAACTTAGGAACTTGTTGTAGCGTTTGGCGAATAGTGTTATTTCATCATCCTCGCTAGAAGATTCATTATTGCTATCGTCATTTGTTGTACTTTTGAAGGTGATGCCTTTCTTCTTTTTCGAGTCATCCTCTTGTTTTCGAGTCGTCATGTCTAATTCATGGGTGCTTAAGGATCCTATGAGGTTCTCGAGAGAGAGAGTGTTCATGTCTTTGGCTTCTTGTATAACCGTCACTTTCAATTCCCACTTTCTCGGAAGACTCCTTAGAATCTTTGTCACCATCTCCTTACTAGAATACACTTTTTCAAGTCTTCTAAGATCGTTAGTAATTTTAGTAAAACGAGTGTACACATCATCAGCTTTAAAAAGTTCGTAATCATGAATAAGCATGCTAATTTTAGAGTCCTTAACTTGACTAGTTTCCTCGTGCATAATAGCTAGCTTATCCCACATTTGCTTAGCGGTATCACAACTAGAAATCTTATCATACTCACTAGGCGAGAGCGCACAAGTTATGGAAGTCATAGCCATACAATTAAGAGAGAAGGCATGGCGTTCATCCGTGTCGAGTTCTTCTATGAGTTTATCTAAACCATTTCTCCTAGGCGTTTTATAGCCTTTGCTAATGCTAATCAATTGGTCTATTTCGTAACCGCATAGAAAAATTTTCATAGGATCTCTCCAATAAGGATAGTTCGTAGCGTCAAAGAACGGGGCCTAGATATGGATTTTGAGTCTGCGTACGTAGACATATCGGATCTTTAAACAAAAAAATCATTAGATTTTATAAATAAAAGAGCTAGACTCTGATACCAATTGTTGGCCCGTAAGTGGCTAAACCTTAGAAGGGGGTGAATAAGGTTTACGTACGATTTTCACGGAATAAAATATTTGAGCAAATATAAACTCTAATTAGTGATTCTAAACTTAATCAAAAGTAATGTCTAAAATTATGCTAATTTAAGCTATGAAAGTTATCAATTAAGCAATAATATAAATACGGAAATAAAAGATTAAGGGAAGGATTGACACCATGATATATAGAGGTTCGGCAAACCCACCTAGTCCTCTCATCGGTATTCACGCTACCGAGTATTTCACTATAATATTCTTCCCAAGATTACAATCTAACGAACTAATCCGCGGATTAAGCTCCCCCTTACTCTATGATTATGCCGAATAAAAAGACCTATAGCTTTTAAGTAACACTTGCTTATAAAGCCTCTACCCGATCACTCGCTCACAAATGAGTTTATAATTCACTCTACAATTTGAATCGAAATGTATCACTCACTAACAAATAGTATTTTGGTGTGTATATGATTACAATATGATTACACACAAGAATATTTATGAATATAAGTGAGAAAAATGAAGTATAAGCTTGATTATTGATCTTGAATGAATAGCTTATTGTGTGTGAAAATTGGGGTAATTTCCTCAAAGATTTTGGGGGTATTTGAAGGCTAAGAATCTCCCAATTGGTCTTGTTATCGTTGCATAATGGTGTATCTTTCTAACCATTGGTTTATACCAATTTCCCAATTAATCCAAAAATAAATCAAAAACCTATTTTTGAATTCTGCAGAAAACGATCGGTCGTTTTCTGCATTTCGATCGGTCGTTCTTTTACGACCTCTCTGGTTAATTTTGGACCAAAATGATCGGTCGTTTGTCCAAGATGATCGGTCGTTTTCTGGCAATTTTTCGGTTTTCTCGCTATACTTCGAATACTCGTAACTTCTTCGTTTTTTCTCCGATTATGGTTCCCTTGAACCTTTGACTTCGTATTTAAGTACTCTATCATTTTGAACCTTAACAAGATAGATAAAATGATTAGTACGCAATATGAGCTTTTATCATGTTTTACATATTTTGTTATTATTAAAATAATTGATTAGAAGAACATCGTTCAACAGTAGATCTAAAACATACTGGGTAATCAAACACATTCTTTTTTGTCTGCATGTGAACCGTATCAATTGATCTAGGGTTAACTACACAATCTATCAAATTGTAATATTATAGTTATCATCATCAGATGAGTTCGTTTGGTTTTTAAAATATTGTACCAAATCTTGCATATATCTTGGCTTGATAGATTATTTTAGAAATATATTGTTTTCTTACATGTTGTACTTCCATGATTATAATTTACACATATAGCAATAGATAATAAAATATTGAGTTATATCTAGCTTGTGTATCTGTTTAATCTAGATTAATAATGCTAATTTGATTTCCTTGTTAGTAAATATGTACTGCCATGTCACTATATATTGCTAGTTAATCATGCAAGCAGTTACAAACTAAATATTTAATCACGTGCATATAATATCTGATCACTGCCATGTGTATAATATGTTAATTTGTGAAATCATATATTTTCACATTTAAGTTGAAAAAATTATGAACCTTCCCCAACTAGGCTCACCTATTTGGATACGATCTCTAGGAAAGATATAGGCGGAAGTCGATATCCTAATGAAGTCGAGTTTTAAGTGGTATTCGTGCCCTCCACCCTCATCGTCTTTCATGGTCGTGTTCAAGTAGAGCTACCGAAAGACCTTCACTAAATAATAATTTGCCCGAGTGTGTTTATATAGTGATGTATGTTTCGCTGAATTGGTGTTTCAGTATCGACCCGTTGTTCGATTAATGAAAACCGACTCATATGAGAAGCAAAATTAATATTTTTGAACCTGTTGTTTCGAAAAAAAAAGTTTGTGCTTGTGCAAACCATAAACATATAAACCAGTTATTTTATATGATAAATAATCGAAGACTCCCAACACATGTTCGATGCCATCTATGATGAGAAAAATCGCAAAGCATACTTGCGAAATGACTGTTTAAACGTTTATTTTAATCCGTCACCACATATTAGTCACCCTGATGTGTGAAATGTTATGCCCAAATTTTTTTTTTGATGCTATCTTTGATGAGTAGAACACGAGTTTGTTGTTACTCTCGAAATGAATGCCAAGGCGTTGATTTTATTCCGCCGCCACATTTGAGACGTGATGACGTCTATGGTGAACAAATGTCTGAAATTGGCATATTGGAGCGACCATTCACCAAAATACTAGCTTGGAAAGCGTATTCCATAAGCAGTATTAGGAAATTATATTCACTATTTTTCTTTCCTTAATCCCCCATCTGTTTGCGGATGAGAAAATTGCCCCAATGAGTAATTTTAATCCTATTGGGTCAATGACGAATTGTTTGTCAGATATTAATGCTCTTCGTGGATATTTTTTTTTCCATGAATCGAGAACCGAGACAAATGTTATTTGTCTCGAACTATCGCAATCCTGACGAATCGCCTAGCCAAGTGAGGTTCTAGACAATCGTCAAAATTTAAGACCTGTGGTTTCAAGAAAGTTCTTGGAAGGAACAATATGATCCGTTGTCCCAAAGTAAGAGATAATGCTCAAGGAGGCAACTCTATGCTATAAAGACAAAGATCATGCACGGTTACCCCTTAAATAGTTAAAAACTATTATAAAGGTGGAAAATCTGATGCTGATGTGGTTAAAGCTAACTGAAAGAAAACTCTTGATACCCCCGATTTTGTGGCTCAAATGAGTTTGGTACCTTTCTTTATTAATTTTGATAAATCATTGAGCCATTTTATCGCTCACCTGGATTATGTTTTCCATTTGAATTATTATATTTCCATTTGTACCATACTTTTGGATTATGGTGTGCCTGTTTACAAATTTTCTTGAAATAATTTAAAATGTTTTGAGCAAATTCCTTTGACAAATGTGACCAAACTTTAAATTATGAAATTTTAGGCAATACTTGTGGTGTAGTTGGTTTTCTGGAAATAGTGGGTAACAATGTACCACATAATTTCACCGACTACTTGCCTAAAAGAGTACTCGGTGACAACGATTATGTACCTGTCGTTCCAAATCGAAATCTTTGGTAAAGCTAAATTGATTTGTCAAATATGAGGCTTCATACTCTTGTAGATCATGTCGTAACTTGTTGAGTTATAAAATATTCGAGAAAACCAGTGTTACCTAGTAATAGCTCATGAAAGAATTAAAATTTCTTTATATAGGCTCCATTCAATACGACCAAAAGCGTATTTTAGAGGAGTTGAAATGTCTTTCAAGTGATTGCTACCACATTTTTTAAAAGCATTTAAAGTTACCTTATCATTTCGCCTGTTGTCGATTGATAAAGGATTAGATGCTAAGACATGATTGTCTGTACTATCATTCGCATGTCGTCGATTGATAAGAGCATTTTGATATTGTGACATTGACCAGATGATATATTCCTGGGTCAAAAAACGATGCTTGATTTATAATCGCATCGCATTTGGATTCTCTTTGAGGATATATTTCGTGATTAATCCGAAATTCATGCCGTTAATGCTCACTTTGAAAGACTATTATGTGTAAAGATCACGAAATAGACTCGTAGAATTCTTGTAAAGAATTGAAGAGTTATTGTGGACTTATCCAACCATAAGACGGACCATAAATATAAATGGTTATAGTTGATGCATCGACAATAAGGTCACATTTTATTGTTGTCCACAGAAATGCAGCATTTCCCAAACTCTTAGCCCTATCATTAAGTTGATGGCTCATGCTCCGGATTATCCTGAAAAGTCTAGTCGACTTGATAATGCCGAAGAGTAAGAATCGAAATTTCGATTTGTATTACTTGACTTTGGGAATTTAAATTGAACACAATGTTGATTATGTTCTGACCCAAAATGGACTCACATAAACTTTAAGCGGTTGCAAATGATTGAATGCATTATTTGATGATGCGTACCTATATATTTCTGTGTGAGGTAAAAATACATTGCATATTGCTGCATTGGTCAGTTTGAGGCCCATAGTCACTCAAAACACTAAATGCGTACCAGTTGGTTACTGGTTATGAGTCAGACGTATCATATAAACGCATGTTTGAGTGCTTAATATTTTGATTGAGCCGCTAAAGCGTTCAAAATATGGACCTCTGAAAATCGGGGGCATAAGTCGATTATGAATCTCATGCCTATCATTTGATAGAGTAACTTTGGCAAGCGATTTATTTACCGCATGATATGCGAAAGTGATGTCGCTAAGACTGTTCTCCCTGTCGTTAGGGGGAGATTTGCACATTACCGTTGATAAGGAATGACGTGAAGTAACGTGGCATAACCCACTCAGTCTTAGCTTGATCCCCAAAATTGCACTTAGTAATAAGTAAGTGCATAGACTCCCTCAAGTCTAACTAAAAGTCAGACGCATTTAATGACTTGATGAGATGTCACGAGATCATTTATACCTGTTGCAAAATGCTTGGAAGGATAGACGTCCCTGTCGGACGCTGTGTTCCTGTCGTAACACGTTCCTTTGGCCAAACCCGCCAAGCAAAGGACGCTACCGTCGGCTGTCAGTCTGTCGTCCTTCCCAAGGTACGGGGAAGTTGACCGGTTCTTAATTCATTCAGTCCAGAGGTGGTGAACTGAAACTCTTTTGTCGCACGAGATTATAAAGGATCTAGGAGATGTGTGATTCCTCCTCATCCTCACAATCTTGAAATATCTGTCGATCATGATATCTTAGACGATATTGAAGCAAAACGAGACTGTCATTGATTACTTGTTCATATATTCGGTGACGACTGATAATATGAGCAAATTATGACAGGGAACCATGTACCGTTGCCTGAAGTCAACGTAGAATAGACTGGACTAATGGAAACTTGCAATCCAAGTAGGCTCCTTAGCGAAAGTGTGTTCGAACCTGTAGCTCTAACACCACCAATGTTAAACGAGTTTATTTATTTGGTTATTCGTAAGGAAAAGTGATGAGAATAATGAGATTGTAGAATGCTCGCCTAGTAGCACAAGACTTCTTTCACACCTTGAAATTGATTACGATATGGTTGATTTCCTTGTAATGGCCGTTAAAACGGTCCCCTACTTTATCAGTTTAGTAGTTTCCGAAAAACTGATTATGCAGCATGTGATTGTGGTCACTGTTTTATCTCTATGTGAATTTAGACAAAGAGATATAGATGAAGGTCCATGTGTGACTTCATATGCTTTAATCAAGTAGTTTCTGATCACGGAACACGATCTCAATTAAATGAGACGTTTACTATATGGATTAATATAATCCGAGCGGATGTGGTATACCCGCCTAAGTGAGTAGTTGTTTAGCTTGGGATACTTGAACAAGTATTATGCCCTTGCGTGTTTTATTATGCGATCCACTTTTGGATTTGCCTTCGAGATGAAGGATCTTGGGAAGACACGGTAGTGACTTGGCCCGATGATCGAGTCCCGTAAAGATTGAATCTAAGTCCATACTTCTGGCTACACCTAGAAGGTGTTATGATGCTTTAGTCATCATGACGCTAAGTCGTCAAATTCTCCCATGATCGTTCGATCACTAGACACTGATATAGACCCAGTCCGTCCCTAATGAGATGATGAAGAGATATTGAACCATGATGTTCATATCTAAGTACAATAAGCGCATCACTGTACTTGGTCTAATGTGTTAGGACAAACATCTCGTATGATGTGAATGGTATAGCTCGACACAGCATCGCGCTAACACGCTGCCATCGAAATGGCATAAAAGACATTTTCCCATTACCTTAAGGTAACTGTGGATGAGGGCGTGTCTTATCCCATTTTGCGTCATCGAGTGTATCTACCTCCTTCGGTACTCGAATTAACGCAACCCTTTTTCGGTTATACCGATGCCGGTTACTTATCAGATTCGCATAAGGGATATTCCTAAGATGGTCTGTCTTTACCATTAGAAATAAGGCGATATCTTAGAGGTCTTGGAATGACTCCAAATGAATCACTAGAGAGTGTATATGGCTTCGAGCTAGTATTACATATGTTATGTCTCACGATCCAGATAAAACACTTGTCATAGAAGAGAACTTGTTGTTATCGATCAAGAGAGACATGACTACATTATGCTATTTAGCATTTATCGTGGAAATAAATCTTCACATATGAAGTTTAAGAGCATCATGTCGAATGCTCGCTTTATTACACGTTATATTTTTTTGCATCCAGTCGTGTGCAAGCAAATGAGGCATCCAGTCGAATGCTCGTACTCTTTCTTAGAATATGAAATCTTTGCACCCAGTCGTGTGCAAGTGAGGGGGAGCATCTAGGTGAATGCTTATTGCACTAATTACAACTTAGTCGAAATTCTCGCATCCTGTCGTATGCAAGTGAGGGGGAGCATCCAGTCGCATGCTCGTGTACTTTTTTTTATCGTTAGACCAATGTTTTTTCCCACTGGGTTTTCCTTGTCGAGGTTTTTAGCGAGACACGTTCCCATCATATCTCACTTAAGATTGCCGAAATTAGGGGGAGTATCCTATTGTATACTTCTTAACACTGTGTACTCTTTTCTCCTTCGACTAGAGGTTTTTTTTCCACTGGGTTTACTCTGACAAGGTTTTGATGAGGCACCTGTTTTGTGGTTGATCCCCTACTACTACCACTGTTGCACTCTTTCTCCTTTGATCAGAGATTTTCCCATTGGGTTTGCTCTGACAAGGTTTTGATGAGGCACATTCTTTTGTGGTCAGTTACTTACATGGTATTTCGGCTTATATCATTTGTCTACACAGCTTCTCCTAGGTACCGGTTTTGTCCCACATTGGGTTTTCCGGCCCTTAGGTTTTTATGTGTTTAGCATTGCGAATGAATTCGACTCAGATCGACAACATGAAGACGAAGAAATCAAAACGTCCAAAGGGGGAGTGTTGTAGAATATTATTGGCCATCTTGGGCCTTACTCTCTTGGGTCTTACTCTATTGGGCCTATCTTGGGCTTTCCTAGCATATGTAACTCTACCCTCTATTATAAAAAGAGGGTCAGCGGTCTCTTGATATATCTCTTTGTACACTCATATTAATAAATAAACACTTCGTATATATATATATATATATACATATCTCATACATATATATATATATATATATATGTATATATATACCGAACTAATATGTCACACAACAGATGTAAATTAATGATATGTAATAGATGAAGGAGTGAAAGGAAATGTATTACCTTGTAATATGTGAGAAACTCTTCCTCATCTGTTTTATTTTTGGTGGGTTAATTTGCCAGCTTGTTAAGAAAATGCGGACTGGATCTATTCCACATCAGCGAGTATATTTATCAGGTCAGATTTGAGGATGGGTGTAGCAGCACTCACTTTGAAAAGCTACGAGAAGTAACGATTCAAGAACCAACATGGGACCCACCAAAGCAGCTCTATTGGGGGGTTGGGTAAATAAAATATAATGAAACTTACACCAAATAGAACTTTAAAGGAAAAGAAAAAAAAACCTACTCCCATCAGACTGAAATAATAAGATAATAAATTAAGTAAGGGTTAATTAATAATTGTTGCATGAAAACAAAACTATTTAAAAATTGATCACTTTATAAAATTTAATTAACAATTAATCAATTATTTGTAAAACTAATTAATAATTGGTCACCCACCTAATTATCTAATAAAATAAAATGGAAAAAAACCAGAAAAAACAAAACAAAAAAAAAAAATTAAAAACCCTTTCAAAAAGTCGAAAAAATGGATAAAAATACCAATAAAAATCCAAAAAACCAAAATCACAAAAAAAATAAAAAAAAGTTCAAAAAACTCGAGAAACAGAAAAAACCCAAAATTAGTATAAAAAAAACACTAAAAATCAAAAAAAAAAATCCAAAATCACAAAATAATGAAAAAACGCTCAAAAAAGGTGGGAAACCAAAAAAACCCCGAAAAATGATAAAAAAAAAATTAAAAAAACCAAGAAAAATCCAAAATCACAAAAAAATGAAAAAACGTTCAAGAAAGTTGGAAACCCGAAAAAAATCGGAAAAATGGTAAAAAAAAATAAATAAGAAAACTAAGAAAAATCAAAAAATACAAAATCACAAAAAAATCAAAAAAAAGTCTGAAAAAGTCAGAAAGTCCAAAAAATGTGAAAATTTTTTAAAATAGCTTGCAATTATTTTCAAATGACTCAAAATGACATCAAATGACTTCAAAATTACTCATACTATTTTTAAAATTATTCAAGCTGTTTTTTAAAATGACTCAAACTGTTTTTAAACTTACCGAAAATGATTCATATTGTTTTTCAAATAATTTAAATATGACTCAGACTGTTTTTAAAATGACTCGGGCTGTTTTTAAAATTACTCAAAATAACGCAGACTGTTTTTAAAATGAGTTAAAATGGCCCAGATTATTTTTAAAATGATTCAGACTATTTTTAAAATAACTCAGACTGGTTTTAAAATTACTCACATTCGTTCTAAATTACTCTGTCTATTTTAAAAATGACTGAAAATGACTCAGACTATTTTTTAAAATGAGTGAATATGACTCAGACTGTTTTTAAATGACTTAAAACCACTGAGACTGTTTTTAAAATGATTTAAAGCGACTCAGTCTGTTTTTAAAATTACTCAGACTGTCTTAAAAATTACTCGGACTATTTTTAAAATAACTTAAAATGACTCGGACTATTTTTAAAATGACTTAAAATAACCAAACTGTTTTTTAAAATGACTCAGATTGTTTTTAAAATGACTTAAAATGACTCAGACTATTTTTAAAATTACTCAGACTGCTTTTAAAATGACTTAGAACGACTCAGAATGTTTTTAAAATGACTTAATACGACTCAAACTGTTTTTAAAATGACTTAAACGACTCATATTGTTTTTAAAATGACTCACAATATTTTTAAAATTACTCAGACTGTTTTTAAAATGACTTAGACTGTTTTTAAAATGACTTAAAATGACTCAAACTATTTTTAACATAACTTAAAACGACTCGGACTGTTTTTAAAATTATTTAAAACGACTCGGACTATTTTTAAAATGAATTAAAATAACTTAGACTATTTTTAATATGATTTAAGATGAGTCAGACTTTATTTTATTTGTGTGTTTTTGGATTTTTGTTGATTTTAGATTTTTTGGGATTTTAAAATTTTATTTGTGTTTTTTCAGGGTTTTTCCTCTTTAAAGTTTTTTTTTTCAGATTTTTTTTCCTTCCATTTTTCCTTTTTTTTTTTTTTTTTTTTTACATTTTTATTGGTTAGTTAGGGGAAATGGACAAATCATTAATTAGTTTCAGTTTCATGAATCAATACTTAATTAATTTTTAGATAAGGTATGAATCCAAAATTTATCCTTTAAAAAAATAATAAATTAAAAAAACAAAAAAAAAACAATGATGTGTTGGTTTAAGGTGTTAATTTAGTAAGTTAAGCGATTGTTGGTTCATGAGGAGCGACGGATCAAGTTTATTGGTGTGTTGTTTTAACTTTAGTTTTTTTTTTTTAAATATAATATTAAGTTTGGAATGTTATTATTTCAGTATGATGGGAGTAGTTTTTTTTTTCTTTTCCTTTAAAGCTCTATTTGGTGTAAGTTTCATTGTATTTTATTTACCCCCCCCCCCCCCCCCCCCCATTGGGCTGCTTTGGTGGGTCCCATGTTGGTTCTTGAAGCGCTACTTCTCGTAGCTTTTCAAAGTGAGTGCTGCTATACCCACCCTCAAATCTGACCTGATAAATGTACCCGCTGATGTGGAATAGGTACATTCAGCATTTTCTTAACAAGCTGACAAATTAACCCGCCAAAAATAAAACAGATGAGGAAGAGTTTCTCACATATTACAAGGTAATACATCTCCTTTCACTCCTTCATCTAATTCGGTTTTGATTGTGTTTATACAAGTTATTGGCCTTTAAGTTGAATGTCATTAGATGGTTAGTTGTATGTCATTAGATTTTCAGTTTTATATAATTAGATTAGAGGTGTTATGTAATCAATTGGGTTTTGTTATTATTGAATTCTACACACAATACAATGTATGTGGCAACTTTCTTTCTTCATATTGTTTGGCATGATCGGATTTTTATCGAAATTCGAAGCACATACATTAGGTATTCTCTTTATTATATCATGTTAAGGAAACCTCTTTAGTTGTTTCATTAACTTTAGGATTTACAAGTAATGTTGTTTTGGGTTCTTCGTTAAGCCCGATTGACTGAGGAGATGGAATTTATAATTTATTTTATAAGTCTTCTTATTGGCGTTACCAGATGTGTCAACTTTTGTAGTTTTTCCGTTTTGTAAATCGATTCTATGGTGAACTGATTTTAATGCGAATGAGCAAAGATGAATACAAAACATGTATGTGATTACTCCCATCGGAGTACGTGGCCTTTACGGTAAATGCTTCCTTCTTAAAAACAAGTAATTAAAACCTTTCAAATTTTACTAACTTGTATGGAAAATGTCTTAGTTTCGCTTTCTTTTTATTTGTTTAATGTCATTTATTGTTATATATTAACTAACAATCTATATAATTACTTTGATTGGTTTTCAGGTCTATAAAAAGTAGATGACCAACGAAGGTTACACGGAAGACATGACTGTGTTTCGAGTTTTTAGCTTTTTTGTTTCAATTTTTTAGTGTTTTTTTTCTTTTTCGCAAGCGTTCTGTCATTTAGAAGAAAAACTCATTTGGTTTAGCTTCTATCTACTATGTTTTACCAACTTGATTTGAATGAATGTTGGTACACGGAATTTCGTTTCCATCAATATCCTTATTTTTGTGCATATTCCGATAAATGATTGATAAAATTAAATGTGTCTTATTAAACTATTTTGAGTTGTTTCGACATTATTTGGAATTGTATATTTTATTGTAAGTAGATTCATACAAATTACCTTTTAGGTTGTAAACAGCTGCCAAAAGCCTCTTATCAATGCGGTTATTTATAGCATTAAAGACTGTAGAGAAACGCCTTAATTGATATTATATAGATTTTTTCAAGTCAAATAAGGCCGTTTTTTACCGCCTTATATATTATTTCAAAACCGCCTTATAGCTTTTACAACACAAGCATCGAATGCGGTTATACAACGGCCTTACAAACCGCCTTAAAAGGCTTTTAAGGCGGGTTTGCTTCCTTTTAAGGCGGTAATTATCCGCCTTTTTTGACCTGTTTTGGAGTAGTGTCCCCTTGAAAAACTTAATGCTTTCACAGCTTCAAATATATTTTAAGGAGCAACTACCATCAGTAAACAACAATAACCATAGACTAAGTACCCATTTTAACCAAGGTATGCATATGGAGAAATCAGATATGTACTACCTTCATATTAAACTTGAAATTATCTTCTTATTTCATGTGATAAAAGTTTAACTTAATAACAGAACTATGTCTTGTGACCAGATTATGACAGAACTTCTCATTTACTCGCGGCAAATTTATCAATTGTCAAAATTGTCGAAATTTACAAAGATATGAATAAAATATATAAAAAATGACTTACAAAGTCTTCTTCACAACGTTGATCAATCCATGCAGCAGCTTTCTTGGTACTCCTTTTATGAGATCTTTCAAAAAACTGTGAAAACTTAGGTCATTAGACAAGTAAAATAATACAAATGTTAGATAACTATAAACAATCAGCTTAGCTTCACAATGATTTGTTTTAGGTTGGACGTAAGGCGAAGACAGCTTAATCATGAAAAGGTTGGGAAACGAGAAGCAATGTGACTTGCGATATAGTTAAGGATATAATCTAGTTAAAGCAACTACAGTTTAGTTAAAAATATACATAAGTAGTCATAAAAAATACAGTACTTGTTTATGAAAATAGTCCCAGAGGAATAACGAATTATATAAACATTACTCTACACAAAAAAGTTGGCTACTCATATATGAACCTGTGTTGGAACGTTTTTTATTTTGCATATTGGAGATTAACAGCTCTAAATAACAGAAATTTCGTTATTGCTCTCTGAGAAAATATTTGCAACTAAACACAGAACCGTAATTAAAATGCAACTAATACTCCCTGTATGTTGGAGTCTTTGATAATCGGCTCAATGTCCCTCCAATATGAGACTCCTTCGACGGGGGCCTTTTTCCTAACTTGGATTCCCAATCCACTAGCTCTCGACACGTTAGGTCCCACTAATGCATTAAATTGTTCAACAACTTGGACAGAGATTTTACTCTCCAAACTTTTAAGCATTTGTGCCGTGGTTTTTCCTTTAGTGATGCCACTCACCCTTCCGCTTGGAGGGTTTTAGAGAGACACTGATGATGCCATGATAAAATTCTGGAAAAAAGTATTCATTCGTATTATAATCTAGGATATGAGAAAAATTTACCCAATAGAGAATGTGAGAATAGAACCTAAAATGAAAAATCCAATCTTACACTACTTCTTAATTGAGTGGTTTTTAAGCTTTCTTTTGTTTTGTGTGAACTAATGAAAAATCTAGCACTTTCTTATGCTCTTTGATTGTTTAATAAATCTTTTGTTGCAAGTTTAATCGCAATTTATTAGGTTCTTACAGATATTGCTATGAGATGAATAAAAAGGCATGTGACCAACCAAATAAAATACTTAGCTTCACCTTTTTTTCTCAGGAAAACAGATATACCAGAAAAAGTGAAGTGCTAAAATGGTTTGCCTTCATTGAAATTTAGGTAAAATTTTTAAAAGGCGCTAACCTGTTGGCGATGAATGATGATATAGAATGATTAATTTATTCACTCTACTTATTCATAATCAAGAAACTATGTTATACCAGCATGAATATATCTGATTTATCTACTAGTTTTTATGTTTATCTTTTAGGGCTTATGATAACATTATTGATATATTTATATGATAATACATCTATTTTAATTGGACAATAGGGGAATTCTAAGTCGAATTGCTCTATTTTTCACAAACATTTAGTCGAATAGTTAGAAGGCATCTTTAACAAGGCTGTTTTTTGTGTGTATATGAATAATAGCTTTCCAAAGTACTTTATCCTTATAAGTATACCACGGAAAAACTTACATCAACTAAATCAATAACTGCTTTTAAGAAGATTAACTCTAATCAACAATTTAATTCAATTGTTTGGACAACCCTAATTGAAAACCAGAAGAGGAAAAATTAAAAACGAATTACCTCAATTAACAGTGGTACATAAAAAAAAACATATCAACTAACGACCTTAAACATATCCCTCCATTCTCCTTAATTTGTTCACTCAATCTTGACCGGCAAATAACTTGTAATAAAATTATCGTAATAAAAATTTAAGTTGATCATATAGTTCAAATGTTAAATTTTATAATTAAATTTTAAAAAAATTCATTTCGACAATTTTGATACAAGTTATAAGTCAGTCAAAATTGCACATACTTTCATAACGGATATTTAAATGTAAACGTAGGGGAGTATGTTAAATAGACTTAGACAATTATGAACAAAAACACGTTAATAAATGGGGTTTTATAGGTTTACTACACCAAACTAACTGTTTTTAACGATTTGGATACGCACCTTTCAAATTTTTCAATTTAGATATCACACTATAATAACTTTCCAATTTAGGTTCCACCATATAAATAAATCACGGAATCATGTCACGTGACATTTGACAAACATTAATTTGAGAGGCTAATTTGACAATTTTACACAAAAATATGTCATCATATGAAAACGTTTTTCCCAATTTCACACATAACAAAAATTTGGATTATATGATTTTTTTTTATGTGTGAAATTAGGGGGAATTTTTTTCTAATATGACATATTTTTGTGCAAAATAGTCAAATTAGCCTCTCAAATTAATGTTTGTCAAATATTACGTGACATTATTCCGTGATTTATTTAGATGATGGTACCAAAATAGTGAGGTATTCAAATTAAAAATTTTGAAAGCTGTGTACCCAAATCGTTAACAGCGTTATAGTTTGGTATAGTAAATATATTTTTTCCCATTAATAAAACAATACCTGATTGCCTTACTTGATGGGGAAGGGGCTCGGAAGCAATATCTACGAGAGGGAAAAAGAGAGAGATAGGGAATGAGATATGTTCTATTATAATAAGCAAGGCGGTAAATCGTATACGATCCGTAAACGCTCTGTATCCCAATCCGATAAAAAAAATCTTAATCCCGACTCGACAAATGTCGGGACCCGACTTTTTCGTGATCCGAATTTTCGGGATCCCGTAGGGACGGGATAAACATATACTGACCCTATAAATAGTATGAAACTACAAATAATAAATTAGATAAAAAAAATTGATAGGTTTTTTAATCAGATTCTTTTACTATTTAGTTTTATTCACACAAGCAACAATTATCATACTAAATGAGATACATTATCATTATAATTTTTATAATCAAAAAATAATAATAATTTATATTTCTTGAAAATAACAATATAATTTTTTAATTTAAATATATTTTTTATTTTAATAGTTTTATATATTCAAAACTATAAATTTATATTATACTTATATAATTATAACTAATATATAAATAAAAATGATTGTAGCTCATACGGTATTGTGCTTACATTGTATGTTAGACGTACAAGATTCGAGTATCATTACTTGCATTTGATATAAATTAATTTATATTTTTATATAAAATATAAAATATAAAATAATTAAAAAATCGGCTCTGGTCGGGACATCCGACAAAATCAAAATTGTCCCCCGATCCCGAATTTTATCGGGTCAGGACAAAACCCGAATTTTGTGGTCGGGACTATTCTCGGGTAGACTGCGGGTCGGGACACGGGTCGGGTCGGTATTTCGGGATTTTTCTCCAGCCATAATAATAGCCCAATTTACCCACTTTTTTTCAAAAATAACACTATATTTTTTTATTAATTACAATAATACCATACTTACATAAAAAAAATATAATAACTAATAACACTATTTATCACTATTTAACAACCAAAAATTCTTTTACGTCTTATTATCTTATACTATTTTTTTTTTGTATTATCCACATATTTGTATCATAACTACACTTATTTTTTATATTTTAATTGCATTGCGCATCACACACGCAACACATGGGGCACAATATATGTATATATATATATATATATATATATATATATATGGGGGAAATGATTCATACACACATAAAAAAACACATTATCTTTACACATCAATCACAACCCTTCATTTACTTACTTTTAATAATCAAGATTATGTGTTTATTTTTGTTATTAGATGAACTAATCTTTACCATTAAAAATAAGTAAATGGAGGGTTGTGATTGATGTGTAAAGATAATGTGTTTTTTATGTGTGTATAGATCCTCTCCCTATATATATATAAAAAGTGCATCTGGTTCAGCTGAAAGTACATCTGGTTCAGCTTAAAGTGCATCTAATTTAGTGAAAAATACATATAGTTAAGTCAAAAGTGCATATAGTGTAGTCGAAAATGAATATAGTACAGTCGAAAGTGCATATAGTTCTGTTAAAAATGCATCTGATTCAACTAAAAGTGCATCTGGTACAACTGAAAGTGCATATGGTTCAGCTAAAAATGTATCTGGTTCAGCTGAAAGTACATATGATTCAGACAAAAGTGCATATCGTTCTGTAAAACCTGCATCTGGTTCAACTAAAAGTGCATCTGGTTCAGCTGAAAATGCATATAGTTCAGCTAAAAGTGCATCTGGTTCAGTCGAAAGTGCATCTAGTACAGTCGAAAATGCATAAAGTTCAATAAAAGTGATTTTTTTCATTTTTTTTTATAATTTTTTGTGATTTTTTTCATTTTTTTCATCTTTTATAAAAAAAACAATTTTTTTTTTGTAATTTTTTTTATTTTTGTGATTTTTTTGTGATTTTTTGTGATTTTTTATGATTTTTTTCATTTTTTTTTTAATTTTTTGTGATTTTTTTATTTTTTATAATTTTATGTGATTTTTTTTATTTTTTTAAAATTTTGTGATTTTTTTCATTCTTTTTTTATTTTTTTGTGATTTTTTGTGATTTTTTTTATAAAAATAGATTTTTTTTTAATTTTTACAATTTTTTGTGATTTTTTTTCATTCATTTTGAGATTTTTTGCATTTTATATAATTTTATGTTTTTTTTTCCATTTTTTATAAAATATGTGTATGACGTTTTGGTAAATAAAGTAAATAATTAAAAAAAATGGGACATATAGTTAATATGAACTTATGGAGGTAGTTAGAAATAATATAAGTTCAAAAGTGGTACCTATTCGGCATTATTTGTTTTATAAATGCTTTTAAAGTTAAGTTTTTAAGGTCTGAAAAACTTATAATACAACTATGTTACTTAGCACAATAAAACATTAAAACGTCTGTATTTTAATATTTGATTTAAAAATTATAAAAAAAAACATAATAATTTGAACCAAAATAAAAACTTGCCTAGTTTTTTTTCAATCACCAAAATGGATATTAGTCTAGGATGTAATATATTTATCACTAAAGTTTCAAATTCAAATCAAATTATACAAAAACAATAGTGTCAATGGAACTCAAACAATAACAATAGTATCTGTCAGGGGGAAGCTAAGTGGGGACGATCGGGTGCCACGGCACCCCCCATAATTTTAGAAATTCCAAGTGACGCAATTTTTTTTTAGTACAATTTCTTTTTAGGTGTAGATTTGGCACCCCCATAAAAATATGTTACTTGTACATATATTTATAGCTAATATTTGAACCCAAAACACAATAATTAAATTTGGGCCGAAAGACCCAATTATATTTTTCTTTGATATTGGACTCTTTAAGATTTAATTAAAAAAAAAAATAACATCAACAACACTTCTCTTCGTGCGTGTCAGCGTGTGTATCAAAATAAAAAACAAAGTTGAAAAAAGAAAAACTCCACTCCTCTGTGCTGCTGTGCACCGCATTGATTGGGGTTACATTTAATTAAAAAAACATCAACAATTCTATCCTTCTGGCTCGGCAAGGTATACTCTTCTATTTATTTTTTCCTTTAATATCCGTATACTCTTGCATCCGCCAAGGCTCGTCCTCGAAGATTTCAAGCTCCGTGGTTTGCTTTATTTTCGTGGTTGGAATATTCAGTGGCCAAGAACAAGCCTTTCTGTTTTCCTTGTTTCCTTTTTGCGCCTCCGGATGGGTCTAGTTTTGCAGGACATAGTGCATTTGTTGTTGAAGGTTTTGATGGTTGGAGGAAGGTCAATAGCGGGAAAACTTGTTCTTTTCGTTTGCATGAAGGTGTTAATTCCGATTCTTGTCATCGAACTGCTGAACATAAATGGAAGGAAATACAAAACCCAACTCAAAATATTGAAAGGGTGATTGTAAAATTTTCTGCCGAACAAGTTTTTAACAATCGCATTCGCTTAAAAATTTCTATTGACTTGGTTCGAAGATTGGCCTTTCAAGCTATGCCTTTCAGAGAGCATGATGAGAAATCAACATCAAACAACCGTGGTAATTTCCTTGAGTTTTATGATTTATTAGCATCATATAATGAAGAAGCCACCAAAGCATTGATAAATGTTCCAAAGAATGCCACTTACAAGTCGTCTGATATTCAAAAAGAAATTTTACATATCTTTTCTATAAAAGTGAAAGAGGCGATTCGAGAAGAAATTGGACATGCTAAATTCTGCATTATAGTGGACGAAGCTCGAGATGCGTCAAAAAAGAGCAGATGGCAGTAGTTATAAGATTTGTTGATAAAAATGGTGTTTTACGGGAGCGTTTTTTTGGTATTGTTCATGTTCCCAACACTATGGCAGTGACACTAAAAGATAGCATATGCTCAGTTCTCAATCACCACAATCTCGATATTCGGAATATTCGGGGACAAGGATTTGACGGTGCAAGTAACATGCGGGGTGAGTTTCATAGACTACAAGGTTTGATATTAAGTGATTGCCCATATGCTTATTATGTTCACTGCTTCGCACATCGATTACAATTAGCATTAGTGGAATCAGCAAAAGAAGTGCTTCCAGTCGAACGATTTTTTGCTAAATTGCTTCGGATCGTGAATATTGTTAGTGCATCATGCAAGAGAAATGATGAGTTGAAAGCTGCCCATGCCGATGATATTGCTTTCTTAATTTCCATTGAAGAGCTTGAGACTGGAAGAGGATTAAATCAAATTGGTAATCTGCAAGGACCTGGTGATACTCGCTGGAGTTCTCACCTAAAGTCTGTTTCTAGCTTAATAAAAATGTATAGTGCTGCTTGCATGGTTTTACTTAATATTTATGAAGATGGACCTACTTCTCTAAAGGGAGAAGCTCGTTCAACACATAAGGCATTAACTTCCTTTGAATTTGTCTTTATACTTCATCTTATGAAGTCAATGTTAGGAATCACGAATTCTCTTTGTCTAGCTTTGCAATCTAAAACTCAAGACATTCTTAAGGCTACTTCAATGGTTTTATCTACTAAAAGCCTTCTTCAAAATCTTAGAGATGATGAATTCGATGATTTGGTTGCTACCGTCAAACTCTTTTGTGAATAACGCAACATTGATATCCCAAACTTGAATGCAAAATATTCTTCGAGGTATGATCCCACTCATGATAACTTTTCAGTACTTGACCGCTATAGAGTTGATATTTTCTATCGTGCTATAGATTCTCAAATTCAAGAACTAAATCGTCGCTTTGATGAGCAAGTAATGGAATTGTTAGTTCTTAGTTCTACTTTGAATCCTAATTGTCACTCTTCAATATTCAAAATTGATGATATTTGTCTACTTGTTGACAAATTTTATCCGGAGGACTTTACGGAGTTTGAGAAAAGTAACTTGAAATTGGAACTTCGACATTACGAGAATTGTGTTATTTCTCTTCCTGAATACAAGAATTTATCATCGATTTCCGAGCTTTGTCAATGGTTGGTAGAAACAAAATGGTCTACAACATAGCAGCTTGTTTATAGAATTGTGGTTTTCGTGCTTACTCTTCCCGTTTCTACCGCCACCGCAGAAAGATCATTTTCAGCTATGAATATCATCAAAACTAGTATTCGTAATAAAATGGAAGCCGATTATCTTGAAGATTGTATGATGATGTATATTGAGAAAGATATTGCTTCAAAATTTAGCACGGAAACTATCATTGATGCATTTGCGAATGCGAGCAGCCGTCGGGTTCATTTCTTTTGATTTTATCAGGTATCATGTTAGTTATTTGCAATAATTTTTGTGTTTATGCTTTGGTATTTGTTCAACAACACTTAAATGGGGTATATAGATTATGGATGAGTATGAAAAATTATTATTTTAAGTTGTTTTTTTTTTTTTTGGTATATTTTGGCACCCCCCATTTACACATCCTGGCTTCGCCCCTGGTATCGGTGATACGTTATCACTAAAGTTTCAAGAATCCTTAAAATGGAATCCAAACAAATTCAAATCAAATAATAGAAAAAAACAATAATATTTCAAATTAATTAAAACATAACATACTGCCAACGTAAAAAAAAAAAAAAGAAGAAGTATTTTACGATAGAAGTCAAATGAGACCTTCCCGGTATCAAATTCATCATGCATTATATTTATTCATTGCCAATACATATTTCATTTATGGTTCTTTATTGGAAACATGAGTAAAATAACTATCATGATCCTCATTCTCTCTTGCTCATTATCGTGATTGCAAAATCACATCATTTGAAATCAGCACAATTTCTACCTCACTGATATGTACGTTGATATGCGCTTGATCGGATTTCTCAAATAGTATTGAGTCAATTCTAACTGTCTCGTCTTGTTGGAGTGCAATGTCATCAATAGCAGCTAAAGCATTAGCAACCAAATCTTCATCATTCAATGTTGGCACATCCCAAATACTTCAACGACTAAGATACTCTGCAACTTTCCAATTTCCACCTAGTTTGCACCTAGTTTGGTATCTGACAAAGCCATAACTTTGGTCGGTAGCGTTAGACTTTTCAACAATAATATATAATGAATTGACAATAAACGATGAACACTTCTTGATCTTTATTATTATTCGGCAATTGCCATTGCTCGGACTACAATTCTATCACGGTATTTCTGCTCGGATTCGCTGCTCGATCCGGAACGTGATCTTTCTCTTCTCTTTGGTGCTCGGTTCTCGATCTTGCTCGGTTTGGCTATTGATGTAATACGTTCTGATAAGTTTTTATCTTTTCTCTCCTTCTCTCTATATTTTTTAGATATGTTTTCTGGTCCCTTTCTTAGGGGGGATATTTGGCTATTTATAGGCAATTATGCCTCCTAGGATGTTGACAAATGTCTCCATCTCATGGGATTTTTCAGACATGGGTCCCTATTTAAGTGGGCTTGGTCTTTTAGTAATATCCACTCTTATTCTCAAAGAAAGGCATGTGATAGCCCATTCAAGCATTGGATACCCCTCTATGATGGGTGGGTCGATTCGTACCCGAATAGAATATTCGGGTCTAATTTTTATGTTCTATCAAGTGCTCCCTGACTTCCTCGGTGTGGTTTCCACGTCGAGGGAGTCATGATTGGTCTGTCGAAGAGATTAATTCGGTTTAGCTGTTTCCTATGTTTCATTCGACAATTGCCCCTATTTATAACTGCTCCTTGGGAACTTGCAAATTTGCTATTTGACTATGATATGACCCTTGGTATCTTTCTTCGAGAAACCCTTGACCTTTCCAAAAATCACCTTATTATAAAAAGGGAATACTCTTCCCACAATTACTTATTCCATCACCCCCTTGCTTGTGACTTAATGGATTCTCCCAATAGTTCTACTGGAGACAATTCTTCAGATTATGTCGCTTACTTGGAGAATGAAGTCAAGAAGGCTCGCGGTGTGAAAAGGAAACTGGCGGACATGACAAAAAGGTTGTCCGATATGGATGTGGCCCATCACTTGACGATGGCTGACCTGGATTGGGCCTTTGAGCGTATAAAGAGGCTCGAGGCTTATTTAGCTAAGCAAAAGGCATCAAAAAGGGCCTATAAGCTTGCCTTCAAGGAGTTGCATGCTCGGTCTAAACCGAGTTCGGATGACGTTGAAGGAGGCTCTTCCTCGGAATAATTAGTCTTGTGATTTCTTTGTATTGGGTGTCATCACCAAGTTGTAATCGAATCATGGAAAAATATTAATAAAACATCTTTTATTTTCATTCTTGTCTGTTTATTCTCTTGATACCTTCTTGGATGATTTAATTGGATTTGAACTGCTGTAGTTAACCATAAATGCTCTTGGGAAGTTCAAGAGGTTGTCTTTCTTCGAGATGACCTTTGATCTACCCCTTGTTTCTTCCTATAAAAGGGGACTATTCCTATATTCTTTGTGCAACTCAATTCTTTATTAACGAACAAATGGCTTCTCCTCGTGAAAATAGTGGTGACAACCTTCCTGAATATGTTGCCCATCTCGAGGAGGAGGTTAGGAAGGCTCGTATCCTCGAAAGGAGGGTTGCCTCTTTAACCGTGGAGGCTCGCTGAGCTGCTGAGATGGACGAGCGCTTGGAGGCCATGGAGAGTGAATATCAGAGGTCTCTGATCGACAATATTTGGGCTCGTGCTCGGATCAAAGAGCTTGAGGCTTCTAGAGATAGGCATATTGCTTCCAAGAGGGCCTACAAACTGGTCCTTAAGGAAGTGTATGCTCGGTCTAAGAGGAAGCCGAATGACGAAGCAGGCCCTTCTACGAAATGATTTTATTCTTTTTATTGTACTTCCTTTATGTTGACTGCCTCTTCTGTAATGAAGTATCAATCAATCAATAAAGACTTCTTTTTCTTGTTTATATCTGAATTACTTTCCCAATGCAATTTATTTTGACTGCGCATGCTTGTGGCTTCTTTAATGACTTTTCTTAGGCCTTGTGTTTGACCTTATCCACTGGATCTTCTTAATCTTTGTATCTAGGGACCACTGGGATTTCTTGAGCCCTGTGCACAAATCTTATCCCTTATATCTTAATATTGTTGCACTTTTTCCAGATTGACACGTGCAGAGGCTTTTCGAATTCTATCCTCTTTAAATACTGGTATGAATCCAAGCGTTTCTTCTCAACAGACGCCTCTTTTAATAACGAATGGTTGCAACTCCCCACTTTAAATTTCTCAACAGGCGCCTCTTTTTAATTACCCATGTTTTCCAGAGTCTTTTGACGAACGGTTGCACTTCCCCACGCTAAACCTTCCTTAATTTATCTATAAATACCTTCTTTAAGATATGGATTTCTTCACAATCTCCCCCTTATCTCTCTTCATTATATACAGAATTTCATCTTATAACTTCCTAAAAATGGAAGGTTCTTCAACCAAATCTGCATTGGTTATGCAAGTGGAGGCTTTTGAAGCCTCCTATGGCCATGCACTAAAGCTGTTGAAGGATGCTGAAGAGCAGTTAAAGGTGATGCGTTATCACCATACCGAGATGGTTCGGGAATTGACTTGGCTAAGGTCCGAGCTGGATTATTGCCGACGTGCTCGTCGGGCTCTAGTCGAAGAGAATGAGGTGTTGAGGGGGAACCCAACACTTCGGGACAGGAATGTCTCTGCCGGGCCCTCTCATCGATACCGATCGACTTCCCCCTAGCGTCCCCCACCCTTTTTTTCTTTCTTTTTATTCTTCTTTTTTATATTTTTTTTTCTTCTGTGCTACCCCTTTCTTTTTCTTCATCTTCTCTCCCATTACTCTTTTCTTTCTATACCTTTCAGTTTTTCTTTTATATTTTGTTCTCTCTACTTTTTTCCTTTTTCTCTTTCTTCCTCTTCTTTCTCACCACTATGATGTAACAATCAACCCTGTGATTCTAAGGATTTTTTGTTACTTTCTAGGGTTTTTGTCATTTTTCATTTTCCTCTTCTTGCTTTTCACTTCTTCTTTATGTTCCTCTTCATCTTTTTCTTCCTCTTCCCCATCGTCGCCAGCTCGCTTGGCCTGCTGATACAGTCGATCTTCTTTGTATGATCTTTTGTAATAGATTTTCTCGGATGTAATAGATATTTTTCTCGGATGTAATAGATATTTTTCTCGGATGTAATTGATTTCCTTTTTGATGTCCTCTGATGTAATGAACAGTGATGTATCCCATCTTATTAATGAAAATTATATTTGCCCCTTTATCTTGCACTTCTTTTGTCTTGCACTTATTTTTGTGTTGCACTTGTGGTTTGTCTTTTTCTGGAATGTAGGCTTACTCGATTGTCTTCTTTCTTTTATTTCTTACTGTACCGGTGCCATGTGATATCTGAGGCATGGCAGGCTGGTCAAACATGCGTGTTCCCAAACATTGTCACACAATACCATATTATCTTCGCTCTATAAATACTCTTCAACATTTCTTCAGAATATATCTTTTCTCATACTGTGTTTGCTTCTCTTTCATCTCTCATCTCCTTCTGTATAAGAATAACTTTTCCTAATGTCTGAGCCCGAGATATCATGCTCAGATGAAGGACTTGGATGCTGAGGTATCCCGGGTCCGTCATAGGATGGCTAAGCTTGAGAAAGAGTATGGTGTCCTGGCTTTGAGTTTGTATAACTCACACCCCGAGGAGACAATTAAATGGACCGAGATTTCGGCCTTGGGTCGTGAACTTGACCACCTATTGGTGCGTAGGAACACTCTGGCAAACTCCTGGTATGAAGCCGAGGAGATTTGGGATCATGCTCAGAATGAGTTTGATAACTCCCCTCAAGGCCTCGCTAGTATGACTATTAAAAATGCTCGGCTTAAAGAGCAAGTTACTGCCCTTATTGGCGAGAATGCATACCTTGCCCGGGAGAATGAATGCTTGGTCGTTATGAACGACTCATATAAAGCTCAGTTAGCTAGCTCTGCTCGGGAGATTGCCTCTCGGTCTGGCAGTTCTGTTGTCCCACCCACTGATCCTTGATTATATCAGTCTATTTTTCTTATTTTCCATTTTGGACTTTGCATTTGAACAGTTGTATCTTTTCGTATTTCGTGCCTTTGTCTTGTGAACCGTTGCAACGCCTTGTACTTTGTGCCTTTTCGTTTTTTGTACCCTTGAATTTCTTTATAAATGCTCCCTATTGCCTGTATTTCATTATCCAATCTCCTTTTCTCTCTCTTGTTTCTTCTAACCTGCTTTTGTTTGAGATGGCTCCCATCACCTGATCTGCCTCCAAAAAGAAGACCCTTGTTGAAGAGCCTACCTTCTTGCTACCCCGTCCCCCTGGTTTTGGGGAAGAGGAATTGACTCCTCTTCAACTAAAAGAGATCGAGATGTCGTGGCTGAAACACGATCTTAAGTGTGCTCAGACCGAAATGAGGCGGTTCAAACAGTACTGGCAGGAAGAGAGCGCTGCTCGTTTTGAAGCCGAGCAAAAGTGCAAGTCTCAATCTCATGCTTTAAAACAATTGGAGATTGGCATTTCTCATCTGATTAGGGAGAAAGAGCGTCTGGAAGAGCTCTTGGCGAAGAAGGATGCCAAGGAAGGTGGTAGTTCTAGGGATCAGAAATAGAGGTATTTTAGTGTTGAAGTTGTAATTTTTTATTTTTTCCGTTGTAACTGGTTGTTTTCCCCTTTGTGGATGAATAAAACTTGTGTTTTACAACTCGATCCTGTCTATTTTATTTGCTTTGCCTTTATGTTGATATCATTCGATGTCTCTCAGTATCGGACACGACACCGAGCAAGGTGCACCGTGGTTATCCCCCCGGAGAGCGTTGTTAGACTTGATGCTTAAATGCCGTCGAGCTAGGAACGGTCTCCGTCCACCTTGTTCGGTGTGCTATTCGGGTATGACATGGTTTGGCGTCGAGGAACTTAATAGGAGGACATCCTCGGTTTGGTAATATTGGTAGCGTATGCTGCAAGCTTTTCATGGTAGGGTCCACTGGCCGTTTATTTAGGTGTAATGATGTGAACTGCCTTGGGTAGTGGGATACATTATCTGACGTGGGCAGATCTGGAGCGTTGATTTGTTGAAAATAGCAGCAGTTGGGGTTTTTTCTGCGGGTGGGAAAAAGGTAAACCACTGTCACACGAAAGGACGGTTATTATTTTATTATTTCTATGGCTTCACTCCTTTTAACTGTGCTAAGTAATCCCTTTGGTTTTTATCTCATAATTTGCTAAACAAATATCTCTTATTTTCTCTCTCTAGAGTTTGTTCTTCCTGCCAAAAAATTTCTTGCCTCTCCATCTAAGGTTTCGCCTGATTGCAGATAGATTTGCTGCTGTTCTCGCTCGCTTGCTCGTGAACATGACTGTAAGTATCTTCGTATTTTGTGGGTTGTTTGTCTGGATACCTCTGTGATTAGGATACGTATTTGATTTGTGGTTGTGGTCATATATGGTCTTGGTTGTCGATATATGTCTATCTAGGTTGTTGAGTAGTGGTTTTTCTTCCTGTATAGGATAGTTGTTGGTTTGGTGGAAAACGTTTAGGGTTTCTATCAATTGGGGGGGGGGGGGGGGGGGGGCTTGTCGTGTCATGTGTTTTTGGTTAGTATTTTGATGGAGTTTTGATGATGTTTGGACAGGAAATTCTAAACCAATGCCTGGCCCAAGTTGGCCCATTTGTGGAGGAAGATTTTAAGAGGTCGGCCGGAATACCCGCTGACTTACGTATTCGGCTGCCTGTCTCCGATGAGGAGGTCATGGGATTTGTTCCGGCCGGCGAGGTAGCCGTTCGTTCTTCGGAGTTTTTTACTGGAGGTCTTCGACTTCCGTTTACTGATTGGGTGGCTTCATTCTTTGAGGCCGTCCAGATCGTGCCAGCCCAACTAGCCTTGAATGGTTACCGTACGCTGAACGGTATTCAAAGGTTGTCGGAGTTATCCGGGATACCTATCGAACTGAAAGATGTGTTCGGGGTCTACAGTTTCAGTTTCGAGCTTCGCAGCTCGTATTTGAAGACTTTGCGCTCCTTCTCTCGGCTCTTCATCGGTCTTCCCGATACTAACAAAGAGCATAACCTTGGTGTTGTGATTGCTTCCGGAGAGTGGAGTTGTGCTGGACACCACATTCCGGGACCTGCCACGATGGCTCCCGATATTCCAGACCTAGGTGCTGCAAATGTTGAAGCGTTGTTAGCTCTTTGGAACTGGTGGGGGCCTGGACCGACGAAGGATCCGGCGAGCCGTGCTGCTCCCATGTTATTAGGTTATCCGGCGGGGCTGGTGACCAAGGGCAATCCTACGCCCGAGATTCCCACAGAGACTGAGGAGGACTTCCTCAAAATTGTCAAGGCTAGAAATGCTTCTCGGGGAGGGAAAAGGCTTGTTCGTTCTAAGCGCCGAGCATCGGACCCCGCTGTTGGTACCCCGAAGAGGGCTAGAGGGACTGAGACCTCGGTAAGTGAGAAAGGTGCCGATGTTGGTCCTGGAGTGGCGGTGGTTGCTTCTTCTCAAGGTGATACCACCGAGGGGGCTTCTACTCATGCCGATGTATGTGTATATATATATATTTTTTTTGTGAATTATTTCTTTTAATTCTCTTGTTCGTCGCTTTATTTGTCATCCTGTTTCAGCTACTGACTTCTTCGTTGGTTACCCTTGCTCTTGCCCGGTCTATGGGTATTATTGTGTTTCAGGGGTCGATTGATGACGTATTCGGGCATATGAACCTCTTGGTGAACATGGGCGAGGATATGATGACCCTGCCTGTTACCTCGCCTATCCATACCGAGGACCCGATAGTCCTGCCTATTTGCTCACCCATCCGTACTGAGGAGGTGATCGAGCATAGGGCCCCTGAGACCGGTCCTTCGGAGAAGGATGTGAGGGAGAAAGTGGAGGTGGAAGCCGGCAAAGAGAGTGCCATGGATGTTGTGGTGGGTGGAGAGGATGAGGTTCTCGAGGGACCTGAAAAGGTATTGGTGGACGGGGTTGCAATGACCCGTTACATTGATCGGTGTAGGGGTGAGCTGTTGGAGCAGCCCCGAGTCTTGAGGATGGGGTATACTACTCTTAAGCCCCTCATCGTCAAGGATGCAGAGAAAATAGCTCCTCGGCCTGTAATGTCTGTTATAGAGCAGGCCAGCACTGATGCGCTTCGGATATGTTGCGCACGTATTTTGTTATATAGGTCGTGATGCTCTTGTTTTGGCTGGTGTCTGATGTTTCTAAATACAGGTCTTCATGGATATCGTGGTGTTAAGGGATCAGCTGTCAGCACTAGAGGCTGAGAAGGAGAAGCTGATGGCCGAAAATAAAGCCTTGGCCGAGGATAAAGCTCAGCAAGTGAAGTTGGTCTCCGAGCTAGAGGCGGAGAAAGAGAAGCTGATGGTCGAAAGCAAAACAACGGCCGAGGAAAAAGCCCAGATGGCTAAGTTGGCCTCTGATTATGATAAATTGCTGGGAGACAACTTACGCCTGACCGAGGAAATCGAGAAGTTGTGGGCCGATAAAGAGCATTTGGTCGAAAAATACGACCTGCTGGAGGCTGATAACTTGCTCATGGCGGAGGATGTGGAGGCCGAAACATCAGAGGTTGCTACTCTGAAGGCAGAGCAAGCAGATGAACGGAAAAAGTTTGCAATGATGGCTAATTTTTCCGTCTTTTGCGCTCATGTCCGAGCTCTAAACTTTGCGAAGGTACCACTGTCGGACCGGGCGTGGTCGGAATTGGTGTATCCCTGTCCGCAAGGTGCCCCTCCTAAGCCTCTATATTGGGCCAATCTTCAGGATGAGGAGCTCCCATGGCTACCGGGGCATACTACATCAACGGCGCTCCGTCCCCATCCCGGGTCGGTTCCCTCGACTCCTCGGTCTGCTGCTGCTGCTGTTACTCACCCACCCGCATCTCCTCAAGTGGAGCCTTGACCATTTTATTGCGGTATTTTCTATGTAGCTTAGCGTAAAATCTTTTGGTACCCGAATTGTGGGTCTCTTTTGTAACTAGAAAGATAATATAGGTACTACGTTTTCTTTCTGTTTGGCTTTCCTTGTTAATTTCCTTGTTTGTGGGTCGTCGTCTTTTGAAGGATGTAAAAAAAACGAAATCTTGTCAGGTACATGTTAACCCCCTTGCCATGGTGGTATGGACCTCGCCTAGTCGTAGTGTAGGCGATGTTATAGATGGTCTTAAAAGATCTAAAGCGTCGCTAACTTCTGAACTGAATTCTGCTCGTCGTGAAATCGAGGGTCTGAATATTCATATTTCAAACTTGTCGATTCGATTACGTGACTTGGGAGAGAAGTTCAGCAAGAAGACCGCCTATTATACGGCAAATAAGGGAAAGGCTAAAGAGCTTCTTGGTGCGCTTCGGCGCTCTCGTGATGAAGCCTGAGGCCGGGTGACGAGCTTGAACTTGGTTCTAGGGGCCGTTTTCGAGGACGCGGACCTGTTGCTATCCTTTGCCAAAGCGTATTGGGCCCGAAGTCGCGCATTAGAGGTGCTCGATCATGTAAAAGGGATGCATGGTGTTGCCCGGGCAGAGTGCATGGGTGACGCTATGGCCGGGGTAACTGAGACCACGGCTGCCTTGAACCGAGTGGATGCGGTCGTACAGGAACGTTTGGGAACTCAAATTGTCTCATTGCGAGATATTCATTTTGCTGATGCCGTAGAGACCTCAGCGTCTGTTGACGGGTTATCGGATTGATGATTGAGTAGCTTGTTTTGTCATTTTACTTGTAGCTTGTATATAAAAAATCTTCGTTCTTTTACTTTCGTGTCTTTTCTTTATTTGCGGATGAATATTCATCTCTTCCTTTCTTTCCCATTTTTTTTAGGCACATGCTACTATGTCGCACCATGCTGATTCTCCATGCCTAGTTAGTCCGGGGCTAGGACCTACTGGTGTTGCCCGGGACGATGTCTCATCTGGTGCGGCTAGTGAAGGGCATGCCAAGTGGCCTTACATCGTTTTAATGGGCAAAAACGTCAAGTTGGTCGATCAGTGTGCCCGACTTAGGGCCAAGTTGAAAATCCAGTCGTCCTCTTTTCATGAATATGTTCATCGTGCCGAGCATGTTGTTGAGGTTCAGGAGCGTCGTTTAGATCGGTATTGGCGTGTAAAGAAAAAATACCTCGGTAAACTAAAGTCGCTGGTAACCCAAGCCAATAATCTGGTGAAGTATTTCCGCCTGTCCCGATCCAGATACGATGCTTCTGCGGCTACGATCGAAGCTCGTAAGCTTCCCTTCGACGATGTTCGCCGTAAAGCGGCCTCGGATGCTCACGAGATCGCTAAAAGAGCCGAATTCTCCGCACGACTTAAGACGCTGGCATGCGTTGGTGCTCATACGACCAACTTTGATGCCCTCATTTCTGAGGAGCGTTTTGATGGCGAGGAGACCGATGGGGATACGGCGACGGATGACGAAGAGGTAGAGCTCGGTCAATTGCCGTCGTGCTCCTCATGTAGTAGTTCTTAAATTGATTTCGTTGTGGTTGGTTGTATCTTGTTGCCTCCATAATGCGGGCGAGGACTATTTGTTTTACTTCTTTCTTCTTGTTTTCGGATCTTCTCATTGTCGTACTGATATTTCATTGATTGGATTGATTTTTCTTTGCTGATTTCTTCGTTCGATGTTTCATTGCCTCCATAATGTGGACCAGAACTATTTGCTTTATTTCTTTCTTCTTGTTTTTCGGATCTTCTCATTGTCGTACTGATATTTCATTGATGGGATTGATTTTTCTTTGCTGATTTCTTCGTTCGATGTTTCATTGCCTCTATAATGTGGGCCAGAACTATTATTTCCCCTTTTTCCTTGATGGAGTTGGTACCTGCATAAGTGGGACTGAGCCATTATGTCATATGCCTCCGGTTACGTTGGAGGACTTTTTAGTATTCCTAGGCAATAAGTCATACATGCCGTTTAGGAATTTCTTATGCCCCTGGTTACGTTGAAGGACTTTTTAGTATTCCTAGGCAATAAGTCATACATGCCGTTTAGGAACTTCTTATGCCCCCGGTTACGTTGGGGGACTTTTTAGTACTCCTAGGCAATAAGTCATACATGCTGTTTAGGAATTTCTTATGCCCCCGGTTACGTTGGAGGACTTTTTAGTATTCCTAGGCAATAAGTCATACATGCCGTTTAGGAACTTCTTATGCCCCCGGTTACGTTGGGGGACTTTTTAGTATTCCTAGGCAATAAGTCATACATGCCGTTTAGGAATTTCTTATGCCCCCGGTTACGTTGGAGGACTTTTTAGTATTCCTAGGCAATAAGTAATACATGCCGTTTAGGAATTTCTTATACCCCCGGTTACATTGGGGGACTTTTCGTTCCTCAACCCTGGTAAATAGCAAAATATCTTATGAATTCAAAAATAATGTTGTAATAAAGTAGGGGTACGTTGTGACCTGTACTGGAAGCCAGTTCATACGTAGTACTTCTTGAGATTGGTCACGTTCCACGAATTCTTTTCTCCTCGGCTATTTTCGAACAGAACGCTTTTGATCTTATAGGTCGCCTGGCTTGTCCTTTTGACGATTTCGTATGGGCCTTCCCAGGTAGGGCTCAGTTTGCCATGTATCTCGTTTCTGGTATAGACCGTTACTCGCCGTAACACCAGCTCTCCTACCATAAATTCCTTGGTCCCTTTCACCCTTTTGTCATAGGTTTGCTTAACGCTTTGCTGGTACTTTGCTAGTGTGAGGGCTGCTATCTCTCGTTTCTCATCCAGCATGTCGAGTTCTTCTCTCATCCTTTGTTCATTGTTTCCTTGCTCGACTAGAGTTGTTCGGAGTGTGGGTAGCCCGATTTCCGTTGGTATGACGGCATCAACGCCGTACGCTAAACTGAACGGGGTTTCCTTGGTGCCCGTCTTTGGCGTAGTTCGGCAAGACCATAAGACGTTGAGCAGTCGTTCAGGCCATCTTCCCTTTGCCCGTTCGAGGGTCGTCTTGATACCATCCAGGACAGTTCGGTCTGTAACCTCGGCTTGCCCATTTCCTTGTGGGTATGTCGGGGTCGAATAGAATTTCCAGATACCGAGTTCTTCGTACCAAAGCTGCAGTTTGGCGTCCTTGAACTGGGTGCCGTTGTCTGCAACAATGGCGTATGGTATGTCGAACCTAGTGATGATATACTCCCAGATGAATTGTTTAACGTTGCTGGCTTTAATCTCTCGGAGAGGCTTAGCCTCGACCCATTTGGTAAAGTAGTCTGTCGCTACGATCAGATATTCCACGCTGCTGGGTGCTCTAGGAAGTTTCCCGAAAATATCAATTGCCCATTGCGCGAATGGCCAGGGTGCCGATACCGGGGTCATCATCGACGATGGAAGACGAGGTATTTTGGCGAATCTTTGGCACTTGTCGCATCTTTGGACGTAAACGTCTGCATCTCGTTTGATATAAGGCCACCAATATCCTTGAGTGATCACCTTGTTGGCGAGGGATCGCCCTTTGATGTGTGCTCCGCAGGACCCTTCATGGACCTCTTCCAAGACAGGCTGTTGCAGTTCGGGCCGGACGCATAGAAGGTGAGATCCTCGGTAACTGGATTTATATAGTTTGTCGTCCTCAGATAACCAGAACCGAGGGGCCTTTCTTGTGACTTTCAACGCTTTTATCTTGTCAGCCGGGAGCATCCCGTTCCGCAGATAGCAAATCATGTCGTCCATCCATCCTAGCTCGTATTGTACTGATATCACTCGGTCTATTCTTTTAGTTATGCTCGGGGTTTCCAAAAGCTCCACTGTGATCGTCCGAGTGTTGGTCAACATTAACGTCGAGGCTAGGGTGGCCAAGGCGTCGGCATGTGCGTTTTCGGTGCGATTGATTCTTATTAATTCGCATTGTGTGAACATGACCATTATGCTCTGGACTTTCTCTTGGTAAAGGATCATTCGGTCGTCCTTGGCTTGGAATTCACCAGTAGCCTAGTTGACGATTAGCATGGAGTCGGAGCTAGCAATCAAGTGGGTGCATCCGAGGGATCTGGCGATGAGCATGCCATTGATCATGGCTTCATATTCCGCCTCGTTGTTAGTAGCTCGGAAGCCCAACTTGATGCTTTTCTCGATGATCGCTCCTTCTCTGGATTTGAGGACGATGCCTGCTCCCGATCCGTCCTTGGTGGACGATCCGTCGACATGTATCTCCCAGTGCGATTGTAGTGAAATGGTCAGGGGCTCGTCATAACCTTCGGTGAACTCAGCGACGAAATCAGCCAGCACATGTCCCTTTATGGCGTGTCGGGGTGCGAATTCGATATGAAATTGGGATAGCTCGACCCCCCATGCCGCCACCCGACCGCTGATATCCGTCCGTCGAAGGGACTCCTTGACGTGGAACTTCGTGTAGACTTGGACTTTGTGAGCTATGAAGTAGTGTGGCAGTTTCCGGGTAGCAACGACCAACGCCAAACACAACTTTTCCAACGGTAGGTATCGTGTTTTGGCCTCGACCATAGTTTTGCTGACGAAGTAGACCGGAAACTGTTCTCGTCCCTCTTCTCTTAGGAGGACCGCGCTCACAGCTGTAGTGGAAACTGCTAGGTAGCAGGCCAGAATATCTCCTTTATTCGGCCTCACTAGCAGTGGCAGCGTCCTTAGATACTCTTTGAGGTTGTCGAATGACTCCTCGCACGCCGGGTCCCATACGAACTTCTTATCCTTCTTGAGGGTCTCAAAAAATGGTCGTCCCTTATCTGCGGATCGACTGATGAACCTGCTTAGTGCGGCCATCATTCCCGTGAGCTCTTGCACCTGCTTCTTATTCTTTGGTGCTGCTAGGTTTTGCAGAGCCGTTATCTGGTCGGGGTTAGCCTCTATTCCTCTTTGGCTGACCATATGCCCCAAAAACTTCCCTTTGCTGATGCCGAAAGCACATTTGCTAGCATTAAGCTTTAGTTTGTGCCCGCCCAGCGTTTGGAAGACGTCTTTAATGTCCTGGAGGTGGGAAGTGGCCCTTTCGCTCTTGACAACCATGTCGTCTATGTATACTTCCATTGTATTCCCTATATGTTTTTGGCATACCTTCGTTATCATCCTTTGGTATGTCGCTCCTGCATTTCGTAGGCCGAACGGCATAATCGTATAGCAATAGTTTCCCAAAGGCGATATGAACGAGGTCTTTTCTTGATCTTCGGGGGCAAGGGGGATTTGATGATATCCCGAGTATGCGTCGAGGAAGGTCATCTTTTCTGCTCCTGCCACGTCCACCAATTGATCGATCCTTGGTAGGGGGAATGGACCCCTCGGGCAGGCTTTATTCAGATTGGTAAAGTCTATACAGACTCTTTCCTTCCCGTTCTTCTTCGGGACGACTACCGGATTGGACATCCACTTTGGGTAGAACACTTCCCGTATCGCTCCTGCTGCCAACAACTTTCGGACTTCAGCAATTATTGCCGCTCTGTGCTGGACGGACACCTTTCTGCTCCTTTGAGCTATGGGCTTGTACTCGGCATTTACGCTGAGGTGGTGGCATGCTGTTTTCGGATCTAGACCGGGCATGTCTTTGGGGCTCCAAGTGAACTTATCGATGTTGCTGAAGAGGAACACTTCTAGCTCCTTGGATTCCTCTTTAGGAAGGCTATCTCCGATGAGGAAGTAGTGCTCCTCATCCGTATCCGGGATATACACCTTCTGGAGTGTTTCTCCGACTTGTTCTTCAACGACCCTCTCAGCTCGTGCTATTTGGTCGATCAGCTTCCCTGCGCTTGTGGGCTGTTCGACAACTACAAGTTGTCTCTTCAACGTAGCGGTGATGTCTTCACAGCGTCTTGAATCCTCCTGACATCCTCGGGCTGTCTCGATCTCCCCCTTGGCATTAGGGTATTTCACCTTCTGGTGGTAAGATGAAGGTATCGCCCGCATAGCATGAAGCCACGGTCGGCCCAAGATCGCATTGTGGCCGGAATTATCATTGACCACTAAGAACTCCACGGGGACAGATACGGATCCCGTGGTAACATTTAGGACGATCTTTCCCAATGGTTTAGTCGTCTCTGAGATGAACCCGATCAGGGTGACGTCAGTGGGTTGTAGATCTTGCAATTTGAGCTCCATCTTGTCAAAGAGCTCTTTGTACATGATATCACAAGAGGCTCCTTGGTCGACAAGCACTTTACTGACGGTGTCTATGCCGATCTGGACGCATAGGTTAATGGCGTCCCCATGAGGGTATATCACCCCTTCTTCATCAAGATCTGAGAAAGAAATGGGTGGGTGTCTCTGCGGCATGCATTGCCTCTTTGAGGTCGACGCCTGCGAAGCTTTAGCTACTTGCCCAAAGTGGGCCAGCTGCCATTGTTAGGACCGATCTCCCCCGGTGCTCTTGGGCCTTGTCAAGTGGACAACGTTGATCATTTTGCCTTGTCGGTTGTCCGTTCCCTCGATGACTAGCTGCTTGCCTTTTTCTCTAGCGCCTTTGATGAATTTATTGAGCAATCACGCATCTCCCCACGCATTCATCTTCCACCGCAGGTTTCGGCAATGCTCGGTGAGATGGCCGTGATCCTCATGATAGGCGCAGAAGAGCTTGGTATCTCTGGAATCCGGGAGAGAGTGGATTGGTTCGGGTCGGGAATACCAACTTTCTCTACATATATCCTTTAGGATATCTTCGGCAGAAAGATTGAAAGTGTACCTCAACTCGACCGGTTCATAACGCCTCTGGCGTTCCCTTTCTAGCCCACGACCTTGCTGAGGTGGTTTGGGCGGCGTTGGGTAGGCGATTAGGAGCGGCTTGGGCTCGGGCTCGGGATCTATGGGTCTGTATTCCCTTCGCTGAACCTCGGGACCCTTGTCCCGTTTGGATTGGGGGACTGGTTCCCCATGATTGTTCTTGGCTCTCTTACGGTCCACCTCCGCTTCCCGGACAGTCTCTCTTCTTGGTGGAGCCCGGTTGAAGACTCGCATCTCTTCATTTTTATCAGTAAGGTGGGTGCAATAGGCGAGAAGGGCGTCAGTGGTCGAAAAATTCTTGCCGATGAACTTCCTTCTCGCCCAATAGCCGCTGGGGATAGAGTTGATGAAGTTCTGGATGGCTATGTTATTGGCGTACTGCGGGATCTGGTTCGCCACGTCGATGAAGCGTATGCAGTAGTCCTGGAGCCTCTCATTGGGTAACATAGCCATTTTTAGAAGGGTTTCAATGTTAACCTTCTTTTTCCTATGAACGGCATACCGGGTTGAATATGCACGGAGGAGCTCAGCCCAGCTTCGTATGGATCCCCGTGGTAGATTATGATACCACGACGACGCCTCCTGACCCAAGCTGTTCTTAAAAAATTTGCACATCAGTGCACTATCGTCACTCCACAACTCCATCCTTGTTTTGTAATGTCGGAGGTGATCGATGGGGCAGCTCCTTCCATCATATAGTCTGAATTCGGGGATGACAAACCCCGCAGGATTGCGGTACCGAGTTATCTGATCGGTACATGGAGTCTCTTGGCATACGTCCCAAGCCTGTTGGAACGCTTCATCCGGTGCCGAGTAGTGAGGGGCGTATCCCCCATATGGGTGTTGTGGATAGTAACCGACTATGACCCTGTGGTCGCCGTTCCTCCCATTGTTCGGATTTCTGTCGAGGTCAGGTAGAGGAGGAGCGCCTTGGTGATCGTAGACCGTTGGGGTTATCCGCGGCATGGGTTTTCCTTATCTCGGCATCCTCGTATCATAAGGTCGACCCATCGCTGCCATCGCTGCTCGGTAAGCAGAATCTTCCGCTTCCCGTCGAGTGTCGGTTTGCGTGTTTGTCGGTTGGATGGGCGGTATTGTGATGCTGGCCTCTGCCATGGCCGACATGCATGCCTCTAGCTGGGCTTGTAGCAGGGCATTATGTTTTTCTACGGCCCGTGCCAGTGCAGCCGTAGTCCTATCTTGTCGAACAGGGGTTTGTAGTTCCACCGTGTACGGCGTAATTATCCGCGGTGGGAGGGGTGGATATGGGACTACCTGTTCTAGTATGGGGTCGTCGGGCATGCCATACCGGTGGTTTTCGTTCATCTGAAAACGAACCCGTTGGGGACTAGAGTTGACCGAGGCTACTGGCTGAGGGGCCTTTGAGCTTAGCCCTGCATTATTGGGGTGGCGGTTGTCTAGCAAGAGTGTCCCCGCATGCCTAGTCGCGGATGGCGCTCGTTCCGCCCCTGTGTCCGTAGGGTTTTCGTCGACAAGACCGTCGATCTGAGGGGGATGGTCGGTTTGTTGTTCTGTTTGGACGTTAGAGACGGTATGTCGAGATCCAACCTGAAGCGCTTCGTAGCGGTCTCTGATGTTGAGGAGATGCGCTAACACGTCTTTGTGGACTGGGATTTCCTGGTTTGTCGATGTGCCTACTTCCTCTGGACGAGTTTCTTCGTTGGTGTTTGCCATTTGTTGCTCGTCTGGTAGAACGTCGGTGTTCGATTTCGAAGCTAGTTGGGAACTAGATGATTCCCGGAGACGGCGCCATTTGACAAAGCCATAACTTTGGTCGGTAGCGTTAGGCTTTTCAACAATAATATATAATGAATTGACAATAAACGATGAACACTTCTTGATCTTTATTATTATTCGGCAATTGCCATTGCTCGGACTATAATTCTATCACGGTATTTATGCTCGGATTCGCTGCTCGATCCGGAACGTGATCTTTCTCTTCTCTTTGGTGCTCGGTTCTCGATCTTGCTCGGTTTGGCTATTGATGTGATACGTTCTGATAAGTTTTTATTTTTTCTCTCCTTCTCTCTATATTTTTTAGATATGTTTTCTGGTCTCTTTCTTAGGGGGATATTTGGCTATTTATAGGCAATTATGCCTCCTAGGATGTTGACAAATGTCTCAATCTCATGGGATTTTTCAGACATGGGTCCCTATTTAAGTGGGCTTGGTCTTTTAGTAATATCCACTCTTATTCTCAAAGAAAGGCATGTGATAGCACATTCAAGCATTGGATACCCCTCTATGATGGGTGGGTCGATTCATACCCGAATAGAATATTCGGATCTAATTTTTATGTTCTATCAGTATCATTCACATAAATATTTGTTGAACTTGACTTGAAATAGAAATGGGTCATTTTTATACTAATGACTCCGAACATTAATTGTTGTTACATAAATCAGTTTTGTAGGTTCTGTTATTTCATGTGTTAAACCATTCATGATGGAATAGGCGAATTTTATGCCCGAACATGTATATACTTATAAAATATTAATAAATAATTAAGAAAATGGTATGGTTATGTTTGGTTTTAAACCACTAAAAGCCATACCAACCCGATTAAATATTGTTATCAATTTTCAAATCGATCAAAACAATTAACTAATTGGCATAGTTTGATTCGGTTTGATAGGTTCGGATCAATTTATGAACATATCTCACTTTATGAACTGTAAAAAAAATTTAAGCTCAAACCCCTAAAGAACCCCTAAACGAAATAATGATATGGGTGAGTTCAATTTAAATATGACAACAAAATAATTTTCAAATGACAACAAAGTGTTTGTTGTCATAGGAAATATGTTAGCAACAATATTTTGACATGTTGTAGATGCCAACTATTCGCAACATAGACTTTTTATCGTTGTAGATTGTTTATATTTTGGTAACAAAGATGTTATTTTGTTGTTAAATGTAAATAAATCAGGAAGGAAAAATGCCTTGTTGCTAGATGTTGTTGGTGATTTTAGTATCATCAATGTATTTTAGTAGTAATGTGATTTATTATAGGCCGATGCAATAATGCGTTAAACTCGGAAACGAGTTAGGGAAGTGCGGAGTGCACGCTCGTCGAGCCAACGTATAATTGAATATGAATAATTGAAACGGGGTTCCAAGGGGCAGAGCCCCTGGCGGGGTCCAAGGGGCGAGAGCCCCTGGCTGGGGTCCCGCTGCCAGGACAGCGGGCGGGGTGCGGGGCAGCGTCCCGAGCGAAAAAAATTTCGAACAGTTGCTTCCTTTCCGGAAAATTTTGAATAGTTGGACCCTTTCCCAACAGTTGCTTCCTTTCCGGAACAGTTGCTTCCTTTCCGGAAAATTTTGAATAGTTTGACCCTTTCCCAACAGTTGCTTTCTTTCCGGAACAGTTGCTTCCTTTCCGGAACAGTTGCTTCCTTTCCGGAACAGTTGCTTGCTTTCAGTTTCGGTTATTGATCTCCTATATAAGAAGTCATTTGGCCTCGGTTTTGGTTACAGAAACATATAAGAAAATTCTCTCTACATTCCTAATCTATTCTCCTTGCCAGAAACAGATTGTTCTTCAAGAATTATCCCCACAAAGATTTCGTGAACCCAGGCAATAATAGGGTCGAAATACTTTGTTCGGAAAGTGTACGAACATGATTTTTCGAAGTTATCCAGGATTATCATACCCTAAATCTCTAACAGATGTTACTCATTCAAGTTCACTCCTCGGCCGGTCCTCTCATAACTAATTCATGTGGTTCAACATCCAAAAAGTGTGGATTTGACAAAAGGTTCATTTCCGTATCAAACTCATTACTCATATAGAAAAAATTATGTAAAAACAAACACAAAATTATGAAAGGAGATGAGATCTCCCAATGCTCAAATTATAGTCGATTTTCAGTCAAAAACCCGAAAGAGATGGGTATTTTTCTTAGAAATTAAAGCATAATTTACCAGTGTTTGAATTCTTCAAAATTCTGATTTCCGTAGATTCATCTACCATACAACTCATTGGAGAAGCTACCTTAAAAATCTACCTTAAAAATCATTCACTTTTGTAACTCTACCATAACAACAAATTTTAGCTACTACGATAGCAGTACTCATATATAGCAATATACCTTTTATCTACCAAATTTAATTCTCCATCTACCTTGTCGATTTGTCATGTTATTGTCCACCTGATCACTTACGGGTAATACCAGCTAACTTCGTCGAACACACCAAAGCATCAGGCCTGCATGGAAGCGAAGCAACCGATTTCTAGGCAAAAGTGGTAAAGAGGTCTTGCATTAGTGGTGAAGCATGTATGCCGCTACCTGTACACGAAATTCCCCCAAAAACTTCTCTAAACTTAAGCCAAGAGGAAAACAAATCTGTCCTTTTCGAAATCATTGAACACCTTCTCTCGAAACATGATGTAGATCCCAAAAGTATCGATATTCTTGTATCAAATTGCAGCCTCTTCTGGCCAACGCCCTCGATTACATCCACTGTTATAAACAAATTCGGTTTCCGAAGCAATATAGAAAGCGCAAGCCTGAGTGGAATGGGGTGCAGTGCTGGTCTTTTATCGATACGTTTAGCTAAAGATCTTTTAAAAATACACAAAAATTCAATTGCTTTAGTCCTCAGTATGGAAGTTGTTACCCCCAATGGGTACCTTGGGCAAAACAAATCGATCGATGCTTTTAGCAAATTCTCTATTCCGAATGGGCGGTGTTCATATTTTACTATCCAACCGAAAACAAAACAAAAAATGGGCCAAGTATGAGCTTAAGCATCTCATACGGACCCACACAGGATCCTACGACCAAACTTATAATTCCGTTTTCCAAACCATGGGGTGAAAGTGGAAAGGTGGGTGTTTGTCTTTCGAAATTGCTTCTTAAAGTGGCAGGCACGGGTCTGAGAATCAATGTATCACATTTAGGCCTTTTAGTTTTGCCTTACACCAAGAAGCTCAAGTACGGGTTATCGGTGTTGTATAACCAACTTTTGGCTTGGTCGAGCGTTCAATATGTATACGTTCCGAATTTCAAAAAAGCCTTTTCCCATTACTGCATACATGCGAGTGGAAAGGCGGTGATAGATGCGGTGGAAGAAAATTTGAAGCTTAGTAAAATAGATACAGAAGCTTCTCGGATGACTCTGTATAGATTCGGAAAGACATCATCGTCGTCTGTTTGGTACGAGCTCCGTTATTTGGAGGCAAAAGGGAGGATAAAAATGGGAGATCAAGTTTGGCAGATAGCGTTTGGTGGCGGGTTCAAATGTAACAATGCAGGATGGAATAACATAAACCAACTTGAGCCCAATGTAAAAAACGCATGGTCAGATAGGATACATTCGTACCCTGTCAAGGTTCCAGATGTTTTCCACTGATTTGTATTTTCGTTTATGAACTAACTTGTTGCTTTCAGTTAAGGTGTAAAATCTCATATTTTAAATTTTTTTTTCTTAGCTTTTGTTAATTTTCAGTTAAGGTGTAGCCATTTGATGCATTGTTGGCTTGCCCGAGCGGCATTTGTTGCATTTTATGGCTTTGATGTTTAGGTCGTTGGTGACCATTTTATGCCCATAGTTGTCTTTCCTTTTATTGCTTTGACGTTTTCAGTCGTTTGTAACCATTTTATTCTCATAGTTGGCTTGCCTTTTATGGCTTTGATATCGTCTTTTATGGCGTTTTAGATCGTTTGTGACCATTTAATGTTCTTAGTTGCCTTGTTTGACTTTACATGGGCGTTTATTGTATTCCAACTTGAGAGGGCGTGTTAGTTTATACATAGATTTAAATAGTTAGTTTAGTATAAATACACACTTGAGTTTATTGCAAAAGTTGGTTGATCGTAATAAAACATTTTATATTTAGAGGTTCTCTCTCTAAAATCAATCTCGATCACCATATTCGACAGTTTTATTATTAATAGTTTAGCAAAATTAATTTTTTGACCATTACGATATATAGTATTAGTAAAATAGTGGATCATCTAGAAGTTGGCTTACATATAAGTATTGTTACTACCTAGTAATATGTAGCCCGTTTAATTAGAATACTATACGTTCGCATGGAAATAAAGAGATAGAGAATAAAAAATAAAAAAAATTACAACAAAAAACTTTAGTGAAATTTGGGTTTTGAGGAGCATGTATGCACGTTACCAAGTTATTAATTAGATTTGTAAATGAAATGATATTTATAACGTGGAAATAAATAAAGAGTCATAGTTGGTGTCGTAGGAAAGTGCAAAGGTAAATAAATTTTGGATTGATATCTTATTTATAATTTAATTAAGAATTAGTCCATGAAATTGAAATTAATTAATGATTGGTCTATTTTCCTTAACTAACCAATAAAAATGTAAAAAATCAAAAAAAAAATCCAGAAAATAAAAATGCAAAAATGAAAAAATAAAAAAATCCAAAAAAAATTAAAAGAGACAAATCCCAGAAAAAACATGAATTTTTTTTTTTAAAAATCCCAAAAAATCTCAAAAAAATCTCAAAAAATCAACAAAAATCTAAAATCAACAAAAATCCAAAAACAAAAAAAAAACATTCTGAATCATTTTAAGTCATTTTAAAAACAGTCTGAACCATTTTAAGTCATTTATAAAACAGTCTGAACCAAAAACAGTCTAAACCAAAAACAGTCTGAACTATTTTAAGTCATTTTAAAAACAGTCTGAACCATTTTAAGTCATTTTAAAAACAGTCTGAACCATTTTAAGTCATTTTTAAAAACAGTCTGAACCATTTTAAGTTATTTTAAAAACAGTCTGAACCATTTTAAGTCATTTATAAAACAGTCTGAACCAAAAACAGTCTGAACCAAAATGACTTAAAATGGTTCAGACTGTTTTTTTTTTTGCGTTTTTGGAATTTTTTTATTTTAGATTTTTTGGGATTTTTTTGGGATTTTTTGGGATTTAAAAAAAAAAAAAGTCGTGTTTTTTCGGAGTTTTGCCTCTTTTATTTTTTATTTTTGGATTTTTTCATTTTTTTTTCATTTTTTCATTTTTGCATTTTTTTTTCTGTAATTTTTTCATTTTTTTTTGATTTTTTACATTTTTATTGGTTAGTTAGGGGAAATTGACCAATCGTTAATTAGTTTCAGAAATAATAGATAAATTCTTAATTAAATTTTATAACCAGATCAATCTTTAAATACTTTTGTTTTCATGATCAAATTCTTAATTTTATCTAGAGTTAATACCCATTAATTTACCGTTCTTCTTATTAGTATTATTTTACATTTGGACAGTTAAAGGGCACGGAAATGAGAACAGAATAGTAACCGAAAGAATTAAGTACTAACCTCATGAATTGTATAAATATATATATATATACACGTAGGTTAACCCCTTGTCAGTTCCACGCAAAAGTTTGGTATAAACATTTCTTTACATTCATGTACCTACATGTACACCATTATAACCTATATATAAATATATTGAGAGAAAATAAAATAAAAAGACAGAAAAAAATTACTGATAAAAAATATTTTGATTGGAAAATTCTCCATTTTTGTTTTAGAAAAAAAATGGATATTGAAGCTTGGATCAAGGTCAATACCAACAGAAATCAAAATATTTAGACCGAGGCTCTGAATTATCAAATAATTGATAAAATTGATTAAAAAAAACATCTTTTTTATTTTATGTTTCATCAAAATGAGGAAAAAATTCATCCAATCAAAAAAACAAATGAAATTAGATGGGAATGAATACAGAAATGCTAATCCATTTTATATCGAATGTAGAACTTTGGTTCTTCCCAGAATTTTGTCTATTTTATTGAGAGAAAATGAAATAAGAAAACAACAGCCCAGAATTTTGTCTATTTTATTGAGAGAAAATGAAATAAGAAAACAGTAGCCAACAGATGCGAATTATGGTCAAAGGAATATTGGTTGCAAAATATTTGTTCTGACATGGTTATATAAATTCAGTGCAGTTTTATAGTTATTATTAGTACAAGTATTTCGGCTCAATTATATTAAAGGGAGTGATTTTGTCTAGTATAACCCATATTTTAAATGTGTTTGTAATTTATTATTTTTATTACCATTAATTTATATAAATATATTTTGATTGTTAAAAGTAAATAATGAAAAAGGAAAAGAAGAAAAAAGTAAAGAGAAATCGAGAAATCCGATAAGAGAGAATTATTTTGGAAAGTCCGAAAAGAGAGATAATGTTATTTCATGAAGTCTAAAAATAGAGAGAATGTTATTTCAGAAAGTCCGAAAGAGAGAGATATTCGGGAAGTCCGAAAAGAAAAAAAGAGATTTGAAAAGTATAAAGCGACCAAGAATTAAAATAGATTCAGGATGTTTGAATCCACCGAATAGATTGGGAAGTCCAATCGATTATAACTCAAAATTATTATTTACTAATTCGAACGGTTTCTTTTTCAAGAAAGGTGATATTGTAATGCATTGGTAATTTTTCTTAAAACTAAATTCTTATTTTTGGAAGAAAGAAAAAGAAATATAAAATCTATTATTGTCCCTTATTATTAGTGTGAGACTTTATCTCTCATTGAACTCGTTTATCTCATTCCTCGTTTTAAAAACTTTTTTAGGTATTTAGTGTTAGCATCAAGTTAGTCGAGAACAGACATAACTCGTAAGGTAGAGTTCTATATTTAGTTTTCTGCTGCGATTGATAAGGTACAAAGATAGAAGTGTTGTAGAATGAATATTTAAGATGAATGAAAGATTTATACAATAAGTATGTATATACAAGGTTTTGTTCATTTTAAGTGTTGAACTTTTGATATTCTGTTTTTAGACTTTGTCTAGCACATACTTAGTCACGTGTTATTCAGTCGTGTGACACCCACCGGGTCTTGACCGTTACATAAATTGTTAGAAGAAAATAGTGTTGCAATTGCCCAGAGACAATCCGAAAATAGTAAATGGGGTTCCGAAACATCACATGCTTAGTTACGTGTTATTCAGTCGTGTGACATCCATAGGGTTTGGGCTGTTACATAAGATGTTAGCAGAAAATGGTGTTGCAATTGCCCAGAGACGAATCCGGAAATAGTAAATGGGGTTCCGAAACATCATATGCCATTTTATGAGGGGTGTCAACATACTAGTATTTTAAACCATTTCTATAGATTCGACCTCCAAAATGTATCCTACCTTCTATACAAAGTGTACATGAAAGTGGCTCTTTTTTAGATAGAATTCAAGGAAATGAGACTATGTTTCAGGCAGAGGATTACCTAGATGGCTAGATCAAATAGCCACAACTCATCGATCAATCAACTCGTTAATTATAAGATTAAGTAACACGTACGACGGGATTAAGTTTGTCATTGAAAGCGCGTATAAAATAGTGGATCAATACATCACAAAGCGACATCAATATTATTTTTCCTGAAAGGAAAGCAAAATCAATTACAGGATAAACAAATTGGAAATAGAGACCATTGAACTTATTTAGATTGGTGAAATCAAAAAAACCTTAAAACCATCCAACATTGGTTTAGGCCTAGTTAATATCATAATAGAGAAACACGCATTTAGGCCTAGTTAATACCATAATAGGAGCCTAAATCACATGAAATTTGCCATTTCAATAATGTAACAAGGTCAAATTATATCAAATTTCACATTTCGTTTTATGTAAAAACTGTTGTGTAATACAAGTCTTTATCTTTAGGTGTACTATGATTGTTTTCAGTGACAATTTTGTTTTAGTTTTTCCAAACACAACCATGGCCAACATTGGTTAAATTATTGGTTTTTATTTATTTGATCCTGTTTAAAGATTATTCTTGATCAAATATTACTGATCTCGTAGGAATATATGTTTCCAAGCTGAGCCCTTTTTCAACTCCAACTAGGAGGGAATCTAGCTATGGATTATCCTTCGTATTGCAAGTGTTAAGAGACTTTATTCCAACTTTTGAAGTGCTCAGTTTACTAAATACTTTAGTTTGATTTGGTCTGTTCAAAACCAATCATATCAAATTTGACAGTTCATTCATAAAAACACACAAAGATCATTACCACCTTCTGCTTTAATTTAATCAATTTTGCATATGATTTGATAATTCATTAATCATATCTAATCTTTGAAAACATGCATGACACGTAACATATCATTTGGTTCGGTGTGCGCTATACCCGATTCTCTATTTTTTGCCTCTTTCCTCTGTATGTTACATATTTTATATAGAAGAGAAGACAAACAAGTTCATGTTGTATAATTACCCTTAACTAAAATATTTAAGAGAGTTGACTAAGACGACAACAGTGACATTTTCCGCATAAATATATATATGCTTTGATGTACACACATCACAAATGAATCGTTTAGAATGAGGGATGCTATATAACACCGGCTACTTTTATTTAAATAAAGTAAAGAGAGACATATTTCGGTGTATGCACCGACAACTAGTTTGGGAAAATGACCATAGATCAAACTTAATAAGTGGTTTCACCCATTATTCACCGATTAAGGTTTCGCTCTTCCGCTTTCTAAGTACTAGTGGAGAGTCCCCGCGCTTCGTGTGGATTACAAAAATGTTACAAAGTTCGTACTCTGCTCTTGTAAAGGGAACCTTTTGAAAAAATATGATTGTCTTTATACACGTATGCAATTCTACATTATCATAGGAAAAAACAATTGGGAAATAACGAGTTTCGAGTGTTTGGAGTGATAGTTATGTAGTAAATGTAACCTGATAGATGGGATTCGAATTTTTTTTGTCTGATAAGTGTAGTTATCTTTTAAGAACGGTCATTGTTAAATAAAAAAGTGGCCCTTCTCAAATATGCGTGACCTATGTATGTTTAGCGTAGTAAATCAAGTCCAAAATAAAAAGGCTAAATTGCACCGCGCTACGTGTACAAGTATCGTGGTATACGACACGACGGTATGACAATACACCAAAAAATTATATACAGTAAGACAACGGTACGTCAACAATAATATTCTATACATACATGTGTATTATATATATATACATATATATATATATATATATATATAGTGATAGTTTATATGAACATCAACTTATATATAATTTTGACATTTTTTTTGTAAAAACGCTTCAAATCAAGATTTGTCTAATGCAAATCTCCACAGTTTCACGACGGGTATATATATATTTCAAGTTACAATATATGCCCTTACATTAGCAAAAACATACACCAACTTTGTTTTACGATTTAATATATGTACACCAATTATTCTGATATAATCTTCTCATTTTTTTGGTAATAATTATTTAATTTGCTAAATCTTTAATTATAATATGAAAATGTCAAATATCTTAAAATCAAAATAAGAGAAGTAATTATTATAATCTGATAAGTTGTTTTTTCTATGATCATTATTTATTGGCATTCATGTTAATATTTTCAAAAGTAGCTCAAATGTTCATTTTTATTTTTTCATCACTTAGCGTATGAATCAAATATAATAAGTCTCATTACACTTGTGGATTATAAATATTTAGCGTATAAGATTCTTTACTTGTAAAATAAAAAAAAATTAGACGTATCGAAAAAATAACAAAGCCTTACCCGTTTTGAAAGTTAAAATATAAATTATGATTATTCAAAGCTGAAAGTACCCATAAGACATTTAGCTAAGAGCATCCGCATTGGTGTTGATAACTTTTTCTAGCTAAAATTTGCAGTTAAGCAAAAAGTTACTCATTAAATGATATTTATGCATGTCAAAGTTATCAAATGGTTTTACTTCACATTGGACTTGTTAAATTTTTCAACCAATATTACACATTGCATACATATTATTAAATAATAAATACTAACACATAAATTTTCATTTACACTTATTAAATTTGAGATCTTTTAACTCTAAAAATAAAATTATTAATTTATTAAGTATAAATACAAAATTGGATAATTTAATTATTACATTGTTAAAGTTTATGGTACAATATTTCTTTATAACGAAACCCAATTTCGTAAAATCTACAAGAATTCAATTTTTTTTAATTGAAAAAACAAAAAACTTTTTATTAGTAAAAAAATTATTTTTTTAAATCTTCTAGAAATCTGAACTCATTATTATTTATTTTATTTGTGATTTTATAAATCATATTATGCTACATATTATACTGAGGCAGAAAACTTATTGGTCATTTATCTAAAAAGAAAAACTTATCTATAATGGGTGTATAAATAGTTATATATTTAATCAAGATATATGATAATGAAAATTAAACTTAATAAAACTAAAACATCAATATTGATTTTGACTTTTGAGTGTGTAAATAACATGACCCACATGACTGACTTTTCACTTGATGAATCCGTTGTTAACTTTAACAAGAGTTTTGCAGAGTAACACCAAAAAAAAATGTCATGTCATCATTTATAAATAGCCTAATGTGCACTATTTTGGTGCGGTTTGTTTTTTTACAGTTTTGTAACTTAAACTATATTCATTCTGTGATTTTGTAACCCAACTTACGAGTTTCTCTTTTTAATTACCCAAACTAATTGTTTCCCTCTAAATCAGTACATTCCGTCCAAATTAACGGAAAAATGTGATGTAATCAAACGTTTTTCATCCAGATTTAGGGACAAAATGGTCATTTTACTCTTTTTTCGATCTAAACTCGTTGTATTTGATCCAATGGCTAAGAAAAAAAGGAAAAAAACATATATACATATACGAATACCATCATCATTATATTTACATATATAAATATATACATATACATACAATTATAATTATATAAATAAGGAAAATTGAAGACTTTGATTAGTAAAGAATTGGCTCGATTTCATTACAGGGTTTTGATTCTTAGATGTTGATGATTCAATAGTGGTGTTATTTTGGCCGATCGAAATGTGTGACGATGTGTGTTGGGGGTTTAAACCAACGATAGGTGAGTTGTTGATTAGGTTAGCAATGGTTAAGGGGTTGGATTTTGTGGGTCGTGACGGTGGTGAACTTTGGTTTAAGGAAAGTGGTGGAACTTCCCACCGTCGAATATCCTTTCCTGATATAACACACCTCCTGTATCGTTTTGATAAGCTCGGAGGTGGTGGCTGTGGGCCCTACTTCCAGTGAGGGTTGGTGACGGTATTGTGGTGGAGGCGATGGGATTTGTAACATATCTCTGTATGTATATGTATGCATGTATACATTTATATGTATATATTTTTTTGGAGAATATTTATATGTATATGTTTGTATATATCTATATGTATATCACATGTAATAAAAGATCTTAAACGAGTGTATTTTTGTAAAACACAACTTTTCATCAAAAAAAATTAACGGAATGTACTTATTTAGGGAAAACACTTAGTTTGGATACTTAAAAAGAAAAACTCGTAGTTTGAATTATAAAATCACAGAATAAGTATAATTTAAGTTATAAAACTGCAAAAAAAAACCCATTTTTGTGCTTTATTTTGTTCTCTTGCTAATGTGTTGCTTTTGAGCAACTACATAAAACTAGATATCTCATTTTTTTTGTGTCACTTGTTAGGTACGAGATGATATTTTGATCACATTAAACTTGATAATACACTCATTAAATATCATGTTGGCAATCACTTGTTAAGTTTTGTGCTAAATAAGATCAATTACATTTGTGTACCTCACTAACCCTCTAAAGTCACACAGGTGACAAAATAAATCACCAAAACAGTACACATTGGGCTAACTATAAATGATGGCACGATATTTTTGGATGTCACTCTACAAAACTCTGGTTAAAGTTAACAAATGATTTATCAAGTGAAAATTGGGCCATGTGGGTCATGTAGACACTAAAAAGTGAAAACCAATATTAATGGAGGTGCTCTCAATACACTACATTTTTTCTTTAAAAACGCTGAAACCGTAGATTAAATCTACGGTTTACAGTGAATCACTGTAAACCGTAGATTTAATCTACGGTCTGTATAATTTCTGCAGAAATTACACAGTCAGTCCCTGCTTTTCAGAATTACACAGTCAGTCCCTGTGCCAAAATTACACAGCAGGTCCCTGAAAAACAGAAACTTACGTTTTTTTAAAAAAAAAAACATTTTTTATACTACATTCTCTCTCTTTCTCTCAAAACCCCCCAATTTTCAACCCAAAAAATCACCCAAATCAATCAACCACATTAACTATCAACTTTATTAACAAAAAACCCCAAATCATCAATCAAACTTATCCATAATTCAAGGGTATATCTTTTATTCTCTAATTTATTATGTATTTTGTGTAATTTAAATTTGTAAAATAGGAAAAAATATATAAAATATGCAAATCCATAATTCACTTAGCTATATATCATTGTTTGTTGTTTGTTTATATTAATTATAGAAATTTTAATAATTGTTGATATTTGTCCCATTTTTGCATGTTTTTTTATTTTGTTTGGTTAATTTGAATTGTTGATAATGTGTTTGGTTATGATTAAAAAATTGAGTTATTATTGTTTGGTTTATGATTAAATGTGTTTGGTTATGATTAAATGTGTTTGGTTATGATTAAAAAAATTGAATTATTATTGTTTGGTTTATGAAAAAATGTGTGTTTGGTTATGATCAAAAAATTGAATTATTATTGTTTGGTTTATGAAAAAATGTGTGTTTGGTTATGATTAAAAAATTGAATTATTATTGTTTGGTTTATGAAAAAATGTGTGTTTGGTTATGATTAAAAAAATTTAATTATTATTGTTTGGTTTATGAAAAAATGTGTGTTTGGTTATGATTAAAAAAATTTAATTATTATTGTTTGGTTTATGAAAAAATGTGTGTTTGGTTATGATTAAAAAAATTTAATTATTATTGTTTGGTTTATGAAAAAATGTGTGTTTGGTTATGATTAAAAAATTGAATTATTATTGTTTGGTTTATGAAAAAATGTGTGTTTGGTTATGATTAAAAAATTTAATTATTATTGTTTGGTTTATGAAAAAATGTGTGTTTGGTTATGATTAAAAAATTTAATTATTATTGTTTGGTTTATGAAAAAATGTGTGTTTGGTTATGATTAAAAAAATTTAATTATTATTGTTTGGTTTATGAAAAAATGTGTGTTTGGTTATGATTAAAAAAATTTAATTATTATTGTTTGGTTTATGAAAAAATGTGTGTTTGGTTATGATTAAAAAATTGAATTATTATTGTTTGGTTTATGAAAAAATGTGTGTTTGGTTATGTTTAAAAAATTGAATTATTATTGTTTGGTTTATGAAAAAATGTGTGTTTGGTTATGATTAAAAATTTTTAATTATTATTGTTTGGTTTATGAAAAAATGTGTGTTTGGTTATGATTAAAAAATTTAATTATTATTGTTTGGTTTATGAAAAAATGTGTGTTTGGTTATCATTAAAAAAATTTAATTATTATTGTTTGGTTTATGAAAAAATGTGTGTTTGGTTATCATTAAAAAAATTTAATTATTATTGTTTGGTTTATGAAAAAATGTGTGTTTGGTTATCATTAATTGGTTATAATTGAGTTATCATTGTTTGGTTATCATTGAGTTATCATTGTTTGGTTATCATTAATTGGTTATGCTATCATTTTTTTGGTTATCATTAATTGAGTTATATTTGGTTATCATAGTTAGGATGACAGACCCAGGTCCACAGATTAAAGGGAGGTTGGGTATTTTACGACAGACCGGTCACATTTCTAATCAGACTTGGGATGCTGGCAGAGAAGCGGGTAGAGGAGATGCCAATAAGATTAGGGTTTATAATTATAGTTGGCAGATACCGACGCCTGAAAGGGTAGTTCATAATATCATTAGGGCTGGTTTTTACGGTATTTACAGTATAGGTAATTATACCGTAGACCGAGGGTTGATTACAGCCTTAGTTGATAGGTGGCGTGATGAGTCGCACACGTTCCATTTTGTCGGGGGAGAGTTGGGGATATCTTTACAGGATGTAGAGATTATGCTCGGTCTGAGGGTGGATGGTCTTGCTGTGACCCGGTCGGAGCGGAATGACACGAAGGCGAGCAGGTTGGCTATGATGGAGAGTTTGTTGGGTGTTAGGCCGGCTGACAATCAAGTCGATCAAAACTGTCTGACAGTTAGACTTGATTGGATGTTACAGACCTTCGGTGAATTACCCCCCAACCCTAGTGAGGAGCGTTTACTATATCAGTCTAGGGCTGCCATGCTATTATTACTGGCTGCACATGTGTTTTCGGATAAGAGCAGTGATCAGATTCCACTCTGGCCTCTGCCATTTCTGGAGGATTTTGACACATGTGCTGAGTATAGTTGGGGATCAGCTCTTCTGGCCTGGTTAGAGGCTAATCTATGCAGGGTGGTACGTTGTAAGACAACCGGAGTAAGCGGGGCGGTGATGTTTCTGGATATGTGGGCGATTACCAGACTACTGCCGGTTAGACCGTGTGAAGAGCTGCCGGAAGATGTCGAGCCACCGGAGGGCTTGCCTAGGTTCCCCCTCGGTTACAGGTATGATATTTATTTAGTTTTTGAATTGGATTTGCTTTTTTATATTATTGTGTCATCTATCATTTACTTAGCTGCCGGTTATATTTATTGTTTATCGGTTTTTGTTTGTATATTACAGATGGAAGATGTGGCGGCAAACTAACCTTACGCCATATGTCTACGGACATAATGTGGTCCACATACGTGACCAGTTTGACAATATGTCGCCTGAACAGGTAAATTATAATTTTCGTATTATATGTAACTTACGTATTATATGTTGTATATGTTTGCATTGGTCTTATCTTCGCAGAATTTATTACTCGTCTATTTTTAAACCATTGTTTATATATTCTAATTTGATGATTACAGATAGTGTGGCAACCTTACGGGGATCTTAATCAGTATCCGGAATACTGCACGCGGGGCCGGTATATGTGGCATTGTTCTGTGCCTCTCATTTGTAATGAGAAGATTGAGTACCACCCCGCGGACAGGTTCATGAGGCAGTTCGGTTTTGTGCAGCGGGTCCCTACGTATATTTGGAAACCAAGACAGGGTCACGGCAAGGATAGAAGATATGGGATTGGGCAAAAACACGACTGGCCTTTACTAACTGGAGAATTTATAGTCGTGTGGAATGACCGCCACACCCGTCTTATTAACGGCGAATATGGCACGGGGACGTCACCGGGTTACATGAAATGGTATAGAGAGCGGACCCGCATCTTCATAAACCCACCTGAACTTGCCCCGCCCCCTCACGGTTTCCGGGAGAATACGGGTGTCTTCAATAAAATGGTAACTACTAAATCGTTTTTTACTAATAAATCGTTACTTCTTTTTATGTATATTTCAATACTAATAAATCGTTTTTTATTGTTTTTTTTTTACAGAAAGCGATGTTGCGCCGCAGTTTCAAATCGTTCAAACGGGCGAAAATGAAAACGGACGTGGACTTACTACGTAAGGAGTTCGCTGAAATGGGTATGAATCCGTATGGGTCAGCTGATGAACAGTCGGAGGGGGAGGATGACGATGACGACGATGACGACGACGATGGTGATGACGACCTACGTTACGACCCAAGAAATTACACTAGGTCGGCAAGTTGTCGGCGTCCCGACGAAAGAGGCAGAGGGGAAGGCGAATCTAGTAGCGGCGGTAGAAGAACCAGTGGAGGTCGACCCCCGACTACAGATCAGGGTCCGGGTCCGAGTTCAAGCGGTCATGGTCGTCGTGCTTCTTTTGCTGGGTCGGGCTACGTTCAGGATGATGTCCCGTTCGAGCATCATCCTAGTCATCAGTCAACCGACAGTTGGAGTCGAGGGTTGACAGTTACATCCCACGAGCGTGCGCCGCATCCAGAATCGCAGCAGCGACAAAGACGACGTACGGAGCTAAACGAAATCGAAGAGTCTGCTGAGCCGTCATCCGATAGATTAACATCGGCGGGAAAGATGCTCCCTATGTCCAACTTTAAAACATTTAGTCGTTACAAAAAAAAATAAATGCACTGTTTTTGTATTTGATTTCTATGTTTGATTTGTCAGTTTTATTATTAGCTAGGGTTGGAATATTATAAATTCGTAGGTTTAATTTGATTTCTATGTTTGATTTGTACGTTATAAATTCGTAAGTTTAATTTGATTCGTATGTTTGATTTGTATGTTTTAGGGTAAAAAATATTCTGTATTTTAATTGATAGGACCAATATTGAGTTTTTACAAACCCTAAACCCTAAACCCTAAACCCTAAACCCTAAATTACAAGCCCTAACCCCTAAACCCTAAATTACAAACCCTAAACCCTAAACCCTAAATTCTAAACCCTAAAACCTAAACCCTAAATTACAACCCTAACCCTAAACCCTAAACCCTAAATTACAAACCACTTACCCTAAACCCTAAAATCTAAACCGTAAACCCTAAACCCTAATTTACAAACCCTAACTCCTAACCCCTAAACCATAAACCCTAATTTACAAACCCTAACCCCTAAACCCTAAACCCTAAATTACAAACCATAAACCCTAAACCCTAAATTACAAACCCTAAACCCTAAACCCTAAAAAACCCTAAATATTCTGAAATACATACAAACCGTACATTTAATGTACGGTTTGTACAGATTTCATACAAACCGTACATTAAATGTACGGTTTGCATGTATTTTGTGCAAACCGTAAAAGTAATGTACGGTTTGTACCCCTGATTTGAGCAGCGACGTTTTACGAATGTACTTTTTGCACTGAATCACCGTAAACAACGTAAAAAAAAAAAAAAACTACAAACCGTAAAAGTAATCTACGGTTTGTAGTGTAAATTACATTGGATACCATTTCCATCAAATGCATCCGACAACACTTTATTACTTTTGAATTATTATGAGTTGACAACCCTATCCGAAAATGACTACTCAATGCATTATTAAAGTTTCGAAATGACTACTCCAAAAAAAACACTACAACCCGTAAAAGTAATATACGGTTTGTAGTGTAAATTACATTGGATACCATATCTATCAAAATAATTCCGACAACACCTTATCACTTTTGAATTATTATGATTTGACAACCATATCCGAAAATGACTACTCAATGCATTATTAAAGTTTCGAAATGACTACACCAAAAATTCACTACAAACCGTAAAAGTAATCTACGGTTTGTAGTGTAAACTTACCCTATAAACATGACTCAATTTTGCCAATTCTAACAAACCATAAAATCAAACACAAACACATTTCGGAAATCTCTAAAAAAATCCTCATTTCTCCCCAATAAAATATACAAACAAACACTTTTTCGAAAATGAATTACAACTATGGTTATGACAACAACCAATGGAATAACAACAACAATGCGAATTCATCCAGTGGCTCAAACGATGAGCTAACTGATTATTCGGAGCACTTTGAAGTTGATGAATTGACTTGGGAAACAAGGGATGAAATGCTTGCTGATCTTGCTGATGTGGCTGGAAATTGGGGTTTCATCCTTACGATTCGTAGGTCTGGAGGGGGTGATGGGAGCAGAACACCGTATGTTGATATTGTGTGTGATAAATCGGGGGTTTACGAAAAAAAGAAACCATCTTCCGTAAAATCAGGTACAAAGAAAAAAGACTGTCCATTTTTCATTAAAGGTTACGTAGTTAATGGTGAATGGATGTGTCACGTAGAAAATGGACAACATAACCACCCACCCCCAACTTACCTCCAAGGTCAAGCACGACGTGCTCGTTTAACCCAAGATGAAAAAGAAATTGTTAAAACTTTAAGGCAAAGTAGTTTTAAAGTTGGTGCAATATTAGAGGCCATTAAAAATAGAAATCCTGACAATGTATCAAACACTAAAACGATGCATAATTTTTTGGCCGGACTGAAATTTAAAGAACGAGATGGTAGAAACCCGACACAGGAACTTTTTAATTTGTTGGATAGACATCGCTACACATTCTACTATAATATGAACCCATCAACCCATTGCCTTGAGAACTTGTTTTTTGCACACCCCGATTCTATAAGGATGTTCAAAGCTTTTCCTGATGTCTTGTTAATGGATTGTACATATAGGACAAACCGTTTTAATATGTCATTTCTAGAAGTCGTAGGAATGACATCAACGAACCAAACATATTGTTTAGGTTTTGTTTTCATGAGTGACGAGACACAAGAAAGTTATATATGGGCATTGGAAAAATTTAAAGTTACATTGGAGGGGTGTATACTACCTAGGGTGTTTGTAACCGACAGGGAAATGGCCTTATCAAATGCTTTATCCGTTGTTTTTCCCGACTCTCATCATATTTTGTGCACTTTTCATATTGCAAAAAATGTTTTGAGAAACTGCCGTAAAAAGATCCCTGACGAGGAGTGGCAAACGTTTCTAGATGATTGGGGTTTATTGGTTGATTCTGAGTCGATAGAGGAGTACAATTATAACCGAACTAATTTCAATACCTCTTACAAATCGTACCCTGCTGTGATTAAGTATGTAGACAAGCTTTTAAATGATTATGCTGAAAAGTTTGTTGCATGCTATACCAACCACACAACACATCTAGGTAACAGAACTAGCAATCGAGCCGAACAACAACATGCTAAGCTGAAAAGATCCCTTTCCACTAATACTGGCACGCTTGAGATTACCGGTATGATTACATTTTATCAAGTTTAAATTTTTATCATCCTACAAATCCCGCACCTATTGACAAATGGATGAGATTTCCGTCTTATGGGTTTTTAATTGCTTCTCATTACAATATGCCAATTGTATTGTTGTCCTTATGGGAAAATCAAAATGGAGGGGTAAACCTGTGGAACTCTACGTTTTTACCGCTTTATACTGGTCCGCCTCAGGGAACGACATATTACATCCCGACTGTAATGGTGTTCGTCAACAGTTGTCACTATGCTCAGGTTATTCCTAAAGAAGGGATCTTCCCAATGCCAGGAATTATAGCACGGTGGGAACAAACACGCACTGAGGCAGCTGCGCCATGGAAGGAACTTTTTCGACCAAATTTCAAATTATATATGGCGCTGGAAAAGCAATCGGGAAAGAAAAAAGCAAATGAAGAACCTATAGACCTAAGTCCATAATCAGTTTTTTATTTTTAATTTTATGTAAATTACTATTTTTTCCAATTTGTTGTAAATTTATATGATGTAAACAAATGTTTAATAAATTCGTTTTATGAAATTTAGTTCTATGAAATTTTGTTGTAAATTTTGTTTAATTTTGTTGTAAATTTTGTTTAATAAATTTGTTTTATGAAATTTATAAGTTGATATTCATGTTTGCATATTGACTTAATTTCTTTTATGAAATTTATATAATTTATAATTGTTTCATTCAAGAAAATTGACGATTGACACCAAATTCACGACTTAGTTAATGTTTCATATTGCGTTATACAAGTGTTAAAAACAAACCAAATGTACTTCACAAAAATTGACGATTTAGTTAATGATTCAATAAATATCAACTTATAAACTTGACAAAAATATAACATCAACCAAAAACATAAAATTTATCAAATCAACTTTTTTTGTGTAAATTTGTGTAAATTTTGTGTTTATTTTGAGAGATTGTTAGAATATTGGTAATTTATTTTATGTAAAATTTTAAAAATAAGTCATTTTATTTTTTAATTTGAAAAAAACAAAATGCCTTATTTGAAAAAAATATCAACTTATACACTTGAAAAAAATATCAACTTATACACTTGAAAAAAATATCAAATTATACACTTGAAAAAAATATCAAATTTTAAACATAAGGCATTTTTATGTAAAAAAAAAATCATGTTTAATTTGAAAAAAATATTCAGTATTTTAATTTTAATTATTAGAATTTTAATTTTAATTTTTAATTTCAAAAAATCTGTGAAATTACACAGACCGTAGATTAAATCTACGGTTTACAGTGGATCACTGTAAACCGTAGATTTAATCTACGGTTTGCATTAAATCAATACAAACCGTAGATTAAATCTACGGTTTACAGTGGATCACTGTAAACCGTAGATTTAATCTACGGTTCACGCGTTTTTTCAGAAATTATGTAGTGTATTGAGAGCACCTCATATTAATGTTGTAGTTTTATTAACTTACATTTTCATTATCATATATCTCGATAAGTTTTTCTTTTTAGATAAATGACCAATACGTGTTATGTCTCAATATAACATGTAGCATAATATGACTTACAAAATCACCACTAAAATAAATAATAATGAGTTTAGATTTCTAGAAAGATTTTAAAAAATAATAAGATTTTTTTTTTTTTTCAATTAAAAAAATTGAAGTCTTGTAAATTGTACGAAATTGATTTTGGTTATTATATGGTACATGGAAAAAAAAATTGTACCATAAATTTTAACAATGTAATAATTAAATAACCCAATTTTGTATTTATACTTAATAAATTAATAATTTTATTTTTAAGGTTAAAAGATCTCAAATTTAAAAAGTGTAAATGGAAATTTATTTGTTAGTATTTAATAATATGCACGCAATATGTAATATTGGTAGAAAAAGTTAACAAGTTCAATCTGTAGTAAAATCACTTATAATTTTGACATGCATATTTTTGCTTAGATGGCAAATTTTAGCTATAAAAAGTTATCAACACCAATGCGGATACCAACCACACTAATGAGTGACATGACAATCAATTTATCATTTCATTATATTTTAAATTATTTAATAATCATGTCACACTTATCTCATTAACTAGTATCTGTTGTGTGACATATTAGCTCGTTATAGATATATATAGAGATATGTATAGATATAGAGAGAGGTATGAGAGACAACAATAAGGGAGACTTTATTAATCAGAATGTATGAATGAACATCAAATACAAGACCCCTAATCCTCTTTATATAGATAGAGGGGTAGGGTTACAAGCCCACTTGGTCCCATAAAGTACAAGCCCAATAGTCCAATAATATCTTACAACACTCCCCCTTTGGACGTCTTCAATTCTTCGTCTTCATGCAGTCGATCTGAGTCGAGTTCATTCGCAGTGCTAAACACATAAATACCTTAGGGCCGAAAAACCCAGTGTGGGACAAAACCGGTACCTAGGAGAAACTGTGTAGCCAAATGATATAGGCCGAAATATCATGTAAGTAACTAACCACAAAACAGTGTGCCTCATCAAAACCTTGACAGAGCAAACTCAATGGGAAAATTTCTGATCGAAGGAAAAAGAGTGCAACAGTGGTAGTAGTAGGGGATCAACCACAAAACAGGTGCCTCATCAAAACCTTGCTAGAGTAAACCAATGGGAAAAACCTCTAGTCGAAGGACAAAAGAGTACACAGTGGTAAGAAGTATACAACAGGATACTCCCCCTAATTTCGGCAATCTTAAGTGAGATATGATGGGAACGTGTCTCCCTAAAAACCTTGCCAAGGAAAACCCAGTGGGAAAAAACCTTGGTCTAAGGACAAAAAGAGTACACGAGCATGCGACTGGATGCTCCCCCTCACTTGCACACGACAGGGTGCGAAGATTTCGACTAAGTAGTAATTAGTGCAATAAGCATTCACCTGGATGCTCCCCCTCACTTGCACACGACTGGGTGCAAAGATTTCATATTCCAAGAAAGAGTACGAGCATTCGACTTGATGCCTCATTTACTTACATACGACTGGATGCAAGAAAATCTAACATGGAATAGAACGAGCATTCAACTGGATGCTCTTAAACTTCATTTGTGAAGATTAATTTCGGCGAGAAATGCTAAATAGCATAATGTAGTCATGTCTCTCTTGATCAATAACAACAAGTTGTCTTCTATGACAAGTGTTTTATCTGGATCGTGAGACAGAACATATGTAATTCAAATATGACTAATACTAGCTCGAAGCCATATACACTCTCTAGTCGTCTCATAGAGCACGAATAGATCAGAGTGATTCACTTGGAGTCATTCCAAGACCTCCAAGATGTCGCCTTATTCCTAATGGTAAAGACATACCATGTTAGGAATATCCCTTATGCGGGTCTGATAAGTAACAGGCATCGGTATAACCGAAAAAAGGGTTGCGTTAATTCCAGTACCGAAGGGGGTAGGTACACTCGATGACGCAAATGGGATAAACTAGCACACTTCCAAAATTACCATAAGGTAAGGGAATGTGTCTTTAGTGCCATTTCGATGGCAGCGTGTTAGCGCGATGTTGTGTCGAGCTATACCATTCACAACATACGAGATGTTCGTCCTAGCACATTAGACCAAGTACAATGATGCGCTTATTGTACTTAGATATGAACATTATGGTTTAATATCTCTTCATCGTCTCATCAGGGACGGACTGGGTCTATATCAATGTCTAGTGATCGAACGATCATGGGAGAATCTGACAACTTAGCGTCATGATGACTAAAACGTCATAACACCTTCTGGGTGTAGTCTGAATCATGGACTTAGATTCAATATTTACGGGACTCAATCATCAGGTTGAGTCACTACCGTGTCTTCCCAAAATCCTTCATCTCGAAGGCAAATCCAAAAATGGATCGCGTAATAAAACACGCAAGGGCATAATACTTGTTCAAGTATCCCAAGCTAATCAAGTACTCACTTAGGCGGTATACCACATCCGCTCGGATTATATTAATCCATATAGTGAACGTCTCAGTCAATTGAGATCGTGTTCCGTGGTCAGAAACTACTTGATTTAAGCAAATGAAGTCACACAGGGACCTTCATCTATATCTCTTTGTCTAAATCCTCATAGAGATAAAACCGTGAACACGTTCATGGCTGCATACTCAGTTTTTCGGAAACTACTAAACTGGTAAAGTAAGGGACTGTTATAATGTCCATTACGAGGAAATCAACCATCTTGTGAGAGAAGTCTTGCGCTACTAGGCGAGCATTCTACAATCTCATTATTCTCATCACTCTTCCTTACGAATAACCAAATAAACAAACTCGTTTAACATTGGTGGTATTGGAGCTACAGGTCCGAACACACTTTCGCTAAGGAGTCTACTTGGATTGCAAGTTTCCATTAGTACAGTCTATTCTCCGTTGACTTCAGGCAACGGTACATGGTTTCCTGTCATAATTTGCTCATATTATCAGTCGTCACCGAATATATGAACAAGTAATCAATGACAGTCCCGTTTCGCTTCAATATCGTCTAAAATATCATGATAGACAGATATTTCAAGATTCTTAGGATGAGGAGGAAATCACACATCTCCTTGATCCTTTATAATCTCGTGCGACAAACGAGTTTCAGTTCACCACCTCTGGGGCTGAACGAATTAAGAACCGGTCAACTTTCTCATATCTTGGGAAGGACGACAGACTGACGACCGACGGCAGTGTCCTTTGCTTGGCGGGTTCGGCCAAAGCAACGTGTTACGACAGGAACACGGCGTCCGACAGGGACGTCTATCCTTGCAAGCATTTTGCAGCAGGTATAAATGATCTCGTGACATCTCATAAAGTCATTAAATGCGTTTGTCATTTAGTTAGACTTGAGGGAGTCTATGCACTTACTTATCACTAAGTGCAATTTTGGGGATCAAGCTAAGACTGAGTGGGTTATGCCACATTACTTCACGTCGTTCCTTATCAACAGTAACGTGCAAATCTCCCCCTAACGACGGGGAGAACAGTCTTAGCGATGTCACTTTCGCATATCATGCGGTAACGAGATCGCTTGCCAAGGTTACTCTATCAAATGATAGGTATGCGATTCATAATCGACTTATGTCCCCTTCAGAGGTCCATATTTTGAACGCTATAGCGGCTCAATCAAAATATTAATTAAGCACTTCAAACACGCGTTAATATGAGACTTCTGGCTCATAACCAGTAACCAGCTGGTACGCAAATGGTGTTTGAGTGTCTATGGGCCTCATGACGGACCAATGCAGCAAAATAGCATAACCCCACACGGAAATATAATTCTTGGTGCCCAAGACCAAGAAATGCGTGCAATCATTTGCAGTCGCATCATCAAACTTTCCGTGAGTCCATTTGGGTCTGAACATAATCGACAGGATGTTCAATTTGAATTTCCAAACTCAAGTAATTCAAATCGAAATTTCGATTATTACTCTTCGGAATTATCAAGTCGACTAGACTTTTCAGGATAATCCGGATCATGAGCCATCAACTTAATGATAGGGCTAAAAGTTTGGAAAGTGCTGCATTTATGTGGACAACATTAAAATGTGACCATATTGTCGATGCATCAACCATAACCATTTATATTTATGGTCCGTCTTATGATTGGATAAGTCCACAATAACTCCTTCAATTCTTTTCAAGAATTCTACGAGTTCATTTCGTGATCTTTACACATACTAGTCTTTCAAAGTGAGCATTAGTGGCATGAATTTCGGATTAATTACGAAATATATACTCAGAGAGAATCCAAATGCGATGCGATTATAAATCAAGCATCGTCTTTTGACCCGGGAATATCTCATCCAGTCAATCCCACAATATCAAAATGCTCTTATCAATCGACGACAGGCGAATGATAGTACAAACAATCATGTCTTAGCATTTAAATCATTTATCATTTCGACGACAGGCGAAATGATAAGGTAACTTTAAATGCTTTAAAGAATGTGGTAGCAACCACTTGAAAAACATTTCAACTCCTCTAAAATACGCTTTTGGTCGTATTCAATGGAGGCTATGTAAAGAAATTTCAATTCTTTCATGAGCTATTACCAGATAACACCGGTTTTCTCGAATATTTTATAACTCAACAAGGTACGGCAGGACCTACATGAGTATAAGAACTCATATTTGACAAATCAATTTGGTTTTACCAAAAATTTCGATTTTGGAACGACAGGTCCAGAATCATTGTCACTGAGTACTCTTTTAGGCAAGTAGTTGGTGAAATTATGTGGTACCGTGTTACCCACTATTTCCAGAAAAATCAACTATCCCATAAGTGTTGCCTAAAATTTCATAATTTAAAGTTTGGTCACATTTGTCAAAGGAATTTGCTCAAAACACTTTAAATTATTTCGAGAAATTTCGTAAACAGGCAAACCATAATCCAAAAGTATGTCCAAATGGAAAAATCATAATCCAAATGGAAAAACATAATCCAGATGAGCGAAAAAATGGCTCAATGATTTATCAAAATCAATAAATAAAGGTCCCAAACTCATTTGAGCCACAATATCGGGGGTCTCAAGAGTTTCCTTTCAATTAGCTTTAACCACATTAGCATCGGTTTTTGCACCTTTGTAATAGTTTTGAACTATTTAAGGAGTAACCGTGCATGACCTTTGTATTTATAACATAGAGTTGCCTCATTGAGCATTATCTCTTACTTTGTGACAACGGGCCATATTGTTCCTTTTAATTACTGTCTTGGAGCCACATGTTTTCGATTTTGACGATTGTCTAAAATCTCGCTTGGCTAGGCGATTCATCGGGATCGTGACAGTTCGAGACAAATAACACTTGTCTCGGTTCTCGATTCGTGGAAAAAAATATACACGAAGAGCATTAATATCAGACAAAAAATTCGCCATTGACCCAATAGGATTAAAACTACTCACCGGAGTAATTTTCTTATCCAATAATAGATGGGTGATAAAGGAATATGGTGAATATAAATTCATGATACTGCTTATGGAATACAATTTCCATGCTAGTATTTTGGTGAAGGATAGTTCCAATATGTCAATTTCAGACATTTGTTCACCATAGACGTCATCACGTCTCAAATGTGGCGACGGAATAAAATCAACGTCTTAGCATTCATCTCGAGAGTAACAACAAACTCGTGTTTTACTCATCAAAGATGGCATCCAAAAAAATTTGGGCATCACATTTTCACACATCAGGGTGAGTAACATGTGGTGACGGATTAAAATCAACGTTTATACAGTCATTTCGCAAGTATGTTTTACGATTTTTCTCATCATAGATGGCATCCAACATGTGTTGGGAGTTCTGAATTATTTATCATATAAAACGACTGGTTTATATGTTTATGGTTTGCACAAGCACAAACTTTTTTTTTTCGAAAACGACAGGTTCAAAAACATTAGTTTTTCTTTTCATGTGAATCGGTTCTCATTGATCGAACGACGGGTCGATACTGAAACACCAATTCAGCGAAACATACATCACTATATAAACACACTCGGGGAAATTATTATTTAGTCAACCCCTTTCGGTAGCTCTATTTGAACACGACCAGGAAAGACGGTGAGGGGGGTGGGCACGAATGCCTCTTAAAAACCGACCTCATTAGGAGAACGACTTCCGCCTTTATCTTTACTAGACATCGTATCCAAATAGGTGAGCCTATTTGGGGAATATTCATAATTTTTCCAACTTAAATGTGAATATATACGATTTTTGCTTTTTATATATGGCAATAATATTAATAATATAGACAATATCTATCTAGATTAACCATATATATATAAACAGGCAGTAAATATATTTTAGGATATATCTAATCATGCAGTAGATTTGATGTTATAAACAAATATTATCAATCAATCCATAAAAATTCTAACATATCAAATCAAATCAATTTAAGATTATCAATCAATCCATAAAGATTCTAACATATCAAATCAAATCAATTTAAGATTATCAATTAGATCTAATCCAATAATTTACTGGCATATGTGATATTTATATATATGATAATATCAAAAAGATATGATTATGCTAATAAGATATCAATCAATTATCTATGTTTATCGCCATATTAATAATTCTATACATGGTAGTTTTAACATGTTTCATAATCAATAAAAAAATTCACATGATTTTCCGTAATAAAATATTTCAGAGATGGTAATATTATTAAATATCATCTTTTCAGAAAAAAATAATCTGGCAAGTCATAATCATATGTTGGTGTATTTCGTTTTACATACAAACAATTTACTAGATTGTTTCTATCCACACGGTCCATATGTGTATTAACATGGATTAATTCATGCAAGATAGATCATGTTAGATAATAAGGAATAATTTATCATGTAGTGAGATTTTATTCCTAACATGCAGTTTAGCTTTTACACGTGAATTATATATTACGGTATATTTATCATGCTTTATTTATCCATAAAATAATACGCACGATCACATATATGGAATAAATTAAGTTTTGAATTCGGTACCTTATGTACGGTATGTTGGTGAAGGTCGATATAGCAAAACCCTAAAAAACCCGGATAAACCTCAAGGTTTATAAATACCCAATATCCGTGCGTTTACCAAAAATCTCCAACATCCACGAGCGTATATCCTATTCTCTACGAGCAAAGTGCCGATAACGTGTTGTGTGACATATTAGCTCGTTATAGATATATATAGAGATATGTATAGATATAGAGAGAGGTATGAGAGACAACAATAAGGGAGACTTTATTAATCAGAATGTATGAATGAACATCAAATACAAGACCCCTAATGCTCTTTATAGATAGAGGGGTAGGGTTACAAGCCCACTTGGGCCCATAAAGTACAAGCCCAATAGTCCAATAATATCTTACAACAGTATCAATATATAATAAAATATATTTTTGCTAGAAAAAATTAGTTATTCTAATGTATAAAAAAAATGTAAGTTAAAATTAAGTTATATAAATATAAGGTAATGAATGTTTTTTTTCTTATTTGGAATCAAATTATGAAATGTAACGTAGATTTAAGTACATCAATATACACTAGTTTATACTTTATATTGCTCTAACTATATGGTTCATTTATTGAGTGTTGCCAGTTGCCACGTAATAGGGCTCCTACGTGATGAAAGAACAAAAAAGGAAAATATTAATTGGGCTGTCATGTAAGCAGGTGACGAACGAACCAGAAGAAGACATCGTAATGGGCTGTCATGGAAGAGACTCACGGACAGGTGACTTTAGTGTTGTCTCCGTCACCGAAAACCATAAATCTTCTAACATTTAATGAAAAAGTCTTCACGTTTTTTCCAGTATTGCTTCCGGTTACAGTTCCTTATGCTCACAACTTTTTGTCCGAAAACATGTATTGTACATGCGTGTTTCAAATGGTCACATGACAAACTTTGAGTTAATATTACATTTGATACCTCTGAGTTGTTGATGTCGTACTCAAATCGTTTGAGTAGCTCGTGATGAGTTTCGTAACGGTATATCGCATGACCAATTCGGAGAATGCGTGTAAATACTAATCGGCTTCAAAGTTGGTTCTCAAAAGAATGGAAACCTTTAATGCTGGAAAATAGAAAGAAGAAAGGAAAACCATTGAGAATTATCCCATATTTGAGAATTAAGAGTTAATTTTTCAATATATATACAAGTTCAACTCATGTAGTTGTTAAACTATTATGTCTACATACACATGTATGTATGAGTGTGTACCACACACGCGTGCGCTCGCTCGGGACTCGGGTCACGGACGCGAGCGCGGAAATGTCTCGGGTCAAATTTGAAATGTGAGTTTTGTATATAATACAAAAAAAGTCCATAGAGTTTTCAGCAAGTTGAAACGCCGACATTTAATGAAAATAAATTGCAGATTGAGTGCTGCAGTTTTAGAAATTTAATGGACGGATTCCGTGGGGTGTAACTTTCAGAATTAAATGGACCATTATGATTGCGGTTTCTGAAAAGTCTATAAAAGGCAGCCCTCACTCACTCGTTCAGACACAACATCTACCCCACACACACATCATACATAGCATTATATTAGAGAGAGAATCGCACCACCAATAACTCGACCTGTGGCTCGGTGCCGTTTCCATACGAGCCACTATTTGCGACGTTGTACCTTGGGAACAAAATACATGTGGCTCGGTGCCGTTTCCATACGAGCCACTATTTGCGACGTTGTACCTTGGGAACAAAATTCCTAAACCAGAAACATCAAGATGGTTAGAGAAATATCGTTTAAGTGAAACTGATAGCAGTTGACTCGTCTTATTTTCTTTCATTTCAGTACTGTTTAATTTTTATTTTACATTATGTAATTTTATTTTCCAATACTGTTTACTTTTCTGTTTTTACTTTCCAGTCCTTTCTGTTCTGTAATTTAATTTCAGTACTTTTCCACTCTGTAATTTCAATTCTGTAATTTACATTTCAGTTCTGTAATTTCTTTTATTTACATAAACAATCCAGCAGTTTAGTAATCATACTATTCTGTCTGGCAGTTTCTTTTAATTGACAAACAGTCTAGCATTATATTCTTTATAATATTCTGTCTGACAGTTCTGTATAATTACAAATCAGTCCAGCAGATTAATAAGTTATATTAAATCTGTCTGGAATTTTATTATTGCAATTTAAATTTTGTACGAGTCAGCAATTTGTAATCGAGTTATATTTCTTTTCAAACTGAAATAAAATTGTTTATTTCCTTTTCAGTACTTATCGTTTATATTATTGTTTTTCGATAGAGTAAAACCCAACATTTTTCACTGATCATAGTCATTCATTCGAACATGGTGCAAACATAATAATGATGAATAAGTTGGAAATTGTGGTTAGCGACCAATGGTTATTTATAATTGTTATATTCACTTATTTTAACGATGTATTATTATAAGCTGAGTAAGGTTGGTTGTCCAGGTGCTTAAAACCTTATTATATCGCAGAAAGAAAACCGATGTAATTTAATCTAGATAATTCTCAATGGTCAAAGTTTCGTAACTCTATGACCACGTTAAAAGTGCCCTCTAAGTCCAAAACTGTTTTTGAAAATTATATTTGTGTTTGCTGAGATTTTTGGGAAAATGACAACTTAATTAGTAAATATTTAGAAAGTTATTTACAAAAATCTGATTATTTTAAAATTGATGACTCTTTTACAAAAAAAAATATATATTTTGTGAACTTATTTACAAATAGATACATATGCCATTAAAAAATCGAAAAAAATATTTTAAAAAAAAATTAAAAACCAAAATAAAAAAATAAAAAAAAATTATAAAACGCATTTTGTATACAAAAAAATATGTGTGATCCTGTCTAATTCTGTTCAATCATGTATGTCTAATCCTATCCAATCTTATCCAGTCTTGTATGTCTAATTATGTTTAATTCTATCATGTCCAATCATGTCTAATACTGTTTGATACTATCTACAAATTTTTTGAATTTTTTTGAATTTTTGTTGTACATATTTTTTTTATGACATATGTAGCTAATTATAAATAAGTATATGTATATAATTGTAAAAAAAATACATATATGTGGGCTTTTTATAAATCTCCCGATTGGTACGTATATATTTGTAAATCTCACGAGGTTTTTTTGGTATAACTTATTGAAAAGTCGATGGTCTGAGAGATTTCGGATGTATAATTTTTATAGCAAGAGCAATACATGCTAAACAGTTATCCATACCTATGTTTAATAATGATATTTCAATAATAATTTACCGATTTCAAGTTAATATTCAAGTCGCTCTTTTTGCAGCAACTTACAAATATATTGCATATAAAACCAATCAATCTCCCGAAATCTCAGAAAAAGCCTCAACTATAACTCCATGATAATGCACCGAATTCAATGATACAAAACTATGCAAAATCTTCTTCAAATCCTCAAATTGCTAGCTATCAATAATAATTCAATTTACAGCAAAACATTTAACAACTATTACGGGGAGCACTTCCTTTTTTGTTTTTGTTTTAGTATTTTTCTTTATGTTTTAATCAGATGTATTATACTTGTGGGGGTTTTTTCATCCACGTGAATTTGAATCAATAATGTTGAGTGGATTTTCTCCACTTTAACCAAAAAAAGAAAACACTTCCGATAGTGTAAAATGTAATTTGATTAGTATGTTTATAGGATGCATGTAGATCACGTGTATGTTACGTGCATATCATATACGTGTTAAATACAAAAGAGCAGACGTCATATACGTGATTGCTAATTATTGCTAATTGAAAATAGTAGAAAAGAGCCGGTCTCAACCATAAGATACCCTATTAAGCTACAGAAAATAAGAACTCCTATTTTCTCATATTTCTAAATAAGATAAATAGGCAGAGGGTGCCTAAAACTTAGATACCCTGATGGTTATTCTGTAATATTTCAAACTTAGGCATCAATCTTTGTTGTAAAATCTTTTCCTTTTCTTTAATGCAATATAATTTTCAAAATAAACTAAAATAGGTATATGGTAAATAATTAGGTAACAAAACTTTACTTGTCTTGCGACATCAACAAATGTCTTTCCCGGCATGGCTTGAGCTATCAATTCAAACCAGCTGTGCAGCTTAGCCATGCGATGCAATGCATGCGGCGCATGGAGCAGTTGGGTGGTCCACTCTGTATCAGTAATTATATGTGCGCAAATAAAATGCTTATAATTCGGTATAAAAATAAAAGAAAAAAGCTTTAGGAAACACACTTTCATTTACGACTCATTTTTATCATAAAAATTACAAATATTTGCACGGGGCTTCAACTATTTGTGTGTCACTAGTCTTTAATTATAAAAGCAAGGTTCAAAACTTTTGGCGGACAATAAAATAAAGGGAAAGGCATAATGAGGTATAGAAAAAAATATACTTCAAATGAGAAAACAATTGAATGTACTTGTCTAAAGAGGATAATGGACTAGGAAGGAAATCATCAGACGAAAAACAAAATTATAGCACAAAACAATGGCCTACCACACTAGGGGTTGCAGAGTTTGAGACTACGAGCGACCTGCATAGGCCACAAGACAATATCACAAAGAAAGAGCCTAGACAACCTGGTAGTGACAAGCTCGTGATAAGAAAAATGGAGCAACGAGCAAAAAATTCTATTAAACAGGTCAAAAACCCTAATCCTTCTACAACAACCGAAAAGTTGGAAAAGGAAAAATACTGTCTAACTGGAGAGATAGAAAAATATAAACAAATTTGACAAGATGCTATGAAAAAATTGCGAGTGTACGAATATTTTGGCCGCAACATCTCGTGTCCTGTATATAGATAATTTAATGGTAAAATATCGACAATTGTTTACTATATTGGGTTGGGGAGTTATGTCAACGAATTTAAATTTATCTCTCAACATAAATACTTTATGAACACTTATTGCGTTATTCGAGATAAAATAGTAAGTAGTAAACTTAGGCAAGCCTATTAATATTTATATTGATACGATGTGGGCATATATATTATAGCAATGGTATTTAGGTTATACAAACTTTTTGCTATAAATTTGATTCGCCGTGTATGTGTTGAAAAATTTGGTGTCAAACATGTATTTTGGTTCGAGAACAATAACGGTGTTTATAGGAGAAAAAGAGTTCAAGATCATAAAAAGTATAATTAGAAATTGGAGATGTTCGATACATTGTTGAAAAGGCAAATTAGTTTGTTTATGTTGGGATTTGAAGATTTAGTTTGCTATCGAACTATTTATATTAGACTCAACAATTATTTAGTATTCTTGTTTGAATTATTATTTAAAGAATGGTAGAATCACGATATTAGTGGGATCAATTTGAAGTCCGATTTTGCACCGTCGTTTATGGTCTGATCGACGTCTAAAATTGTAAATTTTCCCATGATAAACGACGTCATTTATGCGTGAATTTTTGACATGGCATATTCAAGACGTATAGGAGTAGTCTCGACTTAGAAGTGGTAAAATATGAAGTGGTGCTATCGAGTTATCAATTCGTAAGGTTGGAAACTTTTCATATTTTTAGTTGTATTTTGGTTTGGTCGACTTATACGGAAACTAAAATTTGTTATAAAAATGGGGTCAAATGGACAAACTGGGTTATAGCAAGGTAAAAGAGATGTTTAAGTACCTTCTCCATTTTGAATCGACTCATTTGGGTGTGCGTATTATTATTTCTGAGATTTAAAAGTTGGTTTTTCTAAGCAGTTTTTATATTTTCCAGATTTGTCGAGCTTTATACAAGATTTGAATGTTTATATATCAAATGGGTATCCAAATTGAATTATTTTTTTGTGAGGGCGTAGAGGGGTTGTATATCTATATTCTCTAATCTGAATCCGTCAATTCGAACAGGTAGATAACGAATTTTGATTTTTCTAAGTTCAACATTCTGCCTATCTATGATTTTTTCGGTGCACATTTAAGATGTATGAAATTTAATTTTTAACATAGCAAACATTGTCTGATGGAAAAAAAAATCTACGCATATTGTTGAAGAATTAGTTTGTTTCTCATAATATTCCTTACACTTGTTAGTTATGACAATTGCAGGACTGATTTGTAATAGAATAGAAAATATTGTACTGCGGAGAAATGCAGCTGTAACTAATTCCAGATGGTAGTTGTTGATAGGTTAAAGCTACAAAAACAGTTATTGATTTTTCTACTTAAGCTAATTAGCTGAGTTGTAAACATTTTAATTCCAAGTAAATAAAATTCAATTGTTCCCAGTTTCACCTTTCTCTCTCTAATGGCGAATTCTTATTTGCTCGCTAAATAGCCGAGTTTAACATGGTACCAGAGCGATAGATAGTTCTTCTACACTTTTTCATCTACATTGGGTTAGATATTCTTACCTTAATTTCGTGGAATTTTGTTTTATTTCCCCCCGCCCCCTAAATCGAATTGATCCAATTAGGGTTCTAAGGGATATTTCTGTGATTAATTTCTTTTCCGCTGAATACTGTGATTGATAGTGTAATTGATTTACAATGAGAACTTATGCTGAAGTAGCTTATGGTTCGAATCGAAATAATAATGGATCAATTGATTATTCAGACCCTTATTATATTAGTGCAAATGAAAATACGAATAATGGACTTGTTAATCCTGTTTTAAGTTGTATGAATTTTCACTTTTGGAAGAGATCAATGGAGATAGCACTAGGTGCAAAATCAAAATTACGGTTTGTAAATGGAAAAATTAAGTGTCTTGGTGAAAATGAAGATAAGGTGAATGCCTGGAATAAGTGTAATCTTGTAATCCAGTCCTGTATTTTGAACTCTGTGAGTGCTGAAATTGCACAATCTATTTTATATGAGGCTACAGCTGAGAATATGTGGGAAATTCTTGATAATAGATTTTCACAGAGCAATGAACCTAGGATTTATGAGCTTAAACAGGAGATTAATGCTTGTGTTCAAGGGAATTCAACTGTGACTGGATATTTTACTCAATTGGAAATTAAGTGGAGTGAGTTGAGAATGTTGAACCCTTTTCCTAGGTGCTCTTGCGGGGTTATTAGTACTTGTAGTTGTACTTTTGTAAAAGAAATTGCTGCTAGAAATGAAAGAGAGCATAAAATGCAGTTTCTAATGGGGTTATCTGATAGTTATTCTTCAGTAACAGGACAAGTTTTAATGATGAAACCTAGTCCTTCTGTGAGTGAGGCCTTCAACCTAATTGCTCAATTAGAGAGACAAAAGGGAATTAAGCCAAATGTTGTTAGATCACATGATAACATGGCCTTCGCTGTTAATCATGGTGAACCAAACACTTTTCCTCCTGCAAAACCATTATTTTTTAGGTCTAGAGCACCCATCCATTGCACTCACAGTAACAGAACTGGACATACAAAAGAGAAATGTTATAAGTTGCATGGATTCCCACCAGAATGGGGCCAAAGGCCAACTATGGGAGCTATGGGATTTGCACATCAAGTTTCTGGTAATGGTGTTGATTTTGAGGAAGGAGTTTTTGGTGGTAACAATTTGATAAATGAGCAAAATTTATCAGATAAACAGCTGCAACAACTTTGTAGCTATGTACAAGGGAAAATGAATGTGGAAAATCATGGTAGTAGTGGTTTAAACAAAGATGGTTCTAATGGTGAAAATTTGAAGACTACTGCTGATTATAATAGGTCTTCTTCTTCTGAGGTTTATTGTGGTTCTTTTACACCATATGGTGGTGCTTCTAATCTGGCTTATACCAATTTTTCAGGTATGGCTATTGCTTGTTCTTTGACTCAAAATAGTAACCAGAATATGACTTGGGTATTAGATACAGGGGCTCCAGAACAGATGAAAAATTCACCCCATTGTTATAGTAGTTCTATAAGAAGAATACATACAGCAGTACATTTGCCAAATGGGCAAAAAGCACTAATGACTCATGTTGGAACATTGAAATTTCAATCTGCCTTGATTTTAGAAAATGTATTATGCATTCCTTCCTTTGGTTTCAACCTTATATTAGGAAGTAAACTTGCAGTCACACATAAATGTTGTATGGTTTTCATGACCAACATGTGCATAATACAGGACCTACTGGGTTGGAAGATGATTAGGAAAGCTAGACAAGCAAATGGGCTGTATTTTCTTGAATACAGAGTTGATACAACTCCTTCTAAGCTTCATCTAGTTTGGTCTGCTATTAATAATAACATTGGCTATGATATTTGGCATTTTAGATTACGTCATCCATCTAATTCTTGTATGAAAGTAGTGAAAACTCTTATAGCTACTGTACATATAAATACTGATGCATGCCATTTGGCTAAGCAGCATAGATTGCCTTTTAATCAAAGTGTTGTAAAGACTAAAATAGCTTTTGAAATGATACATTGTGATATTTGGGGACCTAATCATGAGAAAACTCTGGGTGGATATAAGTATTTTTTGACTATAGTGGATGACTACACTAAGTGTACTTGGGTGTTTCTTCTAAAGGGTAAAAATGAGGCTACTAACTCTTTGATGAATTTCTATGATATGGTACTGACCCAGTACAAACAGAAAATACATATTATTAGAACAGATAATGGGAGAGAATTTCTCATGGTTTCTTTTTATCTGAATAAAGGGATTATTCATCAAACTTTTTATGTAGAAACAGCTCAACATAATGGTGTAGTTAAGAGGAAACATCAGCACTTGCTTAATATAGTAAGAGCCTTATTATTTCATTCTCAAATACCAACTTATTTTTGAGGTGATGCAGTCTTAACTGCTTGTTATTTACTCAACAGGTTACCATCTTACTCTTTACACGCTAAAAGTCCTTATGAATTGTTACAAAATGCCTTACCTAGTTTTGCTCACTTGCGTGTCTTTATTTCTCTATCCTATGCTTCAACTTTAGCAAGATCTAGAACTAAATTTGATCCTAAAGCACGTAAATGTGTGTTTCTAGGTTATCCTTTTCTCTATTAAAGGATATAAGCTATGTGATATTAGCACCAATGAGGTTTTCCTCTCAAGAGATGTGGTTTTCTATGAACATGTGTTTCCTTATCAAACTAACCAAAATAAGTCTAGTAACAGTATCCCTGTGCCTTTGCAAAATGGATTCTATTCCATACATACCCCTGGTACTGAATCACCAGAACATAACTCACCTATTGTACAGTATGACAATGGTGAGAATACACCTTCCTTTCTATCACCAGCAACAAATGTTGTTGCAGAACATTCCTCACCACTTTCCACTGTTTCACCTACTGTATATTCTGGCAGTAGTGTGACATCACACATTGTTCCATCATCACAAAATCACCATACTAGAAAATCTACTAGAACTGTTCATCTACCTTCTAAATACAAAGACTATAATGTTAATTTACAATGTACTACTATTTCATCTCTTGTGGCCTATGATCACTTATCTTCTGCTTATAAAACTTTTTGTTTAGCTATTAGTTCTGAAATAGAACCAAAAGTTTATAAAGATGCCATTCAATATCCAAAATGGATAGAAGCAATGGAAAATGAAATTCAAGCCTTAGAAAACAATCAAACTTGGGAATTGTCTGTTTTACCCGAATGAAAGACTGCAATTGGTTGCAAATGGGTTTATAAGATAAAGTATAAAGCTGATGGATCTGTTGATAGATATAAGGCACGTTTGGTAGCCAAGGGTTACACTCAAACTGAAGGACTTGATTATGAAGCCACTTTTTCACCAGTTGTCAAAATGACAACTGTAAGAACCTTATTGGCAATAGCAGTTGCAAAAGGTTGGTTTTTGACACAATTGGATGTCAATAATGCATTTCTTCATGGTGATTTAAATGAAGAGGTGTATATGATTCCACCTCCTGGTTTTGTGAACAAAAATGATAGTAGAGTTTGTCATCTTAAAAAGTCTCTTTATGGACTGAAACAAGCAAGAAGACAATGGTTTTCTAAGTTGTTTATAGCACTACTAGATTTTGGTTTTAAACAAGCGGTTTCAGATACTTCACTTTTTATCTATAAAGATTCTACTATTTTTCTGGCACTTTTGGTTTATATTGATGATGTCATTCTAGCTGGAAATGATGCTGCAATTATTGACAAGGTCAAGTTATTCTTAGACACCAAGTTTCATATTAATGATTTGGGTAATTTGAGATATTTTCTTGCTTTGGAGATTGCTAGGAATAGACATGCCCTTACTCTTTGTCAGCGCAAATATACTTTGGATTTGATTGTTGAAGCAGGACTTATAGATAGTAAATCAACCACTTTTCTCATGGAGACAAACTTGAAATTAACTGCACATTCTCCTGATATTTTGCCTGATATTTCTTGTTATAGAAGGTTGATTGGTAAATTGCTGTATTTGACAATCACCAGACCAGATATTGCTTTTGCTGTTAATTCCTTAAGTCAGTTTTTGGTAGCATCTAGCCAGACTCACATGGATGCTGCGTTTAGAGTATTGAAATATCTAAAAGGCACACCTAGCCAAGGGCTATTTTATCCTGCTAATAATGTGCTGCAAGTTAAAGCTTTCTCAAATGCTGATTGGGCATCTTGTGTAGATATAAGAAGATTTGTCACTGGTATGTGTGTTTTTCTGGGTAATAGTTTGATATCTTGGCAAAGCAAGAAACAACATGTATCTAGAAGTTCTACAGAAGCTGAATATATAGCCTTGGCTGCTACAACCTGTGAAATTGTTTGGCTTTTGCAACTTTTGAAGGATTTTTCCATTTCTTCTCCTTCTACATCTTGTATATACAGTGATAGCAAGTCTGCAATTGCCATTGCTGCAAATCCAGTTCATCATCAACGAACTAAACACATTGAAATTGACTGCCATTTTGTGAGAGAGAAACTACAAAGTAATGTTATTCATATTTTACATGTATATACTGGAAATCAGTTAGCTGATCTTCTGACCAAATCTCTTGGAATGCATCAATTTCAGTTTTTCAAGTCCAAGTTGGGTGTGTTAGACCTTCACACTCCACCTTGAGGGGGCATGTTGAAGAATTAGTTTGTTTCTCATAATATTCCTTACACTTGTTAGTTATGACAATTGTAGGACTGATTTGTAATAGAATAGAAAATATTGTACTGCGGAGAAACGCAGTTGTAACTAATTCCAGATGGCAGCTGTTGATAGGTTAAAGCTACAAAAACAGTTATTGATTTTTCTACTTAAGCTAATTAGCTGAGTTGTAAACATTTTAATTCCAAGTAAATAAAATTCAATTGTTCCCAGTTTCGCATTTCTCTCTCTAATGGCGAATTCTTATTTGCTCGCTAAATAGCTGAGTTTAACACATATAGCAGGGGCATGTAGTTACATTTTAAAAACCAATATGGTGCAAAACTATCCGCTGTATAAGTTAACAAATACATGTGTAACTTTACACACGAGTGTCTTTTTGAAACAGTCATCTTATTTGACTGTTTATAATATAGTCACTTTAACCACCATAAAAAATGCATGGTTAGATAATGTTTTTCAAAACTAGTTTATTTTTTCTATTTTCAACAAATTAGGATTTGATAAATTAAAAACAATTTGTACAACATACTAAAAACTCAATTAAAAATATATAACTCTAGGGGGGCCTACCCTAAACTTAAAGATTAAAAAAAAATTAATTTTTTTTTTATCCATTTGACACATTTTTATATAAACGGGTTGTGAACCAGTCTAATGTGACTGTTCCCTATTCCCTTTACACACACTTTATTGTCTCCATGTCAAGATCAATTTAGCTAATATCTTGAAGCATTAATTTAAACCTATTCGAAATACACTTAATTGAAACTTTATCAGGTTAAGGTGTCGCGCCCAAAATAAATTAAATTTAAATGCTCCAACTCAACACAAGTCGACCCCTCTCTCTCTCTTCACTGTCAACGGACATCTCTCTTCATCCGTGGTTCATCTCACGTCTGTCAATCTCAGTTTTGCCACAGCTACTCACTTGGTAACCAAATTGGTCGCGGTCTCTCTTTCTTTGGTACATATTTGAAGTATCTCTTTGCTCTGATCAGTTTGCCAAGTTACGACAATGAGATCAATAACCCACGACGGCTACGGAGTGTGACTTTAGGTCGCGAAATATGGGTCTCTCTCTGTATTTTGATTTTTGAAAAGATGGACGAATATGTAATTTTCAGAATTTAGGAAATAACATGAATTTTACACTTGTTTTGAAAACTGTAACTTTTAGTTCACCCAATTTATTAGTTACAAAGTAAAAATATGAGTATATATATGTCAGGTTTCAATTTTTAAGTTAAAAAAAACACAGATTAAAAGTTTTATAAAACAAAGATTAAAATGTAACAACAAGATTATTTCAGGTAATTTTCACAACGAGTATATGTAGGTCTATTTGGTTGAATTATTAAGCTAAAAATGACAGATTAAAGGTCGTGAAAATAATATTTCTTTTACCACTTGAACTTATTGAAGTTGTAGAGGTGGATTAAAGCTTAATAAAAGTTTAAAATAGTGTAATGGTTACAAATTGTCCCTTGGAATATGAAAAAGCAAACACGAAACTTTTATATGTCTTGGTAATAAATTCACGGGAATATTCTTTGAAACACTCTCTTTACGAAGAATACAATAACTACGTAGTTTATTAATATTAATATCATAATATTAATATAACCGAACATATGAGCATTCTCAATAGTTTAGGCTAAAATTCTGTCCAAATAAATCATTAGCTCTCACCTAGGACTTATACGAGTAAATTACACAAGAATATACAGCAGTTTATACAAACTAAGTTATACTATGAATATAATATTAATAATTTTACTATACTTTATTTTATTCTATCTCTCCTACACATGCACATGTTCTTGGGTATTATGTAAAACAAATAGAAATATTAAAAAAATGTTAGTATGAGACTACAAAATATGTCCATATTTGGACATAAAATCTATATATTTATTATATGTCTTGGCAAGACAGGTTCTTGTATAAGAATGTTGTGCAACTTTTTTTCTTTTTCTTTGTCCAATTTAGTACAAGACAACTTTTAATATCAACTGATGTGAGTGCTCTAAGAAATCTTGAGTTTGCCCAATTTGAAAATGTCGTTATTCTAATTACTAATTACTCAAATAAGTTAATGCAATTTAAATAAATAAGTAAATCAATATTCATTTTTTCCACACATATCAAATCATCTCCCAACACATGTATTTTTATATTACTATAACAATAAAATATTATATTTTTACGATTTTTATTCCATTATTTTTGATATTTTTTTAAAAATATTAAATTTATTTGTGCCGGATCATATTTATGTAAATACGTATCATGCAACGCGTGAGTTACTATTTTTAGTGTACATTACACGTATACACTGGGATCAGGAGTGTGAAAAAACGATTGCAACCTTGTATATACTTTGGCCTCGTTTGGCTGCGGTATTAGTAGTAATGATATTAGCAATAACTTCAGAGTATGGCGGGATAACAAATGAAACTGGTATTAATTATAGTATATACATGAAATATTAATGAAGTGTTCGTTTGATTTTTATTAGGGTTGAACTATTTTACAAATTTACGTTTATATCTATAATAAATAAATTTACAAAATACATATACATAATTTTAATATATATATATTACACAAGCCCTCTATTCCAAATACCCTCATTTTTTAATATCATACCCCACTATTACTTTAAATACCCTCATTTATCATCATTTATAATCTTATGTTATTAATAATACCGCCTCCACTTTTCGTATCAAACACGGTATTTATGAGTCCGACATTATTTTTAATAAATATTATCATAATCTCATCATAATTCCATTGTACCATGCAATGCATTTATCTTTTTACCGGAAAAAAAGAATAAATATAAATCTGTAAAAAAAAAAACAAGAGGTGCAATCATATCACACCATAAATTTAAACAGGAGCAGGGTTAGTTGGATTGGATTGCTTGTGTGGTATATGTACCAAAAATGGATGTTTCATGTATGCAAAAGAGCCCACAGGACACGTGGCCACTGACAGAACAACAGACCAACAGAATCGAAAAATCAACAAACAACTGAGTGATCATTTCATAAATAAAAAAGCTTTTTCTTTGAGTCTAAAAAACGACAATTTATGCTTTACGTGGTGCACAGTTAAACCCTACCTTTACTCTGTACAATCCAACTCACAGTACTTTCGATACACTTACAATCAAAACCGATCACGAGTGCATGATTGACACGTATTTATCCTCAACTTCTTTTTTCTTTGCTAAAATACACTAGTCATCTTTATTTTCTAGACTAGAAGAAATTATTTCACTTTTAATTATTAAAACCATTACTATAAATACATAAGCTTAATTGACAATGTTTTTAGCTTATATTCTCTCATAATTATGTTATTTTAGTTATTAAGGAGTTTTTAAACAAAAATCTAATTAACTACATATACACAAATGTAATGAAATCAAATTTATAAAATTTTCATATGTGAAATTCAAACAAATGCCCAAATATAATTCTATTGAGTTAAACCATCATAGTCTTTTGTTCTTTCTCTTAAGCAAAATTCGATAAGGAAAAAACTAAAAATGAGACAATATGGAATAAAAAAAACTAAAGGGCCAAAATTTGATAAAGAGAAACTAAAAATGAGAAAACATGAAATAAACGAATAAGATATAAACTCAAAACGACCAATTAATAAAAAAAGAATGAAGACTAAGTGACACAAGCCAGGTGTTATGTTTTATGAGCGAAATTTACCAAAGAAAAATAGTAGCACTGCTTCACCTTATATAAATAATACTCTGTAATGTAACTAATAAAGTAAGAAAACAAATTATATGATCATATATCTCTTTTAGGAGCAATTGTGTAATTTCAAAGAGATAAAAATTTGGGGCGCACGTGCCTCATGCCGTAATATAAATCCGTCGCTCCCTATATACATGTACGAGGCGGCCTAGGTAAGGGGTTTACTTGACCTCGAGCTTATTCTTGTTGCTTCGAGTATTACTAGAAGAAATATATATCGAAACATTTCACTTCGTATTTGCGGCTTGATGGTTGACTCGCTTAGACATCAATCCACATACCTGAACACTTGCTCCAATAATGAGGAAAAGATATTTGAATCTACGTAAAAATAAGACTCAGGTTAAGAAGGCAAGTCTTATTGTCTAATCTCTTTTCCCCGTTGCTTTATTCCTTTTAACTTCTATTATAATTTTTCGTACTTAATTAACATCACAATAATTTTTAAAACGTATTTTAACAAGTATACTTCGTGAGCACATAATTTTTGTACAAATGTATATTTTCTAAAAATATATATATAAATTATATGATATTTTTCTAAAAAAATCGTTGAATTATGTGTGTGTGTATATATATATATATATATAAGATTGAAACCCAAAAATGTCATTTTTCACACTTTTAAAAGAAAAATGATGGAAATGGACAAAGAAGGCGTCACGGATATGGGGACCGATGGACTCTACTCATTTCATACCCATGTCTTCTCTAATACTAGAAACAACCAAACACCATTTTAGCTTTAAAAAAATTCTTTTTAATTTAGATGAAAGAAAAAAATGTAAAAATAACTGCTTTTTTTTTTTGCTTGATTATATAGTTAAGAAATTAACATAATACCCTTGAATCTTAAATGGGAAGTTAGAGTAAAGAACATACCATCCAAATAAAGTTGAAAGTAAACACACAAACGTTGAAAAGATTATACAAGTAGACATTGCTAACTAAATTGGTAGTAATTAAAATTTGTGACAACTAAATTAATAAAACACCAACTTGGGAGGTCTCTATTTTATTCTGGAGTTTTCTTCGTTCAATAAAAAAAATATCCATCGACAACCGTTTGAATATAGAGAAACAGATAGACAGAGAGAGAGAGAGAGAGAGAGAGAGAGAGATTCTCCTACAAGGATTAATAGTTAACTCTTTTAAGGTTTTATACCAAATTCTGGATTTAAGTTGGAATTAGTTCAAAGCAAATTTATTCAAGGTCAGTTATTTTTCTCTCTTAACTGTAAATATAATTGAATAAATCTCTTGTTAGTCTATAAGCCTTACATCATGTTTTTAATTGATCATATACACCATAAATATTGAAATATTGTAATTTATTTTACAATGAAAAATGATTACAGACATGCAATTTTTTAAAGGTATGTATGGATTATAATTATTTATTTATTTATATGTTTCCACTTTTGAAGATTTAACATTACATTTTACTCTTTCATCTTACCAAATCTCACCTATGTATATATATGAAACAAGAGAAAAGGCTGATTTTTCTTGGTTGCAATAGTGATATATTTATTTTTTACTGCAGATATATATTGTGCTTGTTGACTTATATATGTCAGATGATATTTTTTCGTACCTGCCCTTATAAAGTTTTATATTTGCTAGCAGTTTTTGAATCTTTGTTTAAGATGATTGATCTCATCTCAATATAGGCTTTTGAAAATAAAAACAGTAAGTTTTTTTATATTAAATTTTGAAGGAATCTTTTTGTTTCGTTCACTGATTCGAATTATAGCTTCTATGTCTGCAACTTTGAAGTAATGACTAATTCAAAGCTGAGAATAATGTTGTGTTCATCCGGTTTTGAGACTTTTTTTATTACGGTTTATTAAAACTGTAATCATAAAGTTAAGCATAAAAGGTGCAATTAATCAAGCCCTTAATACATTTACGGTTTATGGATTTGATATTTGAAAGCTGTTTTTTCTAGCTTTAGTAAATTTTCTTAGTCTTCTTCAGCATAAGCATACATGTTTTTTTTTGGTTTAGCAAAAAACTTTGATAATGGTCCGCTGAGGCTTAGTAGGTGAACCAAAATTATGCCTTTGATGTTTTACAACAGAATCGATGACACTAGTTTTGAAGTACCATTTACAAGAAATTTAGTGGTCCTGTGTTGTTAATGCATTTAAATTTGCCTTTTAAGTTTTACTCACAAAAATACTCTTTTTTACTATTTAACTTTCCAGCAGCCTATCAGTTCGCTTTTAAATATGGGTTTATGAGAAGTCTTGAAGGATTACTGAGCCATTTATCGTGCACGGTTCATGGAAAGCAGTGAAAGGTTATCTTTTACGTTTCCTCATCCAGTTTCCATTTATTTTGCATTAGTAATATACTAAAAATTGTTACACAATGCATATCATATAGGTCCAACGAGAAGCATTTCCCAAATGGTGACATATATGTAGGTGATTTCAAGGGAATTTTTCCCTATGGAAAAGGAAAGTATACTTGGTCAGATGGAACAGTTTACGAGGGTGATTGGGTACATGGAAAAATTACTGGTACAGGAAAGATTATTTGGCCATCTAGGGCCATTTATGAGGGAGATTTTTCTGGGGGTTACTTACATGGTTTTGGCACCTTAAAAAGTATAGACGGGTCTTTATATACTGGATCTTGGAGGATGAATCTTCAGCACGGGCTTGGAAGAAAAGAGTACAGTAATTTAGACGTTTATGATGGTTCGTGGAAAGAGGGATTACATGAGGGAAGCGGTAGCTATGCTTGGAGTAATGGAAATACATACGTAGGAAATTGGAGAAATGGGAGAATGAGTGGTAGAGGGGATATGAAATGGGTGAACGGTGATTTTTTTGATGGGTTTTGGTTAAATGGGGTCAGGGATGGGTCGGGTTGTTATAGATTTGCAGATGGAGGTTATTATTTCGGAATATGGACTAAAGGAATGAAAGATGGGCGAGGGACATACTATCCTGCTGGTTATAGACACGCGTCATTACGTAAGTATTGTAGCATTGACAAACGTAGAGTCAAACGTACTCTATCTGAGAAATTTTTAATTACTAGCTACAAAGGTGCTTCGGGTAGATTATCACAAAAGAACTTACTCGATGAAGGAGGAACTAAGTCTGGTTCTACTAGGGAGCTTTCTTTTGATGATATTTCGTGTGTAGCATCTCCATCGTATGATGAGGTGGTGGAAAATAATGCGGATATAGTTTATGAAAGGGAATATATGCAAGGGGTTTTAATAAAGGAAAGGGTTAGGGAAAGTACAGGGATGTTGAAGAAAATTAAACGGAAGAAGTATCATCCGGAAGATGAAAAAAAATCATGCTTAAGCATTTTTAAAGGCCACAAGAGTTTTTATCTAATGCTTAACCTGCAACTCGGAATCAGGTAGGAAAATGTGATCCTTTTTGTTCTTAATCTGTTATTATTTGGAATTGTAGAATGTATTTTGTGGAGAATTATTTCGATTACTTCATCTGAGCTATTACTTATAGGTACACCGTCGGTAAAATTACACCGGTACCTACGCGTGAAGTGAGGTCTAATGATTTTGGAGAAAGAGCTAGAATTCGTATGTATTTTCCGAAGAAGGGCACCCAGTTTACACCTCCTCACTATTCTGTTGACTTCTATTGGAAGGACTACTGCCCTATGGTATTTAGGTATCATTTTGGTTTCAAGATGCCATGCAGTTATTAATAGGTGTATTTTGTTTATCCTTTGTTTATATATGATCTGGCTCTCACTTTAGTTTCTTGTACCATTTATCAGAATTAATATTTGAAGTATTCAGTTTTTTTTACCTGTATATATCTTGTATTATTTTCGGAATGTTGCAATGTGGAACTGCGACCTTATATATGTGGTCAAAAGATCGGAAGTGAATTTTTTCTGTTTTTGTTAAATCATGACTCGTTTAGATATATGCAACATGCGAGCATATATATATAAACACACACACACATCGTAATAATGAAGTTGTTTATTCCCAATAATCCATTTTTATTAGTTATGTAGGTATGAGAGATAACATGTCCAATCAGTGGAAGTTAGCATTTGATATACCAACTTGTGTCTTTTCTTTTAAGTTTTGGTTACCTCGTATTTTTTCCCATTTTATGGGTATCTTATGTGAGTCATAACTTTTAGGGTTGAATAAATATTCTCAAGTTTCCAGATTTACTTTCGATTAGATGTGTAGTCCCTGTTAAGATTGATTGTTGGTACAAGCTGAAGTGAAGAAGCATATGGCACCTACTTCTTTTCAGCTAGTCTGAAGTTTTTGTGTGTGTGTGTAATGAACTGGTTGTTTTGTTGTTTAAATTCTACTTTCCAGTGAAAGAATTTAATGTTTCCCGATGATTTAAAACAATGGATAAATCATGCGTATAGGAACTTGAGGGAGATGTTCAAGCTAGATGCTGCAGATTACATGATGTCTATCTGTGGTGATGATGGTCTGAGGGAACTTTCTTCGCCAGGAAAAAGTGGTAGCATTTTCTACATATCCCACGATGACAGATTTTTCATTAAAACACTGCGGAGATCTGAACTTAAGGTTTGTAAGTCTTGAGATATCTGTAATTTTCTTTTAATTTTTATACTTACAGCTATTAGACATAATTAGTCAAATTCAACAGCAGTTAGATCTATTTTTTTCTCGTGAATAGCTCTTGTAATAGTACTTTGAGTATATGTCCGGATTACTGCCCCAAGACTAATATGTGTAAGGTATTAGATTCGGTAAGTTGGATCTGACAGTGCTTTTTCCCTTTTTAATCGGGAGAGCTGTGAGAACTGTTAAGCTTATCATAGAAAAATGATTTTTCCGTCTCATTTTAGTCATTTGAGTATGTACATTCACTGCGATATGTGTATGTACTTCTTTTCTGATTTCTAATCGAAAGTGGTTTCTTCGAGGAACTTGTTTCAAAGTCCTGTAGGAGTTACTATTCATTGACGTTGTAATGTTTCAATTCCACATTCTATGTTGTAATTTTGAGATATTATTTATTGTTACTGTTACAAGACTTTGGACGAATTGTTTTTTTCATTCTTTGACGTCTTTTATAACCTATATCTATATAGGTTATGGATTGGAGTAGCTGATTCAGAATTTGTTAACGCCTCACAGGTTTTACTCAAGATGCTGCCTTGCTATTATGACCATGTAAAAGAGCATGAGAATACTTTGATAACCAAGTTCTTTGGGATTCATCGTATTACATGGAGAGGTGGAAAAAAGGTGCCGATAACTCTTATTAAATCCAATCTCATCAGTGCACTTATAATATTGTAGTGTTTTTAGATTGAACAGTTCATGATTTTCTCTCATTTTTAGGTTCGGTTTGTTGTTATGGGGAATATGTTTTGCACTGAATTGCGAATACATCGTCGTTTCGATTTGAAAGGTTCAACGACTGGAAGAAAAACGGATCCAGATGATATAAATGAGCATACCACTTTAAAGGATCTTGACTTATCATATGAGTTCCATATGGACAAATTGTTACGCGAGTCGCTTTTCACGTATGTTAAATCTTCTTCTTTTCCGCATCATATTCTTTTTGGTAATTGATTAATAATTCTCCTTCTGCAATCAATGCTATGTCGCTTGTTTATATGGTTTTGTATTGTCTCTTTTGCAGTCAACTTGAACTAGACAGCAAATTCTTAAAATCTCAACACATCATTGACTATAGCCTTCTTTTGGGATTACATTTTAGAGCTCCTGAACAATTGGATGCAATCTTGCAAGCCCCTGATGCAATGCACGCACACGATGGTAGATATCGTACTCAATCTTTGTTTGATCTTTTGCATTTCCCTTCTTATTTTGTAATTTTCATTTCCTATTTTGATTCATTTTGTACAGTAGTCCCTAGTTTTGGTTCTATGGAGAAGGATAAAATAGAAACAAGTGCTTATACATTTCTATCCATCATTTGTCTCATGGATGTCTAACAGTCCTCTAAATTTGTTCCATCTTTTGACTGTATTTAATTTATTTTATGCTATTTTGCGGCATGTTTCGTTTTGGTTATTAAGAATATTTGACTGTCGTTTGGTGGAGATAACTAAAAGTTAGAAGATTATCGAATATTATTACTGAATTTGTCACTTACTCCCTCCGTCTTAAATAAGGTGATTGCTATAATCCGGGATTCTCAATGTAAAAGATCATTTTTGCCAGCTAAGTTATTGAAACACGTCAAAATTCCTTTTTTGCGCTCCTTTTTAAGAAATAGATCTATAATTAAGGCTTATCTGACTTTTTAAGTATATGAATTAATGATACCAAAATTGATTTATTTTTAATTGTATTCTCCAAATATCAGTTATTCTGAATGGAGAGAATATTATCTGATTTGTTATTTTCGCACCAATAATGAGATCAGTAGCAATGGTTAAAAGGATAGAAAATTGGCAGTCTTATTTCTCAAATCCCCCTCTCTCACTCTCTTGTAATTTGTATGTTTATATGTTGGCTCTTATGTTATGCTTGTTTTAGGTGCAAGGACACCAGAAATTGTGATCCCTCCGAAGGGTTTGCTTCTAGTGACTCATGAGCCGAGCTCAGTAAGCACAACACCAGGATCACACGTTCGAGGAAGTACGTTGAGAGCTTTTTCTGTTGGGGATAAGGAAGTTGATCTCCTTCTGCCTGGTACTGCAAGGTATTTTTTCTATTATAAATTTTACTCCTTATCTTTTGAAATTCGTATAAACTAAAAGATTTAAGCTTGAGGGTTGCATGGCTCTCAACTTAGATTGAGTGTATATGGATACAATATGTGTTATTGCTATTGCTAATTTCTAATTTCTAAATTCTTCTTGTGATATATATTTTTGTGTTTTTTTCTACCATAAAACCAGTCTATTGTATTTATTTATTGTTATTTGCTTCCTTTGATTGGATTTTATATTTTAGTCACTTATTCAACATTTGCCTGGTACTGCAAGGTAAAATGTGACTACTGTTTGTGATTGAACTATGTTGACCAAATAGAAATTTAATTTTCAGTTTATGGGGGTCCATCTGTTAATATCACCTCTAGGCTCTATCACACGATTTACGTAAAAAAAGGTAGGTACAGGTATACTGTAACTGCAATGATAGATGGCTTATCTTGGGGCCAGTAAGGATGTGGTCCATGTGGATAGAAATTTTCCCATTCTTTAAATATTTTATTTGTAAGAAACACGGTTGTTCTTGATATGACTTTGCTCAGCTATGACTTTGCCCTTGCTTGCATGTAGATGGAAATTTTGATCCATTTAATTTGCGGCAATGATTTATTTCAGTAATTCGCTTTCTTTGATTTACTCAAGGTTTTGAAAATTAAAATATTGCTATCGTAGTGGATGAGGTATTATCTTTTTTAGATATCCTGCTTGTTTTGGGTGGATGTGTACATTATATATGTTTGTTGTTCTTGATATGGAAATTCAAATAAAATGAATTCTCAAAAGTTACAAAACAGTTTTGCTGTTTACAATTTCTGAACAAGATTCGAAAACTGATTGACATTGTGTATATCAGTGTTATCAATTTTAAAGTTCTCTTAGCTTCATAATCATGGTGAATAAAGAAAAACTTCCTTTTATCAGGTTACGAGTGCAGTTGGGGGTTAACATGCCAGCACAGGCTAATCGGAAGCTTTTACAAGACACTGATTCTGCTGAGGTTGAACTTTTTGAGGTTTATGATGTTGTTCTCTATCTTGGAATAATCGACATATTACAAGATTATAACTTGACAAAGAAAATAGAGCATGCATACAAATCACTACAATACGATCCTCTGACTATATCATGCGTTGAACCTGAATGTTACGCCTCACGTTTTCTTAATTTTCTTGAGAAAGTTTTTCCTCACCACGCTGAATGAAAATGCATATATAAATTTTGATCCACTAGATATTACTGGATTTAACAGATGTGACTCGTGTAGATTTATGCATGAGCTGCAGGTATTTGCCTCTGATTGCCAGAATTGTTGTATCTTAATAGTAAATGTTGTTACTATTTCATATGCTTTTGGTTAATATATATATATATATATAGACAATGTTGTTACTATTTCATATCCTGCGTTGAACCTGAATATTACTCCACAATATGCTTTTTTATTTTCACAAATATAACAAATTTACATCTTCACCGAATTTTCAACAGTATATAACAAAAAGAATGCTGATAAATTTCCATCCAGCAATTTTGGATCTTCTTATCGGAAAACAAAGGCATTTCGTGCGGTCTAAAAAATTCTGTTCCTATTTCGGGAATCTCACATAACTTCACAATCTTCTAAAGAAAGTGAACATTGGAAGAGGAAAAAGAAATCTTTAAAAAAAAAAAAAAAAGGAAAAAGAAACAGTAATATTCTTCACTACAAGATCCACCGACGATGAAATATTTTACTACAAATCACCGACACCTACATTAACTCTAAGCTAGAGACAAATTACCAAAAAAATCGTGAAAGTTAATAGTTTCACAGTTTGACATTTGAATAAATTTAATATTCTGCTATGACATAACGATGAAACTACGACTGAGAAATATCATTTATGGGACCCGTCTTCAAGGTTGAAAAGTTAAAAAAAGGCCGACAAAAATCTGTCAACCATTTGTGACCATAGAAAATACTTGTCGTGACTTTTACTTAAGAAGGTGGTCTGTCGTTAAAAATCTGTTATAATGATTTCAAACTAAATGCCTCTGATCGGAAATATGAAAAATAACGCAAGTATTTCCATCATAATTATATGTCAAATTTTGTTTACTTATTATTCCACGTGCCACGTTCATCTCACTACTTTGACAACATTTCTAAATTTAAACTTGTCCATTTCAATATCTGACAATCTGTACAATAGATGTGTTAGAAAATCACGCCGAGGAAATAAGAAAAGACAAAAACTCAAACCGAGCACACACACTTTGATAACGGAGTTCATCCAAATTGGCTACGTCTTCGGGCCGCTACACGTGACACTTAATATTATTATAATGAGAATTACAATCGTAATCTAGCTCAACACAAGTTATGGTTCTCTCGCAACTAGAACTCCCTCACTTATAATATTCTCACAGTGATGTGTAAATGTGTAATTAAAATACAAGATATTGAGGCATATAAATAGAACCCATAGTGGGTCATATTACAATTTCAGGCGATGTGGGATAATTAGAAAACATGGCCAAATCTCATTTGGTTCCACAACTCAACAATCTCCCACTTGGAGTCAAATGTCGAGTGCTTTAAAAAGAACTCCAATTATCCCCCAACCACCGAACTCACTGTGCTCCACCGAGCAGAATGCTCCCATCGGTATTCCTGTATAGTAATTGATACTCTTCAGAGTTGTGCATTTTTCTTCATGTAGCGGCGATCCTGAGCCTCAAGCTCGGAGTCCTACTGAGGTTGCACACAGCCTCAGTTTGTCGATTGTAACAGCCTTCGTTAGCATATCGGCGGGGTTCTTAGCGCCCTCAATCTTTTCTAGCGCGAAGATTCCATCTTCTAGAACAGCCCGGATAAAGTGGTAACGAATCTGTATGTGTTTTGTGCATGAATGGAATACGGGATTCTTAGCTAGCTGGACTGCACTTTGACTATCACAGTGCAGAACTCTCTTGTCGATTTTCTGACCGAGCTCCTTCAAGAAACCCTGCAACCAAATCATCTCTTTGCTTGCTTCCGTCACCGCGACGTACTCAGCCTCTGTGGTCGACAATGCAACAATTTTTTACAACTTAGATGTCCAACTCACAGCAGTACCACCGTAGGTACAGACACATCCCGTTGTGCTCTTTCGGCTGTCCAGATCACTGGCCATATCAGCATCCACATAGTCGTGCAGGCCTTCCGAGGTCTTTTGGAAACATAATGCCGAACTAACGGTACTCAAGAGATATCTTAATATCCACTTCACAGCTTCCTAATGGTGCTTTCCTGGGTTACTCATGTAACGACTGACAACTCCCACTGCATGGGCAATGTCCGGTGTTGTACACACCATAGCGTACATCAAGCTACCAATTGCTGAAGCATAGGGTATGTTCGACATACGATCCTTTCCTTCATCGTCTATGGGTGATTGTTTCTTCGACAAGCTAAAGTGTGCGGCTAGCGGTGAGCCTACAGCCTTGGCATCACTCATGCTAAACCGTGCCAACACTTTCTTCACATATTCGGCTTGCGACAGAAACAGGGACCCATCCCTTTCTCGGGAAATCCTCATACCGAGGATCTGATTTGCGGCACCCAAATCTTTCATCTCAAACTGTTTCGCCAACTGTTGCTTCACCTTGTTAATCTCAACGAGGCTCGACTCGGCGAGCAACATGTCATCTACGTACAACAGTAGTATGACGTACGAAGAGTTCGCAAATCTCTTCACGAAACAGCAGTGATCACTATCACTTCTTTCGAACCCGGTATCTACCATGAAACTGTCAAATTTCTTATACCACTGCCGTGGTGCTTGTTTTAGCCCATACAAGCTATTCCTCAGTTTACAGACCAGTTTCTTTTTTCCCTTTTTAGCAAACCCTTCAGGTTGGAGCATGTAAATTTCTTCTTCTAGATCTCCATGGAGAAATGCAGTTTTCACATCTAACTGCTCAAGATGAAGATTCGCATTTACAACAATGCTCAACAATAGCCGAATAGTCGTCAGTTTTACGACTGGTGAAAAGATCTCGGTGTAGTCAATTCCTGCCTTTTGCTGGAACCCTTTGACTACTAATCGTGCCTTATACCGTTTCGAGCCATCTTGTTCCTCCTTTAGGCGGAACACCCATTTGTTGCTCAGTGCCCTTTTCCCATTGGGTAGTTCGGCTAACTGCCAAGTCACATTCTTCTCAAGTGACTTCATCTCATCCTTCATCGCGAGCTCCCACTTGCTCGAGTCTTTCAGCTCCAGAGCTTCTTCTCTACTTTCGGGCTCGTCTGCATCATTTAGCAATATGTAATGCAGGGAAGGAGAGTATCGGGCAGGAGGTCTCCTCTCGCGATGACCTCGGCTCAATTCAGGTCGGGGAGTTTGGGGCTCCTCCTCATCCTCTTCAGTATCTGCTGGTCGGTTGTCGAGCACCACTAGCTCATCTTCAGTGTCATTTTCCAACTCCATTCTTGGAAACGCATTCATGTCGACCATACCACTTTCCTCGGACGGGAGCGCATCTTCTTCCACCACCGCATTTTGTCGATCTTTATACAAAATGCTTTCGTTGAAGATGACATCCTTACTGCGAATGATCTTCTTTGTTTGACCATCCCAGAAGCGATATCCGAACTCAGCTCCACCGTATCCCACAAAGTAACAAACTTTGGATTTCGAGTCAAGTTTGGTACGCTCGCTTATGTCGACGTGAATATATGACAGACAACCGAACACTCGCAAGTGTTCATAAGAGATAGACTTTCCTATCCACTCTTTTTCGGGAATTCTCCTTTCTAATGGCACTGAGGGTCCGCGGTTAATGAGATAAACCGCCGTGCTTACTGCATGTGCCCACAAGGCTTTGGGCAACCCACTTTGCAGTCTAATACTCCTAGCACTCTCATTAATTGTTCTGTTCATTCGCTCGGCCACGCCATTTTTCTGTGGCGTTCTTCGGATGGTCTTCTCCATTCGAATGCCTCTTTGAGCACAGAACTCTATGAACTTCGCATCAATGTAATCTCCGCCGTTATCGGACCTCAAACACTTGAGTTTATTCCCGGTCTCTAGTTCGACCATGGCCTTCCATTCTTGAAATTTCTTAAACACCTCAGACTTGTGTTTCAAGAAATAGACCCATATTTTCCTCGTCGAATCATCGATGAAGGTCACATAGTACTGAGATCCTCCCATTGAGGTAACTGGAGATGGTCCCCATACGTCTGAGTGGACCAGTGCTAGCTTCTCCTCCTTGGGAGCTTTTCCACCTTTCCGGAAGTTCACTTTCTTCTGCTTCCCGAAGATGAAACTTTCGCACATGTCGAGGTTGACAGACTTCAAGCCTGAAAGTTTACTGTCCTTCGCTAACACCTTCATCCCCTTCTCACTCATGTGACCCAACCGTCGATGCCACAGTTACGAGCAGTTTTGTGACACAGCTGTCGCAATTGTACGCTCCTCATCGGTCATGTACAAATGTACCGACCTTACTCCCTCGGGCTATCACCATAGCTCCTCGTGAAACTTTTCAAGCTCCACAGCTAAACGAAATGGAGTGTCTTTCGGCATCTAGTTGACCTACTGAGATCATATTCTTGGTCAACCTCGGAACATGCCTCACTTTCGTTAGCTTCCATACCGACCCGTTTGGAATGCGAATTTTCACATCGCCCATTCGAACAACATCCAACGCTTCTCCGTCGGCTAGATACACTTTACCGAAATTACCCGCAGTGTAATTTTTGAATAAATCCTTCTGAGCGGTCGTGTGAAATGATGCCCCAGAGTCTAGAATCTACGAATCTATATCTCTCTATTCATCAAGCATTAAACAGTCACCCGAATCCTCGTCGCTCACAACATTAGCCACGTGATCACGGTCGGTACCCTTCTTCGGCTGCTTGCACTCATGACTGAAGTGTCCCATACCCTGGCAGTTATAGCATCGAAGATTCTTCTTACTTCGATCGCTATCTTTGCCGCCTCGGCTTTGCCCTCTTCTACCTCGGGATTGTGAACGTCCTCTAACGTCGCATACCCTAGCCTTACTCCGGTCTCTTGAACCCACGTTCAAGGCTGCTCCATCATTTGAGCATTCACCCATGTCTAATATTTTGAGTTCCTCAGCGAGTATTTGATCTCGGATGCCGTTGTAAGTCAGTTTCTCCTTTCCAATTGAGTTGCTAACAGCAGCTCACAGAATTCCCAACTGTTCGGTAGAGATGCTAGCAGTATAAGGGCTCTCACTTCGTCTTCAAAAGTTATCTCCACCGCATCCAACTGATTTACGGTGTCGATGAACTTGTTCACGTGACTCGCGACAGGTGTCCCCTCAGCCATGCATAGGTTGAACAACTTACGCATGAGATGTACCTTGTTGTTCGCGGATGGTTTCTCATACATGTCGGTGAGGATCTTCATCATCCCCATCGTCGTCGTCTCTCTTGCAACGTTATGTGATACACTCCTAGATAGTGTTAGGCGGATCACTCCCAACACTTGTCGGTCTAAGAGTTTCCACGCCTCCTCGGTGGTCGTGGTCGGCATTTCCTCAAGGAGAAGTGGCTGATGCATCTTCCTCCCGTAAAGGTAGTCCTCTATTTGCATTCTCCAGAATGCGAAGTCCTTCCCGTCGAACTTCTCGATCCCGTGTGTGACTCTGTCTTCTTTTGCCATTGATCTTCCTCTCGGTCTTCGACCTTAGTTCTGCGAACCTTGGGCTCTGATACCACTTGTTAGAAAATCACGTCGAGCAAATAAGGAAAGACAGAAACTCAAACCGAGCACACACACTTTGATAACGGAGTTCACCCAAATTGGTTACGTCTCTGGGCCGCTACACGTGGCACTTAATATTATTATAATGAGGATTACAATCATAATCTAGCTCAACACAAGCTATGGTTCTCTCGCAACTAGAACTCTCTCACTTATAATATTCTCACAGTGATGTGTAAAGGTGTAATTAAAATACATGCTATTGGGGCATATAAATAGAACCCATAGTGGGTCATATTACAATTCCAGGCGATGTGGGATAATTAGAAAACATGGTCAAAACTTATTTGACTCCACAACTCAACAAGATGAACGTATTCCCATTCATTTGATAAACAATCCTTGAGCTAAGATAATGTACGTTACCTTTTTTTATTATAATTTAACTATATATTAATGTATTATTATGGACAAATTATACTTTGTTACACCAAGGTATACATTTTTTTCGATTTTGTACACCAACCTATCAAAATTTCAATTGTGTACACCACCCTAACCCTTTTTTTTTAACTTCAATTACGGAATTGGGTCATGTGACCCTTTTTCTGTTGAGTTTCAAGCACTTTTTGGTCTTTCCAAATATCATATTATTTTGATTAATGACTTATAAAGAGCAGAGACGTCCTATGGATAGTAGATATAAGAAAGAAGAAAAAATTTGTTTGGAATTGATTCGGAAAAGCTAAAATTGGTTGGAGAAAAGGATTTTAACAGATTTGGGTTGGTTATTTTTTAAAAAAAACCCGAGAAGAATGCGATTTTAGAGTAACTTTTAGTTAGACCCGTCCTACTACATAGGATGTCAGATGTGGGGTGACAGATTATTCACAATTGTACACTTGGCACCCACTACTCAATGTGGATAAGTATATATTAACTTAAATGATTAATTTATCAAATAATGCAGTATCACTTTTGAACTTATATTACCTAACATAAGTTACATTTATCATATATAGCACTTTTGAAAACTATGTAAACCTTATTTAATCTAATTAGCTCTCGTATATTTTTCCTATCTCCTTCTATCGATCTATTCTCTCTCTCTCTCTCTAGCTCAATCAATCGATCATGTCACCGAAGAAAGGTTTTTAACCGGATCGATGTACCACCACACCTCCATCGTCGATCATGTCGCCGAAGATAGAGGTCTTAACTGGATCTCCGAATCAAACACTGAATTCGGTTATGCTTTTAACTCTAATTTAACCCTACGTATGGTTCAGTGATTTAGGTTTTCAGGTTATTGTAGTTTGGGGATTTTTATTACATATTCAAATTTTGTTTTATTATAAATGTTAGAGTTTAATTTTTTCTATTTATATATGTGTATATATATATATGTATGTGTGTGCGTGTATGTGTTTATGTATCTCGAATTAAAAGGCTTGGATCCGAGATCTGCTTTTAAGGTTATGCATCACAATTGAGGTAATAACTATCTTCTAATCTTTTTGTTTTTTTATATGATTTGATAAATTTGAATTATTAATTTGGGAATTAGGGTTTTGATTAGTAATTGGAAACTTTTTGCAACGATTTGTGAGCAATCTGAACAAAACTTATTTGAAAAGGTAAGCCAATAATCAAGTAATAGCTAATACTCAACGATTTGTGATAAATTTTATGTTTTGAGTTTTTATTTTCGAGTTTGGCTGTTTTGGTGCTGAAACGGGACGCGTTTTAGGGCTGATTTGCTGTTTGTTTTGGTGCTTAATCAAGCTGGTATAGGGCTGATTTTGAGGCTGAAACGAGTCCGTTTTAGGGCTGATTTGGGGTCTGTTTTGGTGCCAAATCGAGTCCATTTTAGGATTGAATTGGAGTCTGTTTCGGGGATGAATCGGACTGCGGTTCGAGACTGAAACAGATTCCGATTTAAGGCTAAAACAAGCTCTTAGTTCAGGAGTTATTTGGCAGGTTGTATACAACCATGTGTCGAGGTATGTTTTCATCAATTTGTACCCTTAAAGTGTTCGATGAAATGTCCGAGTTTCGTGCGATAGATTTCTGCCAATATATATGATATTGCTATTTTAACTATAATTTGTTTTGGTACCTAGAAGAACAACAAATATCTATTTGTTACATTTCTATTGTATTCGGACCGTATGCTTTTTGTTTATAGAATTTTCTTATAATTTATTACTTTCTTGTTGGATTGGTTGAATGTGATTTATAGTTTAGTTGGGAATTGTGACAATCATTGGATTGTCTTTTTTTTTCAACGTTATTAAGACAATTTTGGAGTGGTTTTTGGAACGGTTTTGGATGGTTTTGGGTGTTTCAAGTTTATTTGAACAAGAGCGGTGGCAGAACTCGTTTCTGGGTAGAGACGGGGTCCAATTTGGGGCTGAAACGCTCATTTCAGGACTGAAATGGAGCTCATTGCGGACTAAAATGAGTTTGTTTTGTTGCTAAAACAGAGCTCGTTTTGGGGCTAAAAAGAGCTTGTTTTAGGGCTAAAACGAGCTTGTTTTGGGACTAAAATGCATCTCGTATTGGGACTGAAATGGGGCTTGTCATGCGGCTGAAATAGAGCACGTTTCGGGACTGAGACAAGCTTGTTTTGAGACTGAAGCGCAGCTCTTTTTGGGGTTGAAACGCATGTCATTTCGGGACTGAAACGAGCTCATTTTGGTGCTAAAACGCAGCTAATTTTTATTTTTTTATTGTATCACTGAGTTATATTTACATTTTCGTGATGGTTATATCATGTCATGCTTTTGATTAAAGCTGTGACTAAGTTGTGAATAAAACCGCGACTATTTTGGGATTAACAAGAACTAGTTTGTTGCTTAACATCTGCAACTTGAACTAGTTTGACAGGTTTTGTAAATGACTTTGAGTCGGATTTAGGTATTTTCATTGTTTGTTTGGCGTGTGTAATGCTTATTTGGTTGAGTTTGTATGATTTTCTACTAATTTCTGAAAGCAGCTTTTTGACTGAAAAAGTTGATACCAAACAGACCCATAATATTGGTGAGAGAATATCAATGATGGGATGCCATTAGTTTTGTGAGTGATAGTTGAGAGCTAGGAGCATTGTGAGATAGGCTGCATATACGTGATAGAATCATGATATTGTAAGTTTTGAGTCAAGCATTGTAAAATTTCTCAATATCATTAATCTGAGCAAGGGCTTCGGAGAAGTAGACTCGGTCGAAATCCGTAATCAAACGTCTTGTGTTCATATTTACGTTTTATTTATTAACTCCGCCAGAAACTTTCAGTTACAACTGAAAACATTGAGTTACAACTTAAACTGCATAACAACACTCGGAACTTCAGATAAACGTTTTTTCAATTGGTATCAGAGCTTCACATCAGATATATTTAGTGTGGATCCTATATGTTCTGAGAAAGAATGGAGTTAATAAGGAAAAAGAGGATATTTCCGGGATCCGACTCGGATAGGTGTATATATGTATGCGTATTGGCAAGTCAAAAAGAATTTGGTTAAAAGTTGTGATGAACCTGAATCTGATCTAAGGAAGGAGGACTTAAAACTGTAGAAAGAAAATCTTGTGTTAAATAGTGAGCTTACAAAAAACACGAATGAATTTCAAAGATAAATCAAGTTTCTCAACTTAGGTGCCACTGAAAGATTAGATAAAGTACTCTGCTCTCAAAGGCATGCAAAACACAATACTGGTTTGGGATATTATGGCTATTCAGCTAGTGGAAAAACTATATTTGTGAAAGAGTCATCCTAAGCGAAGCTAGAACCCAATGTAAATTTCCAAACGATTTCAGTTGCAACTGAAAACAAAACCAAGTGATTTTTCAGACCACCAATTGCAACTGAATATTTTATTAAGAATAAGTTTTTCAAACTTCCATCTAGAACTACTACTAGTAATCATGTTAAATTATGTCATTATTGCAAGAAATCTGAACAGTTAGAAAGAAAATGTTTTAAAAAGAATTTGAAAATAAAAAGGGTTTTAATTGGTTTCATAGATCGGCTTCTAAGTGGATTTGGGTTGCGAGAAAGAAAACTGATATGATTGCTTGTAATAGATCTATTGTCAAATTTTTTTTAAAACTGTCCCTTCTAACTCATGCTTCTCTGATAGTAGTTGTTTCAGGCACATGACAGGTGATACTAGTTCAGTGACAAATAAGAGTAATACTCAAGCTAAAATTAGTATTTTACCAAAACTCTGTTGCAACCAAGTTGGTACTAACGATGCTAAAATTTGGTATAAAAGATTAGATCATGTAAAATTTAAAACTTTTTCTAAACTTGTTAAAAATAATATTGTTAGAAATGTATTTGAACTGAATATAAAATTTTCTAGCAGTTGTGTTAATTGTATGAATATGAAACAAGCAAAGAGCTTTTGCAAAAATACTCGACAAACTAAAACCATTAGTGTTCTTAAACTTTTACATGTAAATCTTATTGGTCCTACACAAACTATAAGTATTGAAGGAAATAAATATATGTTTGTGGTTGTGGATGATTATTTAATATACCTGTGGGATGCTTTCCTAATAAAAATATCTCATACTTTTAAAGTCTTTCAAAATATGTGTTTAAAATTAAATTCTGAGAAAGGATGCACCATATGAAAGATTGTTATTTATCATGTAAAAGAATTTCTGAAATCAAATTTTGCTAATTTTTGCAATGCAGAAGCTATATGTCATGATTTTTTTCCCACCCAAATTTCATCATAAAATTGCTTAGTTAAAACAAGAATGAAAATTATACAAAAAGTTGGTTAAAATATGTTAGATTCGACAAGATTTCTTAAGAATTTATGGGCTGAACTTGTTAACACCGATTCCGATTGTCATGTTGTGAATAGGGTTTACGTCATTAAAGGAACTAATACAACACCCTATGAAATTTGGAATAGTATTTTCATGTGTTTGGATGTGTATGTTATATATTTAAAGACAAAGAACACATAGGAAAAGTTTGATTTTAAAAGTGATAAACGAATCTTCCTAGGTTATTCTAAAAACGCTAGAGCCTATAGAGTCTTTAACTTTAGAACACAAGAATTCATTGAATCATATAATATTGTATTTGATTACTTTAAAGATATCTACAAGTGTACAGATGATGATGATGACATGATTGGTCATGTGAAAAGCTTTATTAAAGGACAAGAAACTTGCAGAATCAATTTCAGTTGCAAATGAAAAAAACAATGCAGTGATGGAAAATACTCCAGTTACAACTGAATTACAAACTCGGTGTGAAAATGAAAATGATGAGAATGATGAATATCCGGACTCAACTATTGAGAGATAATCTGGAACGAGAGGAATTCAAATTCTAGAAAGGAAGGTACGCTACATAAGTACTCAAAAGAAACATCCATTGGAAAACATCATTGGAGAGCTAAGTGAAGGTATTAAAACTAGAAGTCAAAAACAATATGTTGTAAATTTTTGCTTGTTCTAACTCATATAGTTGATTATCCTATGCAACTCTCTTAAGTTAAACATCTTGATTTGAAGCATTAATTTATTTATTTTTCAATTTAATTCAGAGATGTTGCAAGTGAGAAACAATTGACAGAATATTTTTTCTTAAGCCTTTTGATGTGACAGAGTGGCATATCCCAATTAACCGACCTCCGAGATGACATTTTACGAATCAACCTCAGAAACATGTAAAAAGTACGGATCCAAGGAAAAAGATTCCGTACAACTGTCTCTCGGCAGAAACCAGACCGAGATCCGTAACTCGGGCTAACATTAGTACACGTGATATTCGTCGGATGATTTTATAAATGTAAAATTGATTTAATTGAACTACAAAAAACAAATATTTTAAAAAATAAAATGAAAAATTTTACTAAAAAAAGTGATCACCTATGTTGGGACGTCTCAAAATAAAAATAGAAAATAGGATAAGTATTTCGGGACGGCAGAAAGTGTATTGAAAATTAAAATGGGAATTTAATATGGAATGAAGGAGAGTATTAAGTAGGACCTGGGAAACTAATATTATCATCTCAATAGTTTTCTTTTGTGCCGTTATGTATTGAACGGTACAGAATACAGTTAAATAGATAATCGTTTGATCATTTATTTTAGATTTCGACCGTATGATTTAAGGGTAAAATAGTAATATAAGAGTTTTTTTTTTATTAATACAATTTTAGATCCTACCTTTAATATCTAATATAAAGTAATTAAAATGTTCACAAATTAAGTATACATGCAATTTGCAGTAAAACAGCAGAAAAGGTCCATCATCTCCCCTATCTCTGTTAATTCGAGTAATTACTGATAACCTCTCTGTGTGCCTATTCTAATGGCAACCATAACCACCTTAGTGCAACATTACCTAGTGAGCCATCCGACCATCTCCCAGTTCAAGTGGGCCCCACCCCACACACCATGTTCATCCCTCATATTCCTAACCATAACCATCTTCACCTATTTAACCGTAACCGCCCTCCTCCCTCGCATCCTCCGTTCCCCGCTCCCTCCCTCTCTCCTCCGCCCCCTCTCGGCCTTCCACAACCTCATCCTCCTCCTCCTCTCCCTAACCATGTCCATAGGTGCCTCCCTCTCCACATTCCATCAAATTACCGACAACCCCGCCTGGCCCATCTGCTTCCCTCTCCACACTCCTCCCTCCGGGCCCACTTTCTTCTGGGCCTACGTATTCTATCTCTCTAAGATCGTTGAATTCATCGATACCTTGTTGATTATACTGGCGGGAAGGGGGGCCTCCAGGAGGCTCTCCTTCCTGCATCTGTACCACCATACCGTAGTCGTTGTCATGTGTTACCTCTGGCTCTCCACGAGCCAGTCTTTAATGCCTGTGGCATTGGTCACTAATGCTGCAGTCCATACGCTTATGTATATGTATTATTTGTTGTGTGCGCTGGAGAGGAGGCCGAGGTGGAAGAGGGCAGTTACTGATTGCCAGATTGTGCAGTTTGTGTTCAGTTTCATTGTATCTGTGGTAATGTTGTGGTATCATTTCACTGGGGAAGGGTGTTCGGGGATTTGGGGGTGGTGTTTTAACGCCGGGTTTAACGCTTCACTGTTGTATCTTTTCCTTGATTTTCATTCCAAGAATTACGATGCCGGCAAGAAGAGCAAGGGTGAGAAGAAAGTCGCTTGATTTTTCGATTCTGTTTGTGTTATAGTGTTTAATTGTTGTTAATTCTTCCAAATATGGACACATATGTACCCGTTTGCTTAGTAATAAGAGCGGAGGCAGCTAAGAAGTTTGTCTTTATACAGTCAACATAATTTTAATCCAGTCTGATACTTGTACTTTGGAAACAAAGTCGTAGTTTCGAAGTCAAACCCGTTGTTTTGAAATCAAACTCGTACTTCTGATGTACGAGACTTGACTTTTCTGAAAATGTTGATTTTTTTGCTATTTACTGTATTTCGCAGCGAGACACACAAATTATATTAGTGAGATTTTACTTGTCACTATTTGAGCTCAAACTTATTTGATTTTTCCTTCTAAGCTGATTAAGAATTTAGTTGGTACACTTTAAAACATTTTCTTTTTTTTAGTATTATTTTGTATTATAGTATAGCGGTTTTAAGATAAGCCAACTTATCTACCTAATTGCCAAAAACACACAAACAATCTAACAACTGATCAACAAGTTCTGTGTTAGTGTGTTTTTTTTTCCCCTATTATAGTATATAAATCAACTTATCTCTACTAAATGATGATTCGACACTGTTAATAAAAAAAATGTTATTAAATAGCAGTAAATAACGAATATGTAAACGGAAAAGTATTATCAAAATCTGGAGTTAGAGACGTAATTTGCAAAACATACTCGTTAATAAAAGTAACGAATCACGAAATCTAGAAAAGTCAACATTTTCAGAAAAGTGAAGCATCATACTTCAGAAGTACGAGATTGATTTCAGAACAACGAGTTTGACTTCAGAAGTACGACTTTATTTTTCAAAGTACGAGTCTCAGACTGAATTCAGATTATGCTGACTGTATAAAGACGTCACCATTATTGAAACATAAAGAGAACTTTTGGTTTCTTTGTTCTGGCTCATCATATATGACTTCCACATTTTGATTGTTCTTGGTAATTCTCAAAGCATGGGAGGAGACTTTGTTACTTAGTGTGAGAATGTCATGTTTTGTTATACGGTAAAACCTCTCTATAGTACACTATATAGGAATAAAAATACTCGGTCCCAACTCGGGTCAGTTCAAAATAAGAATAATCTTCATATTGTAATATTTCATTATTTTTTATGATCCCGTCTTAACAAATTTGCCTACATATAGGAATAAATTACATAAAAGTTTAAAATTATATATATGTCGTTACATTAAAATTAAGACAATTTAAAATATTTATCTAATATAGTATGTGATATTGTCTTAATTTTTTGAGTTATCACCATATCATTTAACTTGCAGGTACGTAATAGCTCTTCCACGTGAACACTTTCGTGTTGAAACCAAAATAATTCCAACTTGTCAAGCATGGTTAACGCTTATTAACATGAAACTTTTTGTATTTCTGAACTATCATCATCCGGATTATCTCCCTCCGCCTCTTGTCTAATTTCAGCAACAATTTCTTCGTCAGTCAACGCATACACAACTTGTTGCTCATTTTATTATTTTTTTATATATCAACCTCTACTCAGCAATAAGCTCGTTATAAGAATATTTTCTTCCGATGTCGAGGTTATTCTTGTACAGAAGTTCTATTATATGTGGTATTTAAAACATAATTTGTTGTCTTGTTTGGTCATAGTGAGTTTATTTTTATCTCAGGATGTTAGAAAACCTCACGATTTGTAGTATCCGAATGCTCTCTCAGTTGTTTTGCTATATCTTTTGAATGACAAATGAATTTATGGTTTGAATTGATCCTAAAGTTGGAGCAGATGAAGGATGTAAAGGCAGTGTAAACTGCCACAACAAAGCAAAGCCAAATTTGCTGTTGCCGTATTATTTCAGTTCAATAGACAATTGCAAATCCTCGCTCCTAAAATGGGGTAAGCTAGTGGTTTTACTTTTTCTAAGTCAATCTTGCAGATGTTCATCTACATTGTAGGATCTTATTGTGAAAACGAAATAGTTAGATGAATTGTCAAAATGGGCGACACTGTAAAAGGAATTAGAATGAGTCTGCCATAGTTTCTTATAATATGCCTCTGTTATTAAGTGGAAGAGGAGGTGGTTATTTGTGAGGTTGAAGCTTTAGTCCCACACTAACAGAAAGGGTGACAAGTTTTTCTTACGAGTTGCCTTTTTAACGGCTTGGCACACCGTGTATCTATTTATACCATTGGATGGTCTAGTTTTTATGGTCTTAGGATCAAACTGATGACAGGGATGAGTAAATCATTTTTGAAATTACGAAATAAATACTTTAGTAATTTTAGTAACTCTCTCTCTATTCTTCAAGCTCCATTCCACCGTAACTCAGTCTCGCAGGAGACTTGGTTGCGGAAGTATGACCCTCCTAATACTGTATGATCATCTCTCTCTTAACATTTGGTACAGTCCTTCAATTCCTTCTTAAGTAAACTCTACATTGAAAAACTTGTCTTTACCTGCGATCTCAGGTCGATTATTTGCAATAGTGTGTGGGTTAAAATTCCCTCCGAACGAGGGAGCGAAAAAAATCTAAAGCCACACAAAATCTGTCTTTGTTTCAAAATGTTTGTGACTTCTTGACTGCAATAAATTTAGCAATTGATTTAATGCTTGTTTGGATGCATTTTTAAGCAAATAAGCTTGCTTACTTGAAACTGAGGAAAAAATATTTGTTCATCTCGCTTAAAATTTCTGGCTTTCAAGGGTGGCCCAACCAAATACACTGCATCTTATAAGCAAATAGAAATAAAACAAAAGAACAGGATTTTAGCTGGAATTTTGGATTTCAAAAAAAGTTGGAAGTCCTCAGACCTTGGGTAACGGGAACTTTTTATGATTCAGTGGGCATAGATTTATGAGACTATAAGCAATTGTTTCAGGAACTTGGCAGATGTGACTGTTTTACTAGTTGGATTTGGAATATAGTTTCTTCTTTAATGGGTCATGAAGAAGGTAAACTTTTAACTTTTTGGTGAGACCAAGTACTTGGTACTATTGTTGATGTAGCAGGAAATTCTGATTTCTGCTTTTCAGTAAACATCTGGTTGGCCAGCTTAAAAGTTAAACGTCTATCTATTTATAGCCAACGAAAGATAGAAGTCTAAAGCTGAATGAAATCAACTTTTTCCACTGAAGCCTGTTGATTCTCTTAAAAAGCTTTCAGCCAAACAAGCCCTTAGTAGAAAGGGAGTTACGAGATAGAAGATCAATCATTTCACATGCCTCTTTAACAGAACGAGGCTCAGTTTCACCAGTAAGAGATTGATTTGCTTGGATCAATATCAGTGAACACTACTATAAATAAAAGCTCAAGTAGATTTTTAAAGTTGTTATTGTTTTGCGAGACCGTATAAACAACTCACAAGCATTATAAAGAATATATTGGCCATAGAATCGCCCCAGTGCTAATTTGTTTGTCCAACGTTGAAAAGCATGGAGGAACAGCGTTTCCTGTCCAGAGGTACTCTGTGTACAATGGGAATATGTTCTACTACTTAAATAGGAACGTTGGTACCAATCTCCAACTCACTATATATGTTTACAATGTGTATACGTTTACAATACATGAGGTGTTAAGGTCATACAGTATGCATTCGTCTTGGCCCCTTTTGTATTAGAAAATGGCCTAAACTCGATCGATATTATTGTGTCTAGCGTTAGTAATTTGCATACAGATTGCTCATGATGAGTTGTCAGCTAACAAGAACCCTTACTTCAAGGACTGCAAACAAAATCAAGACATGAAAGAAAGAGACTAAAATAAAATAAATGGCATGTAGGAATCCTTATGTTTTACTGTTTTACCATGCACAAGATTCACAATTTATGTTCATTTTTATCCTCATTCACTAAAGCAACTTTTAGAAGTATCAAAATTTCGCACCAAAGAGAAATTCCGGAGCAATAATAAGGCTTAAGCTGCTGCTAGCCTGCTATGACACAAATACACACAAATACTCTTGAGATTAAATGAGCTTCTTCTTCTGGAAATATCTCTTCAAGTACCATAACTGTGTGACAGAAACCACAATGCAGATCCCTAAAGACATGATGCTGTACCATGCTACTCTAGCATTTGTCTTTTCACTCACCTCCCTCATCTCGGCTTCCCTGCAACATCATTATATAAAAGCGAGAAAAAAATTCATGAAAATTAACTTAAAAGGAGAAAATATACATAATTTGGAAGTATCTAATGCACCACATTGGATTTAGGCTTTTGGAACCAAAAACAATCCAAGGGTCTGAGTAAACACAAGTCACACAAGGTATGGATTTAGCTTACGGCCGTGACTAAATTTGGGAACTCTTGCAACCATGTAAAATTTAAATTTCATGTACTAAATTGCATGAAAGACATAATAAACATTCTAATTTCACATCCTGGTTTTTCCAGGAGGGACTTACTTGGTTCTGAGATAAATCAAATTCTCATGTATGAAAGACACATAATAAGTAAACAAAACATTATAATTGCACATCCTGGTTTTTCCAGGAGGGACTTACTTGGTTCTGAGATAAATCAAATTCTCATGTATAGATTCCACTACCCCTTCAAGCTTTCTCAACTCAAGCTCGACACCCTGGCATTGCAAATAAGGCATGAAAACATAAACCACCAACGGACAAAAGTTTTCAAAGTTGCTCGAACAAAATGCAAGCTTAAGAGGGTTTTTTCACTATTTCTAGTGATCCCAGATTAAATTTTCCAGATACAATAGCGGGTCCCATGCAACTACTCTATTGTTTTTATCCAAAACATTTAACGTAAATAAGTTTTCCAACGAACAAGAGCTCACATCTTTTTTCCATCATTAGCGCACACAGACACATGCAGAATCTTCAGTTTAAAAATTACTGTCTAATGCATGACTCGTATGAACAAATTTATTAAAATAATCAGATCAAACCCTGATTCTACCCGAAATTTTTCCCACTTTCCCAATTGAATACACGTTATATAGTTGGTACTCATGGTTTGCACAAACAACGGTAGCAGATATCTTTTTGTTTGAAATCATGACAATGTGTAAGTCACTGGTTGGTGGTTGACTAAATATAAATCATTCCGGTAAAGAACTAAAGACAAAAGCACAATAAATATGGAAAAGCAAAATGCAAAGAAAAATTAGAGGTTTCACGGAATTGGTTCATGCAATCTACCTATTTTATCCTTAATGAAAAAAAAAAAGAACTCCAATAAGGAAATCCCACTTACCCAAATGAAACTGAACTAAAAAGAGATCTCCCGGCGTCAATTTTGAATATACTAAGCACAATTTTCTGAATAGTAATAGATTTGAAAATCTCTGATACCACATGGATATCCCAAAGGGAACAATTTTTGATCTAATTTTTTTTTGATTTTTAAAACATAATTTAAAAAACAGAAGTTCTACTGACGATTGCGGTATACTATTCTTGGTTTTTTGACAAACTTTGGTGATACCTGAAGCTTACAACATATAAGGTTGCAGCTATCTACACTAATGACCTTGGTTTTATGTTCGTGTTTGTAAGAAAATTAAGTAATCTGTTCAAAGGCCCTAAGATTTTTCATAAGCAGTGAGAGGAAAAAAAAAGTTCAGTGATACCCACCTCGATCTTTTCCTTTCTTGCTACAGTCTCCCAATCCTTGGCAGCAATTCCAGTTTTCCATTCGAGATTGACACTTACATCTGAACCTTGATAGTCTTTGTCATCCAACGAGAAACATGCAATGTAATTTCCACCCTCTTTAGTTGTGAATGCAAACTGACCATGCGTCACATTTTCTTGGTGATGAAGATTGTTCCCATACGGAGAAGTTACCTACAAGGAAGGAAAAGTAAAGCCCAAATTAGTTTTTTTTATGACAAATGACACTTATTTGGAGGTGACAGGACTTGAACCCTTATGGTTAGCGGGACATATCAAGGCCTTATCTATTGAATAATCCACATGCTTAGCTCAAATTAGTCTTACAATGGCAGGGTTAAGGAACTAGGGTAAAACTATATATATGAGACGAATTAAAGCCAAAAACAAAACGACCTAATCCAAGTCTTCATAATTGCATTACTCATAATTTGGTAACAGAAAAGAACATCGTGAAGTTAAGGATATTAAAAAAAAGACTTGCAATCATGCCCAAGCCAAAAAAGAGAGAAAGATACGACCAGGAAATAGCTCACAACTTAAACTTAAAAAAAGCATCCAACTTTGACATTGAGCATCATTATACAGCTGACTTTTGAATAACAGGTATACCTGCGCGAATGTTGTTCTTTTCCTCCCCATTTTTTTATTTTTTCATCTAGGTCATCTTTGATATCTCAGATATCCCTCTCACTTTTACATTGGTTTATTAACTCTAGATCTCTAACCTGTATAATCTTTAAGTTTTAGGAGCCTGGTTGCGCTTGTGTTATTTATATCTCAGGAGTATTCTAAATTCTAAGAAGATATAAATGTGAATCATGGCTTGAGTATTTGCAACCAACACATGATGTAGTTATACACAGAAGCTGTAACTTTTTTCTATGCCTTATTAGGAGTACAATATGTAATCTACTGGTATATATATATATTGACAGGACCAAATAAATGACATGGAAAAAATATAAGACTGTATCCACGACAAGTCAATCAACCTTAAGAGCGGATTTAAATGTAGTATATAACTTTTTATACCTCAAAAACTATAGGCGCAAAAGACCATAAGCGTGTCAAGCTTCTAAATCAATGTTTTCAACTATCTTATCAATTCAGAAGGGCAACCACCTCCAAGTTCAGATTTTTGCTCTGATGTAAATAAAGATAAAACTCAAACTAGATACAGAGCATGTTAAATACACTGAATAGCGAAAACCTAAAAGGCATAGTTTTTATGTAATATTACTTTATACAATACTTTTCCTAAAATATTTAATAATTCAAAGTCACCTCAAAGTCTCAAGAATTAACTATGTTTCTTTTAAAAATGGGCTGTAGTCATAAGTTTTACAACAGAGTACTTTTTACTAATCTACACAAGTCTTCACTACTTTCTTTCAAAATAAGAAAACAATATTTCACTACTACCCTTGCCAAAAATTCATAGTTTTAAATTTCTTATAACTTAATGATTAGTCAAAAATACGTCTCATCAACTTATCAAAATATATGTATCATACTCCTTCCTTTCCCTATCGGGAATTCGTTTTTGGAAAGTTCCACCTTGTTGGACTCACGTGATGAAAATTTTGTGGAACCTAGAAGTACTTTACTTGATGACCACATGACTTATAAATTATAATAGGTGCAATTTAACAAGAGACTAACAAGGAGTAGGCTTAATGAGACTGTCTCACCAACTTGTTATAAGAAACCCTATCTGTTAGCATGTATTTCTAACAAAAAGATACAGAATTTAGCCTTTCAGAACCCATATAATAGTTAAAAAAAACATATTAATTTCAGCCCTCGCATACATGACTAACACCCAGAAACAAGCCCTACACACAAATCACGCAACGAGAAGATGAAAAAACGAGTCCCAAACCACAGTTTCATTATAATAAACTATCCGTAGTTATAACCTTTTGAGAAGAGTATACTTTATACTAATAATTAGCAAAATTTCACTATCAAAAAATAAACAATTTCTCAATGCTACCCGCGGAAAATATATCTAGTATTTAATTGTTTTAGAAAGTAATGATTACTTATAAGAATAAATGTAATTCTCTTCACCTTTACAAAAACCACACATTGTACTCCATTCTTTACTAGTTAGAAACTTTTCTAATTTTCTTTGGTGATGCTCCTCCACCTTTTTCAAACATAAAGAGGAATAAATACGGTGAAATTGCACATATAGATACAACCTGTCCAACTTATTTAGCAAAAACAAAGTTCTTCCAATCTTTCTTACACTTTTGACCAAAAAAATAAAAAATCTTTCTTTCACGTGGTTTAATACTACCAAAATCACTAAAAATATTAATAATTCTAATAAAAATGCTACCAAATTTAAGAAAATTACTACCAATTTCACTAAAAATACAAATAATTCTAATAAAAATACTAACAAATTCAATTAAAATATCACTACATTATTTATTTTACAATATTATTTTTCAATAATAATATATCAATTTTTCCGATACTACTATATTAGTTTTGTTGATTTTGGTAGTTTTTTTTTTCTTTTCTGAAATCGGTAGTATTGACCTAAGTGAAAGAAAGATTGAATAGCTTTGTTTTTGCTAAATAAGTTAAAAAGAATGTACTCAACTTAATTTTCTCTAAAATGAATAATATATCTGAAAAACTAATAGTAACAGAACAACCAGACAAATATCCAAAGTCGAGGCCTACAGTTAAATAAAATCAAACAGAAGAACAAGAAACTAAACAGAATAAAAACGTAATAATATATTCAAAAGTAAAAAAAGAATAGCCTACCTACCTTGACAGTGATGGAAGGGTGGGGGTGTGAGTAATCATCAGGAATAACAACGTAATCTGACAAAACCACAACGTTGTTTTGAATATCCTCAGACACACACTTTGTACCACTCTTTGGTAAACTCATCCATATCGCCTCGCTATATACACACAGACACGTCATCATCATCACCACTACCAAACTCATCTTCATCACCCTCTCTCTCTCTCTCTATATATATATATATATATATATATGTATATGTCTTTCTTTTTTAATCTTCAACGCTTGTCAAACTCTCTCTTACTACCTTTCTTTCTATTCCTTTTCTTTTCTTTTTATTATTGATGTAAAATTAAGAAATATAATATCCTCTCGAACTATGGGCCATTTGCAATAACCCCCCATCAACTATTAATTATTTTCAATTTACCACCTTAAACTGTCAAATCCTTGCAATTAACCCCCAGTTCATATTTATAATGACATAACTTTTTATTCATTTTACAATTTTATTTTTTTTATATATATAGTTTGTTAATTCACATGATTTAAGATACCAATTACTCTAAAATGCCATCACAATAGGATTTACATAAGAAAATATTATTTTAGTGAGATAAACTTTTTTTTTTGTCATTCCATAAAAAAAAAAAAACACTTGATATGCATTAATATCAAATGATTGATTATAATAAATGAAAAATCAACCAAAATGGATAGTCGAGCATAAAGTTATATCATTTAAAAGATAACATAGGGGTTAATTGCAAAGGTTTAATAGTATATGGGGGTAATTGCAAGAAGTGATCGCTCAAAGGGGTCATTTACAAATGACTCATAGTTCCAGAGGGCTATTTGCATTTTACCCGGAAGAATAATACTAATACCCATCTGGTTCTTTTATAGAGCTATTGATACGAATTGGTCCTCTTTAGTTTATTAAAACTTCTATTTAGTACCTTGTAAGAATCGATGCTAGTGTAATGGTTTGGTGTTTTGAGAAACGTTACATAAATTTGCAGGAATTTGAAACAAGCGAATTCATTCGAGGATGGGATTAAATAGCGGTTTCATTGAGCTTGAAAATATACTTGTTTTTATTCATAAGTTATTAGAATGAGCTCGCCGTTTCATTGGATCAAGCAATTGTTGTAAAATTTTAAAGTTGAATATGAAAAACTAAATTGAGCTGAAAAAGCACCAATTAAGCGTGAAATCAGTCCTTATGTAATGGATGACTGAACCATATTTCTTATAAATCTTACATAAGTTGACATATGTATGATTATCATTCGATTTAAATTGGTCATTTTCGAAAGATTTAGACTGCAATTGCGTCATCTTACGATTGTGCTAATGATGTTAGTGAAACTATAATAATGACTTAAAATGGCCAAGTTTATCAATTTTAAAAAAATGTGGACCAATTCGTCATTACAATTGAGTGTGTTTTACTTTTAGTGCACCAAAATGATCATAATCTAACCGATGTGTGCGATTACTATGATTACATTTGTTATGGTAACAAAATATTGATAAATAAATAATAAAATAAAAAGTATGCATGAGTGGGAAGTACGTGTGGATGAGTGGGGCCAGATCTTTGTAAAGAAATATACCCGTCATCGCTTGAACATGTGAGTGCCACGTGTTTACATTGATGATGTGGCCTCTTTCCATTGGAAACTGTTGTGCGTTACAATTTATTTTTAAGTATGTGCTACCCAATTTTACATTTGAGAATTGGAATTTCATATCGATTATTAACTTCTAGTTAGGATTTGAGATTAGTCATTCGTGAAATCGTTGGTGTTTGACTTGCTTAATTTTTTTTTTATATTTGTTCATTTATAAACGAACGTAATAATTAACAAGAATTTGACGTTCATCTATTAATTGAAGTGAACATAAATACGATTCTGTTCGTTTCGTCTAAACTCATATTCGTATAATTTATATATATAAATTTTGATAAAATCAAAAAATCAAATCTATTAATGTTGTAACAAAAAACTAGTTAGTATCACTACAAATTAATAAATTTATTTATACTATAATAATATTAATGATATGTTTGCATTATTTCTAACTTATTAAAATAATTAATATCATCATATTATAAATACAGTCACCGATTTTATTATTAAGTGCTCGACTTCTTAAAGTAGTTATTTATACATATGTAAAAAATAATTTATATATTAATAGAATATATAAATTTAAAACTAAAGAAAAATTGATGTTATAATGTCAAATAAATGAATTAACTAATGTTTTTTTAATTTGTAGACAACTTTGTCATAGTAAACAATACAATAATAAATGATAAAATTATATTAGATTTTAAAAATAAATAAATACTATTTTTTTAATTATTAAATGTTTTGAATTAATGAAATAAGACGTTCATGAACAACTCATGTTCGGCTCGTCAAATGTTCGTTCATGAACATGAACTGAACATGAATAAGTGTTTGAGCTCGTAAACATAAATATGAACAAAGACATGTTCGGCTCGTTTCGCTTCATTTACAGCCCTAGTTTACTATGATAATGCGTTACCAAAAAATAAATATATTTACACAAAAAGAAAAAAACTATCTTTGGCAAGTTCGAATTAAATTATGTCCTGCTGTGATTAATATAAACTTGAAATTATACCATGAAGGAAGGGATTGCACAGAATAAGATTTTCTTTATTACATTTTCCGGCCTTAGAATTGGACACCTAAGTTTAAAAAAAATTGGCGTTTTTTTCTTAGTTAATTCGGAAAAAAAGTTATTAGTGGAAAGATAGAAAATATAACAATAAATTCTTATTGTCAAGATCATACAAATAAAATTGTTATGTTAAATGGGGTTAATTTGAATCTTATTCATCTTTTAATTTAAACTTTTAATATTTTACACACACAAAAAACTCGAACACCTGACCTAGCAAAGTGGGAACAAATATAGAAACAAAACTTTATCATTAGACCACGCTCTGTTCTATGCAATTAAATTAGCATGTATATATATACACACAATTACCGAAATTTTTTATATAGTAATTAAAGCTACAACTTTTTTGACGCATGTTGATTCGACGACACCTAAACTCAAAGACTTATTGAGCTCACACTAGGACCGGGCCTGCTTAACATGTACTACAGAAAATATCATATCAATAAATATACGGGTTAATCTACCAATTGTGATATAAAGGTTTGCACCCGTCGTTAAATCTAACAATTTTCAAGTGTGATTTTGCATAATCGGTTATACTTCATTATTGATAGGTTCCTCCCAGTAAGGAGCTTTCGGAGATGACATTACAAACTTGAATGTCAACAGACGTTTTCAACCACCACATTGTAAAATTTTAAAAACTCTCGACCGAAATACTTTTCTGTCATTGCCCTTTTATTTCACGTAGGTTCTTCATTTTCAATCAGAGACTCACTCCCCACAAAATTTCCGTCACATGGTGAGTCAATAGGTTCGGCCTTTTTTGGTCATTTTTTAGTCCTTTTGGTTAAAAGCATCCTCGGCCTCAATCATACATTTCGGAGTTATCCGACTTGTGTACTAGAAATCGATACACGTTACTATTTTATGCATATCCGATAAATGTACAATCGATCTTTTTGGTCCTTTTCTAGTCTTTTTTGGAGCTGCAATTGACCACTTAGCTAGACAAGCTCAAACATTTAGGAATTTATAGCAGCAGCCGTAACTCTTCCACAATTCATAAGTTGGTATGTCTAACTTCGTGTGTGGAAGTTTATTCAACACATAATTAGTAAAAACCAAAAATTTTCCTACATATTCTACGGTAACCCTAAACTAATACATGTATTTATAACTTATAAATTATTTCTTACATCTAATATATTGTTTGTACTAAATTATTTTTAATCTGATGCACCTCCTCCCTATACTTAATTAAATCTTAAAAACAGATTTTACTAACATAACAATCATAAAAGAGCATATATAAAAGTCAATCAAAGGCATTAAAACTTGGACTATTCTGGGCATTAATTGCTCGAACTCCTCCCACCTCCTAAAATAAAAGGGACAAATGAGCCACAGTTTAAAGTTCATCATAATTGAGCAGCTCGAAGAAGGGAAGTCTGGTTTTGAAAAGAGGACACGAGAGATTGAACTTCAGATATCCTCTTATTTCTTTCTCCTTATCTTCCATATATAGTAGCCAATTTGCTCAAAAGCTCTTGTTTTCTTGAGTCAATTTTTTGGCAGGAAAGATTAAACCTATAAGAGAGTTTCGAATTTTTTAACAGACCTTGGGAGTCCTTGAAATTATGCACTATGTTTGTGGCTTTGGAGTGCCTGACCTGGCATCTTTAAACCTAACAAAGTTCCTTTTCAGATCCTCAGAAATGAGGGAAAATGTAGCCTTTTATTCTAAATACACCTAAGGAGGAGGCAAAGTAAGAGTTCATTCACTAAATTTTGAGCTTCCACTATTCGGGAAGAAGAGGTTTCAAATATTGGAGTCTCTAGAAGTCCATGAAGGATAGAAAGTAGAGCAAAGTAAGAACCAAAGGTTATAGAGTTATGATCCAAAGGAGCTTACAAGAAAACTGTTGGAAAAACATTGGTTTTTGTTTGAGTGAATGCTATTAATTTAGTGGTTACAAAACCATTCATTCTCCTCATTTATGTGTCTTTAATTGTAAAATGAGTTACTAAGAAAATGTTTAAAAATGATGGTCTTTGTCCATTTTTTTTGGGACTTTTCCATGACAAAGAAAATAGATGGCATATATACACATTCACACACATACACATATGCATACATATAGAGATAGATTACCGCACCATCAACGGTCCGACCGTGACTCGGTGCCGTTTCCGCTGAGTCACATGTGATAGACGTTCTACCTTGGGAACAAAGTGTCCCATTTAGCCAGAAGCAGAGGTGGCGGGGCAAATATCGTTTAAGGGAATCTGCTTGCAGTTAACTCGTCTCGGACTTTAGTCCATTTCGGTATCATTTACATTATTTTATGTTAAATCTTGTATTTGATATTTATATATTTGAGGAAACCATTTTCTGTTTATTTGTCCATTTTTTTTCCGTAGAAATTACTGTGTTTATTTACAACGTACCCAACAATCTTAACGATATCTAATGTTTCGTACGTTAATACAATAATTTCGGTGTATGGATTTACAGAAAATTATTTCTTTCTCCGTAATCGTTCTTAGTAAAATCATTTTCTCTTAATATTTGGTTTCGGAAATTTGATGTTTACGGCTAAAATGGTTTTGGATTGTTATATCATGTTTTATTTTGATGCTTGGTTTTTTGATAAATTTATTTGGAAAATCATTTTATGACAAACTTTTAGTTTTAAGAAATTGGTGTTTCCGATTAAATTGTCAAATGCGTTTTTCCGTTTGTTTTACCTTTTGGGGGTTTTGTGAAAATCCATTTTCCGGTTAAAACCGTGATTTATGTGTAAGGCCTTATTTTGGCATATGTATTATTTATCATGCATGAATCATCTTAATTATTGAATTCTCTGCATATTTGGATGTAGCATGTTGGTGTAAATTTTGTACCATGTATGTCTGATTTGTGTGTACATGACTTGGTAACGGTTGAATTTTATTTCACAATCGTAGAAATCATTTTCACATGTTATGTTACTATATGTTAATGAATTTTCTTTTGAGATTAGTCTGTGTGAAATTTATGGTATTAAAATGTCAAGTGTATTTGTTACTAAATATCATCTTGCTCAAGAACAATGTTGTTTGGAGTAGCTTATCAGTGCGCCTTTTTTGCTTTACTGTTACAGTATATTTGAGGAATATACATGTGTTGTTATTTTGGTATATGATTTAAATGTTAAATATGAATGCTATGATAATAATAATGGTATGTTGCTGGAATTGTTATTAGCATTTGATAAGATTTAAATGTGTCCACTGTTGGCACCGGTTGCAAACTTTTGGAATTTGCAGAAGTTTTCTATTGTGTCCTTATAATGTTAGAAATGAAACGTTTCTTTGTTAGTAATAAGACCAGAATTTTTAATGCTTTCATTGCATTTTATAATTGGTAATAATGGCTTGTCAGTTATGGAAACGTTTTGTATTACACTCCGGAGTAAGTGTGTACTACTTTATATTGGTTTGTGAAACTAGTTATAGTGTGAAGCCTTTATAATATTTGGATTCGTTTACTGTCTTGTTATAAAGTGGATTTATATGCAATGTTGATGGGTATATGCTATTGTAATGGGTTGTTATACCTATTTATTTACTTATAACATGGTTTCAATTTAAATGTTTTATTCGGCTAGCTTTATTGTTTGGGCAGTAAAAACGTCTTATTTATTGACATGTTAGTAATTGCTCATTATTAACAAGATATTAATTTGGAAATTGTTTTGTAATGTTACAATAATAAATCATGAGGATAATATTATAGTCAGTCATTTTGATATTTTATTTGTGAGCAATCTATTTAGAGAGTAAATTATATTGTTATTGATTTAAACATGTTTATTGTTTTCATGTTAATAAAGGACTAACACTTTCCAATGAGTTTTTGTGTAGTCATATGGATCTAAGAAATGGAATTGGAGGATTGGTGATTATTCGAAACAGTTCTAGTAAAAGCCATTAAATTGGGAATTACGACAGAAATTGCTTCGGAATAGTTCTTGTAAAACCATTTTCTGATTTTCAGAATTTGAGGCTTACGACAGAACTGGTTGAATTCTGAGATTGTTCTGTGTAAAATCAGATTTATCTGATGTTTACGGCTGAATAAATTTTTCAGAATTTGATAATCTTTTTTCGGAAATGAACTACAATACTCTTGCAAAATCAGTTTCTTGAAACCATGCGTGATTATAGAAATTTAGTGTTTACGAAGGAGGATTTTTAGTTTTATTTTTCGAAATTAGATTGTGCGTGTTTGTTATTTGAGATAATAAACAGTTTCCTGCGGGAAATGTCCGGAACACAGTGGGTGCTGAAACTGACCAGAATATTGTGGGTGCCTGTATAACTCATATTAATTTTACATGAGTGCATATTAATGACGGGGGTCACAAATTTGAAACCACCATTATTAAAGACACTAATGTGGTGATATAATGGTTGGAGTCCTTATTAATTGTGATTTATTGCAATTTAATTTGGAGGGTTACAAAATTTATAACGGTGATCATTAATGAGATTAATGACGATTATTTATAACTTTTTATTAATTGTAATTAATCGTAATTTAATTTGAAGAGTTATAAATTATTTTAACGTCAATCGTTGTTGGCATTTATGGAGAGCTTTATTAGCTATCTACAAATTGCATTGACGAGTCGGTTACATATTTGAATGAAAAGTTATTTAATAACAAACTTCGTTCATCCAAGAACAAATAATTTGATGATAGACAAATTACAAATGGCCGTTGAGTTTTATTTTAAGAATAAACAAATATCGGCTATTTTATTATTTGTTGAATTAACATCTTATTTATTTGTTGGAAAAAACATTTAATAATTTGTTGAAATAACATATTGTTAATTTGTTAGTAAAACATATTGTGAATATGTTGAGTTTGCTATTATTGAGAATATTAATTTAGTAATATTATATTACTATTATTGGGGGAGAACCCCAAGGGTCCCACAAATGTGGGGGTAACCCGTCGATCCTGTAGACCGAAAATCTAAACGTACCCCAAAGCGCCTACAGATGAGTGAGAGAATATCTAACGGTTCAGTGGTATAGACCTTAAACGTCTGAAATAAATGATAAAATTCATTTACCACATTGAAAGTTGTTAAGTTTCTCAATAAAAAAGTGCATGTCCTGAGTGAGCACAAAGGGAATGCACGAACTGTGGGGGCGTTAATGTGTGAAAACGTTTTAAACGTTTGGAAATCCACTAACAAGTGCAAGCATACAAATCTGAATAATGATCAGTGGTTTTTGAAACCTAAAGGGCAGTTGCCTTTCGGTAGCCAAAACACTATGATCAAATTGATATAAGTTTGCTTGTTTGTGGCAACACATGAGTGACTATTTGTTCAAAATGAGCATTTTAGTCGATACTCTTGTGGTCAATAATGACATGTTGAGTTATTCAACTAAGTCACTGATTTGACATGATATAGTAGGTCATGAAAATATAAAACCATAAAAGTTTTATTTTTCTAAATCTATTATTTAAATTGAAACGCGAATATGAGTTTGTGTTCGAAGCAATGTATTGCTAAGTCTTCAGTTCGAAGTTTTGAACGGAGTACATAACCTAATGGTTTGATGCATTTGAGATGCGTGCAAACCAAGATAGGGTTAAAAGGTATTTTCTCATTTTATTGATGGTTGTACAAAACACTGATATGTCTACTTGATGAGAAGTAAAGATAAATTAGTCGAGATATTCATTCAAGTAAGAATGAATACGTGAATTATATTGTTGAGGATTAAGGCTTGTCAGAAAACATGTGTTAATCATGGGTGTTCTGTTATGTTAATCTACCAACTTTAATTCAATGATTAAGTGTTAATCATTAAATGATAGACTATTCTTGGACGTGTTAGATATTATCTAACTAGTTCCAAACGGTATATACACATGGATATGAATACATGGTAATTATAAATGAAACGGTGAATATGAGACGTCATTCACACAATTGTATTGCTGGAATGACACCAATCGTTAAAGAACGACTTATTATGCTCTTGAGCAAAAATGTATTTCTTAAACGATGAATATCATGTTGATAAGTTCAGGGTAAAACTCTGAATTTGTGTGGAAAGTGAGCTTTCCGCAACCTATGTGTTAAACAAACTACCACTTAGGAAGTTGGACCAAACATTCAGAATTATAGAAGGCATGGTGCCTGACTATAAGTTCGTGAAAGTTTGGTGCTACCTAAGAAATGTCGCAATCTTGCTCCTTGAAGGACTTGGATAAGATCGAAAACGTTAGATTGTGTGTTCATCGGATAAGCATAAAATATAGTGTTGATCGGTTTCTAGTACATAAGTCAGATGACTTTAAGGTGCATATAGAGTTCTATGTCCGAGAAGCATATTTTCTAAAAGAGAAGCTTTCCCGCAAAACTCTAACTCTTGGCGAGTGTGATTAATATATTGAAGGTTCAAAGTATTACGCTACCCAAGACAAGTGAACACTCAAACGGTGCTGGAAAAGTGGGGAAAGTGAATCTTGTAAGTAAGATAAAATGCCTCGGCATGGTAAAATGGTAAGTAATGAAACATCCTTTGTCCCTTGACCTTCATGAGTGAAGGTGAATCGACAACATTGAAATAATCAATGTTATCCATATATGTGTATATGGGAAGATGCCATCAACAATGCGGTTGATAGGCACATGAGAAATAAAGTCAATTACTTTAAGTAAACTGACGGTTCTGATAATTTTAATGTTTATACCCTAATCTCTATGAAAAGACGCATCATTAATTAATGAGAACATGTGTTTTATAAATGGAGATCTAGATAATTAAAAACAACCCATTGGGTCGTGGTTCCGTGTAAAGTAAGCCAAGGTGTGAAAATTTGTTAAGTCACTATATGGACTAAAACAAACACCTAACTTATCATAGGTAGTCTCTTGTGCGTCAAGAACTGTACTAGACCAGGTATAGCCAACTCAGTGAGCAGATCGAGTAGATTTGCCAATGAGGTTTCTCATATACATGAGATATACTGCCAATCATGAACTGCATTATACGAGATGTCCAAAATATTTGGAAGATATTTAGATATCAAGTGTATCTCGAACTTTAACAGTACAAGGTCCACGAGTGGATATATTTGTACTTAAAGAGGTTGCAGTCTTATGGAGGTCTGTAAAACAGGCATGCATACGTGGATCAACTAACTATGAAATCAGAATTCATAATGTTGTAGACACAGGAAAAAGGCAGACTGGCTGAGAAATTTTGGGAGGTATTCCCAAGTGGCCAAAATTTGTTCCCTCAATAAGCTTGCACTGATAAAGTCAGTCAGTTATTGAACAAGATCAGAGGAATTGTATAATGGAAAGTCCCGATAAAGTCATGACATAGTCGTCGGAGACACAAGTCCGCAAAAGGAATTGCTAGCAAACAGTGTGGTATCCTTAGAGTTTGCAAGGTCTAAGGATAATAATGTGGATCCATATACAAAATGCTTGACTCGTTGAGGAGTTGGAGCATCATCGAGGGAAATGGGGTTTGAAGCCCAATAAATTGGAAACCTTCGCATAGGTAACCCAACCTGAACTGGAAACTTCAGTCTCAGGTTCAATGGGAGACTGAATTGTGCGGGTTACCGAACAAAGCACTCGAGAACATAAGTTCTCAGCCCATTTCTATGATGAAAGAGTGATAGACCTGTACCATTTTAATGGTGAGCATGAGGCTCTTAATGAATCAAGTATCTCGAAGGTCGAGTAGGGTGAGTCAGGACACATTTGACTTGAAATCACCTATAACGAGTGTGTATGGCCGATACTATGTGATGATCTAGGACTAAATCACTAGAGCACTCGGTTAAATTTGCCAAGGCAGTCCAGGGCCAAATATGGACAACAACTAAAGGGCCTAGTAAGTGTTATAGAGATGGCACTGTGCGGGTATTATTTTGTTATACACAAAACGTTGAGGGTTCAAAGCATTACGCTACCTAAGGTAAGTATATACGAAATGTATTTCGCTATGGCAGGTTCAATATGTGCGCTAACTGTCCTTATGCAGTGATGGTTCTCTCGATTGCATTTAGTTACACGTTGCATGTTTTAGATCGCATTCTTGTGGGGGATTGTTGAAAAAACATTGGTTTTTGTTTGAGTGAATGCTATTAATTTAGTTGTTACATAACCATTCATTCTCCCCATTTATGTGTTTCTTTAATTGTAAAATGAGTTACAAAGAAAATGTTTAAAAAAGATGGTCTTGGTCCATTTTTTTGGGGACTTTTCCATGACAAAGAAAATACATGACATATATACACATTCACACACATACACATATGCATACATATAGAGAGAGAGTACCGCACCACCAACGGCCCGACCGTGACTCGGTGCTGTTTCCGCTGAGTCACATGTGATAGACATTGTACCTTGGGAACGAAGTGTCCCATTTAGCCAGAAGCAGATGTGGCGGGGCAAATATCATTTAAGGGAATCTGCTTGCAGTTAACTCGTCTCGGACTTTAGTCCATTTCGGTATCATTTACATTATTTTATGTTAAATCTTATATTTGATATTTATATATTTGAGTAAACCATTTTCTGTTTATTTGTCCATTTTTTTCCGTAGAGATTATTGTGTTCATTTACAACGTACCCAACAAAAACTGCCATGTCCACTGCTCAAATAATCAAAGAATTGACCAAACTCTTGAGGGCTAAATCGATGAAAGGTGGCTTGAGTTTACTATGAGTGGAAGAATTGGATCGGAACATCACCATTTCAGTATAAGATACCGACAGATAATATAGAAATTTTGATGAACACACGGTTCATAAAGTGAGAGGAGAAAAAATATCTCAAAAGTTTAGTCAAATTATCTTTGTTTAGCTCAAAAATTGTTGGTCCGGTGCGGCTAAACCTTAGAGGGGAGGTGAATAAGATTTTTAGCGTTTTTCGCCTAATTTAAACTTAAGTGTAACTAACAACCCAACTATCGCAATTCTAAGCTTAAGAATTTAATAAACGTTAATGAAATGCAAGAAATCTTAAACGCAAGCAAGAAAATAAGCAATAATATAAGTTGCGGAAAGTAAAAGTTTAGGAAAAGAAATTGACACCGCAATTTATAGAGGTTCGGCAAAACGGCCTACGTCCTCTCCTCGGTATTCACGCTACCGAGTATTTCACTAAAAAAAAGTTCTTTCCGATTTTACAAATCCTAACGAGCTCATCAATCGATTCGCTCACCCTCTACCCGAGGTTCCTACTTTTGATACAAGTGGAAGCGAACACGTCTACGAGTCAACGACTCCCCCTCACTCTATGAGTATCCAAGTGTTTAACCTAGAACTTTTAACCAACACTTTGGCTTAAAAGCTTCTACCCAAACACTCACTCACAAATGAGCTTATAAAACGCTCTTTACAAAATTGTTGAAATTAAAACAACTCTCACAATTTGATTGCTTCTAAATAAGCTAATTTGTGATTTTGATGTTGTTCGATCTTGGTTTGAGCTTGTATTCGCTTTCTCTTCAATTTCCCTCTTTTTGAGCTTTTTCTCAGCTATGGTGATTTTAAGTGTGTAGGATGGAAAGAGGTTGAAGGATGATAAATGTTATATTTTGGGAGAGGGATTTGGCTGTCTTTGTAGACCAATAGGTCTGTATGACCGTTGGTAGTGGTTGAGGGTTTTTTATCCATTGGTTTAAGCAATTCCCCAGAATAAGTTGAAAAGCTGAATCTGCAGAAAACGATCGGTCGTTTTCTGCATTTCGATCGGTCGTTTTCAGAAAACTATCGGTCGTTTTTGACCAGACGATCGGTCGTTTCTTTAGTATTCCCGAAGTAATTTGTAATTTCTTCGTTTTAGCTCCGATTCTGGTTCCGCTTGAACCTGTGGCTTTGTTTTTCTGTGCTCTATCTTTCTAACATTCTGAAATTTACATTTTCTACTTTTGGAAAAGACAAAGCGTTATATCATCGAAATAGAGAAATCGTAAAATCATTAAAAACATAATCAAACTTATAATCAAAATCAATTATTGAACCCATGGTTCAACAAAAATGAACATCACTATTTCAGTATGAGATACTTTTTAGTTCTAATTATCCTTGTTTAGTCATTTTAATCCTTTTAATTTTTTTCAATTCTAACATTTAAGCGTGAAGATCATGTAAATTTTCTTCTTCTGGGTTTTAGTACCCCATATTTTAGTTTGCATCATTTATAAAGAAAAGGTGGCCAACTTCGTGAATGAGTTACAATGACACTTACAAGATGCTTCAAAAGGTTGATTTCACACGAGTTATGATAGATAATTCACATAACACAATAACTCTACCACAATTTTTTACACTGACGTATATGATTACTTGACTCATTAGAAAGAAGATTTTATGAAAGGAAAGAAAAATATTTTATGTATATATGAAAAGAGTTGCACAAACATGAAAAAAGGAGCATGCTGTATTAAATGCCAAGAGAAAAGTATGATGATTTTTCTTTTCGATCAAAAGTTAATATGAACATTTAAATTATGATAATTAATTGGTAGGTAAAAATGGGATGAATACAATCCGAAAATTAATACTAATATTTACATAATGTACAAAAGATATCATGAAAGCTGAGTCCATATTAATTTCTTCAGTAAATAGATAATTTAATTTAGTAACAATTACTACCTTTCCTTCTATAAATTTTAAGACCACTAAAATCAATGTCTAACATTGATAACTCCACCGTCTTCCCCTCACCTCACCCCTGTTAGAGATTTAGGGTATGATAATCCTGGATAACTTCGAAGAATCGTGTTCGTACACTTTCCGAACAAAGTATTTCGACCCTATTATTGCCTGGGTTCACGAAATCTTTGTGGGGATAATTCTTGAAGAACAATCTGTTTCTGGCAAGGAGAATAGATTAGGAAATGTAGAGAGAATTTTCTTATATGTTTCTGTGTTAGAAATCGAGGCCAAATGACTTCTTATATAGGAGATCAATAACCGAAACTGAAAGCAAGCAACTGTTCGGAAAAGAAGCAACAGCGGGACCCCAGCCAGGGGCTCTCGCCCCTTGGACCCCGCCAGGGGCTCTGCCCCTAGGAACCCGCCAGGGGCTCTGCCCCTTGGAACCCCGTTTCAATTCTTCATATTCAATTATACGTTGGCTCGACGAGCGTGCACTCCGCACTTCCCTAACTCGTTTCCGAGTTTAACGCATTATTGCATCGGCCTATAATAAATCACATTACTACTAAAATACATTGATGACACTAAAATCACCAACAACCCCACCCCCTTTCTCTCTCTAGAGGGTACTACCAGAAAACCCTATGTTGTTGTCAAGCTATAAATAACAAGTTTAGTTCAACAATGGACATCATTGTTCGTAATGTTTGTAAGTTTTCCCCCCTTTCTTTATTTTCTTTGGTACTTATTTGTGATTTCTTTAAGTTTTTATACATATCTCTACATTTTCTGATTTTCAATAATAGAGCTATTATCAACGTTTCCACAACCATTTCTAGTTATTTATTACGATATGAGAGGCTATTTTTTTCGTCATGTAAATCTCATATCGTCATTCGGGTACACAGTTAGCCATGAATTTTACATTAAAGAAAAATATTATGTTGATCAACGTATGCTTTTGATTTTGGAAAAAAAATATCAGTTCCCACGAGTACCCTAAAAACATAAATTCTTAAATTATTCAATTTCCTAAGAAGGCATTTAACAAAACACGGTAGCGTGGTTGAGTTTCATCTGTTAGTCATTTGGGTACTCACACACGCATGCACACAAATATATATATACATCACACATATATCTATATATATTAAACTCCACACGCGCACACACACATGTACATGTGAGTTTTCACTTTTTGAAATGAGATACAAAAATAAGTAAAAAAAAAAAATCACATCTCAATTTTATCCTTTTAGAAAAGGTAATTTTGCTTTTTTTTTAATAAACAATTATAAAATATGGTTCCTGACTATGCGGGGAATGAAGAAGGAGAATATCGTTAAGAGAATGGATCGTTTGTTCATTTCATACAATCCAGGTATGGGGGAAATTTCGAAGTATCACTGGTTTAATTTTCTTTGTTTATGTATAGGATTTTATTTTTATTATTTGTTTATTGCACATCTAGAATTTTACTAATTGCCTGATAAATTTGTAGTATATGATGTCATAATGAGTAACAATCTATACATATTAAATTTGCAAACAAATTTTTTAGAAGAACAAATTGGAACTATGTGTCGATATACTCCGCCAGTTATGATTAGTATGCTTCTGAGCAAATAATATTCTTTACTGTCAAAATCCAATACGTGCAATTTTTTATATCCTCAATCGAACCTACAAACAGGGAGAAGTTAAGTGGGGACGATCGGATGCCACGGCACCCCCCATAATTTTAGAAATCCCAAGTGACGCAATTTTTTTTAGTACAATTTCTTTTTAGGTGTAGATTTGGCACCCCCAATAAAAATATGTTACTTGTACATATATTTTGGCACCCCCCATTTACACATCCTGGCTTCGCCTCTGCCTACAAAGCGAATAGTTTATTTTATTTCTTCGAGCAAATCGTTCCGCTGAATTACTCCCCATCATGAACTACCTGTTCGTTGGGCTATTTTTTATTATTTAATAAATGGTGGGGGAAAACCCACCTTTTATTTTATTAATAATGAAAAAATAAAAAAGGAGGGAAAACCTCAACAAAATGTCTCAGTGTTACAAAGAAATTAAGCTAGGCTTAATTGAAACCAATAAAGAACTACAAGGACTAAAAATGAAATAAATAAAAAACATCTTGATCTGTCCACGCGTCCTATACGGTGCTTTGTCTTCTTCATTTACAGATAATTCTTCTCAGAAAGGTTAGAGAGAGATTACCAAAAATGACGATCTCCACTCATCTTCATTCTCAACATAACCAGTCCATATCAAATCCGAATATAAGATTCCATCTTCTCTTCTAAGTCGATCCTTTTTCTTAGCGATGTATGATCGTTGAGCTATTTGTTATCCATTTAAAGTTCCTCTGTATCCTTTTCCTTATAGTCGGTTTTCTCTTTTTTAGACGTACAGTTTATTTTATTTTCACTTTTTCCAAAACCTTATTACATTAAAAGAAAAGACCCCAATAAAAGCAAACATAAACAAACATAATTTAACAAAATAACAAAAACAACAACATTTTTAAGCCCGATACTTTTATCTTTTTCTTGACCCAATACTTTATCTTATAAAAAAATTCTGCAGAAATCACACTTCATCATCCCAGCTACACTTCATCCAATAATGAATTTGGCTATTTGCCTCGATTATTTTCAAACCATCTTGTGATTTTTGTGTAACTTTTTTGCCTCTTGCTAAGGCGAGCCATTGATTTACTTTATCAAAACTAAAGCATATCCTGAATCTACTACACACTAGATGATATTCACCATAAGGTCTCATAATGATCTGACGACTTTGGCCTTCCTCTTGTCTTGTACCGATGGACTTTTATCCTTTCTGGATTTTTTGATACACCAACCCCTTTTCACTTTGTTGTTTTCTCTTTCTTATTCCACTCTTTATATTCGTCTAGATGGAAACCACATGGAGACAAATTTAGATCCACTATAAGGTCATCCTCATATTGAATAATAACATGATCTAGATCAGAGTTCCCAACTTCTGGATTAAGAATATTATCTTCATATGCTTGAGCATCTAGCATGCCAGATGATGCTACATTAGAAAAATTAGGAGTGTTCTTTCAAGGAGAATAGAAGTGATAACAACCTTTATATTGTTGGTCCGTAAGTGTCTAAACCTTAGAGAGGGTGAATAAGTTTTACGTACGATTTTCGCGGAATAAAAACTATGAGTTATTAGTGGATTTTGTAACTAAACAATTTCGTTAACTATTTATTGCTAGTTTAAGCTTACGCAAGCAATCAATATAAGCAATAAATAAGTGCGGAAAGTAAAAGTTAAGGGAAAATAAATAACACAAGAGTTATAGAGGTTCGGCAAAACGCGCCTACGTCTTCTTCTCGGTATTCACACTACCGAGTGTTTCACTAGAATCTTCTTCCAAGATTACATCCTAACGAGCTAATCAACCGATTAACCTCCTCCTCACTCTATGAGTATCCCGAATGAAAAGGCCTAGAGCTTTTAAGCTACACTTGCTTACAAAGCCTCTACCCGATCACTCGCTCACAAATGAGTTTATAAATTACTCTTTACAAGATTGAATTTGAAATGAATCACTCACTAACAAATAATATCTCGCTGTTTATAAGATTACAATAATATTACACTCGAGAATATCTATGAATACAAGTGAGAAAATAAGTAGTATAAGCTTGAAGAATTTCTTGTAGGAATTGCTTAATTGTTGTGTATAAATTGGATTGCTTCAACAATGGATTTAGGGGCTATTTGTAGAGCCAAAAATGTCCATTGGCTAGTAGATGACCGTTTGTAGTTGTTGAGTTTTTTGCTCAATGGTTTTTCAGCAGATACCCAGTTCTTCAGGATAAGTCAAAAAGCTGCTTTTTGAATTTCTACAGAAACGATCGGTCGTTGTCTGTAAAACAATCGGTCGTTTTTCTCGTGGACTCTCTGGAAGAAATCAGAACCAAAACGATCGGTCGTGTCTGAAAAACGATCGGTCGTTTTTCTTTTGAACTCACTGGAAGAAAATGTGGACAAAAACGATCGGTCGTTTCTGCCAAACGACCGGTCGTTAATCTCTGGCAATTTCTCGGTTTTCTCGATATAGTTCGAAGGCTCGTAACTTGTTCGTTTTATGTCCGATTGGGGTTCCGCTTGAACCGTTGGCTTCGTATTTGTGTAATCTATCATTTCAAACCTTTGATACGCTAGATAAATGATTAGTATGCAAAACGAGCTTTTATCATGTTTTACAAATTTTGTTATCATTAAAATAATCGATTAGAAGAACATCGTTCAACAAGTATTATGTCTTTAGATATCCTTTCACATTTTAAAATCTTAAAATACTTTGGTCTCGTATGCAAATTTTTAAGGGAACTGCATCGCAGTGTTCCTCGTCTCTATTTTCTTGGTATTCTATTATGTTAGTGTATGAGTCAGTAAAAAAATCAATTCATGGGATTCCAAGAAGGTTGCTTGATCAGATAAGATATATGCTCCCCTTCTTCACTATCTAAGTCTTGTAGTATCTCAAATAAATTGGTTGATTGGGGAATGTTGAGAATTTTTTATTTATCTATTGCTGAAATGTTGCTGTATGCTCCACAATGTGAATTTTATTTTGCATTAATTTGTCATTGTAACGAGACTGTCTTGCTCTTTTCACCCATACTCGTTTTTTCTGGACTAACTTTTGGATTTGATACTTGCCGAAGATTATGTTGTTGTGATTTTGTTACCTGATTATTACTATCCTTTAACTTGTTTGTCTTGTGGCCTTTCTTTGATTTTTTTTTGCAACGAGCATTTCTTCGAACACATGGCGGGCATGAGCAGACCCTTTTTGATTTCTTTGACTTGCTTCATTTCTTGTACCCTCTCCTCGTGTGTTATGGATTACTTGTGACTCCACCTTGTTGCTTTTATTTTTCTCATTCTCGATCCTTAGTTTACAGCTCGAAGCACTTTGCCCGACCTTTTTAAAAGTAAAACAAAAGTTGGGGAGATTTGCATGATCAACGCATTGCCAAAAACCCTCTTCTTCTTCTTCTTCTTCCTTGTAACCAATACAAACTTTTTGCAACAAAACCTTTGATAAATCAATTTCTATACACATTCTCTCTAGCTTTGGTCTTATACAATTAGCCGTTGTTGAATAAAATATTAAGGGGTTTCCGAACACACTAGCTATAGAAAAAGATAGTCTCGATTTGTTGTATATGTGTATATGAAGCAAGTGAAACTAACCCATATAGTAGTAATTGAAGGCTTGTAACATGGGCAAAATTCATACGTTCACTTGAAAACATGCATTGAGGTGGGTGCATGTCTTTAATGTGGTTAAATAGGGTGTAGAATTGGGTTTGTGGGACAATGGATTTAGGTGTGGTAGAGCACTGAATTGAGATTGTTGGAGAGTAATTGGGTGTAAACCGGAATAAAATGTATAAGGGCTACTAGGTTAGGTCAAATTAGGGTTTGAGAGATTTGATCAATCCAAATTAGTCATTTTTTTAGGGGAGTGGAAAGAGCCAAATTGCACATGTAGTTCAACAAATAAGACTCTAGACATCTCTAATTAGTGATTGTACACTTCAGTCTGTGGGTTGGGGATTTTTAGATTTATGGAATTTAGAGAGAGTTCGATTATTAGATTTTTCGGATCAAATTCCTCTAACCCTTCTAGTTTTTCTTTCCTTTTTTTAATTCTATAGATTTAAAATATCCTTATCCAAAGTTGCTTGCTTAGCTTCACCGAGAGATTTTTTATCTCTCTTCCATATTTGGCTATTGTTGTTCTTCTACTAATTTCTTCTTTTAGGGCAGATCGCATCTCATCGTCATATGTGGAGTTAACAGATCTTAGAGTATTCATTTGCTTGTTGTAACTCGTCAGATGCGATGTGCGGTAAAAGAGTAAATTAGTAGAAGAACAACAATCGCCAAACATGGAAGACATATCAAAAAGCTTCATCAACGACGATGATATGCAATGTGCTCTAAACGAATAAGTAGAAGAACAACAATCGCCAAACTTGGATGAGAAATAAAAAAGCTTCTAGATGAAGCTAAGCCAACAACTTTTGATAAGGAAAGTTAAGATCAACAAAAGTAAAAACGGAAAGAAAAAATTAGTAGGGTTAGATCTCTTTGATTTGAACAATCAGATAATCGAACCCTATCCAAATAACATTTTCTAAAAAACCCTAACCCACAAATTGAGTGTACAATAACCAATTAGAGATGTTTAGAGCCTTATTTGTTGAACTACATGGGGAATTTGTCCCTTTCCACTTTCCAGGAGAAAAAATACCTTATTCAGATTAGCCCAATATCTCAAACTCTAATTTTACCTAACCTGCTAGCCTCTATAAAACTTCATCCAGTAATTAAACACCCAATTCATCCTCATAGATTGCATTTTAGTGCTCCACCACACCTAAATGCATTGTCTTAGAAACACCCAACTCTACACCCAATTTAACCACGTCCAAGACCTACATCACTCAAATCGCAACACCTTTCACCATCTCTACTAAATCCTCAACCAGGAAATCCCCACATTCAGCAAAGAACTGGGCGTTGGATGTTGATCTAGAAGATTCTGAGACAATTTTTTTAAAAAAAATGCATGTAAAGCAGAGGAGTTATTCACATAATTGCCATTAAATAGTAACTTGTCTTTTTCAGGTTTTTCCACGCCAACTTTCATGGAAAATAATATTTTTAGTTTACTTTCCCCTGAAATTTTCTCTGAAAAATATGACTGTTTGTAAAATATTAACAGTGTTAATGTAGGTCTAGTTCAATGCGCTAAAATTAGTAATAGTTCTTTTGTTTCTAACTAATAGTTAGTTAATACATTGGCTAATAAGCCTTCAAATCAGTTGACTAATAGAAACAAAATCAATTCATTTCGTCACGTGGTACAAGGTAAGAACACCCTTAGGAACACCCTCTTAAAATACATTAGCCCTAATGTAGGTAGTGTCAAATTTCTAAAGGTACTGCAACATTTATAAATGGAAAAACACCCTTTTAGGGTTTTTTCTTGAACAACAACTCACATACAATGTGATCTTGGAGCAAGCTAAGCTCAAGTGAAATAAATTTGTTTTTTAAAGGATCATACCTAATGGGAATTGCATTTATCTTCTTGAATTCATAAATAAACTTAGTAATGCTCTAAGCCTCTAAGTAAGGGACCAAGTTATATATTGGGATAACCCTTTCACCTAAATCCTTGACCTCTAAGGACTGCCCTTAAATAATATTTTTAAATTGTCTCTATTTGGGTTAATCTGCATGGTTTTTTCCCTTCATTACTAGAATTATATGTTGATGAGGCTAACACATAGCTAAATATAGAATTGTGTGGAAGTTACTAGGATGTGTGTGGAAGTGTGGAAGTTACCATGGACTGTGATTTTGGCTCTGATATAACGGTTGAGGATGAGTTTGGTGAAACATTCACTTTTACGATAAAGTATAATTGGATCCCTAGAATTTCCAGAAATTTCAAAGTGTATGGATCTAACTAGTTATTGCAAAATTATTACTACAAATCACAACATTATTAAGAAATGTACCACATAATGGGTGGTTTATGGTAATAAAAAAGGTAAGAACAAAATGAAACTGACTGCTAAAAATAACAATGTTAACTTTGAAGAAGAACAATATGAAAATCCTTCTAATAACACGCTCACTCCTCTCCCCAAAATGCTACTTAACATCAATGAGAAATGGATCAAAATCTTTAATTTTTTTGAAAGACTTTCAAATTAGGTAGGATCTTCTAACCCTACAAATCAATTGACCGATGGTGTGAAATTAGAAACTACTAATTTTTCTCAATGCTTTATGGATGATATTGAATCCCCTACTAAAGTGGTTTTGATTTAATACCCATTTTCATTGATATTATTAACTTTGTTACTAAGAAAAAACAACCAATTAATGTGGATAATACTTCACTCCCTATTCAACCAGAGGTTAATGTTATACCTTACAAGGGTTATTCCTCCACTAAAAGTTCTAATCTCAATAGTAGTACGATTGAAATGAAAAGAGGAGAGATTCCCCTTCCCAACTGATAAACAATTTACCGGCACTTATCTGCTGATATATTTGAAAACCTCATTGTTGGGAAGTCTTATAACGTAGCCTTGAATAAAGGAACATGAAATCCACCATCTTGAGTTTCAGATATATATACACATATCAATAGGATCCTGAACCTTATAGAAGCTAACACGGCTTGCAAAACCTTTGGAAAAGATAGCGTGTTCGTTACACATTTGCTTACCAAACACAATAGTCTCATAGTTAATGAGATTAACTCAAACTGTTTTGGTAGAACAACTTTTCGTGGTCAAGTCCATATTTTTCTACTTTTTCAACTTCTGAAGGCAAAATTTTCGGTGAACTTGATTATAAGATAAGGACTGAAGCCTATTTGGCAACTGATGAAAACCACCATTTTGTTCAGTATCTAACAAAGCATTGTAATTCAAATCAAGTTGATTTACCATCTCGATTTTAGCTTCATGTTCTTCCGGGTTAGAATCGGTATCGATTTATTTGAAAAAGTTGGAAGCACATGATTTTATGGCATCCAAATCCAGTTCTAATACTTTAGCTAATTTCTTCTCGTCATCCATTGTGTAACCCATATGGGGAAATCTGTCATTTGACTCGCAAGAGCAAGTTAAATTCACATGTTTGATACATGCAAACCTGTCCAGGGAGCACTTGCAGGTAACAACAGAGAGGTACAAGTCGTAATAACAATAAACACATTCTCCATCATCTTTAGGATCAAACACCTTTTTTTTTAGTCGGAAAGTAGCTGGAAATGGGGGTAATATTTTTTCTTATGAAATCATTCGTTCCTTCATTTATAGGGGTGGGCATGGGGCGGATTGTGATTTATTGACCTCAACCCTAACCCAATCCGTAAAATAAATTAAGCGACGGATTGATAAAATTTAAATCTCAATTCAACCCAACCCATTAGAATTAAAACCACAACCTAACTCAATTCAACCCGTAAAAAAAAAGTACGGATTAGGGCAGGTGGATGTGGGTTGATTCTTAAATTTTTATTTTGATCTTTTATTTTTCATAATTTGCACAATCAGCATAAATTTTAAAATAAATTATATGTTTCAAAGAAAAATAAAAATTAAAACCAATTATAATACGTTTATAACATTCACAACAACTAAGAAAATTAAAATATAATAATATCGGGAGATTGTTATTTTTAAATACACACAATATATATAAATATATATTTTTTTATTTTTTAGATATATTGCGGGTTGAAATAGGTTGGGGCGGATTAATCCGTGGTTTGATAACATCAACTCTAACCCAACCCGCCCCGATATTAAGGATTGAGTTTGCTGATTTTTTACACATCGCTATTCATTTCCATTAAAGTTTTTCCGTTTCAATATTTGGCACTTCCCAATGTATATTTGTATATTTCCCCAAGTGCTTAAATATTTTGCATAGTTGACCCTAAAAGCAGCTTATCTCGAGAAAGTGAGGTTTTCTAAACTGTTAGTATAGAGCTCAACTCAATGCACCTTGTCCATGTATTAACCATTCAACTAGTGCCATGTTAACAATTTCAGCACAATTAAATCCAGAAAGGTATTCCCTCGGAAACGTCAGAACAAATTCGCCTGAGTGTTGGACCACTCTATATACTGTTGGGAAAAAACCATGTTTCATGATGTTTTCCGAATTGGTCACGAGTCCAAAAGTTTGGTCAAATTTCATGCGAAGAATCTAAAGTTTAGACTGCGTACTCAAGTGGTTTGAGTAGCTTGTGTGACAAGCTTCGAAACGGTATATCGCATGACCTATTCGGTGATACCTTCCGCAAACTATGTTTTAAATAAGTTGCCACATAAGAAGCGAGATAAGACTCCATATGAATTATGGAAAGGTCATCAACCCAGTTATAAGAACATGCGGGTTTGGGGTTGTCTCGCAAAGGTCCTAGTTCCCACTCCTAAGAGGATGAGAATTGGTCCTAAAATTGTGGACTGTGTGTTCATCGGATATGCACATAATCGTAGTGCATATCGGTTTCTCGTACACAAGTCGGACAATCCCGATGTGCACGTAGATACGTATATGGAAAGCTGAGAGACATCTTTCTTTGAAAATATCTTTCCCCGTAAATTACCTAAATCTGTATCAACTCAAGAGTTGAATAGTGAAGGAAATGTAAGGGCAAGTGAACCGACAGAGGAAGAGGAAGAGGAAGAGCATCGGCGTAGCAAAAGGGCAAGGAAGGAAACTTCTTTTGGACCTTATTTCTTAACCTTCATGATTGAAGGCGAACCGGTGACATAAAAACAAGCTATGTCAAACACCGGATTTCCAATATTGGGAAGAAGCTATCCAAAATGAGATTGAGTCAATCATGCAAAATCACACTTGGGAACTAGTGGATCTTCTGCCAGGATGTAAGCCCCTAGGTCACAAGTGGATCTTCAAGAGGAAGTTAAGGGTTTATGTCACGGTTGAGAAATACAAGGCGAGACTTGTAGTAAAAGGCTTCAGGCAAACTGAAGGTGTCGATTATTTTGACACGTATGCTCCTGTCTCCAGGAAAATATCTATCCGAATCGTCATTGCTCTCGCAGCTTTGTTTGATATGAAAATACATCAAATGGATGTCAGGACGGCGCTTCTAAATGGAGAACTGGAAGAAGAAATTTACATGGAACAACCGGAAGGGTTTGTAATTCCTGGTAAAGAGCATCAAGTGTGCAAACTTGTAAAGTCTCTATATGGACTCAAACAAGCACCAAAGCAATGACACGAGAAGTTTGATAGAATTATGCTATCAAATGGTTTTCGCATTAATGAGTGTGATAAATGTGTCTACACTAAAGGAAGTGGAAGAGACTGTGTCGTAGTCTGTTTCTATGTGGATGACATGATTATAATTGGGAGTACTGATAGAATCAGCTCCACAAAGAAAATGTTGTCACAGCACTTCGATATGAAGGATTTGGGTATAGCTGAGGTAATACTTGTTATGAAGATTAGCAAAACATCAGAGGGGTATGCCTTGTCACAAAGTCATTATGTTAAACAAGTACTAGACAAGTTTGACAAGGGCAGTAAAGCGATGTCTAGAACCCCAATTGAGTTCAACTGTAACCTGAAAAAGAATTTTGGTAAGAGTGTGAATCAATTGGAGTTCTCTCAGGTCATAGGCAGTCTCATGATATAATGAATTGCACTAGACCAGACATAGCAAACTCAGTGAGTAGACTGAGCAGGTACACCAGCAATCCGAATGAGAAACACTGGAAGGCCATCGTGAAACTTCTCAGATATATGAGGTTTTCAGCCGATTATAGGCTGCACTATACCAGATATCTAGCGGTACTGGAAGGGTACTCAGATGCCAACTGGATATCAGACTCCAATAGTAAAAGGTCCACGAGTGGATATGTGTTTATAATGGGAGGAGCTGCTGTGTCTTGGAGATCCTTCAAACAGACATGTATCGCAAGGTCAACTATTGAATCTAAATTCATAGCGTTAGACTTAACAACCGAGGAGGCAGACTGGCTGAGAAGTCTTTTGGAAGGAATTCCAATGTGGCCAAAACCTGTTCCCGCATTAAGCATGCATTGTGATAGTCAATCAGCTATTGCGCGGGCTCAGGATCATATGTATAATGGAAAGTCTCGACATATACGTCGGAGACATAAATTCCTAAGAGAATTGTTATCCAACGGTGTAGTATCCTTAGATTTTGTGAGATCAAAGGAAAACATAGCGGATCCATTAACAAAAGGCTTGACTCAAGTAGGAGTCGAGGCGTCATCGAACGGAATGGGATTAAAGCCCATTAAATTGGTGGCCCCCCCATTAAATTAGTGGCCCCCCCATTGGCAACCCAACCTAAATGGAATCTTTCCTGCTAGGTTCAAAGGGAAACTGAACTATGAGGGCAACCGAACAAAGCACTCGAACCAGTAGTTCCCAGCCCATTTTCCGCGATGACAGAGTGATAGACATGTACCATTGTAAGGGTGAGCTTGAGGCACTTAATGATTCAAGTAACTCGACGGTCGAGTAAGGTGAGTAAGGACACCTTCGACTTGGAACCACCTATAACGAGTGTGTAAGGTTGGTACCATGTGATGCGCTTGGGCTAAATCACTAGAGCACTCAGTTGAAGTTGTCAAGGCAGTCCAGGCCAAATATGCACAACAACTAAATGGCCTAGTACGTGGGTAGAAAGGGCACTGTGCGGGTCTCATGTTGAGATACACAAAGCTAAAGGGTTCAAAGCATCTGTGCTACCTAATAGCAGTATTCCGGATGAAACTACGCTACGACAGGTTCAAGGCGCGCGCTACCTGAGCTTAGGCAGTAAAATTTTACGATTCTCTTGATTTTCATTTAGGGCATGGGCTTTCAAGCCAATTGCATTCATGTGGGGGATTATTGGAAAAAAGCCATGTTTCATGGTGTTTTCCGAATTGGTCACGAGTCCAAAAGTTTGGTCAAATTCCATGCGAACAATCTAAAGTTTAGACTCCATACTCAAGTAGTTTGAGTAGCTTGTGTGACAAGCTTCGAAACGGTATATCGCATGACCTATTCGCTGAATGGGTGTGAATGGAAATTTGCTCCGAAGTTGGACCGTGGAGAGACGAAATCTGAAATTTGGGAGAGGAAGTGGGAAAACAAATGGATGGGGAAACCACCCAAACTATTTCTAAATGCTCGGGCTCGGGCTCGGGTCTCGAGTCGCGAGCACGGGCTTGGGACTTGGGGAATGTTCCGGTTCTGGTTCTGGTTCTGGTTCTAAGAAAGTCTGAGAGTTTTGGATAATAACAAAACAGTCCTAAAAATTCCAGCAAGCTTGTAACTAGTGCAATTAATTGAGAATAATTGCATCATTAATTCAGCAGTTTCGAATACTGAATTAAGTTACCATAATGGCTGAGATTTCAGCTCAGCCTATAAGTAGGCTGCTCTCTCCCACTCTCTAAAGAATCATTTTTTACATTCTGAAAACAGCATAATTTTCTCATAGCATTTAGAAAGAGAGAGAACCACCCACCAACAGCTCGACCTTGACTCGTCGTCAGTTTCCGGTGAGTTATCCGAGACGTTGTACCTTGGAATCAAAGCGTCAACGCAACCAGAAACATTAAGCTAGTTGGACGAATATCGGTTAAGGACAGACTGTCTAACAGTCGCCTCGTCTTTTATTTTTCTGTCTTTTCAATTCATTATTTCAATACCGCAATTTAAATTCTGCAATTTACATTTCTGTATTTTCTATTCAGTATTTTAATTTGTTGTACTTAGGTGTAATATTTATATTTTGTCTTTATCTTTCTGTAATTTAATTAAAGTACTGTTTATATTCTGTAATTTCAATTCTGTAATTAGAATAGTTTTATTTCAATCCTGTAATTTCTATTTCAATCAGAACAGTCCGGCTGTTAAGTTTATACTTTCCAGTCCGGCAGTTTCTATTTATTGTAATTCAGTACATCAGATTATTAATTGATAATAATCTGAATAACGTTTGCTTTAATTTCTTTTCAGTACATACATGTTGTAATCTGTAATTTCAGTTTCAATTTTGAATTAATAAAGATTACACTGGTTTTGATTATTTCTTTTTAGTCTTTATTATTGTTTAATTGGTATTTCGTATACGAAACCAACATATACTTACACACCCTCACACCTCAAAATTACTACATATATTATCAAACTAATTAATATATAATGTCAAATTATCACGTAGTACTTCCTCTCATTTTGTGATTTTAAGGCCTCTATCATGGCGCTAACTCCTAGTAGACCGTAAGGAATAATGAAATTAAGAATTTGGTGAATACAATTGAGTTTTTTGCCAAAATGGTACAGTGGCCTGCCCAAAATACCATAATGGGCTATCTTTCTGTAATATTCCCAAAATGGTCTACTTTCGAAAAACGACCGATCAAAATGATAAAAACGACCGGTCATTTTTATCATTAACTCTCTGGAACAATTTGGACCAAAAACGATCGGTCGTTTTTACCATTTCGATCGGTCGTTTTTCAGACCAACAACGATCGGTCGTTTTGGCCATTTCGATCGGTCGTTTTTATTGTGAAATACTTTCCTATTTAAAAAAACTCATCTCATTTCCCAGACCACTGTAAAAATAAAAAAAAACAGAGCTCTTAGATCATTTTAGGGCAAATCTCAGATCTCTTCCAAAACAGGTAAAAGCTCAATATTTTGTGTTGTTGGAGTATTATTTGAGTAAAATTGATAGTTTTACCGTGTGGTTATCGAAATGAAAAATCCTACAATTATGTGTTATTGGGGAGGTACGATAATGGAAACTATTAGCGAGGGGTTATCTTATGATATTTCTTATAAAAAAAAATTTAAGGTATCTAGAAACACGACAAATGACAAATTTTTGGAAAATTTTTTTAAGGTACTTGATGTATCATCGACTTCAAATCGTTTGAGTTTAACATGTCGTTATCCATATCTGACTACACTTACTGAGTTTAAATATATGCGATTGGCTGTTGATGATAATGATTCGTTGGAAACCATGCTTGAGTTAATAGACGAAAATGGAAGAACGTTTATAGAGTTATATGTTGAAATTGAGCAAGTTTACTCTTCTGATCAAGATTACGGGTTGTATTATAATATTCTTTCCACTAATGAAATCGGTACATCAAGTAGAACACCCATTCGACAAGAGCCAATGCCATAGGTATATTCTGAGAACAACGAACCAGATTTGACACATTTGGATGCAGTGTGTCGATTGGCAGATAATATTGGTTGGTCGATAAAACTTGGGGATGAACCAGAGGATGAAGATCCGGACGTCAATATTAGTGAAAACGAGTCTGACGATGACGAAGAAAATATACAAGAAGTTGAGTACGAAGAATTATCATCTGAAATGGGCTTGTATATGGATGAGGATGAAAACGACCAATCAAGTGGGTCACATTTGCCGAATAATACTATTCCCGATGAAATTCCTATGCATCAACCAATGTCAAGTTTGTTTAATGAACCGTTCGACACTCAAGAAAATTATAGTAACCAGAGACGAAATTATATGATGTATCCTGGATTTTGGGATCCTTAAGTTAATGATCCTTTTATTGGTCTTTTATTTAGGGATAAAGAAATGTTGAAAAAGGGAATAAAACTTTGGTCAATCAAACGTAACATTCATTTTTGCACTAAAAGTTCGAAGGCAAAATTTTGGGAAATTCGTTGTAAACTGGCCGAAACTCAAAAATGCAAATGGAAACTACGAGCTTCACTAAGAAAGAAACATGGATTTTTTGAAGTGTCGGTGTACAACGGTCCTCATACATGCATTCATGCCGAGCTTACAACTGATCATCCACAGTTAGATTCCAATCTTGTTGCCCAAACCATTCGAAATGCCATCACAACTAATCATATGATGAAGATTTTATTAGTTAAAGAGATTGTGAATGCCCGCTTTGAAATGTCAGTTTCATACAAAAAAGCTTATTTAGGTAAACAAAAAGCAATCGTAGAGATATTTGGTAATTGGGAAGACTCGTATAAGGTTTTACCTAAATTTATGAAAGCGCTTCAAAAGTATAATCCCGGTACCGTAGCTTCTTATGAGACCACCCCAGTTTACGATGTGGTAGGAAATCCAGTGGGTGAGGTATTGAACAGATTTTTCTTCACATTTAAGGCTGTTATTGATGCATTTCAGTATTGTAGGTCAGTTATCGCTATTGATGCTACTCACTTATATGAGAAGTATAAAGGTAAGATTTTGTTGGCCATGGCATCGGATGCAGATAATCATGTTTTTCCCATTGGTTGTGCATTTGTTGCTGAGGAGAGTACAATTTCGTGGAGCTATTTTCTTTGTAACATTATGCGACATGTGATTAAAGAGCGCGTGAATATTTGTCTAATTTCGGATAGACATGCTGGTATTCTAAGTGCAGTGAGAGGAGTTTGGCGTGGTCAAGGTTTTGTTCATCGATATTGTTCAAATCATTTTTTGGATAATTTTAAGAAAGCTTTCAAAGGAGATCCTGACTTACACAAGTTAGTGGAGAACGCCATTTGGGAATTACAAGAAAGAAAATTGAAAAGAATCATGGAAGCAATAAAAGTGATGAATCCTCAAGCATATCAATGGTTGATAAAAGAGCCTGCGGAAAAATGGTCATATTTTCATGATAAAGGGAGGCGACATGGTAACATGACCACAAACATGGCTGAAATTTTCAATAATGTTTTAAAAGCTGCTCGTAATTTACCAATCACTGCTGCTGTGCAGCTTATTTTCTATAAGTTGGTACACTATTTTTGCGAGCGGAAAAAGATAGTAATCGGGATGAGAAACAGCGGCACAAGATATGGTCCCAATATCCTCAAAATTTTAGAGAAACGTAGGTCGGACATTGGTCATACCAATGTTACTTTCGATTATGAAAGAGGGGTTTATTCCGTGTGTACAAGTCCAAGAAATTTCAGAGGAGGCAATACTCAAGTTGTCGACTTTTCACTTTGGCAATGCGATTGCGGTAAGTGGCAGAGTGATGGAATCCCTTGTTCACATGTGTTTTCCGTATGCGCTGCAAACCGTCTTGATTGGGAAGCTTACATAGTAAAATATTACAGTCTTGAATCATACGAAGGTACGTACTCGGCGCAATTTTGTCCTCTTCGGCATCAAGACTATTGGGATTCATGTGATAGATTTTTTCTTCCGGATGTTACTCTTTTAAGAGAAAGGGGTCGTCCAAGATCTACTCGTATTCATAATGGTATGGATCAGTCGGAGAGACGAGCACTTATGAGATGTTATAGTTGTCAAGGGCGAGGACATGATTGTCGTAAGTGTCCGTATCCAATACGTGCTCGACGCTTATGATTTTAGCTGTAGCTTAAACGAGACAATATGTATCTTGTACTATTTTAATTTTTCCGCTTGTAATTGTCTTTTTTAAGATGAAATATCTATATTTATTCTCAGTGTTTTTTCATACTGTTTTTTGAGAAGATAAACTGGTTTGTTAAGTATGAGAGTAAATAAATAAGTGCAATTAACATAAAAAGTAGAATGAACAACATAAATAAATAAGTGCAATTAACATAAATATATATATTTAATTGATTTTATATATATTTTTATATTTTTATATATTTTTCTTGCCAAATCAGTGTCGAAAAGTGCAAACGACCGATCATAATTACAAAACGACCGATCGTTTTTTAAGTGTGCTCACTGGAAGAATTTTGTCCAAAAACGACCGATCTCTGTGAAAAACGACCGATCGTTTTTACACATACGACCGATCGTTCTGCAAAAACGACCAGTCGTTTTTTAAGTGTGCTCACTGGAAGAATTTTGTACAAAAACGACCGATCTCTATGAAAAACGACCGATCGTTTTTACACAGACGACCGATCGTTCTGCAAAAACGACCAGTCGTTTTTTAAGTGTGCTCACTGGAAGAATTTTGTACAAAAACGACCGATCTCTGTGAAAAACGACCGATCGTTTTTACACAGACGACCGATCGTTCTTCAAAAACGACCAGTTGTTTTTTAAGTGTGCTCACTGGAAGAATTTTGTCCAAAAACGACCGATCGTAATTCAAAAACGACCGATCGTTTTTCTGTTTTTCAGCCTTTTAACTTCTTTCAAACCCTAATTCTATTTCATTCAACAATTATATCACCCTCTCTCTCTTCCAAAATCGCCTCTTTCTATCAAAATCTATCAAAAATCCCTAATATCTACATATATATAACCCAATTCTCTTATTAATCCTTATAATCAACAATCGATTGCTTCCGTTTCTTGAAACCATTTTTTTTCAAAATACGAATTTTTCAAAAACCCTAATTTTTTTAAAATTCCAACCATGGTTCGCACCAAGAAAGCTCAACCACACCTCGTCGACGACCATGAGGACGACTACGTGCCTCCGTCCCCGAGCCGCCCCCGTGTTTCTCGCGGTCGACGAACCGGCTCCTCCACCGCTCCACCATCGGGCCCCGGTGCCTCTTCCGGCTCTCTTCCTCCTCTCTATCCATCTACAATGGGTAAAAGAGCTATCTTGACTAACTTTACATTAGACATGCCTTTATTTCTTGAACGTTTTCCTCTTCTCATGCAAGATTTAAACTTCCAAAAACTCAACGTAATTCTTACTCTAAAAGAGCCTTTCTTCATTGAAAATGTATATGAATTTTACCATAACCTAGTTCTTGATAGGGGTCATGATGACGCACTCCGCGTGCGTTCATTGTTTAATGGCCAACCCTTCGTTTACGGTATAGACCGTTTACGAAATCTTCTACACCTCGATGCTGAGGGGGTGTACGAGCAAAGTGACGAACTTTGCGAAATGCTCAACATCGTTAATTTTACCGATTTCAAAGATGAGCTATTTCATCCCGCCCACAACAATCGCTCTAACAAAGCCCACGGCCTTCTCTTCCGAAATAAATTAGCCTACCATATCCTCTCCCATATTGTCCTCCCCCATACCTCAAACTTCACGGATGTTACCAATGAGTACATCTTCCTTTTAGGGTGCATCCATCGCCGAGTCAAACTTGACTTCGCGTCACTCATATTCTTTAAGATGGATTCGCTAAAAACGAAATCCAAGAATGGGTTACCTTACGGTGCCTTGATTTCGGCCATCTTAAAAGACATGAACCTCGTTCCCGGTGGAACCCTGTTCAAGAACAAGGACAAACACATTTGGGACACCTCCTATCTTGCCCAAATGTCAATAAAATTCGACACTACCGCCAAGACCATTACTTGGTTTGGTAAACGGGTGTCCGGCCCCGACTATACTCATCTTTCCCTCGAAGAGGAAGAATATGTCGGCCCTAAGCCCACACCGCAAGCCGCTCGTGAGGATTTGCCTATTTCCTCCGAGTCCCTTCCCCCGTCTCACATAATGCCTTCCTCTTCTCGTCCCACTCGAGGTCGCGGAAAAGCTCAAGTCGGATCTTCCAACCGTCCTTCACGCACCGAACAATTTTACGACGATCTATACATCGACCAATATCAAAATGCGCGACTCCACCGACGCATGTTTCGCTCCATGAACACAAGTCAAGAAGACTTGGACGAAATTGATAGGATAAGCGCCGAGCAACGGGCATAGTTCTACGGGTATTTTCCCGATCTAGCCGGTCCCGACGATGACGCCGACGAAGAGGACGACGCGACCTCCCACCGCGACTAGGCGGTTATTTTATTTTGCGTTGTATTTCCTTTGTTTTTCATTTATGATGTCAAAGGGGGAGAAATACCTCTATTTTATTTTGCGTTGTGTTTCCTTTGTTTTTCATTTTCTTCCAACGTTGTTTTTGATGTAATAAGTAGCAAACGCTTTGCAATTATGTTATGAATCTTTTTTATGTTGCTGTTTATCATTACGTGTTAAATTGTATGACGTTGTGAGATTGCGTATTTATAATTCTACAAATGCGATTTTGATGTTATTATAACTTGTGCGTATATATCTAGTTAATTGGGTTATTTTTGTTGTTTTCATTTGTGGCGATTGACCGTTTTTAGGCAAAACTATGGCCAATTTTTCGCTTGCATTTGATCGTTCGTTTTCCTTAATCGTTTAACTTTATTTAACTTCGTTTTAAATCGGATGTTGCGACATTTACTTGTTTTAAATCGGATGTTTAGTAAAACGTCACCTACACATATTAATTTACGACATCATTTTTTTTTATAATAATAGTGCTATAAATCTTTCGAAAAATCCGTTCCAACACTCTCGTACTAAACATATTAATTTACGACATCATTTTTTAAGAGATCATGTTCAAAAAGGGAATCATGTTTTTATATATATTTTGTCAAATCAGTGTCGAAAAGTGCAAAAAATTCTTGTTCCGTAAATTGTTTACAGTCGATCGGTCGACAGTGAAAAACGACCGATCGTTTTTCAACAGACGACCGATCGTTCTAAAAAACGACCGATCGTTTTTCAACAGACGACCGATCGTGCTAAAAAACGACCGATCGTATCAGATCAAATTTCTTCCAGAGAGTTCACAATAAAAACGACCGATCGAAATGGCCAAAACGACCGATCGTTGTTGGTCTGAAAAACGACCGATCGAAATGGTAAAAACGACCGATCGTTTTTGGTCCAAATTGTTCCAGAGAGTTAATGATAAAAACGACCGGTCGTTTTTATCATTTCGATCGGTCGTTTTTCGAAAGTAGACCATTTTGGAAATATTACAGAAAGATAGCCCATTCTGGTATTTTGGGCAGGCCACTGTACCATTTTGGCAAAAAACTCTACTTCGTCAATTGAACTGAAATCGGCAAAGAAAATTAAATTTTCTACGGAATAGTCACGGGAAAAATTGACTCGGCCAGCGCCACTGTGGAGCACTCCGCAGCAGAAAAATAGACCGGCTTGAAATTGGCCAGAAAACGAGAGAAAAGGATTTCACCAGAGTAGCAGAGTTCACCGGAACGGTTTCCTCGCCAGAGCTCTACTTATCGAAAAAACATCAAGGATAAAGAAGGTGAGGCTCGTCGGAATCGAGATCGATGAGAGAGAAATAGAGGAATTCAAATCGGTGTCGTTGGTTTTTTGATTGGAAATAGGAGAGAATAGTATCCGACTAAATTGAAATAAAAATTGATGGCTTTTGTTTGTGATAATAAGTCCCTTAAATTGCACCCTCAATTCGGCTTGATGAGTCTAAAATTAATGGAATCATGATATGCTCATAGACTGGTGAAATATAAAAAATTGTGAAACTGGCAAACCTTCGTGCAAATTATAGAATTTAGGACAAGGAGTACACATAAATCTGAAAGCCAGCTGAAAAGTTACGTTCGGTTTTGTACATCTTATTTTTCTTACTGTTCAACTGATTAATCAATTTTCCTTCTACATACGTATACTTGTCCTTATCACAAATTCCCAGATCTAAAAAGAAAATCTGTGTAGATTCGTTGGTTTCGAATTAATAATAACTATTTCTTGTTGGGTGTTTTAAGTGCAGTACTTGACAATAATAAATTGATAAATACTTCATCAAAATTTTAATAAAAAAACGACAGAGTGCCTTTCAACTTTTAAAAATAATTTTATATATTAACTTTTACCTCATCACTCTTACTTTATTAACGTTGCCTTTCAACTTTTAAAACGACAGAGTGCCTAGGTAATGTGATTGTTTAAAAAAACATGTATACTCCTTTTGACATGTTAGTCAAATGGTGTCAATATCTGTATCTCCGTTGAAGTTAAACTGTATTTTTCAAAACAGCTGGTAAAAGAGTAACTAGACTGCAAATTAGTAGCCTAGCATGAGTCCAAAATAGAACTCCCATCATTCAAAAATCTCAACTAGAAAAGATTAATTTCGTAGCCAGGCCTACCTTATAAAAGGTTGCCTCTCTAGCTCATAACGATAAACAAAACACGTATCCAACTATTGTAAAAGAATCAAAACCAAGACCGGCTAACATATATGGCACTCATAAAAAAATAATTATACCGTTCTTCCTCCCATTGCTAGTTCTGCTTCTTGTGGTGGGATCTAATGCAGGCGGCATTGCTATATATTGGGGACAAAATGGAATGGAAGGCACTTTGGCGGAAACATGTGCAACTGGAAACTACAAATTTGTTAATCTTGCCTTCCTCTCGACATTTGGCAGTGGCAGGACTCCGATGATCAACCTAGCCGGTCATTGTGATCCTTACAATAGAGGTCCTTATGATAACGGATGCAATGGTCTTAGCTCGAACATTACTTCGTGCCAAGAGAAAGGAATCAAGGTGATTCTGTCAATACACTACAAAAAAATACTCAAATAGCGACGGGATTAGTGACGGTATTTTTTGTTACGAGCTTATTAACGACGGTTTTTTTGACGGCTTTGCGACAGTTTAGTCAATTTGCGACAGATTTGTGACAACTTTTTAAATTAGCGACAGGCTTGTGACAACTTTTGACTCTCACTAAATCAAACATTATTTTGTAGTGATAGGAGGAGCAGCGGGAAGCTACTCCCTTGCTTCCTCAGATGATGCCAGACAAGTGGCGACTTATATTTATAACAATTTCTTGGGGGGGAACTCCTCGTCGCGCCCTCTGGGTCCAGCTGTTTTGAACGGGGTTGACTTTGATATCGAGGGAGGAGGAAGCCAATACTGGGATGACCTAGCCAGATACCTTTCCGCATATAGCAGCAAGGGAAAGAAAGTATACTTATCTGCAGCTCCCCAGTGCCCTTACCCTGATGCATGGGTCGGGCGTGCTCTTCAGACAGGTCTTTTCGACTATGTTTGGGTACAGTTTTATAACAACCCTCCTTGCCAATACGTCCCTGACAACATTTCCAGCCTCGACGACGCGTGGAAGACATGGACTTCTGACATTCCCGCAAAGTATATTTTTCTAGGGTTACCTGCTGCCGCTGATGCAGCCGGAAGTGGTTTCATACCTGCAAGTGATCTCACGTCCAAAGTTCTTCCTACATTGAAGGGTTCATCAAAGTATGGTGGGGTGATGTTGTGGTCCAAGTACTATGATGATCAATCGGGATATAGTTCTGCCATTAAAAGCCACGTCTAGTCCGGCTTATTTTGAGTAATTCCAGTGTCATGTATACATTATCTGTGTCATTTCGGTCTGTGATTATCACTTGTATCTCCTCTACATATATATATATATTAATGTTATACTTGTGTCTCTGTGTATTTTTGAAATATAAATTTATCATGTGTGTGTGTGTTCTGACTTTGCTGAAGTTTTATTAACTTCCTTGATTATTATTTTTAGTAAAGGAGGGAAATCATAGCAGGGACAGTATTTTAGTTAGTCTTTATTTGACGGTATCCACTTTCAACATCAATTTTAGTAAAAATACAGAAAATCATGCAACTAGTCAAACATATTATTTAATCTAGGTATGACCGTATGACGATACTTTACACTAATATTATTGATGGCACAAAAATCTACTCACATTCACCAAGTTCAATCCGTTATAAGATTTTGAAACAAAGTCACTAATCATCTCCTTGTAGAATAAATCATTAAAATAAATTTGATTTTAAACCTTCAAACAAAGTCATTTTGATATTTTATTCCCCATTATATTGCTGGTAAGCCATTAATCATCTCCTCATAGAATAAATCGTTAAAATCTTATAGAATATTTTGAAAAACAATACACAAAAAGAATCATTAGCGTTAATATTAAAACACGGCTCCTTATACAAAAGTACAACGATCAACCGATTCGAAAACATAGTTGTGATAATTTCACTTTCTCCTGCATAAACACTTGCTTCTTTTCTCTATTTTCCTTGTTTGTTTAACTAGAAAAATATATGACATATATAACAAGAAAATTTAGATCCGTTTGTTACGCGAGACTTTGTCATATCTGGCAGAGTCGAAATAAAATTAAATAAATTTCATTCCCGATCCTGACTAAGTGAATTCGACCTGAATGAATACCGACCGGACTTTGTTCAGTATTTACTAACCCAAAACTTCCGAGAGGATCATGGGGTGTAGTATTAGATACATGTTAGGGTCCCGGTCTCAACCCAAAACAATTAAAATATATGATAATATTAATATATTATGTAGTACGGTACTATAATCTATTAAGCAAACATTTTGGAGATCACACAATTTTGTCACTCACTTACACACTTTAACTTACACACTTCATTACCTGTATTGGACACTCACTTAAATATATAATAATATATTTTTATTAAAAAAATACATTTTTATCTCTCTTAATATATATGTATGAACTGTGTGAGTTATATATATTAGTAATGCTAGATTTAATAAAATTTTTTATTTTTAATTAATATTTAAATTTAGTGTAGGCTCAATTAGGGTTCTACTGTATTTTTATTTGAATTTTTAGTAGGTTGACTTTTTATTATGTTGAATATGTATATTTTGGTTTATCAAACTAAAAAATTAAATTGTATGTATATTTGGAGGAATAAATATGCATTTCATTAACGAGCGAGTGTGGGAGTTGTGTGTCTAGCATCACCCATTTTTCTATTATCTTGAGATGAGGGAAATATGTAGGGCTGGGTCCGGTTCGGTTTTGTTCGATTTTCGGTCTTTTTATTTTTTGAACTGAACCGAATCGGTTTGTTTCGGTCCGGTTTTGTCTTTGGGTCTTTTCGGTTTTTCTTCAAGATTTTTCGGTATTTTCGGTTATTTTTCGGTTATATTTTCGGTTTTTCGATCTTTTTCCGGTCTTTTTCTTTTTTGTCGTTTTCGGGCTTTTTCGGTTTTTTCCGGTTTTTTCAGGTTTTTTCGGTCCGGTTTTATTGTATTCCGAAACCGACTCGAAAAAGTTTTGGTCTTTTTCGGTTCGGTTATCGGTTCGGTTTTTTCGGGTTTTTGCCGAGCTCTAGAAATATGTATTAATAACATATGTAAAATGAGAGTTATTAATCGATAAGATATGAATGTTATTTTTATCTTTCTCGTGTTTCCTAAATAAGTCTAGCACAAGTTCTTGTTCCAACCGAACCGATTGTGTTAAAAATAACATTATTTTACAAGTTCTTGTCCGAACCGAACCGATTGTTTTAAAAATAATATTTTTCTTTGGAAAATAACACGAGAAAGATAAAAATAACATTAGAAGTAAGCGCACCAATTGTGTTAAACCTTATGCTATATATTGTAGTAGTTATATATCGAATATTCATTTATAAAAAGAAAAACAACAAAGTTCCAGTGTATCTTTCTTTTCTTTCCTCGTTTTCGAACCTTAAAATTTTTAGGGATTACTCCATCTCAACTCATCGAGTACCCGGACTATTAAATATCCAAACACTTGATTATAGTTTTTTTAGGATTGAGATAGGAAGAAAAATAGATTCCCAAATTTTACCGAGTCTAGATTCAGATCCTAATTCACACCATATCACAAGACTATTCAGGAAAAAGCTAAAAGGGAGAAATGCTAATTTGGTAATCAACCTATTATCTTTTAGTAATTTAGGATCCAATTTATCTAATTTTCTAAATTTGTACCAAAGTTTAATGATTTATCTTCAAACAATACAATTTTGCTTGTTGCCTCTCCATTTTCTAATTGAAAAAAAAAAACATTTTAATGGCCTACACTATCATATTTTACTAATTTGGTATCCAACTTATACCACACGTGACCAAACTGGTATCAATACTTAACCAACTTTTACCAATTTGATACCAATTTATAATTATTAATTGGACATAAGTGTTTTGATTGAATGTTGAGCACAAAATCTAGATACCAATTAAAAAAAGCACATATGTTGAGTACTAAATTCCTAAAAATCTATATATTGGGTACCAATTTTGCATTTTTACCAAATCAAAATTAAAGAGTTTGAGACTAAGTTTTGATGAAATTTGAAACGGTTGGTGTGGTATGGTAATAAGTTATGTTCTATTTCACCATGAAACATTTATTAAAAGCCAAAACCCAAAATCATCTAAAATAATGTGGCCCAAAAAACCCATTCTCCTAAAATCTCCATTCTCTCATATAGGGTTTCGTCCAGATACCACTTCCTAGAAAATTCTTCTTACGCAGATCTAAAGGTAAATATTTATTTAATCTATAAATTACTATTTACTCAATTGAGTTAGTATCATCACCATAATAGAAAACTAAAAAGATAATCAAATTTTGTATCAGGTATTTTTACAATTATAAGTGTGGATTAATAAAAATGGGACGAGATAGGGATATGTCGAGGTCTCCTCCGTACAGGCGACGGAGGTCTCCGTCTCCGGCGGGGTACAGGCGGAGAAGCCGAAGAGAGAGAAGCCGATCGCCTTATACCTATAGCAGGTGATACCTGATTACGATATATATTAACCTATATTATGTAGTTGGTTTTTTAGATGTATTGATCGTTGTAGCAGCGATAGATATGAAACTTTGTGTGAACTCGTTTCATGTGAATATGTACCGTTGTTTCTAATCCAAATACGTCATGTTTATTACAGTTTGATAATCCAAATGTTCTATGTTTATTACAGTTTGACCGCATCAAAACTTTGATTTGGTTAACTTTATTATTAATGTTTGTGCAACTTATAAGCAAAGGAAGAAGAATATCTGAGCTTTTAAGCCTAAAGGTTGTTATTTATCAGAAACAATAATATAGACCCGGTCTACTTTGTTTAAGGGTGTGCCAACCAATCAGATTTTTAAGGGTTCAGTTTTCCATTTCAAAAATAAACAATTAGTTTTTAAGGGTTGTCGTCTGTCACTCCTTTTTGTGTTATAGAGGGTTAAATTTTTGAAGAAATTGCTTTTCCTGGAAACCTTTATTTTTTCTCTTGATGTTGACTAACTGACGAAAAATTTATTTCGAGACGATTGATCAAATTATTTGATTTGTGATTCCATTAATTCACCAAGTTGAAAGGGTTCAAAAGATAAAAGTTTTTCCATCTCCGGGGAGGATTTGGTACTAGCACGCTAATGAGTAAACTTATCAAACGACATGAAAACATCAATAACAAAGAGTTTTTGAAACTTAATTATAAGTTTTTTTCCTTAACTATAGCAGGTGATACCTGATTACGATATTTATTACATAGTCAGATTTAGATGTATTTGATCGTTGTGTCGATAGATAAGTCGCTTTGTGTATCTCTTCTGTGAACTCGGTTTTTATGCGAGTACCTTTGTTTCTTATCCGAATACTTCATGGTTGTTACAGTTTGATTTGATTAACTTTGTTGTTAATGTTTTCGCAACTTATAAAAAAAGGAAGTGGAATAATTGAGCTTATGTTGACTAACTGACGAAAAATTTATTAATTGGTGAAATATAGCAGGTGATACCTGATTACAATATACACTACGTAGTCGGCTATATATGTATTGATCGCTGTATCTATAGATAAGACGCTTCGTGTATCTCTTCTGTGAACTCGGTTTTATGCAAATACCTTTGTTTAACTTTATAATTTATGTTTTTGCATCTTATAAGAAAAGTAAGTGGACTAGCTGAGCTTATGTTGACTAACTGACGAAAAGTTAATTTCGAGACGATTCATCAAGTTATTTGATTTGTGATTCCGTAAATTTTCTTAGTTGAAAGGGTTTCGAAAGATAAGATAGAGTTCTTCCATCTCCGGGGAATTTGGTACTAGAACGCTAATTTAAAAGAGGAAACTTATCTAAGGACATCAAAACATCATAGCAAGGAGTTATTATAAGTACTACGTACTCGGCTTTAGATGTATTGATCAAAGTAGTAATAGAAATGACGCTTTGTGTATCTGTTATGTGACCTCGGTTTTATGCGAGTACCTTTGTTTCTAATCCAAATACTTTATGTTTATTACGGTTTGGGTTTGATTAACTTTATTATTAGGGTTAATTTATGTTTACTGTACCAAACTATCACCCTGCTAACAATATCCATACCAAACTACAAGTTCTAACAATTTCCATATCAAATAACCAGAAATTGAACAATCAACGTACTTTACTCCAATTTGACGATTTTCGTACTATGAATATATCACTTTTGAACTCAAACTTGACTAGTTTTGATCTATGAATGCACCTTTTTTCATCTCAGAAATGGAATTGAGAGTGTCTAGTCACCAATTTTGACCATTTGTGTTTATTAATTTGACCTTGATTGTTCAATTTATGGTTATTTAGTATGTAAATTGTTAAAACTTGTAGGTCAGTATGCAATTTGTTAACATGTGATAGTCTGATATATTAAACATGAATTAACCCTTATTATTAATGTTTTTGTGCAGTTTCATAGCTTTATAGTTAGAGTTCAGTTTTCCGTTTCAAAAATAAACAATTAGCTTTTAAGGGCTGTTGTCTGTGGCTCCTTTTTTTTAATGGAGGGTTAAATTTGAAGAAATTGCTTTTCCTGGAAATCTTTTATTTTTTCTCTCAGTTTCTGGATGCTTGGCTAGCAGCATGAAAATTTTTCTGGTAATTTGTCTCCTGATGTTGACTAACTAACGATTAATAATTTACCAGATGATTCATCGAATTATTTGATTTGTGATTCCATAAATTCACTGAGTTGAAAGGTTCGAAAGATAGAGTTCTTCCATCTCCGGGGAATTTGGTACTAGCACGCTAATTTAAAAGAGTAAACTTATCTAATGACGTACAAACAGTATAATAGCAAAGAGTTTCATAATTTTTTTTTAACATATTGTAATACAGTACTTTTGTTTTCTTGCCTACTTATCAAGAATTAAATGTCGATGAAGTGAAGAGAGCATGCCAAAATGCTCATCTGTATGTTTATTTTTTCCTTAGAAACTTAAATCTAAGTGCTTTTCCTTGACTTTTGTAAGATGTTTTAATCTTATCCACGGAAACTTTTCCAGCTAAACAACTACCTGCAGAATTAAGTTTGGAGACAATAATTTTTCGGACCATTTTCCACTAGAAAAATGGAGCGTCAGTCGAAACTTGACGCTTATTAGTGGATGGCAATGACATTTTAATCTGTTGTTAAACTAATATGTTGTCCCTGAGAGTTAATATTCAGTTGCACTTCTAGTTTTCCTTACAGTTTTTTTTTTTCTTTTCATTTGCAAGTGTCAATTACCTATACTGTGACAACATTATGAAAATAAGGGTTGATAATATAGCCATGCATTTGTTGTAGTGCTTAATATCTCCCAAGTCTCAAAAAACGCAGGCATAACTACTGAAGTTGGCTCAGAGTAAATTTGCTACGTAGTATTACTTTTATTTTATTTTATATAAAATTCTCCTCGTTAAGAACAAGTACCATCTATAAATTTTATATTTGAAGTACATAATCAACTTAATTAGATTAATTTTACCTTTTCTATACCAGATTGGTGTATTGTTGATGGTTTGATTTCTACAAGTTGTGTTAATGTTTTGATTAATCTGACGATTTTTCTGCCCAAATTTTAAGCTACTGTTGTTGGGTTGTCCTAAATTTAGTATTTCTCACATCATAGAGGAGTATATTAAACTTTGCATCAAACCAGGAACGGTAGATGAGTGAAACAGAATGTAAATATCTATCTAAATTCTATAAGCCGTGTATTCCCGTTAAATGTGAAGGAGATCACAGATGTCCTTTCATTGCTCGATTTAAAGATGGAGCGTTCAGTTTATTCTTAGCAGTATTTGAGGTAATTGTATTTGCTTCTATCTTATATATATGGTGGCTTGGAAGGGTGACGAAACTTACTTATTTCAATTCCTAAAATCTCATTCGCTGCCAAATAACTTTATCGTAATCTACAGAAAAAGGAGTCGTTCGATTTCTCCGCGACGCCGTAAAACTCGTTCTCCAACTCCAAGAAGGCGTAAAACTCGTTCGCCAACACCAAGGCGTTATATGAGACAAAGAAGTAGAAGTACCTCAGTTTCCCCTGTAAAGAAATCTCGCTCCCCAAGTAATGGTGCAATAGAGCGCAAACGTGCCATTAACAAACTCAAAATAGACGATGAAGAGAGAAAAAGGTATAGCCTTCCTAACTAAATATTGTTAACCTGGGATTACTAATTTTATTTGCTCTCTCTAAATCATTTGTTTTATCGGTCGCTCTTTTGTCTTCTGGAAGGACATGGGACGTTAGTAATTTCCATTTTTTATTGTATGGATCAGTTTTATTTTTTTCCCCTTGAACACGTGTTTAGCTTCATGTATCAAGTATCTTTTTCGTTGTGTTCTTTCTCCAGGTTATCATATTCATTTTCTACTACAAGGCTGGTTCCTTATTTCAATTTTTGCTACTCTTGTACTTGTACTTAATATTCCTTCTGCCTTATTTACCAGTTTTGGGTTCTACGTTCTGATTAAGCAATATTTACTGTTTGTTGTGGCTTTTTTTGAAAGCTTTATGTGATATCCATGCTTGTATATATGGATAAAAATCTGTTATTGAAATGTCAGACTTGAGTAATGGCTTAGTAGTAGTACTTAGCAGTCCTCTGATGAAAACAACACATTTGCTATTCCCTAAAGACTCGTCAGCAGTGAATTTTAATATTAGATACTGGTAACTCACTAAGAAAGTTGAATATAGTGAATGCTGACAATTTGGCTTTATTACTCCCTTCTAGGTTTCATTTTAGTCTACCTTGAAGAAGGATTTGTTTATTGTTATAATATGGATTTTAAGAGGTTGTGTTATACTGAGGAGTGAAATCTTTTTTCATGGTATAAATTGACTGGATGTGTTGTTTAACTTTAAAGTTAAAGTATATATGTCTGCATTTAAATCTTTGGAGGTGGGTACGAAATATTTGTCCACCCCTTTGGTTTCGCAGAAAGATTTAAACCTTTCGTGTCATTACACTCCTGTGTACACTCATATACTAAATTAGTGTGCAATTAAGAGATTTCCTTCAAAAAATTTGAAATAATCGGAAGATGTAATTGCAGGGGTTTCGAGAGTCTTTCGGTATCATCATTAAGAGAATCTTACTTTTGAATGCGTATCCTGCATTCACATATCACATTTGTGTATTTGGTCTGAACAAGAAAGAGCTAGGAACCGTATTAGGAAAGAGAGCTGGGGTAATACATAGTATTAATGAATTATGCATTGTTTTCCTTTTATATGGTTTTAAGAAGGATTGCAGCAGGAAAGGACATGAAGTTTGTATGAAATTCAGCAGTGTTAAAAGAATTTACTGAAGTATCTACTTTTTTTTTTTTCCGGTAAGTTGAAGTATCTACTTTATCCTCTTTAATAGTGCCATTAGTTATTACGGTGAGGAGATGATGCCATTTTACCTCTCACCGTTTAAGATTGACTAGGATGGATGTTTTCCTCTTTTCCCGACAGTGTTTTAAAAGGCGGGCTAGGCGGTGATTAGGCGCTAGGCAGGGACCAGGCGCCTAGGCATTAGGCAGAACTAGGCGGGAAAAAATCAGGCTAGGCAGGAAAAAGGCGCTTTAGGCGGCCAATTAGGCGCTAGGTAGACCCTTTCCGCCTAGACCCCGCCTAGTGCCTTTTTAAACCTTGTTATCCGAGAATATTTATTGACCTTCATTCCTTCCGTACACCTTTTATCCTCACTTTTAGCTCTTGCGTATATTTGCTTTATTAGCATATTTGATTATTAAAACCTAACATGAAATAAATGTCATTGTCTTTTGATTTTTTTATTTCTTTATTTATTCTGCCAACATGAAGTAATTGTCTGTCTTTGCACTGGTTACACATACACTCAGTCATTGAACAAGGATATACGCATGTTTCAGATGAAGAACAATGTTTAGTGCAAAGATTGACTTATTGTGGTGATTAGTTTTGAAATGCAACTGGTTACTTGACATTCTTCTCCACAGGCTTTTTTGATGGAAGATACTGCTATAATTCAACTTGTTATATTTGATGATCTCTTGGATGACTCTTTATCTACTGTTCACCAGTCTTGATTCTCATTTGTTTGGGATCAGGAATCGGTTTAGAGGTATGCCTTATAAGCATGAGACTGTAATATTTTTACCTTTTGTCGCCAATAAGGTCAGTTTGTCATTGATATCGTAGATTATGAGACGAGGATTAAAAAAGGACGTTGTTGTTAAATAGCTACTACAATATCTATTTTCTGTTGCCTGGCTCAGAATTTTTTTTGCATGATGTGTGCTTGGTGTCCTGTTTGACTTTTTCTCCTGGTCTTGCAGGCGTCAACAAGAGACAGAAATTAATTTGGTGGAAGAAGAAACTGCAAAAAGAGTTGAAGAAATAATAAAGAAGAAAGTGGAAGAGAGCTTGAACTGCGAGGAGATCAAGCTAGAGATACGTAGGCGACTGGAGGAAGGCCGTAAGGATCTTCTTGTTGAGGTGGCAGCTCAACTTGAAAAGGAGAAGGCAAATGCTTTAGTTGAGGCTAAACGTAGAGAGGTAACTTAATTAAACACAATGCTAGTTTCAAGTTCTCTAACAACTTCTTATCTATGTCTGGCACTTGAATTATTATGTTGAGAAACAGGGTTAGTTATGTACACTTGCATATTATCAGATTCCTATGTTGTTTGTCAACTTACAGAAATCAATGTGGCAATAAGTTCCCCAACCTAATTTGTATGCTAAGAAATAACCCACTGTTTGGGACTAAGAATAGATTTAAAGTGATAGAATAGTAAAAAAAACGTAATAGAAAATTTTATATATTGTCTGTTAGCATAATTATTTAATACCTAAACTCGTGGGTTTTACAGCTTGGTACAGTAAGTATACTAAATTGTTAAGAAATGATGCGCTAATGTATAAATTGTTAATTTTGTTGGTTTACAAAATCTTAATCTTGTGTACAAAATCATGACGTCTTGCTAAACATGATTAATCGTTGGCGTGCCAATCAGCGCACTATTAGAGAGTATCCGTTGACATATTTGTTTCTAGATGATGGAAAATAACATGAATGTGTTAATTTATTTCAGGAACAGGCGCGAAAAGAAAAGGAAGAGCTGGAAAGGATGTTAGAGGAGAATAAAAGAAAGGTTGAAGAAGCTCAGAGAAAGGAAGCTTTAGAACAGCAAAGGATAGAAGAGGAACGTTATCGAGAGCTCGAAGAGCTGCAGAGGCAAAAGGAAGAGGCAATGAGAAGAAAGAAGATGGAAGAGGAAGAAGAACGAGCCAACCAGATGAAATTACTGGGAAAAAATAAAACTCGCCCTAAGTTATCATTTGCCCTCGGATCAAAATAAATTACATCAGATAGTTGATAGAGTTGATCCCTTTAGTCGACTGTGTCAGTCCCCTGTTTGTTATCATGTTTCTCTGCAATGGTTGGATTTTTTTGTTTCGTTTTTAAATACATCATGGTAATGACAATATCTTTATAAAATTATTGTATTCTTCATGATCAACAAATGGAAATTCACAGATTAATACGAGTATATTTGTAGAAAAGGAATCAATACTGTTGTTACTAGGGTAGTTTTTGCTAATCAAGTTGGGAATAGTGTGTTTTGGTTAATCAAATGGTTATTGCAAGCTTGTAATTCATGTGAGAGTTATGAAGAACCCTTGAACATATCGTGCTTGTAATTTGAGAGTTTCATTACTTAACTGCTCACTGCTCTGATTTAAGCTTGACCAGTTTCTATTTAAGTTACAAAATCTAATGGGAAAATTGCTGTAAGGTAGAGAAAAAAGAAAACGGATTTATTTGAGGAGAGGTACCAGGCCAAACCTATTTTGAGTTGCACTAGAGAACTGATACACTATATCCCGTTAATTAGGAACTCCGTCACTGTTCCATTTGCCTTCTCCTGTAAAGGGCACCTCCTCTTTGTTATCTCTATTTTGTGCGAGTCCTGACCCACTTCTCTCTCCTGTACGCAACTCTCTCTCTCTCTCTTAGACGAATACTCGAGGACGGACTGCCAAGTCAGCGTCGTCGTAAAATAGACATTTAGGCACTCCAAATCGTTTTTGTCTTTTCATCTTCATTTAGCAAGTAATTTTCAGTTGAAAAGGTTGTAGGACTTCTGTTAGTCTTTGATAGATGTGTGCCGGTTATCGTGAGGTGCTAGAGCATGTTTAACGGATGGTGTTGGTTTAGAAAGTGTAGCGAGTGTTGGTTTGTGGGGAGCGACGGGTAAATTTTATTGTTGTATTGGTTTAGTATTAATTTTTTTAAAAAAATATTTTATAAAGTTGTGACTGTTATTGTAATACCACAAGAGTTCCTAACTAAACAATGGATAAGTAAAAAAACTATAAAATTACTAATAATTTATTTATTAATAACACATTTCATTAAATAAAACATACATAATTCTTGAAAATAACCTACATGATTCATAAAAAAAAAGAGGAAAATAAATACAACAACGAATTTAAAACACACATTATTGATTAGATGTTGTACGCCGTCGGCCTCGAACTCGTGAACCGTGAAATTGCTAAATGTGCTCGATTAAATCCTTTTGAAGTTTGACGTGTGTTTGTTTGTTTCAAAGCGATACACGTCTATCTCTAAAGGTGGTTGGAGGAGGATTTCCAACGAGTGAAAAGGGTGTTGGAGGATTGTCGAAACCCGCGATTGAAAAATCTATAAACTCTAATTGTTTTGTAGGCTCGTGCTCAACAATCAAATTGTACAATATTATACACGCTAACATGGTATACTTTACATCTCTTGATCACACAAGCGTGCCAAACCTCTTAAAATGTGTCAACGTGATTGCAACACACCAAATGCACACTCGACGTTCTTTTGAACTCCTTTTTAGTATTGAGCAAAAATACAATATTTTTGTACCAAATGAGGCTGAACGTTTTTCACGAAACAAGCCCATGGAGGGTAATTCCATCGGCAAGTTAGTACCCCATATAGTATTGGAATCTATTTAACTTATAGATATAAGTTGGACCCTCGCCTTCCATAAGACTATTAAATGAATGAGACTCCTCCAATACATTGATGTCGTTATTACAAACGTACGCCTCGAAAAAAGCATATGTCATATCCATAAATCCTTAGAAGCAGCCGCTTGAAAAACTATAGATGGCTCTTTCTTGTGACCACTCTTATATTGGGCGGCCTAAGCAGTGGAAAAATTCTTTCACCTGCAATGCATGCAGTCTATACTTCCGAGCATAACGGTAAAACCCCTCTGAGTGTTGATAATGTTCAATTGACGAATATCGTCTACAGTTGGCTATCTAAGATAATGTTGCCCAAAGGTTCTTACGATAGCACGAGAAAACTCATTCATACAATTAAGGGCATAATTTGCAGATATGCGAAAGTTCTCATTCTCAATGGGCCTGTAACAACATTATAGGCTAACAAGCAAAAAGCGTCAGTAATTTTTTGATAAGTAGAGGCACCTATAAGGCATACAAATCATATTATTGTCGAAAATATGGATTTTTGTGGATAACCTCATCCATATAAAAACTACTCTGAAAGAAAAACACAAAGAATACACGACAACTACATCGAAATAGTCCATTTGAAGTTTGGCAGCCCCTTCCAAAGTTAATCGAGGTTTCTCAACTCATCGTTTTTGCGGACGTTGTTGTGAAGTTCCCTCATGTTCAAGTTCTCTCATATTCGAAAGCAGCGAGAATAGGTAAAAACATAGGGCCGTCTGTGAGGAAATGTTGCTTCATCATTATGAAATTGGCATCGTTATAATCAGATGAGGAGGGGAAGAATATGTTTGGATCCAATTCTATTTCGGATAGAGAGTGTTTGAATTACATGATATATAGAACAGTCTTTTTCAGATAGAGACTATTTTTGAAATGATGTGGTTTGAATGATAGTAAAATAAGGTATGTATAGGGATTATATTGGGCTATTTTGTAATTTTACAAATTGTAAGAACCAAAAACTAGCCGTTATAGTGACTATTTTATAAGCTAAAAAAATTGGAGACCAAAAAAAAGTCAAACTAGCTGTTTATTACCGTTATTGGGACTGGTTTATAATTAAATTGAAACTTGTCTGCCCTCCAAACGTGTTTTTTTCACGTAATGAAGTGTCGCATGAGAACGATAGTAGTTGCAGTAAATGACGGGTAAAGTAGCCAAGTTATCGATCCAGAGACGGTATATGGCTTAGATTAAATTAAGTTTTCGAGAGTTTATACAACTTTCTCGCTTTTAGGGGCGTCAATCCTAATCATGCAACTACGTGTGAAGTTGTGAGAATAAAATTAACGAGTACGAAAGTGCAATTACTCCTAACAACTACGAATTAATTCCATTCAATAGGTTTAGTTTTTTGCTTTTTTTTACTAACAATAGCTAATTATCAACTTATAAATATAACCGGCTATGGAGTTAGACAGTTTTTATTAACGTTGTTACTACTACTCAACGGATCCAAGAACAACAAAATAACGAAATATAAAGATAAAAAGAGATAGCAATTTCACAGAAAAGAATTAACTTAACTGGCAATTGCCGGCAATCCGAGAGTTTGAATGAATAAAACTCGAAATATCTCACTCTCTTTCCCTCTAAATTTCGAAAATGTATTTTTTGAATAAATGAATATGGGGTTGATAGAGATGTATTTATAAGACCTCAAAACCCTAACAAACTTTATCATTTTAAAACTTTAAAATATGTCAGGTCAGTGTTCCAGAATGTTATTTTCTTCTTATCTTCAATTGATTCCATTTTGACTTCTCTCAGGGGTCATCTGACTTCAGATTTCTTCACTTTCGGTCATCTCTTTGGTCTTGTGCCCTTGTCTTGTTATTTTTGCTAATTTCATGTTTTTTCTTAAAAAAATGCAACAAAGTGCAAATAAACTGGGAAAATGCAGAAAAACACAAAACATGACTTAAACAAGCCGAAATGTAAACGAAACAATGCTAATTCATATTATTTTAACACCCAAAAATGACCATTTCGTGTAATAATCAAAGGTACATAGACCAACTCTATAACTATTAACAGTCACATTTTTCTAATAGATTTAATAGTATAGGGAATGGTCTGTAAATTGTTACAGGGACCCGACCCTGTAATTAAACAGACCTAAGCAACACTATTTTTCTGTCGGTAGCGAAGGAGAAGAAAGGGAGAAGAGAGAGAAGGGGAGGCGATAACCCATCCGCAACGACACACAGAGTTTTGTCTGATAGGCATGCGGTTCGCCCGCTCCTCCGCCCACCGCTTACACACAGTGACAAACATGCTCTTACGTGTAAATTAAGGCATTTCTATTGAGATATAGGGATTTTTTTTCTATTTATTTTATCAATTTCAACTGGCAAGGTTTTTTAGGGATTTGTCAAATTGTATGTCTAAGGGTGTCAATTTTATCCGATCCGATTCAATTATTTTTGGGTATTCGGATAACGGTTTTAGCGGTTCTCTCGTTATCTATGGTTCGGGTCTATATAATTTTTTGTGCTCATTTTATCCTACCCATATCCGTACATGTAATGGGTCTAACGGTTCTCGGTACGAGTATATACCCAAAAATAATTTCCAAAAAATGATCAATTATAGAAGGAACTAAAATAAAATACAAAACATAGAATCACCATAGAAATTGACAATTTTCTTTTAAATGATGGCGAAGCCCCCATAATTTTATATTATCAATGAGAAAAATATAAAAGTATGAGAAAAAAACTAAACAAGACATGAAAAAATTTAAAAGAGTGTTAAGTAATGAAAAGTAAGAAAAGTATAAAACATTATAACAAATAACGTTATTATGTTGATAGACATTAGGATCTTTTGACCTGTTTACTTTTTTCGAACAAATTTTGTCAAATCTCATACCTAAATTTATTATAAAAAAATGACGTTGAGTATATTGTTAACTTTATAGTATATGATTCTCAAATATCATAAAATCACTTCATTAACATACTTTATAAAAATATGTACATATGTATATGTTTTTTTTTTAAAATATGAGCACATATTGCGGTTATGTGGGTCGGTTATGTGGGTCGGTTTTATGGGTCGGTTTCGATGGTATAGAGTTGAAAATCATACCCGACCCTAGAACCGGTTGGGTTGTGTTGGTTAGATCCGAAAACGGTTTTGCAACGGGTCGGTTTTTGGGTCTGTATGGTGCAATTTTCGGATTTTGGTTATTTTTGACACCTATATATGTCTTAGATGTCATATTGGTTTTTTTTTGTACAAGCTTATTCAAGAAAATTCCACTTATTTAACGAACCGAACCCGAAAAGTTGATCCTTAACGACTTCATTGTTAGTTCTCCATTCTTAGATAGACTTGCCTAACTAAACTACATCAACGAGATCAACTGAAATCATGTAAATATGAAAAATTGGTCTGCCCTTTGTATGGTTTGTCCATTGAACATTTTTTTAAATCTAAACCTAATAATAGTAAAAACAAATCAGGCTCTTGTTACAAATGTAGAAAACATGATCGTATCCTAATAAGTGGCGGACTAAAAAACTTTACAAAGTTTAGACCTAAAAGAAGGTCTAAAAATTCAATTAAATAAAATCTTATAAAACTCTAGTGTTCCGAAAAACAGAAATTTGAAGATGAACTTTTAGAAATGATGAATTCCGAATCGTCTGAATCTTACACTATTAGAAGCACATTTTTGTGAATGATAGAGCAGTAGCAGCCATCTCTGTATATCATGGCGTTTCCTAGTTTTATGGAAATTTTGTGAAAAAATCATTGTACATCTACCCTTGTAAATCCTCAAACCAACTTTCAACCAAATCTATCCCTATCTATATAGAGACCAAACTTTCCCCAAACAAATAAAACAAGAAAAATTTGCCACGTCCCTTTCTATTATCTCCAAAAAAAACATTTGCCATTTATTTACATAGAGTATACTATTTATTTGTCGTGTTTAATTAATTTCCAAATTAACAAATCGACAAGATGATGCATTTATTTTTCATTTTTCATTGATACGTGTGAATTGTGATTAATTTCAAAAAGAAAGGTAAGATATGGGTACACGTACATACCCGGTAATATACGCCTACAACGAAACAGCAAAAGTTATTATTATTATTATTTTTTTATGTACGACAATAAAAGACATTTATATATATATATATATATATATGATTTTTATTCCGAATTATAATTTTTCAAAAAAAGTTTCAACAACCTTAATTAGCAGAATAAACTATGGAGGGAGAAAATGTTAATACAAAATAATAAATATATGGTTAGTTAGAGTATCTATAATAGTGTTGTTATCTCTATTGTTAACTAAAATACTTAACTAACAATGCATTTTTTTATCATGTTAAAAAAGTTGTTAAATATAACAATGTTTTTTATGCTAATAATGAATTATGTGGCAAAATACAATTAATTAAAACATGAACTATATTTCAAATACTCTTTTAGTTCCTATATTAATGGAGATTTACAAAATGACTAATTAATGGAATTTCAATTAATAATTAATTTTAATTAAAATTAGATAACTTTGTTAAGTTAATACACTAATGTGAATGTTAAATTTAAATTACACATGTGTCATTTAACATGCAATTAAATGATGATGTGTCAAAGTTAATATTGTTAAAATTAACACAACTACTGTGGATGCTTTTATGATAGAAATATATAAGTAAGCTGAAAATGAAATAAAGTTAAATGGTTACAGTCAAAATATAAAAGTGTGTTAATTTGAGAAAAAAATTAGGGATATTTGTGCGGTTGCTCTAATGTAATTTCTCATAGCATGAAAGATGAGAATTTTTACAAAGCAATAGTAGACATCACTACAAAAAAAATAACCAGATAGCGACCGGATTAGTGACGGTATTTTTTGTTACGAGCTTATTAGCGATGGTTTTTGTGACGACTTTATGACAGTTTAGTCAATTTGTGACAGATTTATGATATTTTTTTAAATTAGTGACAGATTTGTGATGGTTTTTGACTCTCAATAAATTAAACATTATTTTGTAGTGCATGTATCGTCTAAGTATAAATATACTTACACTACAATAAACTTAAGAATCAGAGATAATTTTTTTTTAGAGACGATCAAATTTTGTCTTCAAATGTTTGTCCACAACAATCTCATACGGATATTATGAGATTGTGTTTGTAGACAAAAAAAATTTAAATTATGTGTCTAAAAGTTAGATTTGAAAATAAAAAGTTTATTTTTGTATATAAAATATATTTTTTTTTCGAAAAGTTACCATTTAAAGAAAAAATTTGATTGTCTCTAAAAATATTGTCGTTAATTCTTTGTTGGTGCTAGTCAAAATCAGAACTCAAAAATATTTATTAACTACTATAGATCAAATAAGAAATACTAATCTAAGGTGCCAATTTTTTTTTTTTTTAAGTAAATAAGAAGGTAAAGTTAATACACTTAAAACTACGTCCGATAGTCATAGGTTTAGTGAAGTCAAAGTTTCATTTATAGTCATGGGCGAGCCAAATGGGATACAGTGTGGTACTTCCCCGGGCCCGGGTGGAATATTTGTTGCAATACCCAAGATAAAATATGGAGGAACAAGATATTCATTTTTGATCTTGAATCAGAGCATTTTTAAAACAGGTCCTTTTGTGGAATCAAAGTTGATTTTTTTTTTCTTTGAACAGGGTTTTGTTTGATTGATCACTAATTGGTTTTGATTTTATAGGATACGCTATTATTATATGTTGTATAAAACTGATAATTTACCCCCATAAAAACTTCTGATTTTATTTTTTATAGCTTGGGTCTTCTCGATCAATCTATTTTCTTTTATTTAATCAAAGTAGTCACATTGTTGATAAAATTGGTTTTCATTTTATTTCCTGGGTTGGAAGATTAAATATTTAAGTTGTTACTAATTGTTCATAGTCAACTTATCATTAAGTTATTATAAAATGAAATTGTTTACTAAGATCTTCGTTAACAACTTAAATATAATTTCTAAATCTATGATGTGATTTTTAGGATTCAAACAATAAGTGATTATAAAAAAATATATACTTGCAGAAATGCATCTTCACGCTCGTTTTATAACTATCAAAAAACAAAGTCAGATTTTTATCGTGGGGATGATATGAATTTTGCCAATGACGGATTTATTCCAACCATATATTTTGAAAATATTATACAATCATTAACATCATCTAGTGGATATAAAATACTAATAAAATATACGTTAGCAAATGTGCAAGTCAGTAACGAGTATATTTGTATAGCTGCCTCATTTCTACTAGTAGAATATCATTCCGAGCATGTTATTTTTAAAACACCATTGTTACATTTAATGTCCATTATAACAATTTGCCTCTTAGGAATCTCCTCTAAAAACGAATGTAAAAGTATAAAAATGAGATTTTATTATCGATCCTCAAACCAATTTTTTAAATAAGTTAAAACAAATTTACTTAAAGAAAACAAATAAATATTAAATTTCTTTGAAATTTGTCATCTTTCAATTGAAAAAAAAATGTCCAGACTCATGTTATGCAAGAGAATATTTCTTAAAATGAAAAATATTTCACTAAAACCATTTGCATTGAACTACCTTATGCATTCCTCTTTAATAAGATTAAAACAAAAACTATCTTATGCATTTGGAACAAACAATGTATTGTTACTTTACCTCGAAGAAGACTTTGAAGAAAAATATTCTAGACCGACAAAGGTTAGGACTTGTCAAATGAATAATCAACATTTAAAATGATGTAAATAACAAATTAATGGTTTACTAGAGAAGGGTTTGATTATAAAATCTAGTTCTTCCTCAAGTTGTACTGCATTCTATGTTAATAAAAACACATAATAATAAAAAGAACTTCCCCGCTTAGTTATTAATTATAAATCTTCAAATAAATTAATTAGGTGGATTGGTTATCTGATTCCAAATGAGAAAGATCTACTAGATTGCCTTAATAATACTAAAATATTTTCACAATTTAATTTAAAATCATATTAATAGCAAATATTAAATATATATAAAAAATATAGATACAAAACTTCTTTTAATAGACCATTTAGGCACATGAATGGCATGTAATGCCTTTCGGTTTAAAAAGTGCACCTTCTAAATTTCAAAACATAATGAATGATATTTTCATTCCATACACCTGATATTAGTTAGTTTAAAACTTTAAAATGATGATATTCTTGTTTTTTCTCGATCAATATATTAAAACATCTTAAAAAATTTAAGAACTGAATTATCAGACATGGTTTATTTATATCGTCATAAAAAATGGAAAACATGAAATAAGTATTGAATTTCCTTTAAATTTCATGCTTAACCAATCTTCAATTAAGCATAACTGAATTATGTTTTGATGATACTAAACTGAAATTTTATATACAATAAGCATCGTTGTATTAATATTTCTAATGAGTTTATTATAGATCATAACAAGTAAACTACTATGCTAATAAAGTGAACTAAAGGGACTATACAACCAGAGAAGAATACACAAATGACTAAAAAGTTAATTCGCATAATTAACTACATTTAGAGAAAATTGTCAAAGCTGAACCGGTTAGGTTGTGCATATATGGAAGGTTCAGATACAATATTTGAATACTTGGAAACTATTCAAAAAGGCTTCCAATTATATAAGAGAACGTTGGAAGATATTCAGCAACATAATGACAGGATTGAGGAGTATTTACAACGGATATATCAACATTAGTATGCGAGATATTCGACATTAAAAATGCTAACCTATAGGACGAAATCTGAAGAATCCAACCGGTTAGACAAAAATCCAACCGATTAGATTATGCTGAAATTTGAATTTTAAATTTGGAGCCTAAGCAAATCCCCACACTATAAATAGACCTCCCAACCTCACAATTCAGCACACCACACCATTTTCTATCGCTCTAGAAAAAGGCTTAGCTATCATTTCATACTATGGCGAAGCCCTGTCCGGCTCAATTCGTGCCTACGAGGTTATGCCTTCATATCAAGCCTATACACTCTCAATATCCAATCTTACATCATATATTATTGAGTGAAAAAAAAGAGAGTTTATATTAGAGAGATTTCTTGTAAACAATATTATCATATTTGTGTGAGTTTCCAACTTTAATTTAAGCCACCGATCACATCGATCTTGGTGTTAAACAAAATTGTTTTATAAACTTGTGGACTGTACGACATGTGTATAACTTCAAGTGTTCTATTTGATTAGATCGTAGATCCATATCATTTGTGGGTAGTTTTTCCCCTAACGAGAAACATGTACGTGAGCAGCTCTGCCACTAAGTAATAGTGGTGTAAATGGTTACTCTGCTCTCAATAAGGAGTTTTGTAAAAGGATATATTCTGCCCTAAAGGAAGATTGAGTTTATTATAAAAATCTCAATATTTACGTTTGGACTTGGTGACTGGACGTAGTCTCAAATCAAGACGAACCAGGATAAATCTCATGTGACAAGTACTCTCTTACCTTTAATTTTTATATTCAAGTCCTTATTATAATAGTAGTAGTATTATATATATATATATATATGAGGATATATGGACATCATGAAAAACACCCAACTAGACACTTTTTTGTAAAAACGCTCCAAATCAAGATTTGGTTAATGCAAATCTCCATGGTTTCACGACGGGAACACAAATATGCGTCTTGTTTTTTTTTCTGAGATATATAATGACATGTTTTGAATTTTTAAATTTTACCATAATTTCGAAAACATGTCATTATACATCTCGAAAAAAAAAACAAGACGCATATTTGTGTTCCCGTCGTGAAACCATGGAGATTTGCATTAACCAAATCTTGATTTGGAGCGTTTTTACAAAAAAGTGTCTAGTTGGGTGTTTTTCATGATGTCTATATAACATTTCCCTATATATATATATATATATATATATATATATATATATATATATATACATACAGACTTAGTTAGAGTAATTGTTGTGTACATATTAAACTTGCACATTGACTTAGAGCTAACTCGCATACGAAGCAAACAAAGAACATCATACTCTTGCTGACGCGATCTATTTATCGATAGCTGGATAGTCCGAACAAACAAGTTGAATTAACTCTGTAGTTGACATATTCATTTGTCGAAAGCACGACAATTTAGTGCGTATCAAAAGTCAACATTTGTTGATAACATATCTGAGTGTTTATACCAATACTGTTATTGTGCTAATTGGTTGTATAAGTTATTAATTAATATATTCGCATATATTATATTCCGCTTAGTAACTTTATTTAATATAGTTTTTATTAAATAAAAGCAACTCAAAGTTGATGTTTGTTAAACTGGAGAAAAGTTTAAAAAACAGTCAAAGATATTCAACCACCTCTAAATTTCCCTCTAGGTCTAACATTTCCTAAAGCAATTACAAATATAAAATAATTTCAAAGATTTTTGAGAATTCTATACTACATTTCTCCTTACTATAAAAGCATTGCTCAAGATGCAACAGTTTTTTATTCTACACCAGAAAAGAAAATTTCGTCTTGGTGTCCTAACCACAATTAAAGGTACAATTGTTCTAATTACAAAAAGTTTGGAATTTGCCCTTAAATTTCCTAATATAATTAATAATATAAAATATTTACAAATTTTTTTGGGAATTCTAAACTACATTTCTGCTTACTATAAAAAACTTGCTAATGACACAACAATTCTTTACTCTAGGCTAAAAAGAAAAATTCTTCTTGGAGTCTTAAATACACAGAACAGTTAAATTAATAAAATCTGTTGTCAAAATTTGCCTTCCTTAGAACTTGCCAATCCTTTGTAGAAAGTTTATTGTTTTTTTTTTATAATGGTTACATGGGAAGATAACAATATATATAGGCTAATTACATAACTAATTTAGGCTATAATTGATACAAATTTGAATACTGACTATTTTTACAATATTGACAAGAATCAATAATTCATGGGATTGTTGTCTTGATTATAGGAATTGCTATCTTTAGTGGGATTGTCATCTTGCATATCGTGCACATTCCTAATACACCCCCGCAAGTCGGACGTGCGAGGCAGAAGACCGATCTTGAGTCTTAACTCGTGACAGCGAACTCGATGAAGGGGTTTTGTTAGTGCGTCAGCGAGCTGATCCTTACTTGCAATGTGTTGTACTCGAATTGTTTGCTGTTGAATTAGTTCTCGTACAAAGTGAAAGGACAATGCTAGGTGCTTCATTCTCGAATGAAAGACCGGGTTTGCAGCATAGTGGGTTGCAGAGAGGTTATCGCAGTATATAGCTGGTGGTTTGGTGATGGTAATATGGAGCTCGGATAAGAGGGATCGAAGCCATATTGTCTCGGCAGTCGTGTCAGCTAGAGCACGAAATTCAGCTTCCGTTGACGACCTGGCTAATGCTCGTTGCTTCTTTGAGGACCATGATATGGGATTGCGACCAAGATAAATAAGATAACCCGAGGTGGAGACATAGTCATCTTTGTCGCCAGCCCAATCAGCATCACAAAAGGCATGTAAACAAAGCGGTGTATGACGATATAGTTGAATGCCATGGGTGATGGTGCCATTTAAATACCGAAGAAGTCGTTTAAGTGTAATCCAGTGAAGTGAAGTTGGGTGATGAAGGAATTGGGCTAGTCGATTGACGGTATAAGCAATGTCGGGTCGAGTGAGTGATAAATATTGGAGGCTTCCTACAATAGCCCTATAGTTAGTTTGGTCGAGAATATGGTTGCCATCATCACGGACTAAGGGTGATTGGGTAGACATGGGTGTTGAGGTGGGTTTTGCATCGACCATTTGGTATTTAATTAGTATATCAGTAATGCATTTAGATTGGTTTAAATGTAAGCCATTGGTGTTGGGTACGACTTCTACTCCTAAAAAATATGAGAGAGGGCCGAGATCTTTGATGGAAAAACGAGTTGCTAAGCAGTTGATAAAAGTTCGTATGGTGGATTGGTGTGGTCCGGTGACTATGATATCGTCGACGTAGACTAATACATAAAGTCGAGTGGTGGTGTTATTTAAAATAAAAAGTGATGAGTCGGAAAGGGATTGGCGTAAACCGTAGGTCTGCAGATAGTTTTTGAGCTCGGTGTACCAAGCTCTCGGAGCTTGTTTGAGACCATATATTGCTTTCTTTAATTGACAAACATAGTCGGGTTTTAGTTGGTCGACAAATCCGGGGGGTTGTTCCATATAAACATTGTCGGATAAATGACCTTGAAGAAATGCATTGTTGACATCAAGTTGACGGAGGTGCCATGAGTGAGTAACGGCTAGAGAGAGTATGAGACGTACCGTTGTTGGTTTGACAACGGGACTAAACGTTTCCGTATAGTCAATTCCAGGACGTTGATGAAATCCTTTGGCTACTAATCGAGCTTTATGTTGCTTGAGAGTGCCGTCAGTATTATATTTGATGCGATATATCCATTTGCACCCAATCACGTTTTGAGAATTGTGACGTGCTACAAGGGACCAAGTGTGATTTCGATCAAGAGCGTTATATTCCTCCTGCATAGCAGCGCGCCATTGGGGTAAGATGAGGGCTTGTTTGGTGGTATTAGGGAGGTAATGAGGTGTCGGGTTGGAGGTGGCTTGGGCAAGCTTGGCGTATTTCGGGTTGGGTTTGCGTATGTTGTTGGCCAGGCGGGTGCCATGTGCATATGTAGGTTGAGTCGTGGCAGGAGGTACGTGAGATGTGGTAGCGGATTGGGGGGATGGAAATAGAGGTAGGGTGATGGGTGGGGTGGCAGGGGACACGGGAGTGGCAGGGGTGGATGGTGGTGTGTTGATGGCAGGTGGGAGCGTGGGGGTGGGCATTTGTGGCAGAATGGGGATGGTGAGGGTGCACCAATCATTTGGGTGGGTGGTGGGTGATGTTGATGGAGAGGGCACGAGGCTGGTATAGGGGTACTCTTCATCGACAAACTTAACATGGCGAGAGGTGTAAACACGATGGGTTTGAGGGTCAAGACAATGAAATGCACTTTGAGATGTAGAGTAGCCAACAAAGACGCAGGGTAGTGATCGTGGTTCCATTTTGTGTTTAGTGTAAGGTCGTAACCAAGGGTAACAAAGACACCCAAAATTATGAAGTTTTGTGTAGTCGGGATTAGTATTGAGGAGTTTAAAGTGGGGCGACTGACCTTGGAGAGTTGGTGTGGGTAGGCGGTTTATGAGATAAGTTGCGGTGCTAAATGCGAATGGCCATAGTGTGGTGGGCAGCTTGGCGTGGGTAAGAAGAGATAAGCCAGTTTCAACAATGTGCCTATGTCGTCTCTCCGCATATCCATTATGTTCGGGTGTATGCGGAGGAGACGTGTAATGAGATATTCCATTGTCAAGGAGGGTGTGATGAAGTTTAAGATATTCGCCGCCATTATCGGAGAAAAACCGACGAATGGGTTTGTTAAAAAAAATTTCTACGAGGGCCTTGAACCGAGTGAAGACAAGGGTTGTCTCGGATTTTTGCTTTAGTGGAAATAACCATATATATTTGCTAAAATGATCTACAAAGACAATGTAATATTTGTAGTTTTCGCGGGATGGGACGGGAGCGGTCCAGAGGTCAGAGAAGATAAGGTCGAGAGGACCATTGGTGGTAAAAGTAGAGTTTGCAAAAGGTAATTTGTGACTCTTATTCATATTGCAAGCATTACATTCAGAGAAATCGGAAATACGGTAAGAAAGATTATTGTTGATAATTTTAATAGTAGAGTAGGACGGGTGGCCAAGTTTATGATGCCACGAAAGCGGATTTGGTCTTTTGGTGGCAGGAAAAGCACGTGGATTGGTTGGGCTCCATTCATAGACTCCGTCTCTAGCGGGGCCTTGGAGTAGGATTGTCCCCATCGTAATATCCTTAATAAGAAAAGAAGTTGGTGAGAATATAACACAAGCGTTATTGTCTTGGCAAATTTTCGAAATTGATAAGAGATTGCGAGAAATATTTGGAACATGTAAAACATTTTTGAGTGTTAAGGATGAGGGATGAGAAATAGTAAAAGAACCTATATTGGCAATGGGGAGAGCGGAGCCGTCACCAATAATGACATCATCAGAACCGGTGTATGGAGAGTGGAGGGTGAGGGTGTCAAGATCATGGGTATGCGGTGTGACGCGCCACTGTCAAGGAGATAGGAGGAGGATGGATTTGGTGGTGCGTGAATGGCAGTGTGAGCATGCGGTGACGGCTTGTTGTGTCGACCAGTAGGTGGGTCGGGGGTGATGATGTTGGGGTAGAGGCGACGAAAATCTGGACAGAATGCAAGGACATGTCCTTGGGCACGGCACCATTGGCATTTGCCTTTGAAGGGTTTGGCATTGGGGTTGGGTTGGGTGGATGGACGAATGGTGTTGTTGTTGGAGGGTTGAATTGTGGTGCGTTGATAAGGACGATAATTATTTTGGCGATAGGCAGCATGTGCGGATGGTTGAAAAAGGGTAGGGGCGGGTTGTTGTTGTTTGAGAAGGAGATCGTGTTGGATTAGTTTTTTGTGTAAAGCTTCGAAACTAATAGGGGTGTCTCGAGCTCGAACCGTGTCGATGACTGGTTTGTAGGTTTCATAATCAAGTCCTTTGAGGATTTTGGATGCTACGTCTTCGGGATCGATAATTTTGCCCATAAGAGCCAGTTGGTCGATACATTCTTTGATTTTATTCATATATTCGGTTATGGTTTGGTCAGATGTTTTGACGATGGAGTCAAGGCGGTCTTTGAGTTGGAGAATATGGCCACGCGAGGGGTTAGCATAGGTGGTTGAAAGTATGTCCCATGCCTCTTTCGAGGTTTTGGCACGGACTATGAGGGATTGGACGGCTGCGGTTAAGGTGCCCATAAGAGCGCCTAGGATTAGACCGTCTTGTTTTAGCCAAGTTTGGTAGGCCGGGTTTGGTGCTTCGGTTGTGTCAGTGTTGACAATGGTGGGTGAAGGTGCAGTAATTGTTCCATCGAGATAGCCTAAGAGGCTATACCCGAATAGGATGTGGGATAGTTGGAATTGCCAAGCGGTATAATTGAGAGAGTTGAGTTTTACGCAATTGTTTAGGTTAAGAGATGTGAGAGGTTTGTTTGCTTCATGGGGGTTGGAGATGGTGTTGTCATGGGAGGCCATAGTTGTTGGGTGGTTGATCGAAAAAAAAAAAATGGGTTATTGGTGACTGCTATTAAGGATTCCTTATTAGCTCTGGTATGCCATGTAGAAAGTTTATTGTTTTTTTTTTGATAATGGTTACATGGGAAGATAACAATATATATAGGCTAATTACATAACTAATTTAGGCTATAATTGATACAAATTTGAATACCGACTATTTTTACAATATTGACAAGAATCAATAATTCATGGGATTGTTGTCTTGATTATAGGAATTGCTATCTTTAGTGGGATTGTCATCTTGCATATCGTGCACATTCCTAATATCCTTAACGGTTTAAGTTTTTTGAAATGGATGCATCTAATATAGGACGTTGAGGGATATTGAAACAAAAAATCCTTGAACTTTTTTTGAAGAAATTGTTATATTTATTAGAAAATGAAATCGGACACAAGAAAAATATTCTATATTCAATAAAGAAATGCTTTCTATTGTAAACTACATTATCAAAATTCATAATGATTTACTTAATAGGAAATTTTTATTAAGAAATGATTGCCTTGTAGGAAAACATATAATTGAAAAAGATTTTAAACATTTAGTCTTCAATCAATTTTTTAGTAGATGGCAAGCACAATTACCTGTGTTTGAGCTATACATTGATTATATCAATAGACAGACTAATAGTCTTGCGGATTTGAATTTTTACAGGGTAAATGAGCTTTAGGTTCCATGGAGAGGGAGGTTCTCAAGGTAGAGGTTGAGGCCGTGGAAGAACCCATTGAGGATAAATACTTGTTGGGTTTGGACTCTATTAGAGAAGTAAACTCAACAAAGATTTTGGGTCAAAAATAATTAGGTTTAAAAATAGTCATTGTTTTATCTAGGTACTAAACAATAGAGAGCCATATTGTTTATGCACATTAAACAAAGAGAGGTTGATATATTATTGTTCACATAAAAAAAATCTCTCCATCTCTCTTAAGTCCCTCCCCTTTTACCTCAAACCCTAGCTGTCGTCTATCTAGGGGTGGGGGTGGTGCTTCGGCACCCTTCTATCCCCATGCTCCATACCGTAATACTCTATCGCTATTCTCTGGAGCAACCCGAGTTATTTTTTGGATTCCCCTTATATTTATCCCTCTCTTTGTCTGGGAAGAGTAGATCTAATCCTCCCCGCCTCATCGATCTCATGCTAACCTTAGCCGTATGATTTATTTCGGGCCGGGTTTGATAATGTGGCTCTAAAGCTTGGATCCGGCAGATCGGATTTTGGTGCGTTGTGACTCTCCATGTATCCCCGCGAATTTTTTTCCAACCAAACGTACTGATTTGTTACACTATTAAGTGGAAGAACTAAACTTTCGTTCAGACAAACTACAAGCTAACATCAAGATTTTAGTTCCAAACAAACTACGCTGATTTTGTGATCAAAGGTCAGAAAATTCTCAAAAAAGTCTCATTGGCTGACTATGGGGCAACTCAACAACAACAAGAATATTTTCAATTGCTACCCACGATGTGGAAAAGAAGTGCGTAGAAGACCAGATGACAGTCTGGATAATTTTTTATTTTCTTAGCATTAGACGTTTTTATTTAAACTTTTCGTTGTTTTAGGTTGAATTTCAGATTTAATAAGGCCGTGTCGACCAATCATTATCAATGAAATTGTGGATTTACCCACCAATTTATATGTAAAAAAAAACATTAAACAAAGAGAGAGAAAGATAAACACTATTTAATTTCCGCCAAAGTACTGCGCGTGCCATGTAAAACATAATTTTTTTGAGTTTGTACCATTGGATCGACTTGATTCCAGCGGAAATAGTTTCATAACTCAGAGGCCTGCGTTTTCAACTGTGAAAATCACTTTTGGAGGTATTTAGGGCTGTCTTCTTAGCTGAAAACGAAGCTGATGTTGGTGACTGCTTTTCGTGTGTTTGTTTCGTAATTCCTCTCGTTTGTTTTGTTTCCAAGATTGTTGTCTTGAAGTTGTTTTGGCTAGTTTGCCCCTAATTTATATTTGGAGATTTATCAAGGTTTTATTCTTTGAGTTATTTGGGTTGTTAGCCCCTAGTGAGATATTAGGGAGATTAAATCGAGATTAATATCTCGATTATTTGGCTATTGTGCCTCTAGTTTACACTAGGGAGAAGTTTATCCATCATATAGTGGTGTTTTCTTGGGCGAGAGTCTCGGGTTTTACTATCCTATTTTGCAGTGGTTTCCCACATAATAGCATCCTCTAGTTTGTACTAAGGAGAAGTTTATCCATCATATAGTGGTGTTTTCTTGGGCGGGAGTCTCGTGGGTTTTAATATCCTATTTTGCAGTGGTTTCCCATACTATAGCATTGTGTCTATTATTATTATTTTGGTTATCGTTTCCTATTGGGGCTTGCAAAAGAAATAGAGAAGTTTAGTCGATCTATATAATTTATTCCGATGTGCCTAGTCACTACTCTCTTCCCAACACTACTTCCTTGTCCAATTAGCCAAGAAATACCGATCAATGACAGTCCTAACTATTTTGATTTGCAAAAAAATTTGCATGGAATCAAAGAATTTTTTCCTGAAGGCAATCCAAAACTTCACAATTGTCATTATCGGATTCAAATATAAACATATCCATCACGTAAATGAACAGGGGTATCCAACCAAAAAATGTATACCTCGATAATCCTCAAATAAATTCAACACAAGTTTTACAACAAGAATCGATTTTAATTTATTTTAAATATGTAAAAATGGGAAAGCATATTGGCCATTGAAAAAGAGGATCTATGTTTCAAACACGATATATGAACAATCAAACAAAAATATTTAAACAGAATGTCTTACCATGCAAAACCTTATAAATATGACTTTTATGAAAGAGTTCTTTTGCCACATGGTCTATGGAATTTACCCACACTTTTCTAAACCATAATGAAACTGTTATTATCTTCAATAATTAAATATTTTCTTAGGATTATCCTAAGACATTGATTGTGGACTAGATCCTTGTAACACCCAAAAACTTCACGTTACTAAGCAAATATATCCCTGCATATACTGAAATTATTTCCAAGCATGTAATTTGCCTTTTTTTAAAATACAAAATTCAAAAAAGAAATGTCTTTGGATATTCAGAAGAAACAACTTCCAAATTTGATTCACAAATGATGGATTGATTATGGACCTAGCATAAGTTTCTAACTCAAAAGTTGTAAGATCTGTATACAGTATTAGTAGAATATCACGCTCTTTTATCTAGGTTAGAAAGACTTAGTTTATGGACAACGTCCACAATATATGGTTGCTCAATTTCAACCCCTTTTGGATATGGAAATGGACCATATCTATTGAATTTGATAATATCAACTTCCGTGTATCGGTAAGAAAATAGCAGTACTCATGGTACAATTCTTTTAATGTCAATAACAATCACCCAAAAGATACAAAATCGTATCTCAAAAATATTATTACTAGAGGCGAAAAAAATTATATGGACAATAATAATAAAAAATGATTCTTAAGGGAGTTAAGAGTATAAATATCTACGTTGAAGTCAATCAGATTTAACGGTAACATGCATAAAACTTATGTGTGATGAATGAAAATCATTTTTTGCTGGAAATATAAATAGCATTTTTTATATCAAAAAAATCCATTTTCGATGAAACAATGGATGAAAAATATGTTGCCACAAGAAAGTCAAGATCAAGAAACTAAAGTAATGAACTCAGAATAATCATTCAAAGAAATTAGGGGAAATCCCGTATAGGTCCCACTTTCCAAGCTTTATTTTCAAAAAGTCACAGCCAAACATTTTCTTTTCAAAAAGTGCACTTTATCTCTCATTATCTCAAACACACCACAATCTACACCAACTTTCTCTTCCCAGACAATTTCAAACCATATTATAGTTTACCTCCCCCCCCCCCCCCCCCCCCCCCACACACACACACACACACACACACACTTTCCCATAGGTTGAAGATAGAAAAGATACATATTTGTGGAAAACAATTTAAAATTACATTAAATTTTGACCCTACATCCACGTATCAGTTGCCTATGGAATGGTAGAGGTGGAGGCGGTTCGTCAGAACTCCACAGAAGTTCATATACAATTGTAAAATACATACACATGCGTGGAAAACAATTTCAGATTAATTTAGAGTTTGTCTCAACCCATCAATTACTCGTGGTTTGGCAGCGACTAAGGTGGTCCGTTGGAGCTCTGCAGAGGTCACCGGACCTCCATCTAAGTGTATACACATTCGTAAAATGCATACAAATTCGTGGAAAGTACACCCTCTCTTAAATGAATACTCTTTCCCGTCTTTGGTCACCAAAAAAGGTCGCCGGAACTTTGACAAACCTCCTACAAGGCTATTGAGTTCCGACAAAAAGCATACACAATCGTGCAAACTGCATACACAATAGTAGAGAGTACATACACAATCGTAAACTGCATATACAATTGTTCATTTTATACACTATCATGTATGCAATTTCTACGATTATGTATGCACTTTCAACAATTGTGTATGCTCTTTTGAGGATTGTGTATGCACTTTCGACGATTGTATATGCACTTTCGATGACTGTTTATGCACTTTTCGACAATTGTGTATGCAATTTCGATGATTGTGTATGCACATTGTCGAACATCCGATGATGTCGTCAGAGGTTGCCATACCACCATGGATCTCCTTCGCTAACCAAAAACAATAAAGTACGCATTTTCCATGAATAAATATGCATTTCATGATTGTGTATGCAATTCGTCGGAGCTCCCGCAACTTCATCGAGCTCTAGACCACCGCCGCCGCCATCCATGGGTAAGTGGTGGGTGGGAGTGGGGGGGCAAACTCAAATATGATTAGAAATTGAGTGAGGAGAGTGAAATGCACTTTTTGGGAAGAAGGTTTAACAATAGCATTTTTTGAGAATTGCCCCAATCGTAATAAAAAAAAGGTAAAATGAAAGGGTAAATGACATGAGAACGACATGACAATGGTCCTGAAAAAATGTAAAAAGGAAAGATAATTTCCTAATATGAAAGAAATATATATTTTGCTCTCAGAAGTAGTGAAGTAGTTACTCGACTTCAACATTCAAGTACCTAAATTATAATGAACCCTTTTAAGTGCTTTCTTTTTGTGTGAGGAGTGTTGTTAAATACATAAATAATTATGGGTGTGTTATTGTAATAATTTCAAATAAGTGAATTTTTGTGCGTAATTGTAATAAATGTAATACGGCCTATGATTTGCTATAAATAAAGTAACGGGGCTTGTCAAATGCAACCGCATACATATTTATGAGAATATGGGATGTGACTGCGGATGAGATAGACAAGCCCAATTCATCCTTATTTATTACCAATATTTTTTTTTTACTTATTTATTTATTACAGAATGATCCCCACTCAAAAAGAAACAATGTAGAAATTCCATTAATATGGTTTAGATCGTTGAATGTTGTAGTCGAACAGGCACTTTATAGAGCAAAAATAAATTTATTTGGTTTTAGGAAATTATGTTTTCTTTCTGATTTATTTTTATGACCATTTTCATGTCGTTCTCATGTCACATACCTTTCTTTTGTATTTTTTTTTATTATGATACATCACCTCATAATTTCTTCCAATGATTCTTCTGAATTCATTGGTTTAGTGCTTTGAGCTTGTCCTTCTCCTCGCAAGATATTGTCATCCGTTATTTCATCAGAAATAGATTTTTTGATATAGAAATGTTATTTATATTCTCATAGAAGGTTGAATTTCATTCATCGCACATACATCCTATACATCTAACAATTATATCCTCTTGACTTAAAAAGTGGATATGTATATTGTATTTATGTCTTAAAAGTCATTAAAATAATTCTTTTTTACCATCCATAATATTTTTAATATCCATTCTTCATTTGAGCTTCAAATAAAACATGTTTAGATAATAACAAACTAGAATTTTATATATACAACAAGTATCATTATACTAACATTTACAACAACTTTGTTTCAAATGGTTCTTATCGATACATACAATGAACCATTATCAAGGAAACCTAGAAATAAATTTAAATGTTGTATTGTTGAAGAACAACAATATAAACAATTAATAGGAAATTAACCCGTTGTTTGAACCAACCGGTTACAGTTTAATTCAACCTGTTATACTATGCAGAAATGGAGAAATAAATCAATCAATCAAAAGATGATTTATTTCTCAATCAAGGATTATAGACTCCAAGAAAATCAGTATGATCACAATGATTAAAGAAGATCAAATAGTCAAATAAATGATTAATCAACTTAAGAAAATGATTCAAAGTGTATGGAAGCAATAAAAATCAAATGTGGCCTATGTACATACATACATACATAACATACATCACATACATAGATACATACATACATACATACATACATACATAACATCCATAACATGCATACATACATACATACATACATACATACATACATACATAACATACATACATACGTACGTACATACATACATACATACATACGTACATATTGCAAAGTTAACATTACAAAGAGGGAGAGAGATAATTTTACAAATGAAAAATGGGGTGTCTTGGACAAAGCCCAAGCTTGCCCTTGCAATGCTTTACATCATTGCTTACATCACCTTCGATTATTAATCAATTATTACAATTATTTTACAACCACACTCACGGCACATACCATACTATAATTATTTTATTAAACAATACATACCGTATTTTTACATATATTATAATACTCTTGTTGAATAGGTTTATCAAAAACTTTTATTTTATTTTTGCAAAAAAACCCCACTCTGGTTGTTTTGTAAAAAACTATACTATAATATAAATATATATATATATATATATGTATATATATATAGCAGTTAGATCTTAAACATCTATCGACGTAAAGATCAAATCAACAATGAAGTGATCTAGACGTTTACTTCGATTAGAAATCTCTTTTGCACAAAGGCAAGTTCCATAATTTATACAGGTTTGCCTCAAACGAGACTACGTCTTGTCCCCAACTCTCAGCGGATCTTAAAATTTATTAATCTTCCTACAAGTGCAGTGTAACCTACAACTTCTCTTCCTTTAAGGGCAGAGATAGCCTTTATAAAGGTTTTCCTTAAAAGACAAAGCAACTCTCACGCTAAACATGAAGCCTTAAGCAAGGCGTAAACAACAGATTTACAATAATTGAAATCTCTCCACTCGTTGATTGAACCACAAAGGTTATGAGACAATTAAGGTTTTACAAACACTCAAACTCTCTGAAAAATATGTTTATTAGGTGTATGGAGAGTTTGGATCAATCGTCGAAGGTTAATCGAATCCGTTTTCGGCTTCGAATGATTAAAAATAAGCAAAGAATGAAATGTGTAAGCTTGGGCTTGTTTGCTCTTGAGTGGCGTGTTGAAATGTGAATTGGAAGGCCTGTATTTATAGTGTTGGAGTAGAGATAGCAGTTGCTCTTTGAAATTTAAAATTTTAGTGACTCTAATTGGTTGGTTTTCAACCTAATCGGTTGGGTTGTGTAGATTTGGTCTAACGGCTTGTTGTTTTGAATCTCAAATATCTCGCGCAATAAGTGTCCTAAATGCAAATTATTTTCTTCGTAAAACTCTTCTGATCGTGTAGATATTCCTCCAATGTTCCAATGCAATTTCTGAATTTATTCTGATTGTCTTCCAAGTCTTCAAAAATCGCATCTGGCCTTTCCATATATGCACAACCTAGATGGTTGGTTTACAGTCTAATCGGTTGGATTAGTCTGTAATTGAATTATTCCTTAATTCAATTTAATCCTTTGAGTTTGGTCTTTTGCCTTACATTTCAAACATATTTATCATACTCTTTAATCTGAAATATACTCATTGTAAATGTTAGTACAACTAATGAACTTTCATTAAGTTAAATTATATACGTTTTGTTATTTATAAAAACACTTTTGTTAATTATGAATTAGTCCAAAAACTTTCATTAATTACGAAGAGGTTCAACAAAAGTAAAAGAAATATTATAAGAGTTACAATAAGTAGGTTTTATTGCATGTCAAAGTATGGCCAAAATCATACAAATATAAATTGACTGAGAGTGATTTTGATAATTTGTTTTCAGATGGAATGGTAAAGTCACATTCATTCTTATTTATAGTTAAATCAAAACAGACATTACAAAACAATGCCATTTATAATTTTATATTACACAATAGCTCCTCCTTATTATTACACTAACACACCCACTTTTAATTATTTTAAAAAACTCCATTTCTTAATACATAACACACCCCACAAAAAAAGAAAGTACATAAAAAAAGTAACACTAAAATGGTTTAGATCCTTGAATGTTAGAATCGAGTAGCCTGAGTAGCCTTTTGAGAGAGTAAATATTAAATTAATTGGTTTTAAGAAATTATATTTTCCGTTAGTCTTATTTGTTTATTAATGACGATTGTCGCATTGTTTTAGGTCATTTCACCATTTTCCTTTATCATTTTTTTTAATGATGGGACTCATTGCCTCATAATATCATCAAATGATTCGTCTGAATTCATTGTTTCAGTGTCTTGTTCTTCTCTTGGGAAGTTATTGTCATCCATTGTTTAATCGAAGATTGAATTTTTCGATATAGACATGTTGTCTATATTGTCAGGAAAAGTTTATTTCCATTTATCACACATAAATTATATGAATTTCATCATTAAGTCTTCTTGACTTAATAGTGGATATTTATACTATAATTGTTTTTTAATAGTCATTAAGGAACAAATTTTTTTATTTTCCATTGAATTTTATTCAATATCCGTCTAGTGATAATTTTATTTGATACATGTCTGTATTTTTTCTATAGTTGTATCTATATTAACATTAAAATAATTATACCACCTATAATAGTACTTTCCTGCCAATACAGGTAAATTGATATTATCAAATTCAATGTATATGGTCCATTTTCATATCAATGGAAGCTGAAATTGCGCAAAGAAATAATGTGCACATTGTCCATCAATTAGGTTTTCTGATCTATATAAAAGTGGGTGAGATTTTACCGATGGTGTATGTAATTCTTGAACTTCTTGTGGTAGAGAATATCTATGGTAGCTCCATAGTTAACCCATCATTTGTAAATCCAATTTGAAATTTTGTTCTTCAAAATATGTGGAAACATTTGAAAAAAGCATTTATGTTTTGTCTTGGGGTTTTCGTATAAAAAAGCCAAGTTCCATGTGTGGATATAATCACAATAATTGTAGAGATATATTTGGTTATTAACCATAATTTGTTGGATATTACTAGGATTTAGTCCCCAATCAATATGTTTTAGTATATTCTTAATAAAACATTTACTGTATCTTATAAACCGTTTCATTACGGTCTTGAAATGTGTGTCTAAATTCCACAAATCCTTTTACAAAAAGAATTTCTTTCATAAAAAAATGATACTTATGAGCTTGTGAAGGATACGACAACTTGTTTAAATATTTTCTTTTGATTGTCGATGGATCATGTTTAAAATACATATCCTCTTTTTCAATGACTAATATGGTCTCCTATTTTTTTTTTTTATAACAAAAATAGGTTCTTCTTTTAAAGCTTGTGCTGCAGTAATTCACAGAGAGATAAATATTTTTTTGGATTTATCCCCTTGTTTATTTCTAGTATGGATGTATTTTTCTTTAAATCTGGTAGTGATAATTTAAAGTTTTAAACTACTAGATTCTCTTTGAGAGAGAAATTCCTTACGAAGTTAGAAGTTAGGTAACTGCATTTTTTTAAGGAGAATCTAGTAGTTCCCAATTATCACTTTCAGATTCAAATAAAAATATATCCATCCCATAAATAAAGGAGGGGATAAAGCCAACAAATATTGACCTTGATAATCCGCAAATTACTACGACACAAGTTTTAAAACAAAAACCTATTTTTTTTTAAAGAAAAATGAGAGACCATATTGGTCATTCAAAATGAGGATATTTTTTTAAAACACGATCCATGGACAATCAAACAAAAGTATTTAAACAGATTATCATACCTTGCACAAGCTGATAAGTATTGATTTTTTATGATTGAAATTCTTTCTGCAACAAGTCTGTGAAATTTACTCCACACCTTTCAAGACCGTAATAAAACGGTTAGAAGTTACAGCAAATTATGGTTGATAACCACATATATCCCCATAATTATTGAGATTATATCGAGTCATGGAACTTGACTTTTTTATCCGAAAACCCCTAGAAAAAGCATTCATGTTCTCCACATATTATGAAAAAATAACTTCCAAATTAGATTTACATATGGTGGGTTAATTATGGAGTTACTATATATATTATGCAAGAAGAAGTTCAAGATTTATATATACCAAAGGTATAATCTTACCCACTTTTATCTAGCTAAGAAGACCTAATTGATTGAAAATGTCCACTTTATTTATTTGCACAATTTCAGCTACCATGCATATGGAAATAGACCCTATCCATTTAATTTGATAATATCAATTTGCATCTATTGACAAGAAAATACCATTATAGGTGGAATAGTTCTTTAATGTCAATATAGATACACTAATACAAAAAATACAGACAGGTATCAAAGAAAATTATTACCATGGGGATATTGAAAAAACTTCAATGGAAAATAAAAAAGAAAGTTTCTTAATGACTTTTAAAAAGCAATTACAGTATAAATATCCAATTTTAAGTCAAGAAAACTTAATGATAAAATCCATAAAATGTATGCGTTATGAATGGAAATCAATCTCTAACAATATAGATAACACATCTCTATCCGAAAAATCAATCTCCGTTAAAACAATGGATGGCCACTACTTACCAGGAGAAGGACAAGGACAAGACATTGGCCAAAGAATTCGGACGAATCATTTGCTGATTTTATGAGGTAATTAGTCCCATCATTAAAAATGATAAAAGAAAAGGGTAAAATGACCTAAAACAATGGGACAATCGTCCTAAATAAACAAGTAAGACTGAAGTAAAATATAATTTTCTAAAAAAAAAAATAAGGACCTAAACCATTTTTGTGGACTTTTTTATGTATTTTCTTTTTTTGTGGGGGTGTGTTATGTATGAAAAAGTGGAGTATGTTAATATAATAAAAGTAAAGGTGTGTTAGTGTAATAATAAAGAGGAGTTATTCTGTAATATAATTGCATTTATTGTGTAATAAGTGTAAAGGGCATTGCCAAAAAAGTTTCAACCGGTCAAATATTCCCGAAAAATGCTACTCCAAACCTTTTCTTCGATTTAGATGTTACTTTCTTTCTCATCAACTCTCTATCTCTGCTCATCTAAAAACCACATCATTTCACTCCAACTCTCTCTCTCATTAACTAGATTTTATAGCTATACTCCGACCCAACACTTGCCAATGAGTTGGCGACGACGGTGGTGGTCTGTCAAAACTCCGGCAAGATCATCGAAACTCCGTCGCCCCCCCCCCCCCCCCCCCCCCCAATTTAAAATTAAAACAATCCAAAAAATTTTAAATTTTTAAATTTTTTTTACAAAGAATATGATTTTTTCAAAAAAATATTATTATTTTTAAAAGACAAAATATTACAAAAAAATATAATAAAAACTCAATTGAGAAAAGTGCATACTCAATTGAGAAAAATGCATACACAATCAGAAAAGTGGATAAACAATCCAAAAAAGTGCATACTCAATCGAGAAAATGCATGCACTAGGAAAATTTACACAATCCACATAAAAATGTATACACATCCCGAAAAAGTGCATACATGTCGAGAAAATTGCATACATAATTCAGAAAATTGCATATACCATTGAGAAAGTGCATAGACAAGCTAGAAAAATATACACAACCCCCAAAAAAATGCATACACATCTAGAAAAAGTGCATACAAATCAAGAAAATTGCATACATAATCTAAAAAAGTGCATACACAATCAAAAAAATTGTATAGACAATCGAGAAAAATGCATACACAGTCTAGAAAACTGCATACACAATCCATAAAAACTACATACACAATCCAGAATAATGCATACATAATCCAGAAAAGTGCACATACAATCCAAAAAACTGCATACACAATCCAAAAAATCGCACACACAATCGAGAAAAGTGCATACACCATCAAGAAAGTACATACACAACCGAGAAAATTGCATACATAATCATTTTTGAATTGTTTTTTAGAAGTTTTTCTATTTTTTCAATTTATTAATTTTTTTCAATGTTTATGCACTTTTTTATGTGTACGTAACTTTTAGTATTGTGTATGCAGTTTTTGAGGATTGTGTATGCACTTTTCTAAATTGTGCATACATTTTTTCGATTGTGTATGCACTTTCTTAGTTTGTGTATTATTTGGATTGTGTATTCACTTTTCTCGATTGTGTATACATTTCTCTGGATTGTGTATGCACTTTTATGAATTGTGTTTGATTGTGTATACACTTTTCGGGATTGTGTATGCATTTTTCTGGATTGTTTATGCACTTTTCGGGATTGTGTATGCATTTTTCTGGATTGTTTATGCACTTTTCGGGATTGTGTATGCACTTTTTTGAATTGTGTATACACTTTTTTGGATTGTTTATACACTTTTATAGATTGAGTTATCAAATTTTTTAATAAAATAAATTTTGTGTTTTTAGAAAAAATATTTTTTTAATTGTTTTTTGAATTTTTTTACATATTTTTTTATTTGTTTGTATTTTTTGAATGGTTTTAAGTTTGAAATTGGGTGGGGTTGCGGCGGCGGTTCGTCGGAGCTTTGACGGACCACCACCATTGCCGTCAACCCATGGACAAGTGCTGGGTCAGACTATAGGTCCAAACTCTAGTTGAGGAGAGAGAGGGTATGAGTGGAGTGTGGTGATTTTTAGATGTGGAGAAAGAAAGTAGCACCTAAATAAGGTATGAAAAGTACGAGTTATTTGGAATTTTCTTGTAATGTGGTTTGACTATAAATAAGGATGAACGGGGCTTGTCCATTCCATGTAAAAACATATACTCAAAATTAATATCTCTCAATTTATATTTGTAAAACTTTGGCCATACTTTGACATGCAACAAAATGTACTTATTGTAAGTCTTCTAATATTTCTTTTACTTGAATTTACTTTACATTCAATATATATATATATATATATATATATATATATATATATTTGTATAATTTGTATATATTACTCAATTTAATTGGTATCATATAATGTAATTCTCGTATAAAATGATAAAGTAAAGGGAAAAAATGAATATACACACATATATAAATATATGTATATATATATATATATATATATATATATATATATATATTTATATATGTGTGTATGTGTACACACACTGAATTAGTATAAATGTTGAAGATTATCAGGGATTCAAAAATTCTAATTTGCGCAAGTTCGTAGGAATTAACTATTAACGGATTAACTTTGCATCCAACGGGTCAAATTGAAGCAGATTATGAAATTCCAATTTGGAACCCAAGCAACGGATAGGTCAACCTTGAAACCTATAAATAAGCCCTTAAGTTCAGAATAAACTCACATATTCTCCCTCAACACAAAAAGGCTAGACAAATTCTATACACATAAAGGCGGCGATGCGGAGCTTTTCACTTCTATATCGTCTTGATCACGCCATCAATTGAAAGAAAATCTCTCCTACGACCAAATGATACAGTTTTTTTATATTCAAAGAAAAGATAGTCCATTTGAGGATAAATCGTAATGCTATATATATTTTGAGAGAGTGATTTAACATTTGTCCATTCTTTCAAACACATCGATCGAAAGGTTTGATTAAGGTTAAATATTAAACACGTTAATTGTATGACTTGTGTACAACTACAAGTATATTTTACTTGTGTTTTATCGTGTAATTCTTTGCCTCATTGTTAGAGGTATTTTTGGGTCACTCCGCCCGTTGAGATGATGACGTATGCGGGTTGCTCTGGCCCGAAGGAGGAGTTTGTTGTGGATAACTCTGCCCCTAGTTTATTGTGTGGATAGGTTTGAACATAATTAAGAAAGAGTGGTTATAAAGGGTACACCAACCTAAAGTAAATATAGGTGGTTGAATATAAAAATTTCAAGATATTGGGGACAATACGTAGTCTCACATTGAGGCGAAGATGGATAAATTGCGTGTCAAGTAATTTCTACCTTACTCTTACTTTCAAGTCTTTAGTTTAACTATAATATGTATTTGTAAGACTTGTTAGATATATTATTGCTTGACTTAGAGCCGACCCATCTCTTAAGCGAAGGTTTAGATTAACTCGTTGTTTATACGATTTAGTTGTCGATAGTTGTATAGTCCGAAACAAACACTTGGAAAAACTCAGTGTTAATTAGATCCACTCGTTGATAGCTAAACAAGTCAATTTGCATATGAATTCTGCCACTATACTTGATTGCATATCTGTGTGGTTGTAAATTACTGTTTGTCTAGGTGTGATCTTATATGCAATGATCTCTTGTTCGTTAAGCTTATTTTTTAAAGCACATTTAGCATTGGAACAACTTTTGTGAAATGTTGTATTACTAGGTAATAGGTATACTCTATTGTAGATGTAGTTGTCATCCACATTTTAAGCGAGTTCTCAGTTAGCTATTGTTTTTAAATTCGGGAATTAACTATGATTATAAGTTAGTTGCATAAATAGCAAAGTTCGAGTTAAGAATAGATAAATAGAATCTCGTTAACCCAATTAGAGAACACCACATGTCATTTGCTCTCTTATCCTATTTTTACATTTGACATGAGTTTATTTATTAGACATAGTTTACAATATTGGTGCACGAAACAATGTAATAATGTTTCTGAATGATAAAAAAACTTAAAAGAATATTAACTCAACAACAAGCCTCACACAAATTTATTTGGGCCTAATCAAAACCAATTTACAACAAATTGTAAAAACAGTACTCTAAAAAATAAATAATAGAACATGTGGATTATAACTCATGTTTCTTTTTCACTTTTTTTTTTTCCGACGTTTTGTATTCTAAAAAATTTCTAACATGACTGAGCTGCATCAGTACAAATGGTTTCACATAGTGGTGCAATTTGTTGAGGAATACCATTACAATACAGAGATTAGTTTTCATAACATGCCAGAATACACTAGTAAATATGTGGTACTCCCATTTATTGTCAAGTTTACAATCGCAACATTATAATAAGATGCAAGTAGATAATCGCACTCTGGAAAATGCATCCATTGGGTACCCGGTGGGGGCATTTTCGTATTGTCAAACCAATCAACCCCCCTCCATGTTATCTTTACCCACAACCCTTACAATGACTTTGAACCCACAATTAGCATCCCCAACCACAACCTTCACCGTGTCGATGTACTCACGTAACATGGATCATTTTTGGTCACTGTACAGAAAAGGGTTTTCTAAGGGGATAAGTTGTCGGTTTATACGTTGTGCTACATGGCAGAAGTGACGTTTATTCTGCTTTTTCTTTTTCTCTATTTCTACCAATACTGCTTTATTGAGTAACTTGTTCTTATTCATACTCGAAGGCTAGTTTTTCTCTTTGGTTCAAGTATCTTATTTTCTAGATCTCCCTTTAGTTTTTCTCACTTGTGCCGCATGCATGGATGTTCTAGATAGTACAATTATATCTACAAGTTGTTGCGGTATTTTTCAGCCTAATTTTTTGTAGAATAGACTGATTTAAACTCGTTAATAGCACCATCAACCCTATCATTGTCATTCGATACAATCTCAGACCGTTACATCTAATTTTCTTCAAAATTTATGAATATCCTCTATAGAAACAGACTGCCTTAATTTATTATGAATACTTATGTCGTGGTAGCAAGGTAGTCCATGAGATGACTTAATACCACAGTCACAATCCCCATCATACTGCGTAGTACATCAGTTGTGTTCTTCCAATATTTTTTCTAAGGCTTGATATGAAATAGATGACCTAAGATATATGAACAAATGTATCTGTTATGGATATGAGATTTCCATCTCTCCAATTCTTGTTAAATTATGTTGAACTGTTTTATAAGAATTTTATCCACATGAAACCAAACATATCCAAGGTTGCAGAATTGGTTGCAATATACTTTTTAAGAGTGGCGTGGTGCCCTGGTTATGTTACTTAGGTGTGTTGTATGGTTGATAAAACAAGCAATAAGCTTATAGTTATACTTATTTAACATGTTTACATCTTCAACTACATTAGGATACGATGAGTAGGAGCAAATGAATGCACTTAGGTTATGATTATACTCATGTATCATTTCAGATTCAACAAGTTAATGCCACGCATCTATATACTTTTCTTAGTCATCAATATGGATAACACCTCGATAGTTTGTTAGAACATTTTATGCTATATGAAATGCATACAAATTATGGGAATTAGGAAAAACTACGTCATCAAAGTCAAATTCCTATTAGTCATGATGACCCTAGGTAACACATAATCCCTCAATACTGCTTTTAAGCATTAAAAAACTCAAATATAATTTTATGTTGTCTTAATCCACATAAAAGCGAAACTTGCACAAAAGCTTTGATCAGTGGAAGTCACCCATATAACTTCTATAAATGCAAATTAAATGTGTTCGTGCTATATGTACAGTCCAAACATCATGACAATTACGTAACATGCTAAACAGAGTATATACTTTATGTTCTTCGTTTTTAGCATGATGAAAACATATTCATTTTTATCCAACATTTGCAACAGTGGTATTTGGTTACTACCCTCAACCTATTTCATTTTAAGGCTTGCTATACAATTACGGATCGTTTTTATATTAGCTTTTATATTAGATAAATTTTCTAGATTTGAAGTTGGATAACCTCTAAGATTGCAAAAAAGAACAAATAATTCTCCTTAATAATTTAACCATTTCTACATCAATTTTTTTAAGCGAGCATGGCCTTAAGGGTCAGTGGCATGAGCATGGTTATGGAATCCATTTTTCACACAACACTTCCAATAATTACCATCCACATAACCCTTAATAATAAAGGGAAAAATATTTTTTTGGATCAATTTTAAGAGGGGGGGGATTGTAACAATACTACAACATTTGGCGGGAATGGTTAACAAGTAGTTCCATATACAATTTCGAATTAGTTTTTCCTCCAATATCCCGTTTATGCATTTTCTCTATGAAGTATATGTAAATTTAGGTATTAGGATTATGTATAAAGATATTGTTTTTATAACTTTCTCTTTCAAGAGTTTGTTCGGAGATTCGCCATTACGAATCGGCTACAGGAGATTTGTCATCTCGAATATGCCTTATTTGTATTTCAATTCTACGTTCCTATTATTAAAATTAAGTTTCAGTTTCTATTATTGGTTCGTAACTGAATTTCGATTCGGATTCCAGTCCTTGTTTCGATTTTCTATTTCGTTTCCGGCTATTCCTTGTTGGGACCGTTACACTTACCAACTTAGTATTATATTTCTTACGCATTAAGACCATATTATTTTCTTAGACAAAATAAAAGGAAATCCTCCAGAAGAAAGTAGGTCATATTACTCATACAAAGTGTTTACTGGAGACGGGTAGCAGTAGCACTATTACTAGATGTCTTGCTTAACTTATTTCCATAGCAGAAAATAGAAAATGTATTTGGTTGTCACGTAAAAAAGCAGTACACGCACACTTCGTAGATAGAGATATAATTGATCTAGAGGGCATTAATGGCGATCTTCATTCCAGATTGGCAGTGGCCAGGGAGTGAGCAAATGAAGTAGTTTGGGCCCTTAGCTAGCTTGATCTGGTCTTTTCCTGATCCGTACACTTTAGCACGAGCTGAGGGCTTGCAGCTATTGTAACCGGCCTTGTTTACCACCACAACATTGTGCAACCTTGGGGTGTAATTGAATACTACATCGCAGAATTGAAAAAACCAAAATTTAGTTTGTATTCGGTGAAAACAAAATTAATGTGCAAGTTAGTAAACTGTTAGACATATAGTTTGAAATACTCAAGGTTTGGGAAGTTATTCCTGGACAGACGAGTCATTATGAACTTGGCTCATTTTGCAATCTTCGATCTCATAAACCAACAAAAAGTTAACATGTTAATTTTTTCCTAAATACATGAAGTTGCTGCACAATCTTAGACATATCATAGTCTTGTTGTTAACAATTAACACGTACGTCATGTGCCTGTATGAATTATGAAAAGTTACTTCAAAAATACTTGGCAAAATATTGCTCCATTAGAAAAGATTCGTCAAAGGCTCAAATTGGGACAAGAAAAAAGGAAAAAAAAAAATGACTACCATATTATAGGAGTATACATCCGGTATACATAAATGACTAACGGCGCAACTTGTTACTTGTTTGATTTTCATCTTCGTATAATTATTTCATAGTTAATAAAGAGGTTATTGTAACACACACGCATATATATATACTAGTAATCGTAATCCACGCGTTGCTTGTGCGATACGTAATGACATAAATTCGATCTCGACAAATAAAGTTGATATTTTCTTAAAAAATTAATATAAAAAAATAAATATAATAAATTAACAATGGTATGTAAAGAGTAATATAATTTTTTATTTATAAAAAGAATACACATGATGATTTTGTTTGAAATATGAATATGTGTGAAAAATAAGATGTATTTAAGTTATTTATGTATTTGAATTGAATGATGACATTTAAAAGTAATTATAATATTAGAATGAGAGTATTTTTGAAAAATTTAAACAAAATTTGACAGTCTCAACTTTGTTATAATAGTATGATATATATATATATTATACATACATACCGAGGGTGTCACCAGCCTTGAAGGTCTTGCCTCTGGGCAGGCCGGCCACGTTAAAGGTCCAACCTTTCGCTCCCCCAACCTTAAACGGAGTTGCGCCCTGTGCCACCTCAGCACCTCCCACCACCATCAACAACACCAATGCCACCACAAATGCACTGCCTCTTCCCTCGCCCATTTCTCTCTCTATATAGCTCTCACTTAATTACTTTTGATGACTAGTAGTAGTATTAGCTGCTTATGACTTAACAATAAAAAGAGAAGTATATATAGTAGTAGATGAGCATTAGTGCGGATTATATGGACTGAAATTAGACTTTACCCCTTCACAAAAATAAAGAATGCTAATTGACTTTTGGTGTGTGAATTATTGGTCCTAGTACTGACAATGCAGGTAAATGAAGGTGTCAGGAACATATCATTTACTAGTACCAGTTGTCTCGTGTATTTGTAATTTAAAATCATTATAGCTGGTCTAAAGCTACCATATCATAGCACGATAGTTTATTCTAACCCAAACTCAAATCATTTAGGCTGGTTGTATAATTTGAAGGTCATGGTTGCACTAAAAGTTCTATAGGACTAGCAAATAATGTGTTTGATTGTGTGAATTACAATCCAACTAATTGGTGCGGACAGGACTAAACAAATGCTGCAGCTTTAAGTTATTTGCAATTTTATGGTGTGTTATTAAATTAGTCTAATCATGTCCGTATTGTTAATCACTTAATCCGATCTTCATTTCAAATCACATCAAGCCAAACGGTGTTAATCCCTAAGCCAAACAAGGCCTTAGCACATGATCACCATCACCATAAAACTAACCCTTAGATTAGAGGATGGGTTATATGAAACCACACGTGATTGCAACTTGAATCTTATTTCAGTTTTGTTGTGTCAAGTTTTTTTTTTTCTTTTTTTCAGGTTGCAATGTAACCCATAACAAGTCGCGTCAATTATTATGTGAAATTACGAACGCGTTTGGCATTTCAAACAAAGAGAAATAATTAATGTGTTTAGCTTGTAGACTTGTAGTTGTTTCTAAAGCGAATAACTCATAGGCTTTTGAACAACAAAACTTCGAAAACTTATTCTGTTGTTAAAATTTAGGGACATTCATGTTACCAACAATTTTTTAAAATGTGTATGTTCCTATCCCGGCATTTTCTTTTAGCGTATGCTCAGTTAATATCTTATTGATAATCTGCTAAGCTTTCGAGATGGTGAAAACCGTAGCCATATGAACTTGGCCACTATGGTAAAGCATGACATTTTATGAAGTTTTCCCTCATCATGATGGAAGCATAACGCCAGCATGACTCCCATTGTTTAATAAAGAAATCCAGGAAAAAAAATGTTTATGTGATGTGTCTTTTCAGTCACAATTCATGGATCCCCAAAGAAAAATTACATAAAGATAGTTTTTCTGTTTTATTATTTACAAAAAAAACTGTACAGTTAGACGGAAAAGTATATGCGTGTGTTATTTGGTGTTTTATGCGCAAGTAAAATAAAGCTTTAATTTGCCTTCCCAGACAGAAATAATGTCTTCAAAATTTCAAAAGACCATATATATGTTATCCATATACTATATGTATACATAGATATATTCCGGGAGTTCGAACAGAATAACAAGTTTCAAGTACATTCGTTCTTTGGTGTTTTTGCCGTACCAGAAAACAGAAAAAATGACTTGAAAATTTCAAATGACCATGTGTATGTTTATCTATATACTACATATATAGCTATATTTTGCGCTATATTTTGCGGATTTAAACTTATGAACTTCGAGATAAGCCTTTAAAAATCTCACGTGACTGAGTACGCTACGCCATCACACTTGTGTAAGTGGACGGACTGGATTTAAACTTATGAACTTCGAGATAAGCCTTTAAAAATCTCACGTGACTGAGTACGCTACGCCATCACACTTGTGTAACACTACAAAATAATGTTTGATTTAGTGAGAGTCAAAAACTGTCACAAGTCTGTCGCAAATTGATTAAACTGTCGCAAAACCGTCACAAATTGACTAAACTGTCACAAATTCGTCACAAAAACCGTCGCTAATAAGCTCGTAACAAAAAATACCGTCACTAATACCGTCGTTATTTGAGTATTTTTTTGTAGTGTAAGTGGACGGACTACGAAGATTGACACGTTAAATTATGGAACTGACCCAGATTCTAATTGGTCCCAAATGACCAAGTAACTACTAAAATGAAAAGAACGAGATTCTAATTGGTCCCAAATGCTAACAACAAAATGACCAAGTTATTTGAGAGGAGTAATGATACTTTCTTTCTATTACACTCCAATCACACCATTTCACGCTGTTTTCAATCATATATGGCCGGGCTAAAAATGATATGCAGTTAACTTGTTAAAATGTTAGTGAAGGTTGTTATGGTTTCTTTCCCGCCACGTACAAGAAAGTATGGTCTGAATTGTAAGGAGATTGAACCTTTCAGTTCTCCTTTAACAATTACCAGGTCTATCGCCTTCTTTATAAGGGACCAAAACCACTACGCAGACCGTTTGTGTGTTTATTGGGAAGTAAAAAAAAAAAAAAAAAAGGATCTCTTCACGTACATTTCACTCAAACACAATATACAGTTTGGTTGCATTCTAAACAATGTTATAAATATGTAATTTAAACGACCCATAGGGTTGGAAAAACCCAGTCTTCTCTTATAACATTGTTATATTAGTAGTGTCTACGTACTATACATATTTATGGGCACAAAATGCTAGTCAACAGTTAATGTTAGATATATTTCCATCTTAAGAGTGATGGTAATTGGTAAAGATTCAACAAACAAGAGTCAACACGTGGAAATACTGTGGCCAGTAAAATGTTGACATAAGCCTTCCACCACTTAAAAATCACCAGTAAAATGTTGACATAAGCCTTCCACCACTTATAAATCACTTAATAGTCATCACTCTATAGTCCGGCTTTTTTCTAGATGTACAAAAGTTTGGCTTAAATAATGGCATATGGCCAAGAGGTGTGCTTCCAAATTCAAAGTAGAGCATTAAATTGGATTCAACCACCCACTACTAATTATCAGCACCCTGACACCCTTGTGGACTCTTTAGTTTGAATATTTCAAATAAAAATGTCGGGATGTTTCTAAGATGAAGAGCACTGTAGATTCACATGTTTTTCAAACTATACATAATTAAAGATGCTGGTGTAAAAGAATTGTGGTCATTTAAAGATTGTTTATTACTCCTTCCGTTCCCAATTAATTATCCATTACGAAACTACGTGCAATTTTAACCGGTCAATAACTTGTATCAAAATTGTCGGAATGAAAATTTTCAAAAATTAATCATATAGTTCAAACATTAAATTATATGATTTAGTTTTGAAATTTATCATTTCGACAATTTTGATACATGTTATAAGCCGGTCAAAATTGCACGTAATTTCGTAAATGATAATTAATTGAAAACGGATGGAGTAGTAGTTTAGTTGGTGTTGTGAGAATGCATTATCTCTTCTTTGATGACCTTTACGGCTTCAGATACTCCATCCTGCACACAGAAAAGAAATATCCATTTGACATTAACTTGGTTCACATTATTTGCAGCAGTACATCCATCATCAATGCACAAGTTTTTCATAGTAATACATCCGTATATCGTTTATTGGTAGTTGGTAAAGATAGTTTTGAGAGCTCGTTGGATATACGATGCTTATCTGGTAAACTGATGAGGACGTAACAGGCTATATAGGCTATATTCCATAATTCGACAATTTTATCATTTAAAAAGTAAACATCAAAAATTTGGTGCATAGCCACTTTTCTTATTTGGAAAGACATTCGCATTGCCAATGCAGCAGTACTAAACTGAACAACTGTTACCTCAAGAGAGAGTCTCTCAGCAATTTCACTGGCACGCCTTTTTATTTTAGATGTCAAAGCGTAATTAACAGCCCTTGCGAGTATACTTGCAGCTTCTTTAATGGAAAACTCGTCGTTTTCATTTGGGAGTAAATGGTTTCTTTTGAGCGGTTCTGGTGAAACTCCAAGCCAGCACATTCTCTCTCCCCAGTAAAATTGATCCAGCATAAACGGACAGATTATCTGTTTGCCAAAGCAATTAACCGATTAATAGACAGAATACAAAGGGGTTTTTTGCACTTTTGTAACCTAAACTATATTCATTCTGCGATTTTGTAATCCAAACTACGAGTTTCTCTTTATAAGTATCCAAACTAAGTGTTTCCCTCTAAATTAGTACCTTTCGTCCAAATTAACGGAAAAATCTGATGTCATCAAACATTTTTCATCCAGATTTAGGGACAAAATGGTCATTTTACTATTTTTTTCAACCTAAACTGTTGGATGTGATCCAATGGTTAAGAAAAAATTAAAAAAATAAAATAAAAATTGTATTTACATACATATAGATATATTTATATATGCAACATATCATCATCATCATATATATAGAGAGACAATTATAAATATATAAACATAAGGGGAAATTGAGGCTTTTTATTAGTAAGGAATTTGCTCGATTCCTTCGTAGGGTTTGAGTTTCTTGGATACTCCGGATTCAATGGTGGTGTTATTTTGGCCAATCGAAGTGTGTCAACGTGTGATGGGGGCTAAAACAACGGTGGGGGTTGGGTTGTGGCGGTGGTGGACATGAACCTCCGTACGGAGGCGGAGATGATGGTTGTGGGCCCACATGCAGCGGTGGTGGTGCCTTTTTCGCCTATTTTTATGATGATCTGAGTACGATTTACGCAAAAATAAGAAATTTTATGGTTAATTACTTAATTATGCGTATTAGGTGCTTTTTGGGAAATGAATATGGGTTTATTTGAGTATTTTTTTAAAATAATTTATTTTTTTTGTTTCTCCCTTTTGTAATGGTGAATCGTGTGTCGTAAATGCTTATTAGGAGAAACAATACTCAAATGATTAGTAGTATGTATGTATGTATATGTACAAAGTTTTGGTGAACAGAATAAACTAGGTTTTTTTCTCTTTAAACTAATTTGCTTGTTTTGCCTTTTTTTGGTCTCACTACGAGTTTCGGGTATGTTATTAGTTATTACGTATTGTATGTTGTATGTATATGTATTATGTAATTACAGAATATGAATAAGTGTATTTTGGTAAAACGCAACTTTCCATAAAAAAAAATAACGGAATGTACTAATTTAGAAATTTTTTTGAGATTAGAAAAATAAACCTGAGGAATTCCAGCCTGCAGTGCCGCGGCAGTTGACCCACTTCAATTTTAGAAAGGTTTAAAATATTGCAATCATAAAACAACTACAAGTAAGTTCAATAAATCAAAATTTACAAGAAAATAATGCATACCTTCCCCCGTGATGAACCACAGCTCCACATCTTGGAAACAGCCAATTATATGCTACCAAACTGAACATATGCATCAATGAAATTCAACATAAGAATCGATATAAAAAAATCATACCTTTTATTGGGGGAATTGGAAAGCTCGACATAGAATTTTAAATAAATCATTACTCTTCTTAGAATTAAAGGTGTTCTTCACGCTAAGAGCATCATTAACGGAAGAGGGGAAAAACAATTTTTTATAAGGGGGAACAACTCTGTTCTGAGAACAACGGGTTAAGATTAAAGAGTTTTATTCAAAAATATAGAATAACACAAGGAGTTCAAACTAAACTCTTAATTGCAAACATAGTAAACATATATTCATTCGAATCAAATTGCATTAAAAAAAAACTCTAAAATTGAAAAATATACATAAATTTTATAAATGGTAGGGACCAAAATAGAGTGAAAAACTAGCTAATATTATAGATAAAACAGAAAAGTACAGGGACCATTTTGTTATTTGCAACGGTTTGATTTAAAAAGTCAGGGACCACTTTGTAATAGAAAAGGGCCGGAGCCCCTTCTCTCCTCTCCCCAAACGCAACTGCCTTCCTCCTGGACCTCCTCTCTCTCCCATACCTCCTCGCGCCACCCCTCTCCTGTCCCGTTTCCTCGCCCATTAAGGCTGCCACGAGCCTCTTCGTGTGACCGCCTGTGGGGATCCTCGTCTGTTAAGGCTGCTCTAAAAGAAACCGTGGAGATAGTTCAAATTTTATGCAAATTACAAGAAGAACTTAGAACTTTCTCTCCAACCAGTTGGATAATGAAAACCTATGGTTTTTAGGACAACAAGATCAAAGAAATGTGATGAAGTATCAGCTCACCCACTCAACCAATAACAAGGTTTTTAGAAGAGCTCCACTTGCCAACCAACTAATTTCCAATTATAAGGAATAATAAACAATTGGTTACTCAAACGTGTAAGAAATCGCTTACCCAGCAAAGCAAAAAATTCCTTCCTCAAATAATGAGACTCCCCAGTTACAAAGTTTTTAGAAGAGCAAAATAATAACAAATAGTAAGAAATTGCTTACCCAGAAAAGCAAAAAAGTCTTCCACCAAATAGAGAGACCCCGTTGTCACTGCAGGGTTCTTTGTTTGAGCCTGATGATGAGTCAGCAGCAATTTTCGAGATCGCAACATCTAATGGTTTGAAGCCAGCAGTGAATAAAATATATCTGTGATTTGTGATTCCCAATACATTTTGAAGAACCCTAAGAAATGCTTCTGGATTTTTGAGAAACCCCATACTGCATGTTTTAGTGAAATATAAATTAACTCAACTAGCAAGAAGAAATCTAACAAAACACGGGAAAAATCAATGATTTTCTGTTAAAGTAATTGCACAAAATCAGCCTAGCATTAAAAGCCCAACAATAAACTCTGACCATATTTGAGTTTTGAATTAGCTAAAGATTAGGATCAGTTTTTTATTATGTAATCAATCTTATTTATTGCAATTATAAAGATCTCTTGTAATTACGCCTGGTCTTGCCTATATATTGTACTGACCAAAGTTTAATATAATCAATAAAAATACAGTTTCTACATGGTATCAGACTAGGTCATAGTTCTTTTCTCAGTTCCTTTCTTTCTTTTTTCCCTCCCCTTGCTGTTACTTCCTTTCCTTCTTCTCCTTCTCCTGTTCCTTTTTCTCTTCTTTTTTTTCTCCCATGGCCCTCATCTTCATTTTCGGTTCCTACCCAAAACACTGCACAATTCACCAAACTCACTAAGACAAATTATCTCACTTGGCTCCGACAAATCAAACCGTGCCTACATGGTGCTAAACTCTGGGGTTATGTAGATGGTTCTGGTATATCTCAGACAATTGACACACCTGCTACGGCAACTGCAGCAACTACAACTATCTCAAACACCAAATATGAAGAATGGTTCACTGTGGATCAACAAATCGTTAACCTTATCACTTCTTCTTTAACTGAGAGTGTATCGCAATTTACCATTGGATTCGACACTTCTAAAAGAATCTGGGATTGCCTCGCTCGCCACTACTCGCAACGTTCAGCAGCTAGTGCTTCTAGTCTTAAGCTACAACTTATTGAGTTTAACAAGGGTTCTAAATCAATTGACGAGTATCTTTGTCATGCGAAGTCAATTGCTGATCAATTGACGGCTATCAAAAAGCCGGCATCTGATGAGGATCTGGTTCTTGCAACACTCCATGGCCTTGGATCTGATTATCTTATGCTCAGTACCGCTCTTTCCCAACACTCTTCTCTCCCTAACTTCACCGAACTTAGATCTCCCATTCTGTCTTTTGATTCCCAGCAACCTCGCACTCATGAGCAAGGATAAGCCACTGCTCTCTTTCATAATAGCAATACACGCCGCGATAATCGTCCTCAACCTAGTCGGAATTTCAGTTCAAACAGCAGAATTTTTGTCGCCTGAAAAAGTACAACAATGCACGCAACTATCAACAGCACTACAATGGATTTCCGTCGCCACAATTTCCTGCACAATTGCCACCATCTAATGCATTTGGACATTACACATTTCCCAATTCGGCCCCTCCAATGGTCTACTTGGTCCGACTCCAATTTGGTACTCCAGTTGCCACACAAATCAGCATGGAAACAATCAGTGACCTCATGGATATCCAGGCCCAAACATTGTTGCACCTTTCGCTGGAGCTCACTTCGCGGCTGATCCTAATTGGTATCCGGACACCGAAACTACGCATCACATGACCTCCATGCATGTCAATAATCCGCAACAATATGCTGGTCCACATAATGTTTTTATGGGTAATGGGTACTCAATGCCCATTTCCCATACTGGTAACTTGCCCATTTCTATAGGATCGTCCAATTTTTCTTTACAAAATGTTTTTCGAATCCCTTCCATTCGCAAAAATCTAATATCTGTTGCTCGCTTTACTAAAGGCAATCAAGTTGTATTTCTTTTCGCACCTGATTATTATCAGATTTATTGCTTACATTCCGGTCGTTTATTGTTTAAGGGCCCTTGTAAAGACGGGCTATATCCTCTTCAACTGTCGAACGTTCCTTCCACTCCACAAGCTCTTGCCACCATTCACTCTTCCATTTGGCACAAGAGACTTGGCCATCCTTTATCTGATGTCTTGATTCGTTTAAGTTCTTCTATTGGATCTAAGCTTTCTTTTCGTAATTTTTGTCATGAATGTGCTATTAGTAAGTCTCATAAATTACCTTTCCGGTCTAATAAATTGTCCGCTCATTCTCCTTTTCATATTATTCATAGTGATGTATGGTATTCATCCACCCTCTCTACTTGCGGTTTTAAATATTACGTTCTTTTTACTGATGAATTTTCACGATATTCATGGGTTTGTCCAATGCGCCGGAAAAATGAAGTACTTGCCCATTTTCAAACTTTTGTTGCTAAGATTCAAAATCACTTTGGTGTCGTCATTAAATTTCTCCAAAGAGATAATGGCACGGAATATGTTAATAATTCATTCACTGATTATTGTAACTCTTTGGGCATTCAATAACGACTTTCATGTCCACACATCCCTGAACAAAATGGACTTACCGAAAGAAAGCATCGTCGCACTGCCACCATGGCTCGAAACCTTATACTCACTACTAGTGCTCCCACACAAGCTTTGGGTCGAAGCTGTCCTCACATCCGTTTATCTTATTAATCGCCTCCCTACATCTGTTTTAAATTGGGACACTCCTCATCATCGCCTTTATAATACTCATCATTCCTACTCGTCCCTTCGAGTCTTTGGCTGTTCTTGTTTTCCTTACCTTGGTCCTTATGTCTCCGATAAATTATCAAGTCGTAGTATCGAAGGTGTCTTTTTAGGATGTAGTCCCCAACATAAAGGTTATCGATGTCCCAATCCCATCACCGATCGTCTATATGTATCAAGACATTTTATTTTTAATGAAAGTTATTTTCCCTACAAAAATTTCCAGGTACAACATACTACACAGTTGGAATTTTCTCTTACCATGCCCAAACCCTATTCATGTTTCACCAACTCCAGCATCACATCGTGAGCCAATAATTACATCACACCTTGAGCCCATTGGCCTGCCTATACAATCTATTGCAGAAACATAAGCTCTCAACTTCTAATATTAACCAAACAGACACATCGACTCAACCCCAAGAAACGCCACCGCTTCATGTTACTACATCCGTATCAATTCAAGAGCCATCGTCCATCAATAAACCTCTAAAGACATATCACCGTCGTGCTCGACTTGTATGAACCACGACAGATGAAACACCCCCATTAGTGGCGATAAAACCAATGATATTCAATCTTTGTAACCGTTCCTCTCGGACTTATTAACAGCTGCTACGACTTCAGCCACCAATCCACCGCCTCGACAACCCTCCTGACATCCAATGACCACCCGATCCAAAGACGGTACACTAAACCAACAGAATCGCCATCCTTTACCTCGAGCTCTTATTACTGTCATTGAAAATTCAGAACCTGCATGTTATACTGACGCTTCCAAACAAGTAGCTTGGCGTAGTGCTATGCCAGATGAAATTAATGCTCTCCTAAAGAATCAGACTTGGACTATTTGTGCCCCTCTCACCGTCTCAAAACACAGTTGGTTGCAAATGGGTTTTCTGCATCAAGCGTAATTCAGACGGCACAATCGAACGACGCAAAGCACGACTTGTCGCCTAAGGATTCCATCAACAACAAGGCATTGATTATGAAGAAACGTTCAGCCCAGTTATTAAGCCCGCCATAATTCGTACTGTTCTTGGTATTGCCGTCTCTCAAAGATGGTCTCTACGCCAGTGAGACGTCAAGAATGCGTTCCTTCACGGGTTTCTTCAAGAGGACGTTTATATGACTCAACCACCTGGGTTTGTCGATTCTTCACAACCCAATCATGTTTGCAAGCTTCACAAAGCATTGTATGGCCTTAAGCAGGCCCCACGAGCTTGGTTTCACCGAATCACATCATTCCTTATCTCTGTTGGTTTTATTCAGAGTTTGGCCGACTCATCTCCCTTTATTTTTCGTCGTGGCATTCAAATTATTTACTTTCTTTTATATGTTGATGACATCATAGTTACGGGCAGTGATAATAAGCTTCTGGAAGGGTTCATTGATGCACTTAGTCGTGGTTTTGATATAAAAGATCTTGGTCCTCTACATTATTTTCTAGGCTTACAAGTTTCTTCACAAAACGATGGCCTCCACATCAGCCAGCTCAAGTATGCTAATGACCTTCTAGTCAAGCATGACATGCTCCTCTGTAAGCCGACTACACCTATGTCGGCCAAAGAAATTCTTGCTTTGACTAATGGCGACATACTTGCGAATCCCACTGCTTTCCGATAAATTGTTGGTTCTCTCCAATACTTGACGATAACTCGCCCCGCCATTACCTGTGCGGTCAACTCAATATCTCAATTTATGAGTCAGCCTCGTACCTCACATTTAGTTGCTGCAAAGCGTATCCTCGGGTACATAAAGGGTACACTTGGTCATGGGCTGTTTTTCAGTCTCCAACGCCAACTAACTCATCTCAGTGCCTACTCCGATGCTGATTGGGCAGGCTGAAAGCCGCCGGTCAACGTCTGCTTACCTTTGCTATCATGGTACCAATCTCGTCTCTTGGTGTTCCAAAAAGCGGCCCACAATCGCCCGTTCCAGTGCCGAATCTGAATACCGAGCTCTCTCTCATGCTAGTGCTGAGACTACTTGGTTAGCTCTATTATTATATGAACTTGGAGCTCAGGTGCAGTTCCCGATTCTTTTACAGTGTGATAACTTAAGTGCAACATACATGGCCTGCCTCCAACCCAGTCTTTCATGAGCGGACAAAACACATTGAACTAGATTACCATTTCGTGCGTGAGAAAGTAGTTTCCGGTAGTCACCGCGTTTGTTATATTCCATTTGTTGACCAGCCGGCCGACCTTCTTGGTTCCTCTTCATAAGCACCGACATTCTCTTCTTGCTCTCAAACTTGTCCGTTAAGGTCCGTCCAGTTTGCGGGGATGTTAAAGTAATTGCACAAAATCAGCCTAGCATTAAAAGCCCATCAATAAACTCTGACCATATTTGAGTTTTGAATTAGCTAAAGATTAGATCAGTTTTTGATTATGTAATCAATCTTATTTATTGCAATTGTAAATATCTCCTGTAATTACGCCTGGTCTTGGCTATATATTGTACTGACCAAAGTTTAATATAATAAATAAAAATACAGTTTCTACATTTTCCCTCCTACATTACCCAAAATAATGATAAAATTTCAAACGCAAACTTACCTTCCCACAGAGTTCAAACCTATGAATATAGGTGGTAATAATGCGGGAGTCTTGAGAAAATAATGTAACTCGGAGTGAGCTGGACACATCTCCCTTTGTGTGTGCATATCTTCTCCACACCTGTCGCACGAGAATTGCCACTCTGAAGGAAGAAACCAAAACCCACAAACACGAACATTCGGAGGCCAATAACCTATTATGTAACATCGATTTACATATTCAGTGATTTATTGCAAGCTACACAAAACAATTAATTGGCAGTTTTATTTTTATTTTAAGCACTTAATTGCACTGGATAGTCTGAGAAAAGGTCCCCAGGGGCAACTAAAAACACACGCTATATCACTATATTGGTGCGAGAATTACACCAAATGGTCCTCCAACCGTGCAGCAAACACTACACCATATTTGAAAAATTATTTGCAATGAAACCAGAAATTGTACAAAAGATGTAAACCATACAATTAGAGTTTCTCAATCAGGATTTGTGATAGTGGCAAGATTGTCACATTTTGGGGTTAGATGTATTACATGATATAATAACAGCTTGTACTCCTATGCAACAACAAGTTGAAATAGAGGCCGACAAAGATACTAGATATCCAGAAATTTTTGCTCCACACGATCAAATCAAGGATAAAGAGGATCACACTGCACTTGTAAATGCATTAATCGAAGATACATATGATGAATATTCTAATTCACGAAATTAGAACCGACGGATAGTTAATTTCTGTTTGGTTTTTCTTTCCAATAAATGTAATGCTTCTTGTCTGTTATTTTTCCTTTTGTGTTTTTTTATAGAAATAAATTTGTTCTTTTATTTTATCTTCTTGATTGTATTTTGTTTTTAAAAACTTTGGCAAACGTTTTAATAAATAGCGCAAATTATTTTAGAATTATTACACAAAAAAGAGCAAGTGTCAAAGAATATTCTTTTTGATGTGATAGATGGTGTAAATGGGATGGAAAGTGAATAGTGTGACTTTTACACCATTTTGGTGTAAAAATTGCACCATTTTTGGGTGCTTGGGTTGGAGAAGTCTAGGTGCGTTGTTTTACCAAGTCAAACAACTCAAACCCTAAGAAAGAGCCACAGGTCATGAAGATGCATACTTAAAAAATTGCAAGGAAGAGAATAACAAGTTCAACCAAATTGTGTAGCAGGTCTTCTTCCATTATAGATATATTGCTGTATGTTACTTAATACCATCAAAAACTGTAATTTGAGAAGCATGTGAGTTAAAACACATTCACAAGATGCAGTTATGAATGCATCCTGAGCAACTAAATGCCCAAATGTGGTGATGCACCAATTTTCAAGTAACAATATTAAAGGAGATAAATCTGAAGGGGTAAAATAATCAAACCGTAGGCATAAAAGTGCAAAGAAAAATACCCAAACAATCCACATTGAATAAAAATAACCGCAAGAGTGCAGTAGGAAAAAAACAGAAATTAAAGGCATGGGAACATACTAGGGCATTCAACTACTTCTTTGCTAAAACCATACCTGTTGTCTCAAAAAAAAATCCAACATTAGAAGTTCTTACTGACGCAATTATTATTTTATGAATATTTCTTTGAATCTTACATTAAGAGAGGAGATGGAAACCTATCATGCCACATTGGAAGGCCTGTCACTGGATCCTAACAAATGAAAATGTAACTATTAATTGGAGAAAAACCCAATCATCAAGCAAGATGAAGTTTCGCTGGTCACCAATTAAATTTAAAAGATATATATTTTTCGTTGTAGAAATTATTGTAAGAAGTCTACAAACTGTAAAAGGCCAAGGGCTTAGCTGCAACTCAACACTTCGCCATAATCCCCAATCATCGGTAAAAAGTGGCCACATCCAATGAGTTACGTCTTTCCAACCAACCTATACAAAAGTTAAATAAAAAAAGAAACAGATAGGACTCTCATTCAAGTTGAAAATGCATAACTGACTGAAAATAAAATGATAGGGAAATATAGCAAGCATGAAGGCTTGTTCAAGGCATTAAATAATAAAAAAAATCCCCTACTCGACAGCTTATTCTATAACGATCGTGATGATGGCTTACCTTCTTTTTTTTTTTTTTTTTGCATGTTTTATAATAGAATACCAAGTAGAAGAATATTGATGAAGTACAAAACAAAATTAATATTTCAACATTACTGACCATGTTTAGAGGTGCTTCTTGGAAATATTGGTATAGAAGTGGGTGCTGCTCTTTAAAGTAGTTCTCAAATGATGAAGGAGCGCTACAAAGTAATCGATTGTTAGAAAAGAGGAAAGAAGAAAATTTGAAACTGGGGTCCTTACTTTTCAGCCAATAAAAAGGAATCAACAAATAAATGAAAAGAAAAACGAAATCCTCTCAATTAAACAACTTCTCATCACCCATATTTCAAACTTGAGGTTTCAGTCAACTTGAGAGCAAGAAAATTGAACTTTGATGTGAATAGTAATGTTGTGACACACTTAGGGCTTGTGTCATTGCAGCGTTGAGCTAATAAACGGTTTTTTTTCGGGAAAAAGGTTGGATAACAGATTAAAGCTTCTAGGTTTTTCAGGCCAAAAGTACAAAGAAATATCAAAAATTAACTCAAATTGTAAGATAGTAACAAAATACAACCTAGCGTAAAAGCAACAAAACAAGCTCAACCTGTACGGAACCACATAAGGTGCAGCAACAATGCAACGGATATGAAACGCTTCTGAAAGGCTCCAACCTTCCTAGATGGTGGAAAAAAAAGGGAAAGAAATAACATTACCAGTACTAAACAAAAAATGTGTAATACCAACTGTATCAATGTTTTGTTAGTATCTAGTACCAGTGCAAAGAAATTTATTGCAATGAAATCGCCATCTAAAGTTGGACAGTCACCAAATATCTCTTCCACATTAGAAATGCATTCTTGTCTGTGTTTTCTTGTAACTTTTCTTTTCTCTAGCGAGAAGCAGGAGTTGAGGGTTACTGAAAAGATAAAAGAAGCGGGAAGAACTTTGTCAAAATAAAGATCATAATAGGATTGTGGGTTAAAACTTGAATTTGTCATGTAGATAGTGAATTACTAGTTAAAAATGACATGTATTAAAGCTCGAGAAAAGATAAATTTTGACAGAAGAAACAATTAAAATAAAAGGAACAACCTGCAGAGTCGCCATCTTTATATGGAGAAAGCACTGGCGGTGTCGAAACTGAAATGTACTCAACATTTTTTCTAGCTAAATACACCTGCATATTCTGCATAAGATCTAAATAAACCTCATCATTTATTTCTAGAAAAAAATTATTTCTTTTATACAACCACCAAAACTGATTTATCTCAGTTAACTTATTAAGAACTGCAAAATCGAGAGCATATAATATGACATACCACCAAATATTGAAGCGGTTTTTGAGTAAACTCTGACGTATTTTTTGGTAGGTTAGTAAACTCTGATATTATTTGATGATATACCTTGTGAGCAGAATGGGTTAATAACACCACACGATATTGCTTCTGATCAAGAGCAAACACAGCAGCAATAGCCTGAAAACTAAGAACAATAGTTTACATAAGCACGACTATCAACACAAACATAATTTTGTCTCAGAAAATAAATTAATATTGATCAACTAAGGGCCAAAATTGGTCAGATCATACTATATCTTTTAAAGTAGATATTCAATCATAATATCTGTAGTTCATGAACAAGAACGATATTAGCTTGTTTGAAGACCACTTACCAAATATTGCAATTAATATGCGCATAGATTATGTAAACAGATAAAGCTCAATTTGGAGAATGTCACTTAGGCCCTCAAAGGTATGACAACGTAAATATATGAAGAGAGAAAGAAAAGAATGTGGCTATGTAACTTGCCGCGATTGGATAGACATCGCCTTTGGTGCCAAAGGCCATAAAAAGAGCCACCGGGTTTGTCCTCATACTCTCAGTCTTCATCTCCTCCATAACAAAGGGAGAGCACTTAAACTCTCTTCATCTCCCTTCATTTTAAGATTTACAACTTCGGGATCAACCTATTCAACACTAAATTAAACTGCAAGACAAAACGACGAAGGTAAGCTAATGCCGGGATCTGTAAACAATACACAATCATGTGAGTTCAAAAGAAACCTAATAGGACATCAGCATACAGTACAGAATCCTCCAATCTGAAGAGTACTGGGGAACAGACAGTCAAACATACATTAAGAGAAAGAAACAAAAACAAATTGTTCTGCCTAGTGTTAATCTTCAGTTTCTGTACTCATCTACATCGACTTCAGGCTTGAGAAATGTATTTTTAAGAGTCCTATATTGTCACAATATTCAGTTTCTATGTGTCGTTTCCTTATAAAAGAATCGATGAGTATACACGCTTTAAGATGCAGAAACAACTATGAGAACAATAACCACACACAACGCATAAACGTTTTCAGATGCAGAAACAACTATGAGAACAATAACTACACACAATGCATTAGCAACAACATTTTAATTCCCACTGCCTGGGCATGTAGATATAACCATGCCCTATGATGCAGAACCAGTAAAGCTCTCGAATAGTTTACAGCTTGAAATGTAACAAAGTGAAACACTAAGAGAAAAAGTTTCTATCCCAGTTCACAGTCTTGAGTGAGCTGTGCAAATTACATGGTTAGTCTGCTTTACAACTTCTAAATTTTTGGAAGCTGTGAAGTTTAAAACACAGGGTAATGACAGCGTTGAAGACAACTAACATAAACTCAGAACAAAACAAGGAAATATGTAAAGAAACTAATATAAAATTGAAGCAGTACTAGTTTGACTTGAAAAGATTAGTGGGCAGATGAAACTGCTTTTTTAGCTGCAAGTGTTCGTCCTTTGTTGATGTCATACAAGTAGATTATGCAAGTGGCCGTGTGATAATTAAAATGTCACAGCTTTACATTATGTTTGTAAGAGATAATTTTGAGAATCTTCAGATTTTCGAAACCCATCGGTGGTAATGGTCACTAATAGCAGTTAACACACTTAACGGAAACCCTTTAAATAAATTTTATTCACTATAACGACCCGCTAGTCGAGCTGTTAACTAAAAAGAAAAATAAAATACTACAGTTTTATAACAAAAATATAAAATTATAACAGACTTCTAAATACAAGTAATAAATCAAAAGGGTCTGTCAGGTTAGTTCTATGTCAGTTTTGTCTACCCGCCCCCTAAGCGGTTGTAACTGACATAAACTTATTAGGGGTGAGTCGTGAGACTGAGTAACTCGTATATCCATAACATGACATAATAGTGAAATTATATGAAATAAATAGTCAAACAGCACCACCATTATAATCGGATCTATGAATAGCAAATACGAAATGATATTGAATAAAAGTGGTCAAATGGGATCATGTTACGGATTGCCATACTTATATCGTCACGACTCACGACATATAATCCTTCAAAATAATTAGGTTGACACGTAAGTATGTAACATCACTTCCCATGCAGGTTCTTTCTTATGCCAATAATATCTCTATATAAAAAATTACTCCCGGACTATGTTACTAATGCTCGGCTAAAAGTGGAAATGAAACAAAATTTCAGTAGGCTTTATACTAAAGGACATGATAATGGTTAGTTGGCATAACATAACCAAATAGAGCCACGTAGCTATAATAGCTATTACATCATAATCATGAGCATAATAGACTTGACTAAAACCGGAATAAAAATTGATGAAAGGACAAAAGTCTTACTAAGCTTGTAACCTAAGTCTTACCAAATGTACAATGACATACATATACATGTATGTAATTCTGTAATATATAACATAATTGTATTTTGTATAGAAAAATAGGATGTTACAGTTCTAACACCTTTAAAAAGAATTTCGTCATGAAATTCAGCAAAACCAAAGCAAACTAACTTAGATAGCGGAAACAGTTGGCCCTTAAGGATACTTACGGTCCTAGGGGTGTCGTAATAAGGTCCTCTGGTACCAAATTTGAAACGACCCGCTAATCAAGCCATAAGCTATTGTGTGTATGTGTACTCCTCTCGTGTGTGTACCCAGCTTCAAATCATGCCGCAAAAAAAATAACCTTGATAAGGGAAACTCAGCACCACAAACCTTTTTGAAAACCGTTAACTGATCTAGGAAAAAACAACGAGGTTTAAGATTTTCGAGAAATAAATTATTGTTTGTGTGTACTCATCTCTTGTTATCCTTTCCGTGCGAAGATTTGTGTGTATCTCCTATATATGCGTATGTATAGCAAAATAGTAATTAGTAAATGAAGAGGTGCGAAGATTTGTTTTACCATGGGTGCCACTTTGAACATATCTTTGATATACTTATTACTTAGTTATTTAATGGGAAAATGCTGTTTAGTACCCAAGCTACAAACTTCATTCCAATCAGGTACGTCAAATTTCCGTCAATTTATTTGACGGTAGGCATCTGATTGGAACAAAGTTTGTAGCTTGGGTACTTAATTGGTAAAATTTATAGACTAGGTATCTAATTGGTAAAAGCAAATACGTGGGGTACTAAACAACATTTTTCCCTAATTAATATATATCATTTCATAAGTACAACAAGTACATTCATATATATATATATATATATAAAAGATCAGGCTATTACTTATAAAAATTCCGTCCTCGAAATTAAGCCCGTTACGAGAATTTAGAAACGAGATAAAAAGACTAAATCCTCGGTGCAGATAACGATAACACTCATATCACCTTAAATTTTTTCATCTTTTCAAAACTACTGTATTTCTGAATTATCCGTTTGGCAACAGATATTTTTAATCGATTTTTGGATTTTCGATTTTAAAAATTTGTAGGTGTTTGGACACTAATATTATTTAGCTTCTAAAAAGCAGATTTTTAGGCTAGTAAAGCTAAGAAATACAGATTTTTGAAATCTAGATTTCAATGGATTTTTTAAACATATTTTTAAAATATGATTTTGAACCAAGAAACCAAACATAGCCAATCTCACTAAACAAAGTGATAAGTTTTACAGCATCTTTAATTATGTTCCGAAGAAATAACTTATGCCTCGTTTGTAACAATACACTGAAGCGGAATCTAACACAAGTACAATACATGATTGGATCTACACACACACACACACATATATATATAAACACTGCAAGTCTTATGAATTTGTAAGAGAGAAGACAATCATTTGGATGCTTAAGAAAGCTGTAATGAATAACAGGACACAAATTTCTTTCTTTTTCGAAAGTACAAAACAGTGTTGAAATAAACCCTTGAATTAAAACTGAAATAAACAATGATCACCAGCCTAATACAGCATCATATATCTCAAATAGGAAAGGAAAAGAAATAACAGTTAGTCACCAATATATTCTCCAAAATGTTGCCCAGGTTCTCGCCATAGACATGGACACTTGATAAAACAACCCACTCCAAAATCAAAATAAAATGTCACCGAAGAATTCAAAATGTTCCTTAACCATATCAATAACATCAATTACTAACTAGCAATAAGAATGACCATTTAATCAAATCAGCTAAAGCCAAAAATAACATGAAATAGAGATTAATGATGTTTATTGTATAATGAGACCTTGTGTAGATAACTCATCAACACATGATCTAATCAATGAATATATACTAGAATAAGAATGTATATAGAGTTTAGTCAGTAGTGCCACCCAACCACTCACTACACTAAGCAGAAATGCCAATAATCATCATCATCGCTCGGATCTTTGGCTCTTTTCTTGTTCCTTGTTTTTTCAAATCCAAATTTTTATCCACGACATTTTTCAACAGATTTAAGCAGTTTTATTAAATACAACTTAATTGACTGCAAAAATATGAAAGAGTTACGCGACCAACAATGTGCACCCTGATAACAACAATGTCTTAATGAACTATTCTTAGCCCACAACAGAATTACTAAAGTACAGTAGACAACAATATATTCAAAATAAAAAAATTAAGGGGTTTGTATACACGTTGGGGAGGAGGGAAGGGGTGAGGGGAGAAATCCTGGGGAGAAAGAAGAAAGAAAGGGCTCAGATGAGGAGGAGAAAAGAGGAGGAGATGGTGAAGGGTTTAAAGGAGGAAGGATGAGGTAAAGAGAGAAGGAGGCTATGAGTTAAACGGCCTGGGGGCATCCCCTCCCTCATGCCGGCAGCAGCGGAAGAAATATATCTAGGGTTTGGGTAAGAGAGTGGAAGAGGGGGTAGCTTGAATTCTTGGTTGTAGACACTCTTCTAAAAATTAGTTTGACATGAAAAGACTACTGGACAGATGTAATCGTAGTAACTTCCTAACTAGAAACAGAAATTTCTTTGCTTATCCATCATAAATATAAAACAAGTATACCAAATAAAAATGCAAGTCAGCTGTAGAATAATCAAAATGTAAAAGCATTTAATTATATAATTAAAGTAATTTTTACAAATTCTTAGGTTTTTTAAAACAACTTCTATTTATAGTAATAGTCAATAAAGGTGTTTACCACACTTGGCAAAAATCCTTATAATTAATTCCAGTCAGACCTTCTGGACTGTCACTTACATTGAAAGTAATTCAGGAGAGCATAACAAAGCAAGTAATTTAAAAGATATCATTGTGCACTGCATTTAGTTTCAGCCTTATTGATGAAGGCGAATTTTCTGTAAAATATATGAGAAAAAAGATTTTCAACTACTAAAAAAGGCAAAATTTGAAGTGTAACCTTTTCAAGTTTACAAATTCCCTCCTTCCAGATTTCTTAAGTATACTATTTTCAAGTAAGTTTATAAGATCCTCTTCAAACAAAGACTATAACCATAACATACATCAAGGAAAAGACTGAACTTAAGGTTGATTCTGATGAAGCAAACCAGAAAAGAATCACCGAGAAGCATCAGTTGCAGGGGAATAATTCGTGAGTATTTTGATTAATCCTCATCAAACCCTTTCTTTCCTTGTTTGATTTTGTAATTCTATGGTGCATATTTATCGACCACCAATTAATTTATATGAACTAGACCTGAACAACTAACTCTATAAATACCAATGCTTCCTCACATGCCACGCGTTTATGTCGACATTGAGAACATAAACGTTACACCTAAGTCTAGCCCCATTGTACCGTGTACCAACTACGACAGAGGTAATATAGCGCTCAATCATAGATACTTGTTAGGCCACACACCTAGATCTTTACATTTATCCGCCAGATCTAATTTAATATTTGTATTGCCTACAGCTTATGAAATCCCCAAACATCGATATGCCTTCATCCAAAAAATTTGGGGTTGGCTATATGAAACCATATAAGAAATCATATTGTCTCTATATTCTGATCCCCCACTCTTTTTAATTTAAAAAAAGAAACTTATCCAACAATATCTTACAAGTGCCAAAAGGGACACTTAAAATTAGAAAAGGAACTGACATGATAGGGACTTTTTTACATGTAGCAATACTAAATAGAAAAGGACAAGTGGGCAACCCTGGCATGAATGTACGGATGAATGGATGAAGAAAACATCAATTTTTTCAAGTTTCTATTATGATTTACCTTACGGGGAAGCTTCATTCAATGTGCTTCTATTATTCAGAAAAGTTCTCTAGATCTATCCAACAACAACAACAAAAAACAGAGTGCTTGTAATAATTAGGCGCCTAAGCGAACAATAATGTAAAGTAAATTAAATTTAGATGTTTTAAATTCAGGTTACTGTTATATCATAGACTAAAAGATGCATGTTTAAGCTAATAACTGGAAAATGTGCAACAATTTTATTTATATTTATTTTTCGTCTTGTTTACTTTATTCATTTCGATGTCCAACTGCATCTAACAGCCGCTTACTAGGAAACAAAGTACGTATATTTTCCTGTTCATTACTATATGCGAACCTGTTACCTGGAATCATTCTAGTCCTCACATACTTGACTTACATGTAACATCTGAGCAGGGCTTTGAGACTGAGTACTACGTAAATGCTAAAAATATATATATACGGCCCCCTATATATACTATGACTAAATTGCATCGCCCCAGAAAAAAACCACAAAAGGATCCACATTTGACAAGTATACAACATGAACTTTCATATAAAAAATTATACAACTATGTTTTAAAAAAAATTGCATTTCGAATTCCAATAAAACAAACACCATAACTTTTATATGCTTCTTGTATACCCTCAAGGTAAATTTAACTAGCATTGCCGTAGGCTCCCGTCACTAATTCCTCTACAAAAAGAGTTGTAAGGCCTCTTCTATACATCAAATATATAGATTTAGATATTCCAAGTGTACTTATTGGTGTATGTGAACATCAATTCAGGTAAATCGCAACAAAGTTTCTGAAATTGTCATATTCCAAGAAAAAAGAGGTCTGATCTTGATCAATATGTACTAACGCCAATTGGAATGCTACAAAGCCAACTCAGAGATCTACTCCATGAACCAGAATTCTCTAGGCATTTACGAGAAGTTGAAGAAGTGCTAATATCACAGAATATAAATAACCAAGTATCCCCTGGTGAAATGGGGCTTGGATGTGTGGACTACTCAACCAAAGAACAAACAAATGAGGTTTACTTCTCATGTGGCATCTAGTTGGTTTGCACCGCCTTGCTCTTTTCAGTACAACTATATCTATAAATTTATTTCCTTTGGACTGAAGTTCTTAACATTTCTGTTGTTATACATTAACTTCTAGGTTCCGTCTGAGATAGTGAATTTCAGCAATATTTGGGTTTTGGTGGTTCATTATGCTTTTAAAGGTGTTAGTGGATAGACACCTATTAGCTATATTTTATCCAATGTTGGGATACCAAAATAGACAAGCCAAATGTTAGGGCACAAAATCAAACATACCTAATAGGTTGGGCACTAAAGTGAAGTTTTCCTTTTTAATACACCGATGTATTCTTTTACAAATAAGGTTTTCTCTTCCCCAAAATTAATAAAAATATTACAAAAATCACTCATTTCCCTTTTCTTATTGTAAACCATGACTCAAACATTGGCTTCTAGTTTCAAGGTCGTTATAGATGTCTTTAGTGTATCTATATATCGTATCCTTAGGACTGAAACATTCGATAAATTCTAGTTGCAAAGCACAGACTAATTACCTAATACTTCCTGTTGTACTATAAAACTGTGGAAACAGAGAAGCTTAAAAGATATCCTCCTCAATTTTCATCCACTATACTTATTATTTGAAGTCCTTTTACAATCGACCGGTTAACAAATTAGACCTTTCCCTAAAAAAAATTGTTGTTAATTTTGTCCTGTTATCTTCTCTTGTCTTTGTGAGATCAAGAAAATTTTAACTTTCCCATTTTCCCCTTTGATATTCTTTACCTCAAGTTGCATTAAGTAAACATCTCGTACATAATATCCTTATGTGCCAATATTACAATTCTACACTTTTAAAACTACTAAATTAAACATATTCATAGCTTACCATTTCCATCCCAATGATAACTTGTTTAGGAGCGTCATTCACTTCCTGAATACTTCTTAACATCTTTTGTCTGCATACCAGTCATAACAATTCATCACCAAATAGGTTATACGTGTACCACGAAATAATAAATTTTAGGTATTCCAACTGTACTTATAAGCCTTAGTTTACATGAAATTCAGGTAAAGTGAAACCATGTCTTTGGGAAGCTGATGTTCCAAGACAAGAAACATCAGTGCGTGACCCGTATGGGCAAACACCCATAGGAATATTAGCAAGGAGACTGAAACAAGTTAAGAAGCTACCAGAGTTCGCTTACGCAGAAGAAGAAGGAGTTCTGATATATGAGAGAACAAATAACTATATAGCCCCAGGTGAAATTGGTCTTGGAGCTATGTTGCTGAAGCCATTCAACTCAAACATGGAATAAAGTTTCAGGTTCTCTTTGGAAAGAATATTTTTATAATCATTAGAGATTTTGAAATTTTATTTTGTTTTAAGCTTATCAAACATATATTTATACATAACTGGCTTTTGCATTATGTTAGAGTTTAAATATTGTAATTGTTCTTTTCTTATCATGTTTCCCTATTACCTCCCTTCACCCCCACACCACACACACAAACACAGAGAACCCACTTCCCGAAAGTAAACTCACTCATTATCCTTGATTAATCTCTCGCCACCTATAGGCTTTTGGTTTGTACATCTCCTCGCTCTTCAATAAGCTCAAAAGTAATTGCAAAACTTGGATAGGTGTGTATCTAGAATGTTCCTTAGTACTGTAAAGTGACAATTTGTTCTTAAATGCAAATTATTTCCAGTAACAAACTAAGAGTAGAGTCTGGGAATCGAGGTTCTGAGACTTGTTCATTCTTAATGCCCCTTAGGTTGCTTTCTAGGCTAAATAAACAAATCACACTTTAGTCAATAGTTCTTCTTTTCTGATAAGCGTGTTAGTCATGAGTGGATTTTATTTGCAATTTATGCATGACCGTTTCATATTACACACTAGGTGACCTATTAATCAGTAAAAAAAATACTGGTTGTTTTATATACTCCTATTCAGAATTTTTTTTTTTTTTTGTTTTAAGAACAGCAACCAAATACACTTTACTTATCGGATTATTCCATAAATAAAGCCAACCAGCAAAACAAACCATACAGACACAAAATCACAGGCTCACAGCAATTATTAAGCAAAAATAAAATAAAATAATCTTAAAATTGTAACCAATCCAGCAAACTGAATATGTGTAACACTATACAGTGCCGGTTATGGTGCAAGACAAATAAGCCGGTTCGCTTAGACGCCAGTCCCTGAATAGGCGCAAAAATGAGAGGAATAATTTTTATTTCCTTTTAGAAAAAAGGCTTTTTTTCACTAATACAATCCAAGAAGAACACATGTCATTTGATGATATTTTTTCTGTAATGTAAAAAATAATATTTTGTTTGTAATGACATGGTTCGAATTTTGTAACTTTTCGGTGAATTTCATTTTTTTACTCAAGTAATCAATTTTTAGGACAAAGTAAAAAAAAAAACGAATAAAAAGTACCACTTAGGTGTAGAATAACATTAAAATAAACACAAAATATTTTTTGCCAGGGCTTTCTATTACACTATTATAGCTTTCCCAATTTTATGTGTTGTTTGATTAGGCATGCAAAAAATAAATACATCCCCATATAGAAAATACAACTAGAAGGAATAACACATTGAATTGAAATAAATACAAATAAGGGAAAGTATGTAAAGAATATGAAATTGAGGAATAAATATTAAATAGTACGCGTATATGAAAGGCTTACTTGTAGCGATTCGTAAAGTAGCGGGTTTGATTAAACAGTTTTCCCTTTGGAGAAATAAACAGATTTTCTCTGCAAAAAAAGAAAACCTATTTATAGTTTAGGGAAGTTTATAATTCAGTACAACTTTTAGTACTTTATCTAGACTTAGACCAACCGCATAGTTTCACGTATATCACCGTTTTATATATACAGTTCTAAAATTATAAATTATAGTAAATTTTATTTTATTTATCGATTACCTCAATTACACATTAAATCAAATATATTTTATTATAATTAAAATAATAATTTTTCTTTCTTAATTTTCTTCTATTCTCTCTAATTTATTTGTACTTTTATTTGTATTTTTCAAAGTTGTGATAGATAAATTGATTAAAAAAAACTGATAATTTGTATAAAACAAAACGTTTGCTTATAAGGCTCTGTTTGTTTCATAGTAAAATATTTACAGAGGAAAAATATTTTTCGGGTAAAGTTTTACGGTGCAAACTTTTGTTTGCATTTTATTTACGGGTGTTTGGTGCGTCAAAGGTTTCCCATGTGAATTCTATTGAAATTCAAAAATCTATTAGTTATTTAAATTAGACAAATTCGATGCATAAATAAATAAACATTGTTTATATTTTAAACAAAATATTTTAAGATGAAAAACATCAAAAATTAACTAAAAGTCATAAAAATTAACTAAAAGTCACAAAAATTAACTAAAAGTCACAAAAATGAATAAGTTCGTGAAAGTTTAAAAATATTAGTGATTAAAATCACAATTATTTTGACGGAAAAAAAGCTAAAAGTTCGTCTACTTTTCTGAAAGGAACTTCGTCAACATGTATAGGAAAATTAACCTAAACACATATTTTATTTCATATACGTCACTTATAATAACTTATAATTTTTTAACATATAAACTCATAAAATTATAAGTATAGAATATATTATTGACTTTTTTTAGCTTTTTCAAATTTTCTTGGGTTTTTTAGATTTTTCGGAATTTTTTGTTTTATTTTTTCCATTTTTTTGTTATTTTTTAGATTTTTTCCTATTTATTTATATTTTTATTGGTTAATTACATTTTATCTTTTTCAAATTTTCTTGGGTGTTTTAGATTTTTCGGAATTTTTTGTTTTATTTTTTCCATTTTTTTGTTATTTTTAGATTTTTTCCTATTTATTTATATTTTTATTGGTTAATTAGATTTTAGCTTTTTCAAAAAATTTTGGGTCTTTTAGATTTTTCGGAATTTTTTGTTTTATTTTTTTTCATTTTTTTGTTATTTTTTTAGATTTTTTCCTATTTATTTATATTTTTATTGGTTAACTAGATTTTAGCTTTTTCAAATTTTCTTGGGTTTTTTAGATTTTCCATATTTTTTTATTTTTTTCCTTTTTGTTATTTTTTAGAATTTTTCGTGTTTTTTCCTTTTTTTTTATTGGTTAGTAGATAGAATTAGACTAATTATTAAATAATTTTGAAGAATAGGCCTATAATTAATAATAGTTATAATACTAGTATTAGAAAGAATATAGAGAGAAGCTCCGTAAACCGTTTACAACTTTATTTGCGGGGTAATCGTTTTTCCCAATTTTACTGGATATGTGGAAAAGTTTTCCAAAAAAAAAATGTTTTACATTAAATCAATCACCCGGAAAATCTATTTTACCCGTAAATGTTTGTTTACCCCCATTTTACAATAAAACAAACAGAGCCTAAGTTGTAAATGTGTATTTTTTACTTTAAATATAATAAAACGTCTAAGTTATTTAATGCGTTTGCTCTAGTAAATTAATTTGGGTTGAAAAAAATTGATATAAGTATATTAAAATATAGTAATATTTAGTTATGATAATAAATTTGATAGAAAAACTGAAAAATGTACAAAGTTAAGCTGTTATCCTAAAAATATAAAAGTAATGCTAATTAACTTAAAGGTCCATGTAGCAAAAGCTATTCAATAAGTTGCCCTAGTGACAATTGGCTGCTGATTTATTTATGTAGACATACGAAATTCGGTACAAATAACAATTGTAGATGGGACATGCGGTATTGGTGTTAAGACAGGCGTGTCTTACAGACCGATACTGACCCGTCCCTCCATACTTATTTACGCGGTGATGTTTTCTCGATCTACGTGTAACTTATGAGAGAAACGTTAATTGTAAAATATTATAGTAAAGGTATGGAACTCAGGGTTCTTGTAAAAAATGAACCACCCTCCTTTCTTATCTAAGGAATTGGAAATTGAGCTAAACACACCAACATTCATATTTGGGAATCTCATAAACACGTATATCAAAATTATTTAAATTATGTTAATTACTTTTTTGTATGGTTGTTTTCTAACATGGATACTAATTTCCAATTTTGTTGTGAAGATTTACTTATGTACGCATTGTTGTTAAGAAATAATTACACCGATTATAATACTCATCTCCGCTTTTTGTGTTTTTCTGCCTTAAACAAGTTTTAAGTTTTTACTCGCGAAGAAGTGACATTTTTTTTAGCTAAAAAAATCAAGCACATTTGCTTAAAAACAGCTTCCAAAAGACAAGTCCTCTGTGCTGTTGCACTAGATGAACTTATAATTAACTGATCAAATTTACTTAAGCCCGAGTTCATAACATTTGCAACTTACACACAGAGAAACAACTCAAAGGGGATGGACTAGGTGGTGACATGTGAGGGGGACCTGTACCTAGTTTGACAATAGAACTATTTAATTTGTTTTGTGTGTATTTTAGTCTAAATCTCTCTAGTAAAACATCTTCTGCCTTTACGTACTAATTTAAAATGAACACATGAATTAATAATTATGGGCATTTATAAGGCCCCTCCCTCGAAACAATTATGGGTCCGCCACTTATTCAACTGCCTGTCTGTAAATATTAATGGTTAAATGAAGAATATTATCGAAATGATTGAGGGTATTTGTAAAAAAAAAAAATTAAGTTCCTTTCTCATTCAGTAAGTTATAATTATGTGAGTAGTTATAGAGATATAATGATCAGTATGTCTTGAAGCGGGGTGGGTGAGATGATTGTTGATGTTCTGCAAAGAGATTAATATATAGGCTTTGTTTCATTGTTTGAAAAGAAGCATCAAAGTGTAATGAGTAATGTTTGCTTTTGGAAATGATGAAGGTATTTGAAAATCTTTTTAGCTCTTTTATATTTGCTCAAAATGGGCTGAATTCAATTGTTCAGCTAGAAGTTTGGGATTCTCTAGTTTTTTTCATCTGAAAAAGCTAGAAGCTTTTAAGCAAGATTGTACTAGCTGTCTAGCTTTCGTATGATACTAAAAAGAGCCAGCGTACTCTCTTGAAAGTTGCAACTGAAAAAGCCCTTCGATTATATTGATCGCAACATGTGAAAAATATATTGATTTATGTAATTATAGGCCACCATATCCGTTTGGGGACAATATACCAAATCTACCTATACTTTTACTTATTGACTTACAATTTATATTTATATTAAATTGCATCGTGTTAACTAATGTCTTTTTGGTAGTTATTATGGTTGTCATCCTGACTGTCACCATGCTTTTTCTTTACACTCATGAAAAGACTTTTAAATCTGATTTTGATGCTGTCTCTTAATGTGTGTTTAATTTTGAAGTATAACAATCAGATGGATGGTAATTTTGTAAGTCTTACTCTAATTCGTGATATTTAATCGGTAAAATCAATTCCGGCAAGGAGATTGCGTTCAAGAGCCAACACGACTAAACAACATACGAGATCTAAAAAAAAACTGGTTTGAACAACCTGTCACCCGCTACGTTGAAGATCATGACTTAAAGTCGAACCATAATATTATTTCGTTCCACCACAATGGCGGTGTTGACTTAAACCTAAAAGGTCAGCGACACCAAGGAAACGGGACAGACCAGTAAAATCAAAAGAAATATCGCAGTTTAGTCCGCTAGGTCCTCAAGTTGCGGCGACACTTGTTCCTAATACAATACCTTGTGCGGTTGAAGAGACGGTGAGAATTTGTTTGAGCCAAATGTTAAATGATTTGGTTCAAAGTGATATGAGTAGTATCTCAAGGGGGTTTGGTGGGATGTAGGTTTTAGTTCAATGAGTTTTAATTTGGGGAGTATTAGTCCTTTGGTTTGCTTAGATGGTGGTGATATGGGTAGCATGTTGGATGAAAGGTGGAGGAATCAACAGGTAATGGAGCTAGAAGTTTACTCAAATAGGTTGGCGTTGGTCCAGAACCAGATAAAGTCGATAATGTAGAAGTTGAGGTATAAAGGGAGTGGATAGAGAGAGATGGCATTGGTGGAGTAGCAATTGGTCGAGAGCAGATCAAGAAGCACTGTTTTGAAATTTGTAATGTAGGTTTACGTTTAAATATTAAGTTCGTTTATCAGGGGACAATTCCTTCATAGAAGGACAGACTTTTAATGAAAGCTAGCTGCATTTTTTTCTCTCAGGTTTTTAGGGTCATAGGCATGGTAATAATCTGTGGGTGAGTTTTCTAGTGTAAGTCTACAGTTTGTTGGTGTTTTAGATTTTATGGTTGCGTTAACTTATTATTGATTTTAGAAATAATTCATTTGAACGGTTTATTCCGGACAAGTCTCACCAACATTTTATGAACTCTTTTAGATGAGTTTGAATTTTTATACTACACTTTTTCTGAAAAAACGCACAAATCGTAAAAAAAAAATCTACAGTTTACAGTGTTTTTATGCAAACCGTACATTAAATGTACGGTTTGCATGTGTTTTTTTTTGTTTTTTTTTTGTATAATTTTAATTTGTAAAATAGGAAAAAATATATCAAATATGCAAATCCATAATTCACTTAGCTATATATAATTGTTTGTTGTTTGTTTATATTAATTATATAAATTATAATAATTGTTGATATTTGTCCCATTTTTGCATTATTATTATTTTTTTTTAATTTCAATTTGTAAAATAGGAAAAAATATATAAAATATGCAAATCCATAATTCACTTAGCTATATATAATTGTTTGTTGTTTGTTTATATTAATTATATTAATTATAATAATTGTTGATATTTGTCCCATTTTTGCTTTATTTATTTTTTTTGTGTAATTTCAATTTGTAAAATAGGAAAAAATATATAAAATATGCAAATCCATAATTCACTTAGCTATATATAATTGTTTGTTGTTTGTTTATATTAATTATATTAATTATAATAATTGTTGATATTTGTCCCATTTTTTCTTTATTTATTTTTTTTTGTGTAATTTCAATTTGTAAAATAGAAAAAAATATATAAAATATGCAAATCCATAATTCACTTAGCTATATAATTATAGTTGGCAGATACCGACGCCTGACAGAGTAGTTCAAAATATGATTAGGGCTGGTTTTTATGGTATTCACACTATAGGTAATTATAGCGTAGACCGAGGCTTGCTTACAGCCTTAGTTGATAGGTGGCGTGATGAGACTCACACGTTCCATTTTGTCGGTGGAGAGTTGGGGATATCTTTACAGGATGTAGAGATTATGCTTGGTCTCAGGGTGGATGGTCTTGCTGTTACCCGATCGGAGCGGAATGATAACAAGGCGAGCAGGTTAGATATGATAGAGAGTTTGTTGGGTGTTAGACCGGCTGACAATCAAGTGGATACAAACTGTTTGACAGTTAGACTTGATTGGATGTTACACACCTTTGGTGAATTACCCCCAACCCTAGTGATGACCGTTTGCTATATCAGTCTAGGGCTGCCATGTTATTATTACCGGGGGCACATGTGTTTTCAGATAAGAGCAGTGATCAGATTCCACTCTGGCATCTGCCATTTCTGGAGGATTTTGACACATGTGCTGAGTATAGTTGGGGATCAGCTCTTCTGGGCTGCCATGTTATTGTTCTGTGCCTCTCATTTGTAATGAGAAGATTGAGTTCCACCCCGCGGACAGGTTCATGGGACAGTTCGGTTTTGTTCAGCGAGTCCCTACATATATTTGGAAACCCAGACAGGGTCACGGCAAGGATAGAAGATATGGGATTGTGCAAAAACACGATTGACCTGCACTTTTTGCAGAGTTTATAACCGTGTGGAATGACCGCCACAACCGGCTTATTAACGGCGAATTTGGTACGGGGACGTCACCGGATTACATGAGATGGTATAGAGAGAGGACCCGCATATTTATAAACTCACCTGAACTTGCCCGATCATCTCACGGTTTTCGGGAGCATACGGGTGTGCTCAATAAAATGGTAACAACTAGTTAAAGTTCATTTAATGATAACCAAACAATTATTTTAATTATCTAATTAAACAATGATAAAACCAAACAATGATAACTCAATGATAACCAATTAATGATAACTAAATAATGATAACTCAATGATAACCAATTAATAATAACCAAACAATGATAACTCAATTATAACCAAACAATGATAACTCAATTATAACCCAACAATGATAACTCAAAACGGGTAAATATTAATAAAGCGTAACAATTTTTATTTTTCTTAATCAAAACAAATAACCATCATAAACATGTAACATCATAACCAAACCAGTAATAATAAATATCTAAATAACACAAATTTGAATAAAAACCCTAATTTTTTTTATTAAATGGGACAAATATCAACAATTATTATAATTTCTATAATTAATATAAACAAACAACAAACAATTATATATAGCTAAGTGAATTATGGATTTGCATATTTTATATATTTTTTCCTATTTTACAAATTGAAATTACAAAAAAATAAAAAAAAATAATGCAAAAATGGGACAAATATCAACAATTATTATAATTTATATAATTAATATAAACAAACAACAAACAATTATATATAGCTAAGTGAATTATGAATTTGCATATTTTATATATTTTTTCCTATTTTACAAATTGAAATTACAAAAAAAAAAATAAAAATAAAAATAAAAATGCAAACAGTACATTTAATGTACGGTTTGCATGTATTTTTGCAAACCGTACATTAAATGTACGGTTTGCATAAAAACACTGTAAACTGTAGATTTTTTTTACGGTTTGTGTGTTTTTAAAAAAAAAATGTAGTACAAAAATCCAAGTCCTTTTATATACAATTTGAGTTGAAAGTATGATAAAACTACACAATATGTATGTGTTGAATATTTTATTATTTATAACTTTATTAAATGGCCCGTTTGGCATGTGTGGTTATTATTATGCTGTTGGACCCAAGTTGAAATGATTTTTGTTTTTTCATGCTTGTATAAAACTGGGAGTAAATCACCTATAGGGAGAAATTCTAAACGCGAGTCTTGTTAAAAAAAATTGCAGTAATGAAAATTTGCTTTATTTCTCATTAACTATTGGCCCTTGGATATTTGATCTGATTCGTCGGATTTGCTTATTTAACATCACTGCCACGGTACAAGTTCGTTCCCCTCATTCGGCCACATAAGCAAATGCTTTGACATCGGCTATTTATGGGGAACATTGTAATCATAGTGAATGAATTCCAAGTTTAAAAATATTATTAAACCATATTTATAATGATTTAACTAGTAGTTTTACAACTATGTCGAGAAAAATATGGAGAAATATCTTGACGGTAAGGATTCAAGTTTTTTTGTTTCCGAGTGCAATACAATTATTTTTAGATATGTCCAATACATACATACCAATTTTTAAACTCAATGTCCACAAACACATTCCCAAATATTTGATTTCCCACTAGCCGACAATTATATAAACTAATTAATAATCTAATTTCTGAAAACCAGTTACCCAGTTCATGCATACTTTTTATATTATTTTTGGTATTTATTGTTTGTTTTGCTAATTTATAAGGTATTAATATTAATAAATAACCAAAAAAATATAAAAAATCAAAATTTACATATTTTTTTGAATAAACATTTTAGAAATAAAACAAAATGTTGGTTTAAGAAAAGAAATCAAAAAAAATTTATGAATACATATGAAAAAAGCCAAAACATGACCAAATTTGCAGGGAGCAATTCGAGATAAGAATGAGCATTTTTTCTAAATACTAAAAATAAGTAGTAGTGTAATAACTTTTGGTAGCGGTGTATTTCCCAAATTACATGGGGGGGATTTGTAGTTAATAAAGAAATAAGGTAGTATTTGTAATTACGGAGAATATGAATACTAGTAGTAGTATGTATATAAAGGCGGAGGTAGCAGCAAAAACTCCATTCTAAAACCCTAAAAAACCACTGCAGCCTCTCTCTCTCTCTCTCTCTCTCTCTCTATAAATATATATAAATATATAAAGATAAAAATAAGTCCTAGATTAAGAAAAAGAATAAGAAGGCTCCAACAATGTCGATGTCAAAGAGTTCGAAGATGCTGCAGCACATAAACTACCGAATGAGGGTTACTATCCAAGACGGAAGGCAGCTGGTTGGTTCATTCATGGCGTTTGACAGGCACATGAACCTTGTGTTAGGCGATTGCGAGGAGCATCGTAAACTCCCTCCTTCTAAATCTACCTCCACCAACAATACGGATCGTCGTACCCTAGGCCTGGTCCTACTCCGTGGAGAAGAAGTGGTGTCGATGACTGTGGAAGGACCACCCCCTCCGGACACTAACCGGTTCAAGACTGGTGGATCAGGACCTACAGGACCTGGATTGGGACGTGCGGCCGGACGCGGTTTACCGCCGCCTGCACAGATTAGTGCACAGCCTGGGCTGTCGGGACCTGTCAGGGGAGTCGGTGGCCCTGCTCCTGGTATGATGCAGCCTCAGATTGCTAGGCCTCCGGTTAACTACCCACCGATCAACAGGCCCCCAGGTCCGCCTCCACAAGGTAGTCAACTTTTTTAATCTAACTAAGTTTGATTGCTAACAGCAAAATTATGATGTTAATTAAGGATTTACGTTGTTAAATTTGATTACCTAACTGCTTGTGGTTAATTTCAGCAAAATTATCCCAACATAAATTGATAAAGTTTGGTGTTGAGACAATTATAAATTGTTTTTTATTTTTATTTTCTTATTTCCTATTACTTAATTGTGTCTGCAGCTATTATCTTGCTGAAGATCATGTTAGATTTAATTAAAATTGGATTTGGTTATTTTGTTCCTATATCTAGTAGTAGGTGTTATGTCAGAGTTTTAATTTAATAATATCATTCTACCTCCACAAGGTATGATGATGAGGCCGCCTATATACTCAATACACGAGTGACGATCCTCGGTCCCCTCTTTCGTGCCTCCTTAGTGCCCCCTTGGCAACTTAACCCAAAAAAATTATTTAAAAAAATCTACAATTACTATTAGTTATGTATTAATACATTCCAATTCTCATTTTAAAGAGAAACTCGTACATAAATTTATTAGGAATAAATATAAAAAAGTAGTGTAAAATAAATAGTTCATCTTAAATAAATCGTTTAAACCAAGATTATGTCCAATTTTTATGAAATTTATCTACTATATATTGTAAAAGTTTATAAACATACAAAAAAAGTTATAAAAATTTGAAATTTAAGCCAAAAAAGCCAAGGGGACAAGGGGGACACGAAAGAGGGAGCAGAGGATCTGAACTCTCAATACACATCATTACTACGAAGTTTTTATCTATTATGTTTTTTTCTGACTCATTTTGTCCTAAGTTCTAACAAATTTACATCTTCTCGGAGCCTAGTTTTAGCGCATAGTTTAGGTCACACGACAAAGTACCGTGTTTTGGAAAATTTGTGGTTACAATCATGGCAATTATACTTTCAAAAATGTTTAATTACAAATTTGTCATAACGGTTTCAACTGGTTCCATTTATTCCTCATTTTAAATGTTTAATTACCATTTTGTCATCATGGTTTCAACTGGTAAATAAGGATTTACGTTGCTAAATTTAATTTCCTAACTGCTTGTGGCTAATTTTAGCAAAAGAAATGCCAACAGACTAACAAAACAGCAACAGAAATTGATGTTTGTAAATTCTCAAGTTTTGTCCTTCAAAAGGGAAACTTTTGCAACATAAAGTTTGGTGTTGCTCTATGGTATTGCGATAATTGTAAATTGTTTTTTTTTTTTCTTATTTCCTTTTACTTAATTTTGTGTATGTTGCTACTATGTTGCTAAAGATAGTGTTAGATTTCATTTATTATAATGGCATTTAGTTATATTGTTGCTATATCTAGTAGTAGGTGTTATGTCACAGTTTTAATTTAATAAAATTATTCCACCTCCACAAGGTATGATGATGAGGCCTTCTCCTCCTTCTGGTCCACCCGGACAGCAGCAGCAGCAGTTCAGGCCCCCATACGGGATGGGCCCACCTCCTCCTCAGTTTGCAGGTCAGAGGCCACCTCCTGGGATGATGATGATGCCTCCTCCAGGGATGATGAGGCCAGGTATGCCTCCACCTCCTAGGCCCGGGATGCCTCCTCCTCCTCCTCCAGGTGGTGTCCCCATGTATGGCCCTCCTCGCCCCGGGATGAACCACCAGCACCCACAGCAGCAGTGATTAGGTTTTTCTCTTTCCCCACTCTTTCTTTTTCTAATTTAAGTTATTGATTTTAGTTACTCCATTTATATGCTATTCACTATTGTTCAATTGCCTTGAGCTTACACAACCATGTTTAGTAATGTTTGTCCTTTGCTATATTTAGTTTCTGCTTGTTTTGTTGCAGACTTAACCACATAGTCTGCTCTACTTGAGGCTCCTTTTGAGGACATAAGAGTAAAATGTAGAAAGAAAGTAATGCATCTTTAAAAAGGAAAAAAACCAAGCTTAAATGAAATGATGCAACTGAGCAGCCTTGTTATGTTCTGTTCTTTTCTACTGGTTTTAGAATCAGTGATGATTTGGTGATGGCTTTTGTTTGCACGAGTCGTTTGGGATGTAAGTTGATTTAAAGAGTGAGATGATTGAATCGTTACAAGCTCGATATTAGACTTGCTGTTAGTAATGGGATTTTGGTTCTATTATATTTTGGAACTAAGATTTTGTTTGTGGAGTTTGCCAGTATGTCACTCTTTCGTTAGATGTTTGCCCTTGTTTGTTAGAATTTGGTTTTCGTGTTTGACTGTTCGAATAAGTTTTGTAAGTTGAAGTTGCTTTGTATTGTAAGATCAAAGTTTGCCAATTGTTTTTGTGTATTGCTTTGGGTTATTTATTGTGTTACTCTCCCAACTTTCCTATTTGATGTTTGATTTTAGTGCTTGCTGTTGAGTGTTGATTACTAATCTCTTCAACTAGCACTAGTGCTGCATAATGAGTTTTGTCGAGCATTTTGGAATTAGAATTTTGATGCTTAGTATGGTTAATTTGTTTGTAAGGCTGCTACTAGCTCAATTCATCAACATTCTTGTTTAGTTACGTTATATGTTTTCTACTTGGAACTGGTCTCTTCAATCAGAAAAAAAAAATTATTTGGAAATATGAATTCTTCTGAATAAATTCTGTAACCAGAGTTTAACTTGGAGAGAAAGATACCATTCTTTATTCTTTGGCTGCCCTCAATTACTTGTTTGCACTATTGCTAGCTTATATTATCAATTCCTATGTTCTTTTTTTTAGACGTTGTCTTACTCTTTTTGGTTTATCAACGACTCCAGTTGTGGAACATGTTCTATAATAGGAGGAAACACCAAGGTACATACCTAGGTTACCCCTTACTTGAACTTATTTATCTTGAAACTAGAGGAAATAGTCCATCTACTTGTAAAACAGCTCAAAATCAGGAGAAACATAACAATGTACACACAAGTTAGTCAGAACCTTGTTATTTTAAGGATTCATTTAAGAAACTAGTAATCTATCATTCTAGCTACAAACTTGAAAAGCCGGTGCTTTGGAAATTTGCAAGACCCACTCTAGGTACCTATTAAGATGTATGATTTGGCATGCTTTTGGTGTTTTTTATGTGCATACCTACTTGCTCACATCGTAAGTTCTCTTTCTTTTAATTGCTGTCCGTTGAGCTATGTAGCACGGGCTGATGCATGTGGATTTGATACCATATGACGAGGAGACATGTAAAAAACTTCAAGATCGAAGATTCAACACGTTAGGGTTGTATCACTTTTTAATGCAATTATATATCTAACAGTTATGGAACATATAAATTAAGGAGCTTTACTACCCTTATAAATTATAAAATAAGTCTCCACCTTTTTTATATCTATATCATGCGTCTATCTGATTCAGGCAGAGACAATTTACTACCCTCTCTGTCCCAAAACTACCTTCCTTTACAAAACAACGTGAAATCTCAGCGTGGAAAGTTGACGTATCTAAATTGTTGGAATTAATGTTTAAAAAAAAGCCATATAGCTTAACAATTTAACTAAGTGGTTACTTTTCAAACAAAATCTCTATAGCAATTTAGATACGATAAGTTTGCAAGTTAAAGCTGCCCCTAGGTTCATATGAGACAATGGTTGTAAACATGACTCTTTGGTTAGAGCTCTTTTCAAATTCATAAGACTTATTTCTCTCAATTATTTATCAAATTTCTTAGAGAAGAATATCCAAATCCTGCCCAGTAATTCATACATTCCCAATCATCTGATAATACACAACTAACATGTGTGAGTGCACCTCCTGTCCTATTTTTTGCTTTGAAAATAAGTGCATAGCCTATCCTTATCGTGTATACATTACAATTATCCGTATATATTTTAAAATCTGTACATCACAGCTGATCAATCTTGAGTACTGGTCTCCCTATTTAACTTTAGCCGTAATCCTGGCTGACTTATTAATTTCTCAAATATAAGTAGTCACCAAAGAAGGGGATATACTTTGCATGGTAGGGTGGTAGCTAAAACTTGTCATGTACAATTGTTTATGGAGTACTGGTCCTTTTTTTTTTATCAATTGAAACAGTTATAGTTTATGCGTAATGTAGTTTTGTATCCTTGCATCTTGCAACTGAATTCAAAGTTGAATCTTGAATTTGTATTGTCCGATTAATGCATGTCATTTTAACGCAAGGGGCTATTTTGTTTATGGGAATATTACTAGCTCATATCTTGAATACCCTCTGTTTGTTTCTAAGTTGTCTGTTAAATATTAATCTCCTATTTTGGTTCTCAGTTATTTTTAGCACATTAGTTAACTTGGATGATAAGTTCAATTACTGTTTGTTTGTGGTATACTTTTGTGTCGCGTGTAGCTCAGAAGCTAAATAGCGAAAATATTGTATTTAATACAGATATGCTATGCCGATTTACATACCCCATACGTCAACTAACCTAGTGTTCATTTTTAGGGTTTGACCACTTGGTACGGTTTGGATACATAGTTGTACGCTACTGATTATTATTGGCTTGACGTAACTTTGTTTTTCCAAACTAGTAGAGTAGAAGTTGAAAATGTGTTAATGTGTGTATATATATATATTTTTTTATATCTATATATATGTAAATCTACTTCAATATTTGTAATTGGTGTACTACCCTTTCCGTACCGCACCCCATACCAGATATGACATCCACACTTGCACCTGTGCTACATAGCTCACAAGTTATAACTTACACAAGCGATGTAATGGTGGTTTTTCAATTTCTTCCAAACTAACTAGATAAATGAGCATCTGGAGACTGTGAACAATGTTGTCCTTGACTTATCTTGGGTATTTGTTTGTGTGTGTCTGGGATTACTAGCTTTTACTTAACATTGTTTACTTTAGTTTTTTTAAAAGTTGCATACCAAGTTATGCTTTCTTCATTCAACTTTATTCTGCTACTTGGCGGGATTAATCGTGAGTACAGTAAAAGATTTTAAATCCAAATGGAACTACATTCTATATTTACGTTATTGTTATATAGGAGTTGTATTCTTAATCAATCTGGATAACCATCAATGTAAGTTTTACCATTGCTATATTTAGTTAGGATGCACATTAGTCTTAATATCCGACCTGTATAATTAATTGAGATAAATATTATTTTAAAAGTTCTTTTTTTGTTTTGTCATCTCCCCTTCTTTTCCTTCAATCCCTAGACCTATGTTCCACTGTTGTATAACACCCCACAACCTCCATATCACCAGTGACCAAACCAGGCTTAATCTTGCCAATTGCAACTTAGCAACAAGGACGAGATGGACGAAATCGTGATGGAACCAGGTTGATCCCTTCATAATCTCTAAAACCGGATCTGAGCTAAAATCAAAGTCGCTCGAAAATGGCAACGAGTGACTGCAGAAATTAATATCCATATCATCTATATCAGTGCGTTGAAATTCATACCATGAAGGGTGAAGAATAATGAAACTAAGGGCCTTAAATCTTCTTTTCTTTTGGGAAAATTAGGGTTATAATGGTGAGTTAATGAAAATTGAACCTGAAAAGTGCTAGAGTTGGATCCAAAAAAGAGTAGCAGCAAACACTTTGTGAGAAATGGGAATTAAGTAAATGAGATAATTGGCTAGAACGGGAAGATTATTCTCAATTTTAGAGAGAATTACATTTTAGCTGTGAGAAAGTATGGAAAAGATTTTTCTGGTTTTGTTTGAAGAAAATATTACAATTATAGTTTTTTTGAAACTTTTATACAGGGACCACATGGCTAGAAATGTTGTATACTTGTGTACACATTTACTAGATTTCCTAAACATGTTTAAGCTATATGTTCGCTTACATAGATAGGGGTAACAATGTTGTACTCGGTTGTATAAATTTATATATAAATAGGAGCTTAGATAGACACTTGTGAATGCTCTCATGTCTTCACAAATTTTCATGTCAACATTCTATGTTATTTTGTATTTTACTAATTTTTGTTTGGAATGTTTAATTTTGTTTGTCCACTTTCTGAAAATAGCAAGTTGACTTATTAATATATCCCCTTTTTTTGCCATTTACTGTGCACTTTAACATGAAAAAATGGAATATAAGTAAGGAATTATGTAGAAATATAATACAGAAAGCAATATAGCGATGTTCCATTAGAATCTTACCTAGCCTACAATCCCAAAGATTATGGAACGGGGAGACTAATGCTTATCCGCCACTGGATGCGTTTATATTTTCACCCTTCTACTCTTTTTCTCACACCTTGTCACATTCCACAATTTTCTCATTCCTTGTTACGAAATGGTACAACTTTTATTACGATTTTATACCAAAAGTATTTGTCGGATATCATGTTCCCATTGCTATTTAAAATCTCTCTTTCATTGCTACTTCACATCCAGTTAAAGTGCCAGTCGGGGTTTTGTGATTGCTATTTAAGCTTAAGTGGGTTATTAGTTAATTTGTTTTTGTTTGGGGAAGTTCTTTTATCTTGTTAAGGATGCAAGTTTAATCAGAAATATGTTTCTTAGCTTTTATATAACTAATTCATTTGTACTGTTGCATTTTCTGCTGGTTCACATCCATGACTGTTGTATTTTCTGCTGGTTTAACTTAGCTTCAAGTTTCGTTCTCACCTTATTTGAAATTTCATTTCCGCATTTAAATTTTAAATGAAACATTGCTTTGCTGGTTAAACTATAATAGTGATAATTGAACATTACGGTTTTCAACCCAGGTGTTACAGCTTTTCTGAATCTATTCAAAAGCTTTTTCTTGACAATCACTAATTCAAGAGTGTTTTATTGCAGGCTCTATCTGGGTTATTCATACTGAGAGGACACATTCAAGTGGAGCATTTCTGGCTGACCTACCGAAAGTCTTTGCTTATGATTTGTAATTGTGAGAACTTTGTGAGTAGGTTTCCCCTTTATGAGCTGTTAAACCCAGCACAAAGATGATGTGTATTTTAGAGGTGATTGGATGTTAACACATGATATATTTGCAGTTGTCACTCTATTTTTTCCTACCTTTATTAGGATTGATAATGTGTTGACTTTTTGGAAAAGTTGAACGCCGTTTATATACGGCTATCCGTCTTGCTTCCTTGCATGAGTTAATTTTCAACGTAGCATATAATTTTCTTAAATTTTCAGGCAAGTTTAATTTTATTCGTGCATGTCCATGGTTAAAAACTTAATAAATGAAATACCAAGTTATGGCGAGATTACTTTATACATGGATTTTTTGCAGCCTTTTTAACTGAACAGCAAAGTACAATTTCAAATCCAGCATGTATGTATGGCGTACGGCTAACGGTGTAGTCTATTTAGTACTTCATACATGGGTGGTCTAAAGCCTCTATGATTTTGGGAGCAGGGGGCAACATTAGTTTAGCGGTAATAATTATAACTGTGGCGATAATTCATCCCATAGTTACTGCGAAACTTTGCTTTTAAGAAATTGCATTTCCTGTTTATGGCTCTAAGCAAGTTCTTTTGTGCCCTTCTTCTAACCGGTAGATAAACACGTGCATGAGAAGGATTTCTTCCCTAGATCGAATAGAGTAACAGGGGTCCAATTAGTCTCGAATGAAGTTATGAGACAAAGGGCATAAGTTATATGAACTATCTTCAAAGTTATGATGATAAAAGACATCCAAATTCATACGTGAAAATTGGTAGTACATCATATTAGGGAAGCGAGTGCCTTTATTTTATTTTTTTGGAGGGTACTTTATTCTTTGGCTGCCCTCAATTACTTGTCTGCACTATTGCTAGCTTATATTATCAATTCCTATGTTCTTTTTTTTAGACGTTGTCTTGCTCTTTTTGGTTTATCAACGACTCCAGTTGTGGAACATGTTCTATGATAGGAGGAAACACCAAGGTACATACCTAGGTTACCCCTTGAACTTATTTACCTTGAAACTAGAGGAAATAGTCCTTCTGCTTGTAAAACAACTCAAAATCAGGAGAAACATAACAATGTACACACAAGTTAGTCAGAACCTTCTTATTTTGAGGATTCATGTAAGAAACTAGTAATCTATCATTCTAGCTACAAACTTGGAAAGCCAGTGCTTTGCAAGACCAAACTCTGGGTATCTTTTAAGATGTATGATTTGGCATTATATTGGTCTTTTTTATGTGCGTACGATTTGCTCACATCGTAACTTCCCTTTCTTTTAATTGCTGTCCGTTGAGCTACATAACGAATAGGTGTGGTATATTCATATCAAAATATATGAACGGTAAGAACTAGCATTCTTATTGAGACTAGAACTCATAGGGAAGAAAATAGATTTATGGATGGAATCAAATATGCAGTATTTACAGATAAAAGTATTCGGTTAGTAGCACGGGTTGATGCATGTGGATTTGATACCATGTAACAAGGAGACATGTTAAAAACTTCAAGATCGAAGATTCAATACCTTAGGGACGCAGCACTTTCAAATGCAATTTAAACATATATTAAACCTCCACCTTTTTTTGTATCTATATCACGCGTCTATCTAATTTAGGCAGAGACAATTTACGTACTCCTGTCCCAAAACTATCTTCCTTTACCAAACTACGTGAAATCTCAACCTTGGAAAGTTGGCGTATTTAAATTGTTGAAATAAATGTTTAAAAAACACATATAGCTTAATTAAGTGGTTACTTTTCAAACAAAATCTTTTTGGCAATTTAGATACGATAAGTTCGCAAGTTAAAGCAGCCCATAGGTTGGTATAAGACAATGGTTGTAAACTTGACTCTTTGGTCCCTAGCTTCTTTTCTGATTCGTAAAACTGATTTCTCTCAATAATTTATCAAATTTCTTAGATAAGAATATCGAAATGCTGCTCAGTGATTCATACGTTGCCAATCATCTGATAATACACAACTAAGATGTGTGAGTGCACCTTTCTGATTCGTAAAACTGATTTCTCTCAATAATTTATCAAATTTCTTAGATAAGAATATCGAAATGCTGCTCAGTGATTCATACGTTGCCAATCATCTGATAATACACAACTAAGATGTGTGAGTGCACATCCAGTCCTTTTTTTGTTGTTGAAATAAGTGCATAGCCTATTGTTTTCTGTATACATTATGATTATGCTTATATATTGTAAAATATATGCATCACAGCTGATCAATCTTGAGTATTGGTCTCCCTATCTAACTTTAGTCGTAATCCTGGTCGATTAATTAACTTCTCAACTATAAGTAGTCACCAAAGAGGGGGCTATACTTTGCATGGTAGGGTGGTAGCTAAAACTTGTTGTATTTGTCTATGGAATACAGTTATAATAGTACATGAGTAATGAAGTTTTGTATCCTTGCATCTTGCAACTGAGTTCGAATTAATTGAATCTTGAGTTTGTATTGTCCGATTAATGCATGTCATTTTAACACAAAGGGCTATTTTGTTTATGGGAATATTACTAGCTCATATCTTGAATACCCTCTTCTGTTTGTTTCTGAGTTGTCTGTTAAATAGTAGAGAAATGTTTTTACTCACACATTTATTTACTTAAAAATTATATCTGCTTAAATGGCATACATGGTATGTTCAGTCACTAATCAATATAAACTCTTAATATATATGCATATATATTAGTAATACTACATTTAACAATTTTTATTTTTATTTTATGTGGGAATTAATATAAACTACTCTACACCTATTATATTAACAAAAACATACCATCAAAAATATACATTCAATTAATAAAAAACAAAAAATATTATTAATTATTCATATATCTTTCCTCTCTCTCTCCAATCTCTCTCATTCTTCTGCTTCCTCCCTCCGATCTCTCTCTCCTCATCCTCGTCATTTTCTCCGATCTCTCATCCTTCCTTTTTCTTTCTGATCTTTCTTCTCCTTCTTTATTTTTTTTTGATCTTTCTCTTTTCCTCTCTCCCTCCGATCTCTTTTTTCGGTGGACATTTAAACGGAGACATCCGTCGAAGTGCACGACGAGGGTGTAAAACGAGATAAAAAACTCGAGATTGATGCCGACGGAGATGCGGTCGTCGAATAAGAAGCCTACGATGGCAACGTAAAAGTTCGAGATCGGAGTACGGGTAAGTGTTGAATTTGTTAACTAGTATATAATCTTGAAAATTAAGTGTATAAACTCCGTGAATTAAGCCTATGGAGTTGAAAATTATGGATATGAATTATGTAAATAAATATATGAATTTTGTAAATTGGGGTATGAATTTTATGAATTATGGTATGAACTTTTAAAAGAAGTGTATGAACTTTTAAAAGAAGTGTATGAACTTTTAAAATAAGGGTATAAAAATATATAAATAACTTTTGAAATAAGGGTATCAAATATACAAATTAGGTTATGAACTTTTGGGTATGTTTTTGTTAATTAGAAATTTTTTAGGTATATTTTTGTTAATTTAGTTTCAAAAATAGTATATTTTGTTAATTTATCATATTTTTAATTAATATTTAAATTTAGGACAGACTCATCTAGGTTTTAATATATTTTTATTGGGATTTTTAGTAGGTTGACTTTTTAGATTTAACAATTTTTCTCATTTTTAATTAATATTTAAATTTAGATTATGCTCAACTAAGGTTCTAGTATATTTTTATTTTAGTTTTTAGTAGGTTGTATTTTTACTATGTTGGATATTTATATGTGGGTTTATCAAATTTTATAGATTGTATTTTATGTATATTTGGAGGGATAAATATGTATTTTATTTGCTTATAGAGTGTGTGAGTTGTGTGCAAGTTGTGTGTATATTATTACTCGGTTAGTAATGTTAGAAAAAAAAAACATCAACAAATATTTTTAAAATATTGAGTTGCTTGAGATGTTATTAAATAAAGAAAATTGAATGAATAATGAAATAATTTAGTCACTAATTAATTTTTATTGTAATAATCGTCATTTTTCGTCTTTTATTATTTTAATTTACTTTAATTAATGAGGTACTAAGTATTAATTAGACTGAGTTGAACAAGTCCACCTCAACGGGTTGATCTTTTAGATTGATTTTAAAGGTTGCAAAATATTCAAAAAGGAGAGTCAGACTCTCCTATATGAGCGAGTACTAGTATTATATTATAAAAGGAAAAAAGTACTAGATTAAATCTCATTTACCCCTTTAATGTACCGTTTTGATTAAAAATATAATTACAACCATTTTTTTAATTAATATATAAATTTAGGGTAGTCACAAATAGGTTTCTATATTTTTATTTGAGTTTTTATTGTGTTATAAAATTAAACTCTTATATATTTATATATATATATATAAATATTGATATAAGTAATTAAATTTAAAGTAGACACATCTAGTGATCTATATTTTTATTTTGTTATAAATCTAAACTTATATCATACTATTAATATAAGTGAATCAAAGAAAACTTGAGACTGCCCAATTTTACTTATTTTTTTTAAAAAATGCATCTATTCTAATTTACTAAATATTCAAATAACTTAATGAAATTTAAATAAATAAGTAAATAAATATTCATTTTTTCCACACATATCCATTCATCTACCAAACAAATCATCATACATGTATTTTTATATTACTATAATAATAAAACATTATATTTTTACAATATTCATTCCATTATTTTTGCAAACTTTTTGAAAATGTTAAATTTATTTGTGCCGATCATATTTATACAACTACGTGTCACACACGCAACGCGTGAGTTACGATTACTAGTATATATATATATATGATCCCATTTTGTTTATGTTTTTTTCCTAATTATGTACTAATTGAATCTCACCCTTCAATGCTAAACATTAACATCCAATGGCCTAAAAAGGGAAAGTCTGAGTACTCCTCCTATACTAAGAGTCCGGGGCGCCAATTCCCTAAATATTAATCTCCAAGTTCTCAGTTATTTTTAGCACATTACTTAACTTGGATGATAAGTTCAATTACTGTTTGTTTGTGGTATAGTTTTGTGTGGCGTGTAGCTCACAAGCTAAATAGCAAAAAGATTGTATTTAGTACATGTATGGTATAGATACCGATTTACATATCCGTCAGCTAACCTAGTGTTGAATTTTCAGGGTTTGACCACTTAGTATGGTTTGGGTCCACAGTTGTATGTTACTGATTATTATTGGCACGGCGTAACTTTGTTTTTTTGCAAACTGGTAAGGATAGAAGTTGCAGATGTGTATATGTGTTTTAATGTATTTATTTTTAAAATATGTAAACTATATGATTTTGTATAGACTGTATGCACGATGAATAATGTGGGGGTTTTATTCATCTTTAAATAAAAAACACTTAAAAACTAAGAATTCATGATAAATTTGTTCTTTCGGAGATTTTACAGGAAATTTTGTGATATAATAATATATTATTTGATGTTGTGGGCTTATGTGAGTTGATTTAATGAATCAATTTTAGTTTTTATATTAAAATATATAGAGATTTGAGATTGGATTTAAATGTCGGTGGATGTGTGTGTGTTTGTGTTTGTATATCTACGTATTATTGGCACGACGTCAATTCAACTGTCAGTCTGTTCAAAATCTAATCCATGTGCTTATCAATATCTTCAGTGACTTCAAAACGAGCAAAAAATTAGACCATTTGATACATCATTCCTTTCGTACTTAACCGTATTTTGTTTCTCGATTTTCATGCCTCCTCATCCATTCCGGTTGTAGAAGTCAAAAGAAAAAGGTGGGAGATAAGTGAAGCAAGTATGTATAAAATTACTTGTTTCATGATTTATCATGAGAAAAAGATGTAAATAGTACTGAGCATGCCTATAAAAAGGGCATCGATCGTCATTTTTTTTTTCTCTCGACAAAAATTCAAATAATTTGCAAAAAAACAGAGGTGGGGAATATACTAAGTGGAACTAGAGTTTGCTGTTTTGTCTCTCATCGTTCCTCCTTCGACAGGTCTTCTCTCTCTCTCTATATATATATATATACTAGTAATCATGCACCACGCGTTGCGCGACACGTAATGCAATAAAAATATAGAAAATAAGTATAGTTATAATATAAATATATAGATAATAAAAAAAAAACATAGTTTAAGATTTAAAAGAATATTTGGTTGTTAAAGAGGCATAAATAATTTTATTAGTTTTTACTTTTTTAAATTTTTATGCGAGTATGATATTATTGTAATTAATATAAATGTGTAGCAGTATTTTTGAAAAAAAAGAGGCTAAATTGAGCAAGCTAATTTGACTTGAGTTGACTTATTATAATAGAATGATAGATAAATACATATGCATTTATATGAACTTCAATTTACCTGTGTTTGAATCGAATTTTGAAAAATTAATTAGATGTACTTTTTTAGCTGCAATTCAGTTTGATTTCATGCAAAACGAACAGCCTCTCTCTCTAACGTAGGATGAAAACGTAAAATAAAATAAAAAAATCATGATCGTAACATATGAATGGGTGTTTGCTCGAAAACGCTCGAACGGACGTTAAATCGTTGGAATCCATCAACACAATTTATAACCCTCAAGAGATATAAATAAGAGACGGAAAAAACTCTATTGTATATTTAATAACTGAATTCATAAAACACCCTCCTATAGCGGTATTTATAGCCTTGTATAGCAATCTTAATTAACCTAGGAATAGTAATAACTAAATATTAGTGTCTAAAAGCTATCTAAAAGCCTTCAAACAATCAATAGGCATACTCCCATGAATGAAGAAGCGAAGTTCAATGCACATCAAGATAGTGTAATAAGAAGACTTACTCTAAATGAAATGTAAGAGAAGGAGTATCCATTTTCTGACAATGAAGTTCCCCGCATGCTAGAAGAACTTCTTCATCTCAAAATTATTGAACTATCTCAATTGAAGAGTCCAGAAGAGGTTGACAAAGTTGATGACGCAAATTACTGTAAATTCCACCATCTTGATATTCACCCCACTCATAAGTGATTCGTCTTGAAAGAGAAGATTGTCTCAAGGAAAAAATTCTCTATAGGAGGAAGAAACAATAACTTCTCACTATACATGCATCGTCGCCGATCGGGACCTGAAAGTATGGAGATGACAAAAATGGTCATGATTCGGTTTGGATCTCTTCCGCCAATTACAATCATCATGCAAACTCAGAGCTCTGAAAACAAAGAAGCATGGACTCATGTCACCCTCATGAGAAATTCAAAAATATTCCATCACCAAGAATTGAGTGAGTATGAAGAGCGAGAAGAGTATCTTATGGATGACCCTCAACCACTACAAAACGTTGCAATCCACTCCATTCATGAAGGACAACTTATTTATCTATTTATGAATGCAAGAAAGATGGCCATTGCTTCTTTGATGTTTGCGAATGCAAAATTTGTTTGGATGACCAATGGAATGACTTTTTCGAAGATGATGATGAAGTTAAGAGTAAGAGAAAGAAAAATAATAAGAAATCAACTCAAGAATCACTAGGGGAAATGTACGAAACTAGAGACCCAAGTGTTGGGCTGTTAGGTGAGCCATCTGAAAAAGTTGACTGTTTTGTCCAATATACCAAAAGGAGAAAAGTGGAAAACATCTCACAACCACAAACCTTGAAAATTACAAACTCGTGCCAAATCACTACAATAGACGATGAAGAACACATTAAAGAAAATCTAGAGAGCGACCCCGTCAATGGAAAGTTCTTGAAGTATTGCCACTTTTAAAGAAAATTGAAAACACTCCATGACGCACGAGTACAAACTGCAAGTTTCTATTCGTCCACATGAGTATAAATTGTGAAAGCCACTAACCTGAACTACGTTTGGCTTGATCCATTCGGGGTACATAGGCATCTTGAAACCTATTTCAAGATCAACCATACCAACAAAAAAAAATCCTTCTCCAAAAAGATTAAGAAAAAAATCCTGAACTACGTTTGGATTGATCCCATCGGAATACGTACTTAAGATTTATCCTAAAACCAGTCATATAAATCAACAAAAAATATAACTCTTTCCAAGTTGGAAGACGAAGCTGCAAAGGTAAAGAGTACAAAGAGCATACGAGAAGAGAAGTAGACAAGACATGTTGATCATCAAATTAGGTACAAGGATTCAAGAAACAAAGAGCATACGAGAAGAGAAGTACACAAGACATGTTGATCATCAAATTAGGTACAAGGATTCACGAAACAAAGTAAACCGCACTTTTGTTAAGTCAAAAATTGTTTGTTTACAAAGGAATACTCAAACTAGATGACTCATAAAGCAAAAACAAAAGTTGACAAAGAAACCGAGAAAATGTGTCAAAGTCTTCGGCTCTTCAAGTGAATTCTTCAATACTTTCAAAAGCTTCTTTCAATAGCTATTGGACTCGTCCACTTTACATGTTTATATGTAAGAACTCTGCCACATATGATCGAAGAGAAACAATGATTCAAATATAGAGCGAGTTCTTCAAGGCACCAGAAAAATTCCAGAAGGATGCAACGTTCGACAACGAAAAGTTACAACATTGTTACGAGAGTATTTGTCTCAAAATTTTGATGAATTCCACCTTGGAACTCCTCAAAGAAGTTTCTTATATTTCACTTTTAAAGTGCTACACCGCTGTCATGAAAATACAGGTACCAAAGTTCACGGGACCGCCATCTCACAGCTACAAAGAAATCAACAAAAAAACCGTCTCTACTTTCATCATCTCGTAATGCTTCTGTCGCAAGATCGTCTCTCGTCTATATAGCTCTGCTAGTGATCTAAAAAAGCTTGCTTATAAGTGTCAAAATTGATATTCGAAACCGTCGAACCAAAGTCTTGGTAATCTCTTATGAGACCCACTCCATTGGCCTCAAGACCGAAGCGCTCCTCAAATTCATATTCTATATTGTCTTGTTTGTGTACCGGAATCTTTACTAATCGCTCTTCAATTAACAATTATAATGGCGAGGGGAAAGCAACGCACTACAGGCTGACTCCCAAGATGGTATTCCGTTGGTTGCCAATATGTACATCAATTTTTAACATTGGCTTGGTCTGAGAGATCAAACAACTCATTAGTTTCTCTTTCCATTGGCAAGCAGTCTCACTTCTACATGATTTATCGGATCTGCCACGTCAACTTTCACTCACTTCGAACCAAAAAATGACTTCCGAGAATTGCACTTGCTTTAAACCTCATGATGTCGTGATTGCTTTCAACGCCAGTAACAACTTTGAAAAGTCAAATTTAAAAATCTAGTCGTAGATGACGATGAGTGAAGTTCCCTGTCAGTTCTAAAGTTTGAACAGCCCCAATGCGTTAATATGATCATAATTCGTCTCACTTGTTCAATATCTCTTCCCTCCGTCTGCAAATGACAGTCCTTTATTGCATGGACTAAATGAAGAGCTTCATTCAATGGCCGATGATCTGTGTCATGCTTTTGGGCTAAAAACCTATCATTGGAATTTTGGAAAATCTTAGTTGGACATGGTATCTCATCTACTTGCGAGTATTTTTGCAAATTAAGTCGTCGCTGCATGGGCTCGCCTCAAAGTTGGTCGCGGTATGGGTCTGCATATTATAGGTGCTCTTTCACCAAACGATGTTTCTGCTGCAAAATTGTATGTCACATTTTCTCCCCAATGATATTTTTGGAGACATCGCCAAGTCTGGATGATCTGGCTGCACTCGTAACATCACGTACTATAGAAAAAAAATATTCGTTGATAACCATTACCTATACAAACTCAGCCTCCACCAAAATTGACTGCGACAAAAACTCAGTGGGTAAGAGGTCAAAATTCCTTGGCAGGTATTGTTGTTATTGCTGCTAAAAGAAAAAAATAAATTAAAGAGCAATGAGTTGGTAAAAGAAAAGATAAAAGAAGGGGAAGTAAAGACTCACCCTTTGTCGACTAAGTAAAAATGGCAGTACAGCAGCTCCTCCGACGTTCACCGTGGTCGAAAATTTCGTGTTCGATGAGTCTCGCCTCCAATAACCGGGTCTTGAACGTCACAATGCATGGCCTCGTCAGACTTGTCAGTTGGAAACAGTCAACAAACCTCACCATATTTATGCATATATAAGCTACCGCCATCTCAGTACCAAATAGTTTCTCTACGGAACCGGTTTTTAGTTTATAGTTCTTTCAAAAAAACTGGAGATTACAGTTTCCCACAGCATCACAAAACTTGCAAGTTCTCCTTTCAAGCTCCGTTGTCCAGAATTTTAATTTTTTTTGTATCACTCTACAGAAACCGGAACAACAATGAAGAACGGAGCTGGCCAAGAGTCTTCATTCCCAAACTTCTCAGCATGTATCCACTACCATGTCACTGTGGCATTGAAGTAATTGTCGTGGCATCGTCTAATGATTTGTTTAAGACATCATTTCACCAATGCAATACGAATGGGCTTCTTCTCAAGCCTTTGGAAAGCCCTTCCTATATATTTTTTTTCACCTGTAATGGAAACCAAAAGAAATAAACAAGTACAGAAACTCAACAAATGAAACAAAAAATGTACTTAGATGTGCAAAACCAGTATCCACAAATCCAGGAAATTGCAAGATGAGCTCCACTTCCAATGCCGTTAATGTAAAAAGAGAATTCGCCATAGAGCACAAGATCACTGTGATGTTTTGTTAGCTCGCTTCCACAATGGGCCCCACTTCAAGTTTAAAAGTAAATAAAAAACGCCACCGAGCATCACTGTTCTTTGATGTGTGGAAACATCACCAAGCGTCACCGTACCACAATGAGCCTTAACAACACGGAACCATTTAAGAGCTCTTTTGCCACATGGGTCTCTCCAGCCAACGAAATTTGTGGCGGCAGCGCCAAGTCTGAGTGATCTGTCCTTGCAATCATAACATGGATGCTTACCGGAAAAAGAAATAAAAAGAAATTATTAATCAGTTTCTTCTCCATCTGGGTGTCTTTCTACGTTTTTGACGCTCCTTCCTGACTCTTGCACCCCGTACCCCCGCGGAATGCACTCAGACTCGTTCCCTTTGCAAAGAAAAATAAAAAAAATGATCACTTGTCCATTGTTAGACCAATTCAAAAGAAAAAAAGGAAAAAAAAGGGTAAAATAAAAATGAACACGGCAGTTATCTGTGATGGAGTTGAGGTCCACTGATTGGCAAACGAGTTTCTTTAGCAACAAGTGATTGGCTGCATTTCTACGTCGCTTATGTGGAAGATTTGAACAAAATGGAGCAACGTTGTTTGATGATGATTTGAGAAATTTGGCCACCTATAAATACACGCTGAAAACTTGGGCTGAGATTGAGAGGTTACAAACTCAAATGTAATAATGGTACTATGTAGTCAAGGAGGTTACGAAATAATATACCAGTAATTGGTGAATTTAATTGCCATTAAAAATAGTAATGAGGTTTAATAACAAAGCTTACAGTAAACTAAAAGTCTTTCGTCTAACGACGTTATGGTTACAAATTTTTAAGGCAAGAAAAGGCAAAGCTCACCAAAATTGTGAAAACAAAAATCACACGTCTCATATTATTTTATTTTCTATTTAAAAAAAAAGGAAAACTTTTGACTCTTATCGAGTTGTTGGCAGCTACATGCTCAAAATCAAAGCATGCTTTTCTAGAGAGAAAACTCCAATTTAATGTATTCGAGACGTGTTCATTCAAAACGATTTTCTAAATAAGTCTTGAATGGGGCATTTGTAGATACGCAAATTTTCCAGCAAATAAAAATGTGTCACGTGTCTCTTATAAAACGAAATAGCTAATATTTTAATTATGTATTAGTATTTTTGATATAAAATAAATTTTATCTTTTGTTTAATTATAAGGTAAAAGCAAGAAAATGTTCTTATCTTTTGCTATATATTAAACTTTCTTGCAAACAATGGAAATACTATTATTTTTGTACTTGTTTGTTTAAAATTACAAACCAATGGTGAGTTAAAGAATGATTACATTTAATCATGGAATATTTTGATCCTAAACTCAAACTAAAAGGGACATTTATGTACCATTTGTTGGTTCTGGTACTATTTCGAATACAATAATGAAAGGACAATAAATAAAAGAGACAGGAACGCAAAGGAAATAAACAATTTTATTTCTCACAATTGGAATATAAATTACAATTCCTGACTCAACAAATAAATAAAACTGCTGGACTGAAATAAAGAAACTGCCGGACTGTTATAAAGAAACTGCCGGACTGGTTTTACAGAAACTGCCGGACTGGTTTTACAGAAACTGCCGGACTGGTTTTAACAAACTGCCGGACTGGTTTTAAACAAACTGCCGGACTGGTTTTAAACAAAACTGCCGGACTGGTTTTAACAAACTGCCGGACTGGTTTTAAACAAACTGCCGGACTGGTTTTGAACAAAACAAACTGGACTGGTTTTAAAGAATAAAAAACTGCCGGACTGGTTTTTTAACAAATAAAAAACTGCCGGACTGTTTTTTGTAAATACTGGAAATTACAGAACTGAAAAGTAAATAACAGAATCGAAAGACTGAAAGTAAACAGTACTGAAATGTAAATACAGAAAAGAAACAGTACAGGAAAGTAAATTACAGAAATGAAACGGTACTGAAATGAAATGGACAGAATGTAAAGGACTAAAATAAATAACAGGAAATAAAAGAAGAGGCAACTGCTGAGCAGTTTCCCTTAAACAATATTTCCCGAACCACCTTTAAAGGTTTCTGGTTTCGGGACTTTGTTCCCAAGGTACAACTTCTATCTCAGAGTGGCTCGTATGGAAACCGGCACCGTGGTGCGGTTCTCTCTCTCTATATGATGCTTATGCTGTGAGTTGTGTGTATGAAGGTGTGTTTGAATGAGAGGGGGAGGGCTGCCTTTTATAGGCTCTATAGAAACCGCAGCCATAATTGTGGTCATTAATTCCGGGAGTTACACCCACAGAATCCGCTCAATTTAATTCTGAAACCGCAGCATTTAATCTCATTCATTGCTGACGTTTCTCTTGCTGAAAACTCTAGGGACTCCTTTTGTATTTTATACAAAACTCCCTATTCGGGTTTGGACCCAAGACCCAAGACCCGAGACATTCCCCAAATCCCAAATCCCAAATCCCAAATCCCAAGCCCAAGCCCAAGCCCAAGCCCAAGCCCAAGCCCAAGCCCAAGCCCACGCCCGTGCCCAAGCCCAAGCCCACGCCCACGCCCACGCCCACGCCCGTGCCCGTGCCCATGCCCGAGCCCGAGACCCGAGACACGAGACACGAGCGAGCGCGCGTGTGTGGTACACACTAATACTCTTAGGTGTATGTGGACATGTTAGTTTAATAACTACATGGGTTGGTATGGTATATATATTGTAAGATTAGCTCTTAATCTTCCAATATGGGATTATTCTAAATGGTTTTCTCATTAACCATTTCGTTTTTCCAGATTTTCCAGATTTGAGCTTCCGAGGTACCAACTTTGAAGCCACTTTGTATTCACACCCATTCTCCGAATAGGTCATGTGATATACCGTTACGAAGCTCGTCACACGGGCTACTCAACCACGTTGAGTACGGTATAAACAACTCAGCGCTGTTACACGAAATAATGACTCGAAGTTGGTCCAGTGACCATTCGGAAACACCCATGTTTTCACATGTTTTTCCAACACCATTTTGATTCTAAACTCAAATTACAGGGGGCATAGACCATTTTGAAGCTAAACTCAAACTACAAGTGGGCATGGATGGACCATTGTGAACCTAAACTCAAACTAAAGGGGGCAATCTCGTGATAAAATTTACCACAACCACTATAAATAGATGACCAACCTAAACTTAAAACACACAACTTGAAGACAAAGGTGAAGACAAAATCCAAGAGAGAGAAACTCTGTCAAATTCAGCCATCAAGCTCGAAGTCTCGAAGATCCTCAAATATTACTGAAGATCTTCCGAATCTTCCGCCAAATCCAGCAAGACATCTGAGTAAATCTAAGTCTATATCCGTAGAAAGCACTCCATGCAAGAAACGAATATGGGGTTTGTAAAGATCAAATCTAAACCAACATTCGAAGTTATTCATAAAGTTCGAAAATTTTCAACCAATTTTATTAACAAAATCCAAGAATATCTACATCTAAATCCACAGAAAGTATTCAAAGCCGCGAATCTAGTATTTGTGAACATAAAAGCTAAATCCATATTTGAAGCTCTTCCTTCATCAAGTCTGAAGACCTTCAACAAAAATCCAACAACAAATTCAAGAAGATCACCATTCGAATCTCAAAAACACTTTAAAACCATAAATCAATCGTTTTTCAAGATCAAACTCACAAATAAGTTCGATCACCAACAAATAAGTATACAAGTCAAGATCAACCTCAAAACTCAAGCAATTTAATATCTCGATCATCTACAAGCAATTCGAGCCACCAAGAATTCGATTTTGAAGAGATTAATCAAAAGATTTTATTTTTGTTGTTTTTAGAAAATATTCAAAGATTGTACCCGCAAAATATAAATAAATAAAATTATTTTGCTTTCTCCATTTATTTTCTGTCTTCATCTATTAGATAGAAAAATTTGTGTGGAACAATAGCTTTTCTCTTTACAAATTTGTGATAAAATCACTCACTACAGTTGCTTCTAAACTTGAGCTATATGAATGCAATGATTAGAATCACTCAAGTATAAACTAATACAAATGCATGTGTAGTATGAAAGTGTTTTGATTTATCTTAATCTCTTATTTTCTTAATTTTCCTCTTTTTGAACTTTTTTCTTTTCAATGAAGTATTAAGTTTTGTGTTTATGAAGGTGGTAGATATAAAGTGTGAAAGATAGGTGTTTGGGAGAGAATCAGATGTGTATTTATCTCCAAAAGTGCTTATATCCATTGTTTTGGTTTTGGGAGAAGTATGTTGGGTAATAAATTATTTGGCAATTGAAAAAAATGATCTTTTAAATTCTGAGAGATGACCCACCAGTGAGTTATCTCCATCTATCGGTGGGTAACCCCTGAAAAGTTTCTTGGCCTCTGCTTGTTTGATCCATAAGTGGGTTATCTGTCCATATTTTGGTTTCGCTTGAAATATTCGTAACTTGCTCACTTGGACTCGAAATTTACTCCCGCTTGAACCGTTGGCTCTGTTATCAAATACTCGATCATTTTAAGGGCTAATATATATATATATATATATATTTGAAAAAGATCAAGAATTATATTATCGAATTGATAAATCGTAAAATCATTACATTATAATCACACTTATAATCAAAATCAATTATTGAACATAAGGTTTAACATCATTTAAGGAGAGGCTCATTAAAACACACACTCACATTTTTTATCTGGATGTGATTTGAAATTAACTCTTCGTGAATCCTTAAACTCATGACCAGCCATAGTACATACATAAGTCCTAGATACGATCACAGTTTTATCCTTATCTCTCATGTTTGTGTTTTTTTATCCGAACACAGAATCTGGTATCAAGTCAATAATTTTTTCAGAACTCCTCACTTTCCTCTATTGTATCGAATTCTTTGCTTAAATATAAAGTCAGGATAACCGTCTATGTTTTCATTGCCACTAGCGTTACCATCAAGCTCCCCAAGGTTTAAACTACAATTCTCACTATTGTTCCCGACCATTGTGTTCCAAAAATTACAAGCAACTGAACATGAAGACCAAACCAGTTTAATAAGTGTTCATTGTCATTTAATTTAGCTCACTATAAAGTAAAAATATTGTAACTAAAAACTAAGCATAAACACATACACACTTAATTTAGATTCAACGAGACTATATATTCAACGAGAAAATTATGCTTGCAGGAATGATGGGTTCCAATCAATTTTGGGAGGTTAGGAATGATTACCCACTTCAATAGTCATCCGCCATTGACACTCTTCTCTGACTCTAACTCTTTGTAATTCGTCGATTTTTGTAAAGTTATTTCATTACCCCGTCAATGCCTTGCATTCTTGCCCATACTCCGTTCTTTTAGTCTCGCGATTACTTTGCAAGTTTCTGGTCGCCGATTTTGCCGTATCTTTCTTTATCTTTTATTCTCTCTCTATTCTTTTACCCGTTCTTCCCCGTTTTCATTTATAATGTGATTTTTATGATTAAATTTCCAAATATACTCATATTAAATGAGCATTAATAACAAAAAATATTAAACATTAATATTAGTTAAAGGGTAAATTAATAAATTGTAATCATAATAATTATTATAAATAAATTTTATTAATATTGATGAAAATCCAAATTTGACCATATACAAAGGGAGTATAAAACAGTATTTAATGAATATTAAAACCCAAGTAAATTACAAAAAATATATGTTTAATCAAAATTTAGACTACGAATATTCTTAGCAAGTAGTACTCCGTCTGTTTCAATTTACTTATACACAATCGAAATACATACATTTTGATATGAGGAAAATTTGTACCTAAATTGGTAAAATAATAAATTTTTAAAAAACTTTTATATAACAAAATAAATTTAACGAATGTGATGTTTTTTAAATTTATCATTTCGACAATTTAATTACAAAAATAATGCAGGTTAAGATCCACTTAATAGGTAGTGAAAATTTAGTATGAAGCAGCAAATATAGTAGAACCTCTATACAGTCATAAGCTCGAGACCAGAAAAAAAATATTACAATATAGATGTGATTATTAAGTATAGCTTTATATATAAAAAATATAATTTTATTTAAATATATATTTTGTATATTACAAGATACATGTATATATTGTTTCACTAACTAACACAAATATTTAATAGACAAATATATATTTTTAGTTTAAGTAGGTAAACACATTATTGCATGAATCCAAACTGGTGGAAAATCATAATATAATAAACTCATAAATTTTTTTAAATTTTAATTAAGTATATAATTATTTAGAAAATCTAGTATATGTATTTAAAAGAGTGAAAATTCAACTAAATTTTATTTAATGTTTTTTTTTACATGTATAAGCATTATATATAATTTAACAAAGAAATTTGTCTTACAAAATTACATATATATAATTTTACAAATTTATATTATTTATCACGGTGCGGAGATACAGGTGATTTTAAAAAATTATACGGCACCAAACATTTTTATTAAATTTATTCAAATAGTAAATAAAATAGAGTATTATTATAGGGTACAGTGTAAGTAGTATTAATGTAAGTATTAATGTAGAGTAACTGGGTGTTAGTGGCGCAACAACTGGACTCGTAAATATATATCTCTCACCAAACTCGGCGTTACATTCTCTCTGTAGATTCGATTTAAAGTAAAATGGTAGCTATATTACGCTTACTCTTCACTATGCTAATCCTCACCGTTGGATCATCTCGTGCCTCGGTACACGTGTACGACGGAGATGCGTTCAGGGAGGTGGGAAACGCTTACCTACTCTCGGGCGGAAGCGAAGGTCTCTCTGTCGCTCGATTAATCACTGCCGCCGATGACGATGCCATTCCTTCTTCCTTACATGACGGTCGCTCTTTCATCCGGTATTTATTTATTTATTTGTTTGTATATATGATTCATATGTATTAATGTAGTTGTTATATACTTAGTATTACCATATATATGCTCAGATCTGCTCTCCCTATTCCCCCACTTATGGTTCCGTATCAACTTTAATATGTGTTTGGTTTGGAACCTGGAAAATGTCACCGGAAAAGAAAAGAAAAAAACAGAAAGTGAAGTAACATGAAATCATTTTCCGTTCTTGAGTTTGGAAGATTGGGAAAACAAGTGAATGAAAATAAAAAAAAATCGATATGAGAGAGGAGAGAGAGAGTGTGTGTGTGTTAGTCCAACTTTTCTCATTTATTTTCCTTTTCTTCCCACTTTTGGAAGGTAAATAAGTTGTTTTCCTCATCTTCCACGCAAAATTACACTCACACTTTCTTTTGTTTTATTTTCCACTAGTTTTCTTATGGAGCCAAATACTGAAAATGGTTTTCCCGGGGAATCATTTTCATTTTCATTTTCCCATGAGTAATCTGGCTTCCAAACACACGCAATGTAGTTTATTGTTCTGATTGTGATCCAACTTTACGATACTCCCTCCGTCCGAAAGCAAGTGTGCTTTGAAAATTGTGATATTTAAGGATTTGAACCAATACCATTTAAAATTCAACAAAAAAAACATTCAAAAATCAAAATTTTCAAACAAAAACTATTTCTTACTTATAATATGAGATAATAGTTGTAATATTTGGACGGAGGGAGTATTTGGTAGGATCCTCAGCTTAAACTCTATCATTCAACCGTGTAGTCGGACCGAGGATGTCATGTTTATTTTAGGACGGAGGGAGTATTTAGTAGGATCCTCAGCTTAAACTCTATCATTTAACTGATTGGGGGTTTTAGGTTTTACGAAACTATAAGTGTGCCTATAGGTGGAGTCGGGGGTGCAGCCCCCTCCCATTTTGATAAAAGTTGACGAAAAAATAACTTGTTTCTACGAGTTTTGGTTAAAATTTCCAAAAATTGGCATTACCTACAGCCCCTTCCATATTATGGAGAAAGAAAAGTTATATGTAGTAAATAAATAATCATATAAAAGTAACTTTTTTATATGCTAACTTGATATATAGTTATACTGTTGTAGAGGTTGTCACCAGGTCGATCATTACAATTTCGCATCTCAGTAGAGTAAAAAATATGGGTCCTGATCAACTTTATGGGGAATAAAATGACGATATTTAAAAGGGGGAAATCACATAGAAAAATGTAACACCAATCATAATACAACAGAAGTGTCTTAAGACATAATTCAAAACCAAACTCAATCCAAATTACCATGTATTTTTACAAAAAAACAAGATTATATTTATTGCATTTATTTTTGGCGCACTTCCATCCTGGGGCACCTAAGGTAAGGGGACGTTATTGTTCACACAAGGGTCCTCCGTGGTTGTAAATTAGTTGGTTGTCTACCAGACAGTGTTCTAAGAATCGTTCTAGTCGCCGCTCGTTCCCCATTCGACTCGACTAAGGGTACTTGGGCTAATTTAGTCATTAGAGATCATTCATTATAGTATTTGGAGAAGTCAACGCATCGATTAGTTGTTCCGCATTTCTCCTTAATGGAGCATCATTTATTATACTATTTTAGCAGATCATGACGCAAATCTTGTTGATTACTTGTATAAAATAGATGATTATATGATGAATGATGTGAAATGAATTAGAGTAGATCAAGTGAATGTAGTGGAGAGCCTAAGTAGCAGAAATTTGCTGATCATGCAAATATTATAATTTCTGAAAGATCCAAAATATGAATATTGGACCAATAATATGAATGAAAGGACAACTGGAATAACCACATTATTGCATTTGGACGATGGAAGGATTTAACTTCTTTTCTTTTCGTTTTTTTGGTTTTATGCTATCAAAGTGGGTTTGCATTCTAATAGGTGGTTGAAATGTCAATAATTTTAGTTATGGGCTGGTAGAAACAAAGAAAAAGATACTCCACTCTTCGTTGGTAGAAGCCTCCCTCATTAATCCCTCTTAATTACGAAAACAATCCTCTTTAATTTCATTTTTTTTAGCTGAAGCGGGCTAGATGGGTCATCAACTCAGCCATATATATCTTTTAAATTGATTGCATTAAATGTAGATTATGAGAAGATGAATACTTTGTGTTTCCTAGGCCTTGTTTCTCTTGAATTTTGCTATAACACGATCCATGCCAACTGTGTAATTGTTGCCTCTTGGCTGTTGAAACTTGACAGATTTGAGAATATCACATTCTTGAGAAGTAAAGCATCTGCAGAACAGCACTCAGAGATGGAACATAGCACCGGACTCATACAAGTTGTGATATTCGAAGCTGCTGATCGTGACAATATCGGTGGCTCAGCTTATGGTGGACAAAGATCTATCTGTTGCACCCCTGATCTTGCCAGGCTGGAAGGGTGTAAGAAAGGCAAAGTCATTAAAAGACCTTCCTCAACTAATATAAAATGGCCCATCGTATTAAATATACAGTTCAATGGGAAGTTTATCTCGTCGCACATGGATGATACAGTTGTGTATGTAACTAAAACTGGCATGTATAACTTGTTCTTCATTTCATGCGATCCAACAGTTAAGGGACTGGTGATGAGTGGTAAGACTGTTTGGAAGAACCCTGATGGGTATTTACCTGGTAGAATGGCTCCTTTAATGAACTTCTATATCGTAATGTGTATCATGTATGCATTGCTTAGTTGGATATGGTTATCTCAACACATACGATTTTGGGAAGAGATATTGCAGCTACAGCACTGCATCACAGCTGTGATTGGTCTTGGGCTTTTTGAGACGGTTCTTTGGTATTTTGAGTACGCACACTTTAACAGTACAGGGATAAGGCCTGTTATACTTACGACTTGGGTTGTTACTATTGGAGCTATAAGGAAGACACTCTCTCGTCTACTTATACTATGTATTTCTATGGGGTATGGTGTGGTTCGCCCTACTCTTGGAGGTCTTACCACGAAGGTGTTGCTTTTGGGTGTAACTTACTTTTTGTCATCTGAATTGCTGAATATAGCCGAGTATGTGGGGACCATAAATGACGTGGCAGGCAGAGCTAGGGTTTTTCTAGTCGTGCCCAATGCATTTCTGGATGCATTTCTGATATTGTGGATTTTCACTTCTCTTTCTAAGACACTGGAGCAGCTGCAGGTACAGTGGTTTCTACACACTATTGTTTCATATAACAGCATTTGTATTCACAGACAATGTTTTATATCTAGGCAAAGAGGAGCTCTGCGAAGTTGGACATCTACAGAAAGTTCTCAAATGCATTAGCAGTTACAGTAATTGCTTCAGTTGCATGGATAGGATATGAGGTAACCCCCTTGTCCAATTGAAGTGTTTATCTGATGAATTGAATGAGACTTGGATTAAAAAATAAAGATGCTTATCTAATTGTCGATCTCGTTCCAAGGAGCCCAGGATGAATTTGGTTAAAGACATTGCCGATTGAAATCTATCTGATAGTATTTCTTTTTTGTTGTATCTTCTGTTACAGTTATACTTCAAAGCAACAGACCCGTTCAATGAAAAGTGGCAAGGTGCTTGGATGATTACTGCTTTTTGGGATATTCTAGCTTATGTATTGCTGTGTGTTATCTGCTATCTCTGGGCACCGTCACAGAACTCTCAACGGTATGTGATTTCCTTTCTTGGTACCTTGTATGGCATTTGCATGGTTGAAATCGTAACGATTAGCTTTAGTTTTATGTTTATTTTGCTCCTGCCTATGAGTTTTATTAAGCTGTTCCTTCTTCATTACGTGAACTGATTGAGGTTAAGTTCAACTGGTTTTACTTTTAGTGATGATCTTGCACATATTTTGTTATTACTTGATTAATAGCCTTTTTAGAATAGGAAATCGAAACATCACTTTGAGAGTCTCCAACATATGCAGGACATATCATCACAATTCGCATTTGCAATCTAAGTTGTACCACGAGAGCATTCTGATCTTTTGCTCCGAGACTTGATCCCGTCTAAGATTATCGTCATTTCCATTAGTAAGCAAAATGTAGTAGGGTATTTAAGGATAGTGCACATACAAATAAGGATAAGTCATATCAAGAGAAAAGTTTGTTTATTGACAATCAATTTCACACTCCTTGTGTTTGCGATTGTTTTTCTTTCATTTTTTTGCGTGTTTATTCCAAGCCTCTGTGCAGTTATGCTTACTCGGAAGAAAAGGGTGAAGAATCGGACGATGATGAAGTCCAAGAACTATGCCGAGGAACCCCAAAAGGTGACATCAGTTTAGTCAATCAAGATAGAAGAAATGATGGTGATAGTACAGATACTTTTGACCCAGAAGATGAATTGGAAGAGGAGGGTAAGAGGGAATGATTATCTAAGATTTTTTCTGGAGTTAGGTAGCAAATAGGGAATGCTTCCACACAACATACCGGTAAATGGGAAGGATATGCATTGTTGTATCAATTTTCTTCCTTTTTAACGAAAGAGTTCTTATCAAGACTGGGCAAACACAACTTACAAATGAAGACATGAAATCGAGATTTAGTATTTCTATCTGCACGGCCGCCCAAAGTTGTTCATTTTATACTTTTTATCATATTTGTTTTTCAATTTTCAGTCAAGTATTTGAACGAAAATTGCGTGTGCACGGAGAGCGGGTGTAGTTGGTGCATAACTTGGCATTATGGTATATTTTTTATAATGTTGGTTGTGAACGTCAGGGTAGAAAGATTTCTTCAGGTTGTAAATCCAAATACCTCTAAAAGTTGTATACTAAAATGCCAATTTTCAAATTTCTATAACATTAATTTAGAGTTAAAATGCGACTTTTCAAATTTCAATAATATATTTAGACAATGCACAATACCTCAATTTCCCTCGCTTTCAATTCTCCGATAATATCATTTCATTCTGAAAATATGGAAACTCTATTCAAAAACCGCTCACATCAATTACCCTAAATTTTCAATAAAGTATATAATTATAAGCTTGTCCGGGTCACAAAAACAATAACGTTAAATGAATTAAGATCACTAGATCGAATTTTTTAAAATGGAAGCCCCTGGATCGAAGTTGTTCCAAAACACAAACCACTGCAGTGAATGAACTTAACCCTTGTTTTTCTGAAGCAAGTATAAGACAAGAATAGCAAAGACTTCTTTGTAATAGCAACAAAGATTTGTAAACAAGAGATTGCATAGAGAGTACAACAGCCAAAATTTTACTTATACTCACTGTTGAATAGCCATAATAAAGAAATATTAAAAGGAGAAATATCTTATGAAGATTCAATATCAGATCCGTCAAGCCCTTCTTTATAAACTTCAAAATCCTCAGGAGTCCATCTGCAAACTAAATGAAGTCGAAAAGTAGCCAGCTTTGTACCAAGTAGACGCTGAAAAAGAAAATGCACCCGTGCTAGAGTTACTTTTTACTCCGAATAAACTTGTGAAAATGATAAGATATCAAGATGGCATAATTTTTTTGCTTGTATTATTCCTTCTTTATCTAGCATAGAGCATTTCATCGATGCTAAACAAATACGAATACGAGTACCGTACATCCATATCTTATATAACAGTAATACTATGGCATGTCATCTTTTTAAATTTAGGATAGGATACAACTAGGCTTCGTCGCTTCGAATAGTTTATAGTTTGTACTTGTATGATTTGTATGCCAAATACTACTATGTCAAAAAACATTATCACATTTATTTAAAATAACAGATTCACGCAAAGTAGGCCAAAATAAGTGGCATGGAGGAGGAGGTGAGATGAGCTGTTGATAGACCATTTTTACAGGGTTGCATTAGAGAGACTCCATCTTTTATTCCTAAGCAATGAACAATTGAAGTTTTTACCGATTCACCATATATATTATACAATTATTAGGCTTCTAATATAGCATGATCATCTTCTCAAATTTATAAAGATCGACTTTTCCCCCATTTCCTTGAAAAAAAAGGACTCTTTATGTTTGGCTTAACCATATCAGATTTGTATCTTTTCCGTGTCCAATTGGTCAAAGACTGAAAAGGTCAATAATGCTTTTAAATGAGTATCCAAAATTCGTATGCCCTTTTATCACAGATCCCATAAATGTAAAATATCTTTTATGAAATACCCTTGCTATGAAGATATCACAAAACTAGTCCTGGAAAATGGCACTGGAATGTCAATTACAGTTTTATAAAGTTGATATACCCCTTAATAAGGATTTGAAACATACCAGTATTCGAGCTCCTTCAGGGGACAATGGTTTCCCCTTCTCACAAACAACAAAATCCGAAACAAGCTCGACCACTCCTGCTCGGGTTAAAAGCGAAGTAAATAAACTATAATATAAAAATCTATGGTGAAAATGAGACAACAAAGGGACAAAATCAGACCTTTGTTCAGCCTCACAGGCATACTTTGCTTACGCAAAAACGGTTCCATCTCATGAGTGAACTGCTCCAGAGGGCCTTCTTTAAGTTCTACCTGCAAAAATTAAATCTTCATAAGGATCTAGTAATGCAGAAAGAGAAAAGAGGTGTCACAATGATGCAATGCATAACATAAGTCAACCTTCTGGTCTTTGCTAATTAACAGCAAAATGCTTGTACATGAAAAATCCAACAATTACAATGTCTTAAAAATACTTCTTCATGGTGTAAAAAACTAAAAATGACATTCAACTTAAATCCCAATTACATGCTATGACCATGTGCTACAAGATTTAAACAGGAATGTGATATATACAAGATGGGACACCATAATTGCAACAGACCTGCTCTGTAACGATAGTGCCAGTTCTTGCAAAATCATGCTCTTCATACTCATTAAACAACCTACAAAACATAAAACATAGGCAGGCTTCAAGTTTAATACTCAAAAAGTCGAAAATTGCAGTCATATGTAATTACTTCGGAGAAGTTAACTGAAAAAAACAAATATAAAACAAGTCTAGGTCTGCAAGATCTCAAAGCTCTAAACCCACTTTTCTCCGGAGGGTCATAAGAGACGGCATGAACGATAATTATTTGCAACGGATTATGAAAGCAAAAATCGAGTTAAAGTGCAAGAAATATAGTTACCTAAAGACCTCTTCTTTTGGCAAATTGGTGAAGAAAAGCCCAGAACCCCCTCGAACAAGCTGTAGTTGAGATAAAGCAGAGGAGACAATTAGGAGAGAATCTAGTAGAACCACACCCAAAAAATAACTTAACCTTGACAAATTTTAATAATTAGGCGAAATAATGATGTAGCCACCTTAGAAAGTTTGTGAATTCCAGTTTTAATTTCATCGGAAGCTGATCGACCGAGAGACACTTGAATCACTTTGTTTGGTCCAAGGAAGAATCTGACATGAAAGTCACAAAGTCACATGTAAAAAAACAGTGACCTGTAATGGTAGATATAAATAAGAAAACTGATATTTCAAATGAGTCCCTCATACCCACATAGGGTTGCTTGGAGATATAGAACGTAGCAAGTTATTACAAGTGGAATAGTTTGTGTTGTGCCAATCTCAAATGTAAGTTCTACTTCTAAACTAAGAAAAGGAAACATGGCCACACAAGCAGGAGCGGAGCCAAGATTAACATTTTGGGGTTGCACAAATCAAAGTGTTACTTTACGGGGTTGCGATATTCATCGTTTTAATAAATTTTTAAATTTTTCTTTAGAAAAAAATGACATTTTCGTAAATTGTGGGAGTGCGAGTGCACCCCTTTGTCATACTATACATTCTCCCCTGACTATGAGTCAAAACCGTGGCATGCGAAATAACCAAGATCCCTTGAAAAATTGAGAACCAAAGAATTATAAACATGATTACATGGCAGAGCAGTTTGAAGAAAATCGACCCATCTGAGTGACAACAATTCCTACAAATTATGAAATGATAGTGGACTACTTTTTAGGTATTCTCTGCAGAGAGGAAACAAAAAACAAGTATTTAATCGATACACCAACAGCAAAACAAACCATAAGGATTTACTTAACCAAAGGATCAAATTATAGTGACAAAGTAAATCCCTAAATGACAACGGCAGTACAGACGGGAATACAATCAAGTAACTCCTAAGAAACCTAGCATTTATCTAAGGAATGCTACAAAACGTGCTTAACTACGCATTTGCTGAACACTCCGGATTTCTTACTTAAAGGGGTATTTGGTTGTAGGCTTATAGCTCAGCTTGTCTTTTCTTTTCTGTTTTTGTTTTTTGGCTTTTAAGCTTGCAATGCATTTGGTTAGAACTAAGTTTTCCTGGTGTTAGAAATTATATCCAAAACATTAAACCGAAACAAACTCATCTTTCGCCAGCTTATTTTCTCAATAGCTGCAGTCAAACAATTCTTTCAAAGACTCAAAAATTTCAAGCTAGACGGAACCACAAGCAGTAATATGACATATTTAATACTGTCTTGAAATATACACAACTAAACATGAAATACAAACTATTACTCCCTCCATTCCTATTTAATTGTCCTCTACAAAACTACGTGCAATTTTGACCGTCTTATACTTTGTATCATGATTGTCAAAATGAAAATTTTAAAAAATCAATCAAACAATTTCACATTTGAACTATAGAATTAACTTTTGAACATTTAGTAAACAATTTAGCGAACTAACTTTTGAAAATTTAATCATACAATAACAATTTAATCATACAATTAAACATTTAAACTATAGGATTAACTTTTAAAAACTTAGCGAACAATGTAGTGAAAATTTAGTGAACTATACGATTAACTTTTGAAAATTGCACGTACTAAATAAAGAGCAAGACGGGGAAAAAATATTAGTGACGAACTGACTAGAGGCTCAAAAATTTAATACTGTCCTGAAAAATATGCAACGAAACATGAAATGAAAACTACTATTAAATAAAGGCCAAGATGGGAAAAAGATATTAGTAACGAACCGACTAGAGGATTTGAGCTGATTCTTAAACTCATTGAACTTAAAATACAAACTTTTACTCCCTCATCCCAATTTAATGGGAAGTTTAGTAAATTTGCAATGTAAAATTGTTACACTTAAAATGTCAGAATTGAAAATTTCCATGGTAATTCATATAATTAAGCATTTTAACTATGTGTATAACTTTTGAAACTTACAATTCCAACATTTTAAATGTACCAATTTCACGTTGCAAAATTACCAAGCTTCCTATTAAATTGGGACCGAGGGAGTAGTGAATAAAGGCCAAGACGGGGAAAATATATTATTAGTAACGAACCGACTAGAGGATTTGAGCTGATTCTTAAACTCCTTGAACTTAAGATTCCGCATATTCTCGAGAGTGAAAACGTAAGCTGAGGGGTAAACATCAGCAGCTTCTCGTATCGAACTGATAATCTTTTCTTTGCGTTCTCTTCCCTTCTTCTTCGTCTTCGATATAGTCACTGAAAAAAACATTTCATTTATTATTTCACAACAGTTAGTGTTACTAAAACTAGTCAAATTTTAAGTACAGAAACAAAATGAAATGAAAGTGGAGTTTATTTAGGGGACCTATTTTGTTGCGCTTGGATTTCGGCATATCTCTGTATTATTAGCGAAGGGAGTGAAAAGCTCTCTCTATTTCTCTCCTTTTCTTTTTCTTTTTCTGGTGTTCAATTAGTACTGTATAAACCTTGAGAAGCCGTAGTGTTAGGGTTTTATGTACTTTTTATTTTATTTCATACACGCTCCTTAGAGTGGGCTGGTTCTCTGATTTTGGGCTTACTTTAGGCCCACAACCCGGGATCGATAACAATAGGGTACGTACCCTCTTATAATAATTATTAGTTTTAGTAGTAGAACATTTTAATATTACAAAAAGAAACCTTTTTATAATTTATTAATTTGGTTTTAATACCCGATACATATACATAGTAAGAGGTTCAATTTTGTTTTGAACATTAGCCTATCACACTTTCTCTCTCTAGAAAATTGATCCCTCCTATAACGGCAGTTTTTTTATCTAACTCTCATGCATTGCGATCGGAAGTTATCGGAGTGTATCTCCCCTCTATCTCTTTGTATCTCTTTTATCTATCATATGTATCTTTTCTATCTCTCCTTGCTATCTTTCCTGTCAGAAGTCGACGATAGAGATGACGTCGCAGAAGAGCGACGGTGGCAATCTCAATATGGCGGTGGCGAGGGTTGCTACCAAACCTTAGCTGAGTTTTTTAACCAAGGACAAATATTGCAAATTAGATAAAATTAGCTTCATTTCAGCAATAGACTTTGAAATTATTAAGAAATTGCAGCTAACCCTCACGTGTTCAATAACACAAGTTTTGGTCATAACCTTCGAAAAACATACATTATGGACTTAAAGTTTGTGATTTTGATAATTTACAATAAACACAAATATTAGATTGTCTATTAAACTGTTATTAATTAATTGGACTGTCTATTAGCATGTTGTCAGTAGTGTATACGGTATATTAGACTTTCAATAGCGTATTAGATTGTCATTAGTATATAAGACTGTCTATCATTAATTTATTAGGCTGTCATTAATGTATACAATTGTCCATTATACTATCATTAGTGTAATATTGTTGAACCATGAGTTCAATAATTGATTTTGATTATAAGTGTGATTATGATTTAATGATTTTATAATTCGATGATATAATGTTTGATCTTTTCCAAATAGAGAAAATGTATATTTCAGGACTTCAAATGATAGAGAATTCAATAATGAAGCCAACGGTTCAAACGGAAGTCGATTCGGAATCTGAACGAACAAATTAAGAGTGTTTTAAAAAGTAGAAAAATCAGAATAGAAATATCGACCCATCAATATACAGTCCGATCAATCAAAAATGGTCCAAAAAGTTACAGTCAATTTCGACCCATCGAGATACAGTCCGATCGATCGAAAATAGTTCAAAAAGTTACAGTCTAATCTCGATCCATCAAGATATAGTCTGATCGATCGAAAGTGTTCAAAAAAGTTACAGTCAATTTCGACCCATCGAGATACATGTCGATCGATCAGAACAAGTACAAGTACAAACCTTTCCAGAAATCTCGATCCATCGAGATTCAGTCTGGTCGATCGAGATTCGGTCCGTTTCAAAAAGGATGTTTTTTGATTTTTCGAAAACAAGCTTTTACCCATTGAATAAAAGCCACAACAAATGTAAAGGTCAACTATGGTCCAATAGACTTTTTGGACTTTCAAATACACATCAATCACCATCACTCAATCTCTCTCCATCTTAAACACAAAAAAAATTCCATTGTTGAACATAAACGCGCAAAAGGGGGAAAACGAGGAGAAAACTAATCAAGCTCAAACAACATCAAAAGCTCACCAATTAGCTTATTTAGAAGTAATAAAATAGTGAGTGTGGTTACATTGTTTTAACAAAATTGTAAAGAGCAAACTTATAAACTCAATTGAAAGGGAGTGTATGGGTAAAATCTTTTAAGACAAAGTGTTGGTTAAAAGTTTTAGGTTAAACACTTGGGTACTCATAGATTGACGGGAGTCATTTACTCGCCTTTTGTGTACTCTTGCACTTGTATCAAGATTGTATCCTCGGATAAAGGGTGGGCAAATCGATTGATTAGCTTGGTAGTATTTGTAATCTTGAGAAGAAGATTATAGTGTAATACTCGGTAAAGTTAATTACGAGGAGAGGACGTAGGCGGGTTTGTCGAATCTCTATATATCGTGGTGTCAATCTCTTCACTTACTATTTACTTTTCTCAACTTATTTATTTATGATTGTGCACATGATTAAATTTATTATTTATCATCTCATATTTATTGTCACAAATATATTTTGATCTAGTTGAGTTGATTATTTGCGCTTAAGTTTTAAATCCGCGAAAAACGCCTAAAAGATTATTCACCTCCCCCCGCGGGTTTTAGCCGCACGGGTCAACAATTAGTATCAGAGACAAGACTCTTGCATATAGGAATTTAACGATTTAAGAGTTAAGATCTCGATGGCTAACATAATTAATCTGGACTTTGGTATAACTTCCTACCCCAAGACTCTACCGTTTTTTGATGGGTTAAATTTTTTCTATTGGAATGATAGGAAGAGTATGTTCTTGCAAGATTACAACGTTAAACTTTGTATGACCATAAAAGTAGGATATTCCATGCCTACATCCAAAAATAGCGATAACCCAATCCCCGTAGAGGACTTAGATGACGCTCAACTAGAAAGCTACTTTACTAACGCCAAATCGATATACGCTATTGTTTGTGCCATTTTCCCTAACGAGTACAACAAAATTTTCTCTTGTAAAATGGCTAAAGATATGTGGGATAAGTTAGTGATTACGAGGGAACTAACCAAGTTAAGGATTGCAAACTGCAACTTTTAGTGCATGAGTACGAGTTTTTTTAGGATGAGTGAGGGAAAAACTATTTCCGATATGCTTGATAGATTTACAACTATTACTAATGGAGTAATGTTTCTTGGTAAGTCTTTGTCTTGTAAGGAAATGGTCTCAAAAGTGATTCGGAGTTTAACGAAATAATGGAAACCAAAGGTCACCGCAATTCAAGAGGCGCACGACATGAATACATACACTCTCGATATATTGATGGGCTCGCTCATTACTCACGAAATCACCCTCAATAGTCACAAACCAATCTCAAAAAAGACAGAGATAACTTTCAAAGGAACAACTTGTGACTAAAGTGATGAGTTATCCGATGATGACAAAAATTCAATGCAAACCATTCAAATCGTTAAGGAAGTACTTAAGCTAAAAGGCCAACGCAAACATAAAGGTAAATCGTCAAATAATTAAATTGTTTCTAACGGTTTTGTTTGCTATACTTGTGGTAAGCAATGCCACATGGCAAGACATTGCATCAAATATAACACGAGCAAAGAAAGGAAGAAGAAGTCAAAAATATTCACTTAAAACACTAGCGATAGTTCTGACCAAGACGAAGTCAGCCATCTTTCTTACTATATGGCCATGAAAGACAACAATGAAGTTCATCAATCGTCTTCAAATGAAAGTGAAACCGGTGAGGTAAATGATCTATCCTACGATGATTTACTTCATATGTGTGATGTTTATTCGAAAAGGTTTCCTAAACTTTTGGAAAAAGTTGAATCTCTTAAAAAGACAAATTCTTCTCTCAATGAAGAAATAAGATCCTTGAAAAGAGATGACATTGAATTTAGGTCTAGTCCAAAGTCGTCATTCTCGTTTGATGATTTAGATGACGAAAAATAAGACTTGAAAGATAAAAATGATGATCTCGTCCTTCAAAACGAGTCTTTAAATACGGAGATCAATGTTCTTAAAAATGAAGTCTCTAGACTTGCAAAAACTCTTTCAAAATCTCCTTATTTAGATTGTGACTTGCTAGAAAATTTTGAAGAGTTAAAGGGTGCTTTTGATAAAGTTAAAAGCAAAGGTTTTAAGTTCTTATGCTTCTAACTTAAATGACAAGCTCAAGTTTTTAGAAACCGAAAATGAAACTTTGAAAATTAAAAACAATGAGCTTGTCGTTTCCATTGAAAAACTTGATTTGATGATTTCAAAGTTTTCTAAAGGTAAAACCGTTTTAGACGAGATTTTGAGTTGTCAAAAAGATGTTAATGACAAAAGTGATTTAGGTTATGATTGCATTAGTTTTATTTCAAACAAAACTCTCTTCTTCAAAGCCTCTAACATTTCTAAAACTCATACTCCGCCTAAACAAGAGGTTGTTTTTACTAAAGGGAGTGTTTACAAGATTTTTCAAAAATCTTTTAACGATAGAAAAGGTTTAGGTTTTCAAACCAAATTGGATACTGCGAAAAACCTTTCCAAAAATTCGTATAATTCTTGTTATGCGAAAAAGTCTATACATTGTGTACATTGTATTAGAAGTGAGCATATTTTTTCTAGATATCCTTATAGGTTTCGAGTGGCTAGAAGCGATTTGAAATGGGTAGTAAAGACCCATGTCACTAACAATGTCGAACCTAAAAGAAATTGGGGACCAAAACACAAATCTCGTGTTGTAGGTATCTCCGCTCAAAAGGAGAAAATCAACAAATGGTTGACAAAACCGGATAAAATTGTGGAACTCAAAAAAACGATTCCACCATAAAGAATGAAGTTCCATTAATCGATAAAAATGGAAGGCACACCAACAAATGGTACTATGTACTTGGACTTGGAAACGCTCAATGCAAATGTCATTAGAGAGCGGACTTGACATCACATATTCGATACATTCAACTATATAATTTTTAAATATATGTGATTAGTTGGGGTTATATGCATCGTGGTTACATTTTTCATGTTTTATTAATTCTTTCAAAATTCTCCACAAAACCCCAATTTTTATTGTATTTTGATAATGTCAAAAGGGAAGAAAAATGATATTTAGAGAAAAATGATTTGTTGAAATGGGGGCGATATGATTTATGCTTGTAAATCATAATTATTTTGTCATAATCAAAATGGGGGAGATTGTTGAAATATGGGTTCAATAATTGATTTTGATTATAAGTGTGATTATGATTTAATAATTTTACAATTCGATGATATAATGTTTGATCTTTTTCAAAGAGAGAAAATGTATATTTCAGGACTTCGAATGATAAAACCTTCAATAATGAAGCCAAAGGTTCAAACGGAAGTCGATACGGAGTCCGAACGAGCAAATGACGAGTGTTTTAAAAAGTAGAAAAAATTAGTTCAGAAATCTCGACCCATCAAGATATAGTTCGATCGATCGAAAATCATCCAAAAAGTTACAGTCAATTTTGACCCTTCGAGATACAGTCCGATCGATCGAAAATGGTCCAAAAAGTTACAGTCCAATCTTGATTCATCGAGATATAGTCCGATCGATCAAAAGTGGTTCAAAAAGTTCTAGTCAATTTCGACCCATCGAGATACACGTCGATCGATCGAAACAAGTACAAGTACAAAACTTTTCAAAAATCTTGATCCATCGAGATTCAGTCCGATCGATTGAGATTTGGTCCGTTTCAAAAATGTTACTTTTTCGAAAACAAGCGTTTTACCCATTGAATAAAAGTCAGAACAACTCTAAACGGTCAACTATGGTCCAATAGTCTTTTTGAGTTTTCAAATACACCCCAATCTCTCTGCAAGACACACCAATCACCATCACTCAATCTTTCTCCATCTTATACATACAAAAAATCCATTGTTGAACATAAAAGTTTGAAAAGGGAAAAACGATAAGAAAGTTGATCAAGATCAAACAAAATCAAAAAGTCACGAATTAGCTTAATTAGAAGAAATAAAATAGTGAGTGTGGTTACATTGTTATAACAAAATTGTAAAGACCAAACTTATAAGCTCAATTGTGAGGGAGTATTTGGGTAGAATCTTTTAAGCCAAAGTGTTGGTTAAAAGTTATAGATTAAACACTTGAGTACTCATAAATTGAGGGTAATCGTTGACTCGCTTTTTGTGTACTCTTGCACTTATCAAGATTGTATCCTCAGGTAGAGGTGAGCAAATCGATTGATTAGCTCCGTAGGATTTGAATCTTGAAAATAAGATTATAGTGAAATAATCGGTAATGTTAATTCCGATGATTGTGCGTATACTTAATTTATTATTTATCATCGCATATTTATTGTCGTAAATATATTTTGAGCTAGTTGGGTTGATTATTTGCGCCTAAGTTTTAATTCCGTAAAAAATGCATAAAAGTTTATTCGCCCACTCTAAGTTTTAGCCGCACGGGCCAATAAATACTATCTATTAAACTGTCATTAATGTATTAGATTATTAGAGACTATATTTTTTTGTATTAGACTGCTATATTTTTTTTGGTATTTTTTCAGCTTATGATTTTTGTATTCTTTTTGGTATAGATCAAGAATAAATATTTGATTAAGGTTTGTCTATGACTTCCGGAGATGATTTTTATGATCATTAATTTGTTGTGGCTTTAGATGTAGATGTATATATAAATTATGTAGACGGTGCATACTTAAATTTGAGAAGGAGAGAAGTTTATTAGTTTTGTGAAAGTTTGGGGAGTGTGGGGATAAAATGGAGGTTGTTTCGGTTTTAGTGGATACATGGATGAAATCGTAACTTCGAGCTTTGACTAGAAGTCAAAATTGGTTAGCGTTGTAACTACGTTGTTACTATCGAGTTACGAAATCAATATTTGATTTAGGTTAAGTGCCGTCTCCAGTATTTTGGAGGCCCAAATCGAATTCAAAAAATAGGCCTTAAATTAAATTGTTTTAATTTTTCATGGTATAATATACGTTAGACTTTTCAGACGTTTTTCATTATAACTTATTAATTAGACCATTTTTACATAAAGATATTTTAAATAATATATGTGCCTTGAGTTATCTAATTTTATTAGAAGAGTCAAATATGTTAGTTTTTATAAGATGAGAGATCATTGCTTTCATTTTATTCATAAACCGTAGGAGTAAGTTCATTCTTAAGAAATTAATGGGCCAATGGTGTAATTTTATACGCCCCTCATATTATTCCGTAGTCTCTCAACTTATAACATGCAGTTCAAATACTCGTACTTGGCTACCATGTTTTTTTTAGCTTAGTACTCCTATTATTTTTTTAGTTTGATTATATATACATATTGCTCTTCTCTGGTCGGTCAGGTTTTAACATGTAATTTATATATAAATAGAGGGGCCTTCAACATATGGAGGGTCAAATGCACTGCTTAATGGATTGGGCTCTTCAGATGTTTCTAAGATTAATTCCACCGGAAAAAAACTTCCTATTTATTGAAAAGCTACTTTTTGTATAAACTAAAATCCAAAGCTACTTTTTACGTTACAAACCACTTATATTTTAGTAAATGGGACATATAAAATGAAACAAACCAAAATTCAAAAGTAGTGGGAGAATTATTAGTAACACTCAGACTATATGACTGCTTCACAACCCGTTAACATAAAAAGGTGTCGAATGTATTAAAAAAAATTGATTAATATTTAACTTTAGAATAGGCCTTCCTAGAATTCTATATTTTTATTTGGGTTTTTTAATATGTTGCACAATTTATTTTTAATTTATCAAATTTTAATTTATCGAGAATAGAAAAAACAAATATATTATGTGAACATTAATTTTTTAATCTCAAGTAAATGTATCTATGTTAACCTAATAGGGAATATATCAAGTGGAGGCCCAAGCAATTTTTCACGTACAAACATGTTCCACATGCTGGGGGTTGGGAACACCTTGACCACTGAGACACTATCTATCATAAAATCATAAACAACATCAGATTCCTAAATAAAACACAATCATATATCTTTTGATTCTCTTTCTGTTTATCTCTCCCAATCTCATCAATGTCTCCATTCTGCAACTCCCATGTCAAGATCCTCGAGCAATGCCACGTTTCACCACCACCGGATGCCGCCTCGGTCCATTCTCTCTCTCTACCACTCACCTTCTTCGACATCCCTTGGCTCCTCTTTCCCACTTCTCAACCTCTATTCTTCTATAAAAGTACTATTATACCCTCCAAAACAATCCCAGTACTAAAATACACTCTTTCTCTAACCCTTCGCCACTTTCGCCCCCTCGCTGGAAAACTTGAAATTTCAGCTAAAGCATCCAAACCCTCCAAACCCGAGCTTGTTTACAAGAATCTAGACTCTGTTTCGGTTACTATCGCTGAGTCCTCTGCTGATTTCACTCTCTTTACGAACAACTGCAAGAAAGCTGTGACACTCTTTCATCCGCTTGTTCCCAAGCTAAGCAACTTGCTTTCTGTTCAAGTCACAGTTTTTCCTGATACAGGGTTTTGCATTGGTTTCTCACTAAACCAAGTTGTAGCCGATCAGAGAACATTTAGTATGTTTCTGAAATCGTGGGCGTCGATTTGCAAAAATGTTATTCAAGGAGAATCGGTCTCGGCCCTGAAGATCGAACCCTCTTTCGATAGAACAGTAATGGAAGACGTAAACGGGGTCGAACGGATTCTCCTAAACGGATATTATAGTTTGAATTCGTTTCCTTCAAAACCCATATCCGAGTCGGTTAGTCGTTCGAGAGATTTGGTTAGAGCTACTTTTGTTTTGAGCTTAGCTCATATGGAGATAATCAAAAAGAAAATTATCGGTATATGTGAAAAGAACAGCTACTGTCTTCCTCTTCGCTTGTCTCCATACGTATTAGTGTCGGCGATTATTTGGGTTTCAATTATTAGAGCTAAAAAGTGTTTCGACAATGCACCGATGGTGAAAAAGGAGAAACTCCATTTCGGGTTCATAGCAGGTGGGATTCATAGACTAAAAAATCTCCAAATACCCAAAAACTATTTCGGAAATTGCGTCGCGTTCGGAGAATCAACAGCGACAGAAGACCAGATTTTAGGTGAAAATGGGATTGTTTTCGCAGCCAAGGCGGTTGCAAGTACGATCGAAGAGCTAGGCGACGACGTTTTGGGAGGGGCGGAACGTTGGATTGGGGAATTAGAGGGGCTGTTTGGGGACGAAAATAGCGTGGTGGTGGTCGGGTCTCCCAAGGTCGACTGGTACGAGACAGATTTTGGGTGGGGGAAGCCAATGAGAGTAGATGATATATGTATCGATCGAATGTGTATATCGTCGAAGGTAAATGCAGTTTCGTTTACGGAGAGTAAGGATTTGAAGGGTGGCATTGAGGTTGGGGTTGTTCTTCCTCAACTTCAAATGGATGTAATTATTGATTTTTTTAACCAAGTTTTAGGGGTTTCTGTTGGAAAAACTAATGGTTTTTTGAGTGAATGCTATTAACTTTTAGGAGTTTCAAAACATTTACTCCCCCAATTTATGTGGGTCTTATTATTTGTAAAAGGAGTTACAAAGACAAAAATAAAAGGAATGGTCTTGTGTCATTTTCAAGACACTTTTTCAAGAAAAAGAAAAAGACATGGGATATACACATCACACACAAACACTTGCATACATATAGAGAGAGAGTACCGCACCACCAACGGCCCGACCGTGGCTCGGTGCCGTTTCCGCCGAGTCACATGTGATAGACGTTGTACCTTGGGAACGAAGTGCCCCATTTAGCCAGAAGCAGAGGTGGCGGGACAAATATCGTTTAAGGGAAACTGCTCGCAGTTACCTCGTCTCGGACTTTAGTCCAATTCGGTATCATTTACATACTTTTAATTTTGAAGGTTGTAATTGTTAATTATATATTTGAGGAAACTATTTTCTGTTTATTTGTCCATTTCTTTTCCGTAAAAATTATTGTGTTTATTTACAACGTACCCAACAATCTTAAACGATATTTTTTATGTTTCGTACGTTAATATAATAATTTTGGTGTTTGGACAAACAGAAAATTATTTCCGTTCCGAAAACAATTCTTTGAAAAATCATTTTTTGACAAACCTTGGTTTTAAGAAATTGGTTTTGCCATTTGAATTGTTAAACGCGTTTTTCCTTTGGTTTACCTTATTTGGGATTTTATGAAAATCCCTTCTTTAGGTTGAAACTGTCTTCTTGAATTTTGAGTAATATGTGCATGGATGATTTGATAAATTTGGCAGTTTGTTTACGTGGGTAATTAATTGGGTTTGATCATGTTTAAACTCATGTATGACTTGCTTTTGATAATATTGGTATTATTTGGTTTGTGGTTATTTTAGTTTATAATCATGACTTGTTTACATGAGTTATATGTGAGTATATGATTCAGTCATATTCTATTTGTGTAATTAGATGAGCTATCTGATTACGGTTTGTTATGTAAATTTTCTAATCTCCTTAAAATCATGTAATGTAATCTACTTTCTAATTCTAGATTAATCTGTCACCTTGCTTGCTGTTTTTAATGGGGTGGAAATTTCATTTGTTATGTGCATATTTGTTTATGTATAAGTTCTCAGAATTGTGAATTATGTAATTTGAACTTAGTATGTAGCAGTGATATAGGGGATTTCAATTTTATATGACCAGTTTAATTCATGTGAGAAATGAAAGGGTAACCGAAAGATACATTAACACGTTTCTTGCTGAAATCTTTAAATAGTAGCATGCATGCATGTTATGTCATTCTAAATATTTGGAGTATTTAATATGAGAAATTTATTGTGGGTGTTACGGTTACTGTTTATTGACTATGATTTGACCAATGACATGTTGTTTGCATAGTGGTCATAAATTAGCTGAATTAATCAATTACGGTTTTGTAATTTGTTGGTATTATTGACCGTTTAATTTGTGAAAGGTTAATCGAGAATTATGAAATAGTTTTGGTGCGGTTGTTACTATAATAAATCATAAGGTTTATTTTTATAGTGAAACTTTTATTTATTTATTGATAGTAGTATATAATAATGATTCTTTAAAATAAAAAGAGAGTCATCAAAGGGACATTATTATGAATCCTGAGCGAGGATGAAATGCAGGAAATAAGGATGGTAAAAAAAAACAAAAAACGGGAGGTATAACTGTCTTAAGATGTTTATCATGCAACTGACTATGAGACATGGATCCATGGAATTGGAGGATTGACAATTATTCGAAACAGTTCTAGTAAAAGCCATTAAATTGGGGATTACGACAGAATTGGTTTCGAAATAGTTCTTGTAAAACCATTTTCTGATTTTCAGAATTTGGGGCTTACGACAGAACTTGTTTAAATTCTGAGATTATTCTTTGTAAAATCAGATTTATCTGGTGTTTACGGCTGAATAAATCTTTCAGAATTTGATAATCTTTTTCGGGAATGAACTAGAATACTCTTGCAAAATCAGTTTCTTAAAACCATGCGTGGTTATAGAAATTCGGTGTTTGCGAAGGAGGAGTTTTAGTTTCATTTTTCGAAATTAGATTGTGCGTGTTTTGTTATTTGAGATAACAAACAGTTTCCTGCGGGAAATGTCCGGAACACAGTGGGTGCTGGAACTGACCAGAACATTGTGAGTGCCGGTGTAACTCCTATTAATTTTGCATGAGTGCATATTAATGGCGGGGGTTACAAATTCGATATCACCATTATTAAAGACACTAATGTGCTGATATAATGGGTGGTGTCCTTATTAATTGTGATTTATTGCAATCTAATTTGGAGGGTTGTAAAATTTGTAACGGTAATCACTAATAAGATTAATAAAGAGTATTTATAACTTCTTATTAATTGTGATTAATCGCAATTTAATTTGGAGAGTTATAAATTATTGTAACGACAGTCGCTGTTGGCATATATGGAGAGCTTTATTAGCTATCTACGAATTGCAATGACGAATCGGTTACATATTTGGATGAAAGGTTATTTAATAACCGACTTAATTCATCCAAGAGCAAATAATTTGATGATTAACCAATTATAAATGGTCGTTGAGTTTATTTTAAGAATAAACAAATATCGGCTAATTTATTATTTGTTGAAATATTATCTTATTAATTTGCTGAAAGAACATTTAATAATTTGTTGAAATTAACATCTTATTTATTTGTTGAAAAAACATTTAATAATTTGTTGAAATAATATATTATTAATTTGTTAGTAAAACATATTGTGAATATGTTGAGCTTGCTATTATTGAGAATAATAATTTAGTAATATTATATTACTATTATTGGGGGAGAACCCCGAGGGTCCCACAAATGTGGGGGTAACCCGTCGATCATGCAGATCGAGAATCTAAACGTACCCAAAAGCGCCTACGGGCGAGTGGGAGAAAACCTAACGGTTCAGTGGTATGGACTTAAAACGTCTGAAATAAATGATATCGTTTCATTTACCACATTGAAATCGATTAAGTTTCTCTATAACAGTGTGCATGTTCTGAGTGAGGACAAAAGGGAATACACGAACTGTGGGGGCGTTAATGTGTGGAAACGTTTTAAACGTTTGGAAAGCCACTAACAAGTGCAAGCATACAAATCTGAATCATGACTAGTGGTTTTTGAAACCTAAAGGGCAGTAGCCTTTCGGTAGCCAAAACACTAGGATCAAATTGATATAAGTTTGCTTGTTTGTGGCAACACATGAGTGACCATTTGTTCAAAATGAGCATTTTAGTCGATACTCTTGTGGTCAATAATGACATGTTGAGTTATTCAACCAAGTCACTGATTTGACATGATATAGTAGGTGATGAAAATATAAAAGGTTAAATGTTTTATTTTTCTAAATCTATTATTTAAATTGAAACACAAATATGAGTTTGTGTTTAAAGCAATGTATTGCTAAGTCTTCAGTTCGAAATTTCGAACGGAGTACATAACCAAATGGTTCGATGCATTTGAGATGAGTGCAAAACCAAGAAGGGTTTAAAAGATATTTTCTCAATTTATTGATGGATGCATTAAACACTGATATGTCTAATTGATGAGAAGTAAAGATAAATCAGTCGAGATATTCATTCAAGTAAGAATGAATACGTGAATTCTATTGTTGAGGATTAAGGCTTGTCAGAAAACATGTTTAATCATGGGTGTTCTGTTGTGTTAATCTACCAACTTTAATCTAATGATTAAGTGTTAATCATTAAATGATAGACTATTTTTGGAAGTGTTAGATATTGTCTAACTAGTTCTGAAATGGTATAGTCACATGGATATGAATACATGATCAGTGTGATTGAAACGGTGAATTTGAGACACCGTTCACATAATTGTGTTGATGGAATGACACCAATCGTTAAAAAACGACTTATTATGCTCTCGAGCAAAATGTAGTTCTTAAACGATGATTATCATGTTGATAAGTTTAGGATTAAACTCTGAATTTGTACGGGAAGTGAGCTTTCCGCAAGCTATGTGTTGAACAAACTATCGCTTAGGAAGTTGGACCAAACAGTCAGAATTATAGAAGGCATGGTGCCTGACTATAAGTTCGTGAAAGTTTGGTGCTACCTAAGAAAGGTCTCAATCTTGTTCCTTGAAGGATTTGGATAGGATCGAAAACGGTAGATTGTGTGTTCATCGGATAAGCACAAAATATAGTGTTGATCGGTTTCTAGTGCATAAGTCAGATGACTTAGGTGCATATAGAGTTCTATGTCCGAGAAGCATATTTACTAAAAGAGAAGCTTTCCCGTAAAAACTCTAACGCCTGGCGAGTGTGATCAATACGTTGAGGGTTCAAAGCATTACGCTACCCAAGACAAGTGAACACTCAAACGGTGCTGGAAAAGTAGGGAAAGTGAATCTTGTAAGGAAGATGAAGTGACTCGGCAGGGTAAAAGGGTAAGTAATGAAACTTCCTTTGTCCCTTGACCTTCATGAGTGAAGGTGAATCGACGACATTGAAATAATCAATGTTATCCATATAATGTGTATATGAGAAGATGCCATCAACAATGAGGTTGATAGACACGTGAGAAATAAAGTCAATTACTTTAAGTAAACTGACGGTTTTGATAATTTTAATGTCTATACTCTAATCTCTATATAAAAAAAAAAGACGCATCATTAATTAATGAGAACATGTGTTTTATAAATGGAGATCTAGAAAATTAGGAACAACCCTTTGGGTCGTGGTTCCGTGTAAAGTAAGCCAAGGTGCGAAAACTTGTTAAGTCGTTATATGGACTAAAACAAACACCTAACTTATCATAAGTAGTCTCTTGTGCGTCAAGAACTGCACTAGACCAGTTATAGCCAACTCAGTGAGCAGACTCAGTAGGTTTGCCAATGAGGCTTCTCAGATACATGAGGTATACTGCCAATCATGAACTGCATTATATGAGATGTCCAAAATATTTGGAGGGTATTTAAATACCAAGTGTATCTTGAACTTTAACAGTACAAGGTCCACGAGTGGATATGTTTGTACTTAAAGAGGTTGTAGTCTCATGGAAGTCTGTAAAACAGACATGCATACGTGGATCAACTATGAAATCAGAATTCATAATGTTGTAGACACGGGAAAAAAAAGGCAGATTGGTTGAGAAGTTTTGGGAGGTATTCCAAGTGGCCAAAATCTGTTCCTGCAATAAACGTGCACTGCTGCAGTCAGTCAGTTATTAAACGGGATCAGAATAATTTGTATAATGGAAAGTCCCGACAAAGTCATGACATATTCGTCGGAGACACAAATCCGTAAGAGGAATTGCTAGCAAAAATTGTGGTATCCATAGACTTTGCAAGGTCTAAGGATAATAATGCGGATCCATATACAAAATGCTTGACTCGTAGAGGAGTTGAAGCATCATCGAGGGAAATGGGGTTTGAAGCCCAATAAATTGGAAACCTTCGCATAGGTAACCCAACCTGAACTGGAAACTTCAGTCTCGGGTTCAATGGGAAACTGAATTGTGCGGGTAACCGAACAAAGCACTCGAGAACATAAATTCTCAGCCCATTTCTATGATGAAAGAGTGATAGACCTGTACCATTTTAAGGGTGAGCATGAGGCTCTTAATGAATCAAGTATCTCGAAGGTCGAGTGGGGTGAGTCAGGACACCCTTGACTTGAAAATCACCTATAACGAGTGTGTATGGCCGATACTATGTGATGATCTAGGGCTAAATCACTAGAGCACTCGGTTGAATTTGCCAAGGCAGTCCAGGGCCAAATATGGACAACAACCAAAGGGCTTAGTAAGTGGTGTAGAGAGGACATTGTGTGAGTATTACCCTGGTATGCACAAACGTTAAAGGGTTCAAGGCTTTAAGGCTACCCAATAGTAGCATATCAGATTTTACATCACTATGGCAGGTTCAAGGCGCGCGCTACCTGTCCTTATGCAGTGAATTCTCGTGGTTCTCTCGATTGCATTTAGTTGCACGTTGCATGTTTTAGATCGCATTCATGTGGGGGATTGTTGGAAAAACTAATGGTTTTTTGAGTGAATGCTATTAACTTTTAGGAGTTTCAAAACATTTACTCCCCCAATTTATGTGGGTCTTATTATTTGTAAAAGGAGTTACAAAGACAAAAATAAAAGGAATGGTCTTGTGTCATTTTTAAGACACTTTTTCAAGAAAAAGAAAAAGACATGGGATATACACATCACACACAAACACTTGCATACATATAGAGAGAGAGTACCGCACCACCAACGGCCCGACCGTGGCTCGGTGCCGTTTCCGCCGAGTCACATGTGATAGACGTTGTACCTTGGGAACGAAGTGCCCCATTTAGCCAGAAGCAGAGGTGGCGGGACAAATATCGTTTAAGGGAAACTGCTCGCAGTTACCTCGTCTCGGACTTTAGTCCAATTCGGTATCATTTACATACTTTTAATTTTGAAGGTTGTAATTGTTAATTATATATTTGAGGAAACTATTTTCTGTTTATTTGTCCATTTCTTTTCCGTAGAAATTATTGTGTTTATTTACAACGTACCCAACAGTTTCCTTGTAATTTTTTTAGAGAAAAAACAAACAGTCGAACCTTGAGGTAAGATCCAATAATGATTGTGTGGATTTGGTATTTTATTTAAAAATGTATATGCGTGCCGAATATTTTGTGATTTGTTTTTTTATTATAGTAAGATGTAGACCTCCAACAAACATGGACCTTATGTTAAAAGTGCAATAAATTATGAGTCTGACGATTTCTACACACCTCATGTGACAGCAGCAGGTACTATGCAGTTGAGTACGTACATACCATCCAAATTCCAATAATTTCACACAAAAAAACGTGACAATAATATTATTCCATTGTTTCACTTTTCTTTTAGGCATTTTAGTACCAGACTACACTACTATATACCATCCAAATGTCAATTATTGACCTGAAAAGGTGACATACTGATATGCCATTACATTATTTCAGCTTTTTTCAAGACGTAATAGCAAAGATAAAGTGAAGTTACTTTTTTTTAAATCGATGAAGTGAAGTTATTAAGGAGCCACATCCTTTATATTTACTACTTCTAAGTTCCTATTACTCAAGTTGTGGGGCGGCGTCACGCCGCACATGGCTAGGCTTATACCGAACCTCTCACGTCAACTGCTAAACGTGACGCTATAAAGTTTGACCGAGCCTACCAAGTCTGGTATAGTTGTCCATAGTCCATACGTTTGTCTCTTGACTCACGTCCAAAGTGATTTTAGCAGTGTTCCCCAAATAGTAGTCACCCCTTTGCACGATTAAAAAGAAAAAGCGCACTTTCAAAGACATCATACACTATAACTGAGGCGCAACAACTCTAATATACTGCTACTCCGATATGCATTGTTTTTTTTATATATAATATACGACAAATCCTTGTTTTGTTATGTAATTATTTGAGTTGAGTATATAGGATCAAAATTTTAGATTTGATGAGTGAGAGGTTTTTTAATATTGATTTGAGGATTAATACAGAAAAACTCTACGTTTAGTGAATGCATTTATCTTTCAAACATCAAGCAAACTCAAACTTATTCGTATCATCATCTCTCTAACTTGTTTTACATACGGAAAACAATTATGATATTTGAGAAGCGGTCTAATTTTACCTCTTCAAGATGATTTAAAACACACATTTTCTAATTGATTATCAAAATTCTTTTTCTTCCATATGATATGTGCGTATTACTTTTTGTCTGATATCTTTGAAAATATCATCTTTCCCTATCACTCGTATCAAAATTCTCAGTGTTCATCATATCCAAATTTAACAATCAATTTACATCGAAAAACTCTGAGTACATCATTACATGTGACATTAACATGGACCGTTAGAACAAACTTTTACTTTAAAGAAGTTCAAACAAAACAAGATGAATATACAAAATTTATTTTATGATGCAGTCCATCTACTTTCCACATCTCATATTGTGCAGAACATCCTAACTCATTGGTATATGAAAGTTCCTAAAGGAGTTTGAGAACAAATGAGAAAAGATTGTCAAAAGTTGATGGATAGTAAAACATAATACGATTATAAAGCGACACACATGAAACTAGAGAATGATACTAAGCATTTGATGATGCATTGAAATATATGTATAATTTGCTAGACAGACATAGTCACATAGGGAGAGTTTTGTAGCTTGTAGGACTAACGAAACTAGGCATCCGATAACTAAACAACCAATAAGTATAAAGTTTACGATTTGGCACAATATGTACATGTTTCTTTTATAAAATAACAAATTCTTTAATACGGAGTATATCTTTTTCTTCAACCACGGTGAATGGTAGTTTTAAGAAAAAAAAGATGTTCCGTGATATTCAAGAATAGATATTAATTTAAACAAGTTAAAAACTTGGCGTTCTTATAATTTGTAAAATACATATGCTTGCAAGAAAGAGAATAATTCATCAAAATTAGGTGAATTTTTATTTTTAATATTATTAAAGGGCTTTTTGTATAGTTGAAAGAAAGTCCATTTTATTTTTATTAATTTGACTACTTTTTTCGTAATTTTTTTTTAGTATTTAAAATAGGTTTCTCAATAATAGTGTTTGTTGATTCAATATTTTTTTTTTTATGTATACTGGGAATATTAATCATAGATAGAAGGATATTTATATGCATATTTTGAATGAAATTTTTGATAAAAAAAAAAATCAAATTTACGGATAATTCGAGCAATACGTCTGTAATATTTGCCAAATCTTTTTTGTTAATTCGAATCTTTTAGCATTCCAACGATTTTCCACCCAATTTTTTTTTATAAATACCTCTCATGGCAACTCTGAGGACATGTTCACGTACATCAATAAAAACTAGGGGGTCTTTGGGAACTAGCACGAGTCGTGTAAAAAGAACACTTTGACTTATATTTGCATATTTGCAAGACTTAGAAGATTGATAGTCGTTACGTATGAGATGTTGAGATAGCCAAATAATTGGGGGACTTAAAATGTTGCAAGTCTTCGATGTTATCAATGTAGTTTTTTTTTTTTTTTAATATAAGAACCAGATAAGTGGCCCGAGAATAAACATTAGATTTAGATCGAACTCCCTTGTTATAAAGCTTGTGTTCAACCTTCTTATAAAGTCAGTGCACTTTATCATTGACTTTACTGTTTAGTTAGATTTATAACTGGATTGTAACTGAAAAACGTAACTGCATATTAAAACTTAGACATAGTTATTTTCCAACTCAGAAAATAAAATCGTAATTATCAAGCACACCTTATTAAATAGTATAACACATGTCTCATCAAATATTCAATGGTGGAGATCTATTTTATTCATTTATTGTTTATTATCCACGTTACAAACTTAGTTTTATCCATAAATGATAAAAATCCACTTATTTATAGCGCCAAAAATATACTTCACATACCGTTAATTTTTGTGGAGACCAAACGTTTTTTTCTCACCTTATTATGCACTAATCTTAGGGTGTCATCGGTTCGGTACCGAATTTTTTGACTAATATCGATAGCATACCAAACTAGTTTGGTTTGAGAACTTTTATATCATTACCGAACCAAAAAATTCGGTATACCGAACTTTCGGTATACCAAACTATTCGGTTGGTTCGGTTCGGTTTCGTTTTTATACCAAACTTTAGATTTTACAAGTGATGATAGAAAAATGGTGCTATTGAAAAAAAAAACATAGTATAAAGTTTTAAAAGTAGTATATTAAAAACAATATTTATTTATATTATTGTTACATTTAATGTTTCTTTGAATAAAAGAATAAACACGGCTAAACCTTTCTAGTAAAGAGTATAAAAAAAAAATGATATAAGTATTTACTAAAAAAAAGTAATATAAATATATTATAACAATTTTAATAATTAAGTGTATATGAGTCTTTTAGTTTTTTAGTCTATATAGTACATTTTAATATTTCGGTTTTAATCGGTACCATACCGAACTCACAAAATGAATACTGAAACCGAACCGACTTTCAAAGATTGTTTCGCTTGTACCGTAATGTCGGTATAGCAAACTTTTGATACCGACTTGATTGGTTCGATTCGAAAAACGCTCGATTGGTATAAATCAGTACAAAAAGTCCACCCATACTAATTCTCTCTGATTTCCTTACATTCAAACACAAATGTAAAATACATTTGCATATTTGTTTATTACCTTTTTACACAACAATAATTTTATGAGTTCATGTATACAATTTTTTTTATTCTCTCTTAACAACAATTTTTTTTTATATTTATTTATTGTATTTTTTTTTCTCTTTCTAGTTTTTTAGATAACTAAGTGTGCAACATAGAAAATAAACAATAAACAATAAATGAATAAAATGTATATCCACCATTGGATCTTCAATGAGACATGTGTATCACATTATTTAATGTACGGAGGATTATGGAATGTAAGGTATGGAGGTGAGCAACCCTCCCTTGCTATATACATGTCTATTGCTAAAAACCTTGATTCAAATATCTTTAATATTTGCTCTGGGAAAGTCGAAAATAATGAAAGAGAATTAAAAGTAATTTAGCAGTCAACCAGGTAAAACCTTGGATAAAAACTTAAAACAATACATTCATTCAATTCACTCAGTTGGAAATGTTACAGAAACTCAAAAAGGTTAACGATACAACAGAAACCGGGAAGCTAAATATGCAGACATATATTCTCCCATATAGCAACTAATTTTACGTTATTAGGAACCTTTAGAGGATTCGTCCGCTGCAGGTAAATCATCATCGTCATGGTAGATGTTTTCTGCCATCTGCCAGATCTGAAGTATATTATCTTCAGCCACACTAGCAACCACCCAATCTTCTCGTGCATTCCATGAGAAATCCGAAATTTTACTCGTATGACCCCCATGAATGAATAACAGCTCAGGTGGGCCATCTTCGGCATCCTCTGGAGTTTGTTCTTCGTCAATTCTGAGTAAAAGAAGATAAAAAAATTGTATTGACGGGTCGATTTTCTATACGCTAACTATGTAGGGTTAACAACAGTTTTTACACTGTATCACCTGATTTTGGTTTTATACACCATTGAAAGAAACTATCAAATAGTACCTTTATATTTTCAGACCATTTTTTCGAAAAACAGTATGTCACATGAAAAAAAATCATTTTAGAGTGTACTAAACAGTCAAGAAAAATAAAAAACTTAATGCACTATTCTATCAGTTGTTTATATTTAGTACAGTATATTATCATGATTTTTCTTCTTACTCCCCAATCTATGGTATATATCTATACTAGTGCTCCTTCCCCAATCTATAGTTGTTTTCTTAAGCATTGTATTAAAAATCACACACAAAAATGTAATGTGGATACTAATTGCTAATTCTTGTAAGCTGTGTATGAAACAAAATCCAGTGACAAACCCAACAGCTACGTAAGAGCTATTTACTAAATACACAAATTGACAAAAAAACCAAGGGTTCGAAGAAAAGCAGAAAGGCAATATACTAATATAGTAGTGTGATTATCATGACTAAAGGAAACTATAGTGTAACAAAACTTGCTTATGTGAAACTATTAGTGAATTACGAGTAATCTAGTGGTAGAAGGCCAACCTGCTAAGATCCCAGACCATGAGTCTCCTCCCAAGACAGCAAGAAGCTAGAATAGTCTCATTCTTTGGACTCCATCCAACTTGAAAAACCTCCTCTCTGTTGGCACAAACACAATAAAACAACCAAATAAGAACACACATATATATGACCCTTTTTCGGTATGCCAATAAATTTTGGCCTCAAACAAATATGAAATAACTATTCTCCCTCCGTCCCAATACAAGTGTTCCTTCTGAGGTATCTTTTTTAAACGTCATAACAATGACACTATATATTGTCCAAACTACCTCAAAGAGTCTAAGTGCATTTGATGCTACTCATATAGTATTCTACTTAATTGAGTTGCTAAATGAGAGGTAAAAGAGAAATATTATCATTTTTCATTTATGAATATAGGAGAGTAAGATTTTCTTCAGGAACATGCCAAAATTGAACAGTGGAAAATTTATCTAGGGAGTTCAATCCACTAGGGCTAGCCTAGTGGGATAGAACCTGTACTCTCAACTAGAAGGCACATGGTTTGAATCTTATTAAGGGGAATATGTGATAGCATTTGATCCCCTTAATAAGATTTAAAAGAAAAAAATTATTTAGGAAGTTTTATAGAAATGGAAAGAGGCTTCACTTGTGACGATCGAAGGTATGAAGAGCGGTAGAAATCTTCCGAAGATCAAATAACTTCACGGTCTTATCTGTGGACCCTGTTGCCACAACCCATTCGTTGAAGGGATTGAAAGCTAAGCAATTAACCTATCAGAAAACCATTCAAATAATTAACAAAAAACTCTTAGCCATAACAGATAACAGACTTTGATTATATCTGGCTTTGAAGGTGTATACATCAGCCTTAATACACGCCCAAAGCAACAAAAGATTTTGTAAAACAAACAAACAATTAAGCTGAGTTTGGACAAATTATTCTAACCAAATGAACAATTAAGCTCTGAGTTTGTACTAATTTCTTCGCAAAGCTGCTCTTTCAATCATGGTAAAAAGATAAGCGCAAATAGGGAAAATTACCAAAACATACAACTTTTCAAGTCTAATTACCAAAAACTACAAACCAAAACTTTTATTCCCAAAACATTCAACTCTAATAAATATGTGTAATTGTATGTTTGTATGTTTTGGGAAGAAACTTTTAGGTGTTGTATGTTTTGGTTGATTGTATGTGTTGTATGTGTTGTATGTATGTTTTGGTATATGTTTTAGGACTTCTGAATCAGCCAATAAATAATCAACATTACATGGACAAAAAGAGTTCAGAGATTTTCTTAATTGCATTCACGAATTTTGTGTTAAAAAATGTGATAAAGACCATGTTACAGGGTAACTAGGGAATTTGTTATCATTTAACCACAATTAGAAAATAACAATAACAAGATTAGTACTATTTCCAACTAAGGCACACACCTCGCTTTGATGAGCCATTACAGATTGGATAGGCTTGGTATGTGATGGAGTGCGGAGATCCCAAATGTGGAGATATTGGTCATCACCAACAGAGCCAAATAAGTATTCATGCCTCATATGCCACGCTACATCTTCTACTACACCCTCATGGACCTGTTTTACAAACAAAATAAATGAATGGTACTTTCATGTCCAGTGCCATTTTATTACCTCTTTTTGAAAAACAAATACACTAGCACAAACTCAATATTAAGCTAGAACCTCCAGGGAAGGGTAACACCAAAAATTGTACAATTCTTGTGGACATTGCATTTGTCTGAAGTGTTATAAATATACTGTAATTATATTAGTTATTATATGAGTTGAAGATGAGAGAGATGGTCAATTTAGATTAATCATCAAAATAGAAATGGGAAAGATCCTGCTATCAAGAGGGTTAGTGTACTTTGGAGTTAAAAGTATGACTTCTCACTCGCCAAGGTTATAATTAACTTGCAGTGTAACAAAATAACATATATATATATATATATATATATATATATATATTATAGATAGACGGTTAGAATAGATGAAAAAAAGAACACTGGGTACACCAGGCTGCATGAATATAAGCTTGCAATTGTTAACATAGAAAGCCATATATTATACTCAAAGGTTGGCTAGATGAGAACCTACACCTACAATTCATGCAAGTAAAGATACACCTAACATATTTACCCTGAAGCTAAAAAATGGTACCTTAAATATTTGCATAGCATCGAGGGACTTATTCTTAGGCATCGCATTAATGTCCCACAAACAAATTTGGGCATCATCAGAGCCACTCAATAAGTGACCCTGCTTAAACAAACTCCACGATAAACCATATCCCTCTGTATTATGGCCCCTCAACCTCAAATCTGGATTACAAGTTCCATCTAGAGGAGGCTTAGATGGATGTTTGGTATAATCGAATACATATACTTCTGCACTGACGGTCTTGGTGGCAATTATAGAGGGTTTTTGAGGCATGTAACGTGCCCGATTTACTTCCCCATCATGATTTATTTGCTGAATTATCTGAACCTGCAATAGAAAATACAAGAATGATAAATGGTCCCTTAAATACATAAAAAGGAGTAGCCTTGGTGGCAACAGAATCAAACTAGGTCAGTCAGTGGACAAGTTTGTTTTCTGCTATAATTGGTATCAACTTATGCTAATTCCAAAATTGTAAGTTTCCAATCGAACTTTTCATCTTCCCAATCTTAAGCATCGATTTTGTTACCTAATCAGATGATTCACAAAGTAACCCACAGTATTCAAAGTTAAAGTTCTGATTAACTGAAAAGTTCAATCATTTGCTTACAATATAATGGCAAATTTGCAACCCTACTACAAGATTAGTACCGAAATGTCCTATACCTAACATTCAAATCTTAAATCCAAGTTACTTTGAGTGCAACAGAAGCGGTAGGTCTCACCTTCCAACTTTAAAACATATCATTACTTAACATCCCTAAATCAAATTTCAGATTAATCACCAGAAACACAATTCACAAAATTATAATGAAACTGTTTCTAGGACAAAAGAGAGGGAAGGAAAGGGATGAGTGAATATTAAATGAGATTAATTGGGATGAATTTGAAAATTAAGGAGTTAATTGAAAGTTCTTGAATTTCAGGGGCTCTTTTGCAATTCCCATTAATTGTGGCTTGGTCAACAGTTCAGCCCTATACCTCTATGCAACGCTGCTCAGAGTCAGAGACTCCTTTAATGGTCATGAAAAAGATGAATGCTACTTTCATTTTTAACTTTCAGCTATTTCCTTTCTTGTTTGGTTTCTATACTGCAATTTCTATTATCAGTAACTCACTACTGTATTTCTACGTTCAGTTTAAGTTTGAACATATCAGAAAATTAACACCGAAAAAATAATTACATTTACTGTTTTTTGTTTAGAAATTGCTTTGCAAATTGACTGTTCTATTGCTATTCGAACCAGAATTCGTTACACGGATCCAAGCCTCTCCTAAACACTCAAAAGACTCCAACAAAATACATACCATATCCTAGATCCGGACTGATCGTCAAATTAACTCTTGCAACAATATTATTACTTAAATGCCCAAAATCCCCAACTCAAATTCAAAATAATACCAAAACAATCCAGTTTTCAAATCAAAGTCACTTATAGACCCTCAAATTCTCCACCAAATAGGTTTTTGAGGGAACGCAATTGGCCGGCCCACTTATCATTTTACTCTGCCCGGTCCACTTAATTTATTTGTTTTATAGTAGTAGTAAAATTACCAAAATCTAATTTTAACTAGCCTAAATACAAAGCATCTATAAGTCAATAAGTTCACCATTACTCAAATGACAAAAACAAAAGTCCTTCAAATGCCCTTCAAAAGACAAGATCTAATCTTCCCAACCTCAATTATACTAAATTTAAAATTATCACTAAACCTAAATCACAAATCCAAGCTATTCATAAACCTTCAAATTATCCATGTAAACTCAGAAAAACAAAACAAATTGACACACCTACCTTGCAACTAGTGTACCTGACCTCCTCGTACACGGTTTAATAGTCATTGTCAACCTACACAATATCTATTGAAGAGAAATACCTCACATTTAGATCCAAACTAATCCCTAGGACCCAATTTACCAATACCAAGTCTGCTATCCTCGAATTTCCATCAAACCAAAAAAAAAGGTGGAAAACCACACACCACTATTTGCTGCCAGTGTACCTGAATCCTAGTTCCACAACTCACGCCATCGTAACCCAAATCACAATTTGGATTCAATCTAAACACTGGAAAAGAACTGAATTCGCAAACCCTATATTCAAGCTAAACATAAACCTCAACAGTCAAATGTCCCATCTTTCCAACCCTAAGAACATATCACTAACTAAAATACAAAAAGTTCACATTCAAGTTCACAAAAAAATCATAAAAACAATAATCCACAATAAACAAAGAAAAACATATGTAGCATCTGCGAACTCAAACATGTACTTACACAAATCCTCTCCGTAATTTTAGCTCCATATCTACTAAAATCATGTACCCCAAATTCATGATGAAACTAGTTCCTAGAGACCCAATTCATAAACTCAGATTACTTTAAAATTAGGGGTGGGATCGGTTCGGTTCAGTACGGAAAACCGAAACCAAACCGAAAATAATTTCGGTTTGGGTTCGGTTTTAATTTTTTTAAAGATGAAACCGTACCAAATTGAAACCGGTATTTCGGTTCGGTTCCGTACGGTTATTTTCGGTTTTTGGTTTTCCGGTTTGAAACGGTTTTGGTTTTTCGGTTTGGTTTTCGGTTTTTCGGGTTCCAAAAGTATAGATTAAACTGAATTTAATGGAGAAATCCATTTTGTGTGAATTAAAAAACTTGTCCATACTCCGGGTGTTATTTTCATCAAAGTCTCGTTTTTTATGAAATCAACGCTTTTATCTGCAAAATAATAACAAATTAGTCGGAAAAAATACATAATTAATCAAATAACACATAAATACACATTAAATAACTGTAGTTTTGCCTAAAATTTCTTGGATTGCTAAAAAATTATAACACTTTATAAGTTTATATAGCTTAATCATAGGTTTTTTCTAAAATTCACAAATTTTAAGTTAGAAATAACCAAGTTGAATTGATGATGAAACAAAACTTTTAATCTACCCAAATGTTTATACTTAAAAGTCAAAAACTAACCTTAATACTAATAGTTTGATATCCTTTTCTTCTAAAAAGCAATTTGATTTAACCATGCACCAAAATATAAATAAAAGTAAGCGTACATAATTATACTTTTATTGTTTTACGGTTGTATTTCGGTTTACGGTTTTATTTCGGTTTTAATATCATTTTCGATTTACGGTTTACAGTTTTGGTTTTCGGTATCGTTTCGGTTTACGGCTTTTCTCGGTTTTCGGTTTCAGTTTCAAAACTGTATACCAAAACCAAATTAAATTTTTATTTCGGTTTGTATTTTTTATGAACAAAACCGAACCGTTGGGTTATTTTTGGTTCGGTTCGGTTTTCGGGTTCGGTTTTCCGGGAAAAAATCCCACCCCTATTTAAAATCCTCAAACCCCCCATGAAAACTCCAAAAAAAAAAAAACAATAATGCCCACTCGTCTACGACTTAGTTCATAGTTATTCCATTTTGGGAGGTCACAGATTAATTGGAAAAAGTGGTATAGTCACTATAACAACTCTCTTTGGAATTTGTGCAAGAACAGAAATTATCAATTAAACTAAATTGATTGTGAAAATTGAGAGATAGAATCACAAATCATTAATACAAGGGGAAAAATGCTAAATTGGCACACAAACTATCAATTTTAAGCAATTTAGGACTCACCCTACCTACTTTTCTAAATTGGTACTCAACCTTAATGATGTATCTTCAATCAAGGCACTCTTGCTTGTTGCCGCTCTATTTTCTAATTGGAAAAACAATGTTTAATACATATACTACCATCTTTTACTAATTTGGTACTAAACTTACAATACACGTGACCAAACTAGTACCAAGTCTACCAACTTTTGCCAAGTTGGTACCCACCCAATCTATAATGTTTGATTGGATGTTAAACACAGCTTTGGTACCCAATTGGAAAAGCATGTAGCCTGGGTGCTAAATTGCTAAAAGCCGATAGGTTGGGTACCAATTTAAATGTTTTTCCGGAATTTGTGCAAGAAAGTATCAACTAAACTAAATTCATTGTGAATATTGACAAATACAACCAAACTCATTAATACAAGTACTGTCAAAATGTAACCTTTCCATTAGAGGAGCTAAAACCGCCATAATCGGAGTGATCATCATCGTAATTCCATGAAAACATCAAAAGAAAACAATAGTCTAAGACTTAATTGATAGTAATTCAATTTTGAGATCTCACACATTTAATGGAAAAAATCCTAAAATTGATGCCTACAAAGTGGTATAGTTACAATGATAACTCTTTTTAGAGGCACAGAAAGTATCAATTAAAGTAAATTCAGAGTCAAAATTGAGAAAAAATCACAGTCATGAATACAAGTGCAACCTTTCCATTAGAGAAGCCGAACCCTCCGTAATCGGAGCGATCATCATCGTAACACCTGGCGTCGTTCTCAGAGTCCTGGACAGGAAGCTGAACCTGAGCCAAGGTGAGGTAATTAGGCGCATCCTCACCAGCGTGTGTCCCTAACACCATCTTGTGTACCGAATAGTCCTTCCCAGAGGGCTCTTCCGGGTCCGGCAGCCACTCCACTGTCAGCGAAGGCCACTCGAGCACATGTGTTATGACCAGATCGTACAGGAACGGCGTGTTCTTCTTCCATATCTTGTACTCCTCGTTTATCAGCCTCTCCTCTATCTCTGTTCCTATTTCGTAGTCGTCGTTCACCATTCTTCTTTCTTCTGATTTCCTCTCTCTATAAATTATAATTACTACTCCTAGCAGCAATCTCTGGATTATAGGGGTAGGTTTTTGAGGGAACGCAATTGGCCGGCCCACTTATCATTTTACTCTACCCGGCCCACTTAATTTATTTGTTTTATAGTAGTAGTAAAATTACCAAAATCTAATTTTAACTAGCCTAAATGCAAAGCATCTATAAATCAAGAAGTTCACCATTTTACTCAAATGACAAAAACAAAAGTCATTCAAATGCCCTTCAAAAGACAAGATCTAATCTTCCCAACCTCAATTATACTAAATTCAAAATTATCACTAAACCTCAATCACAAATCCAAGCTATTCATAAACCTTCAAATTATCCTGTAAACTCAGAAAAACAAAACAAATTGACACACCTACCTTGCAGCTAGTGTACCTGACCTCCTCGTACACGGTCTAATAGTCATTGTCAACATACACAATATCTCTTGAAGCGAAATACCTCACATTTAGATCCAAACTATTTCCTAGGACCCAATTTACCAATACCAAATCTGCTATCCTCGAATTTCCATCAAAACAAGAAAAGTGAAAATCACACACCACTATTTGCTGTCAGTGTACCTGAATCCCTAGTTCCACAACTCACAATTTGGATTCAAACTAAGCACTGGAAAAAAACTGAATTCACAAACCTTATATTCAAGCTAAACATAAACCTCAACAGTCAAATGTCCCGTCTTCCAACCCTAAGAACATATCACTGACTAAAACACAAAAAGTCCACATTCAAGTTCATAAAAACAATATCCACAATAAACAAAGAAAAACATATGTAGCATCCGCAAACTCAAACATGTACTTCACAAATCCTCTTCGTAATTTTAACTCCATTTCAAGTAAAAACCCTGTACCCAAATCCATAATGAACTTAGTTCCTAGAGACCCAATGCATAAACTCAATTCACTCTAAAACCCTCAAACCCCCCATGAAAACTCTAAAAGAAAACAATAATTCCCAATCTCAGTCTACGACTTAATAAATGGTTATTTGCATTTTGAGATGTCACAGATTTAATGGAAGAATTCCTAATATATATATGCCGAAAAAGTGGTATAGTCACTATAACATGGGAAAATTATTGATTAGTACATAAAAACACACTTAATCCAAAAACCCACATTCTCGACTCTTATTTAAGTTTTGGTACATATCAACGTAGCATTAATGAGCATCAAAATTAAAAACAAAGAGTAAAAAAAATAGCATCATCTAGCAGACGTACCAAGTTTAAAAAAGATTTTAACAATGATTTTTTAATAATTAAGTCTCAAATTATGTACTAAATGACCATTTTCCCCTATTAAAACTCCCTTTTGGAATTTGTGCAAGAACATAAAGTAGCAAATAAACTAAATTGATTGTGAATATTGACCCAATTCATAAACTCAATTCACTCTAAAATCCTCAAACACCCCATGAAAACTCTAGAATAATACAATAGTCTACGACAGCACGACTTAATCAATCATTATTCCATTTTAAGATGTCACAGATTCAATGGAAAAGTTCCTAAAATACATGCCTAAAAAGTGGCATAGTTACTATAACAACTCTCTTTGGAATTTGTGCAAGAACATATATATGCCTAAAAAGTGGTATAGTCACTATAACAACTCCGTTTAAAATCTGTGCAAGAACAGAAAGTGTCACTAAAATTAAATTAATTGTAAATATTGACAAATACAGTCACACTTAATAATGCTCACTCGGTCTAAGACTTAATCGATAGGAATTTCCATTTTGAGATGTCACAGATTTAATGGAAAAATTCCTAATATCTATCCCTAAAAAGAATTATAGTCACTATAACAACTCTGTTTAAAAATTGTGCAAGAACAGAAAGTATCAATTAAACTAAATTGATTGTGAATATTGACCCGGTTCATAAACTCAGTTCCCTCTAAAACCCTCAAACCCCCATGAAAACTCCAAAAATACACAATAATGCTCACTCGGTCTAAGACTTAATCAATAGTTATTTCCATATTGATATGTCATAGATTTAATGGAAAATTTCCTAAAATACATGTCTAAAAAGTGGCATAATCACTATAACAACTCCCTTTGGAATTGTGCAAGAACAGAAAGTATCAATTTAACTAAATTGATTGTGAATATTGACAAATAAAGTATCAATTCCTAAATTATATGCCTACAAAGTGTTATAGTCATTACAACAACTCCCTTTAGAATTTGTGCAAGAACAGAAAGTACCAATTAAACTAAATTGATTGTGAAATTGACAAATACAGTCATAGTCATAATACAAGTGCAGTCAAAATGTAACCTTTAAGATTTGGTACATATCAAATAAAAAACAAAGAGTAAAAAGAAGTAGCATCATGTAGCATAGTTTAAACGAGATTTTAACGATGGGTTTTTGATAATTAAGTCTCTAATTATGTACTAAATGATCATTTTCCCCACTAACAACTCCCAATGGAATTTGTACAAGAACATAAAGTATCAATTACACTAAATCCATCAACGCAAGTGGACTCAAAAGGTAACCTTTCCATTAGAGGATTCGAACCCTCCGTAATCAGACCGGTCATCATCATAGCCGGTTGGAAAAGCATGTAAGTTGTGTACTAAATTGCTAAAATCCATTAACCGGGTACCAATTCTCCCACACAGCTTGAACATTATAGCCAAGTATTAATATATGCTCATTTCCTACCCTACTTTTAGGCTTTTTTAGTAGGGAATGGACGTGCTTCAACACACTAAATGGAAAAAGTGGTATAGTCACTATAACAACTCTGTTTGGAATTTGTGCAAGAACAAAAAGTACCATTTAAACTAAATTGACTGTGAATATTAACACAAGTGCAGTAAAAATGTAACCTTTCCATTAGAGGAGCCGAAACCGCCATAAATAGTCAATTGGAAAAGCACGTAGGCCGGGTACTAAAATGCTAAAATCCGATAGGTTCGGTACCAATTTAGCATTATCAACTAAACTAAGTGTTAACTGTAAAATTTGAGAAATACAGTCACATTCATTAATATAATACAAATGCAGTCAAGACTTAACCTTTCCATTAGAGGATCCGAACCCTCCGTAATCAGACCCGTCATCATCACAACACCTAGCACCTAATTACTATAACAACTATGTTTAAAATTTGTGCAAGAACAAAAGGTATCAATTTACCTGTAAACTGATTGCGAATATTGACAAATAGAATCAAAGTCAAAATGTAACCTTTCCATTAGATAAATTGATACTTTTTGGAAAAGCATGTAGGTTGGGTACTAAATTGCTAAAAGATGATAGGTTGGGTACCAATTTAGCATTTTTTTCCGGAATTTGTGCCAGAACAGAGTAGGAATTAAACTAAACTGATTGTGAAAATCGACAAATAAAGTCACACTCATCAATACAAGTGCAGTTAAAATGTAACCTTTCTATTAGAGGAGGATCCGAATCCGCCGCAATCGGAGCGATCATCATCGTGGCATAGTTACTCAACGATCTACTCTAAACTCAAGTACAGATATATAATAGAGACCCTATTTATAAACTCAATTTACTCTAAAACCCTAAAAACTATGCTTAAAAGTGGCACAGTTACTGTAACAACTCTGTTTAAAATTTGTGCTAGACCAGAAAATATCAATTAAAATAAACTGATTGCAAAATTGACAAATACAGCCACAGTCATCAATACAAGTGCAGTCAAAATGTAACCTTTCCATTAGAGGAGCCGAAACTGCCATAATCGGAGTGATCATCATCGTAATTCCATGAAAACATCAAAAGAAAACAATAGTCTAAGACTTAATCGATAGTTATTCCATTTTAAGATGTCACGGATTTACCTAAAAAGTGGTATAGTTACTATGATAACTATTTTTAGAGCTTGTGGAAGAACACAAACAATCAATTAAACTATATTGATTGCGAAAATTAACAAACACAGCCACACCCATTAATACAAGCACAGTAAAAATATAACCTTTCCATTAGACGATTTGAACCCGCCATACTCTATCATCATCATAACACCTCGCATCATTCTCCGAGTCTTGCAACGGGAGCTGAATCTGAGCCAAAGTCAAATAATTAGGCTCATCCTCAGAAGTGTGTGTACCCAACACCATCTTATGCACCGGATAGTCTTTCCCAACAGGCTCTTCTGGGTCCGGTAGCCACTCGATTGTCAACAAAGGCCACTCGAGCGCGTGCGTTATGATCAGGTCGTATAAAAACGGCGTGTTACTAGTTCCTAATATATATGCCTAACGAATCCTCAATTTACTCTAAGACCCTAAAATATGCCTAAAAGGTGGCATAGTTACTATAATAACTCCCTTTGGAATTTGTACAACAACAGAAAGTATCAATTAAACTAAATTCAATGTGAAAATCGACAAATACAGTCACACCCATCAACGCAAGTGCAGTCAAAATATAACCTTTCCATCAGAAAGTATCAATTAAACTACATGTAGCATACATACCTAAGTTTAAAAGAGATTTGAACTATGGGTTTTTGATATTTAAGTCTCGAATTATGTACTAAGTGATCATTTCCCCCAATAACGACTCCCTTTCGAATTTGTGCAAGAACAGAAATTAATAATTAAACTAAACTGATTGCGAAAATCGACAAAGACAGTCACACTCATCAATACAGGCACAGTAAAAATGTAACATTTCCATTAGCCGATCCGAACCCGCCATACTCACTCCGACCATCATCATAACATCTAGCATCATTCTCCGAATCTTGCAACGGGAGCTGAACCTGAGCCAAAGTTAAGTAATTCGGGTCATCTTCCGAAGTGTGTGTACCCAACACCATTTTATGCACCGAATAGTCTTTTCCGGAAGGCTCTTTTGGGTCCGGTAGTCACTCAACAGTCAGCGAAGGCCACTTGAGCGCGTGTGTTATGATCAGATCGTATAGGAACGGCATGTTACTAGTTCCTAACGAATCCTCAATTTACTCTAAGACCCTAAAATATGCCTAAAAGGTTGCATAGTTACTATAATAACTCCCTTTGGAATTTGTGCAACAACAGAAAGTATCAATTAAACTAAATTCAATGTGAAAATCGACAAATACAGTCACACCCATCAACGCAAGTGCAGTCAAAATATAACCTTTCCATCAGAAAGTATCAATTAAACTACATGTAGCATACATACCTAAGTTCAAAAGAGATTTGAACTATGGGTTTTTGATATTTAAGTCTCGAATTATGTACTAAGTGATCATTTCCCCCAATAATGACTCCCTTTCGAATTTGTGCAAGAACAGAAATTAATAATTAAACTAAACTGATTGCGAAAATCGACAAAGACAGTCACACTCATCAATACAAGCACAGTAAAAATGTAACATTTCCATTAGCCGATCCGAACCCGCCATACTCACTCCGACCATCATCATAACATCTAGCATCATTCTCCGAATCTTGCAACGGGAGCTGAACCTGAGCCAAAGTTAAGTAATTCGGGTCATCTTCTGAAGTGTGTGTACCCAACACCATTTTATGCACCGAATAGTCTTTTCCGGAAGGCTCTTCTGGGTCCGGTAGCCACTCAACAGTCAGCGAAGGCCACTCGAGCACGTGTGTTATGATCAGATCGTATAGGAACGGCATGTTACTAGTTCCTAATATATATGCCCAACGGACCCTCAGTCACTCATCAGTACAAGTGCTGTCAAAATGTAACCTTTCCATTAGTTCCTAGAGACCCTATTCATAAACTCAATTTACTCTAAAACCCTAAAATATATGCCTAAAAAGTGGCATAGTTACTATAACAACTCCCTTTGGAATTTGTGCAAGAACATAAAGTATCAATTAAACTAAACTGATTGTAAATATTGCCAATTAAACTAATTTATGCAAGAACAGAAAGTATCAAGTTAAACTAAACTGATTCTAAATATTAACAAATAGAGTCACAGTCACCAACACAAGTACAGTAAAAATGTAACCTTTCCATTAGACGATCCGAACCCGCCATACTCACTCCGGTCATCATCATAACATCTAGCATCATTCTCCGAATCTTGCAACGGGAGCTGAACCTGAGCCAAAGTTAAGTAATTCGGCTCATCTTCAGAAGTGTGTGTACCCAATACCATTTTATGCACAGAATAGTCTTTTCCGGAAGGCTCTTCTGGGTCCGGTAGCCACTCGACAGTCAGCGAAGGCCACTCGAGCGCATGCGTTATGATTAAATCGTATAGGAACGGTGTGTTCTTCTTCCATATCTTGTATTCTTCGTTTATTAATCGCTCTTCTATCTCTGTTCTTATTTCGTACTCGTCTTTCACCATTTTTGATGGGGGGGTTGGTTTTCTCGCTCTCAATAATTATCAATTACTAAATAGGTTTTGGAGGGAGATTGATTGTGGTGGTGTTAAAGGCAGAGAGTGTTGCCGCCTGAGGTTTTAACGTCTGAATTTGGGTATAGCCCACTTATCATTTCACTCTAACCCGGCCCACTTAATTTACATTTTATTTTATTTTAAAATTCAAAGCTGTCTTTTATTTATTCAAATCAGATACAAGTAAAGTAGTCTTTGCTATTTTTATCGGAACTTTATTACTATTCAAATTACTATTCAATTAATAACTAAGCATTTTGGTGCCCATATTTGGTCTCACAAATTTACAAGATACATGTTTTTCTCAGCCATATTTCTAGCATGAACGGCTAACGGCTAACGGCTTTGGAAGGTATTAATTAAGTTTTAGTCAATGGTGGAAACTCATTTAAGTTTTTAGTTCGGTTTAATAATTAACGTATTATCTAGACATGGGACAGAATTTCCGTTTGCCGTTTATTCTCCTTTCTCTATATATATGTCTTTTCTATATCGACATATATACATATAAATCGTTGGCGTGAGTCAATCTGCAGAATTTGACGGGATTCGTCACCTCTATTATTCAGCTATTGATATTTTATCTGAGTTAGTTTCAGGTCGCGTCCTTATGAATTTCTATATTAAGTTTTAGGCCATTTATAGGCGGGCCAGTCACAACGCGGCTGAAAACACTCTATGGCCACTGAAAACTGTCTATGAATCATTTTTGATATTTTTTTTTGGATTATTATGCACTTTTGAAAACTAAGTGTGGCTTTTAAAAAAAACATAACTTAATCAATGGTTTTAATATAAATTTTTAAATTTTATCAAATTAGAGCTCAATTTCATATTGTTCAATATTTTTAAGGACCATATTATGATTTATCCATTTTTACCTAATTTACATATTCAAAGAAAACACTTATTTGGCATAATGTTGCACAACAATAGTACCATAACACAGTTCACTTCCCACTTAACTATACATACCAACCAACTTCTGCAATACCCAACACTACACCAACTAGGCCTTAAGTTCCTATACTACACGTGCCACCCAAAACATTTAACACTTGAGTTTCGTCCAAAAGGTCAAACATGCCTCGACCCCTATACATATAAACATCCGCCTATAAAAGATACAATAAAATACAAACAAAGAGAAAAAAAATATTCCAAAATTCCAAAATTCTTGTTCTGGTTTGAATAACTAGGTTCTAAAAAGAAAAAAAAAACTATTAATTATTTTTAATTAATTAGTTTAAAATTATTTGAATTAATTTAAAAAGAACTTTAACACCATCTAAAATACTTCTATCCGCTTGTTCTAAATGGAATTAGGGCGTGCAAGCGATAATGAAAAAACAATCGAACAATGCTTAAATCCCGTTGTTCTGGTATGGTTGTCTTTCATTGTGTTTGATCCTGGGCAGGAGCAATTCGTTCTGAACGATTCTCACCTTATAAAAATTCTTCCAAACTTCTTTGGTTTAAATAGTGAGAGCCCTTACTCACATCTCGAGTATTTCGCCGATTTATACCGCTTGGTGTATAACGATCGAATCCCACTTGATCGGATACAAATAAAGTTGTTGTGCTTTTCCCTGAAAGAAAATTCCTTAGAATGGTACAAAAATCTACCAAGAAATACGTTTAGAACATTGAGTGCTATGCTAGATTGCTTTCTTAAGCACTTCTACCCAACTTCTCGTCTAGCCGATTCTTGTAACCAAGTTCAAAACTTTCTAACTGAACCTTCTGAAGCTTAGCACGAAGTGTGGTATAGATCTAACAAATTTCTTAGAGATTGCCCATCCAATGGAATTCCTTTAGCAATGAAGATCAGAATCTTCTATACCTCTCTTAAACCGGAATGGAAACAAATGGTAGGTACCTTTACCTTAGGTCAATTTACCTCTCTAAGTCAACAAAGGAATTGAAAAGGTTATGCTTAATCACTCATATCAGCCCAAGTTGGGAACAATCAAAGGAGCCTGAACAACATAAAGACTCAATCAGTCAAGTCCAAGAAGTCTCAAGTATCGAATCTCATCCAATCTTTCACTCACCTTTTAACAATGAATCAAGTAATTCATCCACTATGGGAAATGATAATCCAAAAGAAAATAATTATAATAAAAACTTGGAATAGAGAACTTGCTCAAACTATGGGACAGTCTGTTGAACCAATCTTCAATTATATGATATTGAATTATGTTTTGATGATAATAAAATGGAATTTTAGATACATAACAAAGTGCCATAATACTAATATTTTCAATGAGTATATTTCAGATATTCACAGATAATAAACTATATTGATAAATAAGTGAACAAATAATCATAAACCAAATAAATGAACTACAATTGTCAAAGAAGAATAACCATGGACTAATAATTTAATTGGAACAATTAACTACACTAGTATGAAATTGTCCAATTCTGTATAGACAATTTCAACCGGTTAGAATTTATTCTAAAATTCTAATCGGCTGGATACAGTGTTAGAATCCATTGAATTTTGAAATTCGAATGGGATGCCCTAAAAATGGCTACTAACTACTCCAACACTATAAATAGACCTCAAGACTCCAGAAAAAACATATGATGCTGCCACAAACTCAAATACAAAGGTCTTGGTATTATATTTCATTCGACGGCGAAACCTTGCCAGTTTCAATACTCACCTACGACATCAAACCTTCACACCAAGCCTCACAGCTCTCAAATATCATAAGTTTATTCATATCATATTGTGAGAAGAGAGTTTATAGTTTGTGAGATCATTTTGACTTTTGTTGCTTAGAGTGTGTGTGATCTAGCCTGTTTTAACCATCGATAACATCGATAGATTGGTTTTAAACAAGGTTGTTTTTAAGCTTGTTGGTTCTACAATTTGTGTACAACTTCAAGTAGGAAAACTTGTTTGGATCGTAGATCAAAAGTCTCACTTCGAGATTAGAGTTTTTGACTGCTTTATCCATCAAGGAAAAACTATTACTTGCATAGTTTTGCCCTTAAGGAGAAAAACGAGGTCGTGGGTAGCTCTGCCACTAAGGAAGAGTGTTGGAAATGGTAGCTCTACTCTAAAATAAGAGTGTTTGTAAAGGGTATGCTGGTCTAAAGAAAGTATATGTTCTAATATAAATAGATTAAGGTCCTGTTAGACTTGGAGACCGGACCTAATCTAACATCGAGGCGTACGTGGATAAATCACTGTGTCAAGTACTTTCTATCCTTACTCTTTATTTATCAAGTTCATCATATTATTATATTTATCGAATACCTTGATATTTAGAATAATCGTTATTGTTATACTTAAACTGCATATTGACTTAGAGCTGACTATATCTAAAGAAAACAAACTAGATCATACTCTCGGTGACGCGATCTGTTTGTCGATAGCTGGATAGTCCGAAGCAAACAAGTTGAATTAACCTTTAGGTTTACATATTCACTTGTCGATAGCTGGACAGGTTAGAACACATATAAAGTCAACCATAGTTGATAACGTAGTTAGGTGATAGGTGAATTAATTAGGTGGCCTTAGGACTGGTCCTGACCAGAAACCATCGTACCTGAATCCCGACCCCGGCCCGACAAACATCGGGACCCAAGAATTAGGGTATCTGATAGTTCGGATACCCGACAGGTCGGGATGATACAATCTCGATAAATCTTAAGTTCATAAAAAAGAAGAGGATTGCACACAAATTTATATTGCTACTTAAAAGAATAATTGCGTACACACATGACACAGTAGCTTCACTTCCTTTGTTTTAATCGTTGTTTGGTTTGAATATCATTCCCTCTAAATAAATTACTTTTTGAATCTTTATTAGATCTTGCTCGAAATACAACTTTTATGTACTACCACTTTTTCTTACTTTGAAGACATGTTCGATAACACCTGTTCAAATGTGTTACTAAAATAAATAAATAAAACTGTCAAAAGTAGGTATGAAACTAGAAACTTCACAAGACATGCAAAAAAATATATATAATCAGCTTTATAATGCTGAAAAAAGCTGAAAAAGGGTGAAAAATAGCTTTAAGTTATATAAGTAATTAAACATTTAATATTTTTTAATACTATTCGGTTCGGGACGAGTACCCGACGGGTATTAAGTATCACACCCGTTCCTGATCCCGAAACCAATCGGGTTGAGAGAGAACTGAATCGGGACGGGACTGTATCGGGGATGGATCGGGGCGGGCGTCGGGAACGGGTCGGGTAGCGGGATTTTTTCCCACCCCTACTTAATTGTTTTCGTGTTAATTCCCTCTAAATACATTACTTTTTGAATCTTTATTAGATATTGCTCGAAATACAACTTTTATGTACTACCATATTTTCTTACTTTGAAGGCATGTTCGATAACACCTGTTCAAATGTGTTACTAAAATAAAAAACTATCAAAATTAGGTATGAAACCAGAAACATCACAAGACATGCAAAAAAAAATTGAAAATCAGCTTTATAATGCTAAAAAAAGCTGAAAAAGGCTGAAAAATAGCTTTAAGTTATAACAGTAATTAAACATTTAATACGTTTAATACTATTCGGGTCCGGTAGGGTCGGGACGAGTACCCGACGGGTATTAAGTATCACACTTGTTTCTGATCTCGAAACCAATCGGGTCGGGAGAGGACTGAATCGGGACTGTATCGGGGATGGATCGGGGCGGGTGTCGGGAACGGGTCGGGTAGCCGGATTTTTTCCCACCCCTACTTAATTGTATTCGTGTTAATTGGCTATTTATAAACTGCTAAAGTAATATACTTATTTATAAATATTATATTCCGCTACATATACTTGATGTTTTAAATTATATATTTTTATTTATAAATACTACAATCAACACTACCCTCTGATTTTATAACTTAATGATTTTTTTTTTTAAATCAGTCAAATTTACCTCCCCCATCCCACCCCATCACATAAGTTTGCCATAAGGCTTAACACAATCTATTGCTCATTTTGCGGGACAATAGATCCTAAACTTGTTAAGAAGAGGAAGTGGAAAGATAAGAAAATATGGGATAAAAATGAAAAAAAATAACTAAACGAAAACTGAGTGAAAAATTTGCTGTTAATCTAAGAAGTGGCCGAAATATTAGTAAATCTACTCTATCTTACAAAAAAATAAACCGCAACAAACTAACGAGCCAGTGATTGGTAACCCTATTAAAGATGAAAAAGAGGAAGAGAGTATTAATGTTCAAAAAAATTCCGATCCTAATATAGTAGTCTTACCTTCTTTTCCGCATCTATTAGGGAAACCTGAAAACCAAGCTCAACAAGACTTAATTAAGCCAATGGTAGAGGAAATGACCCACCAGATCCCACTAGAATAAGCCATTAAGGAAATTCATTGGGTAACAAAATATTTTAAAGACCTAGTGTCTTAACCCATGCGAACCAAATTCTGTAAGAGGCATTCTTCACTGAGCGTATTGGTGGCTCGAATCCAAACATCATAGAGACTAGTGAATCATTGTCGGAGACCAATAGTGATTCAAAAGACGAATAAGTAACTTATAGGATAGTGTCACTTAGGGTAAAGCCCATTACTCAACAAAAATTAGAGCCTAAACCAAGAGTAATCACACTGCATAAAGCAATAAATTCTTACATGCCACCTCATAAGAGGCATGCGAAACCAAAAGTAAACGAGGAAATGTATGGTGATGAATATGAGGTAAATGTATGGTGATGAATATGAGGTTAGTGACATTGGTAAAAAAAAGAACACTGTCAGTGTTTGATTTCATAATATTTGACTCAAGCCCTTTAATTTAGGATACGGTGAAAATACTCATTGTAGGTTAGTATAATTAAATAATTATTTTTAATTGAAAAATAAATAACTTTTTTAAAAATATACACTTATGTGAGACTTAAAGTTAACATGTATATGTGGTGTTTAAATATTATTTAAATGATGACGTGGTTACATTTAACAAGAAAAACTTAACGCAGTTAGCCGCGGCTGATTTGCTATCTGCTGGACATATTTTCTAAGTTCACCATTGTCGACAAAGTACAATTGTTAAACTAATAGAAAGCATATTTCGAAGATTAAACCGAATAATTTATTAAGAATAAGGTGATAACATATGTCCGAAATAGGAAAAAAGAGTTACAAGACACGTATTACTCATGAGAATGAGATTAATACTCTAATTTTTTATATATAATAAGTCAACCTAGAAGTTGGGTGAGTTTGCTAAATAATTATAAATATCCATGCTTATTATTACCATATTTTCATGATTTAATCACACTATTTCTCTCTCTTCAAGCACTCAAAATTCTATTAAATCCTCTCAATTTTTATTGTATCTTTATAGAAATACGTGTCGTACTGGGCACGATCACTAATATATATATATAATAAGGTGGGTAGGTGTAAACACTCAAAAATTGTTTAAAAAATCTTTTTTTTCTTATCCTTTTCACTTGTATAGCAACGTGATTGGTCATAAAAAAATGTAAATAGACTTTTCGATTATCATATGTCTTTAAATATCACACAATTAATGGGTTGTTTACTCATTTATCATAGATACATATTATTTGTGTAAAAGTCATTTTTTCCCTATCATTTGTACGAGTGAGTTAAATGACTAAAACGAGAAAACAAAAGGCCAGCTTACACAAGTGAAAAAATTTGTGAATCATTGAGAATATACGGGTTACGTGAAGCTATCACTGTCCCTATTTTTATGGTGTATGGCTCATGTTCTTCTTAACTTGAGTTTGTAAAATAAAATTAGACTTTTTTTTAAGGTTGTGTTTGAACTGTAATTTTATTTTATTTTTGTGTGGCACTTTTTTTCCCAGCTTGTGTTGAGTATGGTTTAATGAGGCCATTTTGTAATGTCTTTTTGTTAAATTTTTAAGTTCACAAAATAAAAATTATTTGTCTAACATTTTCACGAAGTATAAATTAATAAAAACATAAAACGACAAAACAATTATGTCGGTAATTTAAAATAAAATATACATTCTAATCGAAATGTTGGTAACTACGAGATAATTTTAGTAATTTTACTATATGATGATAAAATGGGGTAAAAAAATAAAACTGGAGTAGTAGAAGATAGTCAACAAAATTAAACAACGATGATGAAAACCAAGTGGAAAATAAAATAAAATGGATGCCTACGACAAACTAGTAGAATTTACAATGAAAGACAAGTTCGGAAAATAGTAAATGTGAAACTTATGCAAATATATGAAAATGAAAAAAAGTTCAGAAAAAAGTTACTTAGTCATAAACCAACCATCACTCTCGAATCGTGGAACTTGAATTTTTATAGGTTTGGCTAACGAGTGCCTATGAAGCATTATAATCAAACACTATTAAATCATATCAAATCATCATGCTATTTACAAAATAAATTTAATTTTATATTTCATAAACATAAGTTATGAAAACAATATTAATAAATTATCCTATTTATCATTTGAAAACAAAATATAAACATCCTTAACCAATGCAAGGGGGGCATTGGTTAGTTTTTTCCTAAAACGGTAAGTGTTAATACCCAATTAATACCTTCTGTTATTAGAAAGTACCGATTTCGGACATCAACTATTAATATTCTCAATTTGGGACCTGGACTAATAATAATAGTCCAATTTAGGGCATTCCGTCTAAATTAATACTTAAAAATTTGATTTTATGATTTTACTCCTTATACAAGATTGATCTCAACCACAACTTTCAACATTTGATGGTTAGAAATGTTAATTAATATCAACTATCATATTGATCCAAATGATACAAATAAACTAAATAAATAATTAGTTATAATTAATAATGTATATATTTAGTTACAAATATACATTTTAAATAAACAAAACTACACACACATCATATATGTATATATGATACATATATACATATTGGGTAATGGCGAAGGGTCGAAGACATATACGTCGGGGAAGATGGGTGATTGGATGGTATCATGGTGGGCGATGGTGGCAACGACGAGTCAGATGGGCTGGTGGGGGAGGAGGGGTGTTTGATGGTGGGTGGAATTGGGGGTTGGTGGTGGAGGGTGTATCTTTTTTATATTTATTTCTCTATATGTATAAACGTGTATACATATGTTTTTATTTTTATTTTTATAAAAGTATAAATATTCTAAAAAATACTATTACTTATTACTATTTTTTTAGTTTGTTTAGTATACATTTATTTATAGTTAGTACAATTCATATACTTCTCTTAAATTTTATGTTTGGTATAGTTATTTTAAAAATAATTTAAAATGACCTTTGTTGGGTATTTCTTTAAAGTTGTGGGACTAAATTACAAATAACGATAGTTGATTTGTAATTTGATGAATCTTCCCTTAAATATGGATGATAAATGTTTTGTGACATCATTATTTCCGATCAATTTAAACGGAATGTCCTATATTGGAGAATTATTATTAGTCCAAGTCTCAAATTGGGAATGTTAATAGTTGACGTCCGAAATCGGTAGTTTGTAATAGTAAAAGGTACTAATTGGGCATTAAGTCACACTATAATCAATTTCGCTCTGATACCAATTTTTTAATTATTTATCCTTTCAGTTAATTAACTAAAAAAAGTCATACATAATTTTTTTTTCCACACACACACAAAAATTTATATATACATGTGGGGGTATATATTTTTTTCATAGAATTATGCCGACACAACAGAGGGTTTGCTTTGTCTAGAAAAAAAAGTATGTATAAGTATTTTATTTTTTTCTCACATAGACGGGAGAGATAAAAAATTTCAAAACTTCCATTTTCCTTCTTGTTCATTAATCGGAAATCAAGACAAAGCGGGCACTATGGTGAGCGTGAAAATCCCCGATCCCATTCCGATCTCGATATGTAGAATCGTCTTGCGCCATAGGTACTGATATTGTTTGGGAAACATGGTCCAAGCCCATAAATTTTCTAAATAAAAATAACTATGAGAGCCATAATTTAAATTATTTAATATGGAGAAAATAATGAGTTATAGAGAAGAAAAGACTAAACAGGAAAACCTTTCAATCAATTAGTTTATAGAAAATTATTCGTTTTTGATTTATATACTTCAGAGTCATTATCTCGTCATTACTACATTACTTCAAATTAGTATGAAAGATGCATAAACTCGCATGACTATAATTAAGGACACCAAATCAATAATTTTTTAGGGCATGACACAATATTAAAATTTTAATTTGTCCACGTATAAAAAACGGGCAAAAACTGCAAAAAGAAAATTTAAGTAATGGTTAAAGAATAATAGATCTATCAATATCGAGTTTATGAGAAAAATAATTACTGAGAGAACTTCATGTCCTGAGTGGGAAATGTTAGTGCATTTTTCGCAATGTGATGTCCTACTCATGCAATCCTTACAAAACTTGTTACATAGTTGCTTGTCATGTCTATGGCAATAGTCGTAAAAGTTAGTCCCAAACAATGGTTTAAGCCAACTTGGTTCATATGCAACCCCGATTTTCATGTTATAGCTGAACTAACAATAATAAATCAAACAAGTAAACACATTTTAAATTATGGATTCATGCATGTTTGTCACTAAATATAAGTTGTCTATACAGATATTAGAACAAGTGAAAAGTAACTTTTAGCATTTGAAGTTCATGTAGAAGATTCTGGATGTTTTATATTCTAATAAATCAGACTCAAACTTTTCCAATAAAAAGTAATTAAGTAGAAAACGTAGAATCGATGTGTCTTTATAATATCCATACATACGCGGACACGACTAACAGGCGATGAACTAACCAAATTCAACTAATGAAGGGGTGGTGCTTTGATGCAATCCCTTACGGCCAATTTCGATGAAATTAAACTTATGCAATCCCTATTTGATGAAATTAAATGTAGTTTTGGGAAGCAACGCTGACTCTGAGTCAGAGTGACTCAGAGTCCACAGTCATTAGATATTGCTACAACGCATTTCATATTTTAACTGTAGCAATATCCAATGGTTGTGGACTCTGAGTCACCTTGACTCAGAGTCACCTACGCTGCATCCGTAGTTTTGGTATTTTAACTGATGTACTTACTATTTTTCGCTTTCTTGCTGCTATTCTAATCGTTTCAGAACCATACGACGCTTGGATGAAGGTTGTGGATTTATATATATTCTCGATACAAAGTAAAGGTCACGATATATATATACATAACACGTGTCTGCGCTATTAATTTGGTCAAATTCTCGATACAAGACGCATATTTGTGTTACAGTCGTGAAGACATAGAGATTTACATTAATCAAATCATGATTTGAAGCGTTTTTTTATAAAAATGTCCAAGTTGATGTCTAACTTGATGTATATATATCCTCACCTATATATATATATATACATATTAAATTCACCCTATTCATATAAGTTAAATGTTTACCATTAACGAATATTCATCGATAAAAACTGTGTATATTGAGAGAGAGAAACCTGGATGATGAAGTGAATCAGATTTTAACTTTCTTAGATTGCAGTTAGTTTTGATCGGATCAAAACATCAGATGAGTGAGGATTCATATGTTTTTGTATGTATGTTCCTGTAGAAACTCTTCTCTCTCTCTCTCATGTTCTGTGCAAAACAAATTAATACAAATACTATGTAATTACGCCGAAAGCTAAGGGGTATTTTGGTCTGGCCGCACATATTTCATTTACTTCCCTAAAAAAGTGGCGAAAAAATAAAAAAAATCCACCCAAAAGCTGGATTATGGAATTTTAGATTTTTTAGATTATTTGGGCAAAAAATCCAAATTTTTAAAAGCAAAAAAATCATAGAAACCAAACACACAAGGATTTTAAAAATCAGAAAATCACCTAAAATAATCTGATCCCAAACACACCCTATATTATTGTTGAATTTTATCAGATAGACAAAATGTTATAAATTCAGAAAATATCTATTAATATCCTGATCCTAGAGTTATGTGCAGATTTTATTATTATGTACAGAAGAAAAAATACGCTGCACAGAATTACTATTCTGTGTACAATATTTTCGTTCGTGTTATTATACATTATTATATATTTCGTTGTTAAACAAGAATTTTTATAAACAAAATCCATAGTCCAGTTTACTAACCTCAATTTGTTTTTGTTTTTTTAATATAACCAATTTACTATCTATATAAAATAATCATTTATATTTTGCTTGAAATTCATCATGGTTGGCCTGAAAATTATTATTATGCTCTGAAAGCAAAATGCCAAAACCGAAACAAAAATAGGCATTACCACATAATAGGCAACAAATGAGTCATCGAAAATAAATACTACAATCATAAATTATCCAAATAAGAAAAAAACTTAGAAACAAAGTGTTCGAAAACTTAATGGGTTCAAATGACCCAAATTACACAACAAGTCGGCAAGAGAATTCTTCACGGACAGTTGGGCCCGACTTTACTCAGAGTGGAGAGTATGTTTTTGGGATCGATTCTAAGCATCCCTGCGATTGCCTTGGCAATCACTTTCACCAGTTTCTGGATCTGTTTGACATTCATAGTCACTTCACCATCTCCGACTGCTCCCTCTCGAACTTCTCTGCTATGGCTTTCCCTCTTGCCTCTCAAAAAAATCTCTGCTACTCTAATATCAGCCTTAAGATATTCATTCCTAACAATGAGTAGTCTTTCCATTTCAGGTTCTTCCTTTAAAGCTTGGTCACATGAATTTAAGTAATTTGCTCAAAATACTATAAATTATTCGATAAAATTTCAAGAACACGAACCATAATCCAATAGGACATTGCATAATATAAATGGAAAAAAAAATCTAGTGAATCTAAATTTAATCTCAATAAAACAAGGTGTCAAACTTCCATTGAGCCACAAAAATTGGGGCTCAAGAGTTTTCTTTCCATCAAGTTTAACCACACGAGTATGGCTTTTCTACCACTAAGGTAGGCCCGAACTTCTTAGGAAATAGCTTAACATAAGCTTTGCCAATGACAAGTACGACTACATTTATAGGAGAGATCAAGTTCGCAAGCATTATCTCACTTTTGACGAAAAATCATCATCTTTTTGTTCATTTTCCGAGACTGCCTTGGGTCCCCAGGTCCACAGTTCGAAGAAAAGTTTAAACCTCGTTTGTCCCGACGAGCACTATGCTCGGGCCGGTTCCTTGGCCGTCAAGATTACTGGCCATTGTCGCGACTCTCAATTCGGGGACAAGACCCGTGAAGAGATTTATCATCATGCGTTTGAATTTTCTATCCCCAGCAGGACGAGAATTGTTATTCTTCATCACAATGATGTCAAATTTTCTCATCCAACACCAATTGGGTGATGAGCTCTGAAGAACTTGGTGAATTTAGATTCACGATACTCTTTATAAAATAATGATTCTGAATTGTGGTGTAGCTCTAATTCAAATAAGTATCTCTATATATCTGTGTAGAAGAAAAATTATGTGATAGAACATAAAAATTAGACCCTAATATTTTATTCGGGTAATAATCAACCCACTTTATAAATGGTATCCAACGCTTAAATGGGTCATCTCATACTTTTTATAGGAATTGAGGTGTTACTACCAAAAGCCCAAGCCCAATCAAATGGGGACCCATGTCTGAAAAATCCCTGGGATGAAGACATTTGTCAATATCCTAGAAGGCGCAGTTGCCTATAAATAGCCAACTACCCCTCCTAGAAAAGGACCAGAAAATCTATCCAAAAAATATAGAGAGAAGTTAAGAAAATGGAGAAACTAACCAAAGCATATCACTTCGAGAAATAAACCGAGAAAAGACAGCCGAGCACCGAATAAAAGGGGAGAAAGATCAAGACGAGAGATTAAATAGTCATATCGAGCACAATTGTAAAACCGAAATACTAATCCGAGCAAATGTAATAGTCCGAACAAGGATAATAATCCGAGCAATAATAAAGATCAGGAAGTGTCCTTTATTCACGGTTGATTTACCATTATATCATTGTTGAAAAGCCTAACGCGACCGACCAAAGTTATGGCTTTATCAAATGGCGCCGTTCCCGGGAATCATCTAGTTCCCAACTAGCTTAGAATTCGAATACCAATACTCTGCCAGACGAGCGACAATGGTTACCAATGTAGAGGAAACCCATCCCGAGATAGTAGAAACCAATAACCAAAACACGCAAATTAGCCAACAAGACCTCGACGATCTACTCGCTATCCGCGACAGATATGAAGCTATCCAATCCGGAAACCAACCAACAACCTCCTACGTCAACCAAGAACAACCGGTCGAACCACCCCGACATTTCGTCGAAGGGATTGTCGACGAACACCCTTCGTCCTCGGAGGACGAACAAGACGTGCCCGTATTAAGGCATGCACGAAGACGCTTAACCGGGTCCCAAGCAGGGCCGAGCTCAAGAGTCCCTTTGCCTACAGTCTCGGTCAACTCCGGTGCTCGTTTACAAACGGACGAAGCTCATCAGTTTGGCATGCCCGAGGATCATGTACTCGGACAGTCGCCCGGACTACCGATTAATCCTCCGAGGATGATTACACCACCCACGGTGGAGATGCAACACGTTGTTCCGTTAGCCGATGAAAGGAACTACGCCCAGCTGCAAGCTCAGCTGGCGGCATGCATGACGGCCATGACAGCGGCCGGCATCTTATTGCCAGTTATCCAACCCGACAAAGACCCACGCCATGAAGTGGAAGATTCTGCCTACAGGGCCGCCCTGGAGGCAGCGGGTCGGCGACCCGATACAAGATTCCCCCACCAAGGGGGCAATGTCCCAATAACTATCGTCCATCCGAACACTCATATGGAACGTGTCCACACAAACACGAAGGACAGTAGATATCCCGAATACAGGATCGGGGAAGGATATGGCCCACCACCACATTAGGGAGGATACCCTCCCCCCTACCAAGTCACGGATGACGCGTTCCAACAGGCTTGGAACGTATGCCAAGAAACCCCGTGTGCTGAACAGTTCACGCGGTACCGCAATCCTATGGGATTCGTTATCCCCGAATTCAGGCTCTATGATGGGAAGAGTTGCCCTATCGACCATCTGAGGCACTACAAGACGAAGATGGAACTGTGGAGTGATGACCATGCACTGATGTGCAAAATTTTCAAAAACAGCTTGGGTCAAGAGGCTTCGTCATGGTATCACAACTTACCACGGGGCTCCATTAGAGACTGGGCAGAATTGCTAAGAGCATACTCCACCCGATACGCTGCTCATCGGAAAAAGAAGGTTAGTATCGAAACCCTTCTTAAAATGGCGATGATGCCAAATGAAAGGCTCAACGATTACTGCATACGTTTTATCGACGTAGCAAACCAGATTCCACGATATGCCAATAATATAGCCATCCAAAACTTTATCAATTCCATCCCTAATGGCTATTGGGCGAGAAGGAAGTTCATAGGCAAAAACTTTCCGACCACTGATTCCCTGCTAGCCTATTGTACCCACCTCACCGATAAAAACGACGAACTGCGTTTCCTCAACCGAACTCTACCAAGAAGAGAGTCGGTCCGCGAGGCACAGGTGGGTCGCAAAAGAGTTAGAAATAACCAGGGAGAAGCATTCCAACCGACCAGAAAGGGCAAAGAGCCCGAGGTCCATAGCAGGGTAGAGCGACCACAAGCATTAGAGCCCAAACCGCTCCAAATCGCATACCCAACACCGACCAACGAACATAAACTGCTCCAGCTCACCTACCCAATGCCACCCAAGCCGTTTCAACAAGGTCGGCCCTAAGAGAGGGAACATCGAAACAATTTCGGACCGGTCAAGCTGCGATACACCTTCGACTTGTCTGCTGAAGATATCCTCAAGGATATATGCAGGGAAAGTTGGTATTCCCGACCGCAACCGATCAACACTCCCCCCAATCAGAGAGATTCTAAGCTTTTCTGTGCATATCATGAGGATCACGGCTATCTCACTGAGCATTGCCGTAACCTGTGATGGAGAATGAACCAGTGGGGCGATGCAGGATACCTAGCCAAGTTCATCAAAGGAGCTGGGAATAAAGGCAAACAATTGGCCATCGAGGGATCCGACAACCGGCAAGGCAAAACGATCAACGTCGTTCATATGACAAGACCCAAGGGCCCCGGTGGGGAACGGTCGCGACAACGGCAGCTGGCCCACTTTGGCCAAGTAGCCAAGGCATCACAGGCGTCGACCTCTAAACGACAGTGCACACAACGACGACATCCGCCCATTTCTTTCTCAGATCTTTACGAAGAAGGGGTGATTTACCCCATGGAGACGCCATTAACCTTCGAGTTCAAATTGGCCTAGACACGGTCAGCAGGGTACTTGTCAACCAAGGAGCCTCTTGTGATATCATGTACAGGGAGCTCTTCGACAAAATGGAACTCAAGCTGCAAGATCTACAACCTACTGACGTCACGCTGATCGGATTCATCTCCGAAACGACTAAACCATTGGGAAAGATCGTCCTCAGTGTCACAACCGGGTCCGTGTCGGTTCCCGTAGAGTTCTTAGTGGTTAATGACCACTCCGGTCACAATGCAATATTGGGCCGACCTTGGTTACATGCCATGAAGGCCATACCCTCAACCTATCACCAAAAGGTCAAATACCCAAATGACAGGGGAGAGATCGAGACAGCCAGAGGATGTCAAGAGGATTCAAGACGCTGCGAGGACATCACCGCGACTCTCCAAAAACAACGAAGCATGGTGGAACAACCCACCAGCACCAAGAAGCTGATCAACCAAATATCCAAAGCCGAAAGGGTTGTCGAAGAACAAGTAGGAGAGACACTCAGGAAGGTGTATATACCAGATATGGACAAGGAGCATTACTTCCTCCTTGGCGACAACCTTCCAAAACAGGAATCCGAGGAGTTAAAAGCATTCCTTCTCAACAACACTGATAAATTCGCCTGGAGTCCTAAAGATATGCCAGGCCTAGACCCCAATACGGCATGCCACCACCTAAGTGTAAACACCGAGTACAAGCCGATAGCACAGAGGAGCAGGAAAGTGTCTGTACAGCACAGAGCAGCTATAATCGCTGAAGTACAAAAGTTATTGGAGGCTGGAGCCATAAGAGAGGTTTACTATCCAAAATGGTTGTCCAACCCGGTCGTCGTCCCTAAGAAGAACGGGAAGGAGAGAGTATGTATAGACTTCACAAACCTCAACAAAGCCTGTCCGAGGGACCACTTTCCCCTTCCAAGGATTGATCAACTGGTGGACGCAACTGCGGGGGCAGAACGGATGACCTTCCTTGACGCATATTCAGGATACCATCAAATTCCCCTCGCCCGCGAAGATCAAGAAAAGACTTCGTTTATATCACCTTTGGGAAATTATTGCTATACGGTAATGCCGTTCGGCCTACGCAATGCGGGAGCAACATACCAAAGGATGATAACAAGGGTATGTCGAGATCATATAGGGAAGACGATGGAGGTATACATAGACGACATGGTCGTCAAGAGCGAAAGAGCCACATCCCACCTTCAAGATATCAGGGACGTTTTCTGAACGCTGGGCGAGCACAAACTGAAACTCAATGCGAGCAAGTGTGCATTTGGCATCAGCAAAGGGAAATTCTTGGGGCATATGGTTAGCCGACGAGGAATAGAGGCTAATCCCGATCAAATAACGGCTCTACGAAACCTAGCAGCGCCCAAGAGTAAGAAACAGGTACAAGAGCTCACGGGAATGATGGCCGCGCTGAGCAGGTTCATTAGCCGATCCGCAGATAAGGGACGGCCATTTTTCGAATCACTCAAGAAGGATAGAAAATTCGTCTGGGACCCGGAATGTGAAGTCTCATTCAACAATCTCAAAGAGTACTTGAGGACATTGCCACTGCTAGTAAGGCCGAACAGAGGAGACATTCTGGCATGCTACCTAGCAGTTTCCGCTACAGCTGTGAGCGCAGTCATCCTAAGAGAAGAAGGTCGCGAACAATTTCCGATCTACTTCGTCAGCAAGACTCTGGTCGAAGCCGAAACACGTTATCTACCCTTGGAAAAGCTGTGCCTGGCGTTGGTCGTCGCAACCAGAAAGTTGCCACACTATTTCATAGCTCATCAGGTCCGGGTATACACAAAATTTCATATCAAAGAGTCACTTCGACGGACAGACATCAGCGGCCGAGTTGCCGCCTGGGGGGTCGAGCTATCCCAATTTCATATCGAGTTCGCACCCCGTCATGCCATAAAGGGATAAGTCCTGGCCGATTTCGTCGCAGAATTCACCGAAGGCTATGACGAGCCTTTGGCACTCTCTCCACAATCACACTGGCAGATACATGTCGACGGATCAGCCACCAAGGACGGATCAGGAGCAGGGATCGTCCTAAAGTCTAGAGAGGGAGCAATCATCGAAAAAAGCATAAAACTGGGCTTCCGAGCTACCAACAATGAGGCAGAATACGAGGCCATGATAAACGGCATGCTCATTGCCCGGTCCCTCAGATGCTCCCACTTAATTGCAAGCTCAGACTCCATGCTCATCGTCAATCAAGCCATCGGCGAGTATCAAGCGAAAGATGATAGAATGATCCTCTACCAAGAGAAAGTCCAAAGCTTGATGGAAACCTTCGAACAGTGCGAGTTAGTAAGAATCAATCGCACCGAAAATGCACATGCCGATGCATTGGCCACCCTAGCCTCGACATTAACATTGACCGACACCCGGTCGATCACAGTTGAACTACTGCCGACCCCGAGCATAATAAAAAGGGTAAATCGGGTGACATCGATACAGTACGAACTAGGTTGGATGGAGGACATGACCCATTATCTGCGAAGTGGAACGCTTCCGGCCGACAAGATAAAAGCGCTGAAAATTACAAGAAAAGCTCCTCGCTTCTGGCTATCCGAGGATGATAAACTATACAAATCCAGTTACCGGGGACCACATCTACTGTGCGTCCCGACCGAGCTACAACTGCCGGTCTTGGAGGAAATCCACGAAGGATCTTGCGGAGCACACATCAAAGGGCGATCCCTTGCAAACAAGGCAGTGACCCAAGGATATTGGTGGCCCTAAATCAAGCGAGACGCCGATGCATACGTCCAACGATGCGACAAGTGCCAACGATTCGCCAAGATACCACGACTCCCTTCATCTATGATGACCCCGGTCTCAGCACCATGGCCGTTCGCTCAATGGGCAATTGATTTGGTCGGTAAACTCCCAAGAGCACCTGGGAATGTGGAATATCTGATCGTTGCGACTGATTATTTCACCAAATGGGTCGAAGATAAACCCCTCCGAGAAATCAAAGCCAGCAACGTCAAACAATTCATTTGGGAATACATCATAACTAGGTTCGGTATACCGTACGCTATAGTCGCCGACAACGGAACCCAGTTCAAAGATGCCAATTTACAGCTGTGGTACGAGGAACTCGGTATCCGAAAATTCTATTCGACGCCGACATACCCACAAGGGAACGGGCAAGCCGAAGTGTCAAACCGAACAATATTAGACGGCATCAAGACCACCCTTGAACAGGCAAAGGGGAGGTGGCCCGAGCGGCTACTCAACGTTTTATGGTCGTGCCGAACTACACCCAAGACGGGCACCAAGGAAACCCCGTTTAGCTTAGCATACGGTGTTGAGGCCATCATACCGACAGAGATCGGGCTACCCACGCTCCGAACGACGTTGGTCGAGCAGGGAAATAATGAACAAAGAATGAGAGAAGAGCTCGACATGATAGACGAGAAACGAGAGATAGCGGCCTTTACCCTAGCTAAGTACCAACAAAGCGTGAAGCAAACCTATGACAAGAGAGTAAAAGGGTCTAAAGAATTCATGGTAGGAGAACTGGTGCTGCGACGAGTGACGGTCTATACCCGCAACGAAATACATGGCAAACTAAGCCCTACCTGGGAAGGCCCATACGAAATCGTCAAGCAAACAAGTCCAGTCTCTTACAAAATCAAAAGCGTCCTGTTCGCCAACAGCCGAGGGGAAAAGAATTCTTGGAATGTGGCTAACCTAAAGAAGTACTACGTATAGGCAATCCTCCGAATACAAGTACATGTGCTACCTTACCCTTCTTGCTTAATGGCATTATCTTTCTTCTTTTGAATGAATAAAATATATTATCATGCTGTCTACTAATACTATGAAATTCCGTAAATGGCGTGTTACCGAAGGAACGTCTAGGAATACTATGAAATTCCCAACATGGCCGAAGTGCCTAGGAAGACTATGAAATTCCGTAAATGGCGTGTTACCGAAGGAACGTCTAGGAATACTATGAAATTCCCAACATGGCCGAAGTGCCTAGGAAGACTATGAAATTCCGTAAATGGCGTGTTACCGAAGGAACGCCTAGGAATACTATGAAAATCCCAACATGGCCGAAGTGCCTAGGAATACTATGAAATTCCCAACATGGCGTGTTACCGAAGGAACGCCTAGGAATACTATGAAATTCCCAACATGGCCGAAGTGCCTAGGAATACTATGAAATTCCCAACATGGCGTGTTACCGAAGGAACGCCTAGGAATACTATGAAATTCCCAACATGGCCGAAGTGCCTAGGAATACTATGAAATTCCCAACATGGCGTGTTACCGAAGGAACGCCTAGGAATACTATGAAATTTATATGCAGGTACAATGCAAGGAATTATTCAGGTCCACATTACGGCAGCGATGCAATATAAATTGGCTAAAACAATGAAGGAGAATCAATCTAAACAATAAAATATCAACAAGAAGCATCTCCAAAACAAGAATAACGAAATAACAAATGATTTAGCAAGAAAAAATCGATCCAATCAATCAAATAGCAATACGGCAATGGAAAGGTACAAAACAGGAATAAAGAAATAACATAAATAGTCCTCGCCCGCATTACAGAGGCAACAAGAAGATCATCGACACTAAAGAGATTCATTTAAGAAGAGCTACTGCAGGAGGAGCACGACGGTAATTGACCGAGCTCAATCTCTTCGTCATCCGTCGTTGTGTACCCATCAGACTCATCACCATCAAAACGCTCCTCAGAAATGAGGGCATCAAAATTGGTCGTATGAGCCCCAACACAAGTCAGCGTCTGAAGCCGCGCGTTGAACTCGGCTTCTTTCGCGAACTCGTGAGCATCCGAGGCCGTTTTACGGCGATCATCGTCAAAGGAGAGGTTACGGCGAGCTTCGATCATAGCTGCGGAAGCATCGTATCTGGCACGGGACAAACGGAAATACTTCACCAACACGTTGGCCTTGGTCACAAGCAACTTTAATTTGCCGAAGTACTTGTCCTTTGCACGCCAATATCGATCCAAACGACGCTCCTGAACCTCAACAGCATGCTCGGCACGGCGAACGTATTCTCGAAAAGAGGCCGCCTGGGTTTTCAGCTTGGTCCGTAGTCGAGCACATTGGTCGGTCAATTTGACATTTTTGCTCATCAAAACAATGTAGGGCCACCTGTCAGGCACCTCACTAGCCGCACCAGATGAGACCTCGTCCCGGGCAGCACCAGTAGGTCCTAACCCCGGGTTAACTAGGCATGGAGAACCAGCCTGGTGCGACATAGTAGCATGTGCCTATATATAAAAAAAAAAAGGGGGGGGGGGGGGGGGGAGAAGAACGAGAAGAGATGAATATACAAAAAAAAAAAAGAGAAAAAAAAAAAAAAAAAAAAGAGAATTTTTTATACAAGCTACAAAGAAAACGACAAAACAAGCTACTTCATTAATCCGACAACCCCTCAACAGACGCCGAAGTCTCTACTACATCGGCAAAATGAATATCTCGCAATGAATTAATTTGCGTCCCCAAACGCTCACGAATGACCGCCTCGATTCGGTTCAAGGCAACAGTGGTTTCAGTTACCCCGGCCTTCGCATCAACCATGCGCTCTGCCCGGGACACACCACTCATTCCTTTTATATGCTCCAGCACCTCTAAGGCGCGAGCTCGGGCCCAATACGCTTTGGCAAAGGATAGCAGCAGATCCGCGTCCTCGAAAACGGCCCCAAGGACCAAGCTCAAGCTCGTCACACGACCTCGGGCTTCATCACGAGAACGTCGTAGGGCACCGAGAAGTTCCTTTGCTTTACCCTTATTTGCCGTATAATGGGCGGTCTTTTTACTAAATTTCTCTCCCAAATCACGTAACCGGATCGCCAAGTTGGAAATATGAATATTCAGACCCTCGATTTCCTGATAAGCACAAGTCAATTTCGCGGTAAGGGACACGTTAGATCTTTCCAAATCTTCCATTACGTCACCTACACTACGACTAGGCGAGGTCCAGACCACCATGGCAAGGGGGTTATTTGGTACCTGACAATATTTTGTTTTCACATCCTTCAAAATATGACGACCATCAAAAGAAATTAACCCAAGAAAGCCCAACAGAAAGAAACCACAGCACCTATATTATCACTTCCCCAAAAGAATCTGTTTCTAGATACACAAGAGACCAAAAAAAAAAAAAATAATAATAAAAATATATATATATATATATATATATATATACATACTGCTAGAAAGATAGTCAAGGTTTCACCTGAGGAGATACTGGTGGGGGAACAACAGTAGCATCCGGTCGAGGAGTGGACGGGGCCGACATAGAGTGAGGACGCAGCGCTGTCGAAATTGTCTGTCCCGGTAGCCGAGGAAGCTCTTCTTCATGAAGATTCGCCCAGTCCAAGGGTTTCGGCGGTGCACCATGCAGACACGGATACACCAACTCCGACCATGCCCTATCCGACAAAGGAACATTCGCGAAATTGAGCGCCCGCACATGCGCACAGTATACAGAGAAGTTGGCCATCATCGCTAACTTTGTCCGCTCCTCCGCATGTGCCGTTTTCAGGGCAGACACCTTAGCCTTTTCGGCTTCCACGTCCTCTGCCAGGAGCAAGTTCTCCTCCTCTAGTTCGCCGTACTTAACGACCATGCTCTCTTTTTCCGCCTTCAATTTCTCGACATCCTCGGTCAGGTGCAGAAAGTCCACCGACAGCTTGTCATAATTCTCGCCCAGGGTTTTATTCGCGGCGACCAATTTCTCCTTCTCGGCCACCAGCTTCTCTTTCTCAGCCCCTAGAGCTCCCAGCTGATCCCGTAGCACCACGGTACTCACAGCAATCTGCACTTCAACACATTAGATTCCAAACAGAATACAAGTACCAGACCTATATAGCGAAATACGAGCCCCACGTACCCTCAGCGCATCCGCGTGGGCCTGCTCTATAACCGACATTGTAGGTTGGGCAGATAGTCTTTCTGCATCCTTGAACACAAGGGGTTTCAGAGCCGTATACCCCATCTTCAAGGTTCGCGGTTGCTCCAGCAGTTCACCCCTACATCGGTCAATGTAACGGGTCATTGCAACCCCGTCAACCAACAGCTTCTCGGATCCGTTGAGAGTCTCATCCTCGACACCCGTCACAACATCCCCGGCACTCTCTTCACTGCCTTCCATTTCCACCCCCACGTCCTCCTCCAACTGATCAATCTCAGGGGCCCTATGCTCGATCTCTTCCTCAGTACGGAGGGGCGAGCAAACGGGCAAATCTATCGGATCCTCGGTGGGGATAGGCGAGATGACAGGCAAAGTCATCGTACCCTCTCCCATGTTAGTCAAGAGGTTCATATGTCCGAATACATCGTCGATCGACCCCTGAAACACAATAATACCCATAGACCGGGCAAGAGCGAGGGTAACCAATGGAGAAGTCAGTAGCTGAAACAAGATGACTAATAAAGCAAAGCACTAGCGAACAAAATGACAAACAACCAAAAGACAAGAAAATCATAATACATATACACATACCTCGCCCGGCGCAGAGGCATCCTCGGCGGTATCCCCTTCGGCGGCAGCAACCGCCCCCTCGCCCGAGCCAACGATATCCGCCTCCTCGGTAACCGATGTATCGGTTCCCCTGGCCCTCTTCGTTACTCCACCAACAGGGTCAGACGCATGACGCTTAGACCGAACGAGCTTCTTCCCGAGCCGAGCAGCACTTCGAGCCCGGACCACTTTCAAGAACTCTTCCTTGGGCTCTTTGGGGATCTCGGGCGCAGGATTCCCCTTGGTCACCGACCCCATAGGGTACCCGAGCAGCATCGGAGCACTACGACTCGCCGGATCCGGCGTCGGTCCCGGCCCCCACCATTTCCAAAGAGCTAATAGAGCCTCCACATTGGGAGCGCCGAGGTCAGGCATAGGGGGAGCATGGGTGGCCGGTCCAGGAATCTGGTGTCCCGGACAGCCCCATTCACCAGAAGCTATCACGATACCAAGATTGCGCTCTTTGTTGGTATCCGGCAAACCGATAACAAGTCGGCAATAGGTACGCTGGGTTTTCAGATACGAGCTGCGACGCTCAAAGCTCAGACTGTAGACTCCGAAGACGTCCTTCAATTCAATCGGTATTCCGGCCAACTCCGATAACCTTTGAATACCGTTCAGAGTACGGTAACCATTTATGGCCAGTTGGGCTGGAGCAATCTGGACGGCCTCAAAGAATGACGCCACCCAGTTTGTAAAAGGAAGTCGAAGACCCCCAGTAAAAAATGCCGAAGAGCGCACAGCCACCTCGCTGGCAGGAACAAATCCCAGCACCTCCTCGTCAGAAATAGGAAGCCGGATATGTATGTTGTCAGGTATTCCGGCAAGCTCCTTAAAATCCTTTTCTACGAATGTGCCAACTTGGGCCACACTTTGGCTCAGAATTTCCTATCCAAACATCATCAAAAGTCCATCAATATACTAACCAAATACACAAACAAGAACCACATCAATATAACGAGAGCCACCCCCCCCCCCCCCACACACACACATTAACCAGATACATAAGAATCATCAGACATATATAGATAACCTGAACCATATACCAACGACACACCTATGACCACAACGACAAATCAAATACAACTCCTAAAAGAGGGACGGGGGGAGAACGAAAAATCACTTACAGTAATCATTATGAGCAAGCAAGCGCGAACAGCAGCAAGTCTTCCAACAAAACCACGAAACCCTAGATCAAGCGGCCGAACTCTTTTCCTTTTTGGCGGGAAGAATATGCTTTAGAGAGAGAGATATTTTCTTCAGCAAATTCTGTGATAAAAATAAAACAGGATTACTTGGCACAATAGAAAGGAGTGGAGTCACAAAAATAATAAAATAATAACCGTCCTTTTGTGTAACAGAGGTTTACCTTTTTTCCAACCATACAAAAGTCAACAACCGCTGCTATTTTTAACATATAAACGCTCCAGATTTCGCCACGACAGCGCATATCCCACTACCCAAGGCAGTTCACATCATTACACCTAAATAAACGGCCAGTGGACCCTACCACGAAAAGCTTCCCACATACGCTACCACTATTATCACACCGAGAATGTCCCCCGATTAAAGTTCCTCGACTCCCAACCAATCCTTACCCAAAGGGCACACCGAACAAGGTGGACGAAGACCGTTTCTAGCTTGATGGCAGGGAGCATCAAGTCTAACAACGCTCTCCGGGGGGATAACCGGGCATATTGTTCGATGTATGCTCAGAAATATAAAAGGGTGAAGCAAACAGGAAATAAAATAGGACAGAATCAAGTGCAAGACAAGTTTTATTCATCCACAAAGGGGGAAACACAAACAATACAACAGAAAAAGAAAAATGTTACAAGAAAATACACCCATCCTACTTTTTCGAACTATCCCCCATAGCAACATCCCTCTTCGCCAAAAGTTCCTCCAGACGCTCCTTCTCCCTAATTAAACGAGAAATCGCCATCTCAGCCTGTTTCAAGGCGTAAGACTGAGACTCGCATTTTTGCTCGGCCTTGAAACGAGCAGTGCCCTCCTCATCCCAATATTGTTTAAACCTCCTCGCTTCAGTCCGAGCACACATGAGATCATGTTTCAGCCATGACATCTCAATTTCTTTTAGTTGAAGAGGAGTCAAATCCTCCTCCCCAAAACCAGGGGGACGAGGTAGCAAAAAAGTAGGCTCCTCTTCCACAAGGGCTTTCTTTTTGGAGGCAGACCTAGTGATGGGAGCCATCTCACGCAAAAGCAAGTTAGAAGAAGCAAATTATAAAACAAGAGAGAGGTAGAAATTGGTAATGAGATACAGGCAATAGGGAGCATTTATAGAGAATCAAAAGGCACAAAGTACGAAGCGTTACAATGGTTCACAAGACAGGCACGAGATACGAGAAGATACAACTGATTCATCAAATACAGAAAATAAAACACAAATTGCAAAAAGGGAAATACATAAGAAAACCAGCCCAATCTAAGGATCAATGGATGGAAAAACCGAACTGCCAGACCGAGAGAAAGCAAAACGAGCAGAACAATTCAACCGAGCTTGGTAGGAATCGTTCATGGCGACCAAATTGTCATTCTCTGAGGAGAGCCTGTTGTTTTCCGTAGTAAGAACCCCGACGCGTTCCATGAGCCGAGCATTCTTTACCATTATGCTAGCTAGGCCTTGAGGAGAAGTGTCAAACTCATCTTGAGAATGGTCCCATATCTCCTCGGCATCATACCAGGAGTTGGCCAGATGGTTTCTCTGTAACAACAAGTGATCGAGCTGGCGACTCAGTGCCGAGATCTCGGTCCACTTCAATGTCTCTTCGGGAAAAGAGCTGAACAAGCTCAAGGCCAAAACGCCATACTCTTTCTCAAGCCTTGCCATCCGACGGCGGACCCGGGATACCTCAGTGTCCAAGCCCTTCATCTGAGCATGATATCTCACCACAGGTCCAGACATTCTGGGAAATTGTTATAGTACGGAAGAAAATAAAGGGCTGAGGGAGAGGAAAGCAAAAAGAAAAATGAGATGATAAACTACCAAAGAAAAGAGAAGTACTTATAGAACGGAGATAGCATGCATATTCCTGACATACTAGGGAGCATGCATATTCCTGACCTATTATGGAGCATGCACCTATATTCGACAGTGATGGGGACATCTACTGACATCTGATACAATAGTACAGAAGGAAATAAAGACGAGATATACAAAGATCTAACTTCCCGACAAACAACAAACCACAGGTGCAATATAAAAAGAAGTGCAAAAATAAAGGGGCAAAAATACTTTTCATTAATAAAGATGGGATATATCATTGTTCATTACATCCGAAAAGAAAGTCTATTACATCCGAAAAGAAAGTCTATTACATCCGAAAAGAAAATCTGTTGCACCCGAGAAAAAGATCTATTACATCCGAGAAGAGCTAATACAGAAGATCAGGCAAAGGATCAACTATATCAGCTGACCAAGTGAGCAGGAGACGCCAAAAAGAAAAAGTAAGAAGAAAGAGAAAGGAAAAGCAAGAAGAGGAAAAGAAGAAGAGTGCAAGAAAAGAAGAAGTGATAAGAAAGAAGAGTCGAAAAGAAAAAAAAAAAAATGACAAAAACCCTAGATGTAACACAACCCTTAGGATCACAGGGTTGATTGTTACATGGTAGTGGTGCAAAAAAAAAAGATGAAGAAAAAAGAAAGAGAAAGAGCAGAGGAAGAAGAAATGAAGGAAACAGACAAATAAAAAGGACGTCAATGAAACAAAAAAGAAAGGGAAAAAGAAAAGAATAAAAAGTAGAGAGAACAGAGTATAAAAAAAAAAGAGAAACACAAAAGAGGAAGAGGAAGAAATGAGGGAAACTGAGAAAAGAAGAAAAAAAGAAAAAGAAAGAAATGGGAAAAGATGGGGAAAAGCAGAGAGAGATAAAAAAAGAAGGGGGAAGGTTAGGGGGAAGTCGATCGGTATCGATGAGAGGGCCCGGCAGAGACATCCCTGTCCCTCAGTGTCGGGTTCCCCCTTAGCATCTCATTCTCTTCGACTAGAGCCTGACGAGCACGTCGGCTATAAGCCAGTTCGGATCTTAGCCAAGTTAATTCCCGAACCATCTCGGTATGGTGATAACGCATCACCTTCAGTTCCTCCTCGGCATCCCTCAACAACCTTTGTACATGGCTATAAGAGGCTTCAAAAGCCTCGACTTGCAAGGCTAACGTTGATGGGGTGAAAGGACCAGACATCTTAAGGAAATTATAAGATGAGGGTCTATATATGGGGGAAAATAATATGATGAGAATTGTGGATGTAACCATGCTGTAAGCAGGTATTTATAGATCGATTAGATGAGGGCTGGGATTGAGAGTCGCAACCGTTCGCCAATGGGTATTCAGAAGCGACGGCACTCAAAAGAGGTGTCTGTTCAAGAAAAACGTTTGGATTCCCAAAAGACTCTTAAGAGCGTGAGTAATTAAAAGCCACTCCTGTTCAAGAAACGCTTGGATTCTTACAAATATTTAAAGGGGGTAAGTAATAATGGCAGCAAAACACGCGTCATTTTTGGGAAGGGCAGCGGTTCAAATAAATATCCCAGATCTTTTGCACAAAGCTCAAGAAAACTCTGGTGAATAAGATTTTTTATGCACAAGGCTCAAGAAATCCTATTGGTCCCCAGATATAAAGAGTAAGAAGGTCCAATGGATAAGATCAAACGCAAGGCCCAAGAAAAGCATTAATGAGGCCACAAGCGTGCGCAGTCAAAATAAATTGCATTGAGAAAGTAATTCAGATATAAACAAGAAAAAGAAGTCTTTATTGATTGGTTGATACTTCGTTACAGAAGAAGCACAAAGAGGAAATACAATGAAAACAATAAAATCATTTCATAGAAGGGCCCGCTTCGTCATTCGGCTTCCTTTTCGACCGAGCATACACTTCCTTAAGGGCCAATTTGTAAGCCCTCTTGGAAGCAAGCTGCCTATCTCTGGAGGCCTCGAGCTCTTTGATCCGGGCACGAGCGCGAATACTGTCGAGCAAAGACCTCTGGTGCTCCTTCTCCAGGGCATCCAATCGCTCGTCTAGTTCGGCGGCCCGACGAGCTTCCACCGACAGCCGGGCAACCCTCTTCTCGAGATAACGCACCTTCTGAACTTCCTCTTCCAGACGAGCAACGTATTCAGGAAGGTTGTCACCATAGTTTTCAAGAGGAGAAGCCATTTGTTCGTTAATAAAGAATGAACTGCATAAAGAATACTGGGACAGTCCCCTTTTATAAGAAGAAACAAGGAGTAGATCAAAGGTCATCTCGAATAAATACAACCTCTTGAACTTCCCAAGAGCATTTACGGCGAATTAACCACAGTTCCAAATCCAATTAAAGTCATCCAAAAAGACATCAAGAAGATAAACAGACAAGAACAAGGAAAGGGAAATATTTTATTAATTTCAAAAACTTCGATTACAACTGAGGAGAAGACTCCTCATTCAAGAGAAATTACGACAGAAATTACAAAAGACTAATTATTTCGAGAAAGAGCCTTCTTCATCGTCATCCGAACTCGGGTTAGACCGAGCATGCAGCTCCTTGAAGGCAAGCTTATAGACCCTTTTTGCTGCCTTCTGCTTGGCCAGATTAGCCTCGAGCTTCTTTATATGCTCGTAAGCCCAATCCCGATCGGCCATCGTCACATGATGATCAGAATCCATGTCAGACAGCCTTTTCTTGTAGTCTGAAACCTTGGCCACGAGTTTCTTATTCGCGGTACGAGATTTCTTGATTTCCGTTTCTAAATATGAAATATAATTAAAGGAGCTCTCACCAGTAGAACCTGAAGAAGCCATTATGTCACGAGCAAATTAGTAGTAAAATGCCTAAGTATGGAGGGAGCACACCCCTTTATAGGATTTTTCCTCGAAGAAAGATATTAGGATAGGAAACATTAAATGTGCCCCCCTGGGAACCGTCATAAGTCTATTACGTTTCTCGATGAAGCATTGGGAAGGACAAGACCGAAGTAACGTTATCGACAAACCGAACATGACTCCCCCGACATGGAAACCACGCCGAGGAAGTCAGGGAGCACTTGATAGAACATAAAAATTAGACCCGAATATTTTATTCGGGTAATAATCAACCCACTTTATAAATGGGTATCCAACGCTTAAATGGGTCATCTCATACTTTTTATAGGAATTGAGGTGTTACTACCAAAAGCCCAAGCCCAATCAAATGGGGACCCATGTCTGAAAAATCCCTGGGATGAAGACATTTATCAATATCCTAGAAGGCGCAGTTGCCTATAAATAGCCAACTACCCCTCCTAGAAAAGGACCAGAAAATCTATCCAAAAAATATAGAGTGAAGTTAAGAAAAGGGAGAAACTAACCAAAGCATATCACTTCGAGAAATAAACCGAGAAAAGACAGCCGAGCACCGAATAAAAGGGGAGAAAGATCAAGACGAGAGATTAAATAGTCATATCGAGCACAATTGTAAAACCGAAATACTAATCCGAGCAAATGTAATAGTCCGAACAAGGATAATAATCCGAGCAATAATAAAGATCAGGAAGTGTCCTTTATTCACGGTTGATTTACCATTATATCATTGTTGAAAAGCCTAACGCGACCGACCAAAGTTATAGCTTTATCATTATGTCTATGTCTTTATAGTTTAGAAACTAAAACGGAAAAAAAAAAATTGGTATCAAAGCGAACAAGGTTATATTGTCTTAGGTGATCTTGAGTTTAAGTAGGTACACATGGGTAGAAGAATGTTATGATAACGGAGTAAAAGTGTTATTTAATATAAGTTGAACTATTAATTGTGTCATCTTATCGACTTGCTATCAGAGGAAACATGGTTTTACTATCTTAGGTGACCTTGAGTTTAGATAGATACACATGGGTAGACTAGAGATGGCAAACGGGTCAAACCCGAGAAGACTCGACCTCTTTTTTTTTCCAAAAGAAAACAATATTTTTTTTCACAATCTTATCCTTTAGGTGGTTTCATAGCACCGCAAGGTACTTTGAAGAAATAAAACTCATATTATTCGGACAGATAGCTTGAACATAATGACATGTAAACTTTTGTTTTTGTTTTTTGTAAGCGACAAAAAAAATATCAATTCGTATGTTGTATACTAATCAAAAGAGTTTGAGATCTATTATTAGTATGAGATGACTCACGAGTTATGAACATTATAATGTTGAAAACAATTTTAAACATTTACTACGAGTATTACTAACTGAAGATAAATATACGATTTTTTTGCGTTTTTACAAGATAAGCTGGCTTGTTCAAGCCATGTAGAAAACCACATAGTTTATAAACACACAAACATGCCTGCAACAGTATATGGAATAATAGCGAAACTTACTTTTCCAACATCAAACTGAAAAGGACTTCTAGTTCAAGTTATTAAGGTGCACAAAAAAACTGGTTAGGTTCCCCTTGTAGCCAAACACCGAGACGAAAAAATCGAATGGAATAAAACACAGAGAACCCCCACAAAACCTAACCAATCCGCAAAAAACAGAATGATGTGCACATTTTCAGTTTATTTTTGAGAAAAAACAGAATTATGTCCAATTTATTTTGGTACATATCTTTATTTACCAAAACATTCAGATTTAGTTTTGAAACTTAATTCTTAGTTCACAAATTCAGTTTTCAACTATCAATGTCCAAAGCTCATACTGTTGTTAGGCAGTTACAACTCAATAATAATGTGCAAAAACAATGATTTGGTAAATCGAATGATCATGATATCAAATAATATCTCAAACTGATATCAATAACAATAAAACACTATCGACATATTTAAGAATTCAACAAAAACCCACGATAAACTATCAGACAGACTGGCATAAGCAATCAAATAAAAATGAGAATAGAAACACAAGAATAACAGCTAACTAAGGTTGCTAAATATTAATAAACTTGTTCAACACTAGGTGCGACAACAAATCAAGGGTCTAATAACAAAACAAGCGGAAACATAATCAAAAACTATTTGTTCACAACCACATTAATACTAATAACAGATTCCACTAAGAAAACATATTAATAAAAAACACGATTTCTAATAAAACCATGTCTTGAGCTTCACTAAAATTTTCGAGCTTTAGTTACTTGCTAGTCCTCGGTGTCATTCACGGGCTCATCTTCAGCAACCGTCCCAAAATAATTAGAATCAACACTCGAGTTCGTATCTAAAAAAACACATTAAACCAGAGTGAATGAGCTTCGATAAATCTGCACAAGTATAAAATAATTACAATAAAAAGACATTATAAGAATTACAAAAGCAGCTTATCGCAATGCGTTTGGAACAAGTTTAGAGATATCAATAGAAAAACAGGTTTAGAACCTTACGTTAATTTGAGTACCATGGTGAACACCATTTTACATCAAGAAGACTTTACATCAACCTTTCTAAGATAACCAAAATACACATCTAACAGCAACAAATGGGAAATCAACAAAAAAATACAACTTTCACAAAATATAGAGAACTTTAAACCAAACAGAAGATACAATTACAAGTGTACTATCTCTTAAGCAAGAGAGAGAGAGAGAGAGAGAGAGAGAGAGAAAGACCTTGTTTGCTTGCACATTTTAACCTCATTTGGATCTGTTCTATAAAAACTTGTAAATCAATTGGTTGTCGGTTAAGAGTAACAAAAAACCTGATTTCTAGGCCTCCATTGTATATCTTGGAGTATGTTATGTTATTTGTTATCTAACCGAAATACATACATAAAAAAGTCTCATTGTTCAAGAATCTGGGAAGAGAAGTTAGGTGTGTGCATTCACCACTGCTGTCAACCTCACTAAAAAGTTTACTTTTAGAGGTTTGTCCCAAATTTTAAAAGGTCATGCATCCATTTACAAACGAACAGCCTAATTCATGTGGCAACTAAAAGATAAGACTCTTATTTATACCCCTATTAGCTCCCTATAATATTATATGGGTTCGATTTTGGTCACAAAGAAATGATACATTTATTATAAAATATTTAAAGCTCATCCTTTTTAGTTATTTTCTCTTCAAACCTGGATAGCAGCTTACCGTATCTAGGTTTCTGGCCTAAAAATGATCAAAGCTTGAATATGGATGAAACAGATATTTTTCTCATGTTTTTTTAAACAAAAACCCATATTATTTGCTTTAAATTTCTAAAGAAATAACCCTAATTAAACATTCACGTAATTCTGCATACATGGCTGTCACTGACGACCCTTATTATCAATCGACAAAATTATTTTTTACTAATCAAGCATAGACACATCTGCAGAGTATAAAAGAAATTAAAGAAGAGTCCAAAATATGCTGAAACACATCTTTGAACTTACCAATGAACACATCCCACAATGACAAATGAAACATTAATAGAAAATTTCTTCCCAAAAAAACACATATTTTTACCAAACAAAATTCACTAGAAGATGTCATTACTAAACATAAGTTACCAGTACTATGATACCACAAGTACATTCTACTACTAAACCAAAGACAGAACAGTTGATTCCATTAAGGGCTTCTTTAAAACAGTACTTAAACAAGTTAGAAAAACATTTCTGAAACAAAGTTAAAAACTCTAGTAACTTCAACATAATAAAATTATTTGATTACCTTTCAAGTCGCTCGACATCCATTTTCGACAATACATCAAAGCGTCCAAGGTATCATTTTGCAACCTACTACGATGTGGAGAAATTAATCTCCCATTAGCACTAAAAGCCGATTCCCAAGCTACCATCGATACTTGAACGGTGAATAAATCCTTAGCCATTTTTTGCAAATTTGGAAAACTCTTTTGTGCATTCAACCACTTTAGTATATCGAGTTTGAATTTTTGAGCTATGAGTTTTTCTTTCAAATATAAATCCAACTCTAATCTCGAGCTATGAATTTTCGAGCTATGAATTTTCGAGCTATGAGTTTTTCTTTCAACTAATCTCGTCCACATATAAAACAAAGCCAGCCAACGAGTTATCCAAACTAATCCACCCCCAGAAGAAGATCCAAAATTTGTACTATGAATGGCATCCAACCCTGATTTGTATTTGTCAAATAGGTCATAACAAGCTTTTTTAACTTTTTTGATTTCTTGTTCCCTTTCATCTCCATATATTTGACCAAAATAAAATTTTACGATTTTCAGTTTGAACCTAGAATCCAAGACACAAGGTATAGCCATCAAACATTTTTCCCAATACTTATTACACTTATCAACCATTTTACTCGCCATATTTCTAATGTCACCCGAAACACTATGAACCGACTTCATCCACTCTAATTTTATACTACAAATCCTTGTGAAATAACAGTTGGATGTTGGATAAGTGCTTCCGGAAAAAATATTCGTAACTTTGTTAAAAAATTTGAGCTTATCACAAAGCTCTTCGGCCAAAACTCAATCTTCTTCGCTTGACAAGCAATTATAACTCTTTTCGTGCAATTTTAATACCGGAAAAACTTCTTAAACAATAAAGCTTTATCAAGCATATGAAAAGTAGAATTCCAACGTGTCTTAACATTGGTTTCGAGACCTTTATTAATCGGAAGATGTAACTGTCTAGCGACGGATTCAAACGTTTCAATCCTTTATTGAGTTGTAGACCAAAAGATACAATTACTCCTAATCCTTTCAATTTAAGTTCTGATAACAGTTAAACCATCTTTCACAACAAGATTTAAGATATGTGCACAACAACACATGTGTAATAAATTTATGTTCACAAGAAAGTAGTGTCGAGCCAGTTTATCCAAAATAGTGTTAATTATGGCATCATTAGTAGTAGCATTATGAACCGTAATTGCAGAGATTTTACACTCGATACTCCAAAAAATATAATGACTCAATAAGTACCTCAACTAAGGATTCACCATTGTGTGGGACAGATATATAGACGAATGTAAGGATTCTGCTTTGTAGTTTCCAATTATTATCAATAAAATGCCCAGTAATAGCCATAAACCCTTTTTTGGTTAGTTTCACGCTCCACATATCCGTCGCTATAACCACCCTACCGACACTTTTTAAGAGTTTCAAGGTCTTTCTTTCTCAATATCATAAATTTTAAAGATGTCCTTTTTTATTGTGTTTCGAGATATAAAGTTGAAGTCGGGATTAAGACCTTTAGCAAACTTATTAAAGCCCACATGTTCAACAATCGATAAAGGGTATTCATGCAAAGCAATCATTGAAGCTAAGTCCTTTCTTGATTCGATCTGGCTACAATCATGTTCTGTAACTACATCTACTGGGATGTTATTTTTCCGTTTACATCTAGTCCTATCATTTTTCAAATGCACCATCCCATGATCTGTGTTACCGCTCAATAGTTTTTTTACAAATCTTACATTTTGCAGAATAATTACCATCAACTTTCAATTATCTATTAAAATCATTCCATACTTCAGATTTCAAATTTGACACTGTTCTTTTTCCTAAAGCTAAATTAGGAGCAACGTTCGAGGCACTAATACCGTCGTCCTCAAATTGTGACATTATGAATTATATAACCTAAAAACAACCAACATAAACAGAAAATATCCATTACTAACACGAGTTCAAATCCCAAAAAAAGACTAATAGAAAACTCAATTGAAAAAAAAAACATGACAACATTACTGCCAATTTGCAAAGCCACCCAAACTATATTATATTCTTAGTTTCTTTTGCTTAAATCATAAAAATTGAAGTGTATTTAGTTAATACCTTAAAAAAAGGTTTATTGGTCCAATAAATTACAGTCAAACAAGCTCTTAAATCAACTACAAGTGAAAACCCATTAATGATTTTAAAAATCTACGCAAATACATTCAAAATTAACACTTAAATTGTTTTAATTTAAGTTGAAAATACAAATAGATACACACGAAAATGAAGGTAGAAAAAAACTATAGAGAGATTAAAAAATACCAAAGGTGAGTAGATCTATAGATGGCGGAGATAGACGGGGAGTTCTCAAACAATTTCTCAAATTTACCCAAAAACTTCCCCAATTTTATCCCAAAAAAACCATAACCATCGACCATCAAATTCCTTCATATATCAAATTAATATATTTTTTTATCAAATCAACATCACTCTACCACTACAATTATCCTCAATTTTACCAAAAAAAAAAACCTCTCACAATTTATCAAAAAAAAAACCCTAACCATCAAACTCCTTCATATATCAAATTAATATATTTTTTTATCAAATCAACATCACTCTACCACTACATTTATTTCCAATTTTACCCAAAAAAATAAAACATATCCCAATTTACCAAAATAAAACCTCTCCCAATTTTACAAAAAATAAACTCTAACCATCAACCACCAAACTACTATCATTTTTTTTCTAAAATCAACATCACTCTACCACTACAATTATCAAGTAAGTATTTCTTTTTATTATTGAGTTTTAATTTTATGTAAATAGATATAATTATTAATAAGTTATAACATTTATTAATTAAAAAATTTTAACTTTTTTTATTGACCTTTAAATATTTATCTTCAAATTTGTTTAATCACAACTAATATTGAGTTCTAATTATATAATGTTATATGTTGCTCTAATAACACTTGAGTAATGAAAATAACTTAGATAAATGATTAAAAAAAACTTGTTTCGGCATGTACATGTGAACTTGTTTTGTTAGAGACATTTTATTATTTTGGAGTTTAGGTTAGTAATTAAGTTGTTGGATTCTTATAATTTTTTGGAAGTTAAACGTATTATCTCATATATTTAAATTTATGTTAAATATGTTATTGTATCATTTATATTTGATAGTGATATTTGTTAATATATTCAATTGTTTAGGTACCTATGACAGAAAAAATAAAGTTAAATCCAGGTCCCATTGATGATACCGTTTTATATGAGCAGAAACATCATATTTGTAATATCATTTGGGGATCAACGTTGTTAGACGAAAAAAAGGATATTCGTAACTATAATCGGTTTCCGGTAATTGATGATTATAGAGTTTTATATTTGCTAAATGTGGCTGCTTTTTATGGGTTGTATAGTCTGGGATATAAAAAAGTTGATAATCATTTGATAACTGCATTAATCGAGCGCTGGAGACCAGAGACTAGTACGTTTCATTTTCCGATTGGAGAGTTAACAATGACTCTTCAAGATATAGAGGTATTAAGTGGGGTTAAAGTGGACGGAAATGCTCTTGTATGTGATGAAAGTGGATTTACAACAACGGCTAAACATGCTTTGGTAACTGATTTATTAGGTATAGTTACACCTGATACTTTTACTGATGATGGGATGATTAAATTTAGTTGGTTGTGTTATAAATTTAACCCTCAATCTGTCAACAAGTTTTCATATGTGGACTATATTATGCGTGTTACAAGAGCATGTATGTTATTGATTATTGGAAGTCAGTATTTACAAGACGACAAAGGAGTTGGTGTGCCAGTACACTATTTAGCTTATATGAGAGATTTTGATATATGCGGACAATATAGTTGGGGTTCAGCCATATTAGGATATACATATAGGTAACTAACAAAAGCAGCTCTTATTGACAAAAGAGGCAAATCAAAAAGGGGGGTGACTGGCGCATTGCAATTGTTGCAATATTGGGCATGGAGTAGGTTTAGGTTTATGAATCCTGAATATTCAGTGGTTGATACATCACCTGAAGGGTTTCCATTTTATCCATTTGGACGCAGGTTGATAAGTTTGTTTTTAGTTTTCGTCGTTAAAATTATTGATATGAATTATATGATTAATTTTGCTATTTGGTTTTGTAAATATTATACAGATTGGCTAGATGTAAGGTGACGTATACAACAGATATCCTTTTTCATAGCGTTCGGGTATTTCGTGACTTGTTTGACATGGTGGGTCATTGTCAGGTAAATATTTTTTCATATTTGTTTGTCCATTTATATATAGAAAATTGTAACCCTCTTTCTCACTATTAATAATTTTTTATTTTTTACTATCAGGTCATTTGGGAGCCGTATCCAAAACTGGCTGATTTGCCTGATTGCTCGAAGGCATGTCAATGTATATGGCGTTCAAGCGTCCCTCTTATATGTACGGATTTAGTGGAGTATCATAATCCGGAAAGAGTGATGCCACAATTTGGTATGATACAAAAAATAACTCCTCCCGCCAAAAACTCTAAAAACTTGCGCACACTGAGCCGTAAAGGTCATGCGGGCTATAACTGGGTGCAACGTTATCAAGAGCACCTTGAGACTTGGAATGCAAGAGCAGAACACGTTCAAACATCCGAATTTCATAATGACATCTAAATAGCAAGTGATAACTACATGAGATGGTATAATAGAATCACCAGAAAAAGGATAGGTCCGCCTGTGACGCACCCACAAGAAAAAGGTGTGCATCCAGTTGCGGGCGTTATGGAACACATGGTACTTATTTAGCTATTTTTTTTAATTGTTAACATTAATATTTTTTTTTTTATAATTTTGATTACTTGAGACTTTAGACCTTAATGACTTCGCACCTTGTGAAAATAAAATATTAATTCAGGAAGTCATTGCTTTTAGTGGTCATTTTTTAAATAGTTTTATTAATCAGTATTTTAATGTCTTTGTGTTTTGTAGTTTGAAGAATTGGAACAAAATTATGAAAAGGCGGTTCGAAAGGGTAAGACGAGTAAGATAAAAAAATATTGGAATATGATTCAAGCTGTAGGAAGGAGACCTCCAGTGCTGGACTATGCCAAAATACCGCACCAACAGCCTTCGAACGTCCCACCACATCCACATTCGGGTCCGGATTCGGGTCCGACTTACTCTACTAGTGATTGTTACATCCCACAGTCGTCATACACATATCCTGAGCAAAATTCACAATGGAGTCCATGGGTTCAGCCTCAAATGCCTACTTCATCGTTTGCGCATGACATGACAAGCGATTGGAGTCCATGGGTTCAGCCTCGACATTCTACTTCATCGTTTGCGCATGACATGACAAGCGATTTTTGTCCAGGGGTTCAGCCTCAAATGCCTACTTCATCGTTTGCGCATGACATGACAAGCGATTTTTTTAATGAGTACCAAACCCCAATGTTTTTCCTGACGAAGGACCGAGCACGGGTTTTTGAAGTATTTTTATTTAAGAGTATGTTTTTAGTGGTGCATGAGTTAGTAGTGTTGAACGATGTTCTTCTAATCGATTATTTTAATGATAACAAAATTTATAAAACATGATAAAAGCTCGGTTTGCATACTAATCATTTATCTAGCGTGTTAAAGGTTTGAAATGATAGATTACGTAAATACGAAGCCATCGGTTCAAGCGGAACCTCAATCGGACTCAAAACGAACAAGTTACAAGCGTTCGAAGAATAAACGAGAAAACCGAGAAACTGCCAGAATAAAACGACCGATCGTTTTGGAAAAACGACCGATCATTTTTTATCCAAATTCTTCCAGTGAGGTCGTCTGAAAAACGACCGATCGAAATGGCCAAAACGACCGATCGTTTTTCGTTTTATATATTTTGTACCAAATCATGTGTGACAATTTGGTTTCGTTTTCCCGTTTGTATTTAGCCAAGTAATTAAATAACAATAGCCAAGTAATAAATAGAGACATTAAGCAAAATTCACGAAATGTGAAATACGTAAAATAGCTAACATTTGTTACAACATTATAATTATTCATCATCTGATAAATTGGTAACACCAAAATAAGTGTTCGGTCTCGACATTCTTCTTAAAGCTTCATAATAATTAAAATTTGGTCTAAAAACTTTTTTCCATGGAGAAGCTTCACAAGAGCGAGTCTTTTTCCACCCGACACTAATATTTGGCATGGGAAAAGGCCTGACATTGTTTCCACTTTGATCAATGATGATCTCCACGTAATGGTTTCTATTCACATTGGCCATTACAATCATAGAAGGATTTGTCGGAGGAGCTGTATGCATAGGCAAATAAGTTGCCAATCCTTCATCAAGTGTCACCACTGCCATATTGTACTTTGATGCAATTACATAACCCGACTCTGGGAAGTGCATCCAATTTTCTTCATCTGGCATATTATACGGATCATTCCAAATAAATGAGTTCCGAATGAAAGTGTAACCTCTTATTTGTCCAATAAGATCAAAATAGTAAGTTGGGTGGTTATCAATTTCATGGAAAAGGTCTTTGCGCACTTGACTCCAATCATCGGCTCCTAATCTCATTCCCATTGCCTTTGCAATCACTCGAAATCCACAATGCCCATCACCGGCTACATCATTGACCGTCAATATATGATCGTGAAACATAGACGGAATCTGCTCCATATATTTAAATGACTTGTGCAAATGAGGGCTTGACTGCGATGTTGCTTTACCTTTCTGTTTCTCATAAACTGAATACCTAGGGCGTATGGGGGGTGATGGACCATAATTAGTTTTTGCACTGCTGTAACTGCGTCTTCTTTGTGTCTGTTGATCCTTGAAAAACTGAGTATATTCAAAGGCAGATGGGTCCCGTGTGGTTGAATATTTGGTAGGTCGTTTCCCCCTTGACGATGGTTTATTTCGTGGTTTGACCAGAGGCTCTCTGGCTGTTGTTTTTAAAGGATTATACAAAAGTTTAATTTGTGCCTTGAAATTCTCCCTCATGATTGGATCACTCGTTTTATCATACTTTCGCCTTAAAGCCATTATATGCTCAACAATATTGTCTTCATCCCCGCTATATTCTCTTCGTCAAACCTTAATTTTCTCCAGTGAGGATCGATGCATTCTAGTGGAATAGGACAACCTCGCTCTCCGTAGTTACGAATAACATGGCAACATGGAAGATTGTAGACCAATGTTATCTCACAGCTAGAGCATGTAGGGTCTGCTTTTATCCATTCGAGTTGCTTAACCTCTTTTAGCATCATATCCATTGCGTGAAGAGAACATTTACCTGATATAAAAGTGAGAATGCAACTATATAAGTTCAACGGAAACAACTAAATAATTTGGGTGATAAAAATATGAAATTTCTAAAAAAGAAACATTAATTAAATAATAGAATCTGACCTCTTAATTCTGAAAAATATGGAATTTCGTGTTGTCTTTTAACAACATTCATACTATTCCCCAATGACCCCCTAATTCGAATGTGTTGAATTGACAACAAGTCAATTATGTATATCATCATGTTTTCAAGGTTGCCACCGGAGGTTCCAATATATCTTTTAAATGTAGAATGAGCACCCTCGACCCTATTTCAAATAAAATGTTAATTAAACAAAATGATTATTTATATACAAAAATCAAATACATATATCAGAAAAATTTGTAAATATCATACCTATTAGTCGTCCTGTTCCCGAAGTGCCTTGTCTTGTTAGTGTAACAGGCTACAAACTTTTCTTTATGACTATCTAATAAATCACACATATATTTCAAAGCAATTAGATATGCTTTGTAGACACTCGACAGTGTCATGCGTGCTGCTTCAAAGTCATATTCAGTTTCACTATCAACAAGAGTTAACCAATCTTTATACATCTTCTCCCATATAGCCTTAGGGACTTTTGGACTGCAATGTGTTACGACGTTCTGCGAAATGTGAAATGTGCAAAATAGATGGTTTGTCGTAGGAAAAATATTTTGCACAACATTCGTTAATGCTTGATCCCTATCTGTCAACATTACTCTTGGGGTCTTACAATTTTTCATTATCATCCGGAGACACTCTAAAGCCCATTCGTAAGTAGGTTGTTGCTCATTACGCATACAAGCAAAAGCAACACAAAATGTATTTTGTGTCGATGTGACGCCCACAATTTGGAGAAATGGCATGTTAAACCTATTTGTACTATAAGTGCAATCCAAGCACAATACATTGGGAAATGCACATACCAACTTCACAGAATCTTTATGCGTATAAAACAAATCTTCTAGTTGATTTGTGTGTGGGTTAGTCCTATGAAACGATATAAACACTTTTCTATCCAAAAGATGCATGAGATGTTGTATTTGACTTTTACCTACCATTTCTTTAACTTTTTCCCTGGCTTTAAGATTATATATGTCTTTCTTATTAGACTTATTGCCAGGAAATTTACGTTTTATTGCAGAAAGAATAGTCCCCGGCTTGGCAAGACTATCTAACATAGTTCTAAACATACCCTTTTCATCTTTATTAAGTCTGCGCGCTTGTGAATGAGCTTCTGGATAAATATCATTTTCATGATTATGCGTTCCATTTTCTATGTAAAATCTTCAATTGTTTTCCTCCATGTAACACTCGATTTTAAATAAACAAAAACATTTACCAGAACTCGTGTCTCTGCTTGATGACTTTTTTGGTTTCGGATCCCCATGTTTTTTACACTTCAAAGTGACTCGACTTTTAGTATCAAAGTGTGCATTGATATTTTTCGAGTACGTCGTAGTCAAAAAAAAACCTAGACCAGTCGATATTCCGTACAAGTAGTCTTTCATTTCATTGAGTGAAGCAAAAACCTGTAGAAATAAGATATTAAGAAATAACTCTCAAATAAGAAATAATCCAGAACAAATAAATAAATTTTTTGATTAAATTATTTATATGAGTCTTAAACAAAACAAGTCTTTTAAGTCAATTTTGGGAACTAACAATTCATTCTATATAAATAACATACTTATAAAAAAAAACATTAAACGAAATATTTATCTAATAAATAACATTCATTTATCTAATTTATTCAATCACACTATAAACGATTGTAAAAAAATGTAAATAATTATTTTTAGCTACAACATTAAACGGAGTATATCACGTGGTTTTGAAAATAAATAAAAATAGACAATTACTTAAAATATGGAAAGGATTTTTTGAGACAAACCAGAGTACTTTGGAAATGATTTCTATAATCATAACCTATCCCGAATTCAGTTGGCGAAGAATTAATATTATGTTCGTTATCATCTGGTTGGGGATTTTCGTTATATCCATCATGATCCCGCTGAGGTTCTACAAACTGACTTGTAAAAACTTCTTGTGATGCGTCAGGTTGGTGACTCGTGTAATTATAGTCACCACTTACAAACTGGTTATCAAAATACGGATTGGGATGATTATTCAAATATGAATCATAAGAAAACTGAGCATTGTCATAAGGATCAGTCGGTAAATTGATATTTTGAGATGGAAAAAAAGTATTTTGATTAGAATCGATCGGAAATTGGGTGTTTTGGGGAGTATTATCCGGAGGAGATAAATTAAGATCCATTCCCCAAATATTATAATCTGTCATAGGTACCTAAACAATTGAATATATTAACAAATATCACTATCAAATATAAATGATACAATAACATATTTAACATAAATTTAAATATATGAGATAATACGTTTAACTTCCAAAAAATTATAAGAATCCAACAACATAATTACTAACCTAAACTCCAAAATAATAAAATGTCTATAACAAAACAAGTTCACATGTACATGCCGAAACAAGTTTTTTTTAATCATTTATCTAAGTTATTTTCATTACTCAAGTGTTATTAGAGCAACATATAACATTATATAATTAGAACTCAATATTAGTTGTGATTAAACAAATTTGAAGATAAATATTTAAAGGTCAATAAAAAAAGTTAAAATTTTTTAATTAATAAATTTTATAACTTATTAATAATTATATCTATTTACATAAAATTAAAACTCAATAATAAAAAGAAATACTTACTTGATAATTGTAGTGGTAGAGTGATGTTGATTTTAGAAAAAAAATGATAGTAGTTTGGTGGTTGATGGTTAGAGTTTATTTTTTGTAAAATTGGGGGAGGTTTTATTTTGGTAAATTGGGATATGTTTTATTTTTTTGGGTAAAATTGGGGATAAATGTAGTGGTAGAGTGATGTTGATTTGATAAAAAAATATATTAATTTGATATATGAAGGAGTTTGATGGTTAGGGTTTTTTTTTGAGTAAATTGGGAGAGGTTTTTTTTTTGTGGGTAAAATTGAGGATAATTGTAGTGGTAGAGTGATGTTGATTTGATAAAAAAATATATTAATTTGATATATGAAGGAATTTGATGGTTGATGGTTAGGGTTTTTTTGGGATAAAATTGGGGAAGTTTTTGGGTAAATTTGGGAAATTGTTTGATACTTTTAAAGTAAAAACGAACTGTGAGAAAGAAAAGAACAGACGAATAAGAAAAGAAAAAGAAATATTTCGCAGCCACACGTGAAGAAAGAAGGAAAAAAAAAAGAAAGTAAAGTCCACGTAGACGTGGGATCCCAGGTATGTTATATGGGTGAGCATTTATGCTATGCAAAAGAGAACTCCCCGAGATAGACACCGGAGAGAGAGAGAGAGAGTGGCCGAAGAGAGAGGAAAGATCGTTACTTCCTGTATATATGTATAGTGTATATGTTGTATGTATATTTCTAAAATAAATATTTGTGTTACTGTGTTTTAGTCTGTGTACACATAACACCTTTTATTTTACATTTACACAAAACGACCAAATTTACATTTACATAGCCTCCATTCAATACGACTAAAAACGTATTTTAAAGGAGTTGAAATGTCTTTCAAGTGGTTTCTACCACAATTTTTAAAAGTATTTAAATTTACCTTATCATTTCGCATGTCGTCAAAATGATAAATGATTTAGATGCTAAGACATGATTGTCTTTACTATCATTCGCATGTCGTCGATTGATCAAAACATTTTGATATTGTGGCATTGACCGGATGAGATATTCCCAGGTCAAAAGACGATGCTTGATTTATAATCGCATCGTATTTGGATTCTCTTTGAGGATATATTTCGTGATTAATCCGAAATTCATGGCACTAATGCTCACCTTGAAAGACTAGTATGTGTAAAGATCACGAAAAGTACTCGTAGAATTCTTATAAAGAATTGAAGGAGTTATTGTGAACTTATCCAACCATAAGACGGACCATAAATATAAATGGTTATGGTTGATGCATTGACAATAGGTCACATGATTATTGTTGTCCACAGAAATGCAGCATTTTCCAAACTCTTAGCCTTATCATTAAGTTGATGGCTCATGATCCGGATTATCCTGAAAAGTCTAGTCGACTTGATAATACCGAAAAGTAAGAATCAAAATTTCGATTTGAATTACTTGAGTTTGAAAATTGAACATCCTGTCGATTATGTTCAGACCCAAATGGACTCACGGAAAGTTTGATGATGCGACTGCAAATGATTGCACGCACTTCTTGGTCTTGCATACCAAGATTTATATTTCCGTGTGGGGTTATGCTATTTTGCTGCATTGGTCCGTTATGAGGCCCATAGACACTCAGACACCATATGCGTACCAGCTGGTTACTGGTTATGAGCCAAAAGTCTCATATTAACACGTGTTTGGATTGCTTAATTAATATTTTGATTGAGCCGCTATAGCGTTCAAAATATGGACCTCTGAAGGGGACATAAGTCGATTATGAATCCCCTGCCTATCATTTGATAGAGTAACCTTGGCAAGCGATCTCTTTACCGCATGATATACGAAAGTGACATCACTAAGACTGTTCTCCCCGTCATTAGGAGGAGATTTGCACGTTACCATTGATAAGGAACGACGTAAAGTAACGTGGCATAACCCACTCAGTCTTAGCTTGATCCCCAAAACTGCGCTTAGTGATAAGTAAGTGTGTAGACTCGTTTAAGTCTAACTAAATGCCAGACGCATTTAATGACTTTATGAGATGTCACGAGATCATTTATACCTGCTACAAAATGCTTGCAAGGATAGACGTCCTTGTCGGGCGCCATGTTCCAGTCATAACACGTTGCTTTGGCTGAACCCTCCAAGCAAAGGACGCTGCCGTCGGCCGTCAGTCTGTCGTCCTTCCCAATATACGAGGAAGTTGACCGGTTCTTAATTCATTCAGCCGCAGAGGTGGTGAACTGAAACTCGTTTGTCGCACGAGATTATAAAGGATCAAGGAGATGTGTGATTTTCTCCTCATCCTAAGAACTCGAAATATCTGTCGATCATGATATCTTAGACGATATTGAAGCGAAACGAGACTGTCATTGATTATTTGTTCATATATTCGGTGACGACTGATAATATGAACAAATTATGACAGGGAACCATGTACCGTTGCCTGAAGTCAACGGAGAATAGACTGGACTAATGGAAACTTGCAATCCAAGTAGACTCCTTAGCGAAAGTGTGTTCGGACCTGTAGCTCTAACACCACCAATGTTAAACGAGTTCGTTTATTTGGTTATTCGTAAGGAAGAGTGATGAGAATAATGAGATTGTAGAATACTCACCTAGTAGCGCAAGGCTTCTCTCACATCTTGGAATTGATTACGAGATGGTTGATTTACTCGTAATGGACGTTATAACGGTCCTCTACTTTATTAGTTTAGTAGTTTCTCAAAAACTGATTATGCAGCATGTGATTGTGGTCACTGTTTTATCTCTATGAGAATTTAGACAAAGAGATATAGATGAAGGTCCATGTGTGACTTCATATGCTTTAATCAAATAGTTCCTGACCACGGAACACGATCTCAATTAAATGAGACGTTCACTATATGGATTAATATAATCCGAGCGGATGTGGTATACCCGCCTAAGTGAGTACTTGTTTAGCTTGGGATACTTGAACAAGTATTATGCCCTTGCGTGTTTTATTACGCGATCCATTTTTGGATTTGCCTTCGAGATGAAGGATCTTGGGAAGACATGGTAGTGACTCGGCCCGATGATCGAGTCCCGTAAAGATTGAATCTAAGTCCATGATTCAGACTACACCCAGAAGGTGTTATGACGTTTTAGTCATCATGACGCTAAGTCGTCAGATTCTCCCATGATCGTTCGATCACTAGACATTAATATAGACCCAGTCCGTCCCTGATGAGACGATGAAGAGATATTGAACCATCATGTTCATATCTAAGTACAATAAGCGCATCATTGTACTTGGTCTAATGTGTTAGGACGAACATCTCGTATGTTATGAATGGTATAGCTCGACACAACATTGCGCTAACACGCTGCCATCGAAATGGCATAAAAGATATTTTCCTATTACCTTAAGGTAACTGTGGATGAGGGCTCGTCTTATCCCATTTTGCGTCATCGAGTGTACCTACCCCCTTCGGTACTCGAATTAATGCAACCCTTTTTCGGTTATTCCGATGCTGGTTACTTATCAGACCCGCATAAGGGATATTCCTAACATGGCATGTCTTTGCCATTAGGAATAAGGCGATATCTTGGAGGTCTTGGAATGACTCCAAACGAATCACTCTGATCTCGTGCTCTATGAGACGACTAGAGAGTGTATATGGCTTCAAGCTAGTAGTAGCCATATTTGAATTACATATGCTCTGTCTCACGATCCAGATAAAACACTTGTCATAGAAGACAACTTGTTGTTATCGATCAAGAGAGACATGACTACATTATGCTATTTAGCATTTATCGTCAAAATAAATCTTCACTTATGAAGTTTAAGAGCATCCTGTCGAATGCTCGTTTTATTCCACGTTATATTTTCTAGCATACAGTCGTGTGCAAGTAAATGAGGCATCCAGTCGAATGCTCGTACTCTTTCTTCGAATATGAAATCTTTGCACCCAGTCGTGTGCAAGTGAGGAGGAGCATACAGGTGAATGCTTATTGCACTAATTACTACTTAGTCAAAATTCTCGCACCCTGTCATGTGCAAGTGAGGGGGAGCATCCAGTCGCATGCTCGTGTACCTTTTTGTCCTTAGACCAAGATTTTTCCCACTGGGTTTTCCTTGGCAAGGTTTTTAGCGAGACACGTTCCCATTATATCTCACTTAAGATTGCCGAAATTAGGGGGAGTATCCTGTTGTATACTTCTTACCACTGTGTACTCTTTTGTCCTTCGCCTAGAGGTTTTTCTCACTGGGTTTACTCTAGCAAGGTTTTGATGAGGCACCTGTTTTGTTGTTGATCCTTACTACTACCATTGTTGCACTCTTTTTTCCTTCGATCAGAGATTTTCCCATTGGGTTTGCTCTGGCAAGGTTTTGATGAGGCACACTGTTTTGTGGTTAGTTACTTACATGATATTTCGGCATATATCATTCGGCTACACAGTTTCTCCTAGGTACCGGTTTTGTCCCACATTGGGTTTTCCGTCCCTAAGGTTTTTATGTGTTTAGCACTGCGAATGAACTCGACTCAGACGAAGAATTCAAGACGTCCAAAGGGGGAGTATTGTAGGATATTATTGGACTATCGGGCTTGTACTTTATGGGCCCAAGTGGGCTTATAACCCTACCCCTCTATCTATATAAAGAGGGTTAGGGGTCTTGTATTTCACATTCATTCATATACATTCTGATTAATAGAGACCTAATGTTTCCTCTCTCTATATCTATACATATCTCTATATATATCTATAACGAGCTAATATGTCACACAACAGTAAGTTTATTATTAATTTTCTTATAATAATTTTTTTTTTGTTTATTATATTTTAATAATCATAACAATATTACAATCACAAAAATGTAGACATCATGATAGTTTATTACTATTATACTCTCTCCGTCCCTAAACAAATATCTCCTACGAAAATACATGCAAGTTTACCATCAAAATTTTCATATCAAAATTACCGAAATGAAAAAAATTAAAAATTTCATCATATAGTTCTAACCATAAACTACGTGATTAACTTTTGAAATAATTTTTTCCGGCAATCTAAATATGAAAAAATTATCGATCAAAATTGTTTAGGGACATTTGTTCAGGGACGGAGTAACTATTAATCTAGGGAATCATATGCATTTCTCGTATATGAGTCCTTACATTTAGGAAATTTATAGGGTTCCTGATGCATATCACTTTTTATACCATAATCATCAAATTTTAGGAAAAATTATGTTTTGAGAAACCTGATGCAGATGCTCTAAGTCCTCTGGTTCTAAATCCTGGAAATACCCACAAACCCGACTCGGCCCGAAAATTTAAAACTTGACCCGGCCCGGGCAGGTTGGGTCGGGTAAATCCCGATCCATTTGCCATCCCTAGGGTAGACGAATGTTAGAGTAATGCGGTCGAAGTGCTATTTAATAGAAGTTTAACTCTTAATTGCGTATCTTTTCTAACTTTTGAGAAGTTTATTCATCAATTAATTAAAGGGATGGAAAAACAAATCACTAAAGAGTGGGAAATTATAGTTTTAAGTGAGTGTGGTTAGGAGTACAACTTGGATATGTCGATTATGTTATAGGCGTAGTCTGACTCATGCTGATCTAGTCGAATTGGGCGAAGTCATAAGTATTATTGTAGGTCAATCTATTGGAGAACCCGATATTTAATTAACATTAAGAATGTTTCATACTAGTGAGGTATTCAAAGGGGTACTAAAGAACATGTACGAGTCCGAAAAAGAATCTAATGGAAAAATTCAACGAAGAGTTGTATGTTGCGTTCGACAAGGATGAATCGCTCCCAAAAAAAATCTATTAATTCTCTTCCAATTGGTAGGACTGTAGGTGCGATGATTTACTTCACAGGCGAGATCTCTAATTCAAGTCCATGATGGTCCAGTTACACTAAGAAAAAGAATAAAATAAGTATCTGACTCCTTGATGCATGCTCCACTTGGCTCAGGGAGATATAGCTCAATTGGTATAGCTCCGCTCTTGCAATTGGTCGTTGCGATTATGGGTTGTATGTATAAATGTACAGGCGGTAATGATAGTATGTTATACATGAACTTTGTTCTCTCTCACTCTCTCTGCCTCCATATATATCTGTGTATGCAGAGGCGGCACACTCATGTGAACAGGGGTTGCCACGAAAACCCACAATTTAGAAAAAAAAATTATTAGTGTTTTTCATAATAATTTATATATAAGCTATTCTGGCAACCACTTAATTATTTTTTTGACAACCCCTCATAGAATTATATATTGTTAGTGTAATAAAATAATATGATTTTGTATGTGCTGATAATCTATAAGTAATACTTAAAAAACTAACATAGGCAATTGATAATAAAATACATTTTACATCAACTTATCATTTTGGCACGTAACACACATCTTGAAAAAAAAAATTAAAATATCAGATAGTGGTGAGTGCAAACAAAATTTATAAAATAATTTTGCTGGTTTATATTTTAATTGAAGTGGGTATAATAAAATTGTGTAATAAATATTTAATTATTTGTATATATCTAGGATTAAATATAAGTTGGGATTTTTTAAATTTTTTATATTTTTTTTACCTTCGTATCTTAATCTTTAAACTTTTTATAACTTGATTTCTTAAATTTAACTTTTGTAGCTTTTTGGTTTCTATTTTATTTATTTTTTAGTCAATTTTGAAACTGAAACTTTTGACACATGACTTCATGTGAATTACTGTTGTGGGTTTTTTTGGGAGTTTGAAAAGATAGTCGAAATTGTCAAAATTGAGCGAAACGAGAAAAAAGTAGAAATCAAATACGTACATTTTAATCAAGAACCAAGGTAAAAAAATGAAAAAAAAAGTTTAAAAAAATCCGTCTTTTCCGTGTTTATACTTAAAAAAAAATCGTGCTTCTACTAATTATGACAACGCCATACATTTGCTGTTGCTTCTGCTCCTATCCTCTATGTATGTTAGGTGTATATGTTGATATATGTATGTGTTTTAGTTATCAAATATACGAAGAGGTGAAGAGATAAAGAAAAACGGGTCCTACTTATTTTCTTAACATTGAAGATACTTGTACGTATATATCCATTCATTTTTTTACAATTACTTATATAAAAGACATATATTTATATAAAAAAAATATTGTAGTACATACACACATATATTTATCAATATGCAGACAAAAAACTATGCATGTGTCTTCCATAGTTAAGAAACAAAAGTATAAGTACGAAAAGTTTAGTATCATATCGAACCTGGTTATACTATGTTAGGTGACATTTAGTTTAGCTAGTTACACATCGATAAACGAATGTTAGGGTAACGGTCGAAGTGATATTTAATGTAAGTTGAACTCTTAACCGCGTCCCTATTTTCTCCAATCTACTTACTAGTACTTATAAATTGTGCTTATATATATTATTTGAGACTTGTCTTATTCCTGAAACAAACGTCTATATCTCATATCTTGATTTGATCTTTACGTTGATAGATGAGATCGATCTAACTACTATATATATTGTACTTGTTGTTTATAGTAGAAGTTTTGAAAACAACTAAATCAGGGTTTTCCGCAAAAGTGATCAACTTTTTGATAAAACTATTCAACCTCACAAACTTCTCTCCATCTGGACCAACATGATCATCCTTTCTCATGTTAACCTGGTTGTTTTTGGGGTTGGGGTTTTCACCGACCTATTACCTCCGATACTCTAGTCAGTACAATATATTCATAAACTTTTAGATATAGAAAGCTTAAAAGTAAAAAAAAAAACTGATCAAAGTAATTTACGAGCTAGAAGATGAGTAAAAAATTTAATAGTCGATTTTATTTATAGAGATACGTGTATCGTAGGATGTTAAACATATAACAATAGTACGCGCATTAGCTCTAGCCTTTTTTTTGGTACATCGATTATGGGTGACTCATTTTAGCCCAATAAGTAAGGCCTAAACATCATTTAAAATGAAAACGATTACTGAGTTACCCCTTCAATAAATACTAGACACTTGTCGATTATGGGTGGCTCATTTTAGCCCAATAAGTAAGGCCTAAACATCATTTAAAATGAAAACGATTACTGAGTTACCCCTTCAATAAATACTAGACACTTGTCAATAGATAGTTGGATAACCAGGTTTTAATGGTCAAATATGGATCGTTTTTTACAAGTATAGTCTGTTAATGTTTTAAGCATTTAAGGTATATCAAAGACAATACATGATTAAGAAGACTAATTTATCATATTTTATTTTATTCCTTTTTTACAATCTAGAGGCATATAAATGATTAAAAGATTTGCCTCTTGGACAGGTATATGTCTTTTAGAAATAAAATAATGGACAAAGAGTTGTTCCATGATTAAGTATTATATACCAGTAATCGTGTCTCACGCGTTGCGTGTGTGGCGCGTAATGCAATAAAAAAACATAGTTTAAGATTTAAAAGAATGTTTGGTTGTTAAAGAGTGATAAATAGTTTTATTAGTTTTTACTTTTTATATTTTTATGAGAGTATGATATTATTGTAATTAATATAAAGGTTTAGAAGTATTTTTGAAAAAAAAAATGACTAAATTGGACAGGTTCATTTGACTTGTGTTGACTTATTATAATAGAATGATATATTTTCTTATATGGATTCAATATGCAATTCATCGAAAATTTGTGATGAAACTCTAATTATATGGTATAGTATGCTTTAATACTATCAAGTATGAACATTTTCCTTACCCAAAAAAAATATATGAACATTTTAGCATTTAATACTATGAACTACGACTTTTTACTTTTAGTAACATCAACTATATATCAACTATACACTGTTGGATTATTTACAACAGAACGTTTAAAAATATCATCTATTTTACATCATTATACCCCATATATCATAAGAAAAACTCACAAAAATTGAGATCTTTATACAAGTTAACAGAAGATCACAATCTCCAACTAAATTGAGATTAAGATAGCCGATTTAAATTCTCTACTCTAACTAAGGTTTGAAAAATGAACATTTTATATGTAAATACATAAATTACCCCATCAAAAAATGTTGAAAAGAGAAGCTCATAGCAAAAAAAGTAACACTCTAACAAACAATTAAATGACAATCAAAAAACAATCATAGCAGAACTAACAAAATCTTTTACACATTGTTTATAAATTATAACTCATTTGTATATAACATATCATCTAAAATACATATTCACTTTACATATTTTTCTCTCTAGCAGAACATCTAAATTAAACATCATGTAAAATAAATTTAATTATATTTCTTAAACTTTTAACACTTGGCACGCTAGTTTATTTTCTGCTTATAATCTTTATTGTTGTGCTCGGCTAACTTTGCATCTAACTTATTATTTTAAAATAAAATATTTATATTTCATAAAATTTTAACACCTAGCACATTACTTTATTTTCCGCTTATAATCTTATATAATTTATAGTATCAAAAGTATAAATGAATGAAGTTACAGTAATTACGGTAGAAAATGAACTATAGTATACATGATAAGCTAAGATAGATTTAGCTATAAACGAACTGGTACATCACGTTATTTTTACACAATGGTAAAATTTTAAATGATAGACCACCCAGGATACAGTATCAGCTGCTAATGCTCTTAGCATTTGATAAAAAAACATAAACAATCATAATTGATACTAAATGTGTGTATATTTAATAGTTGATGGATGGTACTAAAATGGTGTATAATTGATAACATTATCCAATTTGATTACGTTATTTTTTATCAAATGTAAATACATTGTAGAGTTGATATTAACAAAATGAAAACATCATACTCCATCAATTTCAAAATATAAGTCGAATATATTATTATCGTTTGTAACACAATATAGATCAATTTTCACAATATAGAAAAAAATGTTGTGTAAGATTACATTTTTGCCCATATTTTATTGTTTTTAAAAACAATTGTATATTAATCAAAATCAGGGTAAAAATAAAGTATTGTACGTTTTACAACAGTGGAATTATATTTTGGGACTGAGGCGATATTTAATAATCCTATACGGTTTCTCGAATGTTGAGTAAGTAGCCTATCAGCAGGAAAAGGAAAATCGCCCAGTTTTGTAAACATAACACAGTGAACTACACATGGACGGACCTAGGGAGGGGCTGGGGGCGGCCACCGACGAATTTCAAATTAATTTTTTTTATATATTTATCTACAGTTTATTGCGATATATACAATAAAAGTTCTAGTTAATCTTTAAAAGTGTTGCTAGCATAGTGATAGTGTAGGATAATAACAAGTGAGAACTTAAAAGTTTAATTCTTTTATATGACTATTTTTTTTAACTTTAAATTTTTACACCACGGTCCCCGACTAATTTCATACTGGGGTTCACGAGATACATATATTGGATATATGATACATGCCTAAAGAGAGATAGAATGAGGCGTGGACGGACGCGACCCGAATCCTTAATCCCATCAACACCAATCCACCCATTCTCTCTTTTTCACCAAAACCGAGACTCTTACGCCAGTTTTGCCAGCTTTTGCCCCTCCTCCGTCAGCACCAACCGTTCCTCCGCCATACCAATCACCAACCGGGCCTCCGCCGTACATGATGTGAACTCGTACCTTGCCTCTCGGTCCTCAAATATCTTTTTAAAAACGCCTCTACCGTCGGCGAAAGATATTACAGAGGCGACAGTTGGGTTATAAACCCTAGCTGCTTATGAAAATGGCATGCGCTACTAAATACTAGTATAAATTAAGTAAAAAGATAATTAAGGATTAGTGCATAAAAACAAAACTATTTTAAGTATTGGTCAAATTACAAAATTTAATTAAAGATTGGTCAATTATTCTTAAAACTAATTAAGGATTGGTTCATTAGTTATTAAATATAAAAGGCCTACAATTAAAAAAAAAAGAAAAACAAGAAAAATATAAAAAAATATAAAAAAAAAACAGAAAATACCAAAAAAGCTGAAAAAAAACATTTAAAAAAACCGGGAACCCGAAAAAATCCCAAAAAATGGTAAAAAAAAAAAGAAAATTCTAAAATCTCAAAAATAAATTAAAAAAAGTTCAAAAAAGTTGATTTTTTTTTTGAAAAAAGTCAAAAACCCGAAAAAATGGTAAAAAGAACCAAGGAAAATCCAAAATCACAAAAAACAAAAAAGTTCAAAAAAGTCAGGAATCCGAAAAATTGTAAAAAAAAATTAAATAAACCAAGAAAAATCCAAAAAATCCAAAAAAAATAAAATTGAGAAAAAGTTCGAAAAAGTCGGAAAAGGCCGAAAAGTTCAAAAAATGTTAAAAACTTTAAAATAACTTGCAATTGTTTTCAAATGACTTCAAATGAATTCAAATGACTTATGACTTATGACTTAGACTGTTTTTAAAATTACTCGAACTGTTTTTTAAAATGACTCGGACTATTTTTAAAATTACTTAACATGACTCACATTGTTTTCAAATGACTTAAAAACGACTCAAATTATTTTTAAAATGACTCAAACTGTTTTTAAAATTACTTAAAATGACTCCGACTATTTTTAAAATGACTCAAAATTGCTCAGACTGTTTTTAAAATGACTCAGACTGTTTTTAAAATGACTCAAAATAACTTGGACTGTTTTTAAAACGGCTCAGACTGTTTTTAAAATGACTTGAACGATCTGATTATTTTTAAAATCACTTAAAATGACTAAGGCTATTTTTAAAATCGCTTAAAATGACTAAGACTGTTTTTAAAATAAATTAAAATGACTCAGACTATTTTTTAAAATGACTTAAAACGACTGAGACTATTTTTAAAATTACTTAAAAGGACTCAAACTGTTTTTAAAATTATTTAAAACGACTCAGACTGTTTTTAAAATTACTTAGCATGACTCAGAATGTTTTTAAAACGACTCAAACTATTTTTAAAATGAGTTAAAACTACTCAGACTGTTTTTAAAATGAGTTAAAACGACTCAGACTGTTTTTAAAATGACTTAAAACAACTCATAGTGTTTTTAAAATGACTTAAAACGATTCGGATTGTTTTTAAAATGACTTAAAACTACTCAGGCTATTTTTAAAACGACTTAGAATGTTTTTAAAATGACTTAAAAAGACTCAAGACTGTTTTTAAAACTACCTGAATTATTTTTAAAATTACTCAGACTGTTTTTAAAATTACTTAAAACGATTTAGACTAATTATTATTTTTCGCGTTTTTGGTTTTTTGTTGATTTTAGATTTTTTTAGGATTTTTAAAATTTATTCGTGTTTTTACAGGGTTTTGCCTTTTTTAAGCTTTTATGTTTTTTTTTCCAGATTTTTCAGATTTTTTTGATTTTTGATTTTTGATTTTTGATTTTTGATTTTTTGATTTTTTTTCCTACTTTTATTTTTATTCGTTAGTTAAGAGAAATGGACTTTCCGTAATTAGTTTTAGTTTCATGGATAAATCTTTAAGTTGTAGATAAAGTAGTAATCCAAAATTTATCTATATAAATCACAATTTGGTCCTTGAAATTATTCAACAATATGAAATTGAGTCCTGATTTGATTAAGAGATGAAAAATTATAATTTGAATATATGCATATCCTATAATTTTTCAAACTCACCCTATCTCTATCTCTTTATATCTATATCCTATATCTCACTTAGTCCTCATTAATCAATTTATATGATTTTTTTCAAACTCACCCTTAGTTTTCAGAAACCAAAAAAAAAAAAAAAAAAACTGAAATGATTGGTTTTGATCCGATTCAATTTTCACTTAAAAATTATGAAAAACAAGACGAAACCCAATCAAACCAAACCGAGCCGCACCTAATCTCGTCTAAATTATGAACAGATATTGGTGTTTTTCGAAATAAATTTACAGAGAAAGAGTTATTCAATTGATTGTATAGTAGTATCTTTTTTCTTTTATGTTTTTCAATTTGCAATTCATCAAGAATATGTGACCAAACTCTAATGACTGTGTATAAGTTTTTCGGAATGTTCACTAGTAACCCACGAGCGGGAAACTCATCTAATTTCGTAAAAACACAAGACTAAGTGAGATATAGGATATAGATATAAAGAGATAGAGATAGGGATAAATACATATACAATATAGATATAGAGAAAGAATGAGGCGCGGTCGACCCCGAACCGAATCCCTAATCCCACCAGCACCCACACCAACACCCACACCTGACCCATATAACAACCACTTTCACCAAAACCAAACCCGAGATTCGGATGCGAGTTTCTGTAGCAGCCGCCCCTCCTCTGTCGGCACCCACCGTTCCTCCGCCATACCCATACCAATCACCGACAGAGCCTCTGCAGTACGTGCCGTGAACTCGTATTTAGCCTTTCGGTCCTCGGATATCTGTCTAAAGACGCCTCTGCCTTCGGCAAAGGATATTATATTGACTTTAAAGTTTTTGCTTGAGCAGCTTGGGTTTCCAAGTAGTAAGATCGAAGAGGATGTGCCGGTGGTGCTTAAGCATCTTCATTGCCCTGTTAAACTTAATAAATCTGCCCTCAAAGCCCCTGGTAAAATTCTGACCTATTACTCAGTTTTTCGATCAATTGAATACTAGTACTCCCATAAAAATGGTCTGATTAAGGTTTTCACGTTGTTTAAATAAGTAAGATTCTTCCAATATGGCCCCTAATCCGCCCTCAAAGCTCCTGGTTTTATCTGACCACCCTATTATTCAATTCTCAAATTAATGTCCTCGGTCGCATAAAAATTGGCCGATTAGGGTTTTCACTTCAGTTTAAAAAAACTAGTTAAGAGTAGTTATAAAGTAAAATTCTTCCAATATTGCCCTTAATTCTCCCTCAAAGCGCCAGGTAGGTTCGGACCCTATTATTCAATTCTCGGATTAATTTAATACTAGTAGTTAATTAGAGATGTGTTTTAAAAGTACCAATCAAACTGGGATTGAGGGAATATAAGTATATAACTGTATATGTTTGATTATACTCCCTGGCACAAATTTGTCCCTAGTTTATTTTTGTCAAAATTTTAGATTTTTACAACTCGTTTCGAACTTTTATATTATATTTTATGCAAATTTCGTAAAATTTGGACGAAAAGGTACAATTTCATATTAAAACAATTTTTTTTAATTTTTTTATCCCTATTAATTAACTTAGATATAATATTGCTCCTGGTAAGTTCTGATCCTATCATTCGATTCTCAAATTAATTCAATACTAGTACTCCCTTCGTCCCATAAAAATGGGCCGATTAGGGTTTTCACGTCGTTTAGAAAAATTAGTTAGAGTAGTTATAAAGTAATATTCTTCCATTATTGGCCCTAATCAGCCCTCAAAGTGCCAGGTAGGTTTGGACCCTATTATTCGATTCTCGAATTAATCCAATACTAGTAGTAAATTAGAGATGTGTTACAAAGTACTAATCGATTTAGGACGGAGGAGTATAACTGTTTATATATTTAATTCTACTCCCTGTGTTCCATTTTAATTGTCCTCTACTAAACTCAACAAAACCGCCCTCAGAGCTCCTGGTAGGTTCCTATAATTCGATTCTCAGATTAATTCAGTGAGTACAATCAAATTGGGATTGAGGGAGTATAACTGTATATGTTTAATTCTACTACTTACTTATCCATTTTAATTGGGGAAAAAAACTGTTTACTTACCAATATAGGAACCCAAAGCTCCTCGTAGGTTCGGACCCTATTATTCGATTTTCTAATTAATTCAATACTAGTAGTGAATTAGAGATGTATTTGTTTGTATGATGGTAGGGGTATAATTTGTAACTAGGTATTATGAGTGGTTGTTATTAGTTATACCCCATTATTAGCCTGGTATGTTCCTTTTATTCACCTTTTAGATTATTTCAACACTAGTAGTGAATTAGAGATGTATTCCTATGTACAATCAAATTAGATTTAAGACGGAGGGAGTATAACTGTATATGTTTAAGTGGAAACGATCATTTATTAGTACATTTGAGACTTAATTATAAAAAACCCATGGTTAAAATCTCTTATAAACTTAGGTACATATGTTTCTTTTTACTCGATATGTAACAAATCTTAAATAAAAGTTGAGAATGTGGTTTTTTTTATTTATATTTAGTGTGTTTTTATGTACTAATCAATGATTCTCCCTACGAGTAAGATCGAAGACGATGTTCCTCTTTTGCTTAAGTATCTTCATTGTCCTGTCAAACTCAATAAATCCGCACTCAAAGCTCCTGGTATGTTCGTATTTTTCGATTCTTAAATTAATTCGATACTAGTAGTGAATTAGAGATGTACTCCAAGAGTACAATTTAATTGGGACTGAGGGAGTATATGTTTAGTTCTACTCCCTCCGTTCCATTTTAATTGTCCTAAGGGTCCATTTTCCATAAGATTTTTTGGTCAAAAAGCTGCAATGTGGTATTTGGCACCACTGTAACTAATTACTTATAAGTGACTTATAACTTATTTTTCTTGATAAGTCATTGGTCACCTATTTAAAGTTATAAGTGAGTTGTGAATATAGAAACACATTCTATTAAAAAGTTCTTAGGTAAGTTCCTATTATTCAATTCTCAAATTAAATTCAATACTACTACTCCCACCGTCCCATAAAAATGGTCCGATTAGGGTTTTCACGTTTAAAAAAACTAGTTAGAGTAGTTGTAAAGTAATATTCCTCCAATATTGCCCTTAATTGAATTTTAGTTAGTCGTGAATTTTGTGCAATATTAGTCAAATACAAATATTGCTAGTATTATGTAGACTAGACCATGTTAGATGATTTTTAATTCCCAAGTTAATTAATAGGGGTATAAAAGGAATTTTTTTGGTTAAATATGAAATTGTACCACTATATTTTGGGACGGAGTTAAAACCCTAACTGGACCATAATTATGAGATGGGGGAAATAGTAATTAGAGATGTATTCCAACAGTACAATCTATTTGGGACGGAGGGAGTATATGCTAAATTCTACCCCCTCGGTTCTATTTTAATTGTCCTCTATGAAACTAGGCACAATTTTGGCCGGCAAACAACTCTCGACTAAATTACCGAAATGAAAACTAAAAAATAATTTGGCTCGGAAAGTAACTCGAGAGTGTCCTGTTATCTTAATCTAAGTTCCTGTTATGTTAATTTAAGTTAGTTTACTATAATATGAACTGATGATGATTAGTAGTGCAATTAGTTAGAATACAAATAATAAATGTGCTCCTTGGCTGACAAGAGTACCCATCAGTTCGACTAATCGAGTTGATTGTTTGTTTGATTAGTTGGTGGTTTATTTTGTTGCTATTTCATCATATTTTATGTTAAGACTTTGCTAGGGTTAGGACAAGTTGTATTGTCGTAACTCTGATGTTTATGCATTGAATTGATTTGACTCGGGAAGTAAATCGAGATTGTCGAATTAAAATTTAGTTGAGCTTACTGGATAGATGACAATTTTTGATTGTTTGTGTAATTAGTTATAGTATAAATCGTAAATGCAAATTTAGATTATTGATTTCTTGGTGGTTTAGTTTATTGTTGGATAGATGATTTGGTGCTGATTTTTAGTTGCTATTTCGTGTATTTCATATTACACCTCCTCATTAGTACCCTATTATTCAATTCTCAAATTTATTCAACAATATAGTAAATTAGAGATGTATTTCAAAAGTACAATCAAACTGGGATTGAGGAAGTATAACTGTATATGTTTAATTCTACTCCCTTGCGTTCCATTTTAATTGTCTTCTATGAAACTAAGCACAATTTTGAACTCCCGACCAAATTACTGAAAATGTTAAACGTACAATTCGTATGTTAAACAATGTGATTTAGCTTTAAAAAAAAGTTCATCGTTCAAAATTGCACGTAGCTTAGTAACGGACAATTAAATCGGAACGGATGGAGTATTGCGGATAGTGTTACTGTTTTAGATGATATTGCATTAGATGCTACATAATATGTGTTTAAAGCGTATTACGGCAGTTGCATTTTTTTGTACAAAAATATGGGTTTACATATTCATGTGAAGATGCCAATTGTTTAGGTCTTATGTGTATACGATTTGCTATGCCTTGCATTTTTATATGAGTGAAAATAGGCAAACAACATCACGTTTGTTCCTAACTTAGTTATTAGTTTCACATCCTAAATGAGAAAATAACAGCCAGGATCACTAATCCTCTCCACCATCTCGTTTTGTATGTACGTAATTTTCGTATGCAAACTATCTCTCTTTCCTCATATAAGAACTCTGTTTGTCAACATCTTTGAACTTCTACAAAGTTCAAAGATTTTATGTGCTTATTATTATTATGTGACTAGAAAATTTGTAGATGTAATTGATATGGTAGTACGTTTAATAACTAAATCGTCTGTTTTGTAGTTTTGAGTAATTTAATGAAGTCCTGTTCTTGTTTCTCTTAAGTGGGTGGTTGAGTTCCTCTTAAATATCTTATTTACCTGCTTAATTTCTATTATTGTCAAATAGCTTGTTAGTTGTATCTTTTCATGTTCTTTGCTCATTAGTTAGCCCCAATTCCCAAGCTAGTCATATAATTAATCTCTCGTGTTGATTTTTTTAGTTGATAGATTTGAGATTTTGCTTAATGTCCCACCATATACGCTGATTTAATATAGAATTAAATTTTTGGTTGCTGCTTCCAGGCACACCTCACTCATGGCCAAGTTTACTTGCGGTGATACACTGGCTAGTCCAAGTTGCTAAGTACAGCGATAATATCAGTGAGCAGTCGATTTTTCAAGAGAGTTTAATGCTTCCATATTATATGAATAGTTACGTGCACTTTATTAGAGGGGAAGATGATTCGGTTGAAATGCTCGATCAGGAGTGTGTTGAGAAATGCGAGCAAGCAAAGAATGCTGAGGTGGAAAGAGTGATGTCGATTGAGGCAAATCTGAAGGATTTGGAAGCAAAATTGGAAACTCTAAAGTCGGAGCCATCAGCTAAGGAGTTACTAGAGAGAGAAAGTAGTGTGTTGCAAGTAGATGTGAAGAAGTTCCACTCTATGATTGAGCAACTGAATGGGCACATTTCCTCAAACGAGAAGATTTTAGAAGCAAAAGAGAAGGAGTTGGGTGTGAAAATCGAGGAGAACAAGAGAATATGCGAGGAGAATGAGGAGTTGAAGAAGAGAGTTGATGAGCAGGGAATTAATTCCAGGGATGCAGAGAGAATGAAGAAGGAGTTACAAGCGGTGGAGAGAGATATTGTGGATGCTGAGCTGGAAAGGAACGGATGGGAGGAGAAGTCATGGGAACTTGAGTCTGCAATTGGGCAAAAGTTTAAGGAGCTTGAGGCACTCTCAATAGAATGCAATCAGTCCATCAAGAGGTTTGGTTTTACAAACACTTCTCATTGACTGTGTCTTCTGTTTTTTTTTTTGTCCTTCATGATTTTTGTTTATAAAGTAACCTTATGCACTGACTTCATTTCAAAGATAGGTCTTTGAAATGAATACACCTGTTAGAAGGGAGGTTTATTTGTTTTTATTTTGTTTCCTGAAAGAAAATTCGACATATGCTGTCAGTTGTTGCAGATAAGACAGACCAAACTTTTCTAAAAAAAAAATCAGCTTAGAATATTAAAATGTTGTCTCTTGATAATAAGCCTGGTTTAGACTTAACAATTGTTGTTGGCATGGTGTTTTTCTTGCAATTCTGCTAGCTAGTAAGATGTTTTAGCCACTCGAAACTTGAGATTTGCACTCAGTTATACTGTTGGCATGATTCTGGAGAATTTTAAAATACGCTGTTAGTTGAATTCAACCCTTTCTACATGTTCGAATTGCAATAATAAAATGCTGTTTCTTGTTCATAAGCCAGGTAAAAATTTAATATATTCTGTTGGCATGGAATTATTCTAGCATTTTTACTGGAATAAAATTTGACATGCTGTCGGTTGTTGGAGATGAGACAGATCAAACTTTTCTACAGTTTTTTTGTTTACAATATTAAAATGTTGTTTCGTGATAATAAGCCTGGTTTAGACTTAACTATTGTTGTTGCCATGGTGTTTTTCTTTGCAATTCTGCTAGGTAGTAAGACGTTTTGGCCACTCAAAACCTGACATGCACTCAGTTACACTGTTAGTTGAATTGAACCCTTTCTACATGTTCAAATTGCAATGTTAAAATGCTGTTTCTTGTTCATAAGCCAGTTATAAATTTAATATATTCGGTTGGCATGGAATTATTCTAGCACTTTTGAAAAGAGAAAATGTTAAGTGAATGCATCCTGTTTATATATCACTCAAAAGTCTTGTTTTCTCTACTGACCCTTTACTAATTCTTGGGCAATAATATTTCATTAATATTTTAATTCCGACTTAATGATTTTAGTCTGAGATTTATAGGCTTAAGCTTGGTAGTGGTCTTCAATTTTCACCCAATGTTAAAGGAAGCACACCTGCTGAGGTGTTGGGAATAGAATACAAATCAAAACTAAAGCCTGCACTTGCCAACTTTGCTGATGACATCAAGAAAAGCTCAATGGCTAAGTTAGACGAGAAGATATCTCTTCAGCAAAAATCAGTTGAAAATGCTAAGAGGATTGAGTCTAAAAAAAACCTTCTTGCAGTGCTTCAAGCCCGAATTGTTGAGGTAAGTGGAGTGATAGCAGCTCTTTGCCCCACATTTTATACTTATATAGAGAATGACAAGTTCATACATGTTTCTAGGCTAGTGCAGTTTTACTCTTTGGATATAGTTGATGTTTTACAATTCTTTTCATTTAATTTTATGATCGCTCAGGTAAAACCTTTCTCGCTACAATTCAATCTGTAGATGTTCTTTATTTCATAACTACTATTGTTGATTATCAAACTTAAATCTCCACGGAAATATATAAATGTTGCAGCACGCAAACAAGTACAAGCACACTGGTTTTAATATCTTCTCTTGGTTACCGTGTTTCCAGAATATACAAGAATTGGAAAAATTGAACTGCATGTTACTTGTTCTTACTGCAGCTGATGGTTTGTGTCTCGTTAATAATTACCGGCTGTTGTAGTCATTTAAGAAGCCAAGTCTTTCCATCACTTTTTAAATATTTCTCTATTTTTTATGAGCTGTGGTTGAGGTACTGATTACATTTAATTATTTACTTCGCAGGGGGAAGCCGAAATGGATAATTTGAAGAAAGCGGTTCAAGAATATACTTCGAAGTGTTTAGCTGAAGCTAAGAAGTTGGCAGAGGATGCTGAATCTGAGGCACAAAAGGTGGATATGGTTGAAAGAGAAGCTGCTGAGTTTTTGAAGGTATTGTGTTGCTCTTGTCATCTAGAAAATTGTTTTATCGAAGGGGCTAGTATAGCTTGATCCATTGTTACCAGGAAACCAGTTTCCAATTTTAAAAACCTCGGCTCCCATTTCCCGCTTTTGTTTCCCGTATCTCTTCGGGCTTCCATTTCATACTTATATTGTTGGCAATTATGGTTTGATCATACATTGATAAGTAACCTTATATAACCTGAGTGAGAGAGAGGCAAGACTGATGAATTATAATAGTGATAGGACTAAAATACTAGTAGAGTAGAAGCAAATTGAACATTTATGTCTTACAAAATTGGAATTCATCATCCAAAGTCTCATAATTTGAAAGGCTTCTAAACACTCCCTTGTGCAGATCAGGCTCAGTTTTTCCCGACGTCATTCCGTACAGTATAGATTTTTCTTTGAATTGGTTCAATTATCTTTTTTTTATTTTGATGTTGTATGTATTCCATTATTATTACTAGCTTTTTGTTGATTTTTTTTTTGCTTTTTCCCGTTGTGTGTGTGTATCTAGGCTTCCAAATTGAGGCTGCAGGAAACAATAGATGCGGATGATGAAGAAACCCAGAAGTGTGCTCATGAACTGCTGGCATTGGTTGATACAGTTTCAAAGCACAAAGAATATATGTCATCAAAAATATTGCAGATGAGGACCACTCTCTTAGAAAACATCTCGGCAGTATCGGAATTGTACATGGATCGTTGAAACTAGGTGCTTAACTATTTTCAACACATGTATGTAAAAGTTTCTCTGGAATATAAATTTGAGAGAGACAGAAGAATTCTTTTTATGTTCTTTATCTTACTTGTTACTCCATCTGTCCCAAAATATTAGAGTTCTATGTATCTACGTACAATTTTGACCGACAAATAACTCATATCTAAGTTGTCGAAATCGAATTTTTCAAAAGTTAATCACTTATTTCAAATGTTAAACTATATAAACAAATTTTGAAAATTTATATTTCAACAATTTAAGCACGAGATATTTGACAGTCAAAGTTGCACGTAGATAAATAGAACCCCAATATTTTGGGACGGAGGGAAGAGTTGGAAGCCTTCTCTTGATCCTTTCAAGAACGCTAGAAGAATTGGTATTGTTTATATTGTGTTCGCTGTTCCTAATCCAATTTCAGTTTGCAACATATTATTCGAGTAGGCAATTTTTTAAAATAATCTCTTTTGACAACAATTATGCTTCTTTTGGGTACTTATTCCTCTACTTGGCAGAAATAAACTTCAATAATTGACTTGCAGAGAGAGCATGATTCCTCTGCAAATCTGAATGAGGTCGTTTTGATTAGGTAGTCATTAATATGAGAGTTTTCTACCTAAATAATGTTATTGACCAAACTGATTCCCAATCTAATGCTACTTCCAAACTTATTCCCATTATAATGCTATTTTAGCCACATCATTAATAATGGCATAAAAAATGTGCCACATGGAAGGAAAACATAAATGTGTGCAATGTTTTTTGGAGTAATTGTGCAAAAAAAAAAAAAAGTTGTACCAAGGAAGATAAATGAAGAAAAAAAATCTCATTTGATTTTTATTTATCCTTTGAATTCATCATGTCCTATTGAATTTAGTAACATGCCACTACTGCATCTCTCTCTTCTTAATTTGTAATCTCTCCCATACTTCAATTATTAAACATTTTTTTAAAGAATAAATTATTAAACATGATAAACAAACTTTCTAAAAATTATACAAGTTTAATCAATTGAATTGCTAATTTTGGCTTATATATTTTCTGTCCTTTAGTAATCTTTATTAAAATTATTACTCGTGGATTTATATGATGGGATGAATAAACATAAGTTACGCACAGAAGGTCACTTGTTAGTTGTTATTGAAGACCCAACTATCGTAGTATGCTTAATTTTTGCTCACTTAAAATTTGTTTTATATCCGTAAGAGATTGATTTTGTTATTTGAGGTGTGAAATATTGATGTTTTCATTATTTTAATTTTATCATCATTTTTCACTGTTTTCATTATTTTTTTTTATTTTATGTTGGTTGTTTATTTGTTTATTCATAATTATTTTATCTTAATCAAAATATATAAAAATGAAAAACTGTTAAGAGTGTTGATTAGGCTGCTTACATGTATGTGGCCAAAATAGCATTAAAATGGGAATAAGTTTTGTAGGAGCACTATAAGTAATTAGTTTGGTCAATAGCATTATTTAGGTAAAAAAACTCTTAATATGATATCATTATCAATACATGCAATATTTTAATCTCACTAAATATTGCTTTCATTTCCTCAATTTAAGATGTGCAAACGCATCAATGTCTAAGAGCATGGGCTTGTAAAAGTTATATACTTCATTGTTTGACATGACTTCATTTAAAATGATACTCCATTGGGCATCAGTATATGTAAAAGCCATATACATTTAAGGAGTATTGATCAAATTTTTAGCTGTATCAGTTACCTTTTCTTATTCCTCATAGTTATGAAATAACTCATTCTCGTTATAAAAAAGGACATCAAGTGACTCCTCATGCTTTTTACTTATAATTTATTCCTTATTTATTCATTCTTTTATTTCTTGGGATATGTGTAATGAGATATTGATTGTTAAAATATAACATAAGAATACCAATATTTATATATAAAAAATAAGTATAAAGAATATGACAAGTAAAATGTTGTATTTCAATGTAAAAGTAGAAGTTATAGTTGAAAAAGTGTGTTTGTGAATGTAAATTTAAGTAAACTGGTAACGAATTTAATGCGGTTGCTCTAAGAAGAGAACACATTCCCTTGTAAAAAAAGGAGAATGATATATCCCTAGAGTATTTTAATGATGTAAGATGCAAAGAAGAAGGAGAATGGTATGAGGATAATTGGAATGAAGAGTCTGAGCTAATGAATGAAGTAATCAATGAGCTAGAATTGAATGACCTGAGATATACTGGCTACCAAATCACTTGTACTAATAAAGAGGACAATGAAAAGCAATTTAAGATGAGTAAAATAGACACGGCTATGGTTAACTCCTATTAAGACAGTGTTTTTGGCTACTCTGGGGTTCAATTTTCAGATAGGAAGTCATCAGACCATTGTACTATAATAGTCAATTTGGGAATTGCAGAGGCCAAGGGGAAAAAACCTTTTAGATATTTCAACATGTGGGCTGAGAGTGAGGACTTTGAAGACAGGGTGAAGAAAGCATGGAACACGAATATTAGGGGTTCAAAACAGCCTGTAAAAAGCTAAATAATGTGAAAGAGGAGATGAGAGGTATCAATAGAGACAAATACAGTTATATATCCCAAAGAGTTAGAGTTGCAAATGAGGAGTTAGAAGCCATCCAAATGAATATTGACATAAATGAGGGGAATTATGAGAATTTGATAAAACAGAAAACAACTTACAACAAATTCAGCAACTTGAGAGCATGTGAAGAAAAATTCCTTCAACAGAAATCTAGGGAAAACTGGTTAAAACTAGGGGACAATAATAATGCATTCTTCTATAAGGCTATCCAGAGCAGAAGGAATAGGAACAAGGTGACTGCTATTGAGGATGAGAAGGAGGTCATCACCCATGATATAAATGCAGTTAAACAAATTATTCAGAGTTATTATAAGAATCTGCTAAGCAAACAAGATGGCTCATACAATCAAGTCTCAGAGCATCCTTACTGTGTGCAAAAGGAACTAACTGACATCCAAGCTAAAGGCATGCAAACTCAGGTTACCAGAGAGGAAATTATCAAAATTATGAAGGAAATATCTCCTAATAAAGGACCTGGCCCTGATGGCTTTCCTATGAGTTTTTACAACAGTGCTTGGGAAATAATTGGGAATGATATACTTGGAGCAGTTATGAAATTCTTCAATCATAATAACCTATTGAAGGAGATAAACACCACTTCCATTGCATTGATACCTAAGGTTCCAAACCCCACTCAGGTGGGTCATTACACCTATCTCAGCCTGCAATACTATTTACAAAATTATCTCCAATGTCCTAGCTAATAGGATGAAAGCAGTGCTGCCAACACTTATTGATAGATCCCAATCTACCTTCATCAAGGGGAAACAAATTAGTGATAGTGTCTTCATTTCATAAGAATTACTTAGAGGTTACCATACCCATACGACTTCCCTTAGATGTACTATAAAAGTGGACCTACAGAAGGCCTATGACAATGTAAATTGGGATTTTGTCACCAATCTTATGCAACTTATGAAATTTCCAAAAATATTTGTGGATTGGGTAATGAGTTGTTTGACGAGTCCAATGTACTCAGTCCTGATCAATGGAGAAATGAATGGGTTTTTCCGAGCGAAAAAAGGTCTCAGATAGGGAGACCCAATGTCTCCTTATTTGTTTACTATAGTGATGGATGCTCTGTCTGGGATCCTGCATCACCAAGCTAAAAAGGTGGGGTTTAAATACCATTGGAGGTGTGAGAAGAACAACATTGTCAATCTATGCTTCGCGATGACCTCATGATTTTTTGCAAAGCTGATATTCAGTTTATTAAACTTATGAAGGAAGGTTTGGAAATCTTCTCAAGCCTTTCTGGCCTTCAGCCAAATCTTCATAAGAGCTCTGTACTTGTGGCAGATGCAACTCCAAATATTAAAAAGGAAATCATTGAGTTGCTAGGGTTTGTAGAAGGGATCCTGCCTATGAGATATTTAGGAGTTCCACTTATCACGACTAGGCTAACAACAAAAGACTGGAAAGCCATTAATTGACAAGATGATAAGCAAAATAAGAGCTTGGGCGCATAGAAAAATGGCGTTTGCTGGTAGGGTGCAGGTGGTGAAGTGTGTACCGTTTGCTATCCAAGGCTACTGGTCTAGCTTATTCATTTTACCAGCCATGGTAATAGATTCTATTGAACAGACCATTAGGAAGTTCATGTGGTCAGGAACTGATATGAAGTCAACAGGTGCTAAGGTCAAGTGGGGGGAAATATGCAAGCGAATCAAAGAAGAAGGGTTGAGAATTAGAGAAATACGTGTGTGGAACCAAGCAGCTATTATGAAGCACTTATGGAATATGGCTCAATTCCCTAGTGATGTTGAATCTCTATGGGTTAAGTGGGTTAGGACTAATTTCATAAAAGACTCTAATATATGGCACATAAAGACTACTTCAAATGCATCCTGACACTTGAGGAATATACTTGATCTTAGACATATTTTGAGTAAAATAATTATTTACAAGGTTGGTAATGAAGAGAAGGTTGATTTGTGGAGGGACATATGGATGGAAGAAGGCAACATTCTGCAATTAAGAGGGACCAAACCTGTTTATGATCCAAACTTGGGCATACAAGCTAAGGCTAGGTCAATTATCATAGATGACAAATGGTGCTGGAATTTTAATTCCTTTGAAAGCCATGTACTAAAAGATATCACTAAAGGGATGTACAAGCCAGACTAAACAAAAGAAGACATAATGGTATGAACTCTGACCAAGAAAGGTATCTTTACCATATCTAGTGCCTATGATTATGAGGGAATCTAGACCAGTTACTTATTGGCATAGGATTGTATTTTTTTCAAAGGCCAAATTCCCAGATTTCGGTGTCACATGTGGTTGGCAATGAAGAGGAGGTTGTATACTAAGGAAAGAATTGCAAAGTTTTCTCCCACTGTTGATGAAAAATGCAGCTTGTGTAGGATCAATAGGGAAATCTTAGACCACCTATTTTTTGATTGCTCCTATTCTACTGGTATTGTTGAAAAATTCAATAACATTTTATAGATTAAAGCTAGAAGCTAGAATTGAAAAGAGGTGAGCAAATGGTACATTGGGAACTGGAATAAAGGGGATTGCAGAAGGAAAAAAAAAAATCTTATCATCTATCATGTACTATATCTGGGGAGCAAGAAACAGAATACTGCATGAAAAACATACTTACAAAGCTGAGTGGATTATTACCCAGGTAGAGACAGTCAGCAAATTCACTATGTGATGGTTATTTGGCTGTATGTGATGTTAGCAGTTCACGGGTTTGCTTTGGACTTGCTGCTGCTGCTCACATGCATTGCCCTATAACTCAGCCATCTGGGCTTTCTAATTGTTAACATCCCCCCCCCCCCCCCTGCCCCAATTACATACGTACTGGCCTTATAGCCAAAGTATATTCACAAGAAACAATACAATGAATGATCAGTTTATCCTAGATACGGTGGAGTTCCTCTGCTCCAGGCTAGGAGAACTTAGAAGAAATTAGAGTATGAAGAATCTGGTCCCCACAAGCAGCTCAAACTGATGCTTTTGTGGAAAAAGTATCCTATGCTGAGAAGAAGTTATCAAAATTTTTGGGGAATACCAAGATGACATGTGAGAAGTTGAATGAAATTTTTGGGGAATACCAGGATGACATGTGAGAAGTTGAATGCTGGTGAATTACAGATTGGTGAGTTGTGTTCCCAGGCCACAGAGTTGCTGAATAGAATGAACAAAGTGAAAGAATTGATGGATAGTTTACAATACCAGTTCCCTCTACAAGCTGTGGAAGCGGGGGGAATTGTGAGTTGGGTAGAGGATGTTGAGAACATCGAAGACGATGACAGCGTGGAGATTATTTCCGTTGACAACTTTAATAAAGCTGTTAATAGAGCAGCCAAGAAGGGAAAGGCAAAGGGAAGCAATAGGTCTGTTTAATCTGTTTCCTATAGACTTGTCGTGTTTACTAGTGTTCTGAGTGTTTTCCAAGCTTTTTATGCAGGCTAGGTGTGCTATGGCGTTCTAAAGTGCCCATGAAGTATAACTTATATTGTACTTTACTATGTATGAGTTTTTTCACCACTGTTTTGTCCATACTGGTAGGAAGGTTTTACTAGCGTTTCTCTATCTCGTAAATAGTTGATTTTTCTCGTTAAATAATAAGTATGCTATAGATCTTACTTCTATTTCAAGCCCATAGTTTTGTTCTTTTTGAGTATACGTGGTTACGAGTTATTTGATCTACAATGTTGTATTCTGGGTTAGGTCCCATTTTATTGTTAATACATATTTACTTTTTAAAAAAAAGGAGAATGATAATACTTGAGGTAATTGATGTGGAGTTTTTTCTTTTGGAAACTCCTTTAGAAATAAGGAACATTTAATGTTTTAGTGACTAAATATGGTTGCTCTACGTGTAAAGTAATATGGCATATCCAACTAAGGGTGGCATCGGGTGAGGTTCCGACCTGAAAACCATTAACCCGAATCCCATCTAGAGTCGGAAATCAAAATTTACTCTTGATCTCGAACCCAAAAAGATTGGGTCCCAACAATTTGGATACCCGATGGTTCGGGATGGGGTAATCCCGACAATTTGATTAAGTCAAAAACCAACTAGAAAATTTATACTTACTGTGTAATTTACCAGCAAATTCTCATATAATCAACTATAATCAACTATGAGCAACCAATTTACCACGTGAATGGCTTAGCTAGTTTCCAATGAAAATGTTATCTATAATCTTGATATGAACATAGATTACATCATCACAATTCTTACTTGAACCATTGTTAAATGTATAAAATCAATTTAAAGCGTGGTGGTAATTTGAAGAATAGGAAAGTCTTTTTCTTTCGACGTAAGTGCATAAAACTGAAACAAATCAAAAAAAATAAATGGTTTTTCATTTGGGTCCCTTACTATTTTAGCCAGGCTTATGTGTACAGGTGTTTTACATGGTGCCCAATCATATTCTTATGACAAAATAATCAATGAGATCAATTACATATACCATATAGAGATTGAAACTAAAGAGAGGAGGTAAATATATACGGCTATAGGGTGTAGTAATATATACATATACCTTTAATATATTGATTTATGCATTAAAAAATTATTAATTTATATGTCGGGTAGGGTTCAGATACCCACGGGTATCCTCCACTACACCCTATCCTGAACCCGACGAGAGTCGAGTCGGGAGGATTCCCGAAAAGTTAGGACATGAATTATTCGGGTTGGGAGGCGGGCTAGGATCAGGATTTTCCCCGTAACCCCTATATCCAGAAATATTTGCAACCATTTAACATATCGACTATCAAGGGCAACAAAGGTCAGTCGAGATGAAATAGTTTTTAATAATTCAAATAGCTATTGACTAGTCATTAGATCACAACTAAAAGATGGCAGCACCCTGCACATCATGTAAATAAATCACTAAAGCCATTTCACAAACTTGTGATCAAACATCATTATCTATCACTGTACTTCCACAGTCTAGCTCATCTGATATTAATCTGAAGACAACACAATGAAGCGTGTAATCATCTTTCTCCTTAAATTTCTATACAGTGACAATAAATATATACAATTATGATACAGCACAACTACATTCTATGCTACAAAGGTATAAAAAAGAACGAACAGTAAGACATTTTTTTCCTCGTGGGGCTCGCTAGGCTAGAGATGCAGTACAACTGCCTAACGACACCTGAGCAGTTCTTGAAACAAGCTTCTATGTTGGGCCTCTTATCTCTCGAAAACTAACTCAATAGTGTGCGAGTTCGTTGGCCCACATATCAAATAATAAGTTGATAATAACAGATACTACACTTGGCCTTGGCCGAAGAGCGGACAAAAGTACCCTAGTTAAATGGAAACTTCTAGGATCTCCTACCATGTTGGAATGGAGATGTGGGTGCCGACAGAGTTAGTGGTCTTTTCACAAATGGATGGTCTAATAATTGTGCAGCAGTATGTCGGTCGTCAGGGTTAACTCGCAAACATTTCGAGACAAAATCCCGTGCTTCCCTTGATAACGAATTAGGAACTAGTGGAGGTTCCCCCTTTCCAATTCTAAACAGAGCTTGCATCTGTAATTAATCGATCACATACATAAATGGCGGTGTCAAAAGTGAAAGAAGCAGAAAATAACTGGAGTTTCCCAACTATTTGTGCTTCAATATATACTGGAATAAACATAAAATGGGAAAAGACTGGAATCCAATACCGTCTAAAGGAAATTCAAACCGCAAAGGGGTCTAGCTTTAAACTTATGGAGGGATTTTTTTACTTTTTTGAAGATTTATGGAAGGATTCTTTGTGCAAGTTCGGGATAGGCCTTTGTGGAATAGTTTGCACTTACTAAGTCCTAGCACTTCTCTTTTCAGGATGGAGGAAATGAATGCACAAAACCCTCAGCCCCCGCAAATAATAAGCAAAAATATTGGCCACATCACACTAACTTTTAAGGTTTATAATTATACAAAATTAAAGCACTAAAACAATAAAATACTGAGTTATGGCAATGAGTCATTAGTGACATCAATAACATAGACCTTTGAGTTTCTAACACAATCAGCATGCATTCGGACTGATAACACATTAACTCACCTTTTAAGTTACTTATAGGTTTCAATTTTTTCTTTTGATAGACTTCTTTAACTACTTCCCTTGTTAACGATACAATAGATACAGAACAACTGCATATCAAATCAACTCTCTTATTTAGGATGTAATAGATACAAAACAACTGCATATGATGGTTAAGCAAAACTTATTGTTTACTACACTAACCTATTGATGGTTAAGAAACTGCACACTCACCTACGAATATTAACAATTTACATTACTCAACTATAACAAATCAAATAATAAGCATACTACGGTTAACTTTTGTTGAAGTTTAAACGGAATTTTGGTCATGTGTGATCACGTGATAACTTTGAATGAGAATTGACAGTGTGCAGTTTCTTAACCACCAATAAGTTGGTGTAGTAAACAACAATTTTCCCTAAAATTAATTCCAGTCAAACTGGGGTTTTATCAGGTTCTGTACCCTGTATTATAATCTTTTTTGTAACCAAAATTATGTGCAAGTTTCCCATCCATAATATGACGGAATTCGTTTAAATTAAACAAAAGTGTGATTTCGGGGTATGAAAATGAATAAATCAGAATTGGGGTAGCAAATTTGAAAAAAACTTTTTAATACAGAGTAGAAAAGTTGATAGAACTTGTTAAAACTGTAAACATCATCGTACCCCTTCCAAGTGAGAATAAGGGATTTTCCGAGTTAACATCTCTAAAACTGTGCATCCAAGACTCCAAATATCAGCTGCTAGCCCATAACCATGGTTCTTTCGATTGACAACCTGTAATTTCGAGTACAATTCTATTAAATAACAAAATCGAGGAAATTCAGACTAATATTTAGAGCTCAGAGAAAATATAAATGTGAAGCATTGTAGATCAACTTGTGCGATAAACAGAAATTACTTGAGGTTTTCAACGAACTGAAACAAAAGGAAAAAAGGTAGAATGAAGACAAACCTCAGGTGCCATCCAAAATGGAGTTCCCTTGCAGGATTTAACATCATTTAAATTAGTAGCCTGGTAAAAAAGTGGAAGGAATACATTGGTCAAAATCTTGAAGTTCCATGTTCCTAGAAAGTAACACATTCTGCTTCAGTGATTACCTTTGCCAGTCCAAAATCGGCAAGTTTCACAGATCCACTTGCATCCACCAATATATTTGCACATTTGATATCCCTGGCCGTAAAACAGCAATGAAATTTAAGGTAAAAGGGTACACGTACAAAATTGCAATTGTGTATGGCTTACTTCAGAAACTAACACTACATGGATTTAAATAACACTGAAATTGGATATGAACTTCAAATTAGCAGTCCTCAGAATAGAGAAAGTTAACAGAGGGAGATGCAATTAAAAACATTTGCGAAATGAGAAGGAAAGTACACTCTTGGCACACAACAAAAGGTTCAAGGAGCGTAGACAGACAACCGCTTTTCTCCTCCAATTCTTTCGTTTCGCAAGAAAAAAAATACGACTGCGAAAAATTACAGACACCATGACCAAAGAATATATTATCCTCATTACCTATGAACAACCTTGCGGAGATGAAGATAATTCAGACCATTCAAAATTTGCCTTGTGTATGCAGATACTTGAGAATCTTGGAGATTATATTTTTGGTAAAGACTGGCAAGCGAACCTTTGGTTACAAGCTCTAGGAAAATATACAGTTTGCCATTGTCCTGGAAGAATCATTCACAGAGAAGTAGATCAAATTACTAACTTCAATCTCCATTGTTCGGCAGCAAATCAATAACGAGCAAAGTAAAATACACAAAACTTAATCAATTTAAAAGACAGTAACCAACTGCTATCAGCATCTGAAGTCCTTAATTCAAATTTCACATCAAAGACAGGATTATGTTAATAAAACTTCGTTACTTTTTCCTAATTTGGTACAAACTGGACTGTTACAGGACACATATTGCACTGTTTCTTAAGCCTGCCTAAGGTTCATGACGAAACAAAACACAAAATGAATAATATACAAGATTGACCAAAAGCAAAAGGACAAATGTCTGTAACTAAGATGCCCTTTATAAAACAACAAAATATGTAATATATGGTATCCAACAAGTAAGAGGACTAGTCCGTGAACCTAAAAACACACACATCAGCGTATAGAGCAGCCTCTACGACGATTAACTTTTTCTTTAAAAGTTATGAAAAGACAATAATGCCTTCTCGTCAGCCTACAGAAGAAACTCTATGAAATATCTCGATATACAACCATTTTCATTCCTCTTCTGAGCTGAATTAGGTACTGTAATACTACCACCTGACAAGTAAATTATGAAAGTTAATAATGTTTTTTACTGGAATGTCCCAGAACAAAACCAATATTCTTTTCCTTTCACATTTTTTGAATTCCTCGAGAGAGAGAGTGCACATTCTCTCTCCAAACTTGGCACCAACCACCATATGGTCCATGATAATTGTTGGTTGCCACCAAATCCCCTGCAACCGCATTTTTCGGACACCAACGCGTCCAACCATCATTCGCCACCGAGACAAAGCACCAAGAATATTCTGAACTATATTCTGCCATTTTTTTATATAATTTTTTTCGGATTTGGTATAAGGAATAATTAAAAATAAAGTTTATTTCAAAAGCATGTTTTTTAAGTCAATGTGTATACCAGAGTTATTCCAATAGAGAAGATATAGTACTACATAACTTTAGTATAGAGCTGTTAGTCTTAACATTTAGTATTTACATCTAGAAATAGTAAATAATCGGCTATGATTGCTCTAAGAGCATTCTCAACAGTTACATTTAACTTGCTCTATATCTATTAAATTTATATAGCTTTATAGGCATTGAATTGAAAGATTCAAGAAAATTGCACAATAGTAATCTAATTAAATAATACGGTTTATGATTTTATTATCTGTTTCTTTCCTCTGTCAAAACACACCGTCAATAGCAGTTTGCTTCACCTTTCTTTATGTGACGACTAATTTTCGCCGGTTCCCTCGTCTTTTGCCCGTAGAGTCTGATTTGCTAAAAAGGTGAACTCCGGTTTGGTTGGCTACTTACGATGGCTGCTATTAGGATGAGTATAGATCGGAGAAGGACTATTGATGGAGAAAAGGATGAGATCAAAAGGTAATAGACGATTTTCAAGTTAAAAACAGGGGTGAGAAATGCAGATTCAGTCGTGTGTCGAAGTATTGTAGCGTAGAGAGAGAAATGAAAAGTGATAAATGAGAATGAGACAAATGAGTTGAGACTCTGGTTGGGGATGGGACCACTTATAACTTTTACATATAATCTTTACCTGTAGAGAGGAGTTGGATATGTAGTAACTGATGAGCACCATTTTTTTTTCCAATCTTATATACACTTATAAATAAGAGTCATTTAACCGCATTGCTGAAAATGCTCTAGGCTTTTTAGACTATGCAATAATACAATATAAGGAGCTCAGATAAGGCATTACACGTACTTTTTATGGCAGTTTATTTGCTTTAGAGTAACTTGCAGCTTCGTGGTGGAAACAGTAGTTTAATAAGGAGTAAGATTTTGTCTAACAGAAGAAATTTTGTATAATAATGTCGTATAACATGATACGAATGTATAAAAAGGCCATTTAAGGATTAAATATGATTTTTGCTGGGTATAGAAGGCAAACCTTGTCCGTTCCAAGATACTGGACTATGTTCTCATGCTCGAATTGGCTTAAGAAAAATATCTCCTGAACAAATTACCAATACTTCAGAAAAAAGAGGCATCATGCACCCAAAATGGCATTGATTAAGAACTATAGATCAAATCATAAAGTGTCTTTACTTGTTCTAGTTGATAAATACTTTGCTTGGCCTGATCTCCTTGGTCAAGCAAAGAAACTTCCTTCACAGCAAAGAAGATACCGTCACTGCAGAGAGAGAAAATCACAACATAAACATAAGATATATAGAGGGAAGAAACTAGAACACAAAAAACCCAAAAAAAGATACGGAAATATAACAATTGAAAAGGAAAAATAAGCCCCAATGCAAGAAACAACTAAATGGACACATGAAATGGATGAAAATATGGCAGTATGCAAAGAAACAACAGATAGGAAAACTTATTAGGAAAATAATCAGAATCGACTTCTTTAAGCGCATTGGATTCTTGTTAACTTATTTATACCTATCAAATTAAATGCTGAGCTTGCTAACATGATAAATAAGTAAAGAGTTGCAAGCTACCAATACATAGATAACCAAAACCAGAAAAGTTTTTGTACACCAACCTACCAGGAATGACTCAAAAGCAATGTAATTCGAAGCTATATTCTAAGCTAGGATAAAATTGCAAATAAATCAAAATTTAAACTTGCTTCAACGGCTACGAAAAATGTGTTTCAACACAATTGTACCTTTCACTGAACGTCCTAACATCATATCTACTAACAACAACTTCCAATAAAAGATAGAGATAAACAAGCAAGGCATATCATAATTACGTCCTTAAAACTATAAAATAAAACAAAAGTGGATGAGCTTACTCGGTAAAGCCCTCGTAAACTGTCCCAAAAGACCCACTTCCAAGAAAGTCACCTTTTTGCCATGAGTTAATCGTACACTTGAATTTTCCAAGTGGGGAAACAAAATGAAGAGGTTCCATTTTCACATAGGAATATACACCATCCTTATCCTCCATTGTGTCCGAACAAGAATCTGAAACCACTCTGATATCTTCTAACCAGTCCCCATGTCTTTGTTTACCAACTCCCTTAATGGGTTCAATTGTTATTTTACTTTCTGGTATCGAAGAATTCGAGTCTTCGTCACTTGGGGGCCCAAAAGATCGAAGTAAATCCCAACTAGAACCCATAATATCTGTCTGCTGAGATGGCAAAATCACTGGAGGAGGAGCAAGTAATGGAGGTCGGGCACCCTTGATTCCACCTCTAAAAGACCTCACACTGAAAGATTCATCTGTTCTTCTAACCATAATTTCAATTTTAGTTGGAGCAAACTCATTTTCAATACTATTCCTTTCTCTAGCTCTAATATCGGGTTTGAAAGGTTCCGACGAAATACCCCTATTTGAATCACGATTCCCTAATCTATCTAAGTTCAAATGATTACCCAACTCACATTCTTCCTCATAACAGTCTTCCACCCTGACGCCGATTTCTGCCCGATTTGAAAGATTTCCATTTCCCTTATTTTCACCGCTAACCTTATCTTCACGATTATCTAATACATCATTGTTATTCGACTTACTAACCCAAGAATTCTCCGGATTTTGACTATTAGCCAACTCACGTTGTACCTCGTCACAGTCTTTAAGCCTAACTTTGATTTCAGACTGAGTAAACCAATTCTCATCCACATCTATAAGATCATCTGATCCCGTATTATCTGTCTGCTGAGATGGAGGAATAACTGTCGGAGGAGCAAGCAATGAAGGCCGTGAACCCTTAATTCCACCTCTAAAAGACCTCACACTAATCCGATTCTTACCCCGTCCACTGTCAATACTTAAATCCTTGTTGGAGTTTCTAAATTCACCGCTTCTCTTAGCCATAAAATCGATATTATCTGGAGCAAAGTCATATTCAATTCTCTTGCTTTCTCTAACCTTAATACTCCGTTCGAGAGTTTGCGATGAATTTTTCGTATTTGAATAAATAATCCTAAAGTTTTCCAAGTTTTGATGGCTACCCAAATCACATTTTACCTCATGGAAGTTTTTATCCCCAACTACAATTTCTAACTCATTCTCATTTCTCTCATTTCCAACCTTAACCTTATTCGCACCCCTTACTAAACATTTCTCCGGATTTTGAGTATTAGCCAACTCACACCTTACCTCATCACATTCTCTAACCATAACTCCGAATTCAGCCCGAGTAAATCTATTCGGATTTCCCTTATTTTCAACAGTATCCAACAAATCATCCGAGTTAGAACCATTGACCCCATATTTATCCTGATTTCGCTGATCCGCCAATTCACAAACTCTCAAATTTTGATTAGCACCTATTTCATTCCTCTCATTAAGGGTAACAGCAATCTCAGCTTCAACATTATCTAATAAAACATCCCTATCGGAACCATTAACCCTAACTTTCTCCCGATTAAAAGGCCATTCACAAAAACCTAAATCCGCACTATCAACGTGTTTTCCACTCCTCTCATTCTCACTAAACCGAAGCTTAGCTACAACAGAATTCAATAAACCATCCCTACCCGAACCAGTAGCCCTAAGACTCTCCTTCTTCCTATTATTCAAAGACCTTAAATTTCGACTATCAACTCCTTTTTCATTTCCCTTATTTTCCCTATCACCAACTTTCGACCTCTCCAACTTCGGATTATTATTCACTAATTCACAGGACTTTGAATTTCCCTTTTCATTAACCTTAGCCTCGACATTATAAGAACAAATAAAATCCTCAGAAACACAATTATTATCCAATTCACATGATTTAGAGTTGCGATTACCAAACTCTTTCGGAGACTTACGAGCTTCCCAAGCGGCAGCAGGGATAGCAAAGTCTTCAGGCCCTGAAAGGCCGAGGGAACGACAGATTAAGTCGAAATCTCCTTCGATTCCTTCGACTCGCAAGCTGGGGCTGACGATATCATAGTCGATGTTCTTGATAGCGTTTCGCCTTTCCAGCTTACGATGATGATGCTTGCTCTGTATCTGCCTATTCATTGCTATTTATCTCTGCCTAATCTATACATACATACATACATACATACATATATATATATATATGTATATTATATACTATATGTTTGTACCTTACTCCACTATACTATATATCTGTTTCTATGTAGTTGAGGAGTGGGTTGTTTTTTAAGGATATGATCTCTCTCTCTCTCTCTCTCTCTCTCTCTTACATTACAATGTATGTACGGAGAATCTATTGTTTTTCGTTTAGATGCGAATAGACAAAAAAACAAAAACATTACTCGGTTTGTTCGAAACTCATACCATGTCTTTTAAAATTTGCAATTGTAACTGCTTGCCCAAATAATGGTTACATGTATGTCTTGTACCATTCTTAGTACGATATACGCATCTCATACGACACGACACGATAAAACGATAAAATTCTAAAATTTAAGACACGATACGGTTAGAACACGGTAGTTAAATATTAATAAATATATTATACATATGGGTTGTTATATATTTCGTTTATAAAACCTAGAAAAATTATAAATGTTTTAATTGCAAGTGATGAATCTTAATAATAATTATATTTTTTTAACTAAACATATGCTGTTTTTTAGATTAAATTGTAACTTTTAAAAATATAAAAACTTTTTACTTGTATAAATTGTGTTTCTCGTGTAGTTTAATTGTTCATAACGTTTTATAAAGTGTTTAAGATATGTCCACAGAAGTATCTGTGTGGTCAATATGTCAATATCTCAAGTATACGTGAGTTGAAAAGTCCGACACGTGAAATGAAGTGCCGGACGGATGTCTGTATGTCCGACACTCAATGCATCGTTTTTTTAAAGTGTCCGTGCATCATATGTTGTATTTTATGATCCACTGTAAGAAAATTTGTTATCCCATACTAAAAGCAAATAATACATTTTTACTTTCTTAGTTAACAATTTAACTTTTTACTATTATCTATCCTATCATTACTTAAACATATATTTCATCTCATTCTATTATCATTTTCTCTGGCCATGTTTGTTTCAAGTAAAAAATGTTATTTTACTTTTGAGGAAAAATATAGTCTATTTTTGTTGTTTAAGGTGAATGGAAGGAGAAAACTAATTTAAGATGACGATGAGCAACAATTGACGCAATTACTCTAAGTTTTGTATAAAAAAGGCTAAACTTAAGTGTATACAATACTATATAATTTTAATGAAACAGACTTAGCTTGTAAGGATATATTTTGATGTATTATTGTCTAACAGATAATTATCCAAAGATAATGATCAAACCTAAAGGGGCGGAAACTTGAGATTAAATAGGGTCATGTTTGTTTGCCGTATAAGAATTGGTATAGTATTACACTATTACTAATACCGTCTATTACTAATACCGTGAGACCCACGTTATACCTTGTTTGTTTACGTAAATTGCATTTGATATTATATAAAGTATATAATTAATATCAATTATATGATGGCATTATCTATCACATTAACAGTATCTAATTGCAACTTACAGATTATACATGAGCTATTTGAAATATACATATAGTTTTATGGTGTTATTTGCAGTTTATTTTTTTCATATTGGTCAAAAGTTTGATTGTTAGGAGTATCAAAGGTGAAAAGAGGACTTGGTGTACACGCGGGAAGTGTGCCACGTGGCGAGAAGGAGGCGAATGGGGGATGGGAAGGCCCGCCAAAGCGACGCTGTTCGGAAAAAAAAAATCTCTTTTGAACAAGTAATAGTTAATCGGTTCCAAAATCTAAGTTCGATATATTATTTTAAACTGTTTTATAATATAAGTCTAATTTTTTAAAATAAAAAAGAATATTTTGTAATATTACATATTTGATTATACTTTAAGTTCTTAACAGAATGTGCATTAATAAAAATTAGGTAAAAGTAGAAAGAGAGCGTAGAAAATGTGTAATTATTGTGTTTTATTAATAGTTGAGTTTCCGTAGTGGACTTATATTTTGAAATTGAGGAAGTAACTTTTAAAAAAAATTACTATTTTTTTTTTGTATTCCGATTAAAGAGTGTTGAAATATTAACTTAATGTTTTTATGGACGCACAAATAAAACTATTTTGTTGTGAATGAATAAGATATTAAGGAATTGTGCATATATAAAATCATAATTATTGATACATGGTTTTTCCACGTAAAAGGATTTTTTTTTTTTTACAATAAAAGGACAAGTGATGTGAATTATTCAATAGTTGAAGTCGGTTTACTTTAAAAAAAGAGATACATATTTGTGCAATTAATTTTATGTGTTACATTTTTTAATATCTCATTTTATTCCTCTTAAAATATTGATGCAAACTCTTCATTACTACGTAAAAGATGCTTTTTCTTCGCATTTATTATGAGCCCTTCTTCACAAGGATCATAATTAGAATAAACAAAGTACAAGTACGATAAAAAAAAATTTAACCAACCCAAAAGACGCAAAAAATGAAAAGAATGCATGGAGCTTGTATTGTTTAGGTGACATGGCCTAGTGGTAAGGCGGGGGGACTACAAATCATTTTTCCTCAGTTCAAATCTGGGTGTCGCGTAACAAAAAAATAGTAAAAATCCGCTATTCTCCTATGTTGACCTAACTCTTTTTCTAATAGAATTGGCTCAACAGACTTTTTTTTTATACTTGTTTAATTCTAAGTAAATATCAAGTATATGTTTTTTTTTGTAAAAAAATTATAAATTCTTGAAGTCTAGATGCAAGAAAAAATTATAGTGATGGAAATGGAGGAACTTTGATATGGATTGACGGTTTTTTTTTGTACTTTTATACACCATACTATCGACTCTTTGAAATTTTGTACACTATATTACCATATTATTTAATTAGTACATCATACCATCGCTTTTTGATGATTTTATACATTTTCGTCCAATAAATTAAAAATTATGTCCAATAAAAATCTGTGGTAAGAAAATATTTCATCATTTGTCATAAATTTTAAACTAAACTTGAAAATTTGAACGGATTTGTACATAATTACTTAGTGGTATGGAATGAACAATGATAAGTTTGAGGCTAGTAGCCTACATGGATCAATATATGCAACTGATATTACAGAAGATAAAATATGGATATAAGATATGATGGTCGATTGGGCAGAACTTATGTGACGTAAATGTATAAAATCACCAAAAAATGGTAGTATAATGTACTAATTAAACAATCTGTTAGTATATTGTATAAAATCGTAAAAGTTAATAGCATGATTTAAAAAATTACAAAAAACCCTGGTTTCAGAGTCTCTGAATGCTGAGAAAATCCTTCTGACTATGTTACCATAGATTCCAATAATAGAAATATTTCATAGAAATAATTCACATGGATATAGCAAGTATCGATTAGGCTGACTTAATGGCAGTATATACCTTTTATATTTAACGAGAGTAAATCTTATATATATCTATTCTCTATTTATTTTCGTGTTTTCTTGCTTATTTTCACTCAAATTTTAAATTTTCACAACTTGTTTCGTAAATTTATAAGTCTTTATATCATATTGTATTTAAATTTCAAAACACTTGGACATAATATTGTTTTAGACAATTTTTCTAAAATTTAATATTTAATTTACACTAATTTATATATTTATTCCAAAATAAATTGCGTGTGAAATTTTTTTAAAAAATAATTATTGAAATGTATTCATACATGTATTATATTAATTGTACAAATTTTTTAAAGTTTTTTAGAATTTTTTTTTTAAATAAAATAAGTAAGAGGGCATGAAAGAGATGGAGAATATGGGTAAAAGATTTGTACTCCTGTTTCACTATGGGAAAAAAGTGGACTCTAGGGGTAATATTAATTATTAATTGACTTAGGAAGAAAACTCTTTCATATAACATTTTGAAAAGTTTTTTTTTTTTACTATTTTAAGTAAAAATATATTTATTTTGAAAGTCCTTTGTATTCTAGTGTAATTAAAGTATTATATAACTAATACTCTTTCAAGAAAATTGATAAAACCATAACTTTGGTCGGTCGCGTTAGGCTTTTCAACAATAATATAATAATAAATCAACCGTGAATAAAGGTCACTTCCTGATCTTTATTATTGCTCGGATTATTATCCTTGTTCGGACTATTACATTTGCTCGGATTATTATTTCGGATTTACAATTGTGCTCGATATGACTATTTAATCTATCGCCTCGATCTTTCTCCCCTTTTATTCGGTGCTCGGCTGTCTTTTCTCGGTTTACTTCTCGAAGTGATATGCTTTGTTTAGTTTCTCTCTTTTCTTAACTTCTCTCTATATTTTTTGGATAGATTTTCTGGTCCATTTCTAGGAGGGGTAGTGGGCTATTTATAGGCAACTGCGCCTTCTAGGATATTGACAAATGTCTTCATCCCAGGGATTTTTCAGACATGGGTCCCCATTTGATTGGGCTTGGGCTTTTAATAGTAACACCTCAATTCCTATAAAAAGTATGAGACGACCCATTTAAGCGTTGGATACCCATTTATAAAGTGGGTTGATTATTACCCGAATAGAATATTCGGGTCTAATTTTTATGTTCTATCAAGTGCTCCCTGACTTCCTCGACGTGGTTTCCATGTCGGGGGAGTCATGTTCGGTTTGTCGAGAACGTTACTTCGGTTTTGTCATTCCCAATGCTTCATCGAGAAACACAATAGACTCATGACGGTTTCCAGGGGGGCACATTTAATGTTTCCTATCCTAACATCTTTCTTCGAGGAAAACTCCTATAAAGGGGTGTGCTCCCTCCATAATTAGGCATTTTACTTCTAATTTGCCCGTGACTTAATGGCTTCTTCAGGTTCTACTGGTGAGAGCTCCTTTAATTATATTTCATATCTAGAAATGGAAATCAAGAAATCTCGTACCGCGAATAAGAAACTCGTGGCCAAGGTTTCAGACTACAAGAAAAGGTTGTCTGACATGGACTCTGATCACCATGTGACGATGGCCGATCGTGATTGGGCTTACGAGCATATAAAGAAGCTCGAGGCTAATCTGGCTAAGCAGAAGGCAGCAAAAAGGGTCTATAAGCTTGCCTTCAAGGAGTTGGACGCTCGGTCTAAACCGAGCTCGGATGACGATGAAGAGGGCTCTTCCTCGAATTAATTAGTCTCTTTTTTTTTTTTTTTTTTTTTTTATTTCTGTTGTAATTTCTTTTGAATGGGGAGTCTTCTCCTCAGTTGTAATTGAAGTTTTTGGAATTAATAAAATATTTCCCTATCCTTGTTCTTGTCTGTTCATCTTCTTGATATCTTTTTGGATGGCCTTAATTGGGTTTGGAACTTGTAGTTAATTTGCCGTAAATGCCTTTGGGAAGTTCAAGAGGTTGTATTTCTTCAAGATGACCTTTGATTTACTACTTGTCTCTTCTTATAAAAGGGGACTGTCCCAGTATTCTTTATGCCATTCATTCTTTATTAACAAACAAATGGCTTCTCCTCTTGAAAACTATGGTGACAACCTTCCTGAATACGTTGCTCGTCTGGAAGAGGAAGTTCAGAAGGTGCGTTATCTCGAGAAGAGGGTTGCCCGGTTATCGGTGGAAGCTCGTCGGGCCGCCGAACTGGACGAGCGATTGGATGCCCTGGAGAAGGAGCACCAGAGGTCTTTGCTCGACAGTATTCGCGCTCGTGTTCGGATCAAAGAGCTCGAGGCCTCCAGAGACAGGCAACTTGCTTCCAAGAGGGCTTACAAACTGGCCCTTAAGGAAGTGTATGCTCGGTCGAAGGGGAAACCAAATGACGAAGTGGGCCCTTCCACGAAATGATTTTATTGTTTTTTTATTGTATTTCCTTTTATTGCTTCTTCTGTAACGAAGTACCAATCAATCAATAAAGATATCTTTCTCTTGTTTATATCTGAATTACTTTTCCAATGCAATTTATTTTGACTGCGCACGCTTGTGGCCTCATCAATGCTTTTCTTGGGCCTAGCGTTTGACCTTATCCATTGGACCTTCTTACTCTTTATATCTGGGGACCAGTAGGATTTCTTGAGCCCTGTGCATAAAAAATCTTATTCACCAGAGTTTTCTTGATCTCTGTGTAAAAAATCTGGGATATTTATTTGAACCGCTGCCCTTCCCAAAAATGACGCGTGTTCTGTTGCCATTATTACTTACCCCCTTTAAATATTGGTAAGAATCCAACCGTTTCTTGAACAGGAGTGGCTTTTAATTACTCACGCTCTTTAGAGTCTTTTGGGAATCCAAACGTTTTTCTTGAACAGTCACCTCTTTTGAGTGCCGTCGCTTCTGAATACCCATTGGCGAACGGTTGCGACTCTCAATCCCAGCCCTCATCTAATTGATCTATAAATACCTTCTTACAGCATGGTTACATCCACACTTCTCATCATATTATTTTCCCCCATATATAGACCCTCATCTTATAATTTTCCTAAGATGTCTGGTCCTTTCACCCAATCAGCATTAGCTTTGCAAGTGGAGGCTTTTGAAGCCTCTTATGGCCATGTACAAAGGTTGTTGAGGGATGCCGAGGAGGAACTGAAGGTGATGCGTTATCATCATACCGAGATGGTTCGGGAATTAACTTGGCTAAGATCCGAACTGGCTTATAGCCGACGTGCTCGTCAGGCTCTAATCGAAGAGAATGAGATGCCAAGGGGGAACCCGACACTGAGGGACAGGGATGTCTCTGCCGGGCCCTCTCATCGATACCGGTCGACTTCCCCCTAACCTTCCCCCTTCTTTTTTTTATCTCTCTCTGCTTTTCCCCATCTTTTCCCATCTTTCTTTTTCCTTTCTTCTTCTTTTATCAGTTTCCCTCATTTCTTCCTCTTCCTCTTTTGTGTTTTTTTTTTATACTCTGTTTTCTCGTACTTTTTATTCTTTTCTTTTTCCCTATCTTTTTGTTTCGTTGACGTCCTTTTTAGTTGTCTGTTTCCTTCATTTCTTCTTCCTCTGCTCTTTCTCTTTCTTTTTTTCTTCATCTCTTTTTTTTTGGCACCACTACGATGTTACAATCAACCCTGTGATCCTAAGGGTTGTGTTACATCTAGGGTTTTTGTCATTTTTATTTTTGACTCTTCTTTCTTATCCCTTCTTTTCTTGCACTCTTCTTCTTTTCCTCTTCTTGCTTCTTACTTTTTCTTTTTGGCGTCTCCTGCTCACTTGGTCAGCTGATATAGTTGATCCTTTGCCTGATCTTCTGTACTAACTCTTCTTCTGATGTAATAGGTCTTTACCTCGGATGTAACAGATTTCCTTTTTCGGATGTAATAGACTTTCTTTTTCGGATGTAATAGATCTTTTCGGATGTAATAGACCTCGATGTAATTTTGTCTTTTGATGTAATGAACAATGATGTATCCCATCTTTATTATTAATGAAAAGTATTTTTGCCCCTTTATTTTTGCACTTCTTTTTATATTGCACCTATGGTTTGTTGTTTGTCTGGAAGCTAGATCTTTGAATATCTCGTCTTTATTTCCTTCTGTACTGTTGCATCAGATGTCAGTAGATGTCCCCATCACTGTCGAATATAGGTGCATGCTTCCTAGTAGATCAGGAATATGCATGCTCCCTGGTAGGTCAGGAATATGCATGCTCCCAAGCATGTCAGGAAAGATCGTGCTGTCTTCGCTCTTATAAGTACTTCTCTTTTATTTAGTAGTTTATCATCTCATTTTTCTTCTGTTGCTTATTTCTCCCTCAGCCTCTTATTTTCTTTCATACTATAACAATTTCCCAGAATGTCTGGACCTGTGGCAAGATATCATGCTCAGATGAGGGGCTTAGACTCTGAGGTATCTCGGATCCGCAGTCGGATGGCAAGGCTTGAGAAAGAGTATGGCGTTTTGGCCTTGAGCTTGTTCGGCTCTCATCCCGAAGAGACGATGAAATGGACCGAGATTTCGGCTCTGAGTCGTCAGCTCGATCACTTGTTGTCACAGAGAAATCATATGGCCAACTCCTGGTATGATGCCGAGGAGATTTGGGACCATGCTCAAGATGAGTTTGATAACTCTCCTCAAGGCCTTGCTAGCATAATGGTAAAGAATGCTCGGCTCGTGGAGCGCGTCAGGGTTCTTACTACGGAAAACAATAGGCTCTCCTCGGAGAATGACGATTTGGTCGCCATGAACGATTCCTATCAAGCTCGGTTGAATTGTTCTGCTCGTATTGCTTTCTCTCGGTCTGGCAGTTCGGTTTTTCCACCCATTGATCCTTAGATTGGGCTGGTTTTCTTATGTATTTCCCCTTTTGCCATTTGTGTTTTATCTTCTGTATTTGACGAATCAGTTGTATCTTTTCGTATTATCTCGTGCCTGTCTTATGAACCGTTGTAACGCTTCGTATTTTGTGCTTTTTGATTCTCTATAAATGCTCCCTATTGCCTGTATCTCATTATCAATTTCTACCTCTCTTGTTTTATAATTTGCTTTTGCGTGAGATGGCTCCCATCACTAGGTCTGCCTACAAAAAGAAAGCCCTTATGGAAGAGGAGCCTACCTTTTTGCTACCTCGTCCCCCTGGCTTTGGGGAGGAGGATTTGACTCCTCTTCAACTAAAAGAAATTGAGATGTCATGGCTGAAACATGATCTCATGTGTGCTCGGACTGAAGCGAGGAGGTTTAAACAATATTGGGACGAGGAGGGCACTGCTCGTTTCAAGGCCGAGCAAAAATGCGCGTCTCAGTCTTACGCCTTGAAACAGGCTGAGATGGCGATTTCTCGTTTGATTAGGGAGAAGGAGCGTCTGGAGGAACTTTTGGCGAAGAGGGATGTTGCTATGGGGGATAGTTCGAAAAAGTAGGATGGGTGTATTTTCTTGTAACATTTTTTTTTGTTGTTGTTGTAATGTTTGTGTTTCCCCCTTTGTGGATGAATAAAACTTGTCTTGCACTTGATTCTGTCCTATTTTATTTCCTGTTTGCTTCACTCTTTTATGTTGATATCATTTGGTGTCTCTCAGCATACACCGAACAATATGCCCGGTTATCCCCCCGGAGAGCGTTGTTAGACTTGATGCTCCTTGACGTCAAGCTAGAAACGGTCTTCGTCGACCTTGTTCGGTGTGCCGTTTGGGTAAGAATTGGTTGGGAGTCGAGGAACTTTAATCGGGGGACATTCTCGGTGTGATAATAGTGGTAGCGTATGTGGGAAGCTTTTCGTGGTAGGGTCCACTGGCCGTTTATTTAGGTGTAATGATGTGAACTGCCTTGGGTAGTGGGATATGCTCTGACGTGGCGAAATCTGGAGCGTTTATATGTTAAAAATAGCAGCGGTTGTTGACTTTTGTAGGGTTGGAAAAAAGGTAAACCTCTGTCACACGAAAGGACGGTTATTATTTTATTCGTTTTGTGACTCCACTCCTTTCTATTGTGCCAAGTAATCCTGTTTTATTTTTATCACAAAATTTGCTGAAGAAAATATCTCTCTCTAAAGCATATTCTTCCCGCCAAAAAGGAAAAGAGTTCGGCCGCTTGATCTAGGGTTTTGTGGTTTTGTTGGAAGACTTGCTGCTGTTCGCGCTTGCTTGCTCATAATGATTACTGTAAGTGATTTTTCGTTCTTCCCCTTTCCCTCTTTTAGGAGTTGTATTTGATTTGTCGTTGTGGTCATAGGTGTGGCGTTGGTATATGGTTCAGGTTATCTATATATGTCTGATGATTCTTATGTAGCTGGTTAATGTGAGTGGGGGGGGGGGGGGGTGTTGGCGCTCGTTATATTGATGTGGTTCTTGTTTGTGTATTTGGTTAGTATATTGATGGACTTTTGATGTTTGGATAGGAAATTCTGAACCAAAGTGTGGCCCAAGTTGGCACATTCGTAGAAAAGGATTTTAAGGAGCTTGCCGGAATACCTGACAACATACATATCCGGCTTCCTATTTCTGACGAGGAGGTGCTGGGATTTGTTCCTGCCGGTGAGGTGGCTGTGCGCTCTTCGGCATTTTTTACTGGGGGTCTTCGACTTCCTTTTACAAACTGGGTGGCTTCATTCTTTGAGGCCGTCCAGATTGCTCCAGCCCAACTGGCTTTAAATGATTACCGTACTCTGAACGGTATTCAAAGGTTATCGGAGGTGTCCGGAATACCGATTGAATTGAAGGACGTCTTCGGAGTCTACAGTCTGAGCTTCGAGCGTCGCAGCTCGTATCTGAAAACCCAGCGTACCTATTGCCGGCTTGTTATCGGTTTGCCGGATACCAACAAAGAGCGTAATCTTGGTATCGTGATAGCTTCTGGTGAATGGGGCTGTCCGGGACATCAGATTCCGGGACCGGCCACCAACGCTCCCCCTATGCCCGACCTCGGCGCTCCCAATGTGGAGGCTTTGTTAGCTCTTTGGAAATGGTGGGGGCCGGGACCGACGCCGGATCCGGCGAGTCGTACTGCTCCGATGCTGCTCGGGTACCCTATGGGGTCGGTGACCAGGGGGAATCCTGCGCCCGAGATCCCCAAAGAGCCCGAGGAAGAGTTCTTGAAAGTGGTCCGGGCTCGAAGTGCTGCTCGGCTAGGGAAGAAAGCCGGTCGTTCTAAGCGTCGTGCCTCTGACCCTGTCGTTGAAACAGCGAAGAGGGCTAGGGGAACCGATACATCGGTTACCGAGGAGGATGCGAACGTTGGCTCGGGCGAGGGGGTGTTTGCTGCTTCCCAAGGGGAAACCACCGAGGATGCCTCTGCGCCGGGCGATGTAAGTGTACATGTATTTTGATTTTCTTGTCTTTGGATTGTTGTCATTTTGTTTGCTAGTGCTTTGCTTTATTAGTCATCTTGTTTCAGCTACTGACTTCCTCATTGGTTACCCTCGCTCTTGCCCGGTTTATGGGTATTATTGTGTTTCAGGGGTCGATCGACGATGTATTCGGACATATGAACCTCTTGACTAACATGGGAGAGGGTACGATGACTTTGTCTGTCATCTCGCCTATCCCCACCGAGGATCCGATAGATTTGCCCGTTTGCTCGCCCCTCCGTACTGAGGAAGAGATCGAGCATAGGGCCCCTGAGATTGATCAGTTGGAGGAGGACGTGGGGGTTGAAATGGAAGGCGGCGAAGGGAGTGCCGAGGATATTGTGACGGGTGTCGAGGATGAGGCTCTCGATGGATCCGAGAAGGTGTTGGTTGACGGGGTTGCAAAGACCCGTTATATTGACCGATGTAGGGGTGAGCTGCTGGAGCAACCTCGAACCTTGAAGATGGGGTATACTGCTCTGAAACCCCTTGCTTTCAAGGATGCAGAAAAAATGTCTGCTCAGCCTACAATGTCGGTTCTAGAGCAGGCCAACGCGGATGCGCTGCGGGTATGTTGGGCGCATATTTTGTAATATATAGGTTTGGTACTCATATTTTGTTTGGGAATCTGATGTTTTGAAGTGCAGGTTGTCTTGAGTACCGTGGTGTTACGGGATCAGCTGGGAGCTCTAGGGGCTGAGAAAGAGAAGCTGGTGGCCGAGAAGAAGGCCATAGTCGAGGAGAACGATCAGAGGATAAAAGATCTGCTTGCGACTTATGAGGCCGAGAAAGAGAAACTGGTCGCCGAGAATAAAACCTTGGGCGATAATTATGACAAACTGTCGGTGGACGTTCTGCATCTGACCGAGGATGTCGATAAATTGGTCGCCGAGAATAAAACCCTGAGCGAGAATTATAACAAGCTGTCGGTAGATTTTCTGCACCTGACCGTGGATGACGCTAAATTGAAGGCGGAAAAAGAGAGCATGGTCGTTAAATGCGGGGAACTAGAGGAGGAGAACTTGCTCCTGGCAGAGGACGTGGAAGCCGAAAAGGCTAAGGTGACTGCCTTGAAAATGGCACACGCGGAGGAGCGGACAAAGTTAGCGATGATGGCCAACTTCTCTGTATACTGTGCTCATGTGCGGGCGCTCAATTTCGCGAATGTTCCTTTGTCGGATAGGGCGTGGTCGGAGTTGGTGTATCCGTGTCCGCATGGTGCACCGCCGAAACCCTTGGACTGGGCGAATCTTCGTGAGGAAGAGCTTCCTCGGCTACCGGGACAGACAATTTCGACAGCGCTGCGTCCTCACTCTGTGTCGGCCCCGTCCACTCCTCGACCGGATGCTACTGATGTTCCCCCATCAGTATCTCCTCAGGTGGAACCTTGACTATCTTTCTAGCAGTATGATTTTTTTTGTTTTTTGTTTTTGTTTTTCTTTGTTTTTGTTTTTAGTCTCTTGTGTATCTAGAAACAGATTCTTTTGGGGAAGTGATAATATAGGTGCTGTGTTTTCTTTCTGTTAGGCTTTCTTGGGTTAATTTCTTTTGGTGGTCGTCATATTTTGAAGGATGTGAAAACAAAATATTGTCAGGTACCAAATAACCCCCTTGCCATGGTGGTCTGGACCTCGCCTAGTCGTAGTGTAGGTGACGTAATGGAAGATTTGGAAAGATCTAACGCGTCCCTTACCGCGAAATTGACTTGTGCTTATCAGGAAATCGAGGGTCTGAATATTCATATTTCCAACTTGGCGATCCGGTTACGTGATTTGGGAGAGAAATTTAGTAAAAAGACCGCCCATTATACGGCAAATAAGGGTAAAGCAAAGGAACTTCTCGGCGCCCTACGACGTTCTCGTGATGAAGCCCGAGGTCGTGTGACGAGCTTGAGCTTGGTCCTTGGGGCCGTTTTCGAGGACGCGGATCTGCTACTATCCTTTGCCAAAGCGTATTGGGCCCGAGCTCGCGCCTTAGAGGTGCTGGAGCATATAAAAGGAATGAGTGGTGTGTCCCGGGCAGAGCGCATGGTTGATGCGAAGGCCGGGGTAACTGAAACCACTGTTGCCTTGAACCGAATCGAGGCGGTCATTCGTGAGCGTTTGGGGACGCAAATTAATTCATTGCGAGATATTCATTTTGCCGATGTAGTAGAGACTTCGGCGTCTGTTGAGGGGTTGTCGGATTAATGAAGTAGCTTGTTTTGTCGTTTTCTTTGTAGCTTGTATAAAAAATTCTCTCCTCTTTTTTTTTTGTAGCCTTTTTTTTTTTTTTGTAGCCTTTTTTTTTTTTTTTTTTTTTGTTCATCTCTTCTCGTTCTTCTCCCCCCCTTTTTTTTATAGGCACCTGATACTATGGCGCACCAAGCTGGTTCTCCCTGCTTAGTTAACCCGGGGTTAGGACCTACCGGTGCTGCCCGGGACGAGGTCTTATCTGGTGCGGCTAGTGAGGTGCCTGACAGGTGGCCCTACATTGTTTTGATGAGCAAAAATGTCAAATTGACCGACCAATGTGCTCGACTGCGGACCAAGCTGAAAACCCAGGCGGCCTCTTTTCGAGAATACGTTCGGCGTGCCGAGCATACTGTTGAGGTTCAGGAGCGTCGTTTGGATCGATATTGGCGTGTAAAGGACAAGTACTTTGGCAAATTAAAGTTGCTTGTGACCAAGGCCAACGTGTTGGTTAAGTATTTCCGTTTGTCCCGTGCCAGATACGATGCTTCTGCGGCTATGATCGAAGCTCTCCGTGATCTCTCCTTTGACGATGATCGCCATAAAGCTGCCTCGGATGCTCACGAGTTCGTGAAAGAAGCCGAGTTCAACGCGCGGCTTCAGACGCTGACTTGTGTTGGGGCTCATACTACCAATTTTGATGCCCTCATTTCTGAGGAGCGTTTTGATGGTGATGAGCCTGATGGGTACACAACGACGGATGACGAAGAGATTTATCTCGGTCAATTACCGTCGTGCTCCTCCTGCAGTAGCTCTTCTTAAATGAGTCTCTTTAGTGTCGATTATCTTCTTGTTGCCTCCGTAATGCGGGCGAGGACTATTTATGTTATTTCTTTATTCCTGTTTTGTACCTTTCCATTGCCGTATTGCTGTATTGCTATTTGATTGACTGGATCGATTTTTCCCTGCTAGATCATTTGTTATTTCGTTATTCCTGTTTTGTATCTTTCCATTGCTGTATTGCTGTATTGCTATTTGATTGATTGGATCGATTTTTCCTTGCTAGATTATTTGTTATTTCGTTGTTTAGACTGATTCTCCTTCATTGTTTTAGCCAATTTGCATTGTATTGCCGCCGTAATATGGACCTGAATAATTCCTTGCATTGTACCTGCATATGAATTTCACAGTATTCCTAGGCGTTCCTTTGAAAACACGCCATGTTGGGAATTTCATAGTATTCCTAGGCACTTAGGCCATGTTGGGAATTTCATAGTATTCCTAGGCGTTCCTTCGGTAACACGCCATGTTGGGAATTTCATAGTATTCCTAGGCACTTCGGCCATGTTGAGAATTTCATAGTATTCCTAGGCGTTCCTTCGGTAACACGCCATGTTGGGAATTTCATAGTATTCCTAGGCACTTCGGCCATGTTGGGAATTTCATAGTATTCCTAGACGTTCCTTCGGTAACACGCCATTTACGGAATTTCATAGTATTCTTAGGCACTTCGGTCATGTTGGGAATTTCATAGTATCCCTAAACGTTCCTTCGGTAACACGCCATTTACGGAATTTCATAGTATTCCTAGTCACTTCGGCCATGTTGGGAATTTCATAGTATCCCTAGACGTTCCTTCGGTAACACGCCATTTACGGAATTTCATAGTATTCCTAGGCACTTCGGCCATGTTGGGAATTTCATAGTATCCCTAGACGTTCCTTCGGTAACACGCCATTTACGGAATTTCATAGTATTCCTAGGCACTTCGGCCATGTTGGGAATTTCATAGTATCCCTAGACGTTCCTTCGGTAACACGCCATTTACGGAATTTCATAGTATTCCTAGGCACTTCGGCCATGCTGGGAATTTCATAGTATTCCTAGACGTTCCTTCGGTAACACGCCATTTACGGAATTTCATAGTATTCCTAGGCACTTCGGCCATGTTGGGAATTTCATAGTATTAGTAGACAGCATGATAATATATTTTATTCATTCAAAAGACGAAAGATAATGCCATTAAGCAAGAAGGGTATGGTAGCACCTGTACTTGTATTCGGAGGATTGCCTATACGTAGTACTTCTTTAGGTTAGCCACATTCCAAGAATTCTTTTCCCCTCGGCTGTTGGCGAACAGGACGCTTTTGATTTTGTAAGAGACTGGACTTGTTCGCTTGACGATTTCGTATGGGCCTTCCCAGGTCGGGCTTAGTTTGCCATGTATTTCGTTGCGGGTATAGACCGTCACTCGTCGCAGCACCAGTTCTCCTACCATGAATTCTTTGGACTCTTTTACCCTCTTGTCATAGGTTTGCTTCACGCTTTGTTGGTACTTAGCTAGGGTAAGGGCCGCTATCTCTCGTTTCTCGTCTATCATGTCGAGTTCTTCTCTCATTCTTTGTTCATTGTTTCCCTGCTCTACCAACGTTGTTCGGAGCGTGGGTAGCCCGATCTCTGTCGGTATGATGGCCTCAACCCCGTATGCTAAGCTAAACGGGGTTTCCTTGGTGCCCGTCTTGGGTGTAGTTCTGCACGACCATAAAACGTTGAGTAGCCGCTCGGGCCACCTCCCCTTTGCCTGTTCAAGGGTGGTCTTGATGCCGTCTAATATTGTTCGGTTTGATACTTCGGCTTGCCCGTTTCCTTGTGGGTATGTCGGCGTCGAATAGAATTTTCGGATACCGAGTTCCTCGTACCACAGCTGTAAATTGGCATCTTTGAACTGGGTTCCGTTGTCGGCGACTATAGCGTACGGTATACCAAACCTAGTTATGATGTATTCCCAAATGAATTGTTTGACGTTGCTGGCTTTGATTTCTCGGAGGGGTTTAGCTTCGACCCATTTGGTGAAATAATCAGTCGCAACGATTAGATATTCCACATTCCCAGGTGCTCTCGGGAGTTTACCGACCAGATCAATTGCCCATTGAGCGAACGGCCATGGTGCCGATACCGGGGTCATCATTGATGAAGGAAGCCGTGGTATCTTGGCGAATCGTTGGCACTTGTCGCATCGTTGGACGTATGCATCGGCGTCCCGCTTGATATAGGGCCACCAATATCCTTGGGTTACTGCCTTGTTTGCAAGGGATCGCCCTTTGATGTGTGCTCCGCAAGATCCTTCGTGGAGTTCCTCCAAGACCGGCAGTTGTAGCTCGGTCGGGACGCACAGTAGATGGGGTCCCCGGTAACTGGATTTGTATAGTTTATCGCCCTCGGATAGCCAGAAGCGAGGAGCCTTTCTTGTAATTTTCAGCGCTTTTATCTTGTCGGCCGGAAGCGTTCCGCTTCGCAGATAATGGTTGATGTCCTCCATCCAACCTAGTTCGTACTGTATCGATGTCACCCGGTCTACCCTTTTTGTTATGCTCGGGGTCGACAGTAGTTCCACTGTGATTGACCGGGTGTCGGTCAATGTTAATGTCGAGGCTAGGGTGGCCAAGGCATCGGCATGTGCATTTTCGGTGCGATTGATTCTTACTAACTCGCACTGTTCGAAGGTTGCCATCAAGCTTTGGACTTTCTCTTGGTAGAGGATCATTCTATCATCTTTCGCTTGGTACTCGCCGATGGCTTGATTGACGATGAGCATGGAGTCTGAGCTTGCAATTAAGTGGGAGCATCCGAGGGACCGGGCAATAAGCATGCCATTAATCATGGCCTCGTATTCTGCCTCATTGTTGGTAGCTCGGAAGCCCAATTTTATACTTTTTTCGATGATTGCTCCCTCTCTAGACCTTAGGACGATCCCTGCTCCTGATCCATCCTTGGTGGATGATCCGTCGACATGTATCTGCCAGTGTGATTGTGGAGAGAGTGCCAAAGGCTCATCATAGCCTTCGGTGAATTCTGCGACGAAATCGGCCAGGACTTGTCCCTTCATGGCATGACGGGGTGCGAACTCGATATGAAATTGGGATAGCTCGACCCCCCAGGCGGCAACTCGGCCGCTAATGTCCGTCCGTCGAAGTGACTCTTTGATATGAAATTTTGTGTATACCCGGACCTGATGAGCTATGAAATAGTGTGGCAACTTTCTGGTTGCGACGACCAATGCCAGACACAGCTTTTCCAAGGGTAGGTAACGTGTTTCGACTTCTACCAGAGTCTTGCTGACGAAGTAGATCGGAAATTGTTCGCGACCTTCTTCTCTTAGGATAACTGCACTCACAGCTGTAGTGGAAACTGCTAGGTAGCATGCCAAAATGTCTCCTTTGTTCGGCCTTACTAGCAGTGGCAGTGTCCTCAAGTACTCTTTGAGATTGCTGAAGGAGACTTCGCATTCCGGGTCCCAGACGAATTTTCTATCCTTCTTGAGTGATTCGAAAAATGGCCGTCCCTTATCTGCGGATCGGCTAATGAACCTGCTCAGCGCGGCCATCATTCCCGTGAGCTCTTGTACCTGCTTCTTATTCTTGGGCGCTGCTAGGTTTCGTAGAGCCGTTATTTGATCGGGATTAGCCTCTATTCCTCGTCGGCTAACCATATGCCCCAAGAATTTCCCTTTGCTGATGCCGAATGCACACTTGCTCGCATTGAGCTTCAGTTTGTGCTCGCCCAGCGTTCGGAAAACGTCCCTGATATCTTGAAGGTGGGATGTGGCTCTTTCGCTCTTGACGACCATGTCGTCTATGTATACCTCCATCGTCTTCCCTATATGATCTCGACATACCCTTGTTATCATCCTTTGGTATGTTGCTCCCGCATTGCGTAGGCCGAACGGCATTACCGTATAGCAATAATTTCCCAAAGGTGATATAAACGAAGTCTTTTCTTGATCTTCGCGGGCGAGGGGAATTTGATGATATCCTGAATATGCGTCAAGGAAGGTCATCCGTTCTGCCCCCGCAGTTGCGTCCACCAGTTGTTCAATCCTTGGAAGGGGAAAGTGGTCCCTCGGGCAGGCTTTGTTGAGGTTCGTGAAGTCTATACATACTCTCTCCTTCCCGTTCTTCTTAGGGACGACGACCGGGTTGGATAACCATTTGGGATAGTAAACCTCCCTTATGGCTCCTGCCTCCAACAGTTTTTGTACTTCAGCGATTATAGCTGCTCTGTGCTGTACAGACACTTTCCTGCTCCTCTGTGCTATCGGCTTGTACTCGGTGTTTACACTTAGGTGGTGGCATGCTGTATTGGGGTCGAGGCCTGGCATATCTTTAGGGCTCCAGGCGAATTTATCAGTGTTATTGAGAAGGAATGCTTTCAACTCCTCGGATTCCTGTTTTGGGAGGTTGTCGCCGAGGAGGAAGTAATGTTCCTCGTCCATATCTGGTATATACACCTTCCTGAGTGTCTCTCCTACTTGTTCTTCGACAACCCTTTCGGCTTTGGATATTTGTTTGATCAGCTTTTTGGTGCTGGTGGGTTGTTCCACCATGCTTCGTTGTTTTTGGAGAGTCGCGGTGATGTCCTCGCAGCGTCTTGAATCCTCTTGACATCCTCTGGCTGTCTCGATCTCTCCCCTGTCATTTGGGTATTTGACCTTTTGGTGATAGGTCGAGGGTATGGCCTTCATGGCATGTAACCAAGGTCGGCCCAATATTGCATTGTGACCGGAGTGGTCATTAACCACTAAGAACTCCACGGGAACCGACACGGACCCGGTTGTGACACTGAGGACGATCTTACCCAACGGTTTAGTCGTTTCGGAGATGAATCCGATCAGTGTGACGTCCGTTGGCTGTAGATCTTGTAGCTTGAGTTCCATTTTGTCGAAGAGCTCCCGGTACATGATATCACAAGAGGCTCCTTGGTCGACAAGTACCCTGCTGACCGTGTCTAGGCCAATTTGAACTCGGAGGTTAATGGCGTCTTCATGGGGGTAAATCACCCCTTCTTCGTCACGATCTGAAAAAGAGATGGGCGGATGTCGACGTTGTGTGCATTGTCGTTTAGAGGTCGACGCTTGTGATGCCTTGGATACTTGGCCAAAGTGGGCCAGTTGCCGTTGTCGCGATCGTTCCCCGCCCGGACCCTTGGGTCTTGTCATATGAACGACGTTGATCGTTTTGCCTTGCCGGTTGTCGGATCCCTCGATGGCCAATTGTTTGCCTTTATTCCCCGCTCCTTTGATGAACTTGGCTAGGTATCCTGCATCGCCCCACTGGTTTATTCTCCATCGCAGGTTACGGAAATGCTCAGTGAGATGGCCGTGGTCCTCATGATATGCGCAGAAGAGCTTGGAATCTCTCTAACTGGGGGGAGTGTTGATCGGTTGCGGTCGGGAATACCAACTTTCCCTGCATATATCCTTGAGGATATCTTCAGCAGACAGGTTGAAAGTGTATCGCAGTTCGACTGGTCCGAAAGCGTTTCGGTGTTCCCTCTCTTGGGGCCGACCTTGTTGAAACGGCTTGGGTGTCATTGGGTAGGTGAGCTGGAGCGGTTTATGTTCGTTGGTCGGTGTTGGGTATGCGATCTGGAGCGGTTTGGGCTCTAATGCTCGTGGTCGCTCTACCCTGCTACGGACCTCGGGCTCTTTGCCCTTTCTAGTCGGCTGGAATGCTTCTCCCTGGTTATTTCTAACTCTCTTGCGACCCACCTGTGCCTCGCGGACCGACTCTCTTCTTGGTAGAGTTCGGTTAAGGAAACGCAGTTCGTCGTTTTTATCGGTGAGGTGGGTACAATAGGCTAGCAGGGAATCAGTGGTCGGGAAGATTTTGCCTATGAACTTCCTTCTCGCCCAATAGCCATTTGGGATGGAATTGATAAAGTTTTGGATGGCTATATTATTGGCATATCGTGGAATCTGGTTTGCTACGTCGATAAAACGTATGCAGTAATCGTTGAGCCTTTCATTTGGCATCATCGCCATTTTAAGAAGGGTTTCGATACTAACCTTCTTTTTCCGATGAGCAGCGTATCGGGTTGAGTATGCTCTCAGCAATTCTGCCCAGTCTCTAATGGAGCCCCGTGGTAAGTTGTGATACCATGACGAAGCCTCTTGACCCAAGCTGTTTTTGAAAAATTTGCACATCAGTGCATGGTCATCACTCCACAGTTCCATCTTCGTCTTGTAGTGCCTCAGATGGTCGATAGGGCAACTCTTTCCATCATAGAGCCTGAATTCGGGGATGACGAACTCCATAGGATTGCGGTACCGCGTGATCTGTTCAGCACACGGGGTTTCTTGGCATACGTTCCAAGTCTGTTGGAACGCGTCATCCGTGACTTGGTAGGGGGGAGGGTATCCTCCCTGATGTGGTGGTGGGCCATATCCTTCCCCGATCCTGTATTCGGGATATCTACCGTCCTTCGTGTTTGTGTGGACACGTTCCATATGAGTGTTCGGATGGACGATAGTTATTGGGACATTGCCCCCTTGGTGGGGGACTCTTGTATCGGTTCGCCGACCCGCTGCCTCCAGGGCGGCCCTGTAGGCAGAATCTTCCACTTCATGGCGTGGGTCTTTGTCGGGGGGGATAACTGGCAATACGATGCCGGCCGCTGTCATGGCCGTCATGCATGCCGCCAGCTGAGCTTGTAGCTGGGCGTAGCTCCTTTCATCGGCTAACGGAACAACGTGTTGTACCTCCACCGTGGGTGGTGTAATCATCCTCGGAGGATTAGTCGGTAGTCGGGGCGACTGTCCGAGTACATGATCCTCGGGCATGCCAAACCGATGAGCTTCGTCCGTTTGTAAACGAGCACCGGAGTTGACCGAGGCTGTGGGCAAAGGGACTCTTGAGCTCGGCCCTGCTTGGGACCCGGTTAAGCGTCTTCGTGCACGCCTTAATACGGGCACGTCTTGCTCGTCCTCCGAGGACGAAGGGTGTTCGTCGACAATCCCTTCGATGAAATGTCGGGGTGGTTCGACCGGTTCTTGATTGACGTAGGAGGTTGTTGGTTGGTTTCCGGATTGGATAGCTTCATATCTGTCGCGGATGGCGAGTAGATCGTCGAGGTCTTGTTGGCTAATTTGCGTGTTTTGGTTATTGGTTTCTACTATCTCGGGATGGGTTTCCTCTACATTGGTAACCATTATCGCTCGTCTGGCAGAGTATTGGTATTCGAATTCTAAGCTAGTTGGGAACTAGATGATTCCCGGAGACGGCGCCATTTGATAAAACCATAACTTTGGTCGGTCGCGTTAGGCTTTTCAACAATAATATAATAATAAATCAACCGTGAATAAAGGTCACTTCCTGATCTTTATTATTGCTCGGATTATTATCCTTGTTCGGACTATTACATTTGCTCGGATTATTATTTCGGATTTACAATTGTGCTCGATATGACTATTTAATCTATCGCCTCGATCTTTCTCCCCTTTTATTCGGTGCTCGGCTGTCTTTTCTCGGTTTACTTCTCGAAGTGATATGCTTTGTTTAGTTTCTCTCTTTTCTTAACTTCTCTCTATATTTTTTGGATAGATTTTCTGGTCCATTTCTAGGAGGGGTAGTGGGCTATTTATAGGCAACTGCGCCTTCTAGGATATTGACAAATGTCTTAATCCCAGGGATTTTTCAGACATGGGTCCCCATTTGATTGGGCTTGGGCTTTTAATAGTAACACCTCAATTCCTATAAAAAGTATGAGACGACCCATTTAAGCGTTGAATACCTATTTATAAAGTGGGTTGATTATTACCCGAATAGAATATTCGGGTCTAATTTTTATGTTCTATCAAAAATGTAATAAAAAAGATATTTCAATCATTTCCACTAATTATTTCTAAATTTCAAAATTTCAACGATAGCCTAGATCAATTATAGATAGACAATGAGTAAGATCTAATTTTATTTCTTTTACTTTTATTGTTCAAAGACGCAGCCGTTCGAGCAAGTGTCAACACTTGTTTTGAGAAACAATACAAAATGCCTAGAAAAAAAAGAGAAAATTAAGTATTAGACCATGAAAACAAAAGTATTTAATGATTGGTACGGATATAAAATTTAATTAAGGATTGGACCATTATTTCTGAAACTAATTAAGTATTGGTCCATTAATCATTAAATATAAAACCTCTCCCAATTCTATTTATCTAATTAATCATTCTCTTTCTCTCTCAAAAAAAAAAAAAAAAACTTCTAGAGAAATTCTCACCCAAATATATATCTCTCTACATACACACATAATATATATATATATATATATATATATATATATATATATATATATATATATATATATATTGATGCCGCTCCTCCGTCGTTCCCTCCACCTCCACCTCCGCCGCTGCCGTCGGAGGTTTGCTCCTTCTACCTCTTGTCGTCACAAGCGGGCTGCCATCGAACCGCAAAGCATCATCGCGGTCGACACCCCCACCATCATCGCCGCAAAACCCACCGGAGTTATCGGAGGAGGTCGATTGGACGGTGACCGGAGCATGGCAAAGATCGTCGACGAGATGTCGTTTATGGCCTGAGAATCTTGCTCTTCTAATCTCTTCTTGTTCTTCGTCAGACCCTCCACATCCTCTTGTGGTGCTGTTTTCTTGCTCTGGCTTACCCATAAAAAAAACCCGCACAAGAACCCTATTTATCTCCAACAGAAGCCAACAAAACTGAACTATGATTTGTTTGATTGAAGCTTTTTTATCTTCATAAATTAGTAGGGTGCAATCAAGTGTAAACCGGAGCTTTTAAGCAAGATGGGCCTAGCATTATTTAGAGGCTTTTTTCCAGAAACATAAATAAGTTTTTTTTTTTTTTTACTGAATAAACTTCTTCACAAAAAAAGTGTTTTGAACCATCAAAACATGCCTTTTCTTATTTTTCAGACTGTTTTCAGAGAGAAGAGAGAGAGAGGTTTTAATTTATTGTTCAGACCGTTTATTTTTCAAACTGTTTTCAGAGAGGAGAGAGAGGTTTTAATTTATTTTTCAGACTGTTTATTTTTCAGACTGTTTTTTAATTAATTTATTTTTCAGACTGTTTTTTAATTTATTTATTTTTCAGACTGTTTTTTAATTTATTTATTTTTCAGACTGTTTAACAGACTGTTTTTTTTTTTTTTACATTTTTGGATTTTTATTTATTTATTTTTCAGACTGTTTTAACAGACTGTTTTCAGACTGTTTTCAGACTGTTTTTTTACGTTTTCAGACTGTTTTCAGACTATTTTTTTTTACGTTTTTGGATTTTTGTTGATTTTAGATTTTTGTTGATTTTTTGGGATTTTTTTTGATTTTTTGGGATTTTTAAAAAGAAAGCCGTGTTTTTTCGGGGTTTTGCCTTTTTTATTTTTTTTTGGATTTTTTTTTATTTTTTCATTTTTGCATTTTTATTTTCTAGAATTTTTTCATTTTTTCTGATTTTTTACATTTTTATTGGTTAATTAGGGGAAATGGACCAATCCTTAATTAGTTTCAGTTTCATGGACCAATTCTTAAATACTTTTGTTTTTATGGTCCAATCCAAAATTTACCGGAAAATTACGAGAGTTTCATATTAGTCATTATGGCTTACCGCTTATTTTATTATTTTTGAAATTGGAATTCCATAGAACTCTAGAATTCTTGTTTATGACTCAATTACCTCTTTCAAATGCTGGTGGTCATGATGCTACTTCCTTAATGGATCCTCTTGATATATTAAAGACATTTATGACAACGATAAAAAATTTAACCTCAAATTATCAGGTTCTAGATATACTGCCTTACTACTCGAGTATGCCAAATCTAGTTCTTCTCTTCCTCCAAACCGAGAAGAAACATTAGCTTTCTATTCTTTCTGGTTGTGTTACTTTGTCTTTTGCTCTGCTCGGCTTAAAATGACCAGAGAATTTCTTCCCACTGCTCTTTGGTTAGGTTAACTCGATACGAAGAAGTAGCCATTTCTCTTGCTGTATTTGACGCTATGTATAAAGGTCTAAATCTCCTAGTCGAAAGAAAGATATCTAATGGTCCACTATGGCTCTTTCAAGCTTAGCTTATGCCTACTTCCTTTTCACGCAAGATCGTGACCCTTCTTTTTAGCTTCCCCCGTTGCTCTTTCTCATGCCCACTATTATTTTGCTTTTCCCTTTTGAACTTGAGTCCTTCGAGAATAGTTTTTCTTCTTTTTATCAAGTCGAGATGAGCGGCTCTGTTTTTGACTTTTGTCCTTTTAAAGAGAGACCGGGCCCTCATTCAGATTTTATTGACTACCTTCCCCCTTTTAGGGCAACCTATTATGATCTTCGAATCTTCTAGGGTAATATTCTTACCCCAAGGTACATTTATGTTGGTAGCACCAAAAAATGCACACGAGAGCCATACTCACCCAATCAATGTGCTAGACACTTTAGTCTACTTCAAGGCATCCTTGTTCCCATTATGCATAGAACTTACAGGAAATATAGGGTCACAAAATCAAAGTCTTATCTAACAACCCTTGATATGGTTTCGATCTTGTCTCACAAACACGGGATTGCGGAAAATTCTTTTGTTCTTCGAACTTTTACACCTTCTTATGTTTGTACCAATGAGTTTAGGGATTGGTGTGGGAAATGTAAGAACTACTATCATTTTCACTTCTTCTAAGGATGATTGCCCTAGCAGAGTCTCTCGAAGGAAGAATTCTTCCCCAACCATTTGTGAGTTCGTTTTTAGAACTTAATTTTTGACTACTTTAAGTATTCCTATGATAATTCCTTTCTATTTGTGAGATATTTCCCATGCCACTTTGGTGTCTCAAACATCAACAACTCTACTTACCGAAGAATCTGTCTTTAAACCAAACTGAGCTGGTTACCCAGATTCATACCAAGAGCAAATTTTCCTTTGTGCCTTTAAACAAAGAGGTATCTCCCAGAAAAAAAATCAAGGCTCCCTCTCCTATAAGAAAATTCGACCCCACAACTACAACTTCTGAAACAAGAAGCATGGTAGAAAAAGAGGATCAACCGGTCTTGTTGTCCTCCATTGTTAAAAGGAAAACGGTAAGTTCTTTGCTTTGTCTTCAAAGAAAATTCTCTTTTGCATACTTATAAAGATTTTTTGTTTTCAAGTTTCTTATGGTTCTTCTTCCCGAGCTCTTACAGAAACTCACATTTCCATTGTAAGCTTCTTTTATGGTTTTGTCCCTTTCTTTGAGATGCACGTTCTGGATACTATGCATTATCTAATACGATTTTTTGTTATTTTTGTTGCAGGATGTTGTACCCGTTCATTTTTTTTAATTTAGGACTGCATGACCTCCTACAGGTTTTATATCCCTCTCTGGTTTAGGCGAGGTGATCTCATCTTCTATCCTTGAATCCGCTCTTTACAAGTTGACTTAGTAGAAGACGTTTTTTTGAATTGTACAGTCAGAGATCCTACCGTGGTTCTTCAAATCGAACCCCCTTCTGGGGTACTTTTCTTCAATTTCCATTTTTCATTCCATTTCTCATTCCATTTTAAGAATTTTCCTTTTTAATTTCCCCGTTTGTGCAAGAAACTCATATTGGCTTAGTGATTGATGAATGTATAAAATCTATTGACATATTTTCTCCTGGAAGTCGACTATCTGATTACAATGGCACTTGTAAGGATAAAACTGATCCACAAGACCTTGACCAATTCCTTGCTTGCCTTAATCAATTCGAAGCAAAATTCCCTTTTTATAATTTTTTGTTCCAACTTCTCATTTGCCAAATAACTGTGTTGAATTGTTGTCCTCTCTTCATGATCTTTTGGGCATACATCTTAGTAATATTTCTCCTTCTCAAATGGATGAAGTTACGAAGACTATAGCTGAGCTTTTGCCTTACCTTCCTACGTCTTTACTTAAACAGAAAGCCGCCCTCTCTCTCCTTTATCATGACTTGCATCAAACTTTTGTTAAGTTTAAAGAAGCTCATTTCAAAATTCAAATATTTGGAAATCTCCAACACCATTAAAGCCTTTAGAGAATTACAAGATCAGATCGCTAGCTCGAGAGATGTCTGTAAATCCAAGTATTCTTCTCAAGAAAAAGAAGATCTTCATAAAAATCTAAAATTTTCTTCCCAAAACACAAACATACAATTACACATATTTATTAGAGTTGCATGTTTTGGGAATAAAAGTTTTGGTTTGTAGTTTTTGGTAATTAGACTTGAAAAGTTGTATGCTTTGGTAATTTTTCCTCATAAAAAAGGCTGTTATTGAGAAGAAGGAGCAAGAAATAAGGAATTACTACAGCAAGGCGTTCGGGAATGAAAAACGCTTATGTTCTCCACTGAACAACAAACTCCTAAAGCTCAAACTGCTTATCAAGACGGTTTTTAGTTTTCTGCCCAAATGTCATTTTACCTTGAAAGGTGGGATGACTTTAAGTCTTTAAGCATCAATTGCGTGGATTAAGCGTTTATGCGTTTAATTATTTGAATGTGTTTAAATTTCTTCACTTAGCTCTTTGCCATTTTGGAGCCATATGTGGCTTTCAGACCCCTTGGCTCTCTACTAATTCACGTTATTTCGCCATCAGTAAAAATCTTAACTTTATCTTTTGATTAATTCATCAACTGGTTTGCGAGTTGGTCGTTTAAATTTATGGGTCAATGCACCTTTGGTTTCTGCGTTTTCTTGCATTTAACCTGTTATTGCCCCGATGCTTTCTTCTTATATAATCGTAATTTTTTTCTACTTTTCAGACATTTTAATCTTTTGCTATGAAAACCATCTCCTCTCTATGTACTTTCGATATGTTTGATTTGAAAATCAAACTAGTTGAACTTCGTTTAGAATCTTCTCTTAGAGAAAACAACGAGCTTAAACAAGATATCTCCCCTCTTGAAAAGGTATTGACCGTTTTTTGAGAGTTCTCTAACTACTCTCCTCCAGGAAAAATCTAGTTCTAATGCAAAAGTTTTTATTCGAAGCAAATCTTTTTAGCTTGCATGTTCTTTAATGTTAATATATTTAGTATCAATATTTCAATTTGCTATTTTGTTATTCCAGTAATTATATTTTTTACCTGCTAGCTAGATGCTTATATTGATGCAACTAATCTTAGTTTTGAAATAGGATTCCAGGAATTTCTTAACTGTAAGAAAATACCGGAGGCGTGCTTCTAATCTGAGGTGAGAGACATTGTGTCTTAGCTTATTCAGCTAAATCTAATTTGCACAAGTTTTCTTTTTTGGGAAATAATTTTAAAGAGGTGATCAAACATTTGTTTTTCTGAGGTTTTTATAGACAAAACATATAAAAAGCAAGCTTCTACCAGGCGAGGGAAAAAATAAGGTTTGTCTGACAGGAGCCTTTAGGTATATATGGTAAACTAAAAACCTTAGTTCACCCGTCATAAAACTTTTAGCTTTGTTGAGCCAACAAAGAAAATTCAGCATATTACTTGACAACAAATGCAGCAAATTCTCCATATTAAATGCAGGTTTAGGGTAAAAGGTAATATCAATTTAGATAAAATCTCCGGTTAATACGAAATAGTTATTATGGAGGACCAAAATGCTATAATATATATGATACATTCGGGTAGAGAACATAATTTGAAGTTATTTTCCTGCCACTTTGTTTCAATATTGTGTATCGGAGATTGAAAATTAAAGCTCGTAAAATTATAGATCAGGCACCTGTTGACTTTCCGTTGGTGATTTCGTTTATATGCTTCTCATTTTCTCAAACTAGGTTCCTACACTTTTCCGAAAACTACTGTTTAGTATAATAGACTGAAGAGATTCAGTGAGTGAAAAAAAAGTGATTTACTAGCATTCACTGTAACAATAAAAATGAAGATAACGGGTAGTCCTAGCTCCTACACTCAAAATTTAAGATAGCCGCTCACTGCCATATTAGCGCTAAATAAGCAGAATAGAAGAGGCTTCTAATATATGCAAATCATAGATGATGGTATGGTCAACTATGAGGAGAAAAAAAGCTGACAAATTTTAAAAAAATACGTAATGATATATGCTGCAACGGAAAGGCAGGTACTGGAGTAGTAGGTAAAACTATTTCCCGGCTTGTGCCGAACTTTTCACTCCTATTTCCTTTTAATATTTGAACTTCAGCATTATTAATTGGAGCAACCGGATTGAAAAATAAATGGCTGTGACTATCTATGTTAACGTTGGCTGCGATTCATCTACTTATATTTCGTATTAGGTTAGAAACTTAATTTTAGAGCTGCATTTATGGTCAGGCAGCTTACTAAACATTATTTCTCTATGGATTTGACCCAGCTTACTAAACATTACTGCAGTAACTGGTACAGATTGTAGGAAAATTGCAACCACATGGTAACTTCAACAAAGGAATTATTGTCAGAGACATGGCCAGTGGTGACATCCCATGTAAGTTTTTAGTCACTCCCATTTTCAACTGTCATGTAATCAAATTTAGGCACACTGGTAACAACGAATGTCAGTATTTATCATTTGTTTTTACCTTCTACAAATAATGTTTATCTGGTTTTAGTCTATGATTATGTAATTGGTTTACATGTCTATGCTGGAAAAGATCTTGAATCATTTTTCTTCGTTAATATTTCTCATTGAATTAGAACCAAGTACTTAGAAATAATCAAGTTTGAATGTTATCAGAATGTGAAGAGCGCTATTAAATAGTGCATCAGATAAAGCAAAAATAGTTACTAATGGGGAGTTGTATATATCAAGACAAGCTCTATTTCGACAAGGTGAACAGCTCTTACGTGTTCTCCATTTACTGACTTTACGTAGATTTATCAAGCTAAAACATCAAGCCCACTTAAAGTCATGATAGAATCTACATGCTCGGACAAATCCGATTACGACTGCACCAAAAACTTAATCTACCAAGAAAAAATGGCGTTAGCCTAGCAATATGTAACCAGTATTGGGGATGTTTTACTGAAAAGGAAGATTTCCCAAAAGTATTTCCATTTGACAACAATTAGCAGCTATTTCTTTTGTTAGTGACACCCGTCTCAGGCTCTCAGCACCTTGCAGCTTGTATAAATAAATATACAAAAATTGAAATCTCTCGGCCAAAAGTGGGGTGATTGAAGAACTTTTTAACTTTTGTGATATTTCTGGTCATTAATGTGTTTCCATAGAGTATAAGAGTATACGCCAATCTAGCTACAAATTTTGTATTTTGTGACTCTCTTTAGATTTTGAGAAAAACTAGCCATCCTAGAGCTGACAAACTTATAATGGAGTCAATTTTATTTTTCCTCAAACTACCAGGAGGTTCAACAATAGCTACAAGATTGCCGATTATCGCGGAATAAACCTTCTTAAACAATTGTGTAAATAGTTTAGATTTCAATGTAAACTAAGATATGATTTTCCAAATTTTATAATACAATAGTTATTTTTCTGCTTTGCAGGTGTAAATTTAATTGTTATCGTAAAGGGTAAATGATGATATGAAACGCTTTTGAGCTAGCTTTGTTTGGGTCCAAAGTCTAAAGCCTCGACATACTTAACATCAGAGATTTTTTCATATTCAAAAGAGCCAGCTCCCAGAGGCTATTTGTAAGACAACAATGCGACCCCATTTTGCTGATGTACTCTAACAAATGCAACTTCTACAGCTGTAGGCTTATCCAAGCCAAGAAAGTTGGGAACTTGTAACTTTCATTCTAAATATTCTCTCAACCATGTTTTTCTCCAAGTAAATGCTATTAAATTTTTTTTTGAGTTCTTTCTTTTTAATAGATTAACTAAAGTACATTGTTTCCGATGCAAGGGCTATAATGGAAAGTTAAAACAACTTCAAACTATGTTACATATATTACTCCATTAGAAGTTCTATTGATAGAACATAAAAATTAGAACCGAATGTATCTATTCGGGTATGAATCGACCCACCCATCATAGAGGGGTATCTAATGCTTAAATGGGCTGTCTCAAGCCTTTCTTTGAAAATAAGATGGGATCTTCCTAAAAGCCCAAGCCCACTTAAATAGCGACCCATGTCTGAAAAAACTCACAAGATGGAGACATTTGTCAACATCATAGAAGACATACTTGCCTATAAATAGTCAAGTATCCCCCCAAGACCAGGACCAGAAAAATCTATTCAAAAATTATAGAGAGAAGTTGAGAAAAGAGAGAAACTAGACAAATCTTAGCCTATCAAGAAACAAACCGAACAGCGAAAGAGCCGAATATCGAGCGCAATTGTAATAAATAAGTAATAATCCGAGCAAGTATAATAATCCGAGCAAGTGTAATAATCCGAGCAAGTGCAATAATCCGAGCAAGTGTAATAATCTGAGTAAGTGTAATAATCCGAGCAATTGTAATAGTCCGATCAATAATAAAAGATCAAGAAGTGTTCATTATTTACAGTTAATTTACCAGTATATTATTATTGAAAAGCCTAACACGACCGACCAAAGTTATGGCTTTATCAAATGGCGCCGTCTCTGGGAATCATCTAGTTCCCAACTAGCTTAGACTTCGAATACCAACTCTCTACCAGACGAGCGACAATGGTAACCAATGTAGAAGAAACCCATCCCGAGATAGTAGAAACCAATAATCAAAACGTACAAATTAGCCAACAAGACCTCGACGATCTTCTCGCCATCCGCGACAGATACGACGCTATCCAGTCCGGAAACCAACCAATAACCCCCAATCTCCACCAAGAATAACCGACCGAACAACCCCAACAGATTGAAGGGATCGTCGAAGAACACCCAACGTCCTCGGACGACGAACAATCTTTGCCCGTACTAAGACGCGCAAGAAGACGCATACCCGGATTCCAGGCAGGACCGAGCTCAAGAGTCACTCGGCCAACAGCCTCGGTCAACTCCGGTGCTCGATTACAAACCAACGAAGCTCACCGGTTTGGCATGCCCGGGGATCATGTACTCAAACAGTTGTCCCGACTACCCACTCACCCACCAAGAATGATTACACCGCCCACGGTGGAAGTACAACACGTTGTTCCGCTAGCTGAGGAAAGGAACAACGCCCAGCTGCAAGCTCAGCTGGCAGCGTGTATGACGGCCATGGCAGCAGCCGGCATCATACTGCCGAGTACCCAACCTGCCAATGCAGACAAAGACCCACGTCGCGAAGCGGAAGATTCCGCCTATAAGGCCGCCTTGGAAGCGACGGGCCGGCAACCAGATACAGGAGTGCCCCATCAAGGGGGCAATGTCCCGATAACGATCCCTCCAACCTTCGTCCTTCCAAACGCTCGTACGGAATATGTCCTCGACAAAAACCCGAAGGACGGTAGATATCCCGAACACAGGATCGGGGGAGGATACGGCCCACCACCACATCAAGGGGGATACACCCCCTTACCAAGCCACGGATGAAGCGTTCCAACAGGCTTGGAACGTATGCCAAGAGACCCCATGTACCGAACAGATCATGAGGTACCGCAATCCTGTGGGGTTCGTCATCCCCGAGTTCAGGCTCTACGATGGAAGGAGTTGTCCTATCGACCATCTGAGGCATTACAAGACGAAGATGGAGTTGTGGAGCGATGACTATACACTGATGTGCAAGTTCTTCAAAAACAGTTTGGGCCAAAAGGCTTCGTCGTGGTATCATAATGATACGGATGAGCTTGAGCTTGAGGCAAAGTTCGATAAGCAGTTGATGGAATAATAGCACTATTTTAGTGGGTCAAATTACGTTTCCATATTAGTTTCCTTTTCAGTTTAGGAGTATGTTTATTTGAGAGTTTGTTTCCTTTCTATCTTAGAATTTACTTTTGGAATTTGTTTCCTTTTTGTTTTAGGATTTTATATTTAAGTCTTATTCCTATTTGGGGATGGACTAGCTAGAACTCTATAAATAAGGCATTAGACCTTCATTATTATTCACTCCTGATATTAATAAAACCTTAAAAGAGTCTTTGCTTGTTGGCAACTCTCTTGTTTGTCGTCCGTTCGAGCGATAACTCGAGCAAATCCCGTTCGTGATTAACGAACATATTTTATATTTCTTTAGTACGTTTCCGTTCTGCATCAATAACTTGCCACAGGACTCCATAAGAGACTGGGCCGAGCTGTTACGAGCGTACTCCACCCGATACGCTGCTCATAGGAAAAAGAAGGTCAGCATCGAAACCCTTATGAAAATGACGATGACGCCAAATGAAAGGCTCAACGACTACTGCATACGTTTCATCGACGTAGCAAACCAGATTCCACAGTACGCCAGTAATATATCCATCCAGAACTTTATCAACTCCATCCCTAATGGCTATTGGGCGAGAAGGAAGTTCATAGGCAAAAACTTCTCAACCACTGATTCCCTGCTAGCCTACTGTACCCACCTCACCGATAAAAATGACGAACTGCGTTTCCTCAACCGAACTCTACCAAGAAGAGAATCGGTCCGAGAGGCACAGGTGGGTCGCAAAAGAGTTAGGAATAACCAGGGAGAAACATTCCAACCGACCAGAAAGGACAAAGGTCCCGAGGTCCGTAGCAGGGAAGAGCGACCACGAGAACCCGAGCCCAAACCGCTACAGATCGCATACCCAACGCCAATCAGTGAACATAAACCGCTCCAGCTCACCTATCCAATGCCCCCCAAACCGTTTCAACAAGGTCGGCTCCAAGAGAGGGAACGCCGAAACACCTACGAACCGGTCGAGCTACGATACATTTTCAACCTATCTGCTGAAGATATCCTCAAGGATATATGCAGGGAAAGTTGGTATTCCCGACCACAACCGATTACTGCTCCCCCTAATCTGAGAAATTCCAAGCTGTTCTGCGCATATCATGAGGATCACGGCCATCTCACTGAGCATTGCCGTAACTTGCGATGGAAAATGAACCAGTGGGGCGATGCGGGATACTTGACCAAGTTCATCAAAGGCGCGGGGAATAAAGGCAAACAACTGGCCATCGAGGGAGCCGACAACCAACAAGGCAAAACAATCAACGTCGTTCATATGTCACGACCCAAGGGCTCCGGTGGGGAACGATCACGACAACGGCAATTGGCGCATTTTGGCCAGGTAGCCAAGGCGTCACAGGCGTCGACCTCTAAACGACAATGTACACGGCGACGATATCCGCCCATTTCCTTCTCGGACCTGGACGAAGAAGGGGTGATTTACCCCCACGGGGACGCTATCAACCTCAGTGTTCAAATCGGCCTTGACACGGTCAGCAGGGAGCTTGTTGACCAAGGAGCCTCTTGTGATATCATGTACAGAGAACTCTTCGACAAGATGGAACTCAAGCTGCAAGATCTACAGCCTACCGATGTCACACTGATCGGGTTCATCTCCGAGACGACTAAACCGTTGGAAAAGATCGTCATAAATGTCACTACGGGATCTGTATCAGTTCCCGTGGAGTTCTTGGTGGTAAACGACAACTCCGGCCACAACGCGATCTTGGGTCGACCTTGGCTGCACGCCATGAAGGCCATACCCTCGACCTATCACCAAAAAGTCAAATACCCAAATGATAGGGGAGAGATCGAGATAGCCAGAGGATGTAAAGAAGATTCACGACGCTGTGAGGACATTACCGCGGCACTTCAAAAACAGCTGAGCGTCGTCGAACAACCCACCAGCACAAAGAAGCTGATCAACCACATAGGCAAAACCGAGAGGGTTGTTGAAGAACAAGTAGGAGAAACTCTTAGGAAGGTGTCTATCCCGGGTACGGACGAGGAGCACTACTTCCTCCTCGGTGATAACCTTCCAAAACAGGAATCCGAAGAGTTAGAAGCATTCCTCTTCGACAACATTGATAAATTCGCCTGGAGTCCCAAAGACATGCTCGGCCTCGACCCTAAAACGGCATGTCACCACCTGAATGTTGACGCCAAGTGCAAGCCAATAGCTCAGAGGAGCAGAAAAGTGTCTGTACAGCACAGAGCAGCTATAATTGCTGAAGTCCACAAGCTATTAGAGGCTGGAACCATAAGGGAGGTCTTCTATCCAAAATGGTTATCCAATCCAGTCGTTGTCCCCAAGAAGAACGGAAAGGAGAGAGTCTGTATAGACTTCACCAATCTCAACAAAGCCTGCCCGAGGGACCACTTTCCCCTCCCAAGAATTGATCAACTGGTGGACGCAACTGCGGGAGCGGAATGGATGACCTTCCTAGACGCGTATTCAGGGTACCACCAAATCCCCCTCGCCCACGAAGATCAAGAAAAGACGTCGTTTATATCACCTTTGGGAAATTATTGCTATACAATAATGCCGTTCGGCCTACGCAACGCGGGAGCTACATACCAAAGGATGATAACAAGGGTATGTCGAGATCATATAGGGAAGACAATGGAGGTATATATAGATGACATGGTCGTCAAAAGCGAAAAGGCTACTTCCAACCTTCAAGATATTAGAGACGTTTTCCAAACGCTGGGCGAGCACAAACTGAAACTCAATGCGAGCAAATGAGCGTTCGGCGTCAGCAAAGGGAAATTTCTGGGCCACATGGTCAGCCGACGAGGAATAGAAGCTAATCCCGATCAGATCACAGCTCTTCGGAACCTAGCAGCGCCCAAGAATAAGAAGCAGGTACAAGAACTCACGGGAATGATGGCCGCACTGAGCAGGTTCATCAGCCGATCCGCAGACAAGGGACGGCCATTTTTTGAATCACTCAAGAAGGATAGAAAATTCGTGTGGGACCCGGAATGTGAAGCTTCCTTCAATAACCTCAAAGAGTATTTAAGGACGCTGCCACTGCTAGTCAGGCCGAACAAAGAAGATATTCTGGCATGCTACCTAGCAGTTTCCACTACAGCTGTGAGCGCGGTTATCCTAAGAGAAGAAGGTCGCAAACAATTCCCTATCTACTTCGTCAGCAAAACTTTGGTCGAAGCCGAAACACGTTACCTACCCTTGGAAAAGCTGTGCTTGGCACTGGTCGTCGTGACCAGGAAGTTGCCGCATTATTTCATAGCTCATCAGGTCCAAGTATACACAAAATTCCATATCAAAGAATCACTTCGACGGACCGACATCAGTGGCAGAGTGGCCGCATTGGGAGTCGAGTTATCCCAATTTCATATCGAGTTCGCACCCCGGCATGCCATAAAGGGACAAGTCTTGGCCGATTTCGTCGCGGAATTCACCGAAGGGTATGACGAGCCTACGGCTATGTCCCCACAATCACACTGACAGATACATGTCGATGGATCAGCCACCAAGGACGGATCAGGAGCAGGGATCGTCCTCAAGTCTAGAGAGGGAGCGATCATAGAGAAAAGCATTAAACTGGGTTTCCGAGCTACCAATAATGAGGCAGAGTACGAAGCCATGATAAACGGAATGCTCATTGCCCGGTCGCTCGGATGCTCCCACTTAACTGCAAGTTCCGACTCAATGCTGATCGTGAATCAAGCCCTCGGCGAATACCAAGCCAAAGATGACAGAATGATCCTCTACCAAGAGAAGGTTCAGAGCTTAATGGCCACTTTTGAACACTGCGAGTTAATAAGAATCAATCGCACCGAAAACGCACATGCCGATGCCCTGGCCACCCAAGCCTCGACATTAACATTAACTGACACTCGATCGATCACAGTGGAACTACTGCCGACCCCGAGCATAACCAAAAGAATAGACTGAATAACGTCAGTACAATACGAACTAGGTTGGATGGACGACATGATTCACTATCTGCGAAACGGAACCCTCCCGGCCGATAAGATAAAAGCACTGAAAATTACGAGAAAGGCTCCTCATTTCTGGCTGTCCGACGACGACAAACTATACAAATCCAGTTACCGAGGACCCCATCTTCTATGTGTCCGACCCGAAATGCAGCTACCAGTCTTGGAGGAAATCCAGGAAGGATCCTGCGGAGCACACATCAAAGGGCGGTCACTTGCCAACAAGGCAATCACCCAAGGATATTGGTGGCCTTATATCAAGCGAGACGCCGATGTGTACGTCCAGCGTTGCGACAAGTGCCAACGATTCGCCAAGATACCGCGGCTCCCGTCATCTATGATGACCCCGGTATCGGCACCATGACCATTCGCTCAGTGGGCAATTGATATAGTCGGGAAGCTTCCGAAATCGCCCGGCAGTGTCGAATATCTGATCGTGGCAACGGACTACTTCACCAAATGGGTTGAGGCTAAACCTCTCCGCGAAATTAAAGCCAGTAATGTCAAACAGTTCATCTGGGAGCACATCATCACTAGGTTCGGTATACCTTACGCCATCGTCGCAGACAACGGCACCCAGTTCAAAGAAGCCAATCTGCAGCTTTGGTACGAAGAACTCGGTATCCGAAAGTTCTATTCGACGCCAACATACCCACAGGGTAACGGCCAAGCGGAGGTATCAAACCGAACCGTACTAGACGGCATCAAGACTACCCTCGAACAAGCAAAGGGGAGATGGCCCGAGCGGCTACTCAACGTCTTATGGTCGTGCCGAACTACACCGAAGACGGGCACCAAAGAAACCCCGTTCAGCTTGACGTACGGCGTCGAGGCCGTCATACCAACGGAAATCGGGCTACCCACATTACGAACAACTTTAGTCGAGCAAGGAAACAATGAACAAAGAATGAGAGAGGAACTCGACATGCTAGACGAAAAACGAGAGATAGCAGCTCTTACACTAGTGAAGTATCAACAAGGCGTTAAGCAAGCGTATGACAAGAGGGTGAAAGGGACCAAGGAGTTTATGGTCGGAGAACTGGTGCTGCGACGAGTAACGGTCTATACCCGTAATGAAATACATGGCAAATTAAGCCCCACCTGGGAAGGACCCTACGAGATCGTCAAGAGAACAAGCCCGGTTACCTACAAACTCAAAAGCGTTCTGTTCGAAAACAGCAGAGGGGAGAAAAATTCTTGGAACGTGGCTAACCTAAAGAAGTACTACATATAGACATACAAGTACAGGTGCTACCTTACCACTTCTGCTTAATGACATTGTCTTTTGTCTTTTGAATATATTAAATATCTTATCATGATGTCTAACAAATGCAGCTGAAATTCCCAAACGGCCAAAGTGCCTAGGAATACTATGAAATTCCCAAACAGCCAAAGTGCCTAGGAATACTATGAAATTCCCAAACGGCCAAAGTGCCTAGGAATACTATGAAATTCCCAAACGGCAGACGTGCCTAGGAATACTATAAAATTCCCAACATGGCGTGTTTTCAAAGGAACGCCTAGGAATACTATGAAATTCCCAACATGGCGTGTTTTCAAAGGAACGCCTAGGAATACTATGAAATTCCCAACATGGCGTGTTTTCAAAGGAACGCCTAGGAATACTATGAAATTCCCAACATGGCGTGTTTTCATATGAATGCCTAGGAATATTAAAGTCCTCCAGTAAGAACTGGAGGCGCATATGCAGGTACCAGCTGGTCCAATGTTCAAAGATTGAAGGCAATTCCGAAATTAGAGGAATAATTCAGGACCACATTACGGCGGCGATAGAATACAAAATGGCGAAAACAACGAAGGAAAATCAATCTAAACAATGAAATATCAACAAGAAGCATATCCAATACACGAATACCGAAACAAAACAGATGATAACAGCCTACACTATGGGGGCAACAAAACGAAATAGCAAGGAAATCAGCAAGGAAAAATCGATCCAATCAATCAAATAGCAATACGACAATGGGAAGATACGATACAGGAATAAAGAAATAACACAAATAGTCCTCGCCCGCATTACGGAGGCAACAAGATATCACCAACAATAAACTGATTTAAAAAGAGCTACTACAGGAGGAGCACGACAGTAATTGACCTAGCTCAACCTCTTTGTCGTCCGTCGTCGTGTTCCCGTCTGTCTCCTCGCCATCAAAACGCTCCTCAGAAATGAGGGCATCAAAGTTTGTCGTATAAGCACCCACGCACGTCAGCGTCTTAAGCCGCGCTGAGAACTCGGTTTCTTTAGCGATCTCGAGAGCGTCCGAGGCCGTTTTACGACGAGCATCGTCGAAAGGAAGCTTACGCGCTTCGACCATAGCGGCAGAAGCATCGTATCTGGATTAGGATAGACGAAAGTACTTCACCAACATGTTGGCTTTAGTAACTAACGATTTTAGTTTACCGAAGTATTTCTCCTTCACGTGCCAATATCGATCTAAACGACGTTCTTGAACCACAACAATATGCTCAGCCTGACGAACGTAGTCCCTAAAAGAGGACGCCTGGGTTTTCAACTTAGCCCTAAGTCGGGCACACTTATCGAGCAGTTCGACGTTTTTGCCCATTAAAACGATATAAGGCCGTTGGCATGCTCTTCACTAGCCGCACCAGATGAAACCTCGTCCCGGACAGCCCCAGTAGGTCCTATCCCCGGGCTAACTAGGCATGAAAAACCAGCCTGGTGCGACGTAGTAGCATGTGCCTATAAAAAAAAATGGGGCAGAACGAGAAGAGATGAATATTCAGCCGCAAATAAAGAAAAGACAGGGATATCTTATCAAACAAAGAAAAGAAAAACAGGGACGACGAAAAACAAACATTATTATATACAAACTACAAATGAAATGACAAAACCAGCTACTCAATCATTAATCCGATAACCCATCAATGGACGCCGAGGTCTCAACTGCATCGGCGAAATGAATATCTCGCAGCGAAGCAATTTGCATCCCCAAACGTTCCCGCACGACCGCGTCAACATGGTTAAAGGCAGTCGTGGTTTCAGTTACCCCTGACATGGCATCCGACATACGTTCTGCCGGGGTAACGCCGCGTAATCCTTTTACATGCTCGAGCACCTCTAGAGCGCGATCTCGGGCCCAATACGTCTTGGCGAAGGATAGCAGCAAATCCGCATCTTCAAAAACGGCCCCTAGAACCAAGTTCAAGCTCGTCACACGGCCTCGGGCTTCATCACGAGAGCGCCGAAGTGCACCAAGAACCTCCTTCGCTTTACCCTTGTTCGCCGTATAATATGCGGTCTTTTTGTTGAATTTTTCTCCCAAGTCACTTAACCGAATCGACAAGTTTGAAATATGAATATTCAGACCCTCGATTTCCCGATGAGCAGAATTCAGTTCGGAAGTTAGGGACGCGTTAGCTTTTTTAAGACCATTTCTAACATCGCCTACGCTATGACTAGGCGCATTCCAGACCACCATGGCAAGGGGGTTGACAGGTACCTGACAAGATTTTGTTCTTACATCCTTCAAAAGACGACAACCCACAAACAGGGAAATTAATAAGGAAACCCAAACAGAAAGAACACGTAGCATCTATATTGACACTTCCCAAAAGAATCTTTCTAGTTAAAAAAGAGACCCACAATTCGGGTACCAAAATACTACACTAAGAAACAGAGAAAATACTACAAATAAAGTCAAGGCTCCACCTAAGGGGATGCGGGTGGAGGAGTCACGGCAGCAGCAGACCGAGGAGTCGTTGGAGCCGACACGGAATGGGGACGTAGTGCCGTCGAAGTAGTCTGTCCCGGCAGCCGTGGGAGCTCCTCGTCTCGGAGGTTAGCCCAATCCTGAGGCTTAGGAGGTGCACCTTGCGGACAGGGATAAACCAACTCCGACCATGCTCGATCCAATAACGGGACCTTCGCAAAGTTAAGAGCCCGAACATGAGCGTAAAAGACGGAGAAGTTAGCCATCATTGCTAACTTTGCCCTTTCATCCGCTTGTGACTCTTTCAGAGCAGTAACCTCGGCCTTTTCGGCTTCCACGTCCTCCGCCAAGAGCAAGTTCTCCGCCTCTAGTTGGTCGTACTTATCGACCATGCACTCTTTTTCAGCCTCCAATTTACCGACCTTCTCGGTCATGTGCAGGAAATCCCCCGACAGCTTGTCATAATTATCACCCAGGGTTTTATTCTCGACGACCAGTTTCTCTTTCTCGGCCTCGAAAGCCGCAAGCAGGTCCTTTATCTTTCGAGCGTTCTCCTCGACCAGAGCCTCATTCTCGGCCACCATCTTCTCTTTCTCAGCCCCTAGCGTTGCCATCTGATCCCTTAACACCACGGTACCCAAGACAACCTGTACTTCAAAACATCAGATTCCAGCCAACATACGAGCATCATGGCATATATAACAAAATACGCGCCCAATGTACCCGCAGCGCATCAACGTTGGCCTGCTCTATAACCGACATTATAGGCCGAGTAGCTAATTTTTCTACATCTTTGAAAACGAAGGGTTTAAGAGCAGTATACCCCATCTTCAAGGCTCGGGGTTTCTCCAACAGCTCACCCCCACACCGGTCAATGTAATGGGTCATTGCGACCCCATCCACCAACACCTTTCCCGATCCCTCGGGAACCACATTATCACTTTCTGTCCCCACCACCTCGGTCGTATCCACGCCGGCTTGCACCTCCACTTCCTCAGTCACCTCCTTCTCCGGAGAATTAGTCTCAGGGGCCTTGTGCTCGATTACATCCTCAGTACGGATGGGCGAGATAACAGGCGGGTCCATCACGCCCTCTGAACGGACAGGCGAGACAACAGGCAGGGTCATCGTCTCCTTCCCCATATTCACCATCAGGTTGATATGTCTGAACAGGTTCTCGATCGACCCCTGAAACACAATAATACCCATCGACCGAGCAAGAGCGAGGGTAACCAATGAAGAAGTCAGTAGCTGAAACAAGATAACTAATAAAGCAAAGAACCAGACAACACAACGACGATGATCAAAAGACAAGCGAATCGAAATACATATACACATACATCGCCAGGCGCGGAGGCATCCTCGGTGGTATCCCCTTGGGAAGCAGCAAACACCCCCTCGCCAGCAACATCCTCGGTGACCGATGTATCGGTCCCCCTAGCCCTCTTCATTGTTCCAACAACGGGGTCAGATCCACGACGCTTAGAACGAACAGGCTTTTTCCCTACCCGAGCAGCACTTCGAGCCCGGACAACTTTTAAGAATTCCTCCTCGGGCTCTTTGGGTATCTCGGGGGCAGGGTTCCCCTTTGTCACTGGCCCCGCAGGGTACCCGAGCAGCATGGGAGCAGTACGGCTCGCTGGATCTTTCACCAGCCCAGGCCCCCACCATTTCCAAAGAGCTAAGAGAGCCTCAACATTGGGAGCGCCGAGGTCTGGAATAGTGGGCGCCTGGGTAGCAGGTCCAGGAATCTGGTGTCCCGTACAACCCCATTCACCAGAAGCAATCACGATACCAAGGTTATGCTCCTTGTTGGTATCCGGCAAACCGGTGACAAGCCGACAGAAGGTGCGCATTGTTTTCAAATACGAGCTGCGACGCTCAAAACTCAAACTATAAACCCCGAATACGTCTTTCAATTCGACGTCTATCCCCGATAACTCTGACAGCCTTTTAATACCGTTAAAAGTACGGTAACCATTCAGGGCCAGCTGGGCCGGAGCAATCTGGACGGCCTCAAAGAACGAAGCCACCCAGTCACTAAAAGGAAGCTTTAGACCCCCAGTAACGAAAGCCGAGGAACGTACAGCTACCTCGCCGGCAGGAACAAATCCCATCACCTCCTCGTCAGAGACAGGCAGCCGAATGTGTATGTTGGCGGGTATTCCGGCAAGCTCCTTAAACTCCTCTTCCACAAATGGCCCAACTTGGGCCAGGCAGTGGGTCAGAATTTCCTATCCAAACATCATCAAAACTCCATTAATATACTACCTAAATATATGAAACCAAAACCACATCAACATAACAAGAGCCAGCACCCCCCCCCCCCCCACCCCAATTAACCAGAAATCATACGTTTTACTACCATCCCCATCAACATAAATCCAATACATAACTAAACATCATCAGACATATATAGACAACTAAGACCGTTTACCAACGCCACATCTATGACCACAGCAACAAATCAAACACAAACCCTCACACAAAAAAAAAATAATAAGACAGCACTTACGGTTATCATTATGAGCAAGCAAGCGAGAACAGTAGCACGTCTATTCACAATCCAACGAAAACCTAGATCGAGCGGCAGCACGATTTTCCTTTTTGGCGGGAAGAATATACCTTAGAGAGAGACAGATATTTTCTTCAGCAAATTATGCGATAAAAACAAAAGGGATTACTTGGCACAGTAAAAAGGAGTGGAGTCACAAAAAGAATAAAATAATAACCGTCCTTTCGTGTGACAGAGGTTCACCTTTTTTCCAACCATAGAAACGTCAACAACCGCTGCTATTTTTAACATATAAACGCTCCAGATTTTGCCACGTCAGAGCATATCCCACTACCCAAGGCAGTTCACATCATTACACCTAAATAAACGGCCAGTGGACCCTACCACGAAAAGCTTCCAGCATACGCTACCAATATTATCGCACCGAGGATGTCCCCCGATTACGCTCCTCGACGCCCAACCATTTCTTACCCAAAGGTCACACCGAACAAGGTGGACGGAGACCGTTTCTAGCTTGACGGCATTCAGCATCAAGTCAAACAACGCTCTCCGGGGGGATAACCGGGCACATTGCTCGGTGTATACTGAAACATCGAATGGTATTGAAATAAAAGCAAAACAAAACAAAACAACAATTTATATATCAAAGAAAATAGAGGCAAAGCAGAAGTTTTATTCATCCACAAAGGGGAAAACACAAACAATACAACCAAAAAGAAAGAAAATTTCTACAAGAAAATACACCCATCCTACTTCTTCGAACTACCCCCCATATCGACGTCCTTCTTAGCCAAGAGCTCCTCCAGACGCTCTTTCTCCCTAATCAAACGAGCAATCACCACCTCAGCCTGTTGCAAGGAGTAAGACTGAGACTTGCATTTTTGCTCGGCTTCAAAACGAGCAGCACTCTCCTCCTGCCAATACTGTTTGAATCGCCTCATCTCGGTCTGAGCACACTTAAGATCATGCCTCAGCCATGACATCTCAATTTCTTTTAGCTGAAGAGGAGTCAAATCCTCTTCCCCGAAACCAGGCGGTCGAGGTAGCAAAAATGTAGGCTCCTCTTCCAGAAGGGCTTTCTTTTTGGAGGCAGATCTAGTGATGGGAGCCATCTATCTCAAACAAAAGCAGGCTAGAAGAAACAAAAATTATAAAACAAGAGAGAGAAAGGGAAAATTGGTAATGAGGTACAGACAATATGGAGCATTTATAAAAAGTCAAAGGGCACAAAGCATGAGGCGTTACAACGGTTCACAAGACAAAGGCACGAGATACGAAAAGATATATCTGATTCAAATACAAAAGAAGATACAAGTTCCAAAACGGAAAATACATCAGAAAACCAGCCCAATCTAACTAGGGATCAATGGGTGGAAAAACCGAACTGCCAGACCGAGAGAAAGCAAAACGAGCAGAGCAGTTCAACCGAGCTTGGTAAGAATCATTCATGGCAACCAAATGGTCATTCTCCGAGGAGAGTTCGGATTTCTCCCTAGTGAGAACCATGACGCGCTCCTCAAGCCGAGCATTCCTAACCATCATGTTAGCTAGGCCTTGAGGGGAGTTATCGAACTCATCTTGAGCATGGTCCCAAATCTCCTCGGCATCATACCAGAAGTTGGCCAGATGATTTCTCTGAGACAACAAGTGATCGAGCTGACGACTCAAGGCCGAAATCTCGGTCCATTTCACTGTCTCTTCGGGATAAGAGCCGAACAAACTCAAGGCCAAAATGCCGTACTCCTTCTCAAGCCTTCCCATTCGACGTCGGACACGAGATACCTCAGTATCCAGACCCTTCATTTGAGCATGATATCTCACCACAGGTTCAGACATTCTGGGAAATTGCTATGTGCAGGAGGAAATAGGGGATGAGGGAAAAGCAAATAATAAGAGTTGATGCAAGGGGGTAACTACTAAAGAAAAGAAGAGGAGTATTTATAGAGAAAAGATAGTATGATATTTTCTGACAAATGCTTGGAAACAGGCATATTTTCTGACATATGCCTGGGAGCAGGCATCTATAAAAAGAAAAGAAATTCAAAGGTCTACAGCCATCTGATGTTACAGTACAGCAAGAAATAAAAAGAGAAGACATGCAAAGGTCCACATTCCAGAAAAACGACAAACTACAAGTGCAACATAAAAAGAAATGCAATATAAAGGGGCAAAGGAAATTTTCATTAATAAAGGTGAGATACATCACTGTTCATTACAGCAGAGGATATCAAAGGGTAAAACTATTACATCAGGGGACTACATCGGAAGAAAATCTATTACATTTGAGGTCTATTACATCCGAAGATAACATCAAAAGAAAAATCTATTACAGAAGATCAACTATGTCGGTAAACCCGTCGAACAGAATGCATGAAGGAAGGAGGTGATGGGGAAGAGGAAGAAGAGAATGAAGAGGAACATAAAAAAGAAGTGAAAAGCAAGAAGAGGAAAATGAAAAACGACAAAAACCCTAGAAGTAACACAAAACCCTTAGGATCACAGGGTTGATTGTTACCTCGTAGTGGTGCAGAAGAAGAGAAAAAGGAAAAAAGAAAAAGAAAAGAACAAAGCATTAAACAAAAGAGGAAGATGAAGAAATGAAGAAAACTGACAAATAAAAAGGAAGTCAAAGAAACAAAACAAAAAAGAAGAAAAAGAAAAAGAGTGATGGGAGAGAAGATGAAGAAAAAGAAAGAGGAGGCGCAGCAGAAAAAGATAAACAGATAAGAAGAAGATAAAGAAATGAAGAAAATTAAAAAAAAGAAAAGGAGAGGCTAGGGGGAAGTCGATCGGTATCGATGAGAGGGCCCGACAGAGATATCCCTATCTCTAAACGTCGGGTTCTCCCTTAGCACTTCATTCTCTTCGACTAGAGCCTGACGAGCACGTCGGCAATAATCCAGTTCGGATCTTAGCCAAGTCAATTCCCGAACCATCTCGGTATGGTGATAACGCATCACCTTCAACTCTTCCTCAGCATCCTTCAACAGCTTTAGTGCATGGCCATAAGAGGCCTCGAAAGCCTCCACTTGCAAGACCAAGGCAGATTTGGTAAAAGGACCGGCCATTTTGAGAAAATTATAAGGCAAAATTTTATATATGGCAACAAGATATATGGGAGAGATTATGAAAAAACCCATATCTTAAGAGGGTATTTATAGAACAATTAAAGATGGTTTAATGTGGGGAATTGCAACCGTTCATCAAAAGACGCTGGAAAATATGGGTAATTGAAAAGATGCGTCTGTTGAGAAGAAACGCTTGGGTTCAAGCCAGTAATTAAAGAGGGTAAATCTCCAGAAAAGCTTCTACACGTGTCAATTACGCCAGCATTTAAAGGAGGAAGTTGAACAGTGTCAAGATTTAAAAGATAAGATTTGTGCACAGGGCTCAAGGAATCCCATTAGTTCCTAGATACAAAGACTCAAAAGATTCGGTGGATAAGGTCAAGCACAAGACCCAAGAAAAATCATTAATGAAGCCACAAGCATGCGCCGTCAAAATTAAATGTATTGGGAAAATAAATCATACAAGAACGAGAAAAAGAAGAGTTTTCATTAATCAAGAGGAACTTCATTACAAGATACTTCTCGACAAAAAGACATTACATCACAAAGAAAAATAGGATTATTTTGTAGAAGGACCAGCTTCTTCACCGGGCTTCCTCTTCGACCGAGCATACACTTCCTCAAGGGCTAATTTGTAAGCCATCTTGGAAGCAATTTGCCTGTCTCTAGAGGCCTCAAGCTCTTTGATCCGAGCACGAGCACGAATACTATCGAGCAAAGACCTCTGGTGCTCCTTCTCCATGGCGTCCAATCGCTCGTCTAGTTCGACGGCCCGACGAGCTTCCACCGACAGCCGGGCAACCCTCTTCTCGAGATAACGCACTTTCTTAACTTCCTCTTCAAGATGAGCAATATATTCAGGAAGGTTGTCACCATTAGTTTCATGAGGAGAAGCCATTTGTTCGTTAATAAGGAATGAATTACACAAAGAAGACAGTGCAGCCCCCTTTTTATAGGGAAAAATGAGGGACACATCAATGATCATCTCAAGGAAAGAGCAACCATCATGAACTTCCCAAGGGCATTCAAGGCTAATTGACAACAATTTCCAAGGTCCAATTGAGTCATCCAATGAGGTATTAAGGAAACTAACAAACAGGAATAAAAGTAGGAAATATTTTATTAATATTTTCAATAATTTGGTTACAACTTGGAGATAATGCCTAATTACAAAGAAATCACAAAAGACTAATTATTCCGAGGAAGAGCTTGCTTCAGCGCCCTCCGACCCCGGCTTGGACCGATCATGCAGCTCCTTGAAAGCGAGCTTATAGGCCCTCTTTGCTGCCTTTTCCTTAGCCAGGGAAGCCTCGAGCCTCTTTATGCGTTCAAAGGCCCAATCCAGGTCGGCCATCGTCAAGTGATGAGCCGCGTCCATATCAGACAACCTTTTGGTCACGTCCGCCAGCTTCCTTTTCATAACGCGAGCCTTCTTAACTTCATTCTCCAAGTAAGCGACATAATCCGAAGAATTATCTCCAGTAGAACTATTGGGAGAAGCCATTGAATCACAAGATGGTGATGGAATAAGTAATTGTGGGAATGGTATTCCCTCTTTATAGTAAACGGATCTTTGGAAAGGTCAAGGGTTTCCTCGAAGAAAGATACCAATGGTCATATCAAAGTCAAAATAGAAAGTTTGCAAGTTCCCAAGACAGTAAATGGGTCCCAATGAACAGTTATAAAAAGGGGTATTCGTCGAATGAAACATAAGGGAGCAGCTAAACCGAAGTAATCTCTTTGACAGACCGATCATGACTCCCTCGACATGGAAACCATACCGAGGAAGTCAGGGAGCACTTGATAGAACATAAAAATTAGACCCGAATGTATCTATTCGGGTAAGAATCGACCCACCCATCATAGAGGGGTATCTAATGCTTAAATGGGCTGTCTCAAGCCTTTCTTTGAGAATAAGATGGGATCTTCCTAAAAGCCAAGCCCACTTAAATAGGGACCCATGTCTGAAAAAACTCACAAGATGGAGACATTTGTCAACATCCTAGGAGGCATACTTGCCTATAAATAGCCAAGTATCTCCCCCAAGACCAGGACCAGAAAAATCTATTCAAAAATTATAGAGAGAAGTTGAGAAAAGAGAGAAAATAGACAAATCTTAGCCTATCAAGAAACAAACCGAACAGCGAAAGAGCCGAATATCGAGCGCAATTGTAATAAATAAGTAATAATCCGAGCAAGTATAATAATCCGATCAAGTGTAATAATTCGAGCAAGTGCAATAATCCGAGCAAGTGTAATAATCTGAGCAAGTGTAATAATCCGAGCAATTGTAATAGTCCGATCAATAATAAAAGATCAAGAAGTGTTCATTATTTACAGTTAATTTAACAGTATATTATTATTGAAAATCCTAACGCGACCGACCAAAGTTATGGCTTTATCATCTATCTATAATTTTACCATTTCTTTTCACTCATTGAAATGGAATTTCTATGGCTATATACCGAAATTTTTGGGACGCTATACCGCAAACCATCTTGTTTTATTTTAAGAGTTGACATGCCAAGATTCGGTGATTCATAGTATGCTTTCATTTTTTTTGTGAAGGTAGGAGGTTGAACTACATGGATGACATCAAGGTTTGGTGAGCAATCTTCGTATTCTTTTTTTTTAAAAAAAGGTTGGTTGTAGAACCCCAAATTAAACCTTATTCATCAGACTGCATAATGTAAGACTCCAATATTATAGTGAGTACTACAACCGACAAAACATAAAATAAATACGTCCAAACATCACGATGGTTCATTACAATACCCATTGCTATGCAATTTCTTTCAATATAGTAGAAATTAAACATTATCACTTGGGGCCGATAAAGATATGAATACAAGTAAAAGAATTCAAGCTTTATAATATATTTGTATAACTTGGGCAATTTATGCATCGAGCAAAGTTTTCTTCTGAGATGTGCACAGATAAAGATAATGATTTTATGATTACAGGTAAAAGAATTCTAGCAATAGAAGATTGTCATACTAAATTTTTTTTGTATATATAGCATCCGCGCGTACTTTATGCCTTGGGCAATGTTGCTTCTGAGATAAGGATATTATATTTGGACAAGTTTTGTGGCCTTTCTGTGAAATTCATCTTTGTAATCGTAATAAGATTTTCGGTGACTGAGTCTTCATGCTTAAGGGTTAGATTTCTGCAGAGTTGTCTGAAAACACGAGAAAAGACCTTGCCCTTGGGACGGGGCAGCCATACTAGTATAAGGAATTTTCACCAACATTCCTCAAGATGGTACACACGTACGTACACGTCATACATACTAAAGTATAAAGCAAATGTGACCTAAACACCTACTATTTGGCAGACCTAAAATTTCAACCCTAGTTCAATTTATTTTATTTATTTATTTTTATTATGCCAACCCAAGTTCAATTTCAAAAACCAACTTTTGAAAATGTTCTATAGGTTGTGGAAAATTCTAACCAAGCTATATAGCCCGTGAGCTCTACAATGTTAATATGCCAACTGTCAATTTTTTTGAACACGCATCCTCGAGCATTCTAAAGAATCTATAGAGAATTGAAAGAATTTAGACCGAGGGACGAGTACTAATGAATCTAAAGAAAATTAGTAGAATTTAGACCGGATAGCGAAAGAAATAGATGACAATGGTTTATTGGTCAAACTATTAGAAATGTTAAAACGATATAACAGATTTAAACTGTTATATCTCTAACATTTGAACCTGATATCAAGCAAGTCATGTTTTTCGGTAAGTCAAATACACCCTTCAACCTTATACGTATAAAAACTCTACCATGGTTAGGTGGAAAACCTAATTACACTCCTCTAACATGTCATATAAGCAATCCTCTTGATCATTGATGAGAGTTCAAAACAAACGCTGTATAATAAATCCGTCGAATCATGTAGAGAAGCATTATAAAATACCCAATTGAAGCCAAAAATACAAATGAATGTTACAAGCCCCATATTACATCCATGAAAACTTTTCCTCGAATACTGATCCCATCACTAACCCCATGACACAAATCCTCCCAATAAGGATCAACGAAATTATTACGTACATGACTTGCCTTCGAAACAATATTTTAAAAAAATTTCACTATTATAAATTGTGTTGCTGTAAGTAGGTGTGCTGATACGAGTTAAGCATGCTAGCATGTCTTTATTTCCCGAAAAGCCACCTAGAATGTATGAGTATCCATATTGGCAGGGTATACATTTTTAATTTTCAGTGTTTTTATGTGTTAGAAAGGAGCTCATACAAAAGATCTTAAGAAGTAATTTGCATGTGATACTACCGTTAACTCTTGGGTCGCATAAAAAGTTTTGGATATGTTTATTGGTACAACATCGAGGTTACACTTTGGGAAATATGGTTTGGGAGAGTCGAAAACCAATAGAGGCATATATAACAAAAGAGTTGGAGGTGTATACCTAGCCGAAATATTAGCTCTTTATTCCTCAATTAATCTTAGTCTCCCCTATAATACTGATAATCATATTATTATAATAAGTCAAACTAAAAAAAATGAAACTGTCAAATTTTACCAAATTTTTTTAAAAATACTCTTATTCTATTTTACTAATTACTCATACATCGGCCTAATTCAATTCAAATAAACCCACTAAGAATGACCTAATCGGCTAGAACCCGCATTATCAGTAGGAGGTGCATGGTTCGAGTTTTGTTAACGGATGTATGCGTGGAATCCTTGTATTCTCTTTAATAGGATTAAAAAAAAATCAAATACATAAATAACTTAAATATGCTCATTTCCACACATTTCAATAATTATCTTCCAAACAAATTATCATACATTATTTTTATACTTTTATAACAATAAAATATATATTAGTGCTTATTTAGGATTGTTAATTTAATATATTTATTCCATCATTTTTGTAATTTTTTTTGAAAATCTTACTTTTATATGTTCAGAATCATATTTATGTCATTACGTGTCGCACACGCAACATATGAGCTATGATTTACTAGTATTTTTATATTAGCGAATTTTGGATTTCATCATATTCTTAAGACGTATTGCTGATGTGGTCTAATTTCTTTCACTTAATTAATTTCCTGTTCAAGAGGGAGATGGATCATATTAGTATTCTTAGTTAGAAAAAATTTAACAAGTGTGAAATATGCTACATCACAAGACTTGGTCTGTATACGTTTTCTTTTAAAACTTAACAAAAAATCCATTATAAAAAAAAAGTCCAAATAGCTATGGGTTTAGTGACTGTATTTTTATGACGAGATTACTAGCTACAATTTTTGTGATGGATTTATGACAGTTTAGTAAATTTATGACATTTTTTGGAATTAATGTCAGGTTTATAACAATTTTACTTCTCACTAGATCAACATTATTGGGTAGTGATCGAACATGGAGATGAGGAAGGCAAGCTTGATGGATATAAGAGACCACTTATGTTGGAGGTCAACTATGGGGATTTATTTGCTATTTGGCATCATTTCCAAGAGCGATCTGTACTCGATCACTTCAATATTATTATAGTACAAAATTTCAAGAGAATCATATTATTGTTAATTCTAATTATCGTCATCGTGATAAGAAACTGCCGATAGACTAGGAATGTTTAGTCATGTGACCATGTGTGTATGTATACTTGTTGACTTAAGATATATATTCCATATAGTAAGAGAGCTGCTACTCTAGTTGCTAATTGATGAGTTTAAATAAGAACTCTACAGAAACAACTTCTAAGTTAAAAAATTAATTAACGCTTTATACGTAAACTAAAGTTAACTCTCAGTCAAGTAACCTATTGGTGGAGATTTAGATCATTTAGATATTGCTTACAAAGAATAAAAAGATCCAAAGATCAATGAGACATATAATGTAAACGCTAACGAGCTCTTGAATGAAATCTATTATGTTGAATTGTTGCTAGTGTTGGTTCAAGGTTTTTTTTTTTCGTATTTGATTTGAACCTTCTGCAGAGTCATTAATGAGATCATGTAAACACTTGTTCATAAAAAATATTATTAAGAATAATAATTTGGGTTGTGTATCTACAGCCAAGTTTATTTATGGTAAAAGAGAAGGATTTTAGCAAAATAAATTTATATTTAACAATATCACCTGGAGGTCTGAATAACGGATTTGAGCAAACCCTTCTGACACAATAGAAGACCTCAAGAAATGGAACCTTGTACATGGCGAGGGAATGTCAGTGTCCCCTCGTCCGGACCGATATCACCTCAGAAACAAACAAACCGGGGCCCTGTACAGTGGATGTCTCACCACCCCGACTCATTACCAACCGGGGTGAAGCTAGGCCGGCCCAAAGAAGCGTGTCGAGTACGCTCCCCCAATTAACGCTGCTGCTCCCCTGGGGGACCCTCCTGGCGTTTCATCGACGTGGCCCAATCACAGGTCACCTCCCTGTGGGCCCCGGAAGAGGACAGTACCCTTGTCAGAGTCATAAATGACCTGACGCCGTTGGATCAACATCTTACAGTACAGAGATCCAAGGGTTAATACGCCTCTGATCACACTATAAATACCCCCACTAATACCACTTAGTGGGGGACGCACAAATACAGAGAGGAGAGATAAAGCTTAAACAACCCGGACCCCCTGAACACTGCCTGTACCATCCCTTACTACGACCTGTAACCGACCCGGTCCCTCACCCTTAATTATATTCCTACTTTCAGTTAACACCGATACTGACTTGATCGTTGGAGAGGGAAAACCTGGTACCAACCCTGGGCCCCTGTTTGTTTCTTGCGCAGGCACGAAGGCCACCTCGTCACCATAGCCGACGTAGATTACTCCGGACCTTGCACGCGGATGGAGCCGCCAATAAGAAAGGATCCGGCCTCGGCGTCGTGCGCCGATCTCCCCAAGGGGATGTGATCGAGAAGTCAATCCAACTTGGCTTCCGAGCCACCAATAACGAGGCCGAATATGAGGCCGTTATCGCCGGCTTGAAAATGGCCCGAAGCCTCGGAATCAAGAAGATACTGGTGCATACGGACTCTCAATTGGTCAGCAGCCAGATCAGTGGTGAATTTCAGACGAAGGACGACAGGATGGCCAGCTACGTGGCTATCGCTTCCGGAATACTCCAAAACTTTGAATGTCAAGAAATCGTCAACATCAACAGAAACGAGAACACCCACGCCAATGCCCTAGCGACCCTAGCCTCGGTCATGAGTGATAAAAAAGAGAGAGTCATCACCATAGAATATGTCCCTTCGCCTAGCATCGAGGCTAAGGCAACAATTAACATGGTGACTGACCTCCCGCCGGAGCCGAGCTGGATGGACCCCATAATCGAATACCATCGCTCCGGTGATCTTCCCAATGAGAAGAAAGAGGCCGAGAAAATAAGAAGAACGGCACTGGGATTCTGGATAGCTCCTAACGACAAGCTCTATAAAAGATCGTTCTCTGGCCCCTACTTACTCTGCGTACACCCCGACATGGTAATAAGGGTCATGGAGGAAATTCACGAGGGAACGTGTGGGAGCCATACCGGGGGCAGATCGCTGGCCAACCGAGCCTTGACCCATGGGTATTGGTGGCCCCTCATGCAGAAGGACGCCAAGGCTTTCGTACTCAGGTGCGAGAAGTGTCAGAAGTACGCACCCATACCCCATGCCCCGGCGCAAAAAATGAGCAGCGTAACCTCGCCCTGGCCCTTTGCACAGTGGGGCATGGATATCGTCGGACCATTTCCCGTGGCCCCGGGGGGAAAAAAGTTCCTCCTCATGGTTACCGATTACTTCTCAAAATGGGTAGAGGCCGTGGCCTTAGCGAAGATCACAGAGGCCGAGGTGATACGTTTCCTCTGGAGAGACGTGATCACCAGGTTTGGAATCCCCTACTCAATCGTCACGGATAATGGAGGACAGTTCACTGAGGTCAAATTAAAAGCGATGTATGCAAAGTATCACATCAAGAACTACTATTCGACCCCGTCGTACCCCCAATGCAACGGACAAGCCGAGGTATCAAACAAGACCGTGCTCGACGGAATCAAGAAGAGGCTAGACGAGTCCAAAGGACGATGGGCTGCAAAGCTGCATCACGTCCTTTGGGCCTACCGAACGACGAGAAGACGGGGCACTCAACAGACACCCTATAGCCTCACTTACGGAATGGAAGCCATCATCCCGTTAGAAATCGGGCTTCCTTATCTGAGGACAGACATGGTGGAAAACGGGCTGAACGAAAAGATGTTGGGGCTCGAGCTAGACTATGCCGAAGAAAGAAGGGAGGTTGCGGCCATCCGTAACGCCGAATATAAAAACGAGCTGGGGCGTTCCTATAACAAAAGAGTGAACGCCAGACGTTTCCAAGACGAAGACCTCGTGTTACGAACAGTAAACAACAACACCAGGATACAGTCCGACGGCAAGCTAGGCCCCAATTGGGAAGGCCCCTATCGAATCCTCGGTGCAGTAGGGAACGGGGCCTACCTATTGGGCCGTCTTCCCAACGACGTCCCGGTGGACCGACCTTGGAACGTCAACAACCTAAGGAAGTACTACCAGTAGGGCTCGGCCTTTATGTCTTTGTGTAAATAAGAGTGTGATGTAAATTTATGCCTGTGGGCTATATAAATAAAACTGTTGTTATTTCAATAGTTATCGCCGGCGTACATTCCATTTAAATTCTCTAAGTGTTTCAGAACACGAGCCTATACGGCACCCCGGTTCATATTTACTTGAATTTTTCAGTTCATTTAAATTCTCTAAGTGTTTCAGAACACGAGCCTATACGGCACCCCGGTTCATATTTACTTGAATTTTTCAGTTCATTTAAATTCTCTCTAAGTGTTTCAGAACACGAGCCTATACGGCACCCCGGTTCTATTTACTTGAATTTTTCAGTTCATTTAAATTTTCTCTAAGTGTTTCAGAACACGAGCCTATACGGCACCCCGGTTCATATTTACTTGAATTTTTCAGTTCATTTAAATTCTCTCTAAGTGTTTCAGAACACGAGCCTATACGGCACCCCGGTTCTATTTACTTGAATTTTTCAGTTCATTTAAATTCTCTCTAAGTGTTTCAGAACACGAGCCTATACGGCACCCCGGTTCTATTTACTTGAATTTTTCAGTTCATTTAAATTTTCTCTAAGTGTTTCAGAACACGAGCCTATACGGCACCCCGGTTCATATTTACTTGAATTTTTCAGTTCATTTAAATTCTCTCTAAGTGTTTCAGAACACGAGCCTATACGGCACCCCGGTTCTATTTACTTGAATTTTTCAGTTCATTTAAATTTTCTCTAAGTGTTTCAGAACACGAGCCTATACGGCACCCCGATTCATATTTACTTGAATTTTTCAGTTCATTTAAATTTTCTATGTGTTACTTCGGTTTGCAAGTTATGAGTTGTATCAAACGAGCGCCCCAACGCCGAAGCACGAAGGCCCACTCATTTGGGAGCGTCTATACAATGTATAAATCACAACGGAAGTATAGAAGTAAAACACAGAAGAATAAAAGACTAAGTCCAAAATTGTTTTTTCATTTCATTCAATGGAAAGCTATTACATGCTAAGTACAAAAAAGGAAACTACACTGAAAACAAAAGCCTAAATCTACCCTAGTTCTGGCCAGCTCCGTCCTCTTCATCCGAGAGAGCTCGAGGAGTCAAAGGCACCACGTCCGGAATGGGAGCTGAGGGGACGGGAACTATAATATTTTCTATGTTCCATACCGGGTGATCCGGTCCCGCCCTCATAAAGGCAGCCGCCTCAGACCACCCCTCGATGTAGAAGGAGTTGAAGTCCTTCTGTGTCTTTTGGGCCCAGGCGGCATTCAGCTCGGCTTGGCCAGTTTGGACCGCCGCCTTTATCCTGTCGGTGATGCCAGCCTCAGCCTCTTTTAGGGCTGCCTCCGCAGCCTGGGCACGCTCCTCGGCCTCTGTTCTGGCCTTCACGGCTTCGACTCGTCGAGCCTCAACCGTGGCGTTGAGGCCCTCAGCTTTCTCCGCCCTGAGTTGGGCCTCCTCATACCTTTTCTGGGCCTCCTCCACCCTTTTTTGGGCCTCCTCCACGAGCTTGGCATTAGCCTCTGCCTTCGCGGCCCATGACCTCACCAGCTGGCCTTGGTGATAGACATATTGGTTCATCATTAAGTAGGCCTACAAGGGAAAAGGCAAAACACTTAGCAAAAATATGTGGGAAGAATGTGAAAACATACAAAACACTCTACACGTACCTGAGGTATCATAGCCATGGCCGATGCCATGGAGGAGGCGAGGTCACGACCTCGGTGATCAGCTTCAACGCTTTGCTGCTGGAGCGCAGCCAAAGCTAGTAACCCGGCAGATGGGTGAGCCTCCATGATGCTCTTCACCCCCGTGGATGCCTTCACCTCCTCGGGCGTCTGCACAGGCATCCTGTGGGTCGGGGAGGCAGAGCTGGAGCTTGAGCCTTGAGTAGGGCCTGGAGCGGGGCCCGACGTCCCCCTAGGCCCCTCAACGACCATAACCTCGGATGGGTTACTCCCTCCGACCTTGGCCCTCTTTTCCCCTTGGAGGGACTTCGTCCCCTCCACCTTTCTCTTCCCCAGAAGGGCCTTGCGGGCCAGCCTATCGAGTCTGGCTTGGGCTTCCAAATCGTCCGGGCCAGCCGACTGAGGCAGGATCGCCACTTCCCTCTCCCCCGTCACCACCACATCCCTCTCCTCGGCCTCAACCTCGACCACTACCCCCTCGGGCTCCCCCGTCTCAGCAACCCTTTCGACCGCCCTTTCTTCTTCTTCGCCACACCCAACCTCAGCCACCTCAGCTACCTCATCCTCGGCAGCTACCTCACCCACCCCCGCCTCCTCCTCAGCCTCTTCATCTGCCTCCTCCTCCTCGTCAGAACGGACTACCTATACAGGCCATACAAAAAAGAAGTTAGAAAAATTAACGAAATCTAGCTAAGTGTAAAAACGAAAATTTGAAGAAAACAAAAGGTGACTTACTCTGGTCCGTGAGGTGCCCAAGGCTGGCCCGGAGGGTTCCGCCTCAGATGGGCTGTCTTCTAATTGAAGGGGACTCCCCACAGCGGGCTCCCTAGAGCTCAAGGGGAGAACCTCTGTCAGAGGCTTCCCATGCGCATCAATGAAGGTACGGGTACCGTCCGCCCCCACCCGGAAGTAAACGACGGTACCATCAGACCGGGTCTCAAAGTGAACCCCGGCCATTGAAGGAGCGAAGGAGGCCACCGTCGCCGCCTTCGCCTTACTGCCTTTCTTCAGCTTTGGCTTCGAAGCCTTCTTCGCCACAGGCTCCGGACCCCTGGGAGGGATGGCTGCTTCGGCACCTTCAACCACCTTGGGAGGGAGGGTCGACTCCAGACCCTTCTCCTTCTCCCACCTTTCCCTAGAGTATCCCACAGGACAGAAGGTCCTGTGGGGCCACTTGAAGCTGTTCCCCTTGCAGGAGGTGGGGAGCCACAGATTAGCAGGCGTTCCGCATCGCGTGCCCCCACATCGGTCCCATCCGGACCCCACCAATTAAGGGCCACCTCCAACGACTGTATGTTGGGTTCGCCCAGGCCCCCAAGCTTAGAGGCCACGGTGAATTTATTTTCTTTGGTGCTCAGCACCCTTCCCGGTCTGTTCGGGAGAGTTAGGTCGTCACGGAGGAGCCAGGGGCCCTCCACCACGACCACGTCTTGTGTGTAACCCCGATTCGAATCGGAGTTACCCGTGATCAACTGATTATGAGACCGGCACCTCAGGTAGGGCTGCCGGCTCTTAGATTGGGAGCTTGGCTCGGTCTGCAAAAATTCGTAGCAGGCCAAGAGCTCCCTAAGCCCCAATGGTTCCGGAATGGCCGGGCCCAACAAGGCACTTAGGGCCTCCATTCCGGCGCAGATGCGATGCGCTTGCAGAGGCCACTGGCACGGAAGAGTCTGCGTCCAGGCGCAGAGCTCCGCCAGTAGCTCCGGAATGGGGAGGTGGGTTCCCCCGTATAGAAGAGTAGAGAGGGAGAGAGTTACCATACTCTTGGGATCAGCCACGATCCCGTTCACCTCGTCCGAGGTCGCACAGGTCCTAAGCCGGAACTCCTCCCCTATGCCGCAGAGTTGACGAAACTCGTCTAGGTCAGGCCCGTGCTGCCTGACCATGATACTGTTGTCGTTTACTGCTACGGAGATGGCTGGGTCGATAACCATCGCCCGGAATGGCAAGGCATTTGCCATCACATCAAGGCGCCGTGGTTGCGGGGCAACCATCGGGCCTTTTCCGGCTCCGTGTTTGATAACCATGATGGTTGGTTGGTTGGTGAAATCTTCCAAGTATGAAGGAAGAGAGAGAATGGTTTGCTGTGAAAATGTTAGAAAGAGATTGAGAAAGTGAAAATGAATTTTCACTGAGGGTATTTATAGACCCCCACCAGAAGATGAAAAGACATTTACCAGAAGGTGAAAAGACAGCAACGGCTCATTACACAAACTCCCACAAACGACAGCCGCCACTCAACCCACGCCCTCCACGTGTACAATAAGGAGAGGCCGTCTGCCAAGTGTCACCCTTCAGCCGTTTCAGCATTAATGACATTGGAGAAACTGAAAAGATAGAGGCGGCGCCCCATAATTACAAAACTGGCATGCTCCACGTGTAAGAAATCCATGTGTGGCTGAACACGCATCAAGAGACGAGACGCGCCGAGGTGCCTCTAGACAGCCAAATATGAAGACGGAATGACCGGAGCCCCCGTAAAGTGAGGAAGGTACTCACCGACATTGTCACTAACGACGACTCCGGACAGGGAGCTATTGGCGAGGGAATGTCAGTGTCCCCTCGTCCGGACCGATATCACCTCAGAAACAAACAAACCGGGGCCCTGTACAGTGGATGTCTCACCACCCCGACTCATTACCAACCGGGGTGAAGCTAGGCCGGCCCAAAGAAGCGTGTCGAGTACGCTCCCCCAATTAACGATGCTGCTCCCCTGGGGGACCCTCCTGGCGTTTCATCGACGTGGCCCAATCATAGGTCACCTCCCTGTGGGCCCCGGAAGAGGACAGTACCCTTGTCAGAGTCATAAATGACCTGACGCCGTTGGATCAACATCTTACAGTACAGAGATCCAAGGGTTAATACGCCTCTGATCACACTATAAATACCCCCACTAATACCACTTAGTGGGGGACGCACAAATACAGAGAGGAGAGATAAAGCTTAAACAACCCGGACCCCCTGAACACTGCCTGTACCATCCCTTACTACGACCTGTAACCGACCCGGTCCCTCACCCTTAATTATATTCCTACTTTCAGTTAACACCGATACTGACTTGATCGTTGGAGAGGGAAAACCTGGTACCAACCCCGGGCCCCTGTTTGTTTCTTGCGCAGGCACGAAGGCCACCTCGTCACCATAGCCGACGTAGATTACTCCGGATACCTCGGAAGATCGGAGCCGACGCGAATTGATTAAGCCGAGCTTGGGAAGAAAATCAGGATCGCCAGTACATACACGGTACGTACACCTCTTGCACGTAAAGATACCATCATCCATCATAGGTGTACTTAAATAAAATAGAAAATAAAGAACATTTGTTTTTAAAAGTTAGAACTTAGGATGGCCTGATAGCAAAGCAAGCCATTGAATAAGTATTTAGTCATAAAAAGTGGAGGATTAGTGTGAGGGTCTTGTAGTTGACAATTTCAAGATCTGACCCCTAGGTTAGGATTTCTATTTTACTTGGCTTTCGTGTTAGCTCATATTTCTGATGAAATGATGTCGATACTTTGGAGATATTGTTAACTAATTACTACATTTTGGCCAGACTACGAAAGCAAAACATAGCGAGTCCGGATCCTCATCTGATACTTTTCGTGTCCAAACCTTTTGAACCTAAAATATTTGTTAAAGAAATTTGAAACAATTCTACAATTTTGATTAGACATATATTGATACAGTTTAACAACTATTATTAGGAGAATAGTCACACCATGATAAAACACCATTACTAGACATTTGGGTGCGAGAAAATCCAAATACAAACCCTAGAGAGATAAAGAGAGAGACGACTAGGGTGAATAACCTTAGTCGCCGACACTATGATCGACCGTTTGCCGGAGAGGGATAAAAAAAATGACGCTTAGCTAATGAAATCAGATTCAGCACCTAAAAAATCTTTTTCCTTCATTGTAAATACCGTTCCAACAAAACCTAAGGTTAAGCTTAAAGAAATAGGATCATACAAGGGAGAACCACTTATACAGTTCTCCACGGAGGACGTAAAAACCCTATCGGAACCTTTTAAGTACACTATCGTCGGAAAATTCTCACGTGGTAAGCCGCATATCGACAATATTAATTTTTTTTTTGACCAAGCTCGAATTAAAAGAAAATATTAACGTAGGTCAGTTTGATAGTAAGCATATTATGATACATTATTTTCATGAGGAGGATTTTCAAATAATTTGGTTAAGAAAACTTTGGTTTATTGACCAATACCCAATGAGAACGTTCAAATGGTATTATGATTTTGATCCTGATCTAGAATCTGCTACTGTTCCAATGTGGATTGTGTTACCTAAACTGCCAATTCATATTTATAACATCTCAACCATTTTCTATATAGCCAGTGCTTTTGGAGTTCCTCTAAAAGTAGATGAAGCTACGTCTAATTTATCGAGACCAGACAAAGTTAAGATTTGTGTTGAAGTTGATTTGACTAGAGAATTGGTAAATCGTTTGAGGATTGGTTATGGGAAAAATAAAGGATTTTACAGTATGGAGAGTACGAGGATTTGCCTATTTATTGTTATTATTGCTCCAAGTTGGGTCACAAAGAAGATAAGTGCATTTTTAAGGAGCAAAATAACAAAAAAACCAGAAAACCCTAATACAAATACTTCAGATTTGACAAAAAAATTGCAAACCAAAAACCATACAAATAATCCAATAAAGGCCATATTACACAAAAACAAAATTGGCATCCTCTCTCACCAAAAAGATGAAGAAAATAAAAAATAAAGTACAAATGAGTGGGTCACCAACATCTTAAAAAAAAAACTGTTGAAAAAGAGGATAATAACACAAGCAATGATGTTAGTGATTTTTTTTTATATGAATGGTGGGGAAAACCCACTTTTTATCAATGAGATAAAAAATGGGGGAAAAACCACACAACAAAAATAAAAGGTCTATTACAGATTGAAGTAGATAATAATAGGACTTTAACATAATTAATGAAAACTTGTAAAGTTACAACTAAAGAAAAGGATTGTTCTGCGACTCAAAAGTCTTGCATCTTCTCAAACCTTCCAAGTTCCACGCACCTGATAAGAGAGGAAATTCCACCGCCTCCCACATGCCTCCATCTTCTTTCTCTAATCTTCATAACGCACACGAAGGTAAGGTACCCCCTCTGCCTCTAGCTTGATTATTGCCTTAAGTTCCTTTGAAAATTCGTTGATGTTGTATGAGATTTTTATTTTGCAGGTAGAACCAATTTTTACAAGTAGATCTGCACCAGTGTTGCATTCGCGTTCAATAAAATTCAGAAGATAAGTTTTCTCTTATAATAATTGTTGAATCGTGTTGATAGTAAAAGTAATAATCTAATGAGACATTGAAATTCCCTTTAAAATATTAATCATCTGCTGAGAATCACTTTCTATTATCAAATGAGTAGCATCAATAATTTGAAGTACAAAAATAATAGCTTTAGTTTCAGATTCTAGCCCAGAGAGACTCTCAATCTTGTTGTGAAACCCTAGAGCAAAACCCCCAAATTGATCTCTTAAAACCCAATACCACCTTGATTTGAAGCCGAGATATAGCTGCCATATGTTCATGTAACCACTAGGAGGGGGTTAAATATTTTACAACCTTAATAATCTTTTTAGCTTTAACAGGCTTAAGAGTGTTGAGATTGTCCCAACTCCACTTGTTAGGAAAAAACTTATTATTGGCAGTGCTTTTTTTAATTTGTATTTTAATCTCAGAAATAATATTATGCTCCCTCATAAGAATACCCTCAAATTTCCTAGGGTACCTTCCTTTCCAAATACACCAGAGGATGAAGATATGTATTGCTTTGCAAATAATATTGACCAACTTGCTATGCTTAGTGCTATCCATAATCCAAAAGGCAATGCATCTTTCTCTAATAGACTTATCTGAGTATTTTATACCATGAAGTTTACCAAATTAGTTCCAAATGGTCTCTGCTATGCTTCATTTACTGAGTAGATGTTCTAAAATTTCCTCTGTTTTTTTGTAGCAATCACATCTAGAAGTTAGCTGAACTCTCACTTTCTGTACCAAATCATCAACCGGGGTAGCATTGTTGAACACTCTACACACAAAACATGCCACTTTCAAAGGTATCCAACTATGCCACATCATTGTATAGACCAGACTTTTAGGAGATTTGTCTCTAGCTAATTCCCAAGCTGATTTAAAACTAAAATCCCCTATTTTACTCAATTTCCAAATTAATTTATCTGTAATTTCTCCTTGATGGTCTAAATTAGAAGCAAATAAATATCTGCTATCAACAGGAGTATTTTGACAAATAGTTTCTCTATCCCAACCATTATTTTTTAGCAAAGCCCTAAGAGAAATATTAGAGTCTATATTAGGATTTTAATTGGTACATCATCTGACCAATTCTCTAAATTAAGTGATAGGTCACCCTTTCCAATTAGCCATCTCATTTGTTGCTCTGCAACATCTCTGATTTTTAACATTCTAGTCCATGTGTTAACTCCCCTTTTTACCTTAAATTCATTAGGATGTAATTTCTTACAATATTTAGCTTTCATAAAGGTTGGCCACAAGTTGTTTTTAGTTCTAAACTTCCATCAAAGTTTTATAGCAAAAGCTTCAGAGATACTTTTAAAAGTTCTAACACTCAAACCACATTCTTAAAGCCTGCATATTTGTTTCCACTTTACCCAATGGTATTTGTTTTTCCCTTCTATATGTCCCCAAAAGAAATTGGCCAGTAGTTGATCCACTTTTTCACTTGCAAAGGGGAGTTCTAGCAGCTAGTGTATAAACTGGCATAGTATTGAGAACATATTTTATTAGAGTAAGTTTACATCCAATATTTAGATGTTGAGTTCTCCATACTGATATTTTATTTCTAATCTTCAGAACCAACTCATGAAACATAATTCATTTCTTATGGCCTGCATACAGTTGTCATCCTAGGTAAGTAAAAAGAGTCTTTTTGCTTTTAATATTCAGCAACTTGCTAATATCTTCTTTTTTTATTTTCTTCTACTAATTTAGAAACATAAGCAAAACTTTTATCCATACTTATTTCTTGCCCATAATCATCATTATATTGCAATAAAACTTTTTTAACTTGTTTTATAGAGTAGATATCGGCTCCACTGAAAATAATAATATCATCTGCAAAGGCTAAATGAGTGATAATAGGAGTTTCAAATGTAGATTTAAAAGACTTCCATCATTTATTAAGCATAAGACCATTGAGATTTCTAGATAAAATTTCAGAGCACAATATAAATAGACTTACTGAAATAGGATCTGCTTGTCTGAGGCCATTAGTAGGAGAAAAAAACCCTGTATGAGCACCATTGACCAAGATTGAAACACCATTAGTAGCAATTAATCTCCAAATTCTGTCAATCCAAGTCTCAGCAAACCCCATCTTTCTAAGAGTGCAAATTAAAAAATGTCAAGATATCTTGTCATAAGCTTTCTTCATATTTAGGTTAAGAGCAATACTTTTACCATTGGATTTATTATTAATAGTGGAAATAAATTCTTGAGCGAAGAGGATATTATCAAAAATATCTCTGTTTTTAACAAAACCATTCTGATTTTCAGAAATAATAAAAGGAATGACTTCAGATAATCTAGAATTCATAATTTTAGATATGACTTTGTTGAAAAAAGTGCATAAACTAGTGGGTCTAAACCCAGCAAAAGAGTTAGGAGAGTTGTTCTGAACCAGCTTTGATTCACACAAGCTTTGTCAATTCTTTCTTATATAGAACCATCCCCATCTGTTTTATTCCACCAAGTGATCTAGACCCTTTGTAGTTTAACTCTTGGCACCCTAAGTTAGTCATACAATCCAAATAAGCAGCAGCAAAGTTTAAGTTAATAGGTAGCCCACCCACTTTATCTACTTCAGCAGAAACAGTGTTAAAATCTTCAGCTATAAACCAAGGCTCTTGAATGTGATTTTTAGCCAAGAAATCCCACAGACTCTCTCTTTCTGCAGCAGCACATTTAGCATAGACAATAGAAACTAGGATAGACTTGGAGATGGAGGACACTTTAACATCAGAATTAAGACATTGATTGTTCTGATTTATTAGGTTAACATCCAAATACTCATAATAAAAAACCCAGATTTTATTTTCTTCTTGAGCTAAGAATTTTTCAAACCCCAAAACCACTTTAATATCTTCTATACTGCAATTTTCTACCATAGGTTCCATGCAAACTAGCAATATAAATATATTCATCATACATAAACTTTTAATTCTTCTGCAAGTAGCTTTATTTCCCAACCCTCTAACATTCCAAATAAGTGATGTAATCATTAATTATACCTCATTCTTTCCCCTATATTAGAGGATCTAAGAACCATGGAGCTCTCCAATTTTTCCTTATTTTTTAATAAGGCAAAATCCTTTTTTGTTGCTATTTTCTTTTTTCCTTCTAGATTAAACTTTTTCCCGGTTAGTCTGATCTTCAACATTAGAATCACTATTTTCTGAATAAATAGGCTCTATTTCGGTACTTGGATGGATAATAATTTGCAACCCTTTTTCTTTATCCTCTTCTTTTTTTCTTTTTTCACTACTTGAAAACACTTCTAAAACTTGTTCTTCTTCTTTATTAATTTCCTCTATTTTATATGCTTTTAGAATAGCAACTTTAGTAGTATCTTGGCCAGGCTTATCACACATGATTTCTTCTATTTCCCTATCAGCCTCATCTAGAATGGTACCTAGCTTTTTCTCTATTATATGTGGTTTTTCTGGTGCTATGTTGAGAGTATTTGAAGAGGGAAAATGCAGTTTTCTTCTCATAACCCAGTCCTTTGTGCTTTCCTTTTTATCATAGTTAGGTGGTTTGTATAATTTATCATCTCTTTTACTTTTATTTTGGTTGCTCTCTTCAGGGTTTGTAATAATACCTTTCTCAGTTTTTTCTTTTTTTCTTTTTCTTTGTCTCCTCTTTTTTTCCCACCAGTTTCCTTATGTTTGAATTTGCAATCTGTGATGGTATGTCCTTGCTTAAAACAATAGTTACAGTAGTTAGGTAGATCCTCATAGGTATAATATTGCCAAAAACCACAATCTCCTCCATACCCTATTCTAACCCTCTCAATAAGTTCCTGAGTTAGGTCAATTTCAACACAAATCCTGGCTAAACCCGGTCTGGATAACCTAGAAGTAGCTTCATCAACTTTAAGGGGAACCACAAAGGCCCTTGCAATTGAAAAAATACTTGATATATTATAAAGATGAATAGGCAGCTAAGATAAAGAAATCCAAACTGGGGACACAAGAGTTTCAAAATATGGGTCGAAGTTGTAAGTCCATTTGAAAACTCTTATAGGATATTGATTTATATACCAAATATTTTTTAGGCAGATTCTAGTAAAATCATCTTCATGGAAACAACGAATTAAAATGTGCTTAGAGTCGAACATAACAATATTATATGAAGCTTTTAGATCTAAATTACCAAACAGTTTTCGTATAGTCTCCATATCCGGTTTACCATGAGTAAATTTACCAACAATAGTGTATTTAAAAGGTTCCGATAAAGCTTTAACATCTTCCTTGGAAAATTCAATTAGAGCCTCACCTCTATACGTGCCGACTTCTTTTAAGTCAATTTTGTGATTGGATTAAGTGCTAACAGTAGATGCGAAGTATTTAGTAGGAGGAGGGTCGAGGAACATAAGCTGAACGTTTTTAGTATGTAAAGGGAGTTTATCCCTCTCCAATAGAGGAGCTGCCATGCTGCCGCCTATAAAGAGAGAAAGTAGTAGGGTTTCTTATTTTGGATATTTTATCTTCCTCTCTCTCAAACAATGATGTTAGTGAAAAGAAAGATGAAAGTGAGAAAATGAAGAAAAATAAAGAAGACCACAATGAGGAAATTCTACAAGACCTGGCAAACAAAGTAATAGTGGTAGATCATGGAAAAGAACCTGCCAATGGTGAGAAAGTTGATGTTGCTGCAAGCTCACAACCAATGGAAGAAATACATACCAATATTTCTGAAAAAGCATATGTTGACGAACCCTAAGATAATGAATTCTATGATGGGACAATGATGAACTTTTTGAAATATATAAAAACCCTATAATTGAAGAAATTAAAAAAGTTGAACCAGTAATAATGTAGCCAAAATTACCTTAGCATGTCTATTCTGAATCTAGTCTTCAAAATAATCTCAATTTATTACCAAGAAAACCACCACAAATTAATAAATAATTTGAAGATTGGTCAATGGTTCAATACAAATATCACAAGGATAAAAAAGCTAATAAGGACAACAATTCAAGTCAAATGACATTAAGGTCTTCTGTAATGGCCTCTAGTATAGTTTATCAATGATTAATTTACTTATTTGAAATTTGAGAGGCATCTCTACTAAAGCTACCATTATAAGAGTTAAAAAGCTTTTTTTCAGTACAAGTTTCCAACTTTAACTTCTTACATGGTTTCTTCTGATCAAGCTAAAGGTTTTCGAAGAAAGTTTGGTTTTGATTTAATGTACACTCACAAAATAATATTTTTGTGTTTTATTCTGAAGAAGTTGATATGAGACCCCATGGTGTTTTTATGGGAGAAATGCTAAAAGCGCTAATAGATTAGCAATGAAACATAAAACGTAAAATTTTTACAATAAAAAATATACATGTTTGTAGCAAAAAAGCGTAACAAAGAACATCACATTTGTGGTAATTATCTACTCACTATTATCATGCACTAGTTGCTTTCCTGTGATTATATCTGACCATATCGTTGATCATATATCTTAACACTTATCTATCAAACAACGAATCAAAAAATAATTTAAAAACATAATTTTATGATTTTTTATGTACGAAAAATTAAAACATTTCATAAACAGCAAAAACACAAAATAATTTCAACTTTTCTACTACTTATTTTCAAATTTTGTAGTTCGTGAGCGATTATGATTTATTAGCACATGTAGTAGAATTTGTTCGGAAATTTGTTTTTTATTATAAAATTGCTAACACTAAAACAACATCGTTGTCATAGTTTTTTGTAAAAGCATGATATAAAGCATGTTTTTAGTCTAAATAACACAAAAATCCCACACATTATCAATAGTGAAATGGCGTATGCAACTTTTTTTTAACCAATTACTATATGAGAACAATAGCACTACGTAGCGCGCTTTTTAATACTCCGGGTTATATTGCATATGTAGCGAGTAACTTAGTATTATATAGTTTTTATTGTTTTAATTAAATAAAACTCGTTATATTGTTGATGATGGATTTTTCCACTACAATTTATCTAAATCCACACATAAATCGTAAGTTAATAGTATGAAACTTAGTTTCAGAGTACGAAACGTAAGTCAAAACTATAATTATTGACTCTGTTCAAGCCGTAAGTCAAGAATTTTTTCAATTTATCAAAATCGTATGACAAAAACCCAATTTGTATAAAACAGGTAAAATTTAAAAAACTTACCGTTTTGCAATTTATCAAAATCCAACAAGATAAATGATATACACAACCAAACGCATCTAAACAATTAGTAATAACCATCTAAATCAACAAATTTGCATAAAAAACCCTATTTTTGTTATAAAACGAGGAAAATATCAACAAGCCTAACTTTTTTTAATTAATATACACAATCAATAAAAACTAAACAATTAGTAATCAACAAATTTGCATAGTTTCTATATGTTCCTTCTTAAATTACAAATTTAAACTAAAAAAAATAAAGAATAAAGAAATACCTTGAACCGAAGGGAATGTGAAGTACATGTGATTCGGTATAAAAAAAGCAAGAAACGTGGTTTAAAATCGGAGTAAAAAACAGATTAGGGACCCAAATTTGGGGTTTAGGGGTATTTTTGGGATGAATTGGGTGTTTTTTTTTATTTTTGTTGAAGTATGTGGGTGTGTGGTCTATTTTTACGAATTAGGAGTAGATAGATAATTTTACAGGCAAACCGTAGTTTTGTAACTATGAACCGTAGTCTTGACTTACGGTTTGACCAGAGTGAATAACCGTAGTTTTGACTTACTATGCGCATTCTAAAACTACGGTTTGTACTATTGACTTATGGTTTGTGTGTGGATTCAGATAAATTATAATGGGAAAATCCACCTCTATATTGTTCTGCTGGTTTATTTTGATTCCTTAACCTAACACTAACAATCTCATTTGACTACCCTTTTCCTTCTATAATTTTCTTTTTCATTTCAGTTTTATAACTTACTGCAGACTGTACGTAGTACCCTGAGTTACAAAAGTGGGGTTTTCATTTTCATCCAAAGGTACAATTTGTTAATTTTTATGTGGAACAACTTGACGTTAACAAAAACGCCACATGAAAATCATATCAATTAGAGCCTCCAATATTTAATCATTTTGTCAAGAGTACATTCAAATTGAACAAAGTGTAATTCTTTGCTTGAGTATTTTAATTGACAGGCCCTGCTTGTTAAGGCTTCTTACTAGAATTTAAAATATTATTAGTCACTCTCAATATGTACACAAGCTAATGCAAATTATACATAATGTCTTTTTTATTGTTTCAGAATCCGATTGGTTGATCAAGACTGTCGACGAACTACAAAATTTATTAAAACAGGGAACCAATATGTTCTTGACCTCACCCAAAGCACCACGAAGATACTAAAGCAATTAAACAATCAAAGACTCCTACATAAGGACAAGTACTATAAGAATTGATAACTAAAAAAATCGAGCAAGAGTCAATAATGAATTATCAAAATGGTGTAAGTTTTGAAACTACACAAAGGTCGGTCAAACCCTCAATCGTGTATTCATGTTAAGGGTGTTGATACGATGGTCCGTATTCTGTGACTCTCTTACAAAGTGCGCCCAAACTTATGTACTCCACATGTATAGATAATTTTAATTTTTTTCTTAACTAGCTAGCCGGAAACTCGTTTCCCTGTACAAAAATCACGTTTTCTGTTTTCTGTTTTCTGCTTCTTGTTTTTTTCTATTATTTCATATGTAAATTTTAGATTTTTTTCACGTTTCTCGTTTCGTTTCCCGCTTCCCTGACAACGTTAGTTTGAAGGTAAAGCGTATCATATATATTCCTAAAATGATTATAACCATACTACTCATTCATCTGCACTTTAATAGAGCCTCATTTTAGTTTAACCTAGCTACACATTGATTCTCCCTTGATTTATTGGATGACCAGTGCTTATTTACCATTCTCTGGCCTCTTTGTCAACTAAAGAAGTAAAAATAAAATGTAATCTGTTACTCGGATTTTTTTTTTGTTCCTTCGTTACAATTGCTTTTCACCTTTAAAGCACAATCTTGAGATATAAAGGTCTAGGAATATCACTTAGGTAGCACAGCAAGTCAGCACTAATAATAATTGTGGCTAATTATGAATTTCACTAATTTCTCACTGGTCCTTGGAATAAAATATACAATTTTCTTACGAGCTGTGCTACCTAAGTGAAGTCAAATCATAGAAGCGTCCTTCCTTTCAATATCTAATTATAAATTTTTGAGATGAGGGAATTGACTTTGGTGCCTCAAAAGCAACAGTCTAGAAAGAGAGAAAAAGAGAATTTTTCTCATGGGTAGAGAAGAAAGTAAAATGAATATTGATCTATCACTAAAACTAGATCACGATGGGGAAGAGGAAGCCAATGATGAAAGTGAAAAATCAAAAACAAACCATGAAGAAATAACAAACGCAAAAGATCACGAAAAAGAAGCCGATCAAGTGGACGATGGTACATCCGAAGATACGGTGTCCTTACAAGAAAACCGGAACACAGAAGAGGTATAATCACATTTTTTATGTAGTATAAATTAATTTGATCATCTACATGACTAAATAGAAAGTTTAAGTACAAATTCATAATACTAAATCACATAAATTTTCTTAATTTTCGTCTCCTCTTAGCGTATATGGTTTCTTTGGGTATAATTGTGAGAGTTTATAAATAGTGAAACATATTTTTCAGGTAAGTTAATCTGAATTAAGTCTCCAGAAATTTTGTAACAATTCGCAAAAGATATGAATTCTAAATTTTTATACTGCAAATATATTCTGGAGTACACGTTTGTATATGAATAAATGATTATGTACTAACTAGTAGTAAAAAATCTTCAAGATATTATGTACTAAGTTTTTGATTTGGTTTCTAATAACGGGCCAAGTTCTTGATAGATCTTTTTTACATAAGAAAAAGTGATTTCTCTACATGTATAGAAAATTTTGAATCTTAGAAAAGAAGTAAAAATTAAACCCAATTTCGTTTGTTAATTACTTGATGACTGAGAGCAATTGTTTTCAAACAGTTACATGTGGTGCAGATGGAGATGGAGCAGATAAAAGAAGAAAACAAGGTTTTGAGGAAAACAATCGAGCAAACAATGAAAAATTATTGCGATCTGCAGATGAAATTCACAAATATCCAACAAAATAACCAAAAGAAGGTAACAAGAATATTTGATTTTAGTTATAGGATTCATGCTGCTCATCCAACATATATACGTAACATGTGAAATCAATAATCATTTTTGCATGATCTCTCCTTTTCTTAAATTCATCAATTAGGGCTTGTAGTTTATCCTTTTTAGTTATATTTTCTTTATGCCAGATACTAATGTTTACTTTACACAGGATCTTAATATCTTTCTTTCGCTTAGTGGGAAGGACACCCCCAATATTCAAGAGCAAAAGAATAGCCGAAAATTTTCAGAAAGTGATAATCGTACACCTCCGTCTTCTCAAGAAGACTATCATTCTCGAGAAAGGGAACTAGGTCTATCCTTAACTCTGAACACTAACAATAATACAAGTACACATGATCAGAAGGATGACCGAGAAAAAGAAGAAAATTATGAAGATTTAATAAGGTTTGCACATGTACAAAACAAGATACGACGAAGTGATTTGGGAGACGTCACACATGTTGCTTCTCCACCTAATAGAAAAACTAGGGTTTCAGTCAGAGCAAGGTGTCAAACAGCCACGGTAAGTACACTTAATATTATATATATATACTATTTTACCAACTTTTATGGACAGCCTTTTTTTTACCGACACTATGTTAGAGATAGATTTATTCTTCGAATTTGGAAATTGGGATTATACCCAATGGGTGCGTTTTCTTTAGTGCAAAAATTTCTAAATTTAGTTCAAAACCGTAACTCGTGGTGTGGACTTTGACCACGGTTGACTTTTTTAAAAAATAAAAATAAAAATCAAATAAAAAAAATACTTTACAAATCACAAAGTATACTTTAAAAACTACAAACTTAGTTTTAACTTTAATGGTTTTTTTGGGGGATTTTTTTAAACGTTTTTGTAAGATTTTTTTTTATGAGAAATTAAAAAACAGTTAAACAAAAATTACAAAACATAAAACTGAGTTTTTAATCTGTAATACCCACTTAAGATATTATTAAAATTATTATTTAATTTCTAGATATTTTTTAAAAGATTTTCTATTTTTCTTTCTAACAATTGTAAGAACAATGCAGAAAAACTAAAAATTATAATTTTCTCTGTTTTAAAATCTATATTGTAAATTTAAATCTCAGTTTTATAATGTATCATCATTTTTTGAATACATTTATATATATCTTTTAACACGTCATAAGAAATTCAAAAAATACAAATAAAATAACTTAAAAAATGTAAAAAAATAGACTTTATAATTTTTTTTATTTTAACTTTTACAACAAGGCTAATAACTTTACAGGTTTTTTGGTTTTTCTTGGATTTTTTTGTGATTTAAAAAAAAAAACAAAAAAAGAAGTCAACCATTGTCAAAGTACTTACCTCTGGGTTTATGGTTTCTAACTCTGAGTTATGCCGCCAATAACCAATTCTAACAATCGGATGACTTTCTTATCACTCGAAAAGGAATTTTTACGCGCTATTTTGTGTGTGTGGGTATATTAGCTATTTCTGCTAATTAAAAAAGCTTGACATGTAGATGAATGATGGATGCCAATGGAGAAAATATGGACAGAAAATAGCGAAAGGAAATCCTTGTCCACGAGCCTATTATCGTTGCACAGTAGCTCCTGGGTGTCCAGTAAGAAAACAGGTAAAATCCCATTATATAGTTCTCTTTTGGGTATAATTTATATATATATATAGACTCTTTGACTGAACTTAAAGAGACTTCGAGATACACAATGAAAGGGAACATTTTCCTCTGTTATAGTGAAAAATACAGCTTACAAGTAAAGAGAAGAAATAGCAGATAACACATTTTTATATATTACAGAATTACAACTATTTTAAGCTTCATCAAATTTAGTTGAGTAATCTCTTACGTGCTAATTTCTCATCTCGTATTCGAACTTCGAAGCTATAAACTACTCACTAAGTAACTAGTAATTGATTAAAATTTTAAAGAGACACCTGATCTAATAGTTTCTCGCAGTAAGGTCAAGTAATTGTAACCATCACGCTAACAGCCTGAATTCACTTTTATCAAATACTATTACACTGTGAAGTTGTGGCATGTGGGTTCAAACCATGCGGGTGGGTAGCAATAAAATACTTAAGATTATGTTAAAATCCATCTATATATGCTAAAACTTAAAATAAAGTCTATGAAACTACGAGGGTTGGCCACTAGACCACTCTCTGATGAAGATCAAATTGTCATAGATCAACAATTTATGAGTGAGAAAAGTAATCAAAATACCAAAATAACAAGAAAAAAGATGAGAATTAGAGAATACATTTGGTGTGAGAAAGAGGTTGATTTTATTAATTGATTTAATCATAACTATTCACAAATAAAAAGAGTATTCTTACTCTAGCCCTAGTGCCAAAATGTTAGTATCCAAACTTGGCGAACCAAAAAGAAACAACAGTTAGTTCTACTAAAATAAAAAAGAAATAACAAGTAATAACGGCCGAGAGGGATGGGTCCCAACACGCGGCCTCATCACCCGGGTCAAGATCAGTATTTTAAAATTCACGCTTTAAAAGCGCTAAAAACGCGATAAAGGGTTTTGTGAAATGAAAATAACTACGTTTTTTGACAGTTAAAGCGTTTTAAGTGCGCTTTTACCATGCTTTTTGCGCTAAAAAGCGATTTTCTAGGACTTGTAGTTTTTTTTTCCTTTTTTATTTGTCCAAAAAACTACGAAAATGATGTTAATTTATGGTAGCAATTTGTATGAAAAAGTTAATTCTAAACAAATTCTACCACCTGAATTAGTGATACTAAATCGCTCATTTTGACGAACTAAAACATCTGAAAATTTTAAGAACTAAAACATAAATTCGTTTGTTTTTTTCCATTTATGAAATATTTCAATTTTTTTTAATTATATACAAAATTGTAAAATGATATTTTCAAAATATATATTAAACATGTATATTTTTTAGATATTTTTAACATGTATATTTTTCTACTATAAAAAGTTTACGCTTGACGCTATGTTATTAGTACTGTTAGCGTATCTCTCATGAAAACGTTTTGATCAACTTAGCATTTTTTAAAATATTGACCGAGATGGTTCTTGGTCACTCCATCCCCTTAAACATATTCAAATCTTTGCAATTTGACGAAAGCCCCAAAACACACATCCAGCATGTTCACCAAATGCGTATAATAATATTATGACCAAAGTAAATTATCCAAAATTATAATCTGTTCATCACGCCAATGAGAACCTCTAGAAACAAATAGAAACAAAAAACGTGCAATGTTGTTGATATTCTAAAAATTCCTTTCATGGCTCCCATTTGATAAAAAAATCTTCAAGGTTGGAGCACAAGTCTTTCAAAGATAGACCGAGTCACCAAAATATTTAAGAGAATATTAACAAAACATACAATTTTTTTAAACTAATTATCAAAAATTACAAATCAAAAATTTTCTTCTCAAAGCATACAAATCAAAAATAAAATAAACATATCTATCACCATCACCACTCTCTCTCAGTTTCTCTTCCTAAAACTCTCTCCCTTCGTTTACCTATCATCTCTCTCTTATTTTCTCGATATCCACCTTTCTTTCCGTCCCCTCTCTTCAACCGTGTTTCTCTCTTCGGTTTTTTTCAAATTTAGTGAAATTTGAGAAAAAAATGGGTTTTAAAAAAATAGAGTAATTGGGTCGAATTTTATATGAAAATGGGGTTTTGACGGTCTATGGGTTGATTTACAAGGTCATATTTCTCATTAGCGTTTCGAAACTTATCGAATCGAAATTCAGCATTTTTTTTTCTAGGAGTGGGTTCGGTTTCGGTTCGGTTTGGCTATTTTTTGAAAGATAGAACCGAATCGGTTCGGTATTTTCGGTTCGGTTTCAATTCGAAGCAGTTTTTTGGTTTGAAACGAATTTTTGGGAAATAACCAAAAGTCAAAATCCAAAATGATTTATACTTAAAAGTTAAAAAGATTTATACTAAAAAGTCAAAAACTAATCTTATGATATATAAGTAAATCAAATTTTTATGTGAGAAAAAATAATAATTATTAATAAAAAATGGTAAGAGCACTGTCACGAACTTGTTTTCAAAATGTTGATAGTTCGAATCCATCTTGATTTGATAAATTTTTTGCTTTCAAGTAAATTATATACAATGTTTTGGATTTGAGTATGTATTTTCTTAATTGTGTATGCAATTTTCACGTGTGTGTACTTTATCGACTATTCATGCACTTTGGTTGATTGTGTATCTTTTTCTATATTGTGTATGAATTTTTCTCGATTGTGCATGAAATTTCTCGATTGTGTATGGACTTTTCAATATTATCTATGCACTTTTCTTAATTGTGTGTGCACTTTTTGGGATTGTTTATGTATTTTTTGGGGTTTTGTATGCACTTTTTTGGGGTTGTGTATACACCTTTTAAATTGTGCATACATTTTTCTCGATTATTTATGCACTTTTACGGATTGTTTATGCACTTTTCTCAATTGTGTATGCACTTTTATACATTATGTATGCAATTTTTTCAATTGTTTATGCATTTTTCCGATTGTTTATACACTTTTCTTATTATGTATACAGTTTTTTATATTGTGCAACTATTTTTTTTTATTATATATGCATTTTTCTTGATTGTTTATACATTTTTTTTCGATTATGTCTGTATTTTTTTGTATTGTGTATGCATTTTTTGGATTGTGTATGCACTTTTATCGATTGTGTATGCATTTTTCCGGATTATGTTTGCATTTTTTCTTTATTGTGTATTCATTTTATCGCATTGTGTATTCACTTTTTTTGATTGTGTATGCATTTTTTCGGATTATATAGCTATTTTTCTCGATTGTGTACATATATTTTTCACGATTATGTATGCATATTTTTTGGATTGTGTATGCACCATTTTTTCACGGTTGTTTATGCAAATTTTTGAATTGTTTATGCATTAATTATGGACTGTATATACATGTTTTTCATGGTTGTGTATTCACATTTTTACCTTTTTATAGAGATAGGTAATTATTAGGTTGCACGCAAGGGCGGAAGCGGTATTGTTTTTTTGGTGTGCCGTTGTGTAAAAAATATATCGAATAGAAGATAAAATAAATAAAATCTAATATAAAAAAAAATTCTATGTTTAACATACCATAAAATAAATATGAAGTTAAAACAAATGACATTGAGAAATAAAATAATTTTTTTAATAATCTTGTTTGAAAAAATACAATGGTCATTTACAAAATTTGGTAATTTCAATTTAAAAAACAGAAAATTTTAGAAAAAATCAGCTAATATGATTTGAACTTCTAACATTCCTCTAACTTAAAACTAATTTTACCACTACACCAACAACTCATTTGTTTAACTAGGGGACCTAAAAGTATATATCTTATAAATATTTAAATTACACATAAAAAAAAATAAAAAAAATAAAAATCGTCGTCGAGGTGGCCACGGCCACCCCCAGCCATTCCCTGGGTCCGGCCCTGGTTGCACGGATACTTGTACGAGTACCATATGCGGTACGATATGGGTACAACGATAAGGAATTTTTTTAAAATTTAAGATACAGTACGATAAGGGTATATCAATTAAAAAACATATAAATATAAATATAGACACATAGGACCATTTATTGAGTTTAATTGATATACCCTTGTCGTACCGTATGATGAGTATTTTATGAGATAAGTTATAACTTCTATAATATATATATATATATATATATAAATTTGTATAATCTAAAATTAAAAACCTACTAAAAAATGTACCAGTAATATACCAGTATACGATACGAACACCAGTAACCAAACCGTATCGAGAAATCAAAATATAAGAAAATCACCGGTATGTTTATGCCATACCAGGTACGTATATCACTGTACCGGTACCCGTATCGGTACCGGTGTCGGTGCTAAATAGTGTAGTTATATGTTTTGGAAAGAAAAATTTATATGTTGTACATTTTGGTCAATTGTATGTTTTGGTAATTGATCCAATATTTAATAGGATGTTACCTAAAATAACAATGTACAATTCTCCACCCGAAATAAGTCATCAATATTAAACAGTACTTTATTTTCCACCCGTCGGACAACCACGTAGAGAAACTCAACATTTATTTCTCGAAATACCAGACTCGACTTGTATGTATCCACTGACAATAAAACTCCGTGAGAAAATATACGAACAACAGAACAATCATAAAAATAAGGGAAAAAATACGTTTACTACAACAAACTATTTTATTGTTAATGATTTTGTTATTTACGTTTCAACTTTTCTAATTTAGGTAACACACTATAACAAACTGTCTAATTTAGGTATTAATGTCTAAATTAATCACGGAATCATGTCACATGACAAGACGTGCTTAGTAAACTTGAACGTGAGAGGGTAATTTTGTCCACAAAAATATATCATTATAGATCAACGTTCCCCCAAATTTGGACTATGTGCTGATTTTTGTTATGTGTGAAATTGGGGTGAAACGTTTTTCTAGTATGATATATTTTGGTGCAAAATGACAAAGTTAGTCTCTCACGTTAACTGTTAAGCACATGTTATCACGTGATATGATTCCGTGATTAATTGTTACCTAAATTGAAAAGTTTGTTATAGTGTAATACATAAATTGAAAGTTTGTTATAATGTGATACACAAATTAGAAAAATTGAAACCTAAATATTAAAATTAGGTGGTAAAAAAAATGTATAAAGCCTCCCCAGATCTAAAGATTCCATCAGGTATCAAAGAAAAATTAGTCCAAATTGAGACGCAAGTCATTGACCTAAATAACATTTGAAAAAATATAATTAAAGTTCTGGTACCCCACAAACTGAATTCAGCGCAAAACGTAGAGAAACTCATCAATTAAAACTTTCAAACGAAAAAAGGCCCAGAATTGAATTCGACCATAGTTAAAAGTAGTTTTTTCAGACGCACAAGTTTTACCAATACAAAAAAAAAAATTATACCAAATTCTCATATTTCATTAATTTAAATTTAAGCTTTTCATTGAAAAAATAATCAAACATCTTTGTTGACTCCAAAAATTATAATATTTCATATCATTAAAACTAATGTATCATTAGTTTTGGCTAATTTGAATTTAATAAAATCAATATCAACAACATCTTCTTTTTTGGAAGCAAAATTATTTATCAATTTGTTACCAATAGGGTAATTATCATCAATATTCTCATCTAAATCATATGATATCTCATCATCTTTAATTTCGCAATTATTATTACTATCACAAACTTTAGCTTTATTGAATATATCTATTGAATACTTTTTTGAAAAGTAAAGTTTTTAACGCATACATAATAGTCGACGTTAGACATTGGAAAAACCTGTTTTTCTATTTTATTTTATTTTACCATCGCTTCCAAAATTAAGTTTTGTTATTTTATACGCAATCTACTTTTAGAAAAGTTTGGTTATATATGTAAACTTTGTTGTTGAAGAAAGGTTGGGTAAGGTCCTGGGGGAATTAACACCCGAATTTTCTTCTATCAGTGTTAATTGAGTTTAAATGAAACAGGTGCAAAGATGCTTAGAGGACATGTCAATCCTAATAACGACCTACGAAGGGAACCATAACCATCCACTCCCAGTTGGGGCCACAGCCATGGCATCAACAGCCTCAGCAGCAACATCATTCATGTTAGTCGACTCAACTAATCCTATGATCACAAGTTTCAACCCACCACAATATTTCCCATACTCATCAGACCCTAATATATCTGCATACAACCAAAAGAATCTTAGAAACCTAAACCCCAATGACCCTTCTAAAGGCATTGTCCTTGATCTAACCACCCAAAATAACCCTGGTGACGTGCCCCACCAATTCTCGTCACCGGGATCTTCAACACCTCAACACGGGTTCCATTGGATGCAAAGTAAACCAAGCAATGGTCTTCTGGAAAATGTCAATATTGGGAACAACCTTTTCGCAGGATTTAGAGGACCCTACGAGAACAAGTCGCTAAATGAAAATGTGAGTGCAATTGCTTCTGATCCAAAGTTCAGGGTTGCAGTCGCAGCTGCAATATCTTCTCTAATGAGTAAAGAGAGTCATGCCAATCAACCATCAGCGTCTACTAATCCAACTCCTGTGCCGGAGGAAAATACCAGTGGTGGAAAACCTAGCACTAGCAGCAACAGTTGGGTCCTCGAGTCCCTTTCTGGAAATGGAAAATCTACAAAGCCTTCACCTTAAAAGGAAAATAAAAGGTAGATTATATTATAATCTTCTATTCATAGTACACATTAATTTGTTAATACTTGTAGAATTATCATTTTTGTGGATTCGGATTTTTAGTTTGATCAGTACTTGTTATTGGAAGTGTATAATTACCAAAACTTGAGAAGATCTATATGAAATTGTAATGTTTGGTTCTCAACACTTGGAAGCTTTAGATAAATTCTCTCGAAAAAGGGAATTTTTATGAAATTTTTTTGCGTCCAAAATTTTTGTTGCTTTTCAAATTATTGATTAGCCTTATATAATTCCCATCGATCACTACATCGACATTTGAGGGAAATATAAGTTTGACTGGACTCTAGAGTAAGTTAACTCCACTCAAAGTATTTGCATTTTACTGATGATTACATATAATATTTTCTACTTTCTTTTAATAATGTTTTTGTATCTTTTCTGAGACATAATCTTGTAACATTTTTCATGTCAATTTTTCTTTTAAGTGGAGATAGATATAGCCTATTAGTTAAAGTAAAAAAAATAAAATAAACCAGAAACTAACCTTGTTTTTTTACCAGAATCAGTGTCTTTACATATGAGATTAATGGATGAACATTTGACATCACCGATAAGGGTTTGTTTATCTCAACTAAAACAATTGTAGGATATTACTGTATCCCGTTTTTAAATTCCGTCTATGTATATTAGATTATATATTGGCTGTCGAGATCCAGTTAACCGAGTTACAAGAAGCAGTAGCGTCAACAGTATATTGTCCTTTAAAAAGTTAGGATCAAGTCTCCAAGCATTATGAATATATCTCTTTCAACAATTCTTACGAGCATAACTAATACGGTTCAAACCATAAACATACTGCATGCCCATGCTCTCATGAACTCTTGCATTAACCTCGTTCCACGTGACCGTGAACAATGGTAAATCTTGACATCTAGATCTGCCTCTATTCATGTCATAGTTAGGTAATTTAATTCCGTACGTCTGCACATATATATACATTGAATGTAATGATAACTGAGCTAGGTGACACTAGACATGCATGTCCTTTGCAAAGCCTGGCTAACCGGCTAGAAATGGATTACATTAAAATTGATTTTAATTAACCATAGTTTTAAGGCATTACTCTAAATACCACCCTTATAGAAGGGTCAATTAAGGTGTTAATGAGGGATCGCCTCAAAATAAGTGGAGCTTCCCGAAACCACCTCTGCTGCTATTTTGTAATGCGCTTTTTATACCACCTCATGACCTCAGAGAAAACCACCTTTATAGACCAATTGTCTAGTAGTGTGTGGAGGAGAAAATGTGGATATGTCTTAAACTAGGCTATCGCCCCATATAACATTCGTCAGGAATCTTTGAAAGACTTAGAAGGAAGCAAATTATATAAGCATATTTCTCTGAATAGAGCTCCCAAAAAGAAATTCATGTGTGTGTTCTCCCCCTGGATCGAGTGATGAAAATGACGTAGGAATCCCCTTTTGAAGGATTCGTAGAAAGAAAGACATTTTTAGATAGAGAGGGTGAGCTTAAAATAATAATAATTATTGAATAAATGAAATCCTAAGCGAAATGGGAGAAGGGGGAGTAACATCCTCAATAAGGTATCACGTGACACTCCGACCTTTTAAACTCATGTAAATATAGTTTATTTCTATTATTTTTTTTTATCAAATTATACTATAAATACATAATTTATACGTTAATAATTTTAGTTTTCAAAACTAAAATTAGTAATGTATAACTTGCGTATTTATAGTATGATTTGATAAAAAAAAAAATAGAAATAAACTATATTTACATGAGATTAAAAGCTTGTCACGTGACGCCTTATTTTGGGATGGTAGACCTCCTCTTTCAATTCAAGGGAAACTCGCTTAAATCTTGAAAGAATTCATCACTAAGCTGAAAAGGAAATAACAAATCTGAAAAAGAAATAACAACTAATTGAATACTTAAATAATAAATGACTGTTATAAAATATTTATGTGGATAAGTGGTCCTTACTCCAAGTTGCTTAGCTTCGTCCCTAAATATAGATCTTTACATGTAAACCCGAACCTCTACTATATAAATAGAGTTATTGATCCATTGTATTATGTATTTCTATCACACATATCAATGAATAAAAGCACTCTTTCTTTCTTTCTATACTTCTGTCTCTATATTTATATATATAGCTAATATGTCACGTAACAATGAGTTAATAATGAATGGGTAAACCTCTTGGCCAATGGACCTAGCCGGCAGTAGTGGTCTCACAATGCTAGCCCATGTCTTCAGCCCCTCCATCAATCCTCCCCCTTTCGAAACGCGCCTTGTTCAAAGGTTCTCACGTCTCGACAAATTATCCACAAACACGTTCTCACGCCCAGCTTGTACACAATCTTGTAGTAAAAGCTCACCCACTTAGCAATCCAATTTTGCTGATTTGGAGTCGTTTTCGTTGCTCCAACAAATACTTCAATGACTGATGATCGGTGCAGATCAGAAACTTACGCCCTACCAAATATGTTCTCCATAACTTGATCGCCTCAAAGATTGCAAGCATTTCCCTCACGTAAACCGACCATGACCGCTTACTCGTCCCAATACCCCTACTCATAAACACAATTGGGCGTCCACCATACGACAACACCGCACCGGACCTCTTCCCGGGACGCATCAGTATCAATTGTGTTCAATTAGATAATACTAATAAAAAAATACTCAATACGTAATCAATTAACAGTTAATCAAATTTTGTGCATAAACCAAACTGTGCTACTAACAAACAAAGTTGTTAACATGCATATTTGTTTATCCGGGTTAATTGCTTAAAATTTACATGCTATAAAAATTTTGACTTCAGCTTTTCTGGCTTATTGTAGAAAAAACACTGTAGCCATTAACACAACTTAAATTAACAACCACCCCAAACTTGAGCATGTTTACACACTAACCAAAAGAAAACATATATAGATAGTATAATGAGTTTCCAATGTAACATCAAGTTTCATGTTATTTTCTACTACACATGTGATTAAAAGCTGCTATAGAAACAAGGAATTAATTACAAGCAAAGGAATTAAAAACACTTGCACTGTTCTTGTTCGATTTCTCGTCACAGAACTTGCCACCTTTCTGATGCATCAACCTGAATTGTTACAACAAGCTCGGTATCGCCCCTCCTTTCTACATATTACCAATGCATGCTCCAAGTGTGACGTCGAACCGTCGACATGGACAGATGGTGCTTTGCCAACTTTTTCAAGTGTTTGGCAGCTTTTATGTCACTCTAGGTCTGGGAATCATCAGCACTCTCCCGCAAACCTTTGTCCAAGTTGTCCATACCCCGGGAGCACACCGGTTGGGTTGCTTAATCCTCATTTTCAGCTTGTTTTTCCAATTAGATTACCTCTTCGCCGCAATACACCAAGTCCCATGAATAATAGCATCTGTACCAGCTTTTCAAGAGCAAACCTTCTACAAAATCCCAAAAAAAGTTACAATACCAATTAATAATTTTACCGACAAATAAATTATTTTAAAAATATGATGTTACGACCTCAACTACCTCCAATATAGCTCTTGGTATAAGGTCTTTCTCAACTTTCCGTTTTGTGAAGCTTAGAGTGTTTACGGTAACGATGCCCAGCGGAAAGAAACTTACAATGACTATGAAACCAGCACACCTTACTGCAGTGCATCTATGGCTAAGAAGCTGCTGTTGACAAAATCTGTGAAGGACTGGCAAGAGGTGGATGAGATAAGGAAGAAGATGAAGAAACCCTAATTGGCTAGAGAGAGAGAGAGAGAAGAGAGGCGCAGCTGCTGTTTTCTTTTCTTTTAATATGTATTTATATTTATGTTTTTATTAAGTGTGTAATGTGTATTAATTTGGACCTTAGGATTTGCTTAATCTAGATTAGTAGGATCATGCCATGTGGCGAGATCAATGGTAGAGAAATAGCAGTTTTAAAACTGCTTTGTAACTGCCTAAAGTAGTGGCTATTTTCTTTTTAGTACTTAACTATGAAGAATGTAACCATTAGGGGGGGAAAAGATTATAAACCAATTTCGTTTACTTCCATTTGTGTTTTTTTTACTGGAAAGCACTACAAAACTGGTATCAGAGCAGTCTTTCTGATGACCGGAAAGCGATCCCAGTCATCTCAGAAAGGGGTTCAACCCCCAGAACAACCTTTTTCACAATCCAACCCACCCTTAATTCAGCCAGAAACTCCAAACTCTTTAACTACTGACCAAAAACTGGATCAATTACAAGCGTTATTGCTGGCTAGTCTAGAAGATAAAAAAATGATGGAACAACAGTTGGCACTGATGAATCAACAATTACAGCAAATCTCTTTATCTCAAGACAAAGGAAAGAACAAAGAAGGAGATTACCATGGTTCATCTTCATCCCCACTCCAGCAGAAAAGTCAGTCTGTGATCAATGAAGGCTTCAACAATCTGGTACCTGATCCAAACCAATTCAATTTTAAATCAGTCAGACTTGAATTTCCAAGGTTTTTTGGTGGAAAAAGTGTTGATTGGGTATACAAGGCCAATCAATTTTTTAAACTGTATAATACCCCTGATTGTCAAAAAATAACCATAGCAAATATGCATTTTGAGGATCAAGCACTAATTTGGTACCAAAATCAAGAAAATGCTGGATTAATCACTACTTGGGAAGAATTTACTAAACAACTCATTAGGAGGTTTTCTGATAATCTTAATGAAGACCTTTTGGATCTCTTAATTAAGATAAGGCAAACTGGTACTGTTAAGGAGTATAAAAGTGAGTTTGAGTCTATTTCTAATAGAGTGAAGGATTTGTCTGAAAACCATAGGTTGGTATATTTCATTAGTGGCCTTAAGGAATTAATTGGATTAAGTGTGAAAATGCTATTTCCTAAGGATGTTGAAACTGCCTTTTCTATAGCCACTTATCAAGAAGAAAAATTACTGTTAGAAAGAAAGTATCAATCCAAAAATCTTAATAACAATCCTAAGTTTAGCACACCTACTCCACATTCAACTTATCCTAGGGTACACAGCCCAAGTAGTACTGTTAAAGTACCCATTAAAAGGCTAACACCAACTGAGTTAGAAGAAAGAAGGAGTAAAAACTTGTGTTACAATTGTGATGAAAAGTGGGTTAGAGGTCATATTTGTGTTAAGCCAAAGCTTTATCTTCTTTATAATGAATTAGAAAGTAATGAAGAAACTGAAAAAGAAGTCTGTATAAGTGAAACAGATGAGGAAAATACCAATGAACAACCTGAAATCACTTTACAAGCAATCTCTGGAGGTATTAACTCTAATTCAATTAGGTTTGTAGGTAAAATACTTGGGCAGAAAGTAGGAATTCTAGTGGATTCAGGAAGCACACATAACTTTATTGATCCTAGGTGGGTTACTAAGTTAAAATTACCTAGCAGTGAAAAAAGTAAAGTTAGTGTGAAGGTGGCTAATGGTGAAACCTTGCAAAGTATGGGACTGTGTAAAAAACTTAGAGTCAACATACAGGGTAATCATTTTAAATTGGATTGTTTGGTACTTCCTTTAGTTGGCTATGACATGGTTTTAGGGGTCCAGTGGCTAAGGACTTTAGGGGAAATTGTATGTGATTTTCAGAACTTAACTATGGCTTTCAATTTTGAAGGGTCACAGCTCAAATTAAAGGGAATTAACAACAACTCCACTGAAATCACTGAATTTAATTACTTAGAGGGTAAAGAGATTAAAGGGCAGGGACTTATCTTGCAATTATATTCAACTTGTGTACAACAAGATGCCTCTCTTGAGACTTCTAAATTTGAAACCCTTTTGAGAGATTTTCCAGAAATTTTTTCTGAGCCAAAAGGGCTACCACCTGAAAGGCAACATGAACACAAAATTGAATTAGTGGCAGGTACAAGTCCAATTTCAGTCAGGCCCTATAGGTATCCTTACTTTCAAAAGAATGAAATTGAAAAGATAATAGCTGAGTTGTTAGAAAATGGGTTTATAAGACCTAGTCAATCACCTTATTCATCACCAGTAATCTTAGTTAAAAAAGCTGATGGAACCTGGAGAATGTGTGTAGATTATAGGGCTTTAAATCAAGCTACTATTAAAGATAAATTTCCTATTCCAGTTGTTGATGAATTATTGGATGAATTAAAGGGTGCATGTATTTTCTCTAAATTGGACCTTAGGTCAGGGTATCATCAAATTAGAATGGCTGAAAAGGATATCCCTAAGACTGCATTTAGGACTCATGAAGGTCAGTATGAGTTTTTAGTAATGCCTTTTGGACTAACTAATGCACCAGCAACCTTTCAGAGCACAATGAATGCTGTTTTTAAACCTTATTTAAGGAAATTTGTGTTGGTTTTCTTTGATGACATCCTAGTTTATAGTAAGTCAAAAGAAGAGCATGAGCATCATTTAAAATTAACTCTAGAAACCATGAGTGAACACCAGTTTTTTGCTAAGCAATCTAAGTGTAAATTCTTTCAACAAGAAATTGATTACTTAGGCCACATAATATCTCAAGAAGGTGTAAGTGCAGACCCTCAAAAGATAAAAGCTATGGTTGATTGGCCAGTTCCAAAAACTTTAAAAGGGTTGAGGGGTTTTCTGGGATTAACAGGTTATTACAGAAGGTTTATAAAAAATTATGGTGGAATTGCAAGTCCATTGACTGATTTATTAAAGAAAAATGCCTTTGTTTGGAATGAAATGGCAGAAAAATCCTTTAATAATCTCAAAATTGCTGTCACTACCCCACCAGTTCTTACCTTACCTGACTTTACCAAATCCTTTGAGATTGAATGTGATGCATCTGGTACTGGAATTGGAGCTGTCCTACAACAAGAAAAAAGGCCAATTGCCTACTTTAGTAAAGGATTGAAAGGAAGATTACTTAGTCTATCTACTTATGAGAAGGAGTTGTATGCATTAGTACAAGCTATTCAAAAATGGAGGCCTTACCTTTTTGGTCAGGAATTTTTGGTTAGAACTGACCACCAAAGCTTAAAATACTTACTAGAACAAAAAATAGGCACTCCAACTCAGCAGAAATGGCTTTCAAAATTATTGGGTTATAATTTTAAAATTTTATACAAGCAAGGTATTCAAAACAAAGCTGCTGATGCTTTATCTAGGCAAAATGAGAGTCTAGGAATGTGCTTTTCTTTAATGGTAATTAGTCCTACTTCTGAATTAGCAGAAACAATAAAACAAGCTTACCTGGTTGACCCAAGGGTACTAAAAATAACAGAAGAAATGGAGCAGGGGGTTTTGTCATCTTTAGGCTATAAATGGGTGAATGGACTGCTTTTTTACAAAAACAGGTTGTATATTCCTAATGACTCTAAAATGAAATTGAAAATGCTGGAGCTTCTCCATGAAGACCCCACTTCTGGCCACAGTGGATTAACAAAAAGTTTAAACCTTGCTTATAAAGAAGTGTTTTGGCCTGGACTTAAAAAAGATTCTGAAAATTTTATTTCAACTTGTGAGGTATGTCAAAGATGCAAATATGGAAAAACAAAATCTTTTGGGCTACTTCAACCCCTACCTATGCCAGAACAAGAATGGTCTGAGATCAGTATGGATTTTATAAATGGACTACCTACCTCAAATGGTTACAACTGCATATGGGTGATTGTGGATAGGTTAACAAAGTACTCCCATTTTATACCTTTGAAGCATCCTTTTGTGGCTGCAGACCTAGCAAAAATTTTCTTAAAAGAGGTTTTCAAACTACATGGGCTTCCTAAGAAAATTGTTTCAGATAGAGACACTGTCTTTACCAGTGATTTTTGGCAAGAACTATTTAAGCTACTGGGACCAAAACTACTTCTAAGTACAGCTTTCCACCCACAGACTGATGGCCAAACAGAAGTTGTTAACAAGACCCTAGAGACTTACTTGAGATGCTACTCATCTGACTTCCCAAAAAAATGGTCTCTCTGGATTTACTTAGCTGAATATTGGTACAATACCTCCTATCATGCCACAATTAAAATGCCACCCTTTAAAGCCCTCTATGGATATGATCCTCCTAAGTTATGTCATTACCTTATTAACAGTGATCATAAGCCAGATGTCCAAGACCTTTTAACCACAAAGAATGAGATTCTCCATACCCTAAAACACAATTACTTACAAGCCCAGAACAGAATGAAACAAAATACAGACCTAAAGAGGGTGGATAAAAGTTTTGAGGTTGGGGAATTTGTGTACCTGAAATTGCAACCCTATCGACAAGTCTCAGTGGTAAAAAGAAAAAACCAAAGACTAGCACCCAGATTTTTTGGCCCCTACAAAATAATAGCAAAAATTGGATCAGTGGCTTATAAATTAGACCTTCCTCAAGGGAGCTCAATACACCCAGTTTTTCATGTGTCACAATTGAAATTAAGGGTACAAAAGAAAGATCAAATAATGCCAGATTTACCTCAACAAGATATGCAGGGGCGCCTTCGACCATTACCAATACAGCTTTTGGATTTACGCCAACAAAAAAGAGGAAAGAGGGTTTGGGATGAAATTTTGGTACAATGGAGTGCCCAATTGGAGAAAGAGGCAACTTGGGAAAATTTGCGTAGGATAATTTATCAATTTAATGATCTTGTGGGCAAGATAAAGCTTAAGGGAGAGGGAATTTGCAGTGCATCTATGGCTAAGAAGCTGCTGTTGACAAAATCTGTGAAGGACTGGCAAGAGGTGGATGAGATAAGGAAGAAGATGAAGAAACCCTAATTGGCTAGAGAGAGAGAGAGAGAAGAGAGGCGCAGCTGCTGTTTTCTTTTCTTTTAATATGTATTTATATTTATGTTTTTATTAAGTGTGTAATGTGTATTAATTTGGACCTTAGGATTTGCTTAATCTAGATTAGTAGGATCATGCCATGTGGCGAGATCAATGGTAGAGAAATAGCAGTTTTAAAACTGCTTTGTAACTGCCTAAAGTAGTGGCTATTTTCTTTTTAGTACTTAACTATGAAGAATGTAACCATTAGGGGGGGAAAAGATTATAAACCAATTTCGTTTACTTCCATTTGTGTTTTTTTTACTGGAAAGCACTACACTTACCCCGTCAGTACAACAAATGTGACTTTTGGAGACAGAGTAATTGTCTCCAAATGTATTTTATTTGTGCCTAAAAGTCTTTGGAGACATAAATTGTTTGTCACCCACTTTGTCTGCTATACTTGGTTGAGAAAGACGTTATACCAAGAGCTATATATATATTGGAGCTACAAAACTTGTTTGTCACCCAAAATATATATATCGCTATATATATATTGGAGCTACAAAACCGCGGGTTAATCCGTCTCAATCCGTTTCAACCCGTAATATATATACATTGTGTGTATTTTAAGATAACAACATTTAATTATTGTTATATTTTAGTTTTATTACTTGTTCGTGAATGTTCTAAACGTACTTTGATTGAGTTTAATTTATATTTCTGTTTGAAATATTCAATTTATTTTAAAATTTGGGTTGATTATGCAAACTATGAAAAATAAAGGACCAAAATAAAAATTTAATAATCAATCTAAACCCAACCCGCCCCAACCCGCAATTTATTTTGCGGGTTGGATTGAGTTGGGTTGGAGTTTTAATTGTAACGGGTTGGATTGAGATTTAAATTTCATCAATCTGTCCCAATCCGCCCCGCCATTTATTTTACGGGTTGGGTTAGGATTGAAACAAATCCGCCCCAATCCGTCCCGTGTCCACCCCTAATACTTGGTATAGGAATGTCAATGGAGACAAATATTTCAAGTTTGCTCTAAAAGTGGAGAATGAGGGACAAAATAAAATTGTCTACAAATGTAAACATTTGAGGACAAAAAAGTTTTGTCTCAATATGTATTACTTTCGGGGACATTTTCAATTTATTCTGTCCCTAAAGGCAAAAATACAAAGACAAATAAATTGTCTCCAAAAGTTTATTATTTTCGTATCTAAACATTTCCATTTTGAGACTACATTTCTGAGCATATTTATATATATTCAATGAATCTCACAATTATTACAACAAATAATGTAAAACATCATCAACTTGTTAAATACAACAACCAAATAACCAGAAACAGAGTCATTTTCATTACTATTTTGAAAACTCATCGTCAAATCGACAAGCAGTACATATTTCCATATTTGACGAGCAGTACATATTTCCATTGTTTCATATGCATATTAAGATAAGTACAGTACATTTGAGATGTTCGACAACGGGTGCAGACCATCTAATTTCAACAATCCAAACTAAAAAAATAAGCCAGGAAAATAGATACACTTGACCAGCAACTAAAGCTAGATCTTCCCGATCCAGTCGTTGTCCGGTTTTCAGTTCCTGTTATCAAAACAAAACAATAAGTACATGTGTGGTGTCAAACATTTTTTGTAAAACTAACAATTTCAGACAACATCGACATCACCAACATCATTTCAGACATTTCTTTTAAACATTTAGAAAAAAATGCTTTAATATAAGAGGATGATAAAATGATCAAGATTGACGTGACCAATCAGTGGCGACTGTGACGTGATTAAGTCTTTAAGATAACTTATAAATTACAAGTTTATAATGTTTTTTTGTTCATAAGTTAGTTTATTCATACAACGGAAATGGGTGTAATTTCATATATGGTTGTATGTAACAATGAAATTACTTACTGCCTCATCGTAATATCTATCTCCTAGATAATATTTGTCTATTTATACAGAAAAAATGAAAGATGAGTAGAACGAGGACATGAACCCAAGTGTTTGATTGTAACGGAAGAGCTTTTTGAAAGAGATTAAATAAAACACCTAACAAGGATATGGACATAAATTTTTCAATACCCATTTTCGTCGTTTAGAAAAAAAAAAATGGTATGCTTATTGCTTATGTATTTTGAAAAAAAAAACAAAGTTTTTCAACTTTTTGTGTTTTGGAGAGAACACAAAATATAAGATTTGAGTTTAAGCTTTTGAGAGAAAAGTAACAAGTCTTTTTACCACCACTAGTAAAAGCAGCCAAGGCATTTTAACGGAGAATTTTTTAAACAGAGAGTTTTACCAAAACCTTGGCTAACCCATTCTAAAATCACCCCAAGGGTAAGCTAGCATAAGACTGCAACTAATAACAAACAAAAGCAGAAAAAACAGAGTTTTACCAAAAGCTTGCCTAACCCAATTTGAAATAACCCCATTAAACTTTCACAAGCCTACAATTGACAACAAACAACAACTTTTCAAGTTATATACTTGTGGCGAGGATTACTCACCGATTCTTAACATGTAGTCAGTTCTCTTCATCTTCAGTGGGTGAAGTTCCTGTAAATAAAAGTTTCTAAATTAAAACTTGTACTTATTCCACAATATTCTGGTAGTTTTAGCTGCAACCTTTTCATAATATTTTCATAGGCAAAGCTTATGAGTGCAAGTAAACCATGACAAAGATTTCTAGTAAATTCGGGAATGTACAAATTAACCGCTTGTATGAACTGCTAGCATATTAATAAAACAAAAAACTTACTAGTAGATGGACCAACATTCGTGAACATTAACTCAAAGAAGTTTAAATAAGAAAACGCCAATGACAAACTTCCCAACAACTGGATTTGTGTTTGAAGAGTTTAAATGAACCAAATGAGATTACCTTCATGGTCCTGGGAACTGCTAATTACTTGAATGTATATTGAAGAAGTAGACTGACTTGATTGTTTCGGTGCACCACTTGATGAAGATGGTCTACCAATCATCACTCTCACTTGTTTACCCCTCTTTTTGACACCATCTCTGGGATAAAGTAATATACATTAGACAAAAAGAAATAGATATTTATATGATAGTTATACAATTAAGTATTGACAGTCTTTAGTCTACCTTCAGGGTACTTATTTTGTAGTCTGTTAACGTGACAAAACTCTGCAGTAGCTCAAATTAGAGAGAAATTATAGCTCAAAATATTAAAGTAAATAGGAGCTTACGACCCAGAACAGTAAAAACAAAAAAAGGAAAAAAGGGGGAAAAAGAGCTTATCAGTAACTTATTTTGCAGTTTAATGTTAAATTAAGGAAAAGTATAACCAATAATATGTTTTTGGACCCATCGGTGAACCCCCGGTTTAATTAGGTGTTTATATTGCACTTTGATGTACCTGTTCATTATGCAGCTTTCAAAATGACTCTGATCCAGATGTGTGCGGGATTAGAAACTTATCATGATTTTGTTGTTTTTCTTACATTTCTCCTGCATTGATAACATAATCTTAAACAAATTATGAAGTGTAATTATACATTAATTTATAAACTATATCTAACCAGCAAACATGTTAAGCAAAGGAAGAATATGGATAGTTATATGACATATTTAAAACATTCTCTTAGTAGCAACTTTTAGATTGAATGAAACTACTGCATAACCTTTACAATCGAAATGATCACACTATACATGGTGTATGTCATTAATTCCATCCAAAAGTCTAGGAGAACTCCAAACTAGAAACTAAACTCAATTTTAAAAGAAATTATGACACAAATACATCTTTTGAAATATGAGCACACACTAAAAAATTTAATGCAAACAAGTGTACATAGCTCTAAGTCGGGTCATCTACAACAATGTTCTTTTCATACTCCATACATGGCCTTGTTTGGCTGCTACTTTTACAAAAATTGGCATGCATTAATTATGCGCTCGCAAATGTTTATTGAAAGAAATTTTAAATTCCAGTACATTAGCTATTAGCTAAGAAAACACAACAAAATATCTGTCACATAATTACCTTCACTTGTATATGTGTTTGGTGAGTTTAGGTAAACTAAAGGCGACTAAAATTCATCGGTGTCTCAGGAGCTGTATACTGAATGAATGAGAAGTATTAGAATGCAGCGATTGTGTTGATACACCCATGATGAGGACAATTTACCAATCATAACAGTCACGTGTTTACTTGGTCGTTTATACACTATCACCAGAATAAATCAACGTGTTAGATTTAGTTGGTTAGATAGAAAGAAATAAAGAAAAACTTATAAAGGAAGTCATAGTCTGAACTTGTATGAGAAAAAAACTCAAACAACATAATTAAGAAATGTGTTTACGCTATGACGATTAACTCGGTCAAATCAGATATTACTAACAAAACAAATTATGAACTACCATAGTCAAAACAACTAGTTTCGGTAAATTAAATCATTACATGACTTTTTGCAAGTCTAATGTAAAATCTGTGGACACTAACATTTGAAGTAAATTAGTGCTTCTTTTTACTAATATTAGATTAAATCAGAGCATCTAATTGAAACGAATTCTAGCAAATAATTATGTGTAAAGTACTCAAATCAATTATGAAATTGGAGAGAAAAGTTGGAGATGTGTAACCTTGTACCTATAGATCAACGGAGGTAAAATCTGAACTATCGTCGTAATCAACTTCAAATCAACTCAACCAGCTCCTGAAATTATATAAAAATTCAATAATTCAAAACTCCAAGTCATGTTGTATAAGAAGAATGCATCAGTATACAGAAACTATATAAAAACTCACTGATTCAAAGCTTGTTTGGAATAGAAACTTTTAGAATGAATAAGAAACATGTTAACGAGATGATAATTAACTCGGTCATGTATTAACTTTTTATTAAGAAAAGAAATATGTGAAATATAATTTTTAAAAAGCTTAATAAACCAAATCATTACCGGTTACAAACTAAATCTAAGGTACATTTGGAACCTACTTTTAAGTCAATCTAAGGTCAGCTAGACGTATCAAATTCAAAAGATTAATTTGAGACATAAAATGGCCAATTTGTTGTTAAAATATACAAATAAGAAATTGATAGAATAAATCTCCACATAGTTGTAAATTTCATAGTTCTGTCCCAGTTTCTCATAATATGAGCAAATTTTAGCTAGGTTTAGCAATTAATCACAACTGTAAATTTACAATATGAGCAAACCTAGGTTTAGTAATTAGTAATTAATCTCATAATAAGAGCAAATTTTAGCAATGTTAAGTAATTTCTGCCCTAGTTTCTCATTATTTGAGCAAAATTAGCAAATTTTAGCAAGGTTACGTAATTTCTGTCCTAATTTATCATAATATGAGCAAAATTAGAAAATTTAGCAAGGTTAAGTAATTTCTGCCCTAATTTCTCATAATATTAGCAAACCGAACAAATTTTGACTACGTTTAGTACTTAGATAGGATTAGTAATTAAACATACAAATAAGTAATTAATCGTTCAAATTAAAGCAACAACTATGAAATCTTAATAAAAACAGTGAATATAATAACGAAATTGAAAGAAAAATATGGAGATTTGAGAATTCGCACCGAGAGAGATGAATAGAGATAAAAATGATTGATATGTGGATTCGCCAAAACAAAGATAGGATATGTGATTTTGCCCTAAGAGAGATTTGTGATTAGCCAAAACTGTGTGAGAGATTAACGGTGGATCTAAGAGAGAGAGAGAGAAGGAGTCATGGGCGAAATTAGAAAGCAGCTCCCCTCACATTTTATTTTTATTTATTTTTTCAATTTATTCCACTCAATTTTATTACAAAATAAATAATTCTAACACCACTTCATTATATATTATTACACTTCATTTATCTACAAAATAAATAAATTTAGCCACTCCATCACACTATTAATTAATACCTTCCTCTGTTTTTTTTTCCACTCAAACTAAATACAAAATTAAAATATTTTATAATCATAATATTATATCAAGTTAACACTTTCAATTAATTTATATTTTGCACTTTTTTATTTATTAATTTTGTTACTTCCAAGTAAATAATTAAATTGTCCCAAAACCATACATGTCATTGTTTTTTTTCATCTTTACTTACCCACATAAAACATTTACCTACCCATATTTATTTAACCACTTTCAAGTTAACCCGGTTAAATGTGGATAGGTAAAGATGAAAGAAAATAATGACGTGTAGGATTTTTGGGGACAATTTAATTATTTACTCGGAAGTAACAAAATTAATAAATAAAAAAGTGCAAAATATAAATTACTTGAAAGTGTTAACTTGATATAATATTATGATTATAAAATATTTTAATTTTGTATTTAGTTTAAAGGGAAAAAAAAAACAGAGTAATGTATTAATTAATAGTGTGATAGAGTGGCTAAATTTATTTATTTTGTAGATAAATGAAGTGTAAAGAGATGTAATGAAGGGGTGCTAGAGTTATTTATTTTGTAATAAAATTGAGTGGAATGAATTAAAAAAATAAATAAAAATAAGATGTGACGTGGACCTAATTTTTAACCAGATCCTCAAATAAGTAAAATGAAGACTCAAATGAGTAATCTGAGTCCTCAAAAGAGAATCTCCCAGGAGTCATGGAGGGGAGAGAGAGTACCTATCGAGTTTGGTATTTTTCTGTTTTGGGACGATATATTTGTTTTAACTATTAATTAATCACAAATGTGTTTGCATTTGGGCACAAATGTGTTTGCATTTAGCCACATAAATTTTAAAATTCGTTTTGTGCCTATACGTAACCTTTGGCCACATTTTTTTGTCCGCCTCCATGATTTTGTCTCGAAAGATGCATTTTGTTGTAGTGCGTTGGCCAAATAAATACTTTTCGTTTTATACATACAATGTTGACATCCCAGCTTCTCGAGTTGTCCATCTAGATAAAATAGAGTATGTGGGAAAATACTAATTGTCCATATTAGAGCTGTTTTCAGTTCAAAATTTGTTACCTAGGGAACAGCCATAGACTTGTTCATCGATCATCCATAACAGCTATAATTCAGCTATCAGAGGCGGCAAGTACACATCAATTAATTGTTACGGATCTTTTGGTCCGAGAAACATAAATTGTTTATTCATAAACTTTCCAGACGGAAAGTTGTATGAAGTTACTTTAATTGGCCAACATGAATATTGTTCGTCCAATTCACAAAACCGTGTAAATTCATCGGTCATAAGACCTAGTCTACAGTGGTGGAGTCAGAACAATAATTTTGGGGTTGCGAAAAAAAGTGTCAGTTCAAATTTTCTCCTCTTAGTGTCGGCTGAAAATTTTCATCCTTACAAAAAAGAAATCACTCTTTTGTGTAGTTTTTTTTTAAAATATATTTTTACAGCGTTAAATATCTGATCGATTTTTTTAGCTAGCTAAAGAGTCGGTTCCGTCAAAAAATATGGCCTATTTTGTTGTTGTTGATAAAGTAGGAAAAAAAACCAACTCAAAAATATATTTAATAAAAATAACATAAAAAGTCAAATGTTGGAAAACCAGTGGTTTTCACTGTTTTGAATGTCATTTATTTTAATGGTTACAAATGCATTTATCATCACCATTTATGTGTGTATTTATTTGTAAAATGAGTTACAAATTACATGTTTATAAAATAATGGTCTTGGTCCCCTTTTTGGCCAAACTTTTTCAAGACAAGTTTTATACATGTCATATACACATTCACACACATGCACATATGCATACATATAGAGAGAAAGTACCACGAACCGACCGTGGCTCGGTGCCGTTTCCGTCAAGTCTCATGTGATAGGCGTTATACCTTGAGAATAAAGTGTCCCATTTAGCCAGAAGCAGAGGTGGCGGGGCAAATATCGTTTAAGGAAAACTGCTTGCAGTTACCTCGTCTCGGATTTTAGTCCATTTCGGTATCAATTAGATTATTTTATTTTAAATCTTGTATTTGATATTTATATATTTGAGAAAACCATTTTCTGTTTATTTGTCCATTTCTTTTTCGTAGAAATTATTGTGTTTATTTACAACGTAACCAACAATCTTAAACGATAATTTTTATATTTTGTATGTTAATGCAATAATTTCGGTGTATGGATTTACATAAAATTATTTCCGTTGTTAAAACAGTTCTTTGAAAAATCATTTTCTAACAAATTTTAGTTTAAAAAAAATTAGTGTGCCCGGTTGAATTGTCCAAAGGATTTTGTAACTTGTTTATGTATATTATTATACATACTATTTGGATTTTGGTGCATGTTTTAGAGCTACTGTTTGCTTATGGAATTGCTTCATGTATGCTTTATTTCATTTATGCTTAATTGGGTAGTTGGATATGAGATCAAGTGACATGCCTTATATTTTTTGTACATGACTCTTGTACCTTTTAGTACATGCATGCTATTTGGATTTTGGTGCATGTTTTAGAGCTACTGCTTGCTTATGGAATTGCTTCATGTATGCTTTAATTCATTTATGTTTAATTGAGTAGTTGGATATGAGATCGAGTGACGTGCCTTATATTTTTTGTACATGACTCTTGTACCTTTTAGAACATGCATGCTATTTGGATTTTGGTGCATGTTTTAGAGCTACTGCTTGCTTATGGAATTGCTTCATGTATGCTTTAATTCATTTATTTTTAATTGGGTAGTTGGATATGAGATCGAGTGACGTGCCTTATATTTTTTGTACATGACTCTTGTACCTTTTAGTACATGCATGCTATTTGGATTTTGGTGCATGTTTTAGAGCTACTGCTTGTTTATGGAATTGCTTCATGTATGCTTTAATTCATTTATGTTTAATTGGGTAGTTGGATATGAGATCGAGTGACGTGCCTTATATTTTTTGTAGATGACTCTTGTACCTTTTAGTACATGCATACTAAATAGGTTTTATGGATTTTTACATGTGAACTATTTTCTGTCTATGACTTGTTGTTGGTAAGTCATGCCTTACTTTGTCCATAATACTGGTGTGCATATATATTTTATATGTTGTTTGTTTGCATGTTCTACTTTGTGGTAATTAAATACATATGAGTTTGGTTATATAACCAAAAATTATCCAGAGGCATGCATGCATGTATACGAGTGACCTATGATTAGTTGTTTAAGCTCTTTTATTGGAAAATTGTTTTGATATTTAGAGGCTTATTTGGTAGAAGCACTTTGGTACAACTTGTTTTGTTCTTTCTTTGACCGGTTGGTTAAATTTAGTTTTAACGATGTTCTTTAGTCTCACTTGATATTGTTATGATTATACTAAAAATACTGGAACTTGTTTACATAGATTTAGTGGATTAAGGCTCTGTTTGTTTTGTTGTAAAATGGGTATAAACAAACATTTACGGGTAAAATAAATTTTCCGGTTGATTGGTTTAACATAAAACAATTTTTTTCGGAAAACTTTTCCCACATATCCAGTAAAATTGGGGGAAACGGTTACTCCGCAAATAAAGTCGTAAACGGTTTACGGAGGCTCTCTCTATATTTTTTCTAATACTAGTATTGCAATTATTATTAATTATATGTTACTCTTTCAAAATTATTTAATATTTAGTCCAATTCCATCTAATTAACCAATAAAAAAAGTAAAAAATAGGAAATTTTCTAAAAAATAACAAAAAAATGGAAAAAAAATAAAAAAAAATCTGAAATTTCTAAAAAACCAAAGAAATTTTTAAAAAGCTAAAATCTATTTAACCAATGAAAATAAAAAATAGGAAAAAATCTAAAAAATAATAATAATAAGTGGAAAATATAAAATTTCAAAAAAATATTAAAAAACCCAAGAAAATTTGAAAAAGGTAAAAAATAGTCAATAATATCTTCTATACTTCTAATTTTATGAGTTTATAGGTTGAAAATTATAAGTTATTACAAGTGACGTATATGAACGAAAATATGCGTTTAGCTAAATTTTCTTATATATGTTGCGATTTTTACTAATTATTTGTTTAAAAAATAATTTGTAAAAGAAATTGATTTTTTTATAAAATTTTAGGTGGAAAACTTTTTATGCACCAAACGTCCGTAAATGAAATACAAATAAAAGTTTTCATTGTAAAACTTTCTCATGAAAATATTTTTCCCATATAAAACTTTTACTATGAAATAAACGGAGCCTAAGTGTGAAATACGTGGTAATGCCTTTTAAAGTTTCACATGATAGCTTCTTTTCTCACAATGTTATTATTGAATTTGTGTAAGTTACACATGGTTAGTATTTGACTTGCAGCATGCTCACTTATGTGCATGCATTTCGTGTATATACATGTGTATATGATTTAACCTATTACAGGTCATATTATAGAAGCATCATGGTTATAAAACTATGAACACATGGTTTTACTTAAACATAATGTGTTTGTTTTCCTTTCACCATTTATTTGAGTTAATTAAGTTATGTTATTTCTGGTTTTTACAGTGAATTGGTTTTGTTTTTCATTCACTAATTTCATGAGTGAAATGTAACCGTCGCTTGTATTTACTTTGTGTTATAAATGCTCTTATTAATTTTAGTAACTATTTTGTATTTATTTCAACGACCATTTGATCATATGAGTAGACGACTAGTCTGGTTGCTGGTCTTCAATTGTGTTTTAAAATGTTTGTAGATGGATATTACTTCATTTTATTAATTGAAGAACAATATATTTGTATATTAAATGTTCATATAACGTGTGAAGGACAGTTATTGTAGTATTTTTGGAGTTGCATATTTGTGTGGTGTAGGTTGATAATTTGACATTGTTTTATACACCGAGTGATTGTTTATCAGCATCTCATTTTATATTGGTTTGTCAAACCGGTTCATGGTAATTAATAATTCTGGGTTGTTGCTATCAAAGAGACTATATTTATATTGTTAAGTAAATTTATACATATTTATTGTTTTTCATGTTAATAAAGTACTAACAATTTCAAATGAGTTTTGTGTAGAAATGAATCTTTACCATGGAATTGGAGGATTGGTAATTCTTCGAAACAGTTCTAGTAAAAACCATTAAATTGGGAATTACGACAGAACTGATTACGAAATAGTTCTTGTAAAACCATTTTCTGATTTTCAGAATTTCTGGCTTACGACAGAACTTGTTTAAATTCTGAGATTATTCTTTGTAAAATAATATTTATCTGGTGTTTACGGCTGAATAAATCTTTCAGAATTTAATAATCTTTTTCAGGAATGAACTAGAATACTCTTGCAAAATCAGTTTCTTGAAACCATGCGTGGTTATAGAAATTTGGTGTTTGCGAACGAGGAGTTTTAGTTTCATTTTTCGAAATTAAATTGTGTGTGTTTGTTATTTGAGATAACAAACAGTTTCGTACGGGAAATGTCCGGAACACAGTGGGTGCTGGAACTGACCAGAACATTGTGGGTGCCGGTGCAACTCCTATTAATTTTGCATGAGTGCATATTAATGACAGGGGTTACAAATTCGAAGTCACCATTATTAAAGATACTAATGTGTTGATATAATGGGTGGTATCCTTATTAATTGTGATTTACTGTAAATTAATTCGGAGGGTTATAAAATTTATAACGGTAATCATTAATGAGATTAATGATGAGTATTTATAGCTTCTTATTAATTGTGATTAATCGCAATTTAATTTGGAGAGTTATAAAGTATTGTAACGACAGTTATTGTTGACATTTATGGAGAGATTTATTAGCTACCTACGAATTGCAATGATGAGTCAGATACATATTTGGATGAAAGTTTATTTAATAACCAACTTTGTTCATCCAGGAGCAAATAATTTGATGATTAAACAAATTATAAATGGCTGTTGAGTTTTATTTTAATAATAAACAAATATCAGCTAATTTATTAATTTGTTGTAACAACATCTTATTATTTTATTGAAAGAACATTTAATAATTTGTTGAAAGAACATTTTATTAGTTTGTTGAAAGAACGTTTAATAATTTGTTGATATAACATCTTATTAACTTGTTGAAATAACATATTATGAATATGTTGTGGTTGCTATTATTGAGAATAATAATTGAGTAATAGTATATTACTATTATTGGGGGAGAACCCCGAGGGTCCTACAAATGTGGAGGTAACTCGTCGATCCAATAGATCAAGAATCTAAACGTACCTCAAAGCGCCTACGGGCAAGTGGGAGAATACCTAACGGTTTAGTGATATGGACTTAAAACGTCTGAAATAAATAATACCGTTTCATTTACCACATTGAAATCGATTAAGTTTCTCCATGACAGTGTGCATGTCCTGAGTGAGGACAAAGGAAATGCAGGAACTGTGGGGACGTTAATGTGTGGAAACGTTTTAAACGTTTGCAAGTCCACTAACAAGTGTAAACATACAAATCTGAATCATGAGTAGTGGATTTTAAAATCTAAGGGCAGTAGCCTTTCGCTAGCCAAAATACTCGGATCAGATTATGATAAGTCTGCTTGTTTGTGGCAATACATGAGTGACTATTTGTTCAGAATGAGCATTTTTGTCGATAATCTTGTGGTCAATATTGACATGTTGAGTTATTCAACTAAGTGACTTATTTGACCTGATATAGTAGGTCATGGAAATATAAAACCATAAATGTTTTATTTTTTTAAATCTATTATTTAAATTGAAACACAAATTGAGTTTGTGTTTGAAGCAACATATTGATAAGTCTTCAGTTCAAAGTTTTGAACGGAGTACATAACCTAATGGTTTGATGCATTTGAGATGCGTGCAAACCAAGAGGGGTTAAAAGGTATTTCCTCAATTTATTAATGGTTGTACTAAACACTGATATGTCTACTTGATAAGAAGTAAAGACAAATCAGTCGAGATATTCATTCAAGTAAGAATGAATACGTAAATTCTATTGTTGAGGATTAAGACTTCTCAGAAAACATGTTTAATCATTAGTGTTCTATTGTGTTAATCTATCAACTTTAATCCAATGATTTAGTGTTAATCATTAAATGATAGACTATTATTGGACGTGTTAGATATTGTCTAACTAGTTTCGAAACGGTATATTCACATGGATATGAATACATGGTCAGTGTAAATGAAACGGTGAATATGAGACGCCATTCACACAACTGTGTTGTTGGAATGATATCAATCGTTAAAGAACGACTTATTATGATCTCGAGCAAAAATGTAGTTCTTAAATCATATTGATAAGTTCAGGGTTAAACTCTGAATTTGTGCGGGAAGTGAGCTTTCCGCAAGCTATGTGTTGAACAAACTACCGCTTAGAAAGTTGGACCAAACAGTCAGAATTATAGAAGGCATGGTGCCTGACTATAAGTTCATGAAAGTTTGGTGCTATCTAAGAAATGTCTCAATCTTGTTCCTTGAAGGACTTGGATAGGATTGAAAACGGTAGATTTTGTATTCATCGGATAAGCACAAAATATAGTGCTGATCGGTTTCTAGTGCATAAAGCATATGACTTTAAAGTGCATATAGAACATTGTTCTATGCCCGAGAAGCATATTTTTTAAAAGAGAAGTTTTTCCATAAAAACTCTAACGTCTGGGGAGTGTGATCAATACGTTGAAAGTTCAAAGTATTACGCTATCCAAGACAAGTGAACACTCAAATGGTGCTGGAAAAGTGGGGAAAGTGAATCTTGTAAGGAAGATGAAGTGCCTTGACATGGTAAAATAGTAAGTAATGAAACTTCCTTTGTCCTTTGACCTTCATGAGTGAAGGTGAATCGACGACATTGAAATAATCAATGTTATCCATATAATGTGTATATGGGAAGATGCCATCAACAATGAGGTTGATATGCACGTAAGAAATAAAGTCAATTAATTTAAATAAACTGGCGGTTTTGATAATTTTAATGTCTATATTCTAATCTCTATGAAAAGGCATATCATTAATTAATGAGAACATGCGTTTTATAAATGGAGATCTAGAGAATTAAGAACAACACAATGGGTCGTGGTTCCATGTAACGTAAGGCAATGTGCGAAAACTTGTTAAGTCACTATATGGATTAAAACAAACACCTAACTTATCATAGGTAGTCCCTTGTGCGTCAAGAACTGCACTAGATCAGGTATAGCCAACTCAGTGAGCAGACCGAATAGGTTTGCCAATGAGGCTTATCAGATACATGAGGTATATTGCCAATCATGAACTACATTATACAAGATGTCCAAAATGTTTGGAGGGTATTTAGATACCAAGTGTATCTCGAACTTTAACAGTACAAGGTCCACGAGTGGATATGTTTGTACTTAAAGATGTTGCAGTCTCATGGAGGTCTGTAAAACAGACATGCATACGTGGATCAACTATGAAATCAGAATTCATAATGTTGTAGACACTGAAAAAGGTATTGGTTGAGAAGTTTTGGGAGGTATTCCCAAGTGGCCAAAATTTGTTCCCTCAATAAGCGTGCACTGATAAAGTCAGTTAGTTATTGAACGGGATCAGAGTAATTGTATAATGGAAAGTCCCGATAAAGTCATGACATAGTTGTCGGTGACACAAGTCCGCAAAAGGAATTGCTAGCAAACAGTGTGGTATCCTTAGACTTTGCAAGGTTTAAGGGTAATAATGCGGATCCATATTCAAAATGCTTGACTCGTGGAGGAGTCGGAGCATCATCGAGGGAAATGGGATTGAAGTCCAATAAATTAGAAACTTTCACATAAGCTACCCAACCTGTACTAGAAACTATAGTATCAGGTTCAATGGGAAAACTGAATTGTGCGGGTTACCGAACAAAGCACTCGAAAACATAAGTTCTCAGCCCATTTGTATGATGAAACAGTGATAGACCTGTACCATTTTAAGTGTGAGCATGAGGCTCTTAATAATGTATCAAGTATCTTGAATGTCGAGTGGGGTGAGTCTGCACACCTTTGACTTGAAATCACCTATAATGAGTGTGTATGACCGATACTATGTGATGATTTAGGGCAAAATCACTAAAGCACTCGGTTGAATTTGCCAAGGCAGTCCAGGGCCAAATATGGACAACAACTAAAGGGCCTAGTAAGTGGTGTAGAGAAGCCACTGCGCGGGTATTATTTTGTTATACACAAAACGCTAAAGGTTCAAAGCATTACGCTACCTAAGGCAAGTATATCCGAAAGGTATTTCGTTATGGCAGGTTCAAGGCGCGCGCTACCTGTCCTTATGTAGTGAATTCTCGTGGTTCTCTCGATTGCATTTAGTTGGATGTTGCATGTTTTAAATCGCATTCATGTGGGAGATTGTTGGAAAACTAGTGGTTTTCATTTTTTTGAATACCATTTATTTTAATGGTTATAAATACATTTATTCTCCCCATTTATCTGTATATTTATTTGTAAAATGAGTTACAAATTGCATGTTTATAAAATAATGGTCTTGATCCCTTTTTTGGCCTAACTTTTCCAAGACAAGTTTTATACATGTTATATACACATTCACACACATGCACATATGCATACATATAAAGAGAGAATACCGCACCACCAACGGCCCGACCCTGACTCGGTACCGTTTCCGCCGAGTCACATGTGATAGATGTTGTACCTTGGGAACAAAGTGGCCCATTTAGCGAGAAGCAAAGGTGGCGGGGCAAATATCGTTTAAGAAAAACTGCTTGCAGTTACCTCGTCTCGGAGTTTAGTCCATTTCGATATCAATTATATTATTTTATGTTAAATCTTGTATTTGATATTTATATATTTGAGAAAACTATTTTCTGTTTATTTGTCCATTTCTTTTCCGTAGAAATTATTGTGTTTATTTACAACGTACCCAACATCAAACTTATAGTATTTAACACTTATCTTCTTGAAACATCGAGTAAATAAAGTTACAATATTATTATTTTTTGTCTTCATTCTCTCAAATTGTAAAGATTTTAAAGAAATATTTTGGGAATTTATAATTTATTCTTGCCAATTTTGATAATTTATGAACATATTGATCAAAATTAGATTTTTTGCAGATTTATAACTTTACCGTCTTCTCTAACTTGAAATGTTATTGATTTTGTTACATATATAGTTGTTGTAATAATACAAAAATACTTAATCTTAATTTTGAGAGTTCAAATTTAATTTTTTTTTCCGTAACAATGATTTGACTAATTTATGGATAAGTTAAATCTTTGATATTGAATTATAATTATAAATTTTACGTAATTAAAAAAATAATATATAATTTTGAAGGGGTTGTCGAAAATAAAATTTAAGTGGTTGTTGAAATGCTCTATTTACAAATTCATCTAAAAAACACTATAGAAAAAAATCAAATTATTGTAAATTGTAAGGTTGTCATGACATCCCGTGGTTATACTAACCCTCCGCCCGTGCCAGTCTTAGCATTGTGACTCACGGCTGCAAACTTTTGGTGTGCGTTATCAAAGTGCCGCCATGCCTCCTGGATGTTCCATGACGTCAGGACTTGAAAAGTGCTCTGCATGTCACATGTTACTAGCTGTAGCTTGAGATTGGTATAGTCGCTGCAATGTTGACAATAAGGGTAAATAGTACATAATTGATTGTGCTTTACACTCGTTTTCCTATCTCAACTCATTACAAACTTTGTACATATTTTTCTTGCTCTCAACACTACAATAAATCTTAAAATGGTTTATACATGCAAGATTTTTTTCAACTGGTAGTCCCAAACCGTGTAATTATTTTTTGATTTGATAAAAATTTGCTAGGAAAGTGTTCCCTTTGGGTAACATTTGCTTGACTGCGTCCATGACTGTGTTGTATGAAGTCTCGAACATGTAAGTATTTGATTTTACGTTTATAATTATGGACATAGCATCAAAGATAGAATACAATGGTTGTTCGATAGCTAAATTTCATCATGTAATAAAATTTCAGTGCCGCGGGGTTAGGTTTCTCGGTTAAACACACAAAGTCTGACCAGCCATGTCCCCAACCATTGTCTGTAACGGGTTGTGGTTATAATTCATATGTTCTGCGTCATCATGATCGCTAGTATTTGTGTCGTGGGTGATGGGTTCATAATGCTCATTAAAATTTAACCCCACGCTATAAGATTGTCCAATATGTAAAGTTTGGAGATAAGCTTGATGAATGATGACTGTATGGCAAGAAAATCATATTCCCGCTAGTAATCCATATTATTGACGGTGATCCGAATGAGCCACGTAGGCAGCGTAGAACTTTAATGGCGTGGTAGTTCGTGATTGGTTAAAGCTTCAGTGATCTTGATCACATATCTGATTCGGATAAGTAACCTTGGGGTTTTAGGTTGCAAGTTTTTCTAAAAACACTTCTATATATACTATAAGTCGGTATGAATTTTGTAGGCCCCTCCAAAAAATTTCTTCTATTTCTTTGCTGAGTTTCAAGTACTTTCACTTTTTTTTCTTCACCCATCTCATCCTTATCCTTATCCTCTTGCCAATTATTCAAATATTGCTCCATAATCTCTACTTTTATTGCTTGTTTTAATATTATTATTAATAATATCGGGGATCAACAAGGAGCGAGGATGGACAACCCTCGTCTCTTACTTTTTCGTGAATGCATGCTAAAGTAGGTAAAAAATCGAGTATGAAAGTCTAAAAGCACGAGTCATATCGATTAAACGTGAAGATACATTTAAGTATATTTTAAATTGTTTATAACAACGTCTCTGTGGACGACTCAGTAATATTTAACGGTTATAAATTTTAACATTAGAGTCGACCATTATATTCTTGCAAGGTTGAAAGAGAATTTACAAATAATACGTTTAAATCCCGGCCAATGCACTCAATTCATATCCTAATCTGTTTACTTTCACACCTAGTCCGCTAACTCCATCAAATCGGTCTCGAACTCAGAGGGTGTCTCATTCAAAATATTTCATGCATAATCGCCATCAGAAGTGGTAGTCAATCTTACATTCTTTTCTGCTTTACGTTTTTTTTTCTACGATTTTTCTTTTTTCTTTTACTACCTACTTTTGTATACTTACTAGTTTGAGCTGGTTAGTTCAAGTAGTTACCAGTTCTAAAATGAAAACATGTGTACAAAAAGTTATTAAACTAGTATACAAGTGTTTATTTGTTTTGATAAAATACTTGTCATTCGTCTCCTCTTTTATAAGGTGTTACATAAAGTTTATCAAAACATATTTAATTCTACACTAAAAGTCAGAAAATTCTAATTTTCTTATTTGTTGATTGCCAATAACTTCAATCAACTGTGATTACTTAAAGTATGAGACCTAATCTTTTCATGCAAAATAGAACTAGAACGTGCAAAATATTATGACCAAACAGGAGTTAACAAATTTCTCTGTCATTACGTACCTACACATAATGGAAAGTAAACTCCCCATCTTATCCCACCATTACTATTTACTAGTGAGGGACCATGTCTGAATTTTTTCACTATAAAAAGTCTGTTTCGACGTATAAATTCTAAATTTGAATTACAAACCGTAATTTAGATTTATCGGTTGTCTTATTATTATTTTTATTTTATTTTTGTGGAAAAAATCATAAAAATCATAAAAAGTCTAAAACTAGTTATACTAGTTAAAAAATGAGTAAAAAATATTTCAAATTTATTTTTAAATTTTTTTTACTGATTTTTATTAATTTTTTGACTTTTTTTACTATTTTTTACAAAAAAATACCATAGAAATTGTAAAATTAACACAACATGGTTGGAAAAGTTAGATATTAATTTTACAACCATGTTGTATTAATTTTATAATTTTTGTGGTATTTTTTTTTTATAAATAAAAATCAGTAAAAAAATTTGAAAATAACTTCGAAATATTTTCTACTCATTTTTTAACTAGTATAACTAATTTTAGATTTTTTATGATTTTCTAATGATTTTTTTTTCAAAAAAATAATAAGGAAAACCTTAAATCTGAATTACGGTTTGTACTTCAAATTTACGATTTGTGCATGAAACCAGATTTTTTGTAGTGAAAAACTCCAGCCTCGTATAAGACTCACTAAAGAAAGTATTTTTGTAAGGGGCAATGCCAAAAAAGTCTCAAACAAGCTCAAATATGTCTAAAAAGTCTTATCAAAACATTTTGTTTCATTTAGCTACTACTTTATATTTTTGGCTAAAATTTCTATTTTTGACCCATTCTTTCCTTATCTAAAAAATTAGCACAATCCACTCAAACTCTCTCTCTCCTCAATTAGAGTTTGGACATATACTGCGATCCATCAATTGCCCATGGATTGCCGGTTATGGTGGTGGTCCACCGGAGCTCCGACGGACCGCCGCCATCGTCGTCAACTTCCACTAAAAAAATTCAAAAAATATATATATATATAATAAAAAATATAAAAACAAATAATTTTTTTAAAAAGACTTATTAAAAAATTCCAGAAAATAAAATAAAAAATCCTCAAATTTTTAGAAAACAAGTCAAAAAAAGAAAAAAGTGCATAGACAATCCAAAAAAATTGCATAAACAATCGTGAAAATGTGCATATACAATCCAAAAAATGTGCATACACAATCTCCAACATCAACTCAAAAAAATTCAAAAAATTCAAAAATAAAAAAACAAGTCAAAATAAAGAAATCGATACAAATGCATACACAATCACGAAAACGTGCATACATAATATAAAAAAAGTGTATATACAATATAAAAATTGTGTATAAACAATATAAAAATGTATATACACAATTTGCAACCTCCACTCAAAAAATTCAAAAAAAAAATCAAAAAATAAGTAAACAAGAAAAGAAATCGATAAAAGTTCATAAATAATCCAAAAAATGTGCATAAACAATCTCGAAAAGGTGCATGCACAATACAGAAAATGTGCATACAAAATTAAAAAAATACGTCTACACAATCGTGAAAAATGTTCATAAACAATGCAAAAAGTATGCATATACAATCGTGAAAAAATTGCATACACAATCCACAAGATTTGCATACACAATCATGAAAAAAATATATACACAATCGAGAAAAGTGCATACATAATCCGAAAAAGTCATACATATCCAAAAAGGTACATACACTATCAGAAAAGTTCTTATATAATTAGAAAAAATGCATAAACAATGCGGAAAAGTTCCATACACAATGCGAAAAAATTGCATACACAATGAGAAAAAATTGCATACACAATGAGAAAAAATTGAATAAACAATGCGGAAAAGTGCATAAACAATACAAAAAATACATATACATATAGAAAATTACATACACAATGAGAAAAAAGTGCATACACAATACAAAAAATACATACACATTTAGAAAAGTGTATAAACAATGCGAAAAAAGTGTATACACAATGCGAAAAAAGTGTATACACATAAACAATGCAGAAAAAATGCGTAAACAATACAAAAAATACATACACATATAGAAAAGTTCATACACAATGCAAAAAAAGTGCATACACAATACAAAAAATACATACACATATAGAAAAGTGCATAAAAAATACGGAAAAGGTGCATACAAAATACAGAAAAAATGCATATACAATATAAAAAATACATACACGTTTTTCGATTGTGTATTAACCTTTTTTTTATTGTGTATGCATATTTTTTAGATTTTATACACATTTTTTGATTGTGTGCCTTTTTTTCACGTGTATGCATATTTTTGATTTTTTTGATTTTTTTTTTAATTTTTATGAATTTTTTTATTTATTTTTAGTTGTGGTTGGCGGTGGCGGAGCGGCTCACCGGTGCTCCGACGGAGCACCATCGTCTCCGTCAATCCATGAACAAGTGGTGGGTCGAAATATATATTTAAATTTTAGTTAAGAAAAGAGAGAGTTGAAGTGTAGTATGTTTATTTTTAGATGAGATTGGGAAGAGAGTTGAAGAGAAATAAAGCAGTATCAAAATGTAATAAAAAGTTTGAGGATATATTTTTTAAAATAAAGTTTGAAAAGTAGTATTTTTTTCGCATTTCCTTTTTTTTTTTAATGCGTTTTAGCACCACCGTTAACTTATTTTCAAAGATAAGTTTCTCTTTCCCATTTGAATATTTTTGCACTTGTTAAGAAACTTCTTGCACTATTTGCTCCATTGTCTGTATCATGCTTCAGTTGCCTTTGTACCTGAATTATCATCCCTTTAAGCTATATTGGTAAGAAATTTGGAGTGTTTGGTTGAGAGGCTGACTAGAAATCTCTTCTGGTTGTGTATTACTGTTTTGTGATCTAGTGTTGCCCATGATTGGTAATTGGGTTTTTGGGTGTGTTCGTGGACGGATTAGATTAGGAATACCTGCTCATATACCATTTTGCAAGGTTACTCTAGGTTTAAGGTTAGTTTTAGGAAGAAATTGTAGAAATTATAGACTCAAAGTGTAATAACCGAAAACTATGAAAAAGGAAAATTGAAGGAAATGTTCATACACATCAAATTAAAGTCATCCCATAAGTTTACATCAATGTACATAACAAACTGCTAGAGAAGCCTAATCTCCTCATAAACTCACATAAGGAATAATTGTTACAGACTAAAGTGTTAAAATATAGAAACTAGTGGATGATACAAATCTAAATATTTATTAACAAGGATGACTGTTCAACAATTAATCTGAATCATTGATATCATGTAGTGGTGGCGGGAAGGTCTCTTTGTTGGGTTAAGGGTCTAGGATTGTAAAGCTGAGTTCACTGCATCTGCATTTTTTTTTTACAAAATTTCAAACGATATAGAAAAATTTTGCATCTGCAGTTTCATTCAAAGGACTACCAAATATTGGGGGTAATATTATCCGTGAGCATTATATTTGCTTTCATGTTTTTACATATGGTGGCACTTCTACAGCGTTTGGTGAAACAAATGTTGACTGCAACTTACTCGAATCATTCCCAATTCCTTGCTTTGCAAGTCGATAACGGATGTAAATCAGATTTTTTTTATGTAAATATGTAATTGACAAATCACAAACAAGTAGTGGCACTTCTATTTCATGGTGTTTGGTGAAGCAAGCATTCATTTGCAAGTTACTCGTATCTGGTGTCGGTCCATCGGAGCGCCAATTAGGGGAATTGAACTTCTTAGCTTTTGCTTGCTAAGTGTGTGTACTATCATGTGTTACACCACTTTCTTATTACACATTATTATTTTATTTATATTAACTATAATATTAGTTTATGAAGCCATTAGAAAAAAAAATAATACAAATATAATTGAAATTTTTGTTTTATAAAAACGCAAGAAGATGCATTTTCTGATGATTATTTTGTTTTACAGCAAGTTTCAACTTTTTTTAACTTAGATGTGTTTTTTTTTTTTTGCAAGACGTAAAAAAAAAAAATTAAGACGCAAAAAAAAAAACTGAGGCGCACGTAAAAATAGGACCGGTACGCTCGTTTCATTCGGAATCCCTTACTTTTCATGAAGCAAGTCCATAATGATTGGTTAAAGATCAATGTGAAAAAGTTTATAAATTCAAAGGGATAAAAACCTTTCTTACTTTTCCAATGTGAAAAAGTTGTCTCGACTAAATTTGATAAAAATGAACTCTTGTTATTATATGAAGATAGTGCATCTCTTGCATCGCCCCAACTAGAGGACATATGGAATGATATAGGACCAAACAAATATCACCTAAAAATTTTCATGTGTATGATCTCCAAAATAGTGGTGACAAATCCATTTTGTTGATAATTAAGTAGATTTATTTATAAAATCTCTCCTAACAACTTCGCTTATGATGTTGGTCTATAACTGGAATACAATCTCGCATAGACGGTTCATGATAAGATATGATCGTCTTACGAATTAGTGGGAGACTTATGGTCTGTTTGGCAACAGATTTTTTTTAGTTAATTTTTAGATTTTAGAATTTAAAAATATGTGGGTATTTGACAAGTCAGATTGAATATCTTCTAAAAATCTGAATTTTAGGCTGAAAAATCTAAAAAAATCATATTTTTAAAATATAATTTTAGACTCAAAAATCTGTTACCAGTAGCCTTATACTTATATTATCAAAGATTAGATTCATAAATGGCTTGTGTGAGTACCACTCCTTGACAAAATAACTCTTTTGAATAATGGTGTTTCACCGAGTGAAATGTCCCCTTCATTTGGCTATATACTGAGCAACCCATACAGCTTAGTCACACTCACACCTAACATAGAGAGAGGGAGTAAATAAAACAATAGTGAGAGATTGGGCAGTGTATCAAATTTATTTACATTTAACACTTTGATCTACTCTATTTTAAATGTACTGATTTTTGCTTTGTGTACTATGGCTCAACTCAAAGGTCTTGTGTTGACCATACTTTCATCACTTGATTTCCATTGCATTCTAAATTACTAATAATCACATAAATAAAATAGTAGATCTGAACTCAAGTTTAATGAAATAGCGTTGAATAAAACAAGTACACAGCTGGAGAGCCCAATTCTAGGCCACGCCAGCTCAGCACCAGTAGACTACAAGCTGGAAAATTTAATCGATCAACCAACAAGTTGCACACCGGACCCAAAAAGGAGAAAGAACCAACATATTCATATACCTCCTGTTAAAATGGCTTTTGGTAGATAAAGGTAGAGAAAGCAAAAGATAAAAAAAAAGAAAAAGAAAAAAAAGGGTGCATTTTCACAAGTTTCACACACCATATAGCCTGAACAACTTCGCATTCGCTAAGCGACGTACTTTTGGTACATAGGCACCTCAAATTTTCAGGAAAAACAAAACGTTTGGCCGAGAGATCCGCAATACCCTCCCACATCTTTGAATCAAACTAGGGGCTAATAAAACTCCCAATAACAACTAAATATATTTAATGGCTTCTTTGTCACTACATTTAAGCTTTATCTGTATGATATAATACAAAATTAACAATAACTCTATCAGAAAGCTGAAGCAAAACTCATACAGTATGCTAAACAAATTAACAGTAGCTCCATCAGAAAAATGGACCAACACTTGTAATCCAATATAAAGGGGAAAGAAATGAATTCATGAAAAATGTAATTTTCTGTGATCCGATTTTTTCAAAGAGGATATTCCGAGTCTCAGTAGTAAACAAAGGAAAAATTTATACAACCCAGCGCAAGCACCGAAGGTAGAAAGAAAAATCAATATAAACCACAAAAATAGCCCGTATGTTGCTCCCCACACATGACACATGGAGACATTCAACTATTTTCTGATTTTTCCTGATCATTTAAGCTTCTTTCCTGTAATATCCTGAACGAAACAAAACTACCCCACTTCTGCATAATTTTCTTTTTATCAAATCTGGTAATCTACATTTGTTTATGTTCAATTTATCCCGAAGTACCTCCTCGAGTCAAGAACTCAAGCCCCTCAGTTCGGCAACTCATGATCTTCCGAAACACTTCTCTCACTTGCTTCTCCAATGGATCTAGCTCATTCTTGCAAGAATCGAAAACCGATGACATTTCACTCACTCCGCGTTCCAACTCTTCTTTTTGTTCTTCAGTAATTGGGAACTGAATAGAATCAACCAAATCTGTCATATGGCGAATGCTTTTCTCGATTTGAAAAATCTCCATCATAAGCCCATTTGAGTTTCTACGATCACGCTTTTTAGATTCCTCCATTATACGTTCATGCAACAAAAGTAAAGGGGTAGCCCACGAGTATTGCCTAGGGATTGAAAAATGAATTTGGATGCCTCGATCTTGGCATGGGATAGTAGCCACCAAGACCCACAAAACAAAAACAAGAATTGAACCCATTGTATATATAGGAACAACAAGACCATTGGTAGCTGCAATTTCATTACCACGTGGCGCTACAAGTGTGTTCGCCATGGCTTGGATTTGTTTAGATGCTGACCAAGAACGAGAAACACTCCAAGAGAGGGATCGAGAGTGTCCAGGTTGCTTATGATCCTTGCTCGTATTGTGACGCCCAAAAGACCGATTCCGTTGAGAGAAAACCGAACCACTTTCTTTCTCGTCCATCATTAGTAGTGCTAAATCCATCAAGGCCTTTCTAGCACGCCGAAACTGCCCTTCACCGACCGTTTTTTGCTTGCAGTCAAGGGCACAAAGGACAATCTCCAAGTGTTTATGCCAAACGCGTATCTTCTCAATCCCATCACGAGTAGCGTTACAAATATCTAGGGCTTTGATGGTCTTATCAAAGAAATCAGAGGTGATCCTATCCAAAGGGGGTTTGGAGAAATGAGCCCTGTGGTTGCACAAAATGAGGCGAAACTCTTCTTGGCAAGAAAGAAAAGCGTTAAGCAACTTGTTTATCCACATGGACGAGAGGAACTCCTCAGGGGTGACATTGGAGAGGTCATGGAGACAGTCATTTACGACCTTTTGGAAAGAGACAAGGTCGGTTTCTGGGGTGTCGGGATCGTGACTCATTTCGACTGAATGTACCTGGTGGTGATTATCACTGGGATTTCTTAAGATTGAGCGACGAAACGAGGCAAAAGAGGCTGAAGAACCTTGATGATCCGTAGGTGGCATTGCCGAGAAAACGACAAAACCTCCTCAGGCTCACCAAGACAAATCGATTTATATACTCAACATGACTGCACCTACTTAATATATAAACGAAGGATAACACATGGACTCAATTAATGAACGATAAGATACTAGAATTAAACTCAAAATTCACGTAACTGCGTAAAAGAAAGAAAACCAGAACACAACTCAAATTTTAACATCATGGTAATAATCAACAAAACGTATGAAAGAAAAAACTTAAAATTCATATAATTAGCGACACGTCAATAATTGTTTACATGAGCAGGCAAAATAAACAACTTTGATCACTTGATTATAACTCAGATATGTATACACTCTTCCATCTTAGGCTAGGTTTTTGAACCCTATCGGCTCAAATTTTAAATCCCTAGTTTCTTGCAAAATAAAAAAATATCTATAATTGAAGAATTAACATGCATTGATGTACATATGAAGATCAAAAAATTGTACATGCCTAGGTAGATTGTTAACCAAATTTGTATAAATCAGGAATTGGTTATTCAAGAATTAACCAATTGCATGTAAATGATAAACAAATTCACAAAATTTTAAAACAAGCAACAAGAACCATAACTAATCAAATTATCCACAGATTTATTGGTCCTTTCTTAAAAAATAAAACAGACTAATAATTGTTTTTATACAAAATTAACCAATTCTTATTTCTCAGATAGTATCACATAAGAGTCTTATAGATCCAACAAGAAGAAACCCAGATCTTGAGAAACATAGAAATGGTTAATTTGGCGAATATTTTCATAAAATTGAAATGAAATAATAATTAATGAAAATATTGAAAGGAAAAGACAAAGGAACAAAGAAAGGGATTTTACCTTTGATTCTATGTATGGATTGGAAGCACTTAATATACGTTTATTTGTATGTATATATAGAGAGAGAGAGAGAAGGAGAGAGAAAAAGACCCAAGCATATTACAGCGAAACGTCTTCATTTAATGATAAAACTAAAAAGGGGTAATTTGTTACCTATGAAAAATAATCTTGGGCTTAGCTAGTAAATGGATGTTACATGTTGAGTTTTTTTAACAAGCTACAATTGTTTACCCCTTTTTATGTATATTTTTTATTACTAATATTATAAAGTTGTTTGAACTAGATTTTTTTTATTCAATGATGAGTTCTTTTAGAAAGGTACAAATGTTGAAGTATGATGTTTTTACCTTTTTATGTACTATAAATGGTAGAGCCTTGTAATACTATTGGCTACTATTTAATATTTAGAGATAGAAGTAGAGAGAGAACAATATTATTTATTGATCAGTATAATAAATATGTGTGAATGTATATACAAGACCCCTAACCCTATTTATATAGATAGATGGGTAGGGTTACAAACTCATTTGGTCCTAATTAAATCACATAAATTATAAGCCCAAGACATCCACTAAAATTTTCTAGAGCCTTCTAGAACTTTCTACAACACTCCCCCTTATACGTCTTAATTTCTTTGTTTTCATGCAGTCGATATAAGTCAAGTTCATTCGCAGTGTTATCGACATAAAAACCTTAGGGCCGAAAAACCCAGCGGGGGACAAAACCGGTACCTAGGACAAAATGTGTAGCCGAATGATATATGCCGAATATTATATAAGTAACTAACCACAAAATAGTGTGCCTCATTAAAACTTTGCCAGAGCAAACCGAATGGGAAAATCTCTGATAGAAGGAAAAAAAAGTGCATTAGTGATAGTAGTAAGAGATCAACCACAAAACAGGTGGCTCATCAAAACCTTGCCAGATTAAACCCAGTGGAAAAAACTTCTGGTCGAAGGACAAAATAATACACAGTGGTAATAAAGTATATGACAAGATACTCTCACTGATTTCGGCAATCCTTAGTGAGATATAATAGGGAAAGTGTTTCGTTAAAAATCTTGCCAAGAAAAATTCAATGGGAAAAAACATTGGACTAACGACAAAAAGAGTACATAAGCATACAACAAGATGCCCGCTTCCCTTCACTTGCACACGACAAAGTGCGAATATTTCGACTCCGACATAAAATGTCGCTCTAAGGTAGCTCAGATAACCTACGTAGGCCAATCTCCCGTACATGCTTCTAAAAAGAATGTTTTGATAGTGACTTGGTGAACAAGTCAGCGTGGTTATTCTTTGAACCAATATGATTCACTTCAATCTTTTGAAACGTTTTTTGTTCATGTGTAATGAACAACTTTGGCGAGATGTACTTAGTGGCATCACATTTGATGTAACCATGATTCGCTTGATCAATCACAGTGGTGTTGTCCTCATAAATGACAACTGTTTCATCATGATCGTAAGCTAGATCACAGGTACTTCGAATATGGCCAATAACTGCTCAAAGCCATACACACTTTCTAGTCGCCTCATAGAGCGCGGGTAGCCCAGAATGGTTAGTCGAAGTAGCCACTAGAGTCTGTTTACAAGACCTCCAGGATATCTTCGTGTTACCAATGGTAAAGACATAACCAAATTTGGAATGTCATTTATGTGGGTCTGATAAGAAACCAGCATCGGCATAGCCGAGAAGGGTTGCGTTATTTCGAGGATCAATGAAGCTAGATCCACTCGACGCAAAGAGATAGAATAAACCCATGTCCGTAGTACCTCTAAGATAATGGAAAATGTCTTTTATGCCAGTCCAGTGACAGTGTGTTAACGCGATGCTGTGTCGAGCTAGGCAATTCACATCAAACGAGATGTCTGGTCTTGTACATTGGGCCAAATACAATAGTGCGCCTATTGCATCCAAATATGAACATTCAGGGCTCAATATCTTTTCATCGTCCTCATTTGGATCGAAGGGGTCCTGATTATGTCTAGAGAGCGGACGACCATGAGAGTAAAGGACGACTTAGCGTCACTATGACTAAACCGCCTCAATACCTTTTGGGTGTAGCTTTCTTGATGGACTAAAATTCCATCATTACGGTGCTCGATCTGCAGGCTGAGGCAATACCGTGTCTTCCCAAGATCTTTCATCTCGAATTCCTTCTTCAGAATTTCAGCAGTTTCGAACAACTCTTTCGAGATTCATATGAGATTCATATCATCTGCATAGACTGCGATAATCACGTATCTTGAAGTATATTTCTTTATGAACATGCATGGGCGTGGTTCATTATTAACATATCCCAAGACGATCAAGTATTCACTTAGACGGTTATACCACATCCGTCCAGATTATTTCAATCCATATAACGATCGTCTTAGTGTAATCGAGAACGTGTTTCATGGCCGGTAACTACTTCATTCAGGCAACTTAAGTCCATCAGGGACTCTTATGTAAATCTCCGTGTCCAGATCCCTATAGAGATACGTTGTGACCACATCCATGAGCTGCATATTCAGTTTTTTGGAAACTACTAAACTGATTAAGTAGCAGAACGTTATAACGTCCATTACGGGAGAATATGTCTCATTATAATCAATTACAGGGCGTTGAGAGAAACCTTGCACCACAAGGTGAGCTTTGTATCTAACAATCTCATTATTCTCATCACGCTTCCTTACGAAAACCCATTTATGACCAACTGGTCTAACATTGGGAGGTGTTGGAGCGACAGGTCCAAAAATCCTTCGTTTCGTTAAGGAATCCAATTCAGCCTGGATTGCTTATTTCCATTGAGGCCAGTCTGTTCTTCGTTGACACTCAGCAACGGTACGAGGTTTCATGTCATCATTATTCATAATGTCAGTGGCCACACTCCTCTAATAAATCACATCATCGATGACAGTTCAAAATATCATATAAAATAGTATAATCGACAAATATTTCGAGGTTATCGGGATGATTAGAAACTGGTGTTTCATCTGGAACACACTCCTATAATAAATCACTGTGATCCTTAATGATATCGTGTGGCAAAATGGATGCGACATGATTTCTCCTCTTTCGAGGTAGAACATCCTTCCAACCGGTCGGCCTTCCTCTTTTCTTAGGAAAGGAGGCAGACTGGACGACCGATGGCAGCGCCCTTTGCTCGGTGGGTACAACCGGAGCAATGTGTTCAACTGGAACACGACGTCTCACATAAACGTCTATCCTTCCAGACATATTTGCAGCAGGTATATGTGATCTCGTGACATTTACTAGGTCATTAAATGTGTCTGGAATTTGATTTATAACGTTTTAAAGACCTAGAATTCTCTGCACTTTCTTATCACTATGTGCAGTTGAAGGATCTAGATGAGACATAGTGGGTACATGCCACGTTAATTCACGTCGTTTCTCATCAACGTTAACGTGCATTTCTACCATAACAACGGGAAGAGTGTCTCATCAAAGTCACAATCCGCATGTCTAGCGGTTAAGAGATCACATGTGAAGGGCTCTAAATAGCATATTATGCATGGGGATTCATAACTGACATATATTTCCGTCGTTTCTGAGTTCCAAATTTTGAACGCTTAGACGGCTTAATTGGAATATTGACTAAGCACCCAAACATGCGTAAATGTGATATCGAGCTCATATCCAGTTACCAACTGGTACACTGATAGTGGTTGGATGGTCATGGGCCTCAGACGGACCAATGCAGCAGCATGTAAAATAGCATAGCCCCACGCAGAAATAGCAAGTTTAGTGCGCATAACCAAAGTTCTTGCAATCATTTGAAACCGCTTATTGAAAGCTTCTGTGATGCCGTTTTGGGTGTAAAAATACGTAAATGGGTGTTCAAGATTAATTCTCAAAGTCATGCAATAGTCATCGAAAGTTTTCGATGTGAACTCTGCGGCATTATCAAGTCTAATAGACTCTTATCGGATAATTCGGATGATGAGCCCTCAATTTAATGATCTGGGCTAGGAGTTTTGGAAACGTTGCGTTTCTTGTGAACAACAAAACTACGTGTGACCATCTTGTCGATGCATCAACCAAAATCATAAAATATTTAAATGGTCCGCATGTTGGTTGGACAGGTCCACAAATATCTTATTGAATTCTTTCAAGAAATTGGAAAACCAATTTCGTAGATTTCACACGAATTGGTTTGAGATTTGTCTTCCTAATCGAGCATGCTTGGCATAAGCTTTTCGGATTAATTACGAAATTCTTTCCTCCAAGATGATGCTCATGAGACGTGCTCATCGTTTCAAACATCGTATTTTGACCCGGGTGTCCCAGCCGGTCATGTCATAGCATAAAAGTGCTCTCATCAATCGGCGCCCATCGAATGATTAGATTGCTTTCGAAGTTTTAGATTATAGTAACATACAAACCACTTGAAAGATATATCAACTTCTCTATAATACCCTTTTGGTCGTATTGAGTGCAGGTAATGCGAATGTATTCAATACCATTTCCACGAAAAGTTTCAAGATGAAACTTATTTTCTCAGATATCCTTAAAGCTCAACAAGGTACGACTGAACCTCGGATAATATAAGGCTTCAGATACTTCGATCAATGAGAATCTATTCACTTAAAAGCTAAGTTTGTTTTTTCGAACCTTATAAATTTTGCATAAGGTATTTATTTATAAGCTTGTTTATAAGGTTTATTTAAAGTATTAATACCTTATAAATTGTCAAACAAACAATTAAATACTAAAAAAATATATAAAACGTCAAATTTTACAGAATTTTTTAAACAAACAATTTATAAATAATATAGAACGTTGATTTAAAAAATAAAATCGAAAAATAATCACAAATAAACTTGAAAAAGTCGATAAGCTGATGAAAAACGGATAAATATAACATGGAGAAATGTGCACCCTTTTACTGTATGCTAGTTTTCCGCCATTCATAACATTCTTAATTAATTAAAAATAATTGAGAAGACATCTCTTCAGCTATATACAACTTGATACCATTTTTATATGTTGTGTTATTTTATTGCAAGTTTCCTCTTTCGTTTCTTTGGCTATGATAGACTGAAAACCAATTTTTTTTTAATAAGCCAACTGAAAACAATTTGGGTACCTACCATTAATTGCAACTCAGCACAACATTTTCCATCACTTATTGCCTGCCGGTAGAGGACAGTCTGTAACAACTCGCAATGGTGTTCTAGTATATAATTTTACTTAATAGACGCATTGGAAAATATTTTCCTTTTGTTCATATTGGACATGATAGCATACTTCCGGTACGAGTATATAGTCGGTTTGTAAACAAAATCCGTGAAATAAATTCAAACCACTGGTTTGGTTACGTGTGGATTAGATCTTGTCTTTAACATAGTTTTGTTTTTGATGCCAAATCCATTTTTAAAGGTTTGTTTAAGTTTCATTTATATTTATCGGAACCACAGTAAATCAATCCAAATTGTTCAATCCAATTCGTTGTACTGATTACAAGCTGTTTACTAAACCCGATTCACCGCTACTAAAAAAAAGCCTAAAACTTCTTTTATGTGCATAAATTAAAAACAATAACCAACCGCAGTGTTGCAGTCATTTTGCAAGAGTTCATTGTTTAATTTAATATTTTTACGGGATTTTGCATGCATGTATTTTTGCTAGAACAATATGTTATTTACGTTTTTAAAGTATATTCGATAGACTTATAAGTGGTGTTTGTAATTGGTCTATTTATTAATGAATATATTTTCTTGTAAATTATATGTCACTTGAATAACGAGTGGCTAACATTATCAAAACCGAATCTAATCCGGATCGATTCAATTGAACCACTTAACACCCCTTAGTAGCTAGAGTACTATTGTTGGTTTACAAATGTACGACCCGACTAATATAACTAGGGTTTACAGATTTCCCTTCTTTTTGTATAATGTACGACCCCAATAATATGTAATAATTGACTTTTTAAGGTTGATGGGTTTGATAAGGTGTATATATATTTCTTTTATGTAAATAGATTACAGGTTGATGCGAGATGGATTAATTAGCCTGCGGGTTGGGACCCCAACCCGAACCCAAATCATATAACATATTGCGGGTGAGTGTGGGTTGGGTTTTGATTTTGATGGACAGTCAACTTGCAACACCCAACACGGGTTGAGTTTTTGGGTTTTTTGCCCACCCCTTTACTGCAAATACATGATGTCCAAACCGTTAGGAACTATATACCAGAAGATTTTTGTTCACATCCCTACGATATTATTGATTATTGTTTGTCTTATTTTTATTAACGACTAAGCTTAGATACAAACGGGGAAATCATTGTCATTTTTATTATTTAAGCAACAAAACAATCAACACATAAGTTTGGAGTATATTGCAACAGTTACACAACACAGATGAACTTCGAGCGTGTTATTCTTCAAAGGGCCAACAATGCAACACAGAGATATAAAATCCTACATTATGTTAATTAGATCTCAAGATAATGCGCTTTTGCTTTTAGAATGAATTTCTCCCTGAGTATCCTCAACTTGACCTGCAGAATCTGCATACAAAAGTAAAAGGGAAAGTTAGGTGGTGACGGTCGTGGCCACGACACTCATCAGCCTAACAAAAGTAAAACTTCAAAAAAAATTTCACATGCAGTTGTACTATATATTTTAATGAAATTAGTGATTTGATTACGGGGTTTCCCAAATATTTTTTCACTGGTGCCTCCTTGTTTCACCCTTCACGTACTCAACAAAAGATACATATCGCCTCAAAGAAGAGTATTTCCCGGGCTTAGATTTTTGCTTTTGTATTGGGGAATATCAATTGAAACAAGAAGGGATGGCTTTGCTTGGCAGATTATTGGGGAATATCAGTTAGCTGATCAATTTGTTTCCGTTTTAAAAACTTCTACCGGAGACGCCAAAATTATTAATTTTGATAAGTGGGAAAATAATTAGACACTCTCTTTCATTAGGAATAAGACGACAGGCCAACGGAGAAGGAGAACATCGACTATCTTTTAACCTAAGAGTTTATTTAGATTTAGTTCTCTCAGTGTCTAAGGTCTCAGATATGTGTTGAAAACGAGTATATTATCCATCATTGCGACCTCACAATGAACTGGGATACAATTTAGAGAGGGGGGACGTAGAAAAATCAAGTTTTTCGGGACCGTTAAGGATCAATGGCTGGCTGTGAACGTCTCAGCTTAGTTGTTTGTTTGCTGACAAACCGAAATAATACTAACTTTCAAATGGTATATACTCAAGGTTTACTCAATTTTGAGCTACAAATAGATTTATTGACATCTAAAACCAGGACTATATGCAACTTCTGATAGAACATAAAAATTAGACCCGAATATTCTATTCGGATAATAATCAACCCACTTTATAAATGGTTATCCAACGCTTGAATGGGTCATCTCATGCTTTTTATAGGAAATAAGGTATTGCTATCAAAAGCCCAATTCCAATCAAATGGGGACCCATGTCTGAAAAACCCCTGGGATGAAGACATTTGTCAACATCCTAGAAGGCATAGTTGCCTATAAATAGCCAACTACCCCTCCTAGAACCAGGACCAGAATATCTATCCAAAAAATATAGAGAGAAGTTGAGAAAAGAGAGAAACTAGTCAAGGCTTATTACACCAAGAAATAAACCGAGCAGAGATAAAGTCGAGTACCGAATAAAAGGGGAGAAAGACCAAGAAGATAGATTAAATAGTCAAATCGAGCACAATTGTAAAATAGAGATACTAATCCGAGCAAGTGTAATAATCCGAATAAGGATAGTAATCCGAGCAATAATAAAGATCAGGAAATGTCCATTATATACATTTGATTTACTATTATATTATTGTTGAAAAGCCTAGCGCAACCGACCAAAGTTATGGCTTTATCAAATGGCGCCGTCTCCGGGAATCATCTAGTTCCCAACTAGTTTAGAATTCGAATACCAATACTCTGCCAGACGAGCGACAATGGTGACCAATGTAGAGGAAACACATCCCGAGATAACAGAAACTAATAACCAAAACGCGCAAATTAGCCAACGAGACCTCGACAATCTACTCGCCGTCCGCGACAGATATGAAGCTATCCAATCCGGAAACCAACCAACAACCTCCTACGTCAACCAAGAACCACCGGTCGAACCACCCCAACATTTTATTGAAGGGATTGTCGACGAACACCCTTCGTCCTCGGAGGACGAACAAGACGTGCCCGTATTAAGGCGTGCACGAAGACGCTTACCCAGGTCCCAGGCAGGGCCGAGCTCAAGAGTCCCTTTGCCTACAGCCTCGGTCAACTCCGGTGCTCATCTACAAACGGACGAAGCTCATCAGTTTGGCATGCCCGAGGATCATGTACTTGGACAGTTGCCCCGAATACCAACTAATCCTCAGAGGATGATTACACCACCCACGGTGGAGGTACAACACGTTGTTCCGTTAGCCGATGAAAGGAACTACGCCCAGCTACAAGCTCAGCTGGCGGCATGCATGACGGCCATGACAGCGGCCGGCATCGTAGTGCCAGTTATCCAAACTGACAAAGACCCACGCCATGAAGTGGAAGATTCTGCCTACAGGGCCGCCCTGGAGGCAGCGGGTCGACGACCCGATACAAGAGTGCCCCACCAAGGGGGCAATGTCCCAATAACTATCGTCCATCCGAACACTCATATGGAACATGTCCACACAAACACGAAGGACGGTAGATATCCCGAATACAGGATCGGGGAAGGATATGGCCCACCACCACATCAGGGAGGATACCCTCCCCCCTACCAAGTCACGGATGACGCGTTCCAACAGGCTTGGAACGTATGCCAAGAAACCCCATGTACCGAACAGATCACGCGGTACCGCAATCCTATGGGGTTCGTCATTCCCGAATTCAGGCTCTATGATGGAAAGAGTTGCCCTATCGACCATCTAAGGCACTACAAGACGAAGATGGAACTGTGGAGTGATGACCATGCACTGATGTGCAAATTTTTCAAAAACAGCTTGGGTCAAGAGGCTTCGTCATGGTATCACAACTTACCACGGGGCTCCATTAGAGACTGGGCAGAACTGCTAAGAGCATACTCCACCCGATACGCTGCTCATCGGAAAAAGAAGGTTAGCATCGAAACCCTTCTTAAAATGACGATGATGCCAAATGAAAGGCTCAACGATTACTGCATACGTTTTATCGACGTAGCAAACCAGATTCCACAATATGCCAACAATATAGCCATCCAAAACTTTATCAACTCCATCCCTAATGGCTATTGGGCGAGAAGGAAGTTCATAGGCAAAAACTTCCCGACCACTGATTCCCTGCTAGCCTATTGTACCCACCTCACCGATAAGAACGACGAACTGCGTTTCCTCAACCGAACTCTACCAAGAAGAGAGTCGGTCCGCGAGGCACAGGTGGGTCGCAAAAGAGTTAGGAATAACCAGGGAGAGGCATTCCCACCGACCAGAAAGGGCAAAGATCCCGAGGTCCATAGCAGGGTAGGGCGACCACGAGCACTAGAGCCCAAACCGCTCCAGATCGCGTACTCAACACCGACCAACGAACATAAACCGCTCCAGCTCACCTACCCGATGCCACCCAAGCCGTTTCAACAAGGTCGGCCCCAAGAGAGGGAACACCGAAACACTTCCGGACCGGTCGAGCTGCGATACACTTTCAACCTATCTGCTGAAGATATCCTCAAAGATATATGCAGGGAAAGTTGGTATTCCCGACCACAACCGATCATTTCTCCCCCCAATCAGAGAGATTCCAAGCTCTTCTGCGCATATCATGAGGATCACGACCATCTCACTGAGCATTGCCGTAACCTGCGATGGAGAATGAACCAGTGGGGCGATGCAGGGTACCTAGCCAAGTACATCAACGGAACTGGGAATAAAGGCAAGCAATTGGCCATCGAGGGATCCGATAACCGGCAAGGCAAAATGATCAACGTCGTTCATATGTCGCGACCCAAGGGCCCAGGCGGGGAACGATCGCGACAACGGCAGCTGGCCCACTTTGGCCAAGTAGCCAAGGCATCATAGGCGTCAACCTCTAAACGACAATGCACACCACGACGACATCCCCCCATTTCTTTCTCGGATCTTGACGAAGAAGGAGTGATTTACCCCCACGGAGACGCCATTTACCTCCGTGTTCAAATCGGCCTAGACACGGTCAGCAGGGTACTTGTCGACCAAGGAGCCTCTTGTGATATCATGTACAAGGAGCTTTTCGACAAGACGGAACTCAAGCTGCAAGATCTATAGCCTACCGATGTCACACTGATTGGATTCATCTCCGAAACGACTAAACCGTTGGGTAAGATCGTCCTCAGTGTCACAACCGGGTCCGTGTCGGTTCCCGTGGAATTTTTAGTGGTCAACGACCACTCCGGTCACAACGCGATATTAGGCCGACCTTGGTTACATGCCATGAAGGCCATACCCTCGACCTATCACCAAAAGGTCAAATACCCAAATGAGAGGGGAGAGATCGAGACAGCCAGAGGATGTCAAGAAGATTCAAGACGCTGCGAAGACATCACCGCGACTCTCCAAAAACAACGAAGCATTGTGGAACAACCCACCAGCACAAAGAAGCTGATCAACCAAATATCCAAAACCGAAAGGGTGGTCGAAGAACAAGTAGGAGAGACACTTAGGAAGGTGTATATTCCTGATATGGACGAGGAGCACTACTTCCTCCTCGGCGATAACCTTCCGAAACAGGAATCCGAGGAGTTAAGGGCATTCCTTCTCAGTAACAGTGATAAATTCGCCTGGAGTCCTAAAGACATGCCGGGCCTAGATCCCAATACAGCATGCCACCACCTAAGTGTAAACGCCGAGTACAAGCCAATAGCACAGAGGAGTAGGAAAGTCTCTGTACAGCACAGAGCAGCTATAATCGCTGAAGTACAAAAACTATTAGAGGCTGGAGCCATAAGGGAGGTTTACTATCCAAAATGGTTGTCCAACCCGGTTGTCGTCCCTAAGAAGAACGGGAAGGAGAGAGTCTGTATAGACTTCACCAATCTCAACAAAGCCTGCCCGAGGGACCACTTTCCCCTTCCAAGGATCGATCAACTGGTGGACGCAACTGCGGGAGCAGAACGGATGACCTTCCTTGACGCGTACTCAGGATACCATCAAATTCCCCTCGCCCGCGAAGATCAAGAAAAGACTTCATTTATATCGCCTTTGGGAAATTATTGCTATACGGTAATGCCGTTCGGTCTACGCAATGCGGGGGCAACATACCAAAGGATGATAACACGGGTATGTCGAGATCATATAGGGAAAACAATGGAGGTATACATTGACGACATGGTCGTCAAGAGCGAAAAGGCCACATCCCACCTCCAAGACATTAAAGACGTCTTCCAAACGTTGGGCGAGCACAAACTAAAGCTCAACGCAAGCAAGTGTGCATTTGGCATCAGCAAAGGGAAATTCTTGGGGCATATGGTTAGCCGACGAGGAATAGAGGCTAATCCAGATCAAATAACGGCTCTACGAAACCTAGCAGCGCCTAAGAATAAGAAACAGGTACAAGAGCTCACGGGAATGATGGCCGCGTTGACCAGGTTCATTTGCCGATCCGCAGACAAGGGACGGCCATTTTTTGAATCGCTCAAGAAGGATAGAAAATTCGTCTGGGACCCGGAATGTGAGACTTCATTCAACAATCTCAAAGAGTACTTGAGGACACTGCCACTACTAGTAAGGCCGAACAAAGGAGACGTTCTGGCATGCTACCTAGCAGTTTCCACTACAGCTGTGAGTGCAGTTATCCTAAGAGAAGAAGGTCGCAAACAATTTCCGATCTACTTCGTCAGCAAGACTCTGGTCGAAGCCGAAACACGTTACCTACCATTGGAAAAGCTGTGTCTGGCATTGGTCGTCGCCACCAGGAAGTTGCCGCACTATTTCATTGCTCATCAGGTCCGGGTATACACGAAGTTTCATGTCAAAGAGTCACTTCGACGGACGGACATTAGCGGTCGAGTTGCCGCCTGGGGGGTCGAACTATCCCAATTTCATATCGAGTTCGCACCCCGTCACGCCATAAAGGGACAAGTCCTGGCCGATTTCGTCGCTGAGTTCACCGAAGGCTATGATGAGCCTTTGGCACTCTTTCCACAATCACACTGGCAGATACATGTCGACGGATCAGCCACCAAGGACGGATCAGGAGCAGGGATCGTCCTAAAGTCTAGAGAGGGAGCAATCATCGAAAAAAGCATAAAACTGGGCTTCCGAGCTACCAACAATGAGGCAGAATACGAGGCCATGATAAACGGCATGCTCATTGCCCGGTCCCTCGGATGCTCCCACTTAATTGCAAGCTCAGACTCCATGCTCATCGTCAATCAAGCCATCGGCGAGTACCAAGCTAAAGATGACAGAATGATCCTCTACCAAGAGAAAGTCCAAAGCTTGATGGTAACCTTCGAACAGTGCGAGTTAATAAGAATCAATCGCACCGAAAATGCACATGTCGATGCTTTGGCCACCCTAGCCTCGACATTAACATTGACCGACACCCGGTCGATCACAGTGGAACTACTGCCGACCCCGAGCATAATTAAAAGGGTAGACCGGGGTGACGTCAATACAGTACGAACTAGGTTGGAGGGAGGACATGACTCGTTATCTGTGAAATGGAACGCTTCCGGCCGACAAGATAAAAGCGCTGAAAATTACAAGAAAAGCTCCTCGTTTCTGGCTATCCGAGGACGATAAACTATACAAATCCAGTTACCGGGGACCCCATCTACTGTGCGTCCCGACCGAGCTACAACTGCCGGTCTTGGAAGAACTCCACGAAGGATCTTGCGGAGCACACATCAAGGGGCGATCCCTTGCAAACAAGACAATGACCCAAGGATATTGGTGGCCCTATAGCAAGCGAGACGCCGATGCATACGTCCAACGTTGCGACAAGTGCCAACGATTCGCCAAGATACCCCGGCTCCCATCATCTATGATGACCCCGGTATCGGCACCATGGCCGTTCGCTCAATGGGCAATTGATTTAGTCGGTAAACTCCCAAGGGCACCTGGGAGTGTGGAATATCTGATCGTCGCGACGGATTATTTCACCAAATGGGTCGAAGCTAAACCCCTACGAGAAATCAAAGCCAGCAACGTCAAACAATTCATTTGGGAATACATCATCACTAGGTTCGGTATACCATACGCTATCGTCGCCGACAACGGAACCCAGTTCAAAGATGCCAATTTACAGCTGTGGTACGAGGAACTAGGTATCCGAAAATTCTATTCGACGCCGACATACCCACAAGGAAACGGGCAAGCCGAAGTGTCAAACCGAACAATATTAGACGGCATCAAGACCACCCTTGAACAAGCAAAGGGAAGGTGGCCCGAGCGGCTACTCAACGTTTTATGGTCGTGTCGAACTACACCAAAGACGGGTACCAAGGAAACCCCGTTCAGCTTAGCATACGGAGTCGAGGCCATCATACCGACAGAAATCGGGCTACCCACGCTCCGAACGACTTTAGTCGAGCAAGGAAACAATGAACAAAGAATGAGAGAAGAGCTAGACATGATAGACGAGAAACGAGAGATAACAGCCCTTACCCTAGCCAAATACCAACAAAGCGTGAAGCAAATTTATGATAAGAGAGTAAAAGGATCCAAAGAATTCATGGTAGGAGAACTGGTGCTGCGACGAGTGACGGTCTATACCCGCAACGAAATACATGGCAAACTAAGCCCTACCTGGGAAGGCCCATACGAAATCGTCAAGCAAACGAGTCCAGTCTCTTACAAAATCAAAAGCGTACTATTCACCAATAGCCGAGGGGAAAAGAATTCTTGGAATGTGGCTAACCTAAAGAAGTACTACGTGTAGGCAATCTTCCGAGTACAGGTTCCACCTTACCCCTCCTGCTTAATGGCATTATCTTTCGTCTTTTTGAATGAATAAAATATATTATCATACTGTCTAGCGAAGGCAAATGAAAATTCCCAACATGGCCGAAGTGCCTAGGAATGCTATGAAATTCCCTAAATGGCGTGTTCTCAAAGGAACGCTTAGGAATACTATGAAAATTCCCAACATGGCCGAAGTGCCTAGGAATGCTATGAAATTCCCTAAATGGCGTGTTCTCAAAGGAACGCCTAGGAATACTATGAAAATTCCCAACATGGCCGAAGTGCCTAGGAATGCTATGAAATTCCCTAAATGGCGTGTTCTCAAAGGAACGCCTAGGAATACTATGAAAATTCCCAACATGGCCGAAGTGCCTAGGAATGCTATGAAATTCCCTAAATGGCGTGTTCTCAAAGGAACGCCTAGGAATACTATGAAAATTCCCAACATGGCCGAAGTGCCTAGGAATGCTATGAAATTCCCGAAATGGCGTGTTCTCAAAGGAACGCCTAGGAATACTATGAAAATTCCCAACATGGCCGAAGTGCCTAGGAATGCTATGAAATTCCCTAAATGGTGTGTTCTCAAAGGAACGCCTAGGAATACTATAAAATTCATGTGCAGGTACAATGCAAGAAATAATTCAGGTCCACATTACGACGGCGATACAATACAAAATAGCTGACACAATGAAGGAGAATCAAACTAAACGATGAAATATCAACAAGCATATCAAAAACAGGAATAACGAAATGACAAATGAATCAGCAAGGAAAAATCGATCCAATCAATCAAATAGCAATACGACAATGGAAAGGTACAAAACAGGAATAAGGAAATAACACAAATAGTCCTCGCCCGCATTACGGAGGCAATAAGAAGATCATTGACACTAAAGAAACTCATTTAAGAAGAGCTACTACAGGAGGAGCATGACGGTAATTGACCGAGCTCAATCTCTTCGTCATCCGTCGTCGTATCCCCATCGGACTCATCACCATCAAAACGCTCCTCAGAAATTAGGGCATCAAAATTGGTCGTATGAGCTCCAACGCAAGTCAGCGTCTGAAGCCTCGCGTTGAACTCGGCTTCTTTAGCGAGCTCGTGAGCATCCGAGGCCGCTTTACGGCGATCATTGTCGAAGGGGAGATTACGGCGAGCTTCGATCATAGCCACGGAAGCATCGTATCTGGTTCGGGACAAACGGAAATACTTCACAAGCACGTTGGCTTTGGTTACCAACAGCTTTAATTTTCCGAAGTATTTGTCCTTTGCACGCCAATATCGATCCAAACGACGCTCCTGAACCTCGACAGCATGCTCGGCACGACGAACATATTCACGAAAAGAGGCCGCCTGAGTTTTCATCTTGGACCGAAGTCGAGCACATTGGTCGGTCAACTTGACATTTTTGCCCATCAAAACGATGTAAGGCCACTTGTCAGGCACCTCGCTAGCCGCACCAGATGAGACCTCGTCCCGGGCAGCACCAGTAGGTCCTAACCCCGGGCTAACTAGGCATGGAGAACCAGCCTGGTGCGACGTAATAGCACGTGCCTATAAAAACAAAACAAACAAAAAATGGGAAAGAACGAGACGAGATGAATATACAACCGCAAGAAACGAAAAGATGAAAATAGAAAAAACGAATATTTCCATACAAGCTACAAATAAAACGACAAAACAAGCTACTCGATTATCAATCCGATAACCCCTCAACCGACACCGAGGTCTCTGCTACATCGGCGAAATGAATATCTCGCAATGAAGCAATTTGCGTCCCCAAACGCTCACGAACGACCGCGTCGACTCGGTTTAAGGCAGTAGTGGTCTCGGTTACCCCGGCCGTCGCATCAACCATGCGCTCTGCCCGGGACACACCACTCATTCCTTTTACATGCTCCAGCACCTCTAAAGCGCGAACTCGGGCCCAATATGCTTTGGCAAAGGATAGCAACAGGTCCGCGTCCTCGAAAACGGCCCCTAGGACCAAATTCAAGCTCGTCACACGACCTCGGGCTTCATCACGAGATCGTCGTAGGGCACCGAGAAGTTCCCTCGCTTTACCCTTATTTGTCGTATAATGGGCGGTCTTTTTGCTGAATTTCTCTCCCAAATCACGTAACCGAATCGACATGTTTGAAATATGAATATTCAGATCCTCGACTTTATGATGAGCAGAATTCAGTTCCGCAGTTAGGGCAGCCTTAGATCTTTACAGATTATCTATAACATCACCTACACTACGACTAGGCGAGGTCCAGACCACCACAGCAAGGGGGTTATTTGGTACCTGACAATATTTTGTTTTCACATCCTTCAAAATATGACGACCCTCAAAAGAAAGTAATCCGAGAAGGCCCAACAGAAAGAAAACACAACACCTATATTATCACTTTCCCAAAAGAATATGTTTCTAGATACAAAAGAGACCCACAATTCTAATACCAAAAGACTACACAAAAACAACAAAAATATATATATACTGTCAGAAAAATGGTCAAGGTTCCACCTGAGGAGATGCAGGTGGAGGAGTAACAGTAGCATCAGGTCGAAGAGTGGACGTGGCTGACGTAAAATTAGGACGGAGCGCTGTTGAAATTGTCTGCCCCGGTAGCCGGGGAAGCTCCTCTTCTCGAAGATTCGCCCAGTCTAAGGGTTTCGGCGGGGCACCCTGCGGATAGGGATACACCAACTCCGACCACGCCCTATCCGACACAGGAACCTTCGCAAAATTGAGCGCCCGCACATGAGCGCAATAGACGGAGAAATTAGCCATCATTGCTAACCTTGTCCGCTCCTCCGCCTGGGCCGTTTTCAGAGCGGCCACCTTAGCCTTTTCGGCTTCCACATCCTCCGCCAGCAGCAAGTTCTCCTCCCCTAGTTGGTCATACTTAACGACCAGGCTCTCTTTTTCAGCCATCAATTTACCAACATCCTCGGTCACGTGCAGAAAGTCCGCAGACAGCTTGTCATAATTATCGCTCAGGGTTTTATTCTCGGCGACCAGTTTCTCTTTCTCGACCTCGAAAGCCGCAAGCAGATCCTTTATCTTCTGATCGTTCTCCTCGACTATGGATTTCTTTTCGGCCAGCAGCTCCTCTTTCTCAGCCTCGAGCGCCTTCCACTGATCCCTCAGAACAATGGAACCCAAGAAAGCCTGTCATCAAAAACAAAAATAGACATGCAACATTAGACAAAAAAAAAAATAATAAAAAAAAAAAAAAAAAAAAATTTACCCGGAGCGCATCACTGCCGGCTTGCTCCATTAACGACGATAGCGGACGAGCAGCAATTTCTTCGGCATCCTTGAAGACTAGGGGCTTCAGAGCCGTATACCCCATCCTTAAAGCTTGGGGCTGCTCCAGCAATTTCCCTTTACACCGACCAATGTAACGGGTCATCGCGACCTCGTCCACCAACACCTTCTCGGGTCTGTCGAGAGCCTCATCCTCGACACCCATCACAACATCCACGGCACTCTCCTTGCCGACCTCCATTTCCACCCCCACGTCCTCCTCCAAATGATCAATCTCAGGGGCCCTATGCTCGATCTCTTCCTCAGTACGGATGGGCGAGAAAACGGGCAGATCTATCGGATCCTCGCTAGGGATAGGCGAGATGACAGGCAAGGTCATCGTACCCTCTCCCATGTTAGTCAAGAGGTTCATATGTCCGAATACATCGTCGATCGACCCCTGAAACACAATAATGCCCATAGACCGGGCAAGAGCGAGGATAACCAATGGAGAAGTCAGTAGCTGAAACCAGATGACTAATAAAACAAAGCACTAGAAAACAAAACGACAACAATCAAAAGCCAAGCAAATCAAAATACATATACACATACATCGCCCGGCGCAGAGACATCCTCGGAGGTATCCCCTTGGGAAGCAGCACACACCCCCTCGCCCGAGCCAACGTTAGCATCTTCCTCGGTAACCGATGTATCGGTTCCCCTAGCCCTCTTCGTCGTTTCAACGACAGGGTCAGATGCACGACGCTTAGAACGAACGGCTTTTTTCCCAAGCCGAGCAGCACTTCGAGCCCGGACCACCTTCAAGAATTCCTCCTCGGGCTCTTTAGGGATCTCGGGTGCAGGATTCCCCTTGGTCACCGACCCCATAGGGTAACCGAGCAGCATGGGCGCAGTACGACTCGCAGGATCCGGCATAGGTCCAGGCCCCCACCATTTCCAAAGAGCTAACAGAGCCTCTATATTGGGAGCGCCGAGGTCTGGCATAGTGGGAGCATTGGTAGCCGGTCCAGGAATCTGGTGTCCCGCACAACCCCATGCACCGGACGCGATTACAATACCAAGATTACGCTCTTTGTTGGTATCCGGCAAACCGATAACGAGCCGGCAAAAGGCACGCAGAGTCTTCAAATACGAGCTGCGACGCTCAAAGCTCAAACTATAGACTCCAAAGACGTCCTTCAGTTCAATCGGTATTCCGGACAAATCCGGTAGCCTTTGGATACCATTCAGAGTACGGTAACCATTTAGGGCCAGTTGGGCCGGAGTAATCTGCACGGCCTCAAAGAACGAAGCCACCCAGTTTGTAAAAGGCAGTCGAAGACCCCCAGTGAAGAATGCCGAAGAGCGCACAGCTACCTCACCGGCAGGAACAAATCCCAGCACCTCCTCGTCAGAAATAGGAAGCCGAATGTGTATGTTGTCAGGTATTCCGGCAAGCTCCTTAAAATCCTTTTCTACGAATGTGCCAACTTGGGCCACACTTTGGGTCAGAATTTCCTATCCAAACATCATCAAAAGTCCATCAATATACTAACCAAATACACAAACAAGAACCACATCAATATAACGAGCGCCACCCCCCCCCCCCACTCACATTAACCAGATACATAAGAATCATCAGACATATATAGACAACCTGAACCATATACCAACGCCACATCTATGACCACAACGACAAATCAAATACAACTCCTAAACAAGGGAAGGGGGGAGAACGAAAAATCACTTACAGTAATCATTATGAGCAAGCAAGTGAGAACAGCAGCAAGTCTTTCAACAATACCACGAAACCCTAGATCGAATTGCCGAACGCTTTTTCTTTTGGCGGGAAGAATATACTTTAGAGAGAGAGACAGATATTTTCTTCAGCGAATTTTATGATACAAACAACAGGGCTCACTTGGCACAATAAAAAGGAGTGGAGTTACAAAAAGAATAAAATAATAACCGTCCTTTCGTGTGACAGAGGTTTATTTTTTTCTAACCATACAAAAGTCAACAACCGCTGCTATTTGTGACATACAAACGCTCCAGATTTTGCCACGTCAAAGCATATCCCACTACCCAAGGCAGTTCACATCATTACACCTAAATAAACGGCCAGTGGACCCTACCACGAAAAACTTCCCACGTACGCTACCACTATTATCACACCGAGAATGTCCCCCGATAAAGTTCCTCGACCCCCAACCATTTCTTAACCAAAGGGCCTACCGAACAAGGTCGATGAAGACCGTTCCTAGCCTGACGACATGACGCGTCAAGTCTAACAACGCTCTCCGGGGGCATAACCAGGCACATTGTTCGGTATATGCTAGAAAAACATCAAATAAAATAGAATAGACAGAATCAAGTGCAAGACAAGTTTTATTCTTCCACAGAGGGGGAAAACACAAACAATACAACAGAAAAAGAAAAATTTTACAAGAAAATACACCCATCCTATTTTTCCGAACTATCCCCCATATCGACATCCTTCTTCGCCAAAAGTTCCTCCAGACGCTCCTTCTCCCTAATCAAACGAGAAATCGCCATCTCAGCCTGTTTTAAGGCGTAAGACTGAGACGCGCATTTTTGCTCGGCCTTGAAACGAGCAGTGCCCTCTTCATCCCAATATTGTTTAAATCTCCTCACTTCAGTCCGAGCACACATGAGATCATGTTTCAGCCATGACATCTCAATTTATTTTAGTTGAAGAGGAGTCAAATCCTCCTTCCCAAAACCAGGGGGACGAGGTAGCAAAAAAGTAGGCTCCTCTTCCATAAGGGCTTTCTTTTTGGAAGCGGACCTAGTGATGGGAGCCATCTCAAACAAAAGTAAGATAGAAGAAACAAATTATAAAACAAGAGAGAGAGGTAGAAATTGGTAATGAGATACAGGCAATAGGGAGCATTTATAGAGAATCAAAAGGCACAAAGTACGAAGCGTTACAATGGTTCACAAGACAGGCACGAGATACGAGAAGATACAACTGATTCATCAAATACAGAAAACAAAACACAAATTGAAAAAGGGGAAATACATAAGAAAACCAGCCCAATCTAAGGATCAAGGGGTGGAAAAATCGAACTACCAGACCGAGAGAAGGCAGAACGAGCTGAACAACTCAACCGAGCTTGGTAGGAGTCATTCATGGCGACCAAATTGTCATTCTCCGAGGAGAGCTCGCTGTTCTCCGTGGTAAGAGACCTGACGTGTTCCTCAAGCCGAGCATTCTTTACCATTATGCTAGCAAGGCCTTGAGGAGAGTTATCAAAATCATCTTGAGCATGGTCCCAAATCTCCTCGGCATCATACCAGGAGTTGGACATATGATTTCTCTGTGACAACAAGTGATCGAGCTAACGACTCAGTGCCGAAATCTCGGTCCATTTCACCGTCTCTTCGGCATGAGAGCCGAACAAGCTCAAGGCCAAAACGCCATACTCTTTCTCAAGCCTTGCCATCCGACTGCGGACCCGAGATACCTCAGAATCTAAGCCCTTCATCTGAGCATGATATCTCGCCACAGGTCCAGACATTCTGGGAAATTGTTATAGTACGGAAGAAAATGAGGGGCTGAGGGAGAAATAAGCAATAGAAGAAAAATGAGAGATGATAAACTACTAAAGAAAATAGAAGTACTTATAGAGCGAAGACAGCACGATCTTTCCCGACATGCTAGGAAGCATGCATATTCCTGACCTACTAGGGAGCATGCACCTATATTCGACAGTGATGGGGACATCTACTGACATCTGATACTACAGTACAGAAGGAAATAAAGACGAGATATTCAAAGATCTAGCTTCCCGACAAACAGCAAACCACAGGTGCAATATAAAAAGGAGTGCAAAAATAAAGGGGCAAAAATACTTTTCATTAATAAAGATGGGATATATCATTGTTTATTACATCCGAAAAGAAATTTATTACATCCGAAAAGAAAGTCTATTACATCCGAAAAGAAAGTCTATTACATCCGAAGAGGAAATCTGTTACATCCGAAAAGAAAATCTGTTGCATCCGAGATAAAGATCTATTACATCCGAGAAGAGCTAGTACAGAAGATCAGGCAAAGGATCAACTATATCAGCTGACCAAGTGAGCAGGAGACGCCAAAAAGAAAAAGTAAGAAGAAGAGTGCAAGAAAAGAAGAAGTGATAAGAAAGAAGAGTCGAAAAGAAAAATGATAAAAATCCTAGATGTAACACAAAACCCTTAGGATCACAGGGTTGATTGTTACATCATAGTGGTGCAAAAAAGAAGATGAAGAAAAAGAAAGAGGAGGCACAGAAGAAAAACAGATGAAAAGAAGAAAAAGAAAGAGATGGGAAAAGATGGGGAAAGGCAGGGAAAAATAAAAAAAAGAAGGGAGAAGGTTAGGGGAAAGTCGATCGGTATCGTTACAGAAGAAGCAATAAAAGGAAATACAATAAAAAACGATAAAATCATTTCGTGGAAGGGCCCGCTTCGTCATTTGGCTTCCTTTTCGACCGAGCATACACTTCCTTAAGGGCCAGCTTGTAAGCCCTCTTGGAAGCAAGCTGCCTATCTCTGGAGGCCTCGAGCTCTTTGATCCGAGCACGAGCGCGAATACTGTCGAGCAAAGACCCCTGGTGCTCCTTCTCCAGGGCATCCAATCGCTCGTCTAGTTCGGCGGCCCGACGAGCTTCCACCGACAGCCGGGCAACCCTCTTCTCGAGATAACGCACCTTCTGAACTTCCTCTTCAAGACGAGCAACATATTCAGGAAGATTGTCACCATAGTTTTCAAGAGGAAAAGCCATTTGTTCGTTAATAAAGAATGAATTGCATAAAGAATACAGGGACAGTCCCCTTTTATAGGAAGAAACAAGGAGTAGATCAAAGGTCATCTCGAAGAAATACAACCCCTTGAACTTCCCAAGAGCATTTACGGCAAATTAACCACAGTTCCAAGTCCAATGAGAGTCATCCAAAAAGATATCAAGAAGATGAACAGACAAGAACAAGGATAGGGAAATATTTTATTAATTTCAGAAACTTTAATTACAACTGAGGAGAAGACTCCGCATTCAAAAGAAATTACAACAAAAATCACAAAAGACTAATTATTTCGAGGAAGAGCCTTCTTCATCGTCATCCGAACTCGGTTTAGACCGAGCATGCAACTCCTTGAAGGCAAGCTTATAGGCCCTTTTCGCTATGAAGATATTAGGATAGGAAACATTAAATGGGCCCCCAGGGAACCGTGATAAGTCTATTGCGATTCTCTATGAAGTATTGGGAACGACAAGACCGAAGTAATATCCTCGACAGACCAAACATGACTCCCCTGACATGGAAACCACGCCGAGGAAGTCAGGGAGCACTTGATAGAACATAAAAATTAGACCCGAATATTCTATTCGGATAATAATCAACCCACTTTATAAATGGGTATCCAACGCTTGAATGGGTCATCTCATGCTTTTTATAGGAAATAAGGTATTGCTATCAAAAGCCCAATCCCAATCAAATGAGGACCCATGTCTGAAAAACCCCTGGGATGAAGACATTTGTCAACATCCTAGAAGGCATAGTTGCCTATAAATAGCCAACTACCCCTCCTAGAACCAGGACCATAATATCTATCCAAAAAATATAGAGAGAAGTTGAGAAAAGAGAGAAACTAGTCAAGGCTTATTACACCAAGAAATAAACCGAGCAGAGATAAAGCCGAGCACCGAATAAAAGGGGAGAAAGACCAAGAAGATAGATTAAATAGTCAAATCGAGCACAATTGTAAAATAGAGATACTAATCCGAGCAAGTGTAATAATCCGAATAAGGATAGTAATCCGAGCAATAATAAAGATCAGGAAGTGTCCATTATATACATTTGATTTACTATTATATTATTGTTGAAAAGCCTAACGCAACCGACCAAAGTTATGGATTTATCAACTTCATTTTACAAACTATTTACACATTATGGGGAAGCAGCTGGTAAAAAAATAAAGGAAACTGTTATTATTGTAGTTTAATATATGTATAATATTCACTCAGGGGTACAAACACCAATTCGTTTCAGAATTGATTCTTACAAAAGAAATAAGCAATACTAAATACTACTAATTCTAATTTGTCAAATCGGAAGACTGACCTGGGGATCACATCGCAACATAAGCCTAGCTGTTAAATAAAGTCCCAGTCAAGAAATATACATTAACAACAGGAGAGATCAAAAATATACAATACCCGAAAATCACACCGTAAATAGGCAAAAGAGAACCGATCCGTTACGGAACCGTTTTTGGGTCTACTCAACCCGACCTCGGTGGTTTTTGGGGCGGTTATGGTTCTCAACTCTATATCGTGGATCCGATCCGTATACCCGAATTATAGAACCGCGATATATACCCATATTTTAATATATATATATATAAACACACTAGTAATCGTGCCCCACGCGTTGCGTGTGCGGCACGTAACCCAATAAAAATATAGAAAATATGTATAGTTATTATATAAATAACATAATTTAATATTTAAAATAATTTTTGGTTGTTATAGAGGGATAAATAGTTTTATTAGTTTTTAGTTTTTATATTTTTATGTGAGTATGGTATTATTGTAATTAATATAAAAGTGTATGAGTAATTTTGGAAAAAAATGGCTAAATTGGGCAGACTCATTTGATTTGGGTTGACTTATTATAATAGAATTATATATTATTTATGTGCAACGAAAATTGGATAAATACACAAGAAATAACACAAGAAGAACTCGTATAATGGCGAGTGAAGAAAGATGAAACGTTTTTAAATATATGCGAAGACACGACTGAAGATTTAAGATTGAACAATTAATTTTTATACTTGTTTTGTTTTTAATTAGTTGACGCTCATTTTTTTTTTCTTTTATGTCTTGTGGGGTTTTTTTCTCTCCATATTTTTATATCTTTATCATTAATAATATAAAAATATGATTTTTTCCACCATTTAATAAAAAAATATTTGTTGTTATTTCAATTTTTACGATTTATTTTTAATTAAATCTATCTTTCTTAATAATTTAGTGAAATAATTAGTAATAAAATGGGTAATTAAGAAAATGAAAAATGCAACCATTAGTTTATAATGTTTAAGTGACTCTGTAATTACGTGATTCAGTAATCAACTAAACGCATTATTGACCAATATGAAGCAAAAAAATTGATGTAACTCATTATTTTATTTATTTTTAACAGGTAAGTTAAGAAATAATTTGAAAAAATATATTCAATATCAATATGTAAAAATAACATTTAGAAAATAACATCTAGAAAACTAGAATAAATTTTATGAATTTTGGTTATTTGGGTAAATAACCGCATCGAGAATCGTTATACTCATTACAAATACGGATATGGATCGGGTAAAATAAGTAAAAAAAATTATATACACCCGACCCGTAGATAATGAGCGAACCGTTAAAACCGTTATCCTAATAAAGAAAAACTGATGGATCGGGTCTGGTAAAATTGAGGAGACAGAAACAAAATGTTCAAAATAACAAGAGACTTAAATGAGAACAAGTACGGCGTAATCTTCTCTTCTGCACAATGATACAGATTTAGGTCAATACTTCTGCAGCCAATTAAACTACAAACTAGTCTGCTTAGCCTAATAAGGGACTTGTGCGCTCAATTTTTTCTTTTTTTATATATATACACGTAAATCAATTTTTAGTGTCCATGGCATATGTAGTTGGCACATCGTTGTAATGGGAGTGTCATCATATGCAGTGAACTCTCACATTCCTTGCCATAGTCTCATAATTGTAAGAGAAGTGAAACCAAAAACACATTGTCCATAATCTAGAATTTTGAGAGAGCAATACATCGAACTCTTGTGATATAGGAGTTCTACTAAATAGACCTTTTTCTGCATGACTAATAGTATGAAGACTAACAACTTGGTCGATAATATGAACAAGTTTTGCAATGAAATTCAGATCAACAATCAATACATGTGTTAGCACTAATCTAAAACCACATTTCTTATTGTATTATGAATTGAGCATGATTTCTAGTTTTGCTCAGATGTTGCACTCTAAACACACAAGCACATTGTAAGGGGGCTGACGAAGGCACATCTAGTCCAATTTTAAACTTCAAATGATAAAACTAAACAAGACCTAAGACCCAACCACTCGGTAAAATCCACTTCCTCAGAACCTATGAGTATTTTTAGTAAATAATTTAAGTTAATATATCCAAGCCTAAACTAGAAAGATCATGTTTTCCTTTAGAGTATATATTGTTAGCTCCAAATTACAAGTCTACTGTACCATATTTGTTTGTCATCATATTGCTAAAAATATATTGAGTTAACTTATATTGAACTCTTATTATGTTAACAGTTAATGCGTAACACGTTTGTTAAGTTATGGTTAAATATAGGCTGAAGTTATAATTTCAGTTATAACTGAAACTGACGGACAAATTAATTGACGATCAAGTCAAATATTTCTAGAAGGTCTACAAACGTAAGCAGCAAGTCAAGAAAATTTCGTGCAATCTCAGAAGATTAGATTGAAGAGAATGAAGAGATTTATTTGTTGGATTAGAAGACTTGAAGAAAAAAAAAGAATCCTAGTAAAAGAAGTAAATAGAGAAAAAAAAAGAGTTTGGATTTTTATACTACACTTTTTCTGAAAAAACGCGCAAACCGTACATTAAATTTACGGTTTACAGAAATTACATGCAAACCGTACATTTAATATACGGTTTGCAAAAATACATGCAAACCGTACATTAAATGTACGGTTTGCATGTATTTATTATTTATTTTTTTTGTGTAATTTCAATTTGTAAAATAGGAAAAATATATAAAATATGCAAATCCATAATTCACTTAGCTATATATAATTGTTTGTTGTTTGTTTATATTAATTATAAAAATTATAATAATTATTGATATTTGTCCCATTTTTGCATTATTTTATTTTTTTTTGTAATTTCAATTTGTAAAATAGGAAAAAATATATAAAATATGCAAATGGATAATTCACTTAGCTATATATAATTTTTTGTTGTTTGTTTATATTAATTATAATAATTGTTGATATTTGTCCTATTTTTTTTTTTTATGTGTTTGGTTAATTTCAATTGTTGATAATTGTTGATAATGTGTTTGGTTATGATTAAAAAATTGAATTATGATTGTTTGGTTTATGATTAAATGTTATTGGTTATGATTAAAAAATTGAGTTATTATTGTTTGGTTTATGATTAAATGTGTGTTTGGTTATGATTAAAAAATTGAGTTATTATTGTTTGGTTTATGATTAAATGTGTGTTTGGTTATGATTAAAAAATTGAGTTATTATTGTTTGGTTTATGATTAAATGTGTGTTTGGTTATGATTGTTTGGTTATCATTAATTGGTTATAATTGAGTTATCATTGTTTGGTTATCATTAATTGGTTATCATTGAGTTATCATTGTTTGGTTATCATTAATTGGTTATCATTGAGTTATCATTGTTTGGTTATCATTAATTGGTTATTAATTGGTTATTTTATCATTGTTTGGTTATCATTAATTGGTTATGTTATCATTGTTTGGTTATCATTAATTGGTTATTAATTGGTTATTTTATCATTGTTTGGTTATCGTTAATTGAGTTATATTTGGTTATCATAGTTAGGATGGCAGACCCAGGTCCACATATTAAAGGCAGGTTGGGCATTTTACGACAGACCGGTCACATTTCTAATCAGACTTGGGATGCTGGAAGAGAAGCGGGTAGAGGGGATGCCAATAAGATTAGGGTTTATAATTATAGTTGGCAGATACCGACGCCGGAAAGGGTAGTTCAAAATATGATTAGGGCTGGATTTTACGGTATTCACACTATAGGTAATTATACCGTAGACCGAGGCTTGCTTACAACCTTAGTTGATAGGTGGCGTGATGAGTCGCACACGTTCCATTTTGTCGGTGGAGAATTGGGGATATCTTTACAAGATGTAGAGATTATGCTTGGTCTCAGGGTTGATGGTCTTGCTGTTACCCGGTCGGAACGGAATGACACCAAGGCGAGCAGGTTGGATATGGTAGAGAGTTTGTTGGGTGTTAGACCGGCTGCCAATCAAGTCGATACAAACTGTTTGACAGTTAGACTTGATTGGATGTTACACACATTCGGTGAATTACCCCCCAACCCTAGTGAGGAGCGTTTGCTATATCAGTCTAGGGCTGCCATGTTATTATTACTGGGGGCACATGTGTTTTCGGATAAGAGCAGTGATCAGATTCCACTCTGGCCTCTGCCATTTCTGGAGAATTTTGACACTTATGCTGAGTATAGTTGGGGATCAGCTCTTCTGGCCTGGTTAGAGGCTAATCTATGCAGGTTGGTACGTTGTAAGGCAAACGGAGTAAGCGGGGGGGGGAGATGTTTCTGGATATGTGGGCGATTACCAGACTACTGCCGGTTAGACCATGTGAAGAGCTGCCGGAAGATATCGAGCCACCTGAGGCCTGGCCTAGGTTCCCCCTCGGTTACAGGTATGATATTATTTAGTTTTTGTATTGGATTTGTGTTTTTTTTTATTGTGTCATCTATCATTTACTTAGCTTCCGGTTATATTTATTGTTTATCGGGTTTTGTTTGTATATTACAGATTGAAGATTTGGAGGCAAACTAACCTTACGCCATATGTCTACGGACATAATGTGATGACGACCTACGTTACGACCCAAGAACTTACACTAGGGCTTCAAGTTATCGGCGTCCCGACGAAAGAGGCAGAGGGCAAGGCGAATCTAGTAGCGGTGGGCGTAGCCGGGGTAGAAGATAGACTGGAGGTCGACCCCTGACTACAGATCAGGGTCCGGGTCCGAGTTCAAGCGGTCATGGTCGTCGTGCTTCTTTTGCTGGGTCGGAGTACGTTCAGGATGATGTTCCGTTCGATTATCATAGTCAACATTCAACTGACAGTTGGAGTCGCGGATTAGCACTTACATCCCACGAGCGTGCTCCGTATCCAGAATCGCAGCATCGACAGAGACGGTGTACGGAGCTAAACGAAATCAAAGAGTCTGCTGAGCCGTCATCGGATAGATTAACATCGGCGGGAAAGATGCTCCCTACGTCCAACTTTAAATCATTTAGTCGTTACAAAAAAAAATAAATGCACATTTGTGTGGTTTGTAAATGTTTTTTGTATTTGATTTTTATGTTTGATTTGTAAGTTTTATTCCTAGCTGAGTTGGAATTTTATAAATTCGTAAGTTTAATTTGATTTGTATGTTTGATTTGTACGTTATAAATTCGTAAGTTTAATTTGATTCGTATGTTTGATTTGTATGTTTGTACAAAATATTCTGTATTTTAATTAATATGACCAATATTGAGTTTTTACAAACCCTAAACCCTAAACCCTAAACCCTAAATCCTAAACCCTAAACCCTAAACCCTAAATATTAAACCCTAAACCCTAAATTACAAACCCTAAATTACAAACCCTAAATCCTAAACCCTAAATTACAAACCCTAAACCCTAAATCCTAAACCCTAAACCCCTAAACCCTAAATATTCTGAAAAATACATACAAACCGTACATTTAATGTACGGTTTGTACAGATTTCAAACAAACCGTACATTAAATGTACGGTTTGCATGTATTCTGTGCAAACCGTAAAATAAATGTACGGTTTGTACCCCTGATTTAAGCAGCGTCATTTTACGAATGTACTTTTTGCACTGAATCACCGTTAATAACGTAAAAAAAAACAACTACAAACCGTAAAAATAATCTACGGTTTGTAGTGTAAATGACATTGGATACCATATCTATCAAAATAATTGCGACAACACCTTATCACTTTTGAATTATTATGATTTGACAACCCTATCCGAAAATGACTACTCAATGCATTATTAAAGTTTGGAAATGACTACACCAAAAAAAACACTACAAACCGTAAAAGTAATCTACGGTTTGTAGTGTAAATGACATTGGATACCATATCTATCAAAATAATTCCGACAACACCTTATCACTTTTGAATTATTATGATTTGACAACCCTATCCGAAAATGACTACTCAATGCATTATTAAAGTTTGGAAATGACTACACCAAAAATAACACTACAAACCGTAAAAGTAATCTACGGTTTGTAGTGTAAATTAACACTATAAATATGGCTCAATTTTGCCAATTCTAACAAACCCTAAAATCAAACACAAACACATTTTAGAAATCTCTAAAAAAATACTCATTTCTCCCCAAAAAAATATATAAACAAACACTTTTTGAAAATGAATTACAACTATGGTTATGACAACAACCAATGGAATAACAACAATGCGAATTCATCCAGTGGCTCAAATGATGCGCTAACTGATTATTCAGAGCACTTTGAAGTTGATGAATTGACTTGGGAAACAATGGATGAAATGCTTGCTGATCTTGCTAATGTGGCTGGAAATTGGGGTTTCATTCTTACGATTCATAGGTCTGGAGGGGGTGATGGGAGCAGAACACCGTATGTTGATATTGTGTGTGATAAATCGGGGGTTTACGAAAAAAAAGAAACCATCTTCCGTAAATTCAGGTACAAAGAAAAAAGATTGTTCATTTTTCATTAAAAGTTACGTAGTTAATGGTGAATGGATGTGTCACGTAGAAAATGGACAACATAACCACCCACCTCCAACTTACCTCCAAGGGCAAGCACGACGTGCTCGTTTAACCCAAGATGAAAAAGATTCCTGACAATGTATCAAACACTAAAACGATACATAATTTTTTGGCTGGACTGAAATTTAAAGAACGAGATGGTAGAAACCCGATACAGGAACTGTTTAATTTGTTGGATTGACATCGGTACACGTTCTACTATAATATGAACCCATCAACCCATTGCCTTGAGAACTTGTTTTTTGCACACCCCGATTCTATAAGGATGTTCAAAGCTTTTCCTGATGTCTTGTTAATGGATAGTACATATAGGACAAACCGTTTTAATATGTCATTTCTAGAAGTCGTAGGAATGACATCAACGAACCAAACATATTGTTTAGGTTTTGTCTTCATGAGTGATGAGACAAAGGAAAGTTATATATGGGCATTGGAAAATTTTAAAGTTACATTGGAGGGTTGTATACTACCTAGGGTGTTTATAACCGACAGGGAAATGGCCTTATCAAATGCTTTATCCGTTGTTTTTCCCGATTCTCATCATATTTTGTGCACTTTTCATATTGCAAAAAATGTTTTGAAAAACTACCGTAAAAAGATCCCTGACGAGGAGTGGCAAACGTTTCTAGATAATTGGGGTTTATTGGTTGATTCTGAGTCGATAGAGGAGTACAATCATAACCGAGCTTATTTCAATTCCTCTTACAAATCGTACCCTGCTGTGATTAAGTATGTAGACAAGATTTTAAATGATTATGCTGAAAATTTTGTTGCATGCTATACCAACCACACAACACATCTAGGTAACAGAACTAGCAATCGAGCCGAACAACAACATGCTAAGCTGAAAAGATTCCTTTCCATAAATACTGGCACGCTTGAAAATGTCTGGGTAGAGGTGAATAGAATTCTAGAAAAACAGTTTGAGGATATTAAGATGAAGTTGGATAAATGCAAGTCTTATTTTCCACATTCTGAACGAACACCTCTATTTATAAATCTTAGGTCGTATATCACACTCTATGCCTTTGATTTATTATTTCAAGAACACAAAAAATGTAGTGCCCAGGCTGATGAGAATTGTTCTTGCGGTTTCAAATTTTCTCACGGTTTACCTTGTCATCATATTATGAGTGAACATATTTTATTCGGGAAGCCTCTTCCTCTAGAATATATTCATCCATTCTGGAAAAAATTAGACGTAATTGATGATAATGGGAACACCGATGATTATGGGGTAGAGGGTGATCTAGAAGAGTTTAAAAGTGTTTATGCTAGCAAAACTAATGTTGAAAAACGGCGTATGAAAACACAACTCCGAGAGATAACCGTACCAGCTAGAACATCCATCAGTGACCCCAAAGTGAGACAAAATAGGGGGAGACCTAGAAAGGGAGACAAATCTAGTAAGAGAGATAAGTCGGGATGGGAGTATGTGGAGGAACAGAGTGCTGGTGCTAGTAAGGACAAGGGCAAAGGTAAGGCAGATGAAACACCGGAGGTAAGGGTAAACCCAACCAGGAGGCCGCGAAATCAGAACCCTAAACCCACCCCCAATAGGCCAACCTTCCTGTACAGTGACCAAATATGGGTCATGTTAAATAGTTACATCGAAACGGTTTATGATGTCCGTGGGGATGGTAACTGCGGGTTCCGGGTACTTGCAAATGTTACGGGTAAACAGCATGGGAAAGATGATTGGTACGCGGTAAGATGTGAGTTGTTTCAAGAGCTGCAGCAAATGAAAGGTGTTTATTATGAGGTGTTTGATAATATTGACTTTGAAGCTTACCAGTATAATTATATTTTATCAAGTTAAAATTTTTATCATGCTACAAATCCCGCACCTTCTGACAAATGGATGAGATTTCCGGCTTATGGGTTTTTAATTGCTTCTCATTATAATATGCCAATTGTATTGTTGTCCTTATGGCAAAATAATAATGGAGGGGTAAACGTGTGGAATTCCACTTTTTTACCTCTTTATACTGGTCCGCCTCAGGTAACGACAAATTATATCCCGACTGTAATAGTGTTCGTCAACGGTTGTCACTATGCTCAGGTTATTCCGAAAGAAGAAGGGATCTTCCCAATGCCAGGAATTATAGCACGGTGGGAACAAACACGCACTGAGGCAGCTGCGCCATGGAAGGAACTTTTTCGACCAAATTTCAAGTTATATATGGCGCTGGAAAAGCAATCGGGAAAGCAAAAAACAAATGAAGAAGAAGCTATAGACCTAACTCCATAATCAGTTTTTTATTTTTAATTTTATGTAAATTACTATTTTTTCCAATTTGTTGTAAATTTATATGATGTAAACAAATGTTTAATAAATTTGTTTTATGAAATTTAGTTCATGTTTGCATATTGAGTTAATTTCTTTTATGAAATTTATATAATTTATGATTGTTTCATTCAAGAAAATTAACGATTGACACCAAATTGACGACTTAGTTAATGTTTCATATTGCGTTATACAAGTGTTAAAAACAAACAAAAAAACTTCTCAAAAATTGACGATTTAGTTAATGATTCAATAAATATCAACTTATACAATTGACAAAATATAACATGAACCAAAAATATAAAATTTATCAAATCAACTTTTTTTGTGTAAATTTGTGTAAATTTTGTGTTTATTTTGAGAGTTTGTTAGAATATTGGTAATTTATTTTATGTAAAATTTTAAAAATAAGGCATTTAGTTTTTTTATTAAAAAAATCATATTTAATTTGAAAAAGATATTCTATAATTAATATAAACAAACAACAAACAATTATATATAGCTAAGTGAATTATGGATTTGCTTATTTTATATATTTTTTCCTATTTTACAAATTGAAATTACAAAAAAAAAAATAATACAAAAATGGGACAAATATCAACAATTATTATAATTTCTATAATTAATATAAACAAACAACAAACAATTATATATATCTAAGTGAATTATGGATTTGCATATTTTATATATTTATCCTATTTTACAAATTGAAATTACACAAAAAAAAAAAAAAAAAAATACATGCAAACCGTACATTTAATGTACGGTTTGCATGTAATTTCTGTAAACCGTAAATTTAATGTACGGTTTGTGCATTTTTTCAGAAAAAGTGTAGTATAAAAATCCAACCTAAAAAAAAATACTTTCTATTTGATTAAGATTAAAATTTTTTATAAGACTATAAATAAACCTATTTAGACTCTAATATTTTATTTCTCTACATCATAAATTATACAGCAAATATAGAGAGAGACTCACGAAATATTAGAGAGAAAATATTATTTTTTAAGAGAAATTCGTGACGGGATATCATTAGATATTGAGAAGTGTTAGCTAGGAGCAATAGTTTGATAGACAAATACTAGTGAGACAGTCATTAAGTATTGTAAGACTTGAATCTACTATTGTAAGCTTGACAATATCAATAAATATTGGGTGAGTGTCTCGGAGACGTAGATGTGGTGAGCACATCGAACTTCGTAATTAAACGTCGTGTGTTATTTACTATTCTGTCAGAACTCTTCAGTTATAACTGAAACAGAATCTCGGTTATAACTGAAACGCGTAACAGCATTCAGAACATTAGTTAAACGTATTTTTCATATATATCCTCCAACATTTATCCAAGTCAATTTTTTTTTTAATTATAAATAATTTTTGCGTTTTGCAGGATGTATGTAAGGTATGTCCTACTTGGTAAATACTCCAATAACTAGTCTCTCTGTTTAAAATCACAAGTACAGATCTTCAAATTAAGAAATATACAGGTTTATTGGTTTATCCTTTCATTTTAATAGCAACAGCGTGCCCAAAGTATTTTCAACTAATTTTGCCAGTTACTTGTACAAGTTTTATTTATCACCTCCCTGTCCTGTCCCCTGGTGGCCTGATCAATATGATAGTGGTTGATAAGAATTTGGAAAGTATATATGATTGATGCACAAACAATTATGTTAATATAAACTCTGAACAGGCCTATGTGTCAATCTTGACATTGTCAATTTTCTTGAGCTATTGACTATTAATGTAAATAGAAAGTTTCATCGTGAAGAAAAAAAAATCTTAATCTATATGAAAAAGTGATTGCATAAAATACGTACTGTCAGGGTTGATACATCCGATCGATAGAGCAAGAATCATAGCAGTTCACCCCTTGAGATTCAACATTCTCCAATGCATGATATGAAATTAACAAAATAACCAAACCTAATATCATCGTCGTCTTCATATTTTAACACTCTATTTGTCTCTCTTCAAATAATTATTTTGCTTTTGGTGTTAGATTTCTATACGGAGTATAAAGGGATAATTCCCTATAAGTAACTCATAGCAAATTATATTCCTCCTAAATATTTTGATAATTTCACATTTTATCATAAGTAGGACTTTTTATACTATATGAGTTTTATTAGTAATTGATTTTTTAAAAAAATGAAAAAAATCACAAAAAATCATAAAAAATCACAAAAAATCACAAAAAATCATAAAAAATCATAAAAAATCATAAAAAATCAAAAAAATTATAAAAAATCACCAAAAATTATTAAAAAAATCACCAAAAATCACCAAAAATCACAAAAAATTATTAAAAAAATACAAAAATCACAAAAAAATTATAAAAATTACAAAAAAAATAAAAAATTACAAAAAATCAAAATGAATTACAAAAAATCAAAAAAAATTACAAAAAATTACAAAAAATTACAAAAAATCACTAAAAATCACAAAAAATTACAAAAAATTACAAAAAATCACAAAAAATCACAAAAAATCACAAAAAATCATAAAAAATCACAAAAAATCAAAAAATCACAAAAAAATCACAAAAAATCACAAAACATTATAAAAAAATAACAAAAATCACAACAAATTATAAAAATTATAAAAAATACAAAAATCACAAAAAAAAGAATTATAAAAAAATTAAAAAATCATAAACTTTTTAAAAAATTACAAAAAATATATAATTTTTTTTTGTCAATATAACACTTTTTATACCGAAAAGTGATTTTTTTTTATACAAAAAAATGGTTTTTCCATGATAAATGTGCCTTTTTTTAATCTAAATGAGCTGAAAGTGCATCTAGTTCAGTCAAAAATACATATAATTCAGTCAAAAGCGTATATAGTTCAATAAAAGTGCATATAGTTCAGTCGAAAGTATATATAGTTAGTCAAATATGCATAAAATTGAGTCGAAATTGCATTCAATTCAGCTGAAAGTACATCTAGTTCCGTTAAAAGTGCATACAATTCAGTCGAAAGTAAATATAGTTCAATAAAAGTGAGTATACATATAATTCAGCTAAAAGTGCATCTGGTTCAACTGAAAGTACATCTGGTTCAGTTTAAAGTGCATCTAATTTAGTGGAAAGTGCATATAGTTAAGTCAAAAGTGCATATAGTGTAGTCAAAAATGAATATAGTACAATCGAAAGTGCATATAGTTCTGTTAAAAATGCATTTGATTCAACTAAAAGTGCATCTGGTACAACTGAAAAGTGCATATGGTTCAGCTAAAAGTGTATCTGGTTCAGCTAAAAGTGCATATGGTTCAGACAAAAGTGCATCTAGTTCAATAAAAGTGCATATCGTTCTGTAAAACCTACATCTGGTTCACCTAAAAGTGCATATGGTTCAGTTGAAAGTGCATATGGTTCAACTAAAAGTGTATCTGGTTCAGCTGAAAGTGCATATGGTTCAGACAAAAGTGCATCTAGTTCAATAAAAGTGTATATCGTTATGTAAAATCTGCATCTGGTTCAACTAAAAGTGCATCTGGTTCAGCTGAAAGTGCATATAGTTCAACTAAAAGTGCATCTAATACAGTCGAAAGTGAATAAATTTCAATAAAAGTGATTTTTTTTGTGATTTTTTTCATTTTTTGTTTTATAATTTTGTGATTTTTATAATTTTTATAATTTTTTATAAATTTTTTATAAATTTTTATAATTTTTTAATAATTTTTTTATAATTTTGTGATTTTGTGATTTTTTTTTTCATTTTTTTTCATTTTTTGTGATTTTTTTTATTTTTTTTGTAATTTTTTTTAAAATTTTGTGATTTTTTGTGATTTTTTCATTTTTTATAATTTTTTTGTGATTTTTTTATTTTCCTTGTGATTTTTTTTATTTTTTTTTATTTTTTGTGATTTTTGTGATTTTTTTTATTAAAATACATTTTTTTTTTAATTTTTACAATTTTTTGTGATTTATTTTCATTTATTTTGAGATTTTTTGTATTTTATATAATTTTATATGTTTTTTTTCCATTTTTTATGAAATATGTGTATAACGTTTTGGTAAATAAATTAAATAATTAAAAAGTGGTACCTATAGGGAATATGAAATTATGGAGGTACATAGGAGAAATATAATTTCAAAAATGGTAACTATTGGACATTAATTCGAGTATAAATATAGAGCTCATGGGGAATAGGACATATTTTGAAGTATTAAAAAAACTTATCTTTAGGTAAATGTGCATGGGCAGACCTCGTGACCCTACAATTTACGAAAGTGAAATGCCCACCAAAGTTGAGAATTGACCGAACGGGTCGGAGGATTGCCGTTAATAACATTAACAATTACCAAAATAAAAAAAAAAAAAATCATACTTTACATGCTTTTCTTGCGACTTTAATGGAAATATTTAAAAAAGTAATAAGTGACTATATAAAAAGATGCTAATGAACGACGCATGAATACGGGGACCGGTGTCTATATGACAAGACTCAAACATGTTAAAATTTAAAAATATAGGACGTAACTTGGTCTGGACACTATACTTAATAAATCATATAACTATATTTTATATATGTGCCACATTTTCCACTTAACGAAACAACAATATTTGTCATACGTGTGATAGTTTTTTTTTGTGTAAAGTTAAAATTCGTGTTGTTATGAAAGTATACTATCATAAATTTTATAACTGTGTTATTCTGATCGAAGTGTTATGAAACAATAGGTTAATTTACGGTTTTCATATAAACCTACATTTGGAGAACTTTAGAAAGTTCATATGTTATAATTTCTTCTTTTCTCCCTTCATATATGTTTAGGTAGTGGTATGCTGTAATCATTCTATTGTGTCTACTCTTCTCTCTCTCTAAAATAAAAGCTCCCTCTGTACCCTTAACTCTAGCCATCGCCTGCCTAGGAGTAGGGGAGTAGGGTGGTGCTTCGTCTCCCCTCTATCCCCGGACTTCATAAGATGGTATTCCGATCACGTCTCCCTCTTGGATCCGGACTCATTTTCGGATCTTTTTTCCTTCTCACACTTTTCTCTACCTTACTGTTTCAAAAAATTAAAATAATATAAACCAGGAACCCCAATTGACTTGCTATTTACCATTGACTTTGTACTCCTAAATGATTTACCCTCTCTGTAATCAGGATGTTTTCCCTGATGTCTTAGTCTCGTTCAAGTCTACAATAAGAATGGATGAAGTCAAAGTTTCTGCAGTATATATATATACAAAACAAGTTTCATCGGGTTGAAGTTTGCTACATTATCGCTATCCGCACGGTGAGATCTACCATAGCTTTTTTTAAATAACTACATGTGATAATTAAAACTCAACGGGACGGTGAGCAAAGCTTTAGCTAATCAGTATCTCAATTCCCAAATATGAAGGATAAAGATTCCCTTAACAAATACCTAGCTAGTGCTTAATAGAGTTCATAACATAAAATCAGAGTGCGACAGCACGTCCACCAAATCTAACTTTTTCTGAATCAAAACATTTCAGAATATTCCTATGGTTTCTACTGAAAATTAGGAAGAAAAACATTCCTATAGTTAATTATGTGAGCTACAACCTCCAACCTGGTAAATAAACTTCTAAATTTTACATGCAACTTTTATAACTCTACTAAATTTCCTAAAAAATCGCTATATCAAAGAAAGTATATATCTAAATTTGAGCATTCACACTAATCTTCTAGCCTCTTCTTTCTTGACAGTTTTCCTCTGGTTTTTCATCAATTATAGTTTCTTCTGAAGATTCAAAATCAAAATATTCACCATATGATACCGCTGAAATACCATTCTGTAAACTAGCATTGCTTGTGGTACTTAGAGCAAGTTTGTTATCTTCACTAGATTTTGTTACTATGATATCTATCTTTCCGGACTTCTCTGCTTCCTGTGTGGGCACTAGTTGAGATAGCTTCTTCAGCTCTTTTCCCTTTCCCCATAAGACCATGTATAGTCCGCACACTATTACTCCAGCTCCTAGCACACTATCAAAATTACAGCGACATAAGCAAAATTAAAATCATCCCAAATTCAATAGAGTAAAATAGTATCTCGAATTTTCATCATCATGTAAACACGCCTAACATAATCAGGGACGAAACCAGAATTAAATGTGTGTATTTGCCAAAATTAATAAAAAACGCATAATATTTTCAAAGTATAAAACCGGAAAAGCCGGATTTTTATACCTTTTTTACCCTCTTTTCTTATTTTTTTTAATTTTATTTTCTTAATTAAAATGCATTTGATTTCTATTTTTTTTCTTTTCGCACAATTTCGACTTTTCTTTTCAAACTCCAAAAAAAAACCCACAACAGTAATGCCACATGCAGTCATGTATAGATATATACGAACAATTAAATATCTATTATACAATTTCATTATATTCACTTCAATTAAAATAAAAACTACCAATTTTTTTTTATTTATAAATTTTGTTTGCACTCGTCACTACTCTAATTATTATTTTTGTTTAATTTTTTTAAACATGTGTGTTACGTGCCAACCTGATAAGTTGGCGTAAAATGTCTTTTATAATCGCTTGCATATGTTAATTTTTTAAGTATTATTTACATATTATCAGCACATACAAAATTATGTTATGTTATTGCACTAACAATATATAATTTTGGGATGTGATGCCAAAAAAAATATTTAAGGCGTTGCCAGAATACCGTATATATAAATTATTATGAAAAATATTAATAAAAAAAATTATTTTTCGAAATTGTCGGGTTGACGCGGAAACCCCTGGTCATATGGAGGTGCCGCCCCTGAACATAATATCGCAAGGGGCGAAGCCAGGATTGGTTTATGTGGGGTGCCAGAATTTACATAAACTACAAAATTAAGTCAAATAAAAAAAATGATTGGCGTCAAATCATTGATTTTAACATATTTTAGTGAAAATAAATGGTCAAAAGTTAAAAGAATCGTAATTTTCGGAATTATAAAGGGTGCCGTCACATCTGATGACATGTACTCAGCTTCCCCTACAAATCTACATCATCTAATTATATGGCTTCATGTATGTAAATACACAAACAGATATACCTTCCTACATGTAACTTCTCATTCAATACCAAGGACCCAGCAATTGCTACAAGCACGAGCATCAAAGGGTTAAAAACCGAGACAAACAAGGGACCCCTCATTTGTACACACCAAGCTTTCAAGGTGAACGTTACTCCTGAACCCACTATTCCCTGCAAAATAAACACTAAGCAAATATAACCGAAATTATTAAATTAAACATAATTTTCACAAAGACCCGAAACCTTTTCTAGAAGGCTCATATGGCATTACAAATATATGTAAACACGACCATACCATACCGTATAAGAGACACTGAGGAGTCTGATGTCCCATCCCATTTTCCACCGGCTCCAATTGGATCTCTCCATACAAAGTGCAAAAACAATGGCCTGGATTGATCCCATGATCATCATCAAAGCTGTGCTCGAATACGGACAAGGATACTCTTTCAACATCTTTGCCTGGGCAAAAAAAAGTAATCAAGCAAATAAACCATTAGAAGATTTGATATGTCATGCTTCAGCACACTATCAGTATCATGGGTCTAGAACATAAGCTATGCAATTACCCTATATTTCCATTTAACTTCAACATAGAAGACTCACTTTTCAGGATACATATTGTCATCAAATGGTATTAATTGAACGAAAAGTTGATGCAGTATCTATATACTAATAACTTTTGAAATTCATATACTAGATCTATGTACTGAAATTCTGCACATATATCTTTCGTATAAGTAATAAATTCAAAACCGATTCTAGTAATTTGTTACATCTTTGAAGAAATTTTATAATAAAAATCATATCGATACCACCCTAGGAGATAGAATTTAATAAAAGAAGTAAAGAAATAAGCATCTTGTCCTCCACACACCGATTTTATATATTTTTTTTCTCCATGAACTTATTTCTTTTCGTTTTAGTATCCCCAACTTTCACCTTTGTGTCCTTCCTACTATACTTGTCGCACGATTTAGTACCATGCCATAAAATGTTGGATGAAAGCATGTCGTGGCAGTGACGCCATCATTGCCATGCATTTTCGTTGGAGAAATTAGCCTTATTGTCATTTTCATCATTGCCATGTCATCATTTTAACCAACACTTAACGGTGGGTGACTAAATCGCGAGACATAATAGAGTAACAGATACACAACGAGATATGTTTACTCGAGGGGATTAGAGCAAAAATGATTGTACGAAGAGCGGACAAAAGCATATAAACCCCTCCATTCAGGAAGAAAATAGAATCAGTCCAACAATTCAAAATGTAAAAGTATATACTACAATAAAATGTTAGGATAACAAGAGAGACAATGTTGCTATCTTGATTAAAGTGAGTATTGCTAAATTTAGCAAGAGTGCACCAACATAATATGCTGCTAAATTTACAAACTCTATATATAAGTGTATGCAGTTTATCAGTTGAACTATACACGCATTATAACCTGCACTGTATACAATTCATCTGGAACCTTATAACTTGAACTTTTTTAACGATATCAGTCCAACCGAATTTATAACATGGACTAGATACATGTTATAACTTGAATTACATAATATTTTTAACTTGAACTATATGTATGTGTTATGGAAATGAACGTGAATGTATACATATTTCTACCCTGATTGTATACAAATGTGTATATGAAGTGTATACAAATATTTAACAGAAGTATATACAAATGTTTAGTAGAAGTATTTAAATATGAACCTGAAGTGCATACATGTGTAATAGAAGTGTATACATAAGTGTTTCTTAACTGGAGACAAATGTATAACTAAAGTAAAAATACAGTTTATAGTTTATACCATGTTACTAATTATACATGTTTATGCTATCATGTACTATCCACCAAACAAACATGGGCAAAATGTATACACATGTGCATATGATGATATGAAATGTATACACAAGTATACACAGGAGGGGGGAATAATTTATAAACCTATGTTTTTATTGTGTTTTGTTAACTAAAGTCCACCAAAGTGTATATAGTACAAAAATCCGTTAGAGTAATGGATATGTTTTTTAATAGCGATATAACGTTTTAAAATAAAAATATATTAGAGGTAAAAATATTTGAACCCACGACCTCTATCACTTAAAACAAAAACTAATCCACTAGACTAGTACTATAAGTTTAAATATTTACATTATATATTATATATCTAAAACAGATACATACATATATATATATATACATATACATACATATATATATACATATATATATAACTTACCTGGACGGGGTCTATGAGTGATCAGTAAGACTCATGGCCTAGGTTGATGACCTCCATTGCACTTAGGAGGGGTGTCTGCCTAAGATTAGCCGAAGTGGCTAAGTCTATGTCATAATTTGTGTTAGCGGGGCCTGCGTTCGTGCGGCCTCTACCCAATTCTAGTAAAAACTAACCTTAATTTTTGTAATCGAAATGCTGTTATGTTGCATTCTGTTGTAAGGAGTTCAATAGTCTGCTTTATAAAAGCAAAAGATATCATAAATACTAAGTCATTTAATATACATATATATATATACATATATACATATATATATATACATATATATATATATACATATATATATATATGCTTGAAAATAAGTCGGAAAAAATATTTTTTAATTATTGTTCTGGACTAAGGGGGGCGCTTGACCCCCCTTGCACACACAAGGGCTCTTCCATGAGTAGACCTGAAGTAAGTGTATTCATGTGTACTTGAAGTGTACACAGTGACGGAGCCAGAAATTATGTTCAGCGGGGGCACGCTTAAAACATAAGTTAACTATTTTTTTAATAGCTAAAAAACGATTGTAAAGATGGAATTTTTTTTTTGTTAGAATAAGGATACCATTACAAGTCTTTAGTTTTGCTATTGAACATGTTTGTATCATACGCGAAAATTAATCCATTAGAATTCCTTTTTTTCTAAATACATTCTTGAAGAAACCAAAAATATGTGTAATGATTTTAATAACTATTTTGGTCTAAGCAAGAAATTACTAGTCAATAATGTAATAAATAAGAGAAATTATAAATTAATCTGTTATTAAATACGTTAATGGTAGAAACCAGGGGTGGACCCAAGGGGTGGCTGGGGGTAGCGGTGGCCACCCGACGACGATTTTTATTTTTTTTTGATGTGTAATTTAAGTTTTTCTAAGACATGTACATTGATAGTCCTTCTAATTAAACAAAAGAGTTGTTGGTGTAGTGATAAAATTGGATTTAAACCTATGTTTTTAATGTGTTTTGTTAACTAAAGTCCACCAAAGTGTATATAGTACAAAAATCTGTTAGAGTAATGGATATGTTTTTGTAATAGCGATATAACGTTCTAAAATAAAAATAAATTAGAGGTAAAAATATTTGAACCCACAACCTCTATCACTTAAAACAAAAACTAATCCACTAGACTAGTACTATAAGTTTAAATATTTACATTATATATTATATATCTAAAACATATACATACATACATATATATATATATATGCTTGAAAATAAGTCGGAAAAAATATTTTTTAATTATTGTTCTGGACTAAGGGGGGCACTTGACCCCCCTTGCACACACAAGGGCTCTTCTATGAGTAGACCTGAAGTAAGTGTATTCATGTGTACTGGAAGTGTAGACAGTGACGGAGCCAGAAATTATGTTCAGCGGGGGCACGCTTAAAACATAAGTTAACTATCTTTTTAATAGCTAAAAAACGATTGTAAAGATGGAATATTTTTTTTGTTAGAATAAGGATACCATTACAAGTCTTTAGCTTTGCTATTGAACATGTTTGTATCATAGGCGAAAAATTAATCCATTAGAATTCCTTTTTTTCTGAATACATTCTTGAAGAAACCAAAAATATGTGTAATGATTTTAATAACTATTTTCGTCTAAGCAAGAAATTACTAGTCAATAATGTAATAAATAAGAGAAATTATAAATTAATCCGTTATTAAATACGTTAATGGTAGAAACCCGGGGCGGACCCATGTGGTGGCTGGGGGTAGCGGTGGCCACCCGACGACGATTTTCATTTTTTTTTTATGTGTAATTTAAGTTTTTCTAAGACATGTACATTGATGGTCCTCCTAATTAAACAAAAAAGTTGTTGGTGCAGTGATAAAATTGGATTTAAGGTAGTAGAATGTTAGAAGTTCAAATCATGTTAATTATTTTTTATTTAAAATTTTCTGTTTCTTACCTTTAAATTACCAAATTTCGTAAATGACTATTGTATTCTGCCAAACAAGATTACTTAAAAAACTATTTTATTGCCCAGTATCATTTGTTTTAACTTCATATTAATTTTATGATACGTTAAACATAGAAAAAAAATCTTTATTTTTTTATTATAACCTATTTATTTTATTTTCTATTCGACATATTTTTTACACCCCGATCCCAAAAAAAAATCATTCTGGTTCCGCACCTGGTAGAAACCAAATATTTTATCGACACGTGCCTACTAAATTTGATTGTATACAAATAAGACAATTTTAGAGTGTCTAGCAACAAAAGTTGCAATATATAGTCATTTGAGTGATTTTTCATGTATTAGTTTGTATGATAAAAAAATAAATGCGTATTTGGGTTAAACTTCATGTCATAAACTATAAAAGGAAAACAAAACTAAGCAAAGAAATTTAATAAGGCATAAAATAAGTCTGATGGTATAAAGAAAGGAAAAGGTTAAAAAAGAAAAAAATGTTGCTGGGTTTTGAACTTTAGCCTATAGAAGTCAAGGAAAGATTTTTTACCATATAGTGTAAGATACATAATAACAAGTATTTACAATATATATTACTGATTAAAAATCCAACGGGGCACAAGCCCCTAATAGACTTGAGTTGGCTCCGCCCCTGAGTGTAGAGATACGAGTACATAAAATGTATACACGTGTATACCTAAAGTGTATGCATACGCATATTTGAAAAGTATACCGATCATGTTCACCTTAATTATATACATGTGTGAACGAAGTGTGCATCATTGTATTATAATAAGTTAAAACAAGATAAATGAGCCTATCCAATTTTGTCCAATTTTTTCAAAAATATCATCACTATGTTTTAATAATTACCAATATAACTCGTCTAATTAATTAACAATTTGTACTCACTATATTTTTCTAATTACGGATGTATCCTAAATTAATTAACAATTCGTTTTAACATGTATAACTACAATAAATGATACCAAATCTGAATATTATATTCAAAATAAAATATATTACAAGATTTATGCCATTACGCGTCTCACACGTAACGTGTGGGTAATTTTTACTAATATATATACACACACATATATATATATATATATATACTTTATTTGGTTTTTGTGATATTTGGATTGTTGTGATTTCCCCCCTATTTAATAGTTTTTTGATAAATTTCGGTTACTTTTTGACTTTTTCCAACCTTTCAACTCTTTCGCAATTTTTTCTCATTTTTGTGTGTTTTTCTGAGTATGTTTTCTTGCCTTTTGGCCATTTCCCGAGTTTTTTGTGGATTATGCTTTTTATAGTTTTAGTACTTTTTTTTTATCATTGTTGTAGAATATTGTTGGCCATCTTGGTGCTTAGTCCATGGACTTTACTTAAGGCCTAAATTGAGCTTCATAAGTCTTGTAATCCTGCCATTAGTTTTTTTTTTTTAACTTGAAAACTCTGAATAAACCATGCGTATGTTATCTTGACTGTGTATGAATTAACTAGCATGTTTGTTTGGTATCATTTGTAATATGTATACTACTTGCTATTTATTTGATCTGTTCATATGATACCATTGTTTAGTAAATAAAAACAAGTTCAGTATATGCAAAAGTATGCAACTACTACAAGAACACATGTTATATATTAAAATTGAATAATATATGTCCTGTAACTTATGTAAACGTAGTAATATGCATCTGACGGACTGAAAATGGTATATACTAAAAACAGTAGTACTAATTTGTAACTCGCTGTTAACTATGGACTGTACTGTTAATTATATGGACCAAACTGTAACTTGCATGAAAATACGGATTGAACATGTAATAACGCTGTAAATTGTAATAAGGACTGTCCTGAAATTACACGCGTGATCCTGTAATATCAATTGCATGTAAAACAACATACATGGTTAATAAATAGCAATATTCGGTCAATATACAACCACCCACATGCATGTATATTAATTAAAGGCACATGAATAAAATTACATATTAATTGAATTAATTTATAAATTACCATGTTAATAATCACTACCATGTTGATATTTTTTATGTATGAACAAACATAATTGATTGTGAGGTTTAATCCAATCAAATATATTGATATCGACCAGACGATTTCGATATTCAATAATAAAATTTACGAAATCAAATATTTTCACATTTAAGTTGGAAAAAATATGAAACTTCCCCAACTAGACTCACATATTTGGATAGGATGTGAAGGAAAGATATATGCGGAAGTCAATATCCTAATGAGGTCAGGTTTTAAGTGGCATTCGTGCCCTCCACCATCATCGTCTTTCCTGATCATGTTCAGGTAGAGCTAGCGAAAGTGGTTGACTAAATCATAGTTTCCTCGAGTGTGTTTATATAGTGATGTTTGTTTCACCAAATTTGTTTCTCACTATCGAGCTGTCGTTCAATCAATGAGAACCTATTCACATGAGAAGCAAACTAATTGTTTTCGAACATGTCGTTTTGAAACAAACTTTGTGCTTTTGCAAACCATAAACATATAAACCAGTCGTTTTAGATGATAACTAATCCAAAACTCTCAACACATGTTGGATGCCATCTGTGATGAGAAAATCGCAAAGCATACTTGCAAAATGAATGTTTAGGTGAGCTATTTTCTAACACTATATGTTAGTCATCCAGATGTGTGAACATATGATGCCCAATTTTTTTTATGCCATCTTTGATAAGTATAACACAAGTTTGTTATTACTCACTATGTGAAGACTAAGGCATTGTCGTATTTTGTTGAGTCATAAAAATATTTGAGAAACAAGTGTTATCTCATATAGCTCATGAAAGAATTGATTTTTTTTTACATAACCTCCACTCAATACGACCAAAAGCGTATTTTAGAGAAGTTGAAATGTTTTCTAAGTGGTTTCTACAATATTTTTTAAAGCATTTAAAGTTACCTTATCATTTCGCATGTCGTCGATTGATAAATGATTTAGATGCTAAGACATGACTGTCTGTACTATCATTCGTCTTTCGTCAATTGATAAGAGCATTTTGATATTGTTGCATTGACCGGATGAGATATTCTCGGGTCAAAAGACGATGCTTGATTTATAATCACATCGCTAATCTTTTAGGAGATAATTTTGTGATTAATCCAAAATCTATGCCATTAATTCTCTATTTGAAAGACTAATATGTGTAAAGATTACAAAAATGGACTCGTAGAATTCTTGTAAAGAATTGAATGAGTTATTATGGACTTATCCAACCATAAGACGGACCATAAATATAAATGGTTATAGTTGATGCATTGACAATGATGTCACATTTTATTGTTGTTCACAGAAATGCAGCACTTTCCAAACTCTTAGCCCTATCGATCATTAAATTGATAGCTCCTGATCCGGATTATCCTGAAAAGTCTAGTCGACTTGATAATACCGAAGAGTAAGAATCGAAATTTCGATTTGAATTACTTGAGTTTGGGAATTGAAATTAAACATCATGTTGATTATGTTCAGACCCAAATGGACTCATGAATAGTTTGATGATGCTACTGCAAATGATTGCATGCACTTCTTGATTTTGCGTACCAAGATTTATATTTCTGTGTGTGGTTATGCTATTTTGCTGTATTGGTCCGTTATGAGGCCTATAAACACTCAAACACCATATGCGTACCAGCTGGTTACTGGTTATAAGTCAGAAGTCTCATATTAACGCGTGTTTTGAGTGCTTAATTAATATTTTGATTGAACCGCTATATCGTTAAAAATATGAACCTCTGAATAAGTCCATTATAAATCACATGCCTATCATTTGATAGAGTAAACTTGGCAAGCGATTTCTTTACCGCATGATATGCGAAAGTGACGTCGCTAAGACTGTTCTCCCCGTTAATAGGGGGAGATTTGCACGTTACCGTTGATAAGGAACGACTTGAAGTAACGTGGCATAACCCACTCAGTCTTAGCTTGACCCCAAAACTGCAGTTAGTGATAGACATAGACTCTCTCAAGTCTAACTAAATGCCAGGTGCATTTAATGACTTTATGAGATGTCACAAGATCATTTATACCTGCTGAAAAATACTTGCAAGGATAGACGTCCCTATTAGATGTCGTGTTCCTGTCATAACATGTTGCTTTGGCCGAACCCGCCAAGCAAAAGACGCTGCCGTCGACATCATTTTGTCGTCCTTCCCAAGATACGAGTAAGTTGACTGGTTTTTAATTTGTTCAGCCCCATAGGTGGTGAACTGAAACTCGTTTGTCGTACGAGATTGTAAAGGATCAAGAAGATGTTTGATTCCTTCACATCCTGAGAGTCTCGAATATCTATCGATCATGATATCTTAGATGATATTGAAGCGAAACGAGATTGTCATTGATTACTTATTCATATATTCGGTGACGATCGATGATATGAGCAAATGATGACAGAGAAACATGTACCGTTTCCCAAAGTCAACATAGAATAGACTGGCCTAATGGGAACTTGCAATCCAAGTGAAGTTCCTTAGCGAAAGGAGTGTTCAGACTAGTAACTCCAACACCACCCAAAGTTAAACTGTTTTGTTTATTTTGGTATACGGAAGGAAGAGTGATGAGAATAATGAAATTGTACAATGCTCGCCTTATAGGGCAAGCCTTCTCTCACACCTTAGAATTGATTACGATATAGTTTATTTACTCGTACTGGGCATTATATGTTCCACTACTTTATCAATTTAGTAGTTTCCAGAAAACTGAGTATGTAGCTATGAATGTGGTCATGTTTTATCTCTATGGGGATTTAGACAAAAAGATGTAGATGAAGGTCCATGTGTGACTTCATATACTTAAATCAAGTAGTTCTTGACCACGGAACACGATCTCAATTGACCGAGATGTTCACTGTATGAATTAATATAATTCGAGCGGATGTAGTATACCCGTCTAAGTGAGTACTTGGTCAACTTGGGATATTTGAACAAGTATTATGCCCTTCCATGTTATGAAGCAATCCACATTTTGGATTTGCCTTTCGAGATAAAGGATCTTGGGAAGACATGGTAGTGACTTGGCCTGATGATCGAATCCCATAAAGATTGAATCTAAGTCCATGATTCAGACTACATCCAGAAGGTGTTATGACGCTTTAGTCATTGGGACGCTAAGTCGTCAAATTCTTCCATGATTGTTCGACCACTAGACATTGATATAGACTCGGTCCGTGCCTAATGAGACAATAAAGAGATATTGAACCATTATTTTCATATCTAAGTACAATAAGAGGATCGTTGTACTTGGTCTAACGTGCTAGAACGAACATCTTGTCTATTGTGAATGGTATAGCTCGACACAACATCGCGCTAACACGCTGCCATCGAAATGGCAAAAAAGACATTTTCCCATTACCTTAAGGTAACTGTGGACGAGGGATTGTCTTATCCCATTGCGTCATCGAGTGTACCTAGCCCATTTTGTACTCGAATTAACGCAACCCTTTTTCAGTTATACCGATGCCGATTACTTATCAGACCCGCATAAGAGATATTTCTAGTATGGTTATGTCTTTACCATTGGGAATAGGCGATATATTGGAGGTCTTGTTAAGAGTTCAAATGAATTACTCTGATCTACTCATGCTCTATGAGACAACTAGACAGTGTGTATGACTTCAAACTAGTATTAACCATATTTGAATTACATATGCTATTTCTCACGATCAAGATGAAACACTTGTCATATTTGAGGACAACTTGTTGTTATAAATCAACAGAGATATATCTATATTATGCTATTTAACATTTCCCGCCGAAATAAATCTGAAGTTTAAGAGCATACAGTTGAATGCTCGTTATATTCCACGTTAAATTTTCTTGCATTCAGTCATGTGCAAGTAAATGAAATATCCAGACGAATGTTCATACTATTTCTTGGAATATGAAATCCTTGCACTCAGTCGTGTGCAAGTGAGAGGGAGCATCCAGATGAATACTTATTTCAGTAATTACTACTTAGTCGAAATCATCGCACCCTGCCGTGTGTAAGTGAGTGAGAGCGTCCAGTCGCATGCTCGTGTACTCTTTTTGTCCTTAGACCAAAGTTTTTTTCACAAGATTTTTAGCGAGACACGTTCCCATCATATCTCACTTAAGATTGTCGAAATTAAGGGGAGTATCATGTTGTATATTTTTTACCACTGTGTACTCTTTTACCCTTCGGCCAGAGGTTTTTCCCACTGGGTTTACTCTGTCAAGGTTTTGATGAAACACCTGTTTTGTGATTGATCCCCTACTACTACCACTGTTGCACTCTTTTTCTTTCGATCGGAGATTTTCCCATTGGATTTGCTTTTACAAGGTTTTGATGAGGCACACTGTTTTGTGGTTAGTTACTTAGATATGTCAGCCTATATCATTCGGCTACACAGTTCCTCCTAGGTACCGGTTTTGTCCCATACTGGGTTTTTCGGCCCTAAGGTTTATATGTGTTTGCACTGCGAATGAACTTGACTCAGATCAACTGCATGAAGACGAAGAATTTAAGACGTTCAAAGGGAGAGTGTTGTAAAATATTATTAACCATCTTGGTGCTTAGTCCATGAGCTTTACTTAAGGCCTAAGTTGGGCTTTATAGGTCTTATAACCATACCCTCTACTATATAAAGAGGGTTTTGAGGTCTTATATACGTATCATTTTACATTCGATCATTAATAAGAGATTCGTTACTCTCTCTCTATACTTATATCTCCATATCTATCTATATATATATATATATATAACTAATATGTCACATAACAATCATAATAACAATCATAAAGTAGTTTTCATTATTAGAAAAGATAATAAATGGGGATATTTAGTATAGACAATTTGCCATAACAAAATTATGGCAACGGATATATTTGTCATTTCTCCACGAATACGCTGTCCTTTCGTGTAATATGCAGAAAATTACCATAGTGTTAGATCCCAGATTTGGAATGATATTGCTATTATTTCTAAATATACTCTTAATATCCATTGGGTGGTATTTGGTGATTTTATGCCATTAGATACCTTCTAACAAGAAGGGGTAGTAAGAAGGGGTCTCCCCACTTCAGTGATTATGCTAATTGTATTAATAATGCTCTTGTTGATGATCTGAGATTTAATGGGATTGAGTACTCTTGGTGCAATAACCGGGAAACAAGGATCATTCAGAGTAAAATTGGTAGGGTTCTGGTCAACAATGATTGGATTTCTTTTTTCAAAAACTCTGATGCTTAGTTTTCTTCCCCATGACATATCTGATCACACCCTTATTGTAGTTAGTTTTGGTAAAGACTTCACATCTGGGCCCATGCCCTTCAGATATTATAGTACTAAAATGTATGTTGTTTGCAAAAAGCTTACTGATGTTAACAGTGCCCTTCAAAAGCTTGTTTTTGAGAAAGGTAAGGAAATTAGAGCTATTGCCAACAATGCTAGAAATATCCTCCATTCTGCTAAAACTCTTTTTGATATAGGGGATATCTCTGTTTGTATTTCTTTTCTTAACAAAGTTGAATACAACCTTCTTAGTATTTTGGATGATGAATAGAGTTTTGCTAAGAAAAAAAAGTAGAGTTAATTGATTTGAGAACAGTGATCAGAACACCTCCTTTTTCTTTAAGTCCGTTAATCAAATAAACAATAGGAATAGAATTGCCTCCCTTAGTGATAAAAATGGTGCTACTCTCACCAAGTATAAAGATATTGTTCATAATATTCTCGACTGCTATAAAGAACTTCTAGGTATTGGTAAGTGTTTTAACTACTTTCGTAAAGAAGCTCTTTCTCATTTGTTAAGACTATTGTTTATGAAGAGATGCTCCTTAATTTAATGCTATTTTTACTGATGAGGAGATCTCTAACTGCATGCTCTCTATAAATTATTAAATCCTAACAAATCCCCTGGACCTGATGATTTTAATGGATTTTCCTTTAAAAGGCCTGACACATTATTGGTAGAGATATCACTTTGGCTATAAAAGATTTCTTTCATAATAGATCTCTTTTAAAACAATTAAATAGTACTTGCATTGCCCTTATTCCCAAGTTTGATAACCCTTCTTTTAAAGGGGATTATAGGCCTATCTCTTGCTGCAATGACATTTATAAATGCATCTCTAAACTTATTGCTAAAAGTTTGATATGCAGTTTAAAAGTTTTGGTAAACCTGAGTTCGTACTGGCCGGAATAGTTTGCTCAGAACTGCTCCTTATGTTCAAAAAATGCTTTGAAGACTGGAGTTTCTAATAGTAGTTATTTCTGCTACTTTGGGACTTTGTTAGATTACAAGTCCTTACACCTTTTAGGTTTTGACTGTATAACCTACCATATCAAGAGCTTCTCTTAGCTCTTTACTGGACTTCATTTGGTGTACTAGTAGATTTAGATTTTTGAATTATAGCTCTTTCTCTTTCTTTGTTATTATGTTCTATTAATATTATTCTTAGATTCCAAAAAACAGAATATGTCGTCTTTGGATCTGTAACGAAGGCTTTTGTTAAAAAATCACCTGAATAATCAAGCTAGTAGCACTAGAAAAGCAACAGCCAACAGCCAGGAAAGCTCCAAGTACAGGGTTGCTAGGTTGTAGTGCCACGTGTTCAGCATTGTGGTGTAGAAGGTCATCGCTGGTTGACCAAATGTTAAGCTCAGCGCCTTTATAGAAAGTAAGCACCATTGCACCACCTATGCACACTAGTGTTCCCACCACCTTTGCCTTGCCTGATAGTTTACTCCACCCCAAGTTTTCCAGTCTGTATATGCATATATATTTACGAAAAATTCAAGTTCTGGAATCTATTTTTGAAATTTCTGTCCCCGAGGGTTCAACATTTTTATCTAATTTAATTTTGGTTTATATGTATAGATTATCGAGTGTTGTCATAGCATTGCCTACTCTCTGTCATTGGCTCTTTCATTCCGCTAGTTAGTGGGGTGAAGACAACGGAAAAAACCGGTAAAACAATATGTTGGAAATATATAGCGTTTAATCCTACTACCGAAGCATTTGACCACACTACAAAACAAGAACATAACAAATTAACGTAGAGAACAAATAAACAACTAGAACTAAGTAAACAAACAAACATCACCACGAGCGTTTCCACGTGTTTCAGTATTTTAAAGAACCAAGGCATACTCTAGACATCATATGCACCAGCTACCTCAATCATTTCCTCAAACCTAACACATTTTATACCTTTTAAGGAATAGTTTATATTTACACAAAATTTCAGCTTCTTTATTCATTTCCTTATAATAACCCTACAATAATTTTTTTTATTTTTTATTATATTTTAATAATCATAACAATATTAAAACTACAAAAATGTGGATCTCATGATAGTTTATTACTATTATACTCCCTCCGTCCCTAAACAAATATCTCCTACGAAAATATATGCAATTTTGACCATCAAAGTTTTCATATCAAAATTACCGAAATGAAAAAATTAAAATTTTCATCATATAGTTCTAACCATAAACTACGTGATTAACTTTTGAAATAATTTTTTCCGACAATCTAAATATGAAAAAATTATCGGTTAAAATTGTACGTATTTTCATAGGGGACATTTGTTTAGGGACGGAGAGAGTATTAATCTAGGAAATCATATGCATTTCTCATATATGAGGTGAGTTTTGTGTTTTCTTAAATTTAGGGAATTTATTGAGTTTATGATGCATGACACTTTTTATACTATAATTATCAAATTTTAGGAAAAAATATGTTTTGAGAAACCAGATGCGGATGTTCTAAGTGGTTGAGAGTCTTGAGACGGTAGTATACCATGCTTATCATCAGGTTCGAGCTCTCGCGTTCACAAAGTGAGTTATTTCAGAGAGTTATTAATTTTCAAAAATAAAATTTACCGTCGCTTGATTGTTGATTCCACCCAGTCCCAATTAGTTTCGCCTAATTACACTTAGCATCTATTGTATAAGTCTAGCCTCTCCCTACTCTCTGATTTGCGCCTGGATACGATTTGTAGCACACAATTTGGCTGGGGTCATTTTGTTATTTAGAGTTTCATTGCAATTTTAAACAAAAGATTACATCAATATAGATCTATGGGTTATGTATCTTAACTAATATGAGCTTGAGGACATTATTATCTATATTTACTCGATCTTTATTCTTTATCCCTCTCTGTCAGAGAAGTTGTCCCTCACTCTTTTCCTAGGTATACAAAGTAAAATCCATTATGGAGGCTAGTAGCAGTGAACCTTTGTAAAAGACAAGATGATAACAAAGACAAGTATACTCACATCTAGGATCCGTTTTCCCAATTTATGCACGACCACAAACTCAATTATAAATGAAAACAGAAACTACAAATTTTAGGCCGTTGAAGTAGTTTAATCTCAACTGTTGGTTTTGATGGATAACTAGTATAAAAAATTGGTTCTTCCACCATCTGTAATCAAGCGAATTTTTTTAAGAAATACAGATTCAATTCTCTTTCTTCCTTTTATAGTCGTTCTTTTTTCTTTTGTGAGCAGTCTTACCAAAATGCGCCATTTCTTCCCAACAATGTCCACTTCAGACCACTCTCTAGTTTAATTAGAAGACGCAGTGTAGTAAACCTTTAGTTTCATAGAGTTGATACTCTAGCCCTTGGAGTAGATATTGTTCGAAGAAACTTTTTGGCTTATTTAAACATAATATCACACATAAATAATGAATTAAGATTTATATCTTTACATGGAGAGAGAGAGAATATATATACCCAAATGTAATGGCCAAGGTGAAGGTGATGGCAGGAATGATGTTGGTCATTGCAGCAGCAAAAGTGGCTGAAGTTAGCACCAAGCTTTCTGCATACAGATTCTGTGTCATTGATGCCCTGCATGTTAGGAATCGGTATTAAATTGAATTGCATCGATAAGATATTATATCGTGAGTGATCTATATAAAATTATTTCATTTTAGTAAACTATATATGGTGCTATATGAACGATTTCTGGGGTATTCAATCAAATAAGCTAAGGTGTCTAAATCTTTGGCGGCACAACGTGAAATATGGTGAAGATGGATTGGCATCAAGAGCTGGCATCGGTTTCACGGTACATTTGGCCTGGAAGGTGGTCTGAGCTAGGAAACCGGTTAAGAGGTGGGCTAGGATTTTATGGGCTCGTAATGAGTCTCATAGATGTAGCTTTCTTCTTTGGCTAACTTGCCTAAATCACGTTTCCACGTTCAACCATTTACAAAAGATTGGATTAGTTCAAATATATAGTTATACTTGGTGGAAGCTTTGTTACCACAATTCGGGAACAAGGGATCACTATTTCTTTGAGTGTGTTTACTCTCACCGAGTCTTTCTTTCAAATTCGGGGTAAGTTGGCACACAATGGACAATGGAGGATTTAGCCGAGATGGGTTATTTCTCATTGTAAAGGGGAAATGGTTTACGATTTGTTGGTTAGTATTCTTAATTCTTATAGCATCTACCGTTTATTGCATTTGGTGAGAACACAATGCTATAATTTATTGGAACACTATCTCTTTGCTTGTAAAGTAATTAAAGAAATCGAATATCTAGTAATTTCTAGTTTGAATAGATTCACGTGTAAAAGATAATGTTAGAAGTAGATTTGTTAAAATTGCTTGGAGGTTCGGCCTATCTTTCGCAGGATGAGGCATGACTCTCCATTGTTTTGTGTTGTAGTCTTTAAATTGTCCGAGAATTTTGAACCTATATAATCGCTAATTCCAAAAAATAATAATGGAAGTAATCACACCACGTACCCTAATAATCCACAAAGGAAACCTTGTCCCATTACTTTCCACGTTAGCTTCGGTCTTCTATTCCTGCAACAAGTGAAAATTAAATAAACATTTATACAAGTAATTTAGACAAGCGGAATTTGTTGATTGACTAAAATTTGGTCAATCGTTTTTAGCAAATTAGAAGTCGTGAATCTTTCTTCACTAACTCAAATAATGTCCAATTCAATAAAAATGAACCTTCATTATTTTGAATTACATATTTTTACAAATATTCATAGATATATGCAGTCATAAAATGAAACTTTGATATTAAAAATCATTAGTTAGTGCATGTTTGACAACAACTTTTATTGTTCGCCTTTTTAGCTTTTTACTTTTAAACAACAATATGCGTCTCGTATCAAAAAAAAAATTAGTTTTTAAAAAATCTAGATTTTGAAGCAAAATAGTTAGAAAAGCTAAAAGACCAAAAGACACAGATTTTGAAGATTTTATAGCGTTATCACAACCAATTTCGGAATTTAAATTAAAAATGACTAACTAGAGTTACGAGACTAAATACCCACACAATTTCATTATATTTACTCGCTAGAGCCATTAATGTCAAACATCAATTTACATGAAAGTTAGCTTTTTAAAATTGTTTCCAAACAATCATTACATGTTTTGTAAAACAAGCTCTTTTTTTTCTAGTGTTTTTTAACCAAAAAAGTTGATGTCAAACGGACCCTTAGTTAGTTGTTGTAATTGTAATTAGTAATTAGTAATTAATTAGTAGGTGGTTGATGTTATTTGATAGTTACATTTAATTTAGACCTACAAGGTTCTATTCCATCGTATGATATAGAGGTGTGGTCACAACCAATGGGACTCGTATCTTTACATTGTGATAGTGAAACTAAAATAGGTATAGTATACAATACCGTGTATAATGGAAAGTGTAGACATATTGGTATAAGACATGAGTATGTCAGAAAATTAATAGTTGGTGGTGTAATAACTATTGTCTATGTTCGGTCAAGTAGAAACTTGGCATATCATTTTAGGAAAGTTTTATCTGGAGATTTGGTGATGACAACATCCATAGTAATGGGACATAAAGCAGTATAAAAAATTCAATAGCAGTAGGAACCCAACCTTGATGTACATTGTATCTATTGAAAGGTTTAAAGGGTAATAACAAGCTACAAATATATGATTAGACAAACACTAAAATAGTTTGGTCCCATTCAGGATGGACTGTTACATAGTGACGGATGAGTAATACTGTTAATAAAGTTCAAATAACGTGAGATTATCTAGTAACAGTGACATTAATGGACGGATCCTGTAGGGGGTCAAGCCCCACTTATCCGGAACAAGAATAAAAAATTAATAATATTAGGATTTTTCAAGTATTATACATGTAACTCTTTTAAATATATAATATTTAATGTAATTATATACTAATTGAGGGTACTAGTCTACTAGATACTGTTTTGTTTTAACTGTCAGAGCACATGAGTTCAAATCTTTTCAACTGCATTTTATTTTCTTTTAAACAATTATATCACTAATAGAAAATGATATCCACTACTTTTATTGTCTTTTTTTTTCCTTCCTATCGGCATCCCAGTGACTTTAATACATAAAACACATTGAAATAAATATATATGGAAGCTTTGTATAATTGTGTCTCTCCTTCGTTTGGACTCGGGTCCACCTCTGCTTACATTTACTAGAATTTCCCAACAGTACCTTAGTTTTTCACATAATGAAATTTCATATTTTATTTCTTTTACTGATCAAGTTTTTATATTAAACTCCGTGTCGCTTAAAACAATTGCATTTCTTATTAAGAAATAATTAAGCAGTGTAATTTGGTGTCAGTTTGCGGAGGGCTTCTCTTCCGTGTGGTCAATGCATGTGTAATGTGGAACGAAGAGGAGGGGCGGACCCGAAGAGGGCTGAAGGTGGTCGTGACTATCCCGGTGACGATTTTCAATTTTTTTTTATACATGTAATTAAAAAAATTCTGAGATATATACATTGATGATCTCCCTAATTAAACAAAAGAGTTACTTGTGTAATGGTAAAATTTGACCATAAGTTAGTTGAAAGTTAGAAGTTCAAATCATAATAGTTTTTTTTTCTAAAATTTTATGTTTTTTACTTTGAAATTATAAAATTTTCTAAATACCGATTGTATTTTCCCAAAAAAAATTACATAAAAAAATTATTTTATTGTCTAATGTCATTTGTCTTCACTTCATATTATTTTATATTATGTTAAACATAGAAAAAAAAATTATTTTTGTATTCGATCCTATTTTTTGTATTCGATTTATTTTTTACATCACGTCCCCTGAATAAAATGATCATGGTTCCGCTGACGAAGAGTCATAATAATAATAATACTATATACAGTAACTCAAAAAGCATAACAAAAAGAAAAAAACATGGAAGGAATAATTTGGACGTTAACGAAGGGAGTCTAACCTTTCAACTATTAAGGCAATGGGGACGATAAATACGGTAGCCAAGAGGAAACGGTAGGCTATCAAGACCCGAAGACTCATGCCAAAATCCGCAGCCAACTTGTAGAAAATATTTACCCCTGCCAATGCCGCTTGTGCGACTATCATCAACATCACCGGCTTCAAACTATGAAATCCATTTTCTATCCGTCCCATCACCGTTTTTTATTTAATTATAACGTTACCCACAATAAGACACTCAAGAAACAATATACATGCACACTTACGAAATGAGAGATTTGGTCCAAGTATAGTAGCTAAGATAAAATGAGAATTCTGATTGTTTTTTTGTGAGTATTTTGAATATATACAAGTGTACAGATGGTGAGAGTAATAGAGCGGGTCAGCAGGGGTTATGTTATACACGTTGCTAAACTGCCTCAAAGGTTGACACGTTCAGTGGAGGGTTTGTGAATATAAAAATTTGGCAAAAAATGTTTCTTTTATAAAAATTTGGCAAAAACTGTAAAACAGAATTAGACTAGTTATTTGTCTCTCTTATATCCAAATATCTCTATTTATTTTATGAAAGTAAATTGGCTTACAAACCATACTTGTGCGTTTTGCTAATGCTAAACGAATATAGCGGACTCAATGCTAAAGATATGTCTCAAATATGAAAAATTGTAGCATTATTTCAAGAGTGAGTACCACAATAATAAAAATTTGCTACTTTATTAATTATCGAAGTAAGATGTTGGTTTCTGTATACGAAATAACAATTAAACAATAATAAATGACTAAAAAAGAAATAAACAAAACCAGTGTAATCTTTATTAATTCAGAATTAAAAACTGAAATTACATATTACAACATGTAGGTACTGAATAATAATTAAAGCAAACGTTATTCAGATTATTATCAATTAATAATCTGATGTACTGAATTGCAATAAATAGAAACTGCCGGACTGGAAACTATAGACTTAACAGCCGGACTGTTCTGATTGAAATGTAAATTACAGGACTGAATCGAAACTATTCTAATTACAGAATTAAATTATAGAATTGAAATTACAGAATAAAACAGTATTTTAAATAAATTACAGAAAGGTAAAAACAGAATTGAAAACTACATCTAAGTACAGCAAATTAAAATACTGAAATAAAAAATACATAATTGAAAAGACAGAAATATAAATTGCAGAATTTAAATACGAAAATTAAAAGACAAGACGACTGTAAACAGTCTGCCCTTAACCGATATTCGCCTAACCACCTTAAAATTTCTGGTTGCGTTGGCGCTTCGATCCCAAGGTATAACGTCTCGAATGACTCGCCGGAAACTGGCGACGAGTCAAGATCGAGCTGTTGGTGGGTGGTTCTCTCTCTTTCTAGTATGCTATGAGGAAAATTGTATGCTGTTTTCAGAAATGTAAAAAGTATTTTAGAGAGTGGGAGAGAGCTGCCTTCTTATAGGCTAACCTGAAATCTCAGCCATAAATAGTAACTTAATTCAGTATTCGAAACTGCTGAATTAATGATGTAATTATTCTCATTTAATTGCATCAGTTACAAGCTTGCTGGAATTTTAGGGACTGTTTTGTTATTTCAAAACTCTCAGACTTTCTTGGAACCAGAACCAGAACCGGAACCGGAACATTCCCCAAGTCCCAAGTCCCGCGTCGGCGCCCGTGCCCGCACCCGTGACCCGAGTCCCGAGACCCGTGCCCGAGACCGAGCGAGCACGTGCGTGTGTGGTACACTTGCATACACACACCTATGAAGCTACACACTATTACCACTCTCTAGTGGTGAATATGTATATAAATTATTCAAAATTGTTTTTCCTCTTTGATGTGGGATAATCATTTGGGTGGCTTCCCCATCCATTTGATTTCCCACTTCCTCTCCCAAAATTCCAAATTTTGTCTCTCCATAGTCCAACTTCGGAGCCAATTTTCATTCACACCCATTTATCGAATAGGTCATGCGATATACCGTTTCGAAGCTTGTCACACAAGCTAGTCAAACCAATTGAGTACGGAGTCTAAACTGTAGATCATTCGCATGGAATTTGACCAACCTTTTGGACTCGTGACCAATTCGGAAAACATCATGTTTCATGATTTTTTCCAACAATCCCCCACATAAATGCAATTGGATCGAAAGCCCATGCCCTAAATGCAAATCAAGAGAACCGTAAAAGTTCACTGCCTAAGGTCAGGTAGCGCGCGCCTTGAACCTGCCGTAGCGTAATTTCATCCGGAATACTGCTATTAGGTAGCATAGATGCCTTGAACTCTTTAGCTTTGTGTATCCCAGTATGATACCCGCACAGTGCCCTTTCTACCCACGTACTAGGCCTTTTAGTTGTTGTCCATATTTGGCCTGGACTGCTTTCGCAACTTCAACTGAGTGCTCTAGTGATTTAGCCCAAGCTCATCATATGGTACCGGCCTTACACACTCGTTATAGGTGGTTCCAAGTCGAAGGTGTCCTGACTCACCTTACTCGACCGTCGAGTTACTTGGATCATTAAGAGCCTCAAGCTCACCTTTACAATGGTACAGGTCTATCACTCTGTCATCGCGGAAATGGGTTGGGAACTACTGGTTCCCGAGTGAGTTGTTCGGTTTCCCTCATAGTTCAGTTTCCCTTTGAACCTAACAGGAAAGATTCCGTTTAGGTTGGGTTGCTTATGGGGGGCCACCAATTTAATGGGCTTTAATCCCATTCCGTTCGATGACGCCTCGACTCCTACTTGAGTCAAGCCTTTTGTTAATGGATCCGCTATGTTTTCCTTTGATCTTACAAAATCTAAGGATACCACACCGTTGGATAACAATGTATGCTTATTGCGGGAACAGATTTTGGCCACATTGGAATTTCTTCCAAAAGACTTCTCAGCTACTCTGCCTCCTCGGTTGCTAAGTCTAACGCTATCAATTCTGATTCCATAGTTGACCTAGCAATACATGTCTGTTTGGAGGATCTCCAAGACACAGCAGCTCCTCCCATTATAAACACATATCCACTCGTGGATCTTGTGCTATTGGAGTCTAATATCCAGTTGGCATCTGATACCCTTCCAGTACCGCTGGATATCTGGTATAGTGCAGCCCATAATCGGCTGAAAACATCATATATCTGAGAAGTTTCATGATGGCCTTCCAGTGTTCCTCATTCGGATTGCTGGTGTACCTGCTTAGTCTACTTACTGAGTTAGCTATGTCTGGTCTAGTGCAATTCATTATATGCATGAGACTGCCTATGACCCGAGAGAACTCCAATTGATTCACACTCTTACCGAAATTCTTTTTCAGTTTACAGTTGAACTCAATCGGGGTTCTCGACATCGCCTTACTGCCCTTGTCAAACTTGTCTAGTACTTGTTTAACATAATGACTTTGTGACAAGGAATACCATTCTGATGTTTTGGTAATCTTCATACCAAGTATTGCATCAGCTATACCCAGATCCTTCATATCGAAGTGTTGTGACAACATTTTCTTTGTGGAGTTGATCCTATCAGTACTCCCAATTATAATCATGTCATCCACATAAATACATACTACGACACAGTCTCTTCCACTTCCTTTAGTGTAGACACATTTGTTGAACGATGTTCTTCTAATCGATTATTTTAATGATAACAAAATTTGTAAAACATGATAAAAGCTCATTTTGCGTACTAATCATTTATCTAGCGTGTTAAAGGTTTGAAATGATAGTATATTAAAATACGAAGCCAACGGTTCAAGCGGAACCCGAATCGGACCTAAAACGAACAAGTTACGAGCCTTCGAACTATGTCGAGAAAACCGAAAAATTGCCAGAACAAAAACGACCGATCGTAAGGCATAAACGACCGATCGTTTCAGAGTAAATTTCTTCCAATGAGTACAGAACAAAAACGACCGATCGTAAGGTATAAACGACCGATCGTTTCAGAGTAAATTTCTTCCAGAGAGTCCACTAGAAAAACGACCGATCGTTTTACAGACAACGACCGATCGTTTCTGTAGAAATTCAAAAAGCAGCTTTTTTGCTTCTCCTAAAAACTGGGTAACTGCTAAAAACCAATGGATAATAAACCCAACCACTACAAACGGTCATTTCTGTACCAATGGACTTTTTGCCTCTACAAATAGCCCCCTTATTCATTGTTGAAGACACCAAGCATTCACAACAAATTCAAGCAATCATACACAAGATTGTACTACAAATTCTCTCACTTTTATTCATAAATATTCTTGAGTGTATTATTGTTGTAATCCTATAAACACCAAGATATTATTTGTAGTGAGTGATTCATTTCAAATTCAAACTTGTAAGAGTAAATTATAAACTTATTTTTGTGAGCGAGTGATCGGGCAGCGGCTTTATAAGAAAGTGTAGCTTAAAAGCTCTAGGTTTTTTCATTCGGGATACTCATAGAGTGAGGGGGAGCTTAATCGGTCAATAAGCTCGTTAGGGTGTAACCTTAAAAGAAGATTCTAGTGAAATACTCGGTAGTGTGAATACCGAGGAGAGGACGTAGGCGCGTTTTGCCGAACCTCTATAAATCTTGTGTTATTTCTTTTCCCTTGAACTTTTACTTTCCGCACTTATTTATTGCTTATTTTGTTTGATTGAATAACTTAAAATAGTATTAAATAGTTAACACAAGTTTTTAGCTATAAAATTCTACTAATTGACTTAGTTAATAGCTCATTGTTTTTATTCCGCAAAAATCGTACGTAAACCTTATTCACCCCCCCTCTAAGGTTTAGACACTTACGGACCAACAACATTTATCACACTCATTAATGCGAAAACCGTTTGATAGCATAATTCTATCAAACTTCTCATGCCATTGCTTTGGTGCTTGTCTGAGTCCATATAGAGACTTTACAAGTTTGCACACTTGGTGCTCTTTACTAGGAACTACAAACCCTTTCGGTTGTTCCATGTAAATTTCTTCTTCCAGTTCTCCATTTAGAAACGCCGTCTTGACATCCATTTGATGTATTTCCATATCAAACAAAGCTGCGAGAGCAATGACGATTCCGATAGATGTTTTCCTGGAGACAGGAGCATGCGTGTCAAAATAATCGACACCTTCAGTTTGCCTGAAGCCTTTTACTACAAGTCTCGCCTTGTATTTTTCAATCGTGCCGTCAACCCTTAACTTCCTCTTGATGATCCACTTGTGACCTAGGGGCTTACATCCTGGCGGAAGATCCACTAGTTTCCAAGTGTGGTTTTGCATTATTGACTCAATTTCATTTTGGATAGCTTCTTCCCAATATTGGGAATCCGGTGTTGACATAGTTTGTTTATATGTCATCGGTTCGCCTTCAACCATGAAGGTTAAGAAATTAGATCCAAATGAAGTTTCCTTCCTTTCCCTTTTGCTACGCCGAGGCTCTTCCTCTTCCTCTGTCGGTTCACTTGCCCCCATATTTCCTTCACTGTTCAACTCTTGAGTTGGTACAAATGTAGATAATTTACGGGAAAAAATATCTTCAAAGAAAGAGGCCTCTCGACTTTCCATATACGTATCTACGTGCACATCGGGATTTTTTGACTTGTGTACGAGAAACCGATATGCACTACTATTATGTGCATATCCGATGAACACACAGTCTACCGTTTTAGGACCAATTCTCATCCTCTTATTAGGAGTGGGAACTAGCACCTTTGCGAGACAACCCCAAACCCGTGGGTTCTTATAACTGGGTTGATGACCTTTCCATAACTCATATGGAGTCTTATCTCGTTTCTTATGTGGTAACTTGTTTAAAACATAGTTTGCGGAAAGTATCGCTTCCCCTCACATGTTCTGGGGTAACATAGAGTTCTGATTAACATAACATTCATCATTTCCTTTAACGTTCTATTTTTACGCTCGGCAACCCCATTTTGCTCGGGAGTGTATGAGGCTGTGGTTTGATGTATAATGCCGCTTTCAACGCATATTTGCTCAAACGGTGATTCAAATTCACCGCCTCTATCACTTCTCAATGTTTTAATTTTTCTATTGAGTTGATTTTCTACTTCGGTCTTATAAAGAGCAAATTTCTCTACTGCTTCGTCTTTACTTTTCATTAAGTAAACATAATAGTATTTAGTACAATCATCTATAAAGGTGATAAAGTACTTTTTCTCTCCTCGTATTTGTATAAACTTTAAGTCGCATACATCCATGTGTATTAGACCGAGAGGTTCACTTTCTCGTTCAACATGTTGAAACCATGATTTCGTTAATTTTGCTTCTACAAATATCTCACATTTGTGTTGCTTATTAAAGACAAAATTTGGTATTAGTTTTAGTGATATTAATTTCTTTAACGAATTATAATTCACGTGACCTAATCTACCATGTCACAAATGAAATGACTCAAATAAATAAGCAAAATTAGAATTTTTATTATTGGCCTCTTGGGCAACAGTCATTACATTGCTAATGCTAGCCTCAGCTTTAGCACCTTTATTGGGAGTAGATGTCCCTACGTTTAGCTTAAACATGCCATTGGTCATATAGCCACGGCCTACATAGACACCATTTTTGGTGATTACAATTTTATCAGATTGAAAAACAAGTTTGAACCCGTTCTTCACCATCACAGATCCGGATACCAGGTTCTTATGGATATCCGGATCATGGAGCACCCCTGTCAACCTCAGCTCTTTTCCCGAGGTCATGTTCATCACCACCGTTCCTTTTCCTTCCACCTTGGAAGTAGCAGAATTTCCCATGAAGCAGCTTTCTCCCTCTACCGCCTCGTAGGTCTTAAACATCCACCGGTTAGAGCAGATGTGGCTTGTGGCGCAGGTATTCAGCCACCACTTTTTGTGGTTGTTCCCCACGAGATTCTCCTCAGAGACCATAGCAGTGAAGTGGTCATCATCTCGTCCTCCCTCGGCCAAATGTGCCTGAGCTGGAGCTTTCCTCTTCTTCTTGCCTTTGAAGTTCTTCTGGGGGGGATGGCTTGGGCTTAACAGTGCCTTTATTGTCATAACAGTCCGCGGCATGATGGCCGGTCCTGTTATATACAAATCAGGTTTTCGTAAATTTCTTTGCGATAACAGCACTGCCTCCATTGTCAAAACGTTTCCGGTTGACGTTGGAGCTTTTGACCACATTAGTCTTTGCCATCGAGATGTTAGCACCACCGACTCTCCTTACGGAGCGACGGTTGCTCACCTCGATATTGAGCTTCTAAATGAGCCCCTCCAACCTCATTTCCTTCCGCTTGTGCTTCAAGTAGTTTTGAAAGTCTTTCCAAGACGGTGGTAATTTATCAATCATGAGTGCCACCTGGAAAGGCTCATTAATCACTAGTCCCTCAGCCTCAAGGCGATGGTAAATGAGTTGGAGCTTATCAACTTGCTCCATGACACCCCTACTGTCAGTCATACGGTACTCATGAAAGTCCATGACAACAAATCTCTTTGTGCCAGCGTTACTCACTTTGTACTTATTTTCGAGAGTTTCCCACAGCTCCTTTACAGTAGCTTTGGGCTCGAAAACACTGAACATTGTGTCATCTAGAGTACACAGGATATAGTTCTTGCATAGGTAGTCGTCTTGTCTCCATGCCTCAACCGCAGAGAATGACTTCTCGTCCAGATCGTTCTCGCTTAGGACGGGAGCAGTCTCCTTAAGAAACCTGGTCAGATTCAAGGTGGTGAGATAAAACAGCATCTTTTGCTGCCAATGTTTGAAGTTGTCTCCCCTGAATTTTTCTGGTTTCTCCAAATGAGAAGTCGGAAAAGTAGGCACAACCGAATACATCGGTGCCTTGCCCTTGGCCGCGGCCTTAGCCGCAGCCTCAGCTTTGGCGGTACCATCCGCCATTGCCGCAGCCGCGGCGGCCTCAGCCGCTACAGCTACGTAATCAGCATTAGCCCCCACATTCGCATCGCCCCCGGTGTTATGGATAGTTCCACCATCCACTGGGTCATGCTCACTCCCGATAGGCAACTCAATAGGCGACGTGTTTGTCATCTGAAACGACAACACAAAAAACATATGAGATACGTGTACAATAAATTCTATAAACAAAACACCAAAACTGAAATTTGGGTTTGTAAAAGAATTTTATTTAAAACAACAACAGAAAATTAAACGGTTTCCTTTTGAATACCAATACGGTTGATATCAAAAGGATTAAACGATTCTTATTGAATACCAATACGGTTGGTATCAATAAGATTTTTAAAATAAAAATTTAAACTGTTTGGAATTTTTTATTTGCAATTCAAATTCTAATATGATTTAGAATTGAAAATAAAAAAGCATTATTCCTTATAAAATAAATAATTGTATTAATACACGAAAGAAACAACAGAATATCGGTTAAGATTGTTGGTTTCCGTGTACGAAATAACAATTAAACAATAATAAAGGACTAAAAAAGAAATAAACAAAACCAGTGTAATCTTTATTAATTCAGAATTGAAAACTGAAATTACAGATTACAACATGTAGGTACTGAATAGTAATTAAAGCAAACGTTATTCAGATTATTATCAATTAATAATCTGATGTACTGAATTGCAATAAATAGAAACTGCCGGACTGGAAAGTATAGACTTAACAGCCGGGCTGTTTTGATTGAAATGTAAATTACATGACTAAATCAAAACTATTCTAATTACAGAATTAAATTACAGAATTGAAATTACAGAATAAAACAGTATTTTAAAGAAATTACAGAAAGATAAGAGAATGGTGTAAAAGATAAGAGATTGAGTGTTTGTTTGAGTATTTGTGTAAAAGAGTAAGGTTTGAAGAGTAAGGTTTAAATTCGGAGATATATTATAAACATACGGCTAAGGTTTTGAGTTATATAAGCACGGCTAGGGTTTTGTGGTTCTTTCTTACAGATTTTTCCATAAATTCTCAAAGGTACATGATTTTATTACCCTCTTCTTGATATGCATAAAAGAAAACTAATACTAACTGTTAGTTTATTGCATGTTACTAGACATAGTAATTAATTATTAAATAACTGGATATTGCATGCTATATATTCTAAAGACAAAATTAGTGAATCTGGACTATTATACTACTTCCAAGCTTGAATAGATATAGAAATTCATCACTGGATATATAACATGCTTGTATGTATGCGTATGACGTTGAAAACTACAACTAGATAAATGCATGCTACTGTTTATAAAATTGTGATCACGTTGAAGTCGTGTGTGTGATTAATACCGTGAACCTTTAGTAGATTAATTTGTACTTGGTATTTACTCATAACATATGATTGTAAATCTGTCTGACTGAATTGATAAATTACAGAAACTGTCGATGATAATTGTAGACTATACTGTAAAACAGCTTAAGGACCAAACTCCAATACTCCATAAAATCTGGACTGGTTATGAGATAAGGCTATAACTGAGATAATATATTGAAATTACACGCATGGTCCTGTAATAATTACTTGTATGCAAAACATTATGTATGTTTGATAAATACTTATATTCGGTCAATATATACTCACCCACATGCATGTAAAATAATTAAAAGGCAAGTAACTATAAATTGCATGTTAATTGAATTAATTAATGAATTGTCATGATAATAATCACTGTCATGTGATATTATTAATGCTGCTATGTATATGATATGTAAATTTACGAAATCATATATTTTCACTTTTAAGTTGGAAAAATTATGAACCTTCCCCAACTAGGCTTAACTATTTGGATACGATGTCTAAGAAAGATATAGGTGGATAGTTCCTATCCTAATGAGGTCGGGTTTTAAGTGGCATTCGTGCCCTCCATCCTCACTGTCTTTCCTGTTCGTGTTCAATTAGAGCTACCGAAAGGGGTTAACTAAATAATAATTTCCCTGAGTGTTTTTATATAGTGATGTATGTTTCGTCAAATTGGTGTCTCAGTATCGACCTGTCGTTCAATCAATTAGAACTAGTTCACTTGAAAAGAAAAACTAGTGTTTTCAAACCTGTCGTTTCGAAACAAATTTTGTACTTGTGCAAACCATAAACATATAAGTCAGTCGTTTTATATGATAACTAATCCAGAACTTTCAATACATGTTGGATGCCATCTATGATGAGAAAAATCACAAAGGATACTTGCGAAATGACAGTTTAAACGTTGATGTTATTCCGTCATCACATGTTAGTCACCCTAATGTGTGAAAATGTGATGCCCAATATTTTTCTGGATGCCATCTTTGATGAGTAAAACATGAGTTTGTTGTTACTCATGAGATGAAGGCTAAGGCGTTGATTTTATTCCGCCGCCACATTTGAGATGTGATGACGTCTATGGTGAACAAATGTCTCAAATTGACATATTGGAGCGATCTTTCAACAAAATACTAGTATGAAAATTTTATTCCATAAGATGTATCATGAATTTATATTCACCATGTTCCTTCATCGCCCATCTGTTTGTGGATGAGAAAATGCCCCGATGAACAGTTTTAATTTTATTGGGTCAATGACGAATTGTTTGCCTGATATTAATGCTCTTCGTGGACATTTTGTTCCACGAATCGAGAACCAAGACAATTGTTATTTATCTCGAACTATCGCGATCCCAATCGCTTAGCCAAGCGAGGTTTAGACAATCGTCAAAATCGAAGACCTGTGGCTCCAAGACAATCCTTGAAAGAAACAATATGGCCCATTGTCCCAAAGCAAGAGATAATACCCAAGGAGCCAACTCTATGCTATAAAGACAAAAGTCATGCACGGTTACTCCTTAAATAGTTCAAAACTATAATAAAGGTGTAAAAGCCGATGCTAATGTGGTTAAACCTAACTGAAAAAAAACTCTTGAGACCCCAGATTTTGTGGCTCAAATGAGTTTGGTACCCTTCTTTATTGATTTTGATAAATCATTGAGCCGATTTTTCGCTCATCTGGATTATCTTTTTCCATTTGGATTATGATTTTTCCATTTGGACATACTTTTGGATTATGATTTCCCTGTTTATGAAATTTCTCGAAATAAATTAAAGTGTTTTGAGCAAATTTCTTTCAAAATGTGACAAAAATTTAAATTATCGATCTTTATGGCAATACATGTGGGATAGTTGGTTGTTTGGAAATAATGGGTAGCAGTGTACCATATAATTTCACCAACTACTTGCCTAAAGAGTATTTTGTGACAATGATTATAGACATGTCTTTCCAAATCAAAATATTTTGTAAACAAAATTGATTTGTCAAATATGAGGCCTTATACTTCTGTAGGTCCTGTCGTACCTTATTGATTTATAAAATATTCGAGAAAACCAGTGTTATCTGGTAATAGCTCATGAAAGAATTGAATTTATCTACTCAACCTCCACTCAATACGACCAAAATCGTATTTTTGAGGAGTTGAAATGTCTTTCAAGTGGTTGCTACCACATTTTTTAAAGAATTTAAAGTTACTTTATCATTTCGTATGTCGTCGATTGATAAAGTATTTTGATGCTAACACATGATTATCTGTACCATTATTCGACTGTCATCGATTGATAAGAGCATTTTAATATTGTGGCATTGACCGGATGAGATATTTCCGGGTCAAAAGACTATTCATGATTTATAATATGTGCAAAGATTACAAAAATGAACTCTTAGAATTTTTGTAAAGAATTGAAGGAGTTATTGTGAACTTATCCAACCATAAGACGGACCATAAATATAAATGGTTATGGTTGATGAATTGACGATGAGGTCACATTTTATTGTTGTTCACAGAAATGCATCACTTCCCAAACTCTTAGCCCTATCGATCATTAAAGTGATAGCTCCTGATCCGGATTATTCTGAAAATTCTAGTAGACTTGATAATGCCGAAGAGTAATAATCGAAATTTCGATTTGATTTACTTGAGTTTAGGAATTGAAATTGAATATCCTGTCGATTATGTTCAGATCCAAATGGACTCACGAAAAGTTTGATGATGCGACTGCAAATGATTGCATGCACTTTTGTTCTTGCACACCAAGATTTATATTTCCGTGTGGGGTTATGCTATTTTGCTACATTGGTCCGTTATCAAACACCATATGCGTACCAGCTGGTTACTGGTTATGGGCCAGAAGTCTCATATTAACGCGTGTTTGTAGTGCTTAATTAATATTTTGATTGAGCCGTTATAGCGTTCAAAATATGGACCTCTGAAAGGGAAATAAGTCGATTATGAATCCTCTGCCTATCATTTGATAGAGTAACCTTAGCAAGCGACCTTTTGACCGCATGATATGCGAAAGTGACATCGCTAAGACTATTATCCCCATCGTTAGGGGAAGATTTACACGTTATCGTTAATAAGGAACGACGTGAAATAACGTGGCATGACCCACTCAGTCTTAGTTTGACCCCAAAACTTCACTTAGCGATAAGCAAGTGCATAGACTCCCTCAAGTCTAACTAAATGCCAGATGCATTTAATGACTTTATGAGATATCACGAGATTATTTATACCTGCTACAAAATGCGCGCAAGGATAGACGTCCCTATCGAACGCTGTGTTCCTGTCATAACACGTTGCTTTGGCTGAACCCGCCAAAGGATGCTGCTATTGGCTGTCAGTCTGTCGTTCTTCCCAAGATACGAGGAAGTTGACTAGTTCTTAATTCGTTCAATACAGAGGTGGTGAACTGAAACTCGTTTGTTGCACAAAATTATAAAAGGATTAAGGAGATATGTGATTCCTCCTCATCTTGAGAGTCTCGAAATATCAGTCGATCCTGATATCTTAGACGATATTGAAACGAAACGAGACTGTCATTGATTACTTGTTCATATATTTGGTAACGACTGATAATATGAGCAAATTATGACATGGAACTATGAACTGTTGCTTGAAGTCAAAGTATAACAGACCGGCCTAATGGAAACTTGCAATCCAAATAGACTTCTTAGGAAAAGGGTGTTCGGACCTGTAGCTCCAACACCACCAATGTTAAACGAGTTCATTTATTTGGTTATTCGTAAGGAAGAGTGATGAGAATAATGAGACTGTATCAGTGCTCGCCTAGTAGCGTAAGGCAACTTTCACACCTTGGAATTGATTACGAGATGGTTTATTTTCTCGTAATGGACGTTATAACGGTCCCCTACTTTATCAGTTTAGTAGTTTCCGAAAAACTGAGTATGCAACATGTGATTGTGGTTACAATTTTATCTCTATGGGGATTTAGACAAAGAGATATAGATGAAAGTCCCTGTGTGACTTCATGTGCTTGAAACAAGTACTTTCTGACTACGGAACACGTTCTCAATTGACTGAGATGTTCACTATATGGATTGAAATAATCCAAGCAGATGTGGTATTCCCACCTAAGTGGGTACTTGATCAGCTTGGGATAATGGATAAGTATTATGCCCTTACGTGTTTATTACACATTCCACTTTTGGATATGCCCTTCGAGATGAACGATCTTGGGAAGACATGATAGTGACTCGGCCTGATGATCGAGTCTCGTAAAGATTGAATCTAAGTCCATGATTCATACTAAACCCAAAAGGTGTTATGATGCTTTAGTAATTATGACACTAAGTCATCAGACTCTTCCATGATCGTTCGATCACTAGACATTAATATAGAGCCGGTCCGTCCCTGATGAGACGATGAAGAGATATTGAACTATGATGTTCATATCTAAGTACAATAAGCGCATCATTGTACTTGGTTTAAAGTGCCAGGCCGAACATTTTGTCTGCTGTGAATGGTATAACCCGACACAGCATCATGCTAACACGCTACCACCGAAATGGCACTAAAGACATATTTCCATACCTTTTGGTAATTTTGGAAGTGGGCTTGTTTATCCCAATTGCGTCATCGATGGTACCTACCCCCTTCGGTACTCGAATTAATGCAATCCTTTTTCGTTATACCGATGCCAGTTACTTATCAAACCCGAATAAGGGACTTTTCCTAGATGATTACGTCTTTACCATTAGGAATAAGGTGAGATCTTGAAGGTCTTGGAAAGACTCCATACAAATTACTCTTATCTACTCGTGCTTCATGAGACGACTAGAGAGTGCATATGGCTTCGAGCTGTTATTAGTCATATGAAGTACATGTATTATGTCTCACAATCTAGATGAAGCCATGTCTTAAGACAACATGTTGATATCGATCAAGAGACACACGACTTGATTATGTTATTTGGCATATCTCGCCAAAACAAATCTTCATATATGAAGTAAAAGAGCATCTCGTCGAATGCTCATTCTATTCCATGTTTGGATTTTACTACACTCAGTTGTGTGTAAGTAAAAATGAAGCATTCAGTCGAATTCTCGTACTCTTTCTTGGAATATGAAATACTTGCACCCAGTCGTGTGTAAGTGAGGGGTAGCATCCAAGTGAATGCTTATTGCAATAATTACTACTTAATCGAAATCCTCACACCCTGTCGTGTGCAAGTGAGGAGAACCATCCAGTCGCATGCTCGTGTACACTTTTTGTCCTTAGACCAAAGTTTTTTCCCACTAGATTTTCTTTGCCAAAGTTTTTAATTAGACACATTCACATCATATATCTCTTAGGATTGCCGAAATCAGGGGGAGTATCCTGTTGTATACTTCTTACCACCGTGTACTTTTTTGTCCTTCGACCAGAGGTTTTTCCTATTGGGTTTACTCTGGCAAGTTTTTGATGAGGCAACTTGTTTGTGGTTAGTTATTTACATGGAATTTTGACATATATCATTCTGCTAAACAGTTTGTCCTAGATACCGGTTTTGTCCCACGCTGGGTTTTTCGGCCCCAAGGTTTTATGTGTTTAGCACCGCGAATGAATATCAACTGCATGAAGACGAAAAATTCAAGGTGTCCAAAGGGGGAGTGTTGTAGGATATTATTGGACTATTGGTCTTGGGCTTTATGGGCTTTAGTTGGGCAATAGTGGGATTGTAACTCTACCACTCTATCTATATAAAGAGGGTTAGCGGTCTTTTATCTTAAACCTTCATTTCATCATGGTGACATATTTGAGTATACTTACATATATTGTCATTTAGCCACAAATTTGAAACAGATTTGACCGTAACCGATTGGAAGCTCTTTTTATAGTGTTTAATATATATTTCCCTTCATCAAATTATACATATCGAAAATTGGGTTGTTTTGTTCATCATGAAGGGCAAATCATTACATACAAAGAAGAAAGGAAATACAAATTCAAGTGTCATCAAATTTGATATCTCAAATTCAAGTTTAATTAAGATCACAAATCGGCAACCAATCAGAAAAAAAAAAAAAAAGCAATCAAAAGTTGGAAAGGTCAACAAGACTAACATCGATGTAGTTAATTCATATCGTATGCTAATGGTTGTGGAAAGGGAGCTTCTCTGATTGTTTTAAAATCAAAAAAAAAAAAACCAATGGTTCAAAAATTACATTTGAACAAGATTAGGGATATCCATTGATGGAAGGGAATTTTATTTCTTCTTATAAGATAAGAACGCTAATGAATTAGATGAGATCAGTAAGAAAAATTTCAAAAACATATTTCATTAATAATAATGAATGGTCGCAACGATTTTCTTACAAGAGAAATCAAATTAAAAATAATTAAAAACTTGTCAGAATTATTACTAGTGCTAAGGAAATAAAATAAATTTTGGTCATTCTACACACTTCATATTATCGTTCCAACTTTTTCACGTCTGGCAACATATGTTGATATCGCCATTTTTTTTTACAAAACCTTTCTCTTTGATTGATAGCTATTATCAATTTAATGTAACTAGCAATCTTAAATCGCCAATTTGTCATTGGCTAGAGAAGGACAACGAAAGGCCTTGAATATTCAATCAGTAAAACTCACATTAAGATTCATCGGGGGTTCCACACACTAATTAACCCGATATAAACGCTCCTACTAAATATTATGATCCGAAAGCATGACCAATCACCCAATTCAATCCAAATAGCTATAAACGAACTTACCCGAAATGACATTTATCGTCTATTTTTTATGAATTTTATCTTTACCGGCTTTCCCAATTTTATATGAAAAATAAACCAGGATTCTGAGAAGTTGTTAGCAGACAAACTGGTCCGAGGTCAGATTCATCCTCCAACGGGGTAGATCTGTTTTTTACGAAAAAAATAGAAGATGGTTGAGATGGAGAGGGTGAGGATAGGAAACAAATGAAGTTGGGAATGAGGAGGGACTGGAAAGGGGATGAAGCAGGGGAAGGCAGTTTGGAAGCACGAGAAGTGGTGGTGGCTCCTCCTTCTCAGCGGCGGTGGCTTTAAGTTTTGGGTTTTGGGCTTTTCAACAACTCCACAAATATTGATAGTGCAATTTATTGTTAAAAAAAATAGTGAAAATAGTATTTGCTTTATTCTTGATGACGCAAGTGATTTTAGTGCACAACAATGAAAGACTTCATTGGTTGGATAATTCTTAAAAGCAGATCGTATTTTCCCAGTTTAGAAAAGCAAGCACAATTTATGTGGAATAAACATGGACTAGATGAGTTGATTCATTGTGGTAAAAAGTTGGAAGAATCATTGATTAGTACGTAAAAACATACTTAATTTTTAAAAATCGGATTCTTAAGTCTTATTTAAAATTTGTTACATATAATGTAGTAACATCTAACATCAAGTTAAAAACAAAGAGAAAAAAAAATAGCATCATGTATTACATTTATCAATGTTTAAAAATTTTTATAGTGGGTTTCTGTAATTAAGTACCAATAATTCATACTTTTACATTATTTTCCATAAAAATTCTATCTTTTAATATTTGAAAATGGTTATGGTAGAAACCAGGTAATTGAGGTAGTTTATTTAAAAGTTTAATATAGGCCTTTTTTTTATATTAAAAATGAAGAAAGGGATGATCTTCACTGAGAAATTGAAAAGTATGTATAGTCGCGCCACACTTAGATACTGAAAATGAGGGCTAAGTTTGTTTGCTAGGATATCATTTATGTATGGATGACATGACTGCATTAATTAGATCACGTAATGGTAATTTTCATAGGTTAAAATGATATTAATTAGCATTGTATCGTTGCTATTACAACTTACTTAAGCAACATTTAGTGTTTTATGCGTTTTTCTCGGTTTACTTGCACTGTTTTATATTTTTGTAGGAAAAAAACCTGTAATTGAACCAAAAACGAGATAAAGTAAAAAAAGATAAATAAATGACTAAAATGAAGAAATCAAAAGATTAAGGGTCTCAAATTTACCCCAAGTGAAGTAAAAAACTGACCCAAGTGAAACCGAGAGACCAAAAAAAGCCCAATCTAGAGGAGCTTCTCAAAGCGACCTAACTAGTTAGACTTGACCGGTGAACCTGATCGGTCATGATGAGGCAAATTTTAGATCTTTTAAAAGATATAGTTCATTAGAGTTATATATAAACTCTCTTTTATAGAGGTGTACACACGGTTTTTCATAATTTTTCAGTAGCTTTTACAGCCACCAACTCAATCTAGTAAGAGAGGAGCGGAAAAAAATTTAAAAAATAACAGTTTTGTGCACGGATTCTTGCTTTTATTGACTTTGTTTTGTAAGATCTATCACGTTCTTTCAATTTTATTTCAGTATCTCATTTGTTTTTATTGAATGTTTACTTAGATTTACATAACATTTATCTCGTCACTTTTTACATGTTAATCACTCTATAATGCATTAATAACGTATGAAAACTAGTTATTATAGTTAGATCTTGCATGCAAACGAGTTGGTAACGCGTAACAACTTAAATACTATTTAACAAACTGAGTTTTATTGTTTTTAAACTAGAGGAATCGAGCCGTTGGATTGAAAATCTAATCTCGACCGCCCTCGTTACTATTTTAGTTTAATTATTCAATAGTAAACACAGGTAGAAAAAGACAGATCTAGTCAAACACAGTTTCTCAGACGATAACTTGGGTAGTTTGTCCGAGAAATACTATATTTACCCTCGTGCTCCTGCAAATCACTCGAACGTAAAAGTAACACGTATGAGAGGCCGTCATGCATCTCGTAAGAAACTAGCTTTTGCTAGAATTGTTGTCTAAAATCTTATCAGAAATGCGACATACAAGGTCATGAAAATCTGAAGTGTTAGAAAAAATAGGTCTCCAAGTCAAATGTTATAATAGAATTTGCACCAACTACAACTGATTCTGATACATTTATTGCTAAAATCGTTGATTTTACCAGTGGATGACGTTATGACGAGTAAGCTGGTGAAGTTGATAAAGCCCATTCATCTCATACGAGGACTGTTATAGAAATTATCGTGACTTCATATAAGTTTTTGTAATTATTTAAGGATTAATTAGAAGAATGAGAGGTACTTTTTGTGAATAAATGTCCAGTTGTTGATAATCATGTTCCAATGTGGGTCATGACTCACGACTATGATTTTTTCTTCCACACTCAGCTAGTAGTTCAAGAAATAGTGTCAGGTAAAAAAATAAAACTGAGAAATGGAAGATTTCAAGGAATTTGGAGGCAAAAGCCTATGAGGAAGGAAAATTTTAAAGTTTTTCTTATGAGTAAATTCACACGTTTGGAACATTAGTGATGAGGTATAATTCTAGGCCTAGAGTTGCAACTAATATAATTAATGAGAAACCATTTTCATTAAACGATATCTAAAGATAATTATTGACCTGGTCAGTCATATGTTTGTTATATATAATATGATTAATGTTATATCTAACGTGACAGTTAACTTATTGATGCTTTAAGGCGATATATAAATTATAAATTCATGATTTTACACAATATACGATTATTACCATTATTGAATCATAATTGATACAAACAGAGATACGAGGCATCTAAATATGTCCTGTAATATTAATAAATCCCCTAATGAAGGACGTAAACGATATACTTTTGAGGGTGAATACCACTAAGTGTAGATACAGACAAAAAACAAGTTTTAAGGGGTATAGGCCCCTGAGAAAAGGCGAATGCCTTTCCTTAGGCGGAAACACCCTTGAGAGTAAGAGCGTCATAACATTCAGACAATATTATTGAATAGTAAGGGAGCCTATTTGCATGGGCAATGTCTATATGATAGAAGTAATACTCATCAACGAGTTATGCTCAATTATGCATTAATATACACATTCGTATACAGAAAAAACTTAAAAGTTTCTCCCTTCTTATTACTTCTTTTAGCGAAAGAGGGAGAATGGTAGTAAACATACCAAGATTCATTTGATCTTTGCTATTAAGTGCGTAACTACAGAAGTTCTTTGTTGTTTCAAAAATATCCCACTATTATACGAGGGGTCTAATTTAATGTGGGAATAGGTTTGAGTCCATCGGTTAGAGGTCTATGCAACACCATCAAATAGGAAAGAGTTAAAATCTTTGTTAAGTCCAATAATATTTATTCCATGAGCATGGGCATAACTGAGACTAAATGCTCTCAGGTTAATAAGTATGAACCTTACAAAAACTTGTTGCCCAACTAGGCTATCATAAATCATTTTAGTAATGAAACCAATGGGAATGGGAGAATTATTTTGTTGGGATCAAGCGAATTGGGTAGTTACTTTGTGTTACTCAATTATCGCTATAAAATACAAAATAATATTAATTCTATGAGAGTCAAATCATATCACAAATGTGTCATAAAATAACTTTTCTATGACAAACATGTCATAAATTTATTTTTCTGTCATAAAACCGTCACAAAAACTGTAGCTACTAGGCTTCTCACAAAAAAGTCGTCACAATTCTCGTATCTATTTATACATTTTTTTTTGTGCGTAATGCACTCTATTTATTGTAAAGTAACCTCCACAGATGATAAATTTAGCTTTATTACGATGAAATATGTTTTTAATTTTTCTAAAAAAAGGAAACTATTGTCGTATGGTATTATAAAAATGGGTCAATTGGAGTTGGTTCTAATAATGGTTAATTTTTGGGATTTCAATTGTGTGAGACATCCTTTCAAAAGATTAAGCGGGTATACTAGCTGGACTCGAGTTTAAAAAATATTCATTATATGGGGGTACTCATCTTTAATAACAGATTTTTTATTAAAAAAATCGATAGATCGAGCATTAAGTTATGAAGACTTTTTTACTTCTTTTGCAAATTTTACTGTCTACTTTCATCCTGTTGGAGTTTTTGGTGGTTATACTATTTCAGTTCTAACTAGAGAAGCTTCATAATGGTATTGAAAATCTTGACCCTGTTAATCATAAACTATCAAAGTTGAGTGATGGTAATCTTATATTCTTTTTAAGCTAATGTTGCAAACATAAAATTATAATCCACTGGTTCAAGTAGGGAGCTGAGAATGTTTTTTCCTTTACAAATGCATCAATTAGAGTAGATAGTTCAATTAAATACGTACATCGGTAAATAATTATGGATGTACACTTGAGGATCCTTTGTTAAATATTTGTGAAGAATTTTTCATTTTTAATAATCCTATTCTTGGCTCTGATTGTAAACATTGGATATCCAGGTAAGACTTTCTTAATGTTGAGTTATTAAGACTATTACTATATTACTTTCCTAATACTATATTACTATATTACTATATTACTCAGGTGTAAAATGTACACTTTCTTATTACTATATTACTCAGGTACATCGGTAAATAATTATGGATGTACACTTTCCTATTACTATATTACTCAGGTGCAAAATGTTGAGTTATTAAGATTATTATTGGTGAAGAAATTAAGAAGTGTTTTTTCCCATTTAATCTCAACAAGGCACTGGTCCCAATTCCAAATGATTTTAATGGCCATTTTATTTTATTTTTATGGAATATTATACGAAATGATGTTTGCTACAATAAAAAGTTTATTTATCATCAATTTACTTTTTAAAAATTGTGGGTAACTTGTGTTAATATATATATATATATATATTATAGCTTATATTATTATATAGAGGGTATTTTTGTTTTTCTACACCTTTCTATTTGTATATATACTTGGTGATTCTTTTGTAAGACCTACAACACTTCATTAATATACACGAATGTTTCTCTCTTCTCTCCTTTGGCGACTCTTATGTATTCTTTGATTATAGAATCATTTGATTCTAAAATGGTATCGAAGCGTTGATCGATAGCATAAAACACCTTCGCGGATCCAACTGCTATATTCTCTCTCTCGTACACATTTATTTTCGATTCTAGGTTATTTCTTTTGGCTATTTTCCTCTGCTATTTTTGGTTCGTTTGGTATATTATTAGTTGTTTGGAGCTTTCTGGTTATTGATTACATGCTTGCTATATTGGTTATTGAACCCAGTCTTTGGTTATTGATTAGCTGCTGTGTATTTTGATTATTGATCCGGTGTTGGGTTTTCTGGTTATTGATTAGCTGCTTGTTTCGTTCTTTTTTTCTTTATCTGAAATAGTGGTTTCACTTGATCTGGTTTCATTCAATATGGGTGATAATTATGTGCAATCAATTAGTGTTCGTTTAGATGGTAAAAATTATTGTTATTGAAGTTATGTGATGAAAAATTATCTAAAAGGAAGGAAGATGTGGGGATATGTATCGGGTTTAGTGGCTCCTAAGGAAGAAGAAGCTAAATATGCAGACCTGTTTGATGTTTGGGATACTAATAATTCGAAAATAATTACTTGGATCGATAATTCTGTAGAGAGCAGAATTGGCTCACAACTAGCTAAGTATGATACGGCTAAGGAAGTTTGGGACTATTTGCAGAAACTATTTGTAAGGTCCATTTTCGTTGTCCAATACCAATTGGAAGCTGGTATCCGAGCTCTAGAGCAAAATGATAATAGAGTTTATGCGTTTTATATTGAGATAGTCGACCTTTGGAATCAATTAGCTATGACCGAATCGGCTGAATTGCGAGCATGTGCATCTTTTATTTCTCGTAGAGAATAACAACGTTTGGTTCAGTTACTAATGGCTCTTCGTTCTGAGTATGAGGGTATTCGGGGGTCCATTTTGCATTGTAATCCATTACCATCTGTGGAGTCTGTGTTTTTTGAGTTACAAGCGGCAGAAAGTCGTCTTAAGAGTTTGAATGTAAAGAGTGCGCACACGCCTAGTGCATTAGTTTTGGTTGGCCCTTCACAGCCTTCGAATATGCCATATTTCACTGCCAACAGTGATGAATGTCGATATTGTCATGAAAAAGGGCACTTTTTAGATCGATGCCCAAAGTTGTGGCAAGACCGTCCACAAGGTGCAAAACCTATGCAGGGTCGTATGCAACTGTCACAACCATGGAAACAAGGCGGCAAGCCTCGACCACAGTATAATAGTGGGCAACAAAAATGTCGTCCGAGAGGTCAGCCTCGAAACAATTATCACTCCACTGTGGCTGTTTCAGTACCTTCTTCTGATCACTTGGTTGGGGTTTCTTCGAAATTCCCGATATGAATAATTTTGCTGAGCAGTTCTAGAGATTTCTTACTACTCAGCCAAACAGTCAGTCTCAGCCTTATGCCATGTTCGCCCTATCATCATTATCATCAAATTCGTCAAGTAGTACTTCATGGTTTCTAGACTCTGGAGCATCCCATCATATGACCCCTGGTCGTCCCTCTTTTGTATCTATTTCTCGAGATTTTCCATCAACTTCTATTATGACTGCCGATGGCACACGAATGCTATTAGCAGGAGTTGGTAGCATTCACACTCAAAATTTATTTTTACATGATGTTTATTGCATTCCTAACTTAGCCATGAGCCTTATTTTCTAAATTATGCGATTCTGGATACTCAGTTCATTTTTCTTCCACTTATTGTCATGTGCAGGATCCAAAGTCCAAGAGGATGATTGGGACATGCCGTAGGGAGATGGGACTCTATGTTTTTTATGAGCTACAGATTCCTATGAGTGTTTGGTTCTACATATTTTGTTCTTCGTCCACATGTGGAGCGTAGTAAACTTTCATCTCATATTGTTATATACGTTTTTTCTTGGTTATGGTGAGGTACAGAAAGGGTATCGTTGTTATGATCTTTCTAATAGGAAATTATATGTTTCGTTTCTTGAGCACATTCCTTTATTCTCTCTCCCACCTAATTCTCATGGTATGACTAAGTCTAATATTGTTCATATTGATCCATTTACTATTGATGAGTCGTGTGATTCCCCATCTCCTATATTTGATAATTTACCATCATCTAGTCAGCATTTTCCTAGTCATTCTACTCATATAGGTTATGGAGATCGTAGCAGAGTTGATGATGTTGATCTTCAGTCCCCCCCTACACCTACTCAAGAGTCTCTTGTGATTGTGGATCCGCACCAGCCTCGCTATCCCACACGAAATCGTAAGTTCCCCCATTTGATGGATTTTGCTTATTCATGTTATTCTCAGCCTTTTGCTTCATTTCTATTTTCTATTAATACCCTTTGTGAGCCTTCCTCTTATTCAGAGGCAGTTCGTGATCTCCGTTGGCAACATGCTATGGCCGAGGAATCTTCTACTTTGGATAGAATTAGTACTTGGGATTTAGTATCTATTTCGGATGGTAAGAAATGTATTGGTTCCCATTGGGTTTATAAAATCAAGAACAAGGCTGATGGTTCTGTTGAGAGGTACAAAACTCGTTTAGTAGCTAAGGATTTTGCTCAACAATATGGTATGTATTACGAAGAGACTTTTGCTCCTGTTGCTAAGATGACTTCTATTCGTGTTCTCATTCCTGTCGCATCTGTTCGCCAATGGGATATCTCGCAAATGGATATTAAGAATGCATTCTTGAACGGGGATCTAAGAGAAGTAGTGTATATGACTCCTCTGCCTGGTGTTTCTCATAGACCGGGATAGGTTTGTAGGTTTAGAAAGGCACTATACGGGTTGAAAGAGGCTCCTCGGGCATGATTTGATTTCACATAGATTTCTCTTGGTTTTACGACAAGTTCTCATGATTTCGCTCTCTTTGTTAGATCAACATCTGCTGGTTATATTCTGCTCTTATTATACGTTGATGATATGGTTATTACTAGAGACGATGTTGATGGTATTGCGAGGTTGAAACACACCTTATCTTGTCGCTTTGATATCACAGACTTGGGTCCCCTACGATATTTATTGGGTATTGAGGTTGCCTTTTCTCAGAGTGGATACCTGCTTTCTCAATCTAAGTACACTACAAATATTCTTGAGCGGTCTCGCCTTATAGATACCACGACGGTTGATTCTCCTGAGGTGAATACCCGATACACTCCTACCGACGGTATTCCCCTCCATGATCCTACTTTGTATCGTTCTGTTGTTGGTAGTTTAGTGTATCTAACTCGGCCAGATATAGCTTATGCAGTTCATATTGTTAGTCAGTTTGTTTCATCCCCCACTTCTGTCCATTGGGCAGCTGTTGTTCGTATTCTTCGATATTGACGTGGAACTCTGTATCGGAGTATCTTGTTCCCCTCGAACTCATCTCTTGAGCTTCGTGCATTTTCTGATGTAGATTGGGCTAGTGACTCAAGTGATCGGAAGTCCACTACTGGCTTTTGTGTATATTTTGGGGACTCTTATTTCATGGAAGAGTAAGAAACAAGATGTTGTTTCATGCTTCTTCAACCGAAGAAGAGTATCGTGCCATGACTTCTACCACATGTGAGATTGTTTAGTTACGTTGGTTATTGGCCGATATGGGTGTGTTGATGTCCTCTCCTACTCCTATGTATTGCGATAATAAGAGTGTCATTCAGATAGCACACAACACTGTTTTTCATGAGCGTACAAAATACATTGAGATTGACTGTCACATTACTCGTCATCACTATCAGCGTGGGACCATTGGATTGCCGTTTCTTTCGTCTTCTATGCAGATTGCTGACTTATTTACAAAAGCTCATACTATTCAGCGACATCATTTCTTTAATGACAAACTCTCGATGTTTTCAGCTATACCTTTGTATATATACTTAGTGATTCTATTATAAGACCTACTACACTTTATTAATACTAGCGGACCTGTCCACCCGATGGGTGTGAATCCAATAAAAAATATGTAATCCGTTATGGTAGAATCTTCGATGGGAGGGACAATTATGGTTGAGGGAGAGAGAGGGGGAATTTGATGGCAATTATTTTTCTTTTAATTCCTATGTAAAAGTGTTTACTACCATTTTGTAATTTTATAAATTAATAGGACTTTTTTTATAAATAATTATTTTAAGGCTTCATAAGCCTTCTTCACATAAATAATAGTATGATACATGAATGTTTCTCTCTTCTCTTCTTTGGTTTGGTGACTCTTATTTATTCTTTGATTATAGAATCCTGATTATCACAACTTGTAGTGGTTATTGACGCAATAAAGACTTTTTTTTCTTAAATGTATTTTTCCCTCTTAAGCTAATTCTACTATTATTACGTTGGTCGCTAATTATGTAAATGTATAACTTGAATAATTTCTTAAAGATTGAAGCCTCTTCTCAACAATGAAACTTCAGGAAATAAGTTAGCCTTCGTGCAATGTAAACTACATGGATTTCCTAGAAGATTATTGAATTAGCCTTTAATTCTGTAAGGTGAGACTTTTTTCTGGGACATTCTTGAACCAAGTGGATTTATTAAAAGATTTACAATGTAGATTAAAGCCTATATCAATATCAGTTCATCTCTGATTGCCTCAAGATCACGCTTTTTCTACGACAACGAGTCTCCTTATTATAAGATTCGGAAGTGCGGAGTCAAATCCACGAGGATTTAATAAAGTTAATTTGAGTTGATAAAGGCAGTCCTCTATTTCCAGATCTATTCAAATCGGTGTTTTAAAAAGCGAGCGTTGTTATGTCTATGATTACTTGGGCTAAGATTTTCAATATCTTTGGATTATGCTTCAACTCCTATTATCTATCGCTTTCATGTCTCTCACTATAAGAAAAATAACTTTCCGCAACTTGGATTTAGCAGCACAACACAAAATTAAGCTGTAAATGGAGAGTTATTAGCAGCGTGTTTATTAATGCGTTACGAAATCTACTAGTACAAAGTAATAGAGGCGTATGGAGGTTGCGTGTTGTGATTAATGCTTTTTGGCAGCATTCAAAGTAAGATATAATTTCTCTTTTTAACAGCGTGTCATTGCGTGCTGTAAATAATATTTTTTGTATAGCACAATTACGAGTCGTAAATAATAATTTTTGGCAACATGTGAAATGTGTGGTCTATGTTACTTCTTAATAACATCACATATATTACATTGTAACTATGTTTACTAAAAATAAAAATAAAACTAAAAATAAAATACTGAAATTATTTCAGCCCCTGAAATAAATAGAATTCCCCCCCATTAATTTTGAGTGTTTTACTCAACTAGTGTTATTGAGCAAACTATTTTCCATTAATTTTTCCCTAAACCACAGTTTGCTATACTGCTTACTCTCTCTCCATCTCACTCGAGATCCCACTCCCTCCTCGATACCCTCTCATCTTTTCACACCTCGTATATCCGAAGGTATGTATATACATATACACACTCATATATATATATATATATATATATATACATATATTCTTTGACTGTTTGTTGCGCTCTCTCTATTAATTTGTTATTTCTCTAAAAATTTAAATTTGTACAACTTAAACATTTTTATAATATATTATATGCAAATTTTATAACATTTGGATGTAATAGCAGTTCTTTTTTAGATTTAATGTCTAATTTACACTAATTTATACATTTATTCCAAAATAAATTAAGTGTGACTTTTCTATTAAAAATGTTAAAATATATCAATACATGTCTAATTGTAAGTGTAGAATTTTTTTCAAATTTTTATAACAAATATATTTGGTTCAATAGGTAAGAGGAAGAGAAGATGGGGTAGTACATCCAGACCCATATCTTTGGCATGGTCAATTTTTTCTTTATGAAACGAGGTCAAATAATTCTCAAACATTAGTAATATATGTTTGAAGGAAACATAACCCTTTGGTATATATAAAGTACATTTGAAACAAATATTATCTTAAACGTTTAGTAGAAAACTAAAAATATATAAATATCACTACGTTCAAATGCAATATGGTGTACATGAAACACTTCCAATTGAGATACAAACCAAAAAAGTCCAATTAACGGGAAAGGATTCTCAACCGTGCTTTGATGCGCTGTTGAACTAATAGAGTTTGTAAAGAAATTACAATAACGTCCATAAAGACATAGAGATTTCGTAATGTTTATATCTTTTTAAAAACTCACAAACAAAGCTTTGAATCTTTTGAAAATTTACTTTGTTTTTCACCACCATCCATTGGATAATACCATCCCATCGACACCAGAGTACGTCTTCCTAGCTTTTTGATTTATAGTTTATTAGCATAGTGATTATTTTATTTTGTAAAATCCACATGAAGCCACTTTTTTCCCCTAAAGTTTGATATCTAACAAACCATCAAAACTTTGAAACTCGGCATCAAATGATAAATAGTTTTTTGGTATAAGTTTGTTTGTAAATAATTAATAGTGAATCGTGCACTTTTTTTTCTCTCTTTTATCATTAAAATAGATGCACTATAAAAAAAATACATGCAATATTTATAAAAGATATGTCTTTAAGGTTTGTTGCATATTTCTTACAACCACTGCAAGCTGAGAATCCTTAGTACTAACAAAGATAATTCATTATCCAACAAACAATAGCCAATTTGAAAATCCACACGAATCAATTGTCACCCCACCATTTAATCATCCTCTTAATTTTCTGATATTTTCCCTCCTTCATTTGTTTTTTCTTTCACTTCCGTGATTTCTTTATTAGCGTCATTAGACAGGGGTGCAACCGGTGCATCACTTCTCTCAACATTCCTGTCTGATACCAGGAGAGAGGACTCGGATATTGCTTCAATTACTGCCGGATTGTTGTCTACTGCTTCTTCGGTTTTTAACGTCTTCTCTTCTTCAGTCTGTGTTGTCTTTGTTTCTTCCATCTTTTCCTGCATTGAATGAAATTTTTTAGAAAAACCAAGCAGACGGGTATATGGATTTATAAATAATAACATCCTCGATCACTTTTTTTTAATTGTCTGTTTATTGTAATACACAATTCACTTACAAAAGGAAAATATAGCCTTTTTTCTACAGCATAAGATCAATTCATAATCATTTCTTTTTTGGTAATGTTTAACCTAATTTAGATATATTGTCACTTAAGAGGCGCATTTGGTACTATATAAGAACATAAAATCAGAAAATAAGTTAAGATCTATCTCGTGCATGGTTAAAAATCGTTACAAGTGCTACACATAAGTTTTGAATATCTCTTATAGGGTAATTTTGGACAGATGGGATTAGTCATTTTAGTTTATGCAAGCGAAAAAATATTAATGTTACTATGATATATAGTCTGTCAAAGAAAAACTTCCTATAATTGACGAGGTTTCCCTGTAACAGAGCATGGGTCACTCCCAGTTATGCATCTCCTATTCAGTGGAATATATTACTATAGAAAAAATGAAAAAATCTCCTAAAGCATTCATTTGTTTATTTACATTGTTGATTAAAATTGAAACTTTATTAATATCTATTTATTACCAACCAAACAAAGCGCTGCATGACCATGTATATATACTACTGTTATACACCTTGAAAAAAAAAAGATAGTAAACAATCGGAAAAACGCAATATGATCTACCTCTTTAAGGAATGTCCCAAGAGTCTTGTCATCCTCTTCCTTTCCTTTATCATTAACCTTTATCTCCTTATTACCTTCGGCCACAGCCAAGGTCGAGGCAAAGTTCACCTCCTCCTTTGGTTGCTCAGGTGGTGGCGCCTCCCTAGCCTCCTCGTTCATACCCTTAGGAAAACTAGCACAGGAACCCATCCTCCTCTTGGTTAAAGTAAGAGAAATGGATGAGAGTTGCAAACGCTAAGGAATAAGGTGTGGTAATATTAATAGAATGGCTTATCCATTTGATTTATAAATAGATGCAGTAGTGAAAGGTGCGTTATTCTCTCAATGGTAGAGAAATTCAACCATAAATAGAACTATATGTATCAAGATTTGACAGTTGAAGAGATTTTGTTAATAATAACATGTCGTTGCCCCTATATATGTGTTCATTAGTCGATAATAATCTAACCACGATTTAATAGTTTCGGGGGATATAGGCCTTTTCTCAAAATGGGACTTTTAGCAGAATTGCAAATGGTATTAATATTTTTTCTCAATTTATGTCATATTTGAAATTTTAATTATGTCTCATATTATATTTAAATTTTATATTGCTATCTTATCTAAAATTTAATTAAAAATTGGTTCATAAAACTAAAACTAATTAAGATTTGGATCATTTTAGCGACACTCATTCAAAGAGAGATACGTGTTAGATAGGCGCTGCGTGCGAAGCACTAGATCTCGGCCATTGTTTGGTGAATTTACAGTGTTGCCCAATAGTTTTAGATATTATCATTTAGTTCCTTTAGTTTAAATCTAATTATAAAAGGCTATATAATTCGAAATTTTGATACATTAAATCACAAAATTAAATGAAAAGAGGAAGAAGTAGGAAAAATTTTAAAAATTTAAATCAAAATTTTAAAAAAATCTGAAAAAATAAAAAAAAAAACACAAATAAAATCTTTAAAAAATTCCAAAAAATTTAAAATAAAAAAAATCCAAAAAAAAAATACAGTATGAGTAATTTTAAGTTATTTTAAAAATAGTCTGGCCCATTTTAAGTCATTTAAAAAAACGGTCTAACCCAATTTAAGTCATTTAAAAAAACGGTCTGGCCCATTTTAAGTCATTTAAAAAATATTCTGACCCATTTTAAGTCATTTAAAAAATAGTCTGACCCATTTTAAGTCATTTTAAAAATAGTCTAACCCAATTTAAGTCATTTTAAAAACATCCTGACCCATTTTAACTCATTTTAAAAACATACTGACCCATTTTAACTCATTTTAAAAATATCCTGACCCATTTTAAGTCATTTTAAAAATAGTCTGACCCATTTTGAGTCATTTTAAAAACAGCCTGACTCATTTTAAAAACAGCCTCACTCATTTTAAGTCATTTTAAAAACAATCTGGTCTATTTTAAGTCATTTTAAAAATAGTCTGGTCTATTTTAAGTCATTTTAAAAATAGTCTGACACATTTTAAGTCATTTTAAAAATAGTCTGACCTATTTTAAGTTATTTTAAAAATAGTCTGACACATATTAAGTCATTTTAAAAATAGTCTGACTCGTTTTAAGTCATTTTAAAAACAGTCTGAGTCGTTTAAGTCATTTTAAAAACAGTCTGAGTCGTTTAAGTCATTTGAAAAACAGTTTGAGTAACTTCAAAAATAGTTTGAGTCATTTTAAAAACAGTCCGAGTTAATTTAAGTCATTTTAAAAACATTCTGAATTAATTTAAGTCATTTAAAAAACTGTCTGGGTTGTTTTAAGTAATTTTAAAAACAGTCTGAGTCATTTTTTAAAGAGTCTGAGTAATTTATTAAACAAACTGGGTTATTTTAAGTTATGTTAAAAATGCTTTGAGTCGTTTTAAGAAGAGTCTAAGTAATTTTAACTCATTTTAAAAAAAGTCCGAATCGTTTTAAAATAGTCTGAGACATTATAAATAGTCGAGTTATTTTTAAAAATAGTATTCTAATAATAGAATTAAAAAACCTATGAGGGAAAGTGTAATTTCTAAAAAAATTGTATCCAGATTCTAATGTTAATTGGAGCCAATATAAATTCATTTAGTAAATAAGGGGTCTTTTTGTAATATACAAATTCTGTCAAATTTCAAAGTTGGTCCCTGGACCAATTGTGTCCCAACAGTCTGTGATATATATAGAGAGAGAACCGCCGCCACCACACTCCTTCGCCGCCGCCAATGCCGCCGCCAATACCGCCGCCATATCAGATCTGTCATATATATATATATATATATATATATATATATATATATATATATATATATAGAGAGAGAGAGAGAGAGAGGGGGATGATAAAACAGATAGAGGTTGCGGGCGCAGGAGGGGTGGAGTCGTCGGAGAAGGTGGAGGCAGCGGAGCGGTGGTGGTTGTAGCTTATAGATATTTAAGTGGGGTTTTTTTTAGAGAGAGAGTGATAAATGAGAGATAGAATTGAGAGGCTTTTTATATTTAATAACTAATGGACCAATTCTTAATTAGTTTTATAAATAATTGACCGATGGTTAATTAAATTTTGTAGAGTGGCCAATACTTAAATAGTTTTGTTTTTTATGAACCAATGTTTAATTAACTCAAATTAGAATAACTCTAATGTGATACAATTACACCGTATCTTTCTATAATACCCATTTCGTTTGTATTTTTTCTCCAACAATGTATTATCTCTCCTCCAAATTAACACACACACACACACACATATATATATATATATATATATATATATATATATATATATATATATATGTGGAGGATCTATACACACATAAAAAAACACATTATCTTTACACATCAATCACAACCCTCCATTTACTTACTTTTAATGGTCAATATTAGTTCATCTAATAACAAGAATAAACACATAATCTTGACCATTAAAAGTAAGTAAATTGAGGGTTGTGATTGATGTGTAAAGATAATGTGTTTTTTTATGTGTGTATATATTCTCATATATATATATATATATAAACCATAAAAACTAAGATAATGAGATTTTTTTTCTTACAAATAATAACATTTTTTTTTCATTTTAATTAACGGTATAGCACACAATGGATTCCTCAATCTTTTATTAGCTTTTTATTAGTTGATATATTTTAATGTTATATATTTTTTATTATTTAAGGGTATGCCACATAAGGATTCCCAATATTTTTTTAAGTTTTTATTGTTACGATCGGCTAATTTTAAATAATGATATATATCTATGTATTATTTTGGTTTCTAATTTTTTGTTTTTTTAGCCATTAGATTAAGATTAATAAGATACAATGGTTATTAAAAGAATAGTACGAGGACTCTCCCTAGTCTCCCTAAAGGGAGGAGTCTGGTGCTCCTATTCCATTTTCTAGTATATGTAATCAATAATATTTCCATTACAAAGAGAAAGCAAGGTTTGTAAGTCAATGCTTGCCATATGTTCAAGAACTCTTGAATTAATTAGTAATTATTACTAAATTCTATATTAATAACTTGTTCCATTGCAAGATAATTAATTAATCATATACAACATAATGTACTCAATCACTCAAAAATAAGAAATATTTAATATGTGTTGTGTAACATATTAGGTCAGTATAGATATATAGATAGAGGAGAGGTATAGAGGGACAACAAAGGGAGACTTTATTCATATGATTTGTATATTACAAAGACCCTCAGGCTCTTTATATAGGAGAGGTGATGAGGTTACAAGGAAGAAACCCTAGCTTATGGCCCAAGTCATATTCTTGGGACAGGGCCCAAGTCTAACCGCAGATAACATACAACACTCCCCCTTGGTTGACTTGATTTCTTCGTCTTTGTCTTCATGCAGAGCAATGAGCAGCTGAGTCGAGTCGAAACATATATTCATCGCTAATGCCAACACATATAAAAACCATAAGTTCGAAAAACCCAACGTTGGACAAAACCGACACTTAGGATAAAAATGGTGTTGCCGAATGATAAACGCCGTAACACTAAGTGAGTACGAATAAACTGACCATGAAACAAGTGCCTCGTCAAAAACTTGCCAAAGAAAACCAGTGGGAAAAAATTTAGTCGAATGAAAAGAGTACATGATAGTCAATACAATAGCGGGTGAACTAACCATTTCAGAAGTGCCTCATCAAAACCTTGTCAGAGTAAACCCAATGGGAAAAAACCTCTGATCAAAGGACAAAAGGGTACACGATGGTTAAAAGTATACAACTGGATAATCCCCTTGATTTTGGCAATACTTAGTGAGAACAAAATTAGAAATCTGCCTCGCTAAAAACTTTGTCAAAGCAAACCCAATGGGACAAACCCTTGAACTAAGGACAAAAAGGGTACACAAGCATTTGCCAGGATGCTCCCCCTCACTTTCACACGGCATGGTGTAAGAATTTCGACTAAGTGCGTTCATCAGGATACGAGTATTCATTTTGGACATAAAATGTCTCAAGATAACTCTGATAGCCTACGAAATCCTTCACAAAGGTGTGATTGTTCGTGTTTTGTTAAAACATGACCAATGTAAACCCAGTGGGACAAACCCTTAGTCTAATGACAAAAGAGTATACTCACAAGTGTTAATCAACACAAGCTTTCATTGGGATGCTCCTTTTCACTTACATACGACTGGATGCAAGAGTTTCGGCTAAGTAGTCATACAAGATAAATAATCATTCTCTGGGATACTCCTCCTAACTTACACACAACTGGGTGCAAGAATTTTCATATTCTGAGAACGAATATGTGCATGTGTCTAGATGCTTCATTTTACTTGCAAACATTTAGTTGTAGTAAAATCTTAACATGGAATAGGACAAGCATTCGACAGGATGCTTTTATACTTCATATATGAAGATTTATTTTGGCCGGTAATGCTAACTAGCATAATCTAATCACGTCTCTCTTGATCGATAATAGCAAGTTATACTCAAATATGACAAGTAATTCATCTAGATCGTGAGACATAACACATGTACTTCATATATGACTAATACAAGCTCTAAGACATATACACTCTCTAGTCGTCTCATAGAGCACGGGTAGATCAGAGTGATTAGTTTGGAGTCTTAACAAGACATTCAAGATATCTCTTATTACCAATGTTAAAGACATGACCATAATAGGAATATCCATTATGCGGGTTTGATAAATAATCGGCATCGGTCTAACCGAAAAAGGGTTACATTAATTTGAGTACCGAAGGGGATAGGTACACTCAATGAAGCAAACGAAATAAACAAGCCCACTTCCAAAGTTACCTTAAGGTAACGAAATATGTTTTTGGTGCCAAACCATGACAGCGTGTTAGCTCGATGTTGTGTCTAGCTATACCATTCACAGCAGACAAGATGTTTGTCCTAGCATATTAGACCAAGTACAATAATACGCTTATTATACTTAGATATGAACATCAGGGACGGAACGAGTCTATATCAATGTTTAGCGATCGAACGATCATGGGAGAATCTGACAACTTATCATCAAGATGGCGAAAGAGTCATAACACCTTCTGGGTGTAGTCTAAATCATGGACTTATATTCAATCATTACAGTACTCGATGTTCAGGCTGAGTCACTGCCGTGTCTTCCTAAGATCCTTCATCTCGAAGGAAAATCCAAAAGTGGATTGCTTAATAAACATGCAAGAGCATCATACTTCTTCAAGTATCACATGTTAATCAAGTAATCAATTAAGGAAGATATACCACATCTGCTTGAATTATTTCAATCGATACAGTGAACGCCTCACTTAATTGAGAGTGTGTTTCATGGTCAGGAACTACTTGGTTCAAGTATATGAATTCACATAGAGACCTTCATCTACATCTCTTGTATAAATCCACATAGAGATAAAACATGACCATATACATGGCTGCATAATCAGCTTTTCAGAAACTACTAAACTGATAGAGTAGGGGACCATTATAACGTCCAGTACGAGTAAATAAACCATCTCGTTACCAATTCAAATGTGTGAGAGAAGGCTTGCGCTACCAGGAGAGCACTGATATAGTCTCATTATTCTCATCATGCTTCCTTACGAGTACCCAAATAAACGAACTGGTTTAAACATTGGGCGGTGTTGGAATGACAGGAGCAGACACTCTTCGTTTTGCTAAGGAATTTGACATGGAAGTAAATTTCCATTATGACAGTCTGATCTTCATTGACTTCAGGCAATGGTACATGGTTCCCTATCATAATTTGCTCATATTATCAGTCTTCACCGAATATATGAATAAGTATCAATGATAGTTTCGTTTCGCATCAATATCGTCTAAAATATCAAGATCGGCGGATATTTTGAGATACTCACAATGAGGAGGAATCGCACATCTCCTTGATACTTTATAATCTCGTGCGACAAACGAGTTTTGATTCACGTCTTCTGGGGCTAAATGAATTAAGAACCAGTCAACTTCTTTATTTCTCGGGAAGGACGACAGTCTGGACAGCCGATAACATCATTTGCTTGGCGGGTTCGGCCAAAGCTACGTGTTTCAAAAGAGATGTCTTTCCTTGCAAGAATGTTTACAGCATGTACAAATGATTTCGTGACATTTCATATTCATTTAAATGCAACTGGCATTTGACTAAACTTGGGGGAGTTTATGCACTCACTTATCACTTAGTGCAATTTGAGGATCAAGCTAAGACTGAGTGGGTTATGTCATGTTACTTCACATCATTTCTTATCAATGGTAACATGCAAATCTACCCCTAATAACAAGAAGTACAGTCTTAGCGATGTCACTTCCGCATGTCATGCAGTAAATAGATTGCTTGCCAATGTTACTCTATCAAATGATATGCAGGGGGATTCATAATCGATATAAGTCCCCTTGTGAGTTCCATATTTTGAATGTTTTATCGGCTCAATCAAAATATTAAGCACTCAAATACACGTTCATATGAGACGTCTGGCTTATAACCAGTAACCAACTGGTACGCATTTAGTGTTTTGAGTGACTATGGGCCTCAAACAAACCATTGCAGCAGTATGCAATATATCATGACCCCACACATAAATATATAAAGGTGCACATCACCAAATAATGCATGCAATAATAGGTTCTTATTCATCGAACGGCATGTCGATACTGAGACAGCAATTCGGCGAAAGATACATTACTATATAAACAAACTCAGAAAAATTATTATTTAGTCAACCCTTTTGGTAGCTCTACTTGAACACGACCAGGTACGACGGTGTGGGTGGTGGGTACGAATGCCACTTATACACCGACCTCGTTAGAATAGCAACTATCCGTCTATATCTTTCATAATTTTTCCAACTTAAATATGAAATATATGATTTCACAAATTGTCATATTGTACACATGTGTATATGGTAGTAAATAAATGGTACATGGCAGTAAATAAATATCTAAATTGTACCATATACTTGCATGATTAACTAGCAATATATAGTGAAATGGAACTACATATTTACTAACAAGGAAATTAAATTAGCATTATCAATCTAGATTTACCAATACACAAGCAAGATATAACGCAATATTTTATTATTCTATTCCTGTTTGTGTAAGTAATATTCATGGTAATACACTAATTACACCACATCATGCAAGGAATCAAATTTTAATTATCAAGTAATCATATCACATGCAAATAGAGGGCAAATTTATACGAAAACACATCTATCTCTTCGGTTAATATATAATTTATTCATTAGCCTTTTAATCAATATACATGCATGTGGGTGGGTGTATAATAATCGAATATTAATATTTATCGAACATATATACTGTTTTTTCATACAAGTAATACTACATGACCACGCATGTAATTTCAGAATACTAACTTACACAGTTACATAGTTATTACATATTCAGTCAAGAATTTCCGAAGTGTTACAAGTTAGTCCTTAAGTGTTTTACAGTTCAGTCCGTAATTTACAGAGAAATTCTAAACAGTTCTGTTGTGTTCAGTATGATACATATTCAGTTCGACAGGATACTATATGTTTATAAGTACATGATTTTATTATCAATATATGTCTTTGGTTATGTTGACAAAACATAAAACCCTATCACCAATTACTATGAAGGTGAACGCAAACACATACAAACAGCTATACATACTTTTGTAGTTTAGTTCCAATAGGTTTATTAAATACTATCAAGGGCATGTCGGGATATATAATAGACGCATATGGATGCTTACACACCGCAATTTTCATGTTAATAGTCCTTAATTAACATGCGGTTATAGTATATAAACATGTTCTACTAGTAGTATTACAAGCATGTAATTGATACGTGTCAAAGAGTCAAAAGTTGAAGAATATTTGTGTACCTCACTTTTGGTTTGTTTTACAGGAAACACAATAACTAATTATTTGATTATCCTGATCGACAGAACACAAATTATTAACCCCTGCCGATTTTTTTATACTAACTATAAAATCTCAGATTTTTTTAATATTATTTTGAATATTTTTATTCGTTGATAATTACTCATGTCACTTTTTTTTTTCAAAAGTAAGAATATTAATGTAACTAGCTAGCAGTTGTATTGTTTAAGTAATTTTACACGTTATAGAGTTTATAAGTTATAGTTACACATTAACAAGTTATAATTTTGTAAATAAAATGATTTAAATAATGTTTAGTAATATGAGTTATAATCGATTTAAGTCTGGTAGTAATGTTAGTAACTATTAGAACTATTAGTGGGTTTTGTCTGTTTTAACAGTTTGTAAAGTTTGTATTTAACGTCTAAAGAGTATTAATGAGTTAAAATATTAAATGGATTCTTGCATTAGTAATAAGAACATATAATTAATAAAAATAGTAGTGGTCCTATTATTGAATAGACCAAACGTTAGTTTACATGGAGCAGAAGAAGAAGAAAAATGACATGCAATATTAGAGTTAATTTCCACCGTTTCAAAAACATTTCCATATTTTATGCCTTTACTAGCCCTTTAATGTGCAAGAACTGCAACGTTTTGTTACCTAGTAATTTATTGTTATGAATATTTAGGAGTTACTTTTACTCTGAATATAAATTCATACCATATTGACGTACAAATAAAAAGGGGTGACACTGTTGTTTCATATATATATTAGTCTAATACTTATCAATTATTACTACATTAAGTATTTATATATAAATATATATGTATATATGTATGTAATTGAGAAAAGAAGCCAAGTCAATGTGTCCAAGGATAGAGGGTTTAATTTGGAAATTCAATTGTTAATGTTCGGTCTGTATATTGGCAGTGGTTTTTCTTATTTCCTATTATAAAATCGCATTGCATTTTTAACAAATATTCGCATGTTGAAATTATATTTTGAAAGTATCAAAATTATATATGTATATATCATTGCAACGTTGCTCGTTCTAAAAAGGGAAAGTTATATTGTATACGTTAATTATTATTTTTTGAAAGAAAGTCTATTGTTTTTATTTGTCCTTTTATGACATTCGGGAATCCGAAAGTAATAAATATATTTCGGGAAGTCCGAAAAGAGAGAGAATGTTATTTCGGGAAGTCTGAAAAGAGAGAAAATGTTATTTCGGGAAGTCCGAAATTGAGAATGTTATTTCGGAAAGTCTGAAAGAGAGAGAATGTTATTTCGGGAAGTCCGAAAGAAAGAGAAAGTTATTCGGGAAGTCCAAAAAAAAAGTAAGAGATTTGGAAAGTCCAAATACCAAGAATTAAAAGAAATTCAGGAAGTCTGAATCCGCCAAAAAGATTGGGTAGTCCAATCGATTATTTTGAAAGTTATTTACTTAATGATTGTTACAATATTTTTTGACAAAAAAGTGTTCTATATACTATCATGCATGCATTTGAGAATTTTTCTTAAATATTGAAATTGATAAGTTTTTGAAAAAAAGAAATGATTAAAAAACCTATTTTAGACCCTTATATTATATTGCAAAATTTATCACTCACTAAACTCTTTTAGTTTACCCCTCGTTTTTAAAATATTTTCAGGTTTATAGCGTTGATACCAAGTTAGTCAGGACCAGACATCTTAAATTTTAGTTTTATTCTGCTGCGATTATGGTTGTCTAGCTAATAATTTGTAAAGTGTATTGAATTTTACGAGAATATTGTAAAGTGTATTTTAAAGGATTTTATTAAGTGTTTTTAGTGTTGAATTATTTGAAATGTGTTTCATTTAAGTTAGGATTTGTATAGCACATGCCGCCACACGTGCTATTCGGCTATGTGACATCCCAAATTGGGTCAGAGATGTTACACTAACCCAATTCAATCTCCAAGCGGATACCCTCGTCTTCGAACAAATATCTCGATCTTTTTGAGTAAAGTACCGATAATGTGTTGTATAACATATTAGCTCAGTATAGATATATATGAAATATAGAGAGAGAGGTATAAAGAGACAACAAATGAAGAGTTTATTCATACGATGTGTATATTACACAAACTGGACCTCTTTATATAGGAGAGATGAGGAGGTTATAAGCAAGAAACCCTAGCTTAGGGCCCACAGTATATTCTTGGGGTAGGGAACAAGTCTAACCACATATAACATACAACAATATCAAGATAAATGTAACCTTTTTAGTATTATAGCTGATCATTACATAATACATTCAACATAGGTAATCATACAGACATTCGTACAATGATAAGGAGGGAAAACTTTACAACCGAACTCAAACTCAACAAAAATTTAATAGGAACAATATCATTAAAAGATAATGTAATGTAATGAATATATTTCACCAACATTTGGTAAACTAAAAAGTGAAAAAAATTAATTTGACTCGTTGTGACTCCAAATCATTTTTTCCATACTTTTTAACAAGTAAAACATTCAAACCTTTCGATAAACAATATCCAATTATACAACAAATTAAAAAAAGGGAATACCAACTCAATACTACTATTAAAACAATATTCCTAAAAACATCACCCCAAACTTTTTGTTCTATTTAGATGCTATTTTGTCATAAATATTCAAATGTATCAGATTCTGTTTTCCACCCTTACCCAATTACACTTTCTCTCTCTAAAGTTAGACTTCACTTTCTCTCTCCGACAAACTGCCAACGTTGTGACGACTTCTGGCTGGAGTTTGGCCATAGAAGAAGTTGCGATGATGGTCTCTCTCTCCCTTTAGATCTCTCAATGTCTTTGTCCTATCTATCACCCCCTCGCTTTCTCTCTCTCTCTCTCTCTCTCTCTCTCTATATATATATATATATATATATGAGATCTTTGGCGAACTAACTGTTGTGGGACGGCGGAGTTAGTGTTATCCGGTGACGTGGTTTCCTTTCCCTCTCTCCGTCTTCTCTGTCCTCTTTCTTTCTCTCTCTCTGTCTTCTCTGTCATCTGTCCCCACTCCCTCGCTCTACGACCTTCTCCATCATGGACAGATGTGGTCGTCTTCCTTTGGCCTAGCCACATCCGGCGGTAAGGAGCGGCAACCTAGCTTCTGTTAATGGCTAGGGGTCTTCTCTATAAATTAGCTAAAGTTTCATTATAACATAGTCCTAGACTAAATTAACTATTTACATGTCATATCCCAATACTTGTTATGCGACTCTGTACTGACCCCAAATAACATGTATTAACTAATTTGGTTAAATAGTTTTAAAAAATTACACTTTCTATCTTAAGTTTTTCAATGTTAACGTGAGAAAACATTTTGTTAATAATAAACGCTTAACCTATTCTACAATCAACCTATACACAATGGTGATAATTAGAAACAAGTTTCATTTTGATACCACAATATGTGTGAATGCAATTTTATGGATGTGTATGCAATTTTCTAAATTGTGTATACACTTTCTTATTGTATATGAACTTTTTTGAATTGTGTATGGACATTCCGGTGTGTGTATGCCTTTTTTCGAATTGTGCATGCACTTTTCACGATTGTGTATGCACTTCTCCACGAATGTGCATGTATTTTTTGGATTGTGTATGCAAATTTCACGATTGTGTATGCATTTTTCCGCATTATGTATATACCTTTCTGTCTATAGAATGGCCCGGTTCTCCGACCGAACCATCACTATCTGCTTTCTACCACCAATACTGTCTGCTTTGGCCTAATTTCGTTCTCGCTTCTTCAGTCGCACGGATTTAAAAGTATTTGTTGATAAGAAAGAGTATACTCCTAACTTATATACCATATAAGCACTACATACCTAGGTGATGTGTGTTAACTCACTTCTCTTTATCATGGTATTTCCGTTCAAAAATCGGGTCATTACAGTCTATGCACTTTTTTGAATGCGCATGCATTTTTCTGATTGTGTATGCAATTGTTCTGGATTGTGTATGCACTTTCCGGACTGTGTATGTATTTATGTCGATTGTGTATGCACTTTTCGGATTGTGTATGCACTTTTTTGGATTGTTTATACAGTTTTATTGATTGTGTATGCTCTTCTGTTGATTGGGAATGCACTTTCTGAATTGTGCAAACATTTTTTCTTGATTGTGTAAGCACTTTCTAGAGTTGTGTATGCACATTTATCGATTGTTGTGTATACACTTTTCTCGAATGGGTTTTTAATTTTTTATTTATATTTTTTTGTCCTTTTCTAAAAAAAATATTTTTTGAATTGTTTTTTGAATCTTTTGAAAATTTTCTATTCTTTATTTTTTGTTTGCATTTTTAAAATTTTTAATTTTTGGTATTTTTTGAATTGTTTTAAGTTGAAATTGGGTGGTGGTTGGCGGCAGCGACGGCGGTCTGGGAGCTCCGACGACATCTCCAGAGCTTCGATAGGCCACCACCGTCGTCGCCAACTCACGGTCAAGTCGTGGGTCGGAGTATGTGACCAAACTATATTTCAATTTGAAAATGGGTGGAGGTTGGAGGCGGCCAATGGTGGTGCTAGGAAATCTATTGGGTGGAACAATTTCAAGCTAAAACCAATTAGGGCAATATAGAAAACATTAATTTTCTCAAATAAATTTGGAAATTTGTTGTCACTGTACAAGACAACCACACATTCTAAAACCATTGAGTCAATTATTTGCTAAATTCACTTTAATCTTCAATTTCTCAAGTAAACTATATTTATTGTCATAGTCTTTGAATTATTAACAAATTTGGGCTCAAATTCATAATTAGCTTTAATGTAATCTTCTTAAATCTTGCTGAGTCCAGATTAGAAAATAAAACTAAAAAGACCAAGTACTATTTGAATAGAAACTATGGGAACCTTTCCAGTTTATCCTAATAGTAATACGCACAGTTAAACACAAAAGTCAAAACTAAAGCCAACTGGTGTGTCTTTTTCTCCATAATTTTCCTCATTCCTCTGCAAATGCCCTTTTTAACCTCACATCCACCCCAATATCCACTCAAAACTACAGGGATATTATAGTCATCCAAAAAATTTAGAGGGGGTCATGTGAACCATCTAGATCCTTTATGGTTCTGCCACTGGTGGCGGCAGCGGTCCGTCGGAGCTCTGGCAATCTTGTCGGAACTCTGATGGACCACTACCGCCGCCGCCAACCCATGGACAAGTGGTGGGTCGAATTATTGGGATAACCTCTAATTGAAGAGGCAGGAAGTTAGAGTGGAGTGTGCTAGTTTTTTAGATGAGAAGAGAGAGTTTGGGGGAGAGAGTTCAAAAATAGAAATTAACACCTAAATGGAAGAAAATGTTTGTATTAACACTTTTTTAGAATATTGGACCTTGATTGCAACTTTTTTTGGTATTGTCCCAATTAAAAATCTACTAATAAGAAGTGATTAACATATAAAGAAAAGTCTAAGTTTCAAATGTTGCAAAATAAGATTACTTCTAGGATCGAACCATACAACTCCGTAAAAGTCTAAGTGAGAATTAATTCACATGGTTGTAACATTTCCCACTTGTATTAATCAAACGCGAAACACAACCAATATATATGATCCAACACCTTAACTTTACTATTTTTCCATAGAAACTTAACCTTGGATGACAATTTTAATTCATAATTCAACAATTTGATTGACCAAAAAAAGCAAAACTTGATTAGCAAAAAAAAAAAGACAAAGCTTTTTTACCCCAAAAAACAAAGCTATTTTATCAAAACTATTAAAGTTTAATTACCCAAAATGAGAATACCTTGTTTACCAAAAATATATCAAAGCTTGTTTACCCAAATAAACAAAGGTTTTTTACCATAAAAAAAATCAAAACTTCTTAACCCAAAAAGATCAAACCTTGTTTACCGAAAAAAACTAAACCTTGTTTACCCACAAATATCAAACCTTGTTAACAAAAAAAGATAAAGCTTGATTATTAAAAATGATCAAAGCTTGTTTACATGAAAATATCAAAGCTTGTTTATCGAAAAAAGATCAAAGCTTAATTAACAAAAGAGATCAAAACTTGTTTACCAAAAAATTGTTGGAAAAACATGTGAAAACATGGGTGTTTCCGAATGGTCACTGGACCAACTTCGAGTCATTATTTCGTGTAACAGCGCTGAGTTGTTTATACCGTAATCAACGTGGTTGAGTAGCCCGTGTGACGAGCTTCGTAACGGTATATCACATGACCTATTCGGAGAATGGGTGTGAATACAAAGTGGCTTCAAAGTTGGTACCTCGGAAGCTCAAATCTGGAAAAACGAAATGGTTAATGAGAAAAACCATTTAGTATAATCCCATATTGGAAGATTAAGAGTTAATCTTACAATATATATACCATACCAACCCATGTAGTTATTAAACTAACATGTCCACATACACCTAAGAGTATTAGTGTGTACCACACACGCGCGCTCGCTCGTGTCTCGGGTCTCGGGTCTCGGGTCTCGGGTCTCGGGTCTCGGGTCTCGGGCTCGGGCACGGGCACGGGCACGGGCACGGGCACGGGCACGGGCGTGGGCGTGGGCTTGGGCTTGGGCTTGGGCTTGGGCTTGGGCTTGGGCTTGGGCTTGGGCTTGGGCTTGGGCTTTGGGGTTTGGGGTTTGGGGTTTGGGGTTTGGGGTTTGGGGTTTGGGGTTTGGGGAATGTCTCGGGTCTCGGGTCTCGGGTCTCGGGTCTCGGGTCTCGGGTCTCGGGTCTCGGGTCTCGGGTCCAAACCCGAATAGGGAGTTTTGTATAAAATACAAAAGGAGTCCCTAGAGTTTCCAGCAAGAGAAACGTCAGCAATGAATGAGAGTAAATGCTGCGGTTTCAGAATTGATTGAGCGGATTCTGGGGGTGTAACTCCCAGAATTAAAGACCAACATTTATGGTTGCGGTTTCAGTAGAGCCTATAAAAGGCAGCCATCCCCCTCTCATTTCAGCACACCATCATACACACAACTCACAGCATAAGCATACACTTAGTGAGAGAGAACCGCACCACCAACAGCTCGACCTGTGGTTCGGTGCCGGTTTCCATACGAGCCACTCTGAGATAGAAGTTGTACCTTGGGAACAAAGTCCCGAAACCAGAAACCTTTAAAGGTGGTTCGGGAAATATTGTTTAAGGGAAACTGCTCAGCAGTTGCCTCTTCTTTTACTTTCTGTTATTTATTTTTCAGTCTTTTACTTTCTGTCCATTTCCTTTCAGTACCGTTTCATTTCTGTAATTTACTTTCCTGTACTGTTTCTTTTCTGTATTTACATTTCAGTACTGTTTACTTTCAGTCTTTCGATTCTGTTATTTACTTTTCAGTTCTGTAATTTCCAGTATTTACAAAAACCAGTCCGGCAGTTTTTTATTTGTTAAAAACCAGTCCGGCAGTTTTTTATGCTTTAAAACCAGTCCAGTTTGTTTTGTTCAAAACCAGTCCGGCAGTTTGTTTAAAACCAGTCCGGCAGTTTGTTAAAACCAGTCCGGCAGTTTTGTTTAAAACCAGTCCGGCAGTTTTGTTTAAAACCAGTCCGGCAGTTTGTTAAAACCAGTCCGGCAGTTTCTGTAAAACCAGTCCGGCAGTTTCTGTAAAACCAGTCCGGCAGTTTCTTTAAAACAGTCCGGCAGTTCTTTATTTCAGTCCAGCAGTTTTATTTATTTGTTGAGTCAGGAATTGTAATTCATATTCCAATTGTGAGAAATAAAATTGTTTATTTCCTTTGCGTTCCTGTCTCTTTTATTTATTGTCCTTTCATTATTGTATTCGAAATAGTACCAAACACCAACATTCTTAAACAATATCATTTTTTGGTTTTTCTATTTTCGAAATAAGAAAGGACTTTTCTTTTTTATTTTATTGTTGTTGACGTCTCGGTTTTTATTCTCGCAAAATCATTGCTAGTTTTCTAGAAATTGAAATTTGCACATAGAATAAATCCGAATTGGGTTTTAATCTCTTTTATTCTAGAATACTATAAAGAATTCTTAGTGAAATCAAAAGTGATTTGATTTTCACGCTAGAATCTCTTTCATTGGTTTTTATTCTTTTAAAGCAATCTAATTAAGTTATAATTAGTATTTGCGATAAAGAATTTAGGTTTCTTGCGAGAAACTAAACGGTTTTATATTGTCATTTCAGATGACTAATGAGGATCAAATACCCACCGTTTCTTCGGAAAACGTGCAGGGCGCACTTGTGATTGGCAGTAGCCATAACAATGCGAGCGCTGCGAGTGGGGGGGCTCAGGCTCAGGCTGAGGCCGAAGCTGCTGCGGCAAAGGCTGCGGCCGACGCTGCTGCGGCAGAGGCTGATGCTATGGCTGCGGCTGCGGCCGCAGCACAGGCTGCTGCTAAGGCTGCGGCCAAGGCAGCGCTTGTGGCTGCAGCCAGGGCAAAGGGCAAGGCTCCGGCAACACCGGCGATGCCAATGTTGCCAACCTCTCAACTGGAGAGACCGGAAAAGTTTAGGGGCAACAACTTCAAACGTTGGCAGCAAAAGATGCTGTTTTATTTAACTGCCCTTAATCTGACCCGGTTTCTTAAGGAGTCTGCACCCGTCCTAAGCGAGGACGATGAGGACGTGCAGACGGTTTCGGCGGTGGAAGCGTGGAAACACGGCGACTACCTATGCCGGAACTACATCCTGTGTGCTCTGGATGACACTCTCTTCAGTGTATTCGAGCCCAAGGCTTCTGCAAAGGAGCTTTGGGAGTCTCTCGAACGAAAGTACAAAGTGAATAACGCTGGCGCAAAGAAATTTGTCGTCACGGACTTTCACGAGTACATGATGACTGATGGGAAGAGTGTTATCGAGCAGGTTGAGGAACTCCAACTCATATACCATAGGCTTGAGGTTGAAGGGCTAGTTATCAACGAACCTTTCCAAGTGGCATTAATGATTGAGAAACTGCCACCTTCTTGGAAAGAGTTTCAAAACTACCTGAAACACAAGCGAAAGGCTATGACCTTGGAGGGACTCATTGAGAGGCTCAATGTTGAGCAAAGCAACCGCCGATCCGGAAGGAAAGGCGGTGGCGGAGCAGGCAACACGGTTGCCAAGGCCCATGTGGTTGAGGACGCTGTGTCTAAGCGGAAACGCTTTGACAGCGGAGTCGGTGCCTCTCTCAAGAAGAAATTCATGGGAGACTGCTTTGTGTGCAACAAACCGGGCCATCGTGCCGCGGATTGTAAGATGCGCACCGACAAGCCCAAACCCCCCCCCAAAGAGGAAGTTCCAAGGGAAAGGGAGGAAGAGGGCACCTGCTCAAGCTAATGTGGCTGAGGGAGGAGATGATGCTGGACAGTACTATATGCACCTGAGTGCTGTGGTCTCGGAAGTGAACCTGGTGGGGAGCAACCCAAAGGAATGGTGGCTGGACACAGGCGCCACTAGTCACATCTGTGCCAGCAAATGGATGTTCAAGACCTATACGGCCGTGGACAATGAGAGCTGCTTCATGGGGAACTCGGCTACTTCCAGGGTGGAAGGAAAAGGAACCGTGCTGCTGAAGATGACATCGGGAAAGGAGCTCACACTGAATGGCGTGCTCCATGTGCCAGAAATTCGCAAGAATCTGGTTTCCGGGTCCGTGATGGTGAACAAAGGATTTAAACTTGTATTTGAATCTGCAAAAATTGTAATCACTTTAAACGGAATGTATGTAGGCCGTGGCTATATGACCAACGGCATGTTTAAATTAAATGTTGGTACTCCGGCTCCTAAAGCCGAGTTAGCTATTGAGGGTACTAAGGCTGAGGCCAGTACCAAGAATAATGTAATCGTGAATGTTGCCCAAGTGGCCAATAAAACTTCGTTTGCTTATTCTTGCGATTCATTTAATTTATGGCATGGTAGATTAGGTCATGTGAATGCTAATTCTATGAAGAAATTAATATCACTGAATCTACTACCTAATTTTGTATTTGATAAACAACATAAATGTGAGGTTTGTGTTGAAGCAAAATTAACCAAGTCTTCGTATCAACATATTGAACGAAGTACTGAACCTCTCGGTCTAATACACACGGATGTATGCGACTTAAAGTTTATACAAACGCGAGGAGGGAAAAAGTATTTCATCACGTTTATAGATGATTGTACTAGATACTGCTATGTCTACTTAATGAGAAGTAAAGACGAAGCGGTAGAGAAATTCGCTCTTTATAAGACCGAAGTAGAGAATCAACTCAATAAAAAGATTAAAATATTGAGGAGTGATAGAGGCGGTGAATACGAAGCACCGTTTGCGCAGATATGCGCAGAAAATGGCATTATACATCAAACGACAGCCCCATACTCTCCGGAGCAGAATGGGGTTGCCGAGCGTAAGAATAGGACGCTCAAGGAAATGATGAATGCTATGTTAATAAGTTCTGGGTTACCCCAGAACATGTGGGGGGAAGCGCTGCTTTCCGCCAACTATGTATTGAACAAGCTACCACATAAGAAACGTGATAAACCACCTTATGAACTATGGAAAGGCCATAGGCCGAGCTATAAATTCTTAAGGGTTTGGGGTTGTCTCGCGAAGGTCCTTGTCTCGCTTCCTAAAAGAACGAGAATAGGGCCAAAGACGGTAGACTGTGTGTTCATAGGATATGCACAAAACAGTAGTGCTTATCGTTTTCTCGTGCACAAGTCGGATAATCCCGATGTGCATGCAGATACTATCATCGAAGCTCGAGAAGCTTCTTTCTTCGAGGAGATCTTTCCCCGCAAGTCTTCCGTAACTGTAGAGACTGAGGAGTCAAACAGTGAGGAAAATGTGGGGGCAAGTGAACCGTTGGAGGAAGAAGAAGAAGAGCCTCGACGTAGTAAAAGGGCTAGAAAGGAAACGACTTTCGGTCCAGATTTTGTAACCTTCATGATAGAAGGCGAACCGGCGACATTCAAACAAGCAATGTCATCCCCGGAAGCCCAATATTGGGAGGAAGCGATCAACAATGAGGTTGAATCGATATTACAAAATCACACTTGGGAACTAGTGGATCTACCACCCGGGTGTAAGCCACTAGGACACAAGTGGATCTTCAAGAGGAAGAGAAAGCTCGATGGAACAATCGAGAAATACAAGGCTAGGCTTGTAGTGAAAGGTTTTAGACAAACCGAAGGTGTCGACTATTTCGACACCTATGCTCCTGTCTCCAGGAAGACGTCAATCCGGATAGTCATTGCTCTCGCAGCACTGTTCGATCTGGAAATACATCAAATGGATGTTAAAACGGCGTTCTTGAATGGTGAGTTGGAAGAGGAAATTTACATGGAACAACCGGAAGGGTTTGTGGTTCCAGGTAAAGCTCACAAGGTGTGTAAACTTGTGAAGTCCTTGTATGGACTTAAACAAGCACCTAAACAATGGCACGAAAAATTTGATAGAGTGATGCTATCAAACGGTTTTCGGATAAACGAATGTGACAAATGCGTCTACGTAAAAGGAAATGATAAGGACTACGTGGTAGTCTGCCTCTACGTAGATGACATGATTATAATAGGGAGTATTGATAACATCAACTCCACTAAGAAAATGTTGTCACAAAAATTCGAGATGAAAGACTTGGGTGTCGCTGATGTTATACTTGGTATGAAAATTACCAAGACATCAGACGGATATGCGCTATCTCAAACTCACTATGTCAGACAGATGCTTGACAAATTTGATAAAGATAGTAGAGCTACATCCAGAACTCCGATAGAGATCTCAACCACCCTGAAAAAGAACTTTGGGGAGAGTGTGAGACAATTGGAATATTCTCGAATAATAGGCAGTCTGATGTACGTCATGAACTGTACTAGACCAGACATAGCCAACTCAGTGAGTAGACTGAGTAGGTACACCAGTAATCCCAATGAGGAACACTGGAAGGCCATCATGAGACTTCTCAGATACATGAGATACACAGCAGACCGAGGGTTGCATTATACCAGATATCCAGCTGTACTGGAAGGGTATTCTGATGCAAACTGGATCTCGGATTCCAACAGTACACGATCCACTAGCGGATATGTGTTCGTGATGGGAGGAGCAGCTGTCTCATGGAGATCATCCAAGCAGACGTGCATAGCTAGATCAACTATGGAATCTGAGTTCATAGCGTTGGATCTAGCAACAGAAGAGGCTGATTGGCTGAGAAGCTTTCTGGAAGGAATTCCAATGTGGCCGAAACCTGTCCCAGCAATAAGCATGCACTGCGATAGTCAGTCGGCTATTGGACGGGCGCAGGATCATATGTATAATGGAAAGTCCCGACATATTCGTCGGAGACATAAATCCGTAAGAGAATTGTTAGCTAACGGTGTGGTGTCCTTAGATTTTGTGAGATCTAAAGACAATATAGCGGATCCATTTACAAAAGGCTTGACTCAGGTAGGAGTTGAAGTTTCATCGAGGGGAATGGGGTTGAAGCCCATTAAACTGGAAACCTCCTCAGAGGCAACCCAACCCGAACTGGATTCTCCAGCGTCGGGTTCAACGGGAAAACCGAACTGTGGGGGTGACCGAACAAAGCACTCGGGAACTTAAGTTCCCAGCCCATTTCTAGGATGAAAGAGTGATAGACCTAGACCATCTTAAGGGTGAGCATGAGGCTCTTAATGAAAACAAGTATCTCGAAGATCGAGAGGGGTGAGTCAGGACACCCTTGACTTGAAATCACCTATGACGAGTGTGTATGGCCGATACTATGTGATGAGCCATGGGCTAAATCACTAGAGCACTCGGTTGAACTTTGCCAAGGCAGTCCACGGCCAAATATGGACAACAACCAAAGGGCTTAGTAAGTGGTGTAGAGGGGACACTGTGTGCGCATTACCCTGGTATGCACAAACGCTAAAGGGTTCAAGGCTTAAAGGCTACCCAATAGTAGCATATCAGATTTTACGTCACTACGGCAGGTTCAAGGCGCGCGCTACCTGTCCTTATGCAGTGAACTCTTGCGGTTTTCTCTCGTATGCATTTAGGAGCATTTTATTTTCAGCCAATTGCATTCATGTGGGGGATTGTTGGAAAAACATGTGAAAACATGGGTGTTTCCGAATGGTCACTGGACCAACTTCGAGTCATTATTTCGTGTAACAGCGCTGAGTTGTTTATACCGTAATCAACGTGGTTGAGTAGCCCGTGTGACGAGCTTCGTAACGGTATATCACATGACCTATTCGGAGAATGGGTGTGAATACAAAGTGGCTTCAAAGTTGGTACCTCGGAAGCTCAAATCTGGAAAAACGAAATGGTTAATGAGAAAAACCATTTAGTATAATCCCATATTGGAAGATTAAGAGTTAATCTTACAATATATATACCATACCAACCCATGTAGTTATTAAACTAACATGTCCACATACACCTAAGAGTATTAGTGTGTACCACACACGCGCGCTCGCTCGTGTCTCGTGTCTCGGGTCTCGGGTCTCGGGTCTCGGGTCTCGGGTCTCGGGTCTCGGGTCTCGGGCACGGGCACGGGCACGGGCATGGGCGTGGGCGTGGGCGTGGGCGTGGGCGTGGGCTTGGGCTTGGGCTTGGGATTTGGGATTTGGGATTTGGGATTTGGGGAATGTCTCGGGTCTCGGGTCTCGGGTCTCGGGTCTCGGGTCTTGGGTCTTGGGTCTCGGGTCTCGGGTCTCGGGTCCAAACCCGAATAGGGAGTTTTGTATAAAATACAAAAGGAGTCCCTAGAGTTTCCAGCAAGAGAAACGTCAGCAATGAATGAGAGTAAATGCTGCGGTTTCAGAATTGATTGAGCGGATTCTGGGGGTGTAACTCCCAGAATTAAAGACCAACATTTATGGTTGCGGTTTCAGTAGAGCCTATAAAAGGCAGCCATCCCCCTCTCATTTCAGCACACCATCATACACACAACTCACAGCATAAGCATACACTTAGTGAGAGAGAACCGCACCACCAACAGCTCGACCTGTGGTTCGGTGCCGGTTTCCATACGAGCCACTCTGAGATAGAAGTTGTACCTTGGGAACAAAGTCCCGAAACCAGAAACCTTTAAAGGTGGTTCGGGAAATATTGTTTAAGGGAAACTGCTCAGCAGTTGCCTCTTCTTTTACTTTCTGTTATTTATTTTTCAGTCTTTTACTTTCTGTCCATTTCCTTTCAGTACCGTTTCATTTCTGTAATTTACTTTCCTGTACTGTTTCTTTTCTGTATTTACATTTCAGTACTGTTTACTTTCAGTCTTTCGATTCTGTTATTTACTTTTCAGTTCTGTAATTTCCAGTATTTACAAAAACCAGTCCGGCAGTTTTTTATTTGTTAAAAACCAGTCCGGCAGTTTTTTATGCTTTAAAACCAGTCCAGTTTGTTTTGTTCAAAACCAGTCCGGCAGTTTGTTTAAAACCAGTCCGGCAGTTTGTTAAAACCAGTCCGGCAGTTTTGTTTAAAACCAGTCCGGCAGTTTGTTAAAACCAGTCCGGCAGTTTCTGTAAAACCAGTCCGGCAGTTTCTGTAAAACCAGTCCGGCAGTTTCTTTAAAACAGTCCGGCAGTTCTTTATTTCAGTCCAGCAGTTTTATTTATTTGTTGAGTCAGGAATTGTAATTCATATTCCAATTGTGAGAAATAAAATTGTTTATTTCCTTTGCGTTCCTGTCTCTTTTATTTATTGTCCTTTCATTATTGTATTCGAAATAGTACCAAACACCAACAAAAATGATCGAAGCCTGTTTATCAAAAATGATAAATGCTTGCTAATTTACCAAAAATGATCAATAATTGTTTACCAAAAAAGTTATCAAAGCTTTTCTATCAAAAAATATCAAAGCTTGATTGTGATACAAAAAAAATAAAATCTTGCTTACCAAAAAAAGATCAAAGCTTATTTACCAAAAAAAAATCAAAACTTGTTCATCAAAAAGTTAATGATCAATAATTGATTACGAAATCAACGATTTAATAATTTTTGCCTGTGATTATTAAAGTCGGCTTCTTTACCAAAAACCAAACAGTTTTTATTTTAATTTATTAAATCTCGAGTTGAAGATATTTTCCAAAACATATCAAAACTATTTATTAATATTGGAAACATTAAAAGGGTGAAAACCTAGTTTGAGTCCTAACCTCGAGATTGATGTGTCAATGATTCAACCTTTTTTTGTTTTTCCTAGATAAACATAGCTTTTTTATTTCTATATTCATTAAATTTTCAATTCGAAAAATATTTGGTTAATTCGAAGAAAAGATTTTTTATCAACCTTTTTTTTATTTCAATTGGGAAAAAGAAGAATAGTGCAACTAATCAATAAGAAAAATGTACTTAGAACTCACTAAATAATATCGAGGTTAGGACTCAAACTAGGTTTTCACCCGTTTATTATTTCCAACTTTAATATATAGTTTTGATCTGTTTTGGAAAATATTATCAACTCGAGATTTAAAAACTAAAATATAAATTCGAGATTTAAAAACTAAAATATAAATTGTTTGCTTTTTGGTAAACAAGCCGACTTTAATAATCACAGCCGAACTGGTTTATCAAATTATTGAAACATTCATTTCATAATAAATCCTTGATCATTAACTTTTTGATAAACAAGTTTTGAATTTTTGTGATGAATAAGCTTTGATCTTTTTATGGTAAGCAAGATTTTATTTTATTTGTAATACAATCAAGCTTTGATAATATTTGATAGACAAGTTTGATCATTTTTGGTAAAGAAGCTTCGATAACTTTTGGTAAACAAGCATTGATCATTTTCGGTATATTAATAAGCTTTTATTATTTCTGATATACCGCTTTTGATCAATATTTGGTATACAAGCTTTGATTTTTTTTATTTGTTAATTAAGCTTTGAACTTTTTTGAATAAACAAGCTTTGATATTTTCAGGCAAACAACCTTTGCTCTTTTTTAGTAATCACACTTTGATCAAAGCCTGATTATGATTTCCGGATATAATTGATTGCAATCGATGATTGTAAAAAAAAACTCTAGCAGCGCACACACATAAACACATAGCTGATTGTAATTTGTGTTGTCATTGTTGAGTATACTGCTCTGTAATAGTACTAAGTAGAATGTTGGTTTACTTCCGTCTTACAACAAAATTGTTGAAGACATGAAAATGGTCAATTTCACTTGCAAGTAATACATTATATTAGTCAATTTTTAGCTCAATAAAAGGTTAGATCCTATTGTCGGTAACCACTAAAGGTTCAACACATTTTGGGGATGTGTCCATACTTACTACTATGATAACAAGGCGCCCGATCATCAAGAAATAACAACTCTTTGTTTGATGTTCTTTCTTTGATGAATCATTGGTCAACAAGTCGATATTTTGTCTAATTATGGTAAATGGTTCTCCAACTAGATTCTTCAAGCCTAATGGTCTCAGACAAGCTGATCCTCTATCTTCTACCATCTTTATTTTGTTTTCAGAAATTCTCACAAGAAATATAAATGATATAGCACATAAAAAAAGTTGGAAGCATTTTAAATCTCCAATTAATGGACCTATTATCACTCAACTACTTTTTGCTGATAATATTATTATTTTAGTGTTGTAGATGTTAATTCCATTAAAAATGTGAAAAAAGTTTTAAATCAATATAATGAACATTCTGAACAAGAGATCAATATTGATAAAAGCTTTGCTTATGTTTCTAAAAGTGTCACTGAGGATCAAAATAATATGATAAAACAAGTGCTTAAAATAAAAAATAAAGTTCCACATTTTACATTTCTGTGGTGTAAGGTTTACTCGGGAGGGAAAAAATGTGTCTACTTTCATGGACTTATTCTTAAAGTTTGAAGTAAGGTCTCAAATTGAAAGACTCAGTGGTTAAATATAAGAGGAAGACTCATTAGTCAGTCTAATAAAGTATGTTCTTCAAATAATTCATTTTTATGCAATGGCTGCAATGTTTCTCCCTCTAAAGTTATTAAGTAAATTGATTCTATTCTCGCTAAGTTCATGTGGAGATCTAATGGTGAAAAAAAAAAAATTGGTTAAAATAGAAAGAAGTGTGTAAACCTACCGAAGAAAGTGGTTTGGATTTGAGAAGTTTTAAATATATTTCCAATTCTTTTATTATGAAGTTATGATGGAAATTTAGAACCAAAGATAATCTTTGGACTAAATTCACGAGAGCTAAATATTGCAAAAAGAAACACTCAAATGAAGTCAAGAAAGATAAAGGCTCTAATAACTGGAAAAGTATGCTATAAGCAATGGATCAAACATAAAATAATTTACAGTGGCTTATTGGGAAAGGAAAGATTTCAGTAAACATAGATAATTGGCTTGGTTCTGGTCCTCTAAATAATGAGTTTATAACTAATGATTTACAAGTTACTGAGCTTCTAAAAGAAGGGAAATAGGATCCAACAAAAATTATAGACCATATTTCTACATAATTGAGGGGTATTTTTGCTAATTATGCAATAAATCATTATAGAGATGATGAGGTGATTTGAAACCGTAATGATAAGTAATTTTACTATTGAATTGGTATGGAAGACTACTAGAGAAATAAGGGAAAAAATTTGGATCATAAGGTAATTTGGGATAAGTTATAATACCTTTGAAGATTTCTTGCTTCATGTGGAGATTGAATCATATTACTCTTCCTTTGGATAGTGCTATCCAATCCACCGGGATTGTTATTGCCTTAATGTGTGCATGCTGCAATTGTAATATTGAATAAATCAATCATCTTTTTAATGATGGAATAGTGGCTAGAGAAGTGTGGGATTATTATGAAAATATTATGGGAATTAACATAAATTTATTTTCAGTGAAAAATAGATTATTCAATTGGTGGTCTCAAGCTAACTTTAGAAAGATTAAATGGCAATGGAAATTATATAAAATTCTTCTAGAGTTTATTATTTGGAGTATTTGGAAATCCGGGAGTAAGAGCGGATTTGAGAGATCTAAGATACAGGTTGAGAATATATGCAAAGAAATCAACAAGTTAGTCCAAATTCAAATTAAAAATAGATCATATTTTCCTATTAATTTTGAGTTTCCCTAGGCTATGACAGAAGTAAGTCTATTACAACAGTTAAATGGCTATTTCCCCCTTCTGGATATGAGAAAATTAATATTGATGGTTGTTACAGAAAGGGGTTTTGTGTTTATAGCATTGGAGGAGTTGTTAAAAAAGCTAATGGCGATTTTATTAGAGGATTCTCTGTAATTGATTACAGTTTATCTAGCTTGGAGACAGAAAATAAAGCATTACAATATGCTATGGATCAAAGTGATAAGAGCAAATTATCTTCGAAACATACTCTATACAATTGGTTAAAATAATAAAAGGAGATTTAAACCACCATGGATATTACGATTAAATTATGATATTATTAAAAGTAAGTGGAGAAGCACTTATCTGATCTTGTATGTGGAGAGAAAAGACAATCAAGTAGCAGATATTTTAGCAAATTGGGGCTACAATTCGATAACTCTGATCACTTATCTAACTTTCCTAATCAATTTGGAGGGGTGATAAATACAGAAAAGCTAGGGTTACCTAATCTAAAGATTAAAAAATTATAAGATGAAAATATATCAGAGAAGAAAGAGAAGAAGAAACGATGATCTGAGAAAGTAAATGGACAAATAGAGTGATATACCGCTTCGATGTCTTAATAACCAGATCGGTCCTTCAAAATTTGGTTTTACTTTATTAAATTTGTTCTAGTTAGATAAGAAGTTTGTTGAATTTTCTTGTAAGTTTTTTTTTTTATGCAGTTTACCAATTGGTCATGCCTTTGTAATAATATGGCACTTTCTGTAGAGGTTTTTATCCTCATTTTATAATTAGTAAAATAGGGGTTTTTCCCCACCAAATTATATTTTTAAAAAATGTGTGTTTTGAGAAAAAAGCTGCCTAGAATAATCGAAGGTTCATTTTGTTGATGTGACTTCTTGCACTTTATTTTACATTGTTGTGTTATTTTTATTGGGTAGAGATTCATTTTCAATGAGAGATGTATTTTGAAATTAAGTCGTTTTTTAATGTTTGTTGTGTCAAACCTGTGGGACAATTCATTGCAGTGTCAAAGAACAAGTATTCAGAGTATTTATTCGAATAACTATTCTTGCAATGTTTAGTAGTTTCATGTATACTTTTTAATAGATTTTTTGTTTTGTTTAATAGAGATCCGTTTTAGAGGGCAGAAATTTTGACCATATCCAAAATGGTTAGTTAAAATTGATAAAGTGAACTTTTTATGGTAAATGTGGCTAGCACTATACCAGATGAAACTGGCCTCCTATCGAGGTACATAGAAAACTTGACACAATACTTGGTTGACACATACATATGGAAGAGACTATAGAAAACATTTATCATTCTTACTAAATTTTATTACCATATTTCTTTTATATTGTTACAAATCAAATATATTCCCTTATCGAAATCACATAATTGTCATATGTTAATTTTAACTTAATAAGTGAACAAGTGATTGTTTATAAATTGTATATCATGACTTCAAATGTTAACTAATAAGTGGCCAATAAATAGATTAAATTATGCTTATTTATATAAAATGCCTTTGTGTTTATGCTTATTGCTTTGTATATGTTAAAATGATATTTGATTATAGCATACTTATTTAGCTTTTAGTATATTAGAAACATAATTTTGAATATATTTTCTACCCAATTTAGAAATTCGTTCAAGACAATGCATATTCAAAATAACAAAAATAGCATTATTTCAAACTAATGGAGCTAAAGTTTAATTGAATACACCGACAAGGTGCATGAGACTAAAAAATAAAATGACAATTATTTAACAACATTTAGTTTTTGCTTATAGTTAATTTTAGTAAAAAAAAATATTAGACGTAAGAAATGATTTGTTCAATTATAAAAACATATTAAATGATTATATGCTTAATTTTTTATTTATAAATTCACATGTACTCATGGTATAATTTTGACATGAGTAATGTAATATAATTAAGCTTAAAACTTTCTTCTTCTTTTTTTTTTTTTTTATTTCTCTTTCATATTTGTCAACCAGTGGTTAGACCAAGTGAAAGGATATAGGACGGAGAGCCTCCTACGCCGGTAAGAGACAAATTGTGTCCCACTTTACCTATGATGTTGTGTTTTGCTCTTACAATCTAGAAAAAGTTAATTTTAGATCGTTTATCAAGATTTAAGCGGAATAAATTTTGCTACAAAAACAACATAAAAAAGCTTTTGATTTCCCTTTTTAAAGTATATAAATAAATATCTACTAGCTACACAGTAACACAATATAGGTCATTTGGTTTATATTACATATCTCTCCTAATGCATAAAGTTAACAAAATGGCTTGATAAAGTACAACTTATGGTGCAAAGAAGATTACCTCGTATGTATGGAGTTGATAATGGTACTTGAAGGAAAACAGCAAAACATGTACGAATTACTTTGGCAACATGGAGTTGATAATGGTCCATAGAAAGCTTGACGAGCTAGGATTTACGAATTACTTTGGCAACATATGATCTACACATAGGAATCAAAATTATACATCGCTTACTTTTGCTTTCGAGATTTTACCAACATAATGCTTTTCTTAAAGAGTTTATTAATGTTTAGTATATTAAATTATTCAACTTTTTCACTTTAGTATACTGATGTATTGATTTTTTTTTAGTATACTGAAGTACTAATTTATTTCAGATCTATTTCACATCGCTGTATTTCCGTCAAATTTAATTTAGTATACTGAAGTATTGATTTATTTTTAGTATCCAACTTTTTCACTTTAATATACTTTTTTTCGGCTAAGTTTTACTAATTGCATAATATATAAGCATCATGATTTTAATACTAATTATATATTATGTAATTATTAAAACTAATCGGAAAAAAATTAATTAGTAAAAATTAAAAAAACCAATGATATAATAAAAATTTAATACAATCACAATTATACTCACTATCCAGATGTAACATTTGTTGGAGGATTTATCTTATATCTAGATTATGAGAGGGGGTTTATTTTCTTATTTTTAAAATGAGAAGAACTAGAATTACAAAGTAGATTGACTTTAAACACAGCCCGTTTTCACAATTTATAAAATATACATGTCAAGATGTATTTTTATTCAACATAATGGATTTGCTTGTTACATGAGTAGTTAATTAATTTATTATAATAGTGATAATATGCGTGGAATAATCATGAATTTATAAACTTTTGAGTTTTAGATAATCATTACTTGTTATCGTTTTAAAATATAAGCATTTTAAAATGAAATATACTTGATAATATACGACTAAAGAATGAGAACGAATAAATATAAGACTAATTATAATTAATTAGGTTGATTGACAAATATTACGAAATTATAAAATCAGTTACATAAAGAAAGTTTACATTTATTTTTTTCTTCAAAGTAAAAAAAGAATAAAACCTACATATTTAATCGAAATATGATACACAATAATTAATATCTTGCAATATGAATACACAATATTTAATTGAAATGGCTCCATTCTTTATAAATGATTTCAATAATGGTATAGATTCAAAATATAGTGATTTTTTAAAGTGATTCCAAAGATGTTGGAGTTATCTTGTAATTTAATATGGGAAATAGTTTGAGAGGAGCATTATTTTGGGAAATAGTTTGGGGAAGATTATTATTTTGGTGTAAAAACTCTTTACTTTCTTTCTTTTTTTTGTTCGATATGTTTTTGTAACATTTATATTTTTTTGCTATATTTCCCAAATAAAATCATTGCGGAATTGAAGAAAGATATTATATTTATGTTTCGGTACATACAGGAAGGTCTCATAAACAGAACCGAAAACGTATAGTAGATAAAATTGAAAGTAATTAAATTCAGTAGAAGATATCAACGAAAAAGAAAATTTGTGTACATTACACTGTTGGAATGTTATACTAAAAAACATGATTTATTGTCGTTTTTATTATTTATTTATTAACAATGAATGATTTATTTGAGAATACTTTTGAACAATGTTGTACATATTATTTATATGTATATGTGTCTTTATTTTGTATAGTAAGTGATTTGGTGTGTCGGAATATCAAATCACTGGTTCTTACATAATATATTTTAGCGTTCACAACTTTAGATAGACTGGATAACCATCGGTATAGCAGTAGCAAAGAGTTTTAGTAGGCCTGTCTTGACTACATGGAACGGTTGAGTTCTGACTCTTTTTGCTCGTATACTTAGAGTATATTAAACATGACAAAGTCGTATTATTTTATGTTACTTACCGGAATAAAATAATTATACCTAAGGAATTATTATGATTACTTATACTCTTAATCACTAGATTATTTTTGATACACATATTTATAATGTATACTACTTTGATTTGCGATGGGTGAGATTTGTTGTGGTAAACAAATCTGTACGTTGGACAGTAACATTATTTATATGGTGTGTGTTTATAATCGAAGGAATTCACGTCCTTTAATAAGGATTTGTGATATCAGCTCGAGAAACTTATAAGTTTTGTTTTTGTCAAATCTTGCGAGTGGATTTTATATCCGACACAAAAAATAAGTTAAGTGGTAAGGTCGAGTAAATAATATGCCGAGTAAAATAATTGTAAGTAATTTATTTACTTGGTGGGTATCCATAATCTTAACGTGAGGAGAAAATTAAGTATTTAATAATTTGCTATCAAATATTATTTAAGAACGAATTAGAGTGCAATTATATTATTTAGTGGAATGAATATAATTTACCGATAGAATATACTAAGATTGGTAAAGTATTAATTAGATAATATTATATTATTCTTTTTAATAAGATTATATAATATTTATTAATTAAGTACTAATCTAAACAGTATTAGAGTTATATGTTAAATAAAAGTCTATTACTTCCTGTGCACTAGGTAACTGCTGTATCCTATATATACTGCTCATATTCTAAGGAAAATGCACACACCTTCCTAACTCAGTTTAAATTAGGGTTTCCTAACAGTATGATAGTCCACCTTGGAGCAAGACAGTATTATAGGAATACGGCAGAAGATCAAGTATGATCCACAAGTTTTCTGTATCGTTTATGTATAATCCATATACACTATAATGATCTAAGGCCAGTTTTTCGCTGTAATATCAAACATGTTTTCAACGATCAGTAACAGAGCCTTGATTATACTGTTTTTGGATTTTATTTGATATATTTGTTGATTGAATAGATATTTAATCTTGGTTGATTAAATTTTCAATCCGTTTCTGTGAGTGTATGTTTACGTACGTTGATGCATATATTTATGTTTTACATTGTGTAGCATATGTGGTTATGTTTATACTGGTAATCATTCCCCACGCTTAGTGTGTTCGACTCGTAATGCGATAAAAGTATAAAAAATATATGGGTAGTGATGATACAAATATATGAAAAAGAAAAAAAATATATATAAGATGATAAGAGTTAAAAGAATTTTTGGTGGTTAAAGACGGAGAAAGAGTGTTATTTTATATTATTTTTTATGAAAGTATGGTTATATGGTAATTAGTAAAACAGTATAGAGGTATTTTTGGAAAAAAATTGCCAAAATTTGGTAGACTCGCTTCTTATTGAGTTGTCTTATATATATTACTAGTAAAAGTTGCTCACACGTTGTGTTTAAGATGTGTAATGGCATAAATCTTGTAATATATTTTATTTTGAACATAATATTCAGATTTGGTATCATTTATTGTAGTTATGCATGTTAAAACGAATTGTTAATTAATTTGGGCTACATCCGTAATTAGAAAAATACAGTGATGGCAATTTGTTAATTAATTATATTAGATATATTGGTAATTATTAAAACATATTGAGGGTATTTTTGGAAAAATTAAGAAAAATTGGGCAGGCTCATTGGGTGGCTTATTATAATAGAATGATATAGTATGATATGATGTATAAGTTGTATGTTACGAGTGACTCTTTGGAACAGTCACCTTATTTGACTGTTTATGATACAGTCATATTAACCACCATTGGATTAGAAAATAGATGGTTAGATAATGTTTTTCAATAACTAATTTATTTTTTCTATTTTCAACAAATTAGAATTTGATAAATTAAAAACAAATTATAAAAATACTAAAAAGCCAAATAAAAATATAGAACCCTAGCAGGACCTACTCTTTTTTTATATTAATGGTGGGGAAAACCCACTCCTTTATTATTATTAGATAAAAAAAGTGGATGAAAAACCCCACAAAAACAAAACAGAGTAACAGTAGTAAACAAATTGAAAATTACAGTATTTGATAAAATGAAATTAAAACTTTCAGATTAAATCCTAATAATTTAGAGAGCACTTCAAAGTTGAGGGACCAAAGATGAAATTGACCGAAGACCACCGTTTCATCTGCTCTTCTCCTTCACTCATTTCTGTCTATCTCCATCTTTGAGAGAGAAAGAGACTCAAGCTTCTTCTTCATTTCGCAATCGAATATAAGGAATAACTTTCGCTTCCAACTTCAAAATATTTCTCAATTTAATGGGGAAATCAGCAATAATTTCTGATATTAAAGAATCAGAAATACAACCCAGATTGGCCAGTAGATCAGCACCTAAGTTTGCTTCTCTTTCCACATAATTCAACAGATAAGTACCCTTCTTCATCTTTTCCTTTATATTATGAATTAGCAATTTCATTTTCCAAGTACACTTGCTTCTATCAGTCAAGATGTTAATTAGATGTAGACAATCACTTTCTATAATTATTTTTGTAAAATTTACCACAGTAATTCCTTGTAATATAGCTCTTGCTTCTGCTTCAATTCCAGTATTGCTAGTAATTTTGTCATAGAAACCTTGTATAAATTTGTCTTGATGATCCCTTAATATTCCACCTACACCACTAGAATTGGTGGAGCTTTTAAAACAGCCATATGTATTCAATTTCATGAATCCAGTTGGAGGATTTTCCCACTTTATAACCCTAGCTTTTTTACCATTCTTTACTGCTTGTAACAAACTTATTTCATTCCAAATCCACTTTTTAGGAAATCTTTTATCATTATGAGAGTAGTTCTGAATTAATCTAATAATTTCCATAATGATATTTTGAGCAATCATATTTTTATTATCAAATTTACTATCACAGCGAGCTTTCCAAATGCACCAAATAATGTACACATGTAGTACCTTGATAATTTTTTTCTCTGGTAGATAACTTCTTTTATCCTCATGAATCCACCAAGAATTAAATCTCCCTCTCAGTGTCAAAACAATTTGATTGACTCCCAAATACTGCGCAAAATACTTCCATACTTCCTTAGCAATATCACTAGTACATAATAAATGCTCTAAGCTTTCTTTTTTCTTTCTACAGCATTCACAACTGGAAGCTAACTGGACTCCAATTCTTTGGACAGCAAGATCCACTGGCACTGCATCATTAATACACTTTCATGCAAAACATGAGACCTTCAAAGGTATTATTCTATCCCATATCATTTCATATAGCCAATTTTTTGTACCTTTCTTTCTCATAATATTCCATGCAGGTTTAAAAAATAATTCACCATTGGTATCTTCCATCCAAATAGCTTGATCTAGTTCTTTCCTTAGAATTAAGTTTTGACCAAACAGACCTTGTTTAGAACTAGGAATAATTTCATTAATAGCTTCATAGTTCCACTCATCATTAACAATAAATCTTGACAACAGCAGCTTATTATCTATGTTTTGATCTTTGAGTAGTCCATTTCCAACCCAGTTATCTAGGTTTACTGAAACATTCCCTTTTCCAATCAACCAAAAAATGAATTTTTCAGCAACATCCCTAACTTGTATCATTCTAGACCAAGTATTAGTACCTTTAGTAGCACTAATCTCATTTGGATGCTTCTTCTTGCAATACTTTACTCTCATGTACTGAGCCCATAGAGAGTTTTTAGTTCTAAACTTCCACCAGAATTTGAGAGCAAAAGCTTCAAAAATGTCTTTAAAACTCCTCAAACCTAAACCACCTTCAGAAGTAGGTCTACAAATTTTACTCCATTTAACCCAATGATATTTATTCTTACCATTAGTATTTCCCCAAAGAAAATTTGCTATTATTTGGTCTATCTTTCTTATAACCAGTTTTGGAGGATTCATAGCAGCCATAGTATAAATAGGAATAGTTTGAAGTACATGTTTAGCAAGTAGCAATTTGCCCCCCATGGTTAGGTACTGAGTTTTCCACCCTGATAGTTTGCTTCTTACTTTTAGAATAAGTTCATGATATAATAGACACTTTTTATGTCCAGAGTAAAGCTTACACCCTAGATAGTTAAAAGGAGGCTTTTTAACAGCAATATTCATAATCTTACTTACTGCTTCTTTTTGCTTATCTGTAACCCCTTTAGAAATATACATAAAGCTCTTCTCTATATTTACTTCTTGCCCTGAGTCTGTGTTATACTGCTGTAGTACCCTTTGAATATGTTTAATAGAGTTGGTATCTGCTCCACTAAAAATTATAATATCATCTGCAAAAGCCAAATGGGTAATAATAGGAGTTCCTATAGCTGCTTTAAAAGATTTCCATCTCCTCTTGCTAGTCAAATGATTGAGATTTCTGGTCAAGACTTCTGAACATAGAATAAAGAGGCTTGAGGATAAGGGATCTCCTTGTCTTAATCCATTAGTGGGCTTGAAATAACCTGTAGGAGCACCATTTACCAGTATAGAAATACCATTATCAGAAATAATTCTCCATATTCTATCTATCCAGATTTCTGAAAAACCAAATATTCTAAGAACACTAACAATAAAGTGCCAGCAAATCTTGTCATAAGCTTTTTTCATATCCAGTTTCAAAGCTATATTTTTCCCACTGTTCTTTTTATTTAGAGTAAAGATAAATTCTTGAGAGAGAAGAATGTTATCTATAATATCTGTATTTTTCACAAAACCACTTTGATTCTCTGAGATAATATTAGGCAACACAGTAGACAGCCTAGTTGCCATAATTTTAGAAATAACTTTATTGTAAAAAGTACATAAACTAATAGGTCTGAAATCTGAATATTTATCTGCATTAGCCTTCTTTGGAATTAGAACAATAAGAGTAGAAGACATTGCATTAGGTATTTTCATTGCCAGCAAAGAATTGTTGTACTTCTTTTAGTAAATCTCCTCCAATAATATCCCAGCTGTGTGTAAACAAAAAACCATTAAATCCATCAATACCAGTTGCACTGCTTTTCTTCAAATCCCACACTGCTGTTTTAACTTCTTCTAAAGTAATTTCCCTTATTAAATCTTCATTTTCCTCTACTGTAACACACTATGGTATAATATCCAAAGTGTTGTACATGTAGCCAATAGTATTAGTAGCTGCTAAGAGCTTTTGAAAATAATTTATGCCTTCCTTTTGAATGTCTTCTTTTGCTGTTAATTCTTGTCCATTATCATCAATAATGCAGTGAATAGTACTTTTTCTCCTTTTTTTTTGACTACCCCATGATAGAACTTGCTATTAGCATTACCTTCTAGTACCCACCTTAAATTTGCTTTTTGTTTCCAGAAGTTTTCCTCTATTTTAAGCCTATAATTAAGCTCAGCTTTTAATCTGCTTAATTCACTTCTTCTTTCAGGAGATGGATCATTTTCAAATTGTTGCTCTGCACCCATAACCAAGTCTTCAGCATCAATCACTTGCTGAAAAATATTACCAAAGGTAACTTTGCTCCATCTTGATAGTATTTTCTTGATTCTTTTTAAATTTTGCACCAGAGAAAACAAAGCATTACCATCTTTATGATGCTCCCAATTTTCAGTTAGTATATTCTTAAACTCATGATGTGATAACCAAAACTTTTGGAAAATGAATCTTCTGATGTTATGGTCCCCTTCATTATTAAAAGTAATTAATAAGGGACTATGATCAGAATTGACTTTAGAAAGGTGCTCTAGTGCAATACTTTGAAACATATTTGTGCAATTTTCATTCACACAAACCTTATCTATTCTCTCCATAATCAAATTATCACCTTCCCTTTTATTCCACCAAGTGAACCTTGAGCCCAGAAAATTCAATTCATATACCCCACACTTGTCCAAACATTCCAAATAGTCATTAGCTCCATTTACATTAATATCCAATCCTCCTATTTTATCTTCTTCTTTAGAAACAGTATTAAAGTCTCCAACTATCAACCAGGGGTTATTAATCTTAGAGATTTCCAAGAAGTGCCACAAATCCTTTCTTTCTTGAACTGTACACTTAGCATAAACAGCTGTGATTTGAATAGCTTTATTCCACAACTTAACTTCAAAGGTGATACTCTGACTACTCTCATTACCCACTATTATTTCTATATCATCATTAGAAAACATCCAGATTTTATTTTCTGCATGAGTAAACACATTATCAAACCCTATTTTCCTTATATATATATATATCAATTTTATCTTGCTGCACCATTGGTTCTATACAGATCAATAGCACTATATTATTGATTAGACATAGTTTTTTTATTCTTCTTATTGTAGCTCCATTCCCAATACCTCTCACATTCCAGACTAGGGCCTTAATTATTAAATATGCCTTTTTCTATCTCCCACATTAGAGGTTGATCTTAGCTGCATTTGACTTTCTTGTTCTTGGTTCTTCTTCTTTGCTATCTCTGTCTTCTTTTTCTTTTTTTGTTGACTCTTGGTTAATTGAATTTTCCATTCATTTGTTCCCTCAGTCATAGAATCTATTTCTTGGTCTTCTCTTTGCTTTTTCCTACCTCTTTTTTCCTCAATTTCACCATTTGGTCTCTTGATAAGACACTATAGTCATTCTCTTTTTTTCTTCATTCATACTCCATTCAGTAATGCATTTTGAATCCTCTGGAATTTTATTACCATTTTCTTCCTGTTTGTTTGGAATCTCAGGCTTATCACATATAATCGCTCATCAACTTTTTCATCTTTTTACTCTTCATCTTCTATATGAACTATAACTTTATCTTGTTTCTTTTTTGCAGGGGTACTCTTCTTACTGTTCCCAATATCAACTGATGTACTTTGCTGCTGCTGTGTATGAAATTTAGCTCTGTACACCCACTCTTTTGTACTCTCTTTTTTTCTATTTATTTCCTTATTTGGTTTGTATAAAATGGCCTCTTTTTCGTTATTTTTTTGTTGCTGCTTTGTAATAATTTCATCTTTTTTGTTGCCCATCTTATTTTCTTGAACTTGCTCTGTATTTTTGAACTTACATGCTCCTTCTTTATGACCTTGTTTAAAGCAGAAACTGCAATAGTCTGGTAAGTCTTCATATTTGCAGTACTGCCAGAATCTCCCTTCTTCTCCATAGCCAATTCTTACACGTTCAAACAGCTCTGTTTTTAGATCAATTTCAACACAAATACGGGCTAGACTAGGTCAAGTTAGTTTAGAAGTAGGCTCATCTACCCTTAGAGGCTTTCCAAAAGCACTTGCTATAGAATATATACTAGAGGTGTTATATAGATGAATAGGCAGTTTTGGCAAATTTATCCAGACAGGAGCCAATGAGGTTTATACTTCTGGGTCAAAGTTATAAGTACACTTAAAAACTCTCATAGGATAATCTTCTATATACCAAATTTTCTTCAACCAAATTCTAGTGAAATCTTCTTCATGAAAGCATCGAATCCGAACATGTTTGTGATCCAGAATTCCTATATTGCAATTAGCTTTTAATTCTAATTTTCCAAACAGTTTTCTTATAACTGCTATCTCTGGTTTACCATGAGTAAATTTTCCGACTATAGTATATTTAAAAGGTTCAGCGAGTTGCTTTATATCTTTCATAAAGAATTGAATTAAAGGTTCAACTTTATAAGAACCAACTTATTTTAATGATATTTCAACTTTTTTTGGTGTTGCGCTAACCACCGACTTAAATGATTTCGTAGGAGTAGGGTCTGGCGGCATTAGCTGCCTATTTAATACGCTGTCTGGGGAGATTTTATCGAGATCTTCCATACTTTCGGCGGCTAGGGTTTTTCACCCTAGTCGTCTCTCTCTCTAGAGTAAGTTATATTTTGGACAATGTGTCAATCGTGATTTAGCAGGACCTACTCTAAACTTAAATATTAATAAATAAATAAAAATTATTTATTTGAATTTTTTTTATACAAAACGAGTTGTAAGGCAGTTGCATGTGTTTGTACATACTACTTATAATTTTTTGTTGCTAGTGTACGTGTATCATACACACGTAACATTGTGATAATTGAGTGATGATAAAATATATATTGATTCCAACAAAGGATTTATCATCTGTGCTGATATTATTCTATATGTTTAAACGTCACATGAACAGTACATGTATAATTACTTGTTTTGTAATTAAGATCATGATGATTAATAAATTCACAATTTATAGTTTATCAATTTTGACTAAACTTCTGTAACCCAGTGAGGTAGGAAAAATTGAAAATAGTATTTACAGTTGTGATTGGTTATTGATTGTTTGTACTGGTGGCGTTTGGTAATTGTGGTTGTCAACTCGTCGTTGGTCTCGTGACTGTAAGAAAGCTAGGATGGTGGTCTTCGGACCATGTCAGTCTAGTAGAGGTAGGAGCATAAAAAGAGGCTGTGATCGGGACTTGGGGCAGCGAGTTTGGCGCTCTGGCAGCGACAGCTAAGGGTTTAAACCCTATCTGATGAAAAATATGACCAGGGACTTCTATTGTAAATTTAAAGTAAAGATGAACTTGTCTTGTTATTCTTTTATTTAACTGTTTATTAGAATGGTCATGTAAGTTTTCAAGTATTTCCATTAAACCCCAGTGTTTCTGAAAGAAACAATATTGATTGAAAAACAGTTTCAGAAAATTACAGTTTGACCCACAAGTTACAGATTTGGACAGATTTAGTATTACAGTTTATATGTTAAACTCATCACTCATACTAGTATCAAGAATTGCAGTACTACTGGTTTCAAGTATACAAGGCAAAGGCTTCAAACCTTATCCATAGTTCCCGTCATAGATTTTTTAAGCTTTTCTCAGGCTGCTCTTTCTTTCTGTTTGTGAGCTCGTGACTTGTATATTCTCTTTCTCTTCATGTTCAATTTTTCACGAAAAAACCTGACAAGTAAGTCACAACAGTTTAAAAAAATCCAATTTTCTAATTTCTAAGATAACATGAAACTTAAAAATGTTCAAAATAAACTAATACTAATTAAATTTATCAAATAGATCCTGAACAAGATGATGTATCCTCTCATTGTTATCAAATATGTCACAACTCACATGACTAACTTTAGAGAACAAACAAACCTTTAAGATCAGATTACCCAATTATTTTACAATTCCAACAGAAACTAATTTTTTCAACCCTAAAATTTACTAATAAAATCAAACAATAAATACTGGCCAAATATGGAAAACAAGAGCTTATCAATGAGTTTTCGAATTAAATAAAGAGTACTTTCAAATATAGATCTTTATAAATATGTGAATCTAACAACAAATAACATTTGAAATCAAATAATCAATTACCTTTGAGGGTTTGGAATCTTCGGATTTTTGAAATCTGTTTTTTGCTTCTTCGATATTTTTCCTTCTCTATTTCTAACGTGATTTTCTATTTTCAGAATAACAAAAATAAGAATTGTTTTTCACAGTGGGATATTGTGCTTGGTCAGACTAACATGTTATAAAAAATAAGTCTTTTTAACTCGCAAGAGCACGAGGGTCGACCGAAGTATTTTATATGATAAATAGAGTTCGTTCCACGTTCACAATGTATTTATTTATATAATATCTAGAATAGTTTTTTTTTTTTTTAGATTTTATAAAGTCAGGCTCACGCCTTTAGTTTTGAATTAAAGTTTACTATACTAGCATGCAAGATCAATTTAATAATGAGACAAGATATGTCAAATCTTGCCAAAGCGACTGTGTAGCAAGCATACCCTTAGTTAAATTAAATAAATAACGAATAACAAGAAAAGAATAAAGCAGAACCAGATTACTTATGATAAATTGCTAGAAAAAACAAGGATAAACTAGCTCAGTAATGTGACAGTGGAGGAACACCAAAACTCAGCAAGTTGATATAAAATGTAAGAACAAGTATTTAATATAAGAAAATAATTAAGAGAGAATAAAGAGAGAAAGAATAAAATAAAAACAATGACTCTCGTTAATGGAAACGACCTAGAAAAATATTGTACGTCTAGGGTATTTATACAAGTCTACTCAAAAAATTTCAGACCCTAATTCTTAAAATACAGTGATCCGGGTCAGTGGTGACTAATCCGGAATCTTTTTTGACGAATCAGAACACGCTGTGTCATTATAAATTTATGGCGACGGAGAGGTGATTAGTCCGATCTGTTGGAAATAATTTTTATTTTTCAGCGGAAAAACTGGCATTGTATCCTAATTATAGTGTATATGGATTTAATAAAAACAATATAAAAATAACTCACGGACAGAGGTATATGACACTTGATCTTCTACCGTATTCTATAATATTGTTTAATTCTTAGAGAGATTGGCTCTCAACGGATAGAAACTCTAGAAAAATATTTTATGAGATTTATTATTCTTTTCCACATCATAGCAGTATATTTATAGGATATAGGGACTCAGTGTATAAGAAGAATAAGACTTTTACTTAAGCTAGATCTATAATCTCAATTAGATTATAATTTAATTAATAAATATTATTTAGTCTTAATTAAAAGACTAACATAATATTATCTAATTAATACTTTTATAATCATAACATAATCTATCAGTAAATTATATTTATTTTCATTAGAGAATATAATTGTACTCTTAATTCTTCTCAAAATAATATTTGAGAACACATTATTAAATACTTAAATATCTAATCATGTTAAGATTACAGATATCTACCGAGTAAACAAATTACTGATAATTATTTTACTCAGCATATTATTTCCTCGACCTTTACACTTAACTTATTTGTTGTGTCGGATATAAAATCCACTTGCAAGATTTAACACCAACAAAACTTATAACCTTCTCGAGAGGATATCATCAATCCTTTGTTAAGGGACGTGAATTCCTTCGATTATAGATACACATCATATAAATAATATCACTGCCCAACATACGGGTTTCTTAACCACAACAAATCTCACCCATTGCAAATCAACGCAGTATATATTATAAATATGTGTATCGAAAATAATGTAGGAATTAAAAGTATAAGTATCATAATAATTACTTAGGTATAATTATTTTATTTCGGTCAGTACCATAAAATAAATACCATTTTGTTCTGTTCAATATACTCTAAGTATACTAGCACAAATAGTCGGAACTCAACCGTTCTCTATAGTCAAGACAGACCTACTAAAACTATGTGCTACAACTATACCGATGGTTGTCCACTTCATCTGAATTTGTGAACGCTAAAATATATTATGTAAGAACCAATGATTTGATCTTCCGTGTGTAAACCGTACTCTACACACCAAATCACTTACTATATAGAATAAAGACACATGCATATATAAATAATATATACAACATTGCTCAAAACTATTCTCAAATAAATCATTCATTGTTAATAAATAAATAATAAAAATCAACAATAAATCATGTCTTTTAGTATTTCATTCTAACAATTATCATGTATTATCTGGATTATCTGGCAGAGAACAAATTTTTATTTCCTTTTATTGGCTTGATTTCTTCCTCGCTCCCCAATGCATGATCTATTGACTGAATATAAATTTTCCTAATACTTATTTCTGGTCTTTTATCTTTCCCAACTTGCACTTTAAGACCCTTCATCTCCTATCTTCACATAATAGCTCTTAAAAATAGAAAATTTCACTAAAATTAGATAAATGGTCTCAAAATATACAAAAACGGTAAATTGATATAAAAATACATATTTATGCATTATAAATTTGGTTTTTACACTATAATTAAGACCAAAAAATGCCAGTTTATGATCGAATCAGTGCGCGTCAGTGTGGACTGTACATATGTATATTATTAAATCTCTATCAATTAATAATAAGGGTATATCAATAAGTTTATATATAAATTTGGAGGCTCTGAACAAAATACTTTTTTGGACTCTAGGCCCATGCTTATTGGGCCTATGCCCAGGCCCAAAACCAGCTTTGATGCCCACGAACTCGATATTTCTTTTAACAGTTCAAATATGCATTCACCATTGATTTTGCTTTTTGACACATGTATGGTAAATATTTGATTTATGAAGGATTGGTGTAGGTTTAGGTATGGAAGTGAGCACATCCCTGTATATATAGTACATCTCTATGTATATCGTGGAAAAATATGATGACATCACATGTCAAATTTACTTAAAAAACAGATGTGGAATATCAGTTAAAGTCAAACATTTATATTATTTAATTCATGTAATATTTAGTGTTAAACTTTTATCCACAAAGGAACAGACAAACGGAAAACAACAACGTGAAATAAAATAAAATTTTAAAATTTATACGTAAAATAATGAAAATCAACGATAAAAGTGCAAAGTGATTTTTAGAAAAGATAAACAATTTGTAACTATGATTTAACTAATGTGAAAATGATTTTATTTTGTACCCGAGTATTATTCATTCAAAATAATAAGTTGAAATTATTCGATGTAGATAACATTTTTATTATTATTGTTGCTCTCTATATAATACATTAAACAGAGCTAAACATACAGACATTTGTACAATGATACGGCGGATGAACTTTATAACCGTACTCGAACTCAAGTTCTGGTTAGATTTTCAAACTTATATACTAATAAATCTAAAAGATAATGTAATGTATTGTAATGAATATACTTAACTAAATTTGGCTAAACTAAAGAGTGAAAAAAAGTAATTGGACCTCACTCGAAAATTAGCAAATGGCCAATTCTAACTCCAACTCATTTTCTTTATACTTTTTAACTCGTAAAAACATTAAACCCCTTCGATAAGTAATATTTAAATACTTCATTAAAAATATTATTTTAGGAAGTGAACAACATTTAAAGCAAAAATCTAAGATTAAAATGAGACGAATTTAGGTAAACAAATGTAGATAACTAACTCACAAATTGTAACATTTCCCAGTTGTATCAACTCCAACGCAGAAACATAGCCAATATTTATGTTTCAACACTTCAAATCTAATACTCCTTATAGTTAAAACACTTAGTTGATGATCTTGATTCGAAATTCAACAAACTGATTGACCAATAAAGATCAAAGTTTGTTTACCCAAAAATATCTAACCTTGTTAACTAGAAAGTGCAAAGCATGTTTGAAAAAAAAAAATCAAAGTTTGTTTACCAAAAATATATCAAAACTTGTTTACCCAAACATATCAAAGTGTGTTTACAAAAAAAATATTACCATAAAAGATCGAACGTTGATCTATGGATGTAGAGTTTACCATCAAAGCTTGTTTACTATAGTAATGTCATCACTCCTAAATCTATGGATGTAATATTTAAAAAAATTAGTTTTGCAATTAAGAAAGGGCTAACGGTGTAGCTTCTTGCTCGTTTGTCTTCCATATCAATGTAATCATTTCATTATCCTGTAAAATGGTTTTGCAGGTTTATGACAGTTGATGATCACTAGCATCATTTCTTTGAATATACATGCTATCTTCAAGCGATTATGACAAACGAACATGATTTATATAAAACCTTGATTACTAAAAAGAGATCAAAACTTGGTTACCAAAAAAAATATCAAAATTTAATAATGATTAGCTTGTTTACAAAAAAAAAAACAGTTTTGTTTTTTAAATTTATAATCTCATGGCGATTTTTAGGGTTTATTTTGAGATAACTGGGCATTGGAAATCATATTGTCGTAAGAAACAAATTAAGTCTTATTCACTTGTGGTTGAAAATTGTTTAGCGGTGTTATCTGACACCTCTTGGTGTGTTGATACGGGAGGCACTAATCATATTTGCAATTCATTGCAGGTGTTTCAGACAACCAGACAGCTTATTGATGGGGAGATTTGCGTATTTCTGGGAGATGGCATGAGAGTGCCGGTAGTTGCAGTTGGAAGCATTAGTATTTCATTTCGTAGTAATAATCTTTTAATTTTGAAAGACGTTCTTTATGTGCCTTCGATTAGAAGGAATTTGATTTCTGTTTCTAGTCTTGTTAAAAATAGATATTCAGTTTATTTTACTGATTCAGTTATTATTAAAATGGATAAACTTGTTATCTGTTCTGATACATTGGTGAATGGTTTATTTATTATTAATGATGGCTTGCCTACTATGCAACTAAAGGAATCTAATAACATTATTAATCATAAACCATTTAAGAGGAAAAGTCCTTCGAAAATGAATGAAACGTATCTTTGGCATTTGCACTTAGGTCATATTAATCTAAATCGAATTACAAGACTGGTTAAAGATGGGTATTTAGGCTCATTGGAAGTAGAGGCATTTCCAGTCTGTGAATCGTGTTTAGAAGGTAAGATGACAAAGTGGCCATTTTCGGCCAAAGGCAATAGGTCTATTGAAACGTTAGATTTAATTTATTCTGATTTGTGTGGACCCTTGGATATCCAAGTTAGAGGAGATTATGAGTATTTTGTCACATTTATTGACGATTACTCTAGATATGGGTACATTTACTTGATGCGCCGCAAGTCTGAATGTTTTGAGAAATTCAAGACATTTAAGGCAGAAGTGGAGAAGCGTCATGGAAAATGTATCAAAACACTACGATCTGATCATGGTGGTGAATACCTCTTTGGAGAATTTTTAGAATACTTATCAGTGGAAGGTATCACCTCTCAGTTGTCTGTACCTGGTATGCCACAACAAAATAGTGTAGCAGAGAGGAGAAATAGAACTCTTATGGATATGGTTAGATCAATGATGAGTTACTCGGATTTACCGGATTCGTTTTGAAGACATGCATTAGAAACGGCTGCATATGTTCTTAACTTGGTACCTTCGAAGTCAATACCAACTACACCCACAGAATTGTGGACTGGGCGTAAGCCTAGTCTAAGACATATTCGAGTGTGGGGTAGTCCGACACATGAGCTGAAGGTAAAGACTGACAAGTTAGAGTCTAGAACATATGTTTGTTTATTTGTTGGGTACCCTAAAAGAACGAAATGTGGTTTATTCTATTATCCTAAGGATCAGAAGGTCATGGTTAACACTAATGCCCGATTCTTAGAAGAGAACTTTATTATGAATCACAAACTCAGAAGTAGGATTGTTTTAGAGGAGATGAGAGTGAACTTGCATGAGAAGATTTCTAAGTTACCCATAGAACAAGAAATAGTACAAGACACAGATCCAGTACCATTAGATAATGCTAGTATACCTTGTCGTAGTGGGAGGACTATAAACCCTCTGGTAAGGTACATACTCTTGGGATAATCTTTCGAGAGGATCCCAGAAGGGTTGGATACCGAACCAGTTAACTACAGAGATTCACTTCAGGACAAAAATACAGAACTCTGGCAAAAGGCAATGAATGGTGAGATGGGGTCTATGTACTCTAATCAGGTCTGAAAGTTTGTAGAACCACCCGAGGGGATAAAACCCATCGGATGCAAGTGGATCTATAAGATAAAGAGAGGATCAGACGGTAAGGTGGAAACCTTTAAAGCAAGGCTTGTTGCGAAGGGGTTTACTCAAAAAGAATGAATCGATTATGAGGAAACCTTCTTGCCGGTAGCCATGCAAAAGTCTATCCGGATTCTCTTGTCCATTACGGCTCATTTCGATTACGAAATTTGGCAAATGGATGTCAAGACAGCTTTCCTTAATGGAAGTCTTGAGGAATGCATCTATATGGTGCAACCAGATGGATTCACAGCAAAGGACCAAGAGCATTTAGTGTTCAAGCTTAAGAGGTCCATTTATGGGCTTAAGCAATCATCAAGGTCTTGGAATAATCGCTTTGACCAAGCCATTAAGTCTTATGATTTTAATCAGAGTTATGATGAGTCATGTGTTTATATGAAGCATGATGGAGGCGTTAATGTGTTTTTAATACTATATGTTGACGATATACTACTAATCGGAAACGATGTAGGAGTATTATCGGCCGTCAAAGTATGGTTATCTGGACAATTCGATATGAAGGATTTGGGAGAAGCAGGTCACATTCTCGGGATCAAAATTATACGTGATCGGAAACGTAGAATGTTGGGCTTATCTCAGGCATCCTATATCGATGATATTGTCGCCCGTTACAGCATGCAGGATGCCAAGAAAGGTTTCTTACCTTTCCGGCATGGAATACATTTATCAAGCAATCAGTGTCCTACAACTCAGATTGAGATAGATAAGATGAAGGCAGTTCCTTATGCTTCGGCAGTAGCAAGCCTGATGTATGCAATGTTGTATACTAGACCTGATATTTGCTTTGCTGTTGACATGGTTAGCAGATTTCAGTCTAATCCCGGGTAGGAACATTGGACTGCAGTAAAACATATAATCAAGTATCTGAAAAGAACTAGAGATTACATGTTGAATTACGGTGCTGATAGTCTAGTGCCTACTGGGTATACAGACTTAGATTTTCAGTCAGATATGGATTCCAGAAAATCAACCTCTGGAAATGTGTTCACATTAGAAGGTGGAGCCATTAGTTGGAGAAGCATCAAGCAAGATTGCGTTGCTGATTCAACTATGGAAGCCGAGTATGTAGCTGCCAATGAGGCATCTAAAGAGACTGTGTGGCTCCGGAACTGTCTTTTAGATCTTTGTGTGGTATCTTCTGCACAATCGCATGTTACACTTTATTACGATAATAGTGGGGCGGTTCCGAATGCGAAGGAACCTAGAACACACAAGAAGGCTAAGCACATCCAGAGAAGTATCACGTTATACGAGAGATCGTAGAAAGAGGAAATATGGTGGTGACTAAGATTGGATCAGCGAACAACCTAGCAGATCCATTCACTAAAAGTACTAAAAGTCTTTCGGCGAATACTTTTAGTAGGCATGTGGAGAATATGGGAGTGAGATGTATGTCAGCATGGCTTTAAGTCTATAGTGGGAGATTGTTAGAAATATACTAAAATACATGCTTGTTTTTGGATTTATATTTGACAATGTTTTGAATTGATCTATTTAATGAGAATAATATGAGCAATTGTTATTTATCATTATTGTTTAAATGACTAAATAAGTGTCTATTATTCTATTTAGTAGATGGTCTAGTGTGTAGAGTACATCTTACACACGGAAAATTAGACTGTCGGTTCTAATAGAATATAAGTTATATGTTTACAATTTTAGATGGAAATGGACACACCATCAGTAGAGTTTTAGTACGTGGTTTTAGTAGGTCTGTCTTGACTACTGGGAACGGATAAATTCCAACTCCATTTACTAGTGCACTTCGTGTGTATTAAACAGGACTGTTACGAAATAATCATTTGGTGACTGACTACACAAAATGATTTATAACTTGTGGTCATAGTTATTGTTTATGCTCTTAATTCCTATATTTCTATTTAGGCATGTATGAATGTGTTTGTTATTTTAATTCATACATGGTGAGATTCGTAACGAGTCAATAAACTTAATGAGTTGGATGAAAGCATTATTCGTATCAGTGTTTATTAGTAATAAACTTGAGCAATCTTATAAGTTTTGTTCGTGTAAACCCTGCAGGTGGATTTATAATCCGACACGACAAATAAGTTAAGCGGACAGACTTAGGGATAATACGCTTATTAAATAAGAAATCAGTCAGTGATTTAATTTAATAAATGAGTATCTGATTAATCTTTACGTGGGGAGATAATGAACATGTTTGACAATTTGAACGAATTGGATATTCGGATTATGGTAGAGAGATCGGTCGTTATTTTTAGTAGAATAAATCACGATTTAAATTGATTGTGTATATCTCGATTTTTAAAAAGATATGATAACACGAAATCTTTTTAAGGAGCTCTGTCCTAATCAGCCTACAAGTCCCTACCTTATCCTACATATAGCACGCCCCTTTTCTTGGCAGAAAAAGTTTTTCTTAACTATATTCCGAGATTGCCTAGAGAGAGAAAGAGTCCACCCTCTTTCAAGAAGCAATGTGCTAGTTCAGGAATAAGGTAGAAGAGTTGAGGCGAATCTGTTCCATCACAGCCGCCATCTGTTTCCTTCTATTATTCGGTATGATCTAAACTTATACGGTAAAACATGATTTATTTGATAATATACGTACATACTAAACCTAAGAATCTGGGCACGTTTTTTCCGTTGTACAAACTGATTTTTTATCAGATGGTGCACCCTAAATTACAATGCATCGGGTATACGGTAGTGTTGCCCAATAAGTAGGGTTCAGGTTACGAAGAGAGAGACAATTAGATCCTTGATTTTTTTTTGGAACTAATTGCCCATCATGCGTATTTTTGTTTTCATGTGAAAAATGTATTACTACGAAATTAGAAAAAACAAAAGTTGAATGTACAAATTCGAAAATCGTTCACTACTTTTTTCTCTCTCAAATGTGCATTATTTATTTCTCCCTAGCTTTTTTCTAGAAATCGTTCACCGCTTCTATGTTTTTCTCTTACGAATACTTAGATATTCATCATTGGTATAACACTCTGGTGGAGGCTATGGTTTCCTTTTTTGGACAAAATATAAAGAGAGAGATTAAGTACCCCATCATGCGTATCTATTTGTCTTATTTCCAAGTAAAAACTCGGGTCAAAACAACATACAGACACAAAATCCCAAAGAGAACCAACTTCTCCGGCAAAACTCTCAAAAGTGACGGAAACAATCCAAAATGGTACCATCACCCCCAATATTTCCCATAAAAGCGTCTCTTCAGACACGCAAATCCAACCCGACCCGATCACCAAAAGAAAACTTGGGACCTCTCGGACTGCCACTCCTGCGGCCGCCACATCACCAGCTCGACGATGCCCCTGCAGCCCTTTCGCCCCTTCCTAGCCTATGGTGTATCGTCCTCCTTTGCAACCCTTTCCTTATCCTTATCCGTTCCAACCAGCTTGCCTTATTTTTTATGTCATTAGACCGTTTTCTGTAATATTATAAAAAACAAATTGCGTATCTTTAATAAATTTTAATATAATATTATTCATCAAGCCGTTTTCAGAAAACAATTTAATGGAACAATTGACTAATTTTGGTTTACTTATTGTGTAATTTTTCTTTATCAATATATTGTTTTGAAAATAAATTAATCAAAAAACTTGTATTTGGAGTTATCCAGTTGCATTTTTTTTCCATAGACAGTTTTGAGTATATTAGACTAATGAAAATTTATGTAATTGAGTAAATTTCTGTGATCAAATATCATTTTGTTGTAAACACTTTAGAACACACCAAATATCATTTGTTTTTAAAATGTTGCGATCAAATTTACCATATTTGTTAATTGCGCATCTTTTCCTATATCATTCTAAAATACCATGAGTATAAACAACTTCTGTTAAACACTCAAGGAAGTTGTTGTAAATAAGTGAGTACTGTCATCTTTTCGTATATCAGCCAATAATACTAAAGATCTGTTGTGTGACATATTAGCTCGTTATAGATATATATAGATATATGTATAGATATAGAGAGAGGTATGAGAGACAACAATTAGGGAGACTTCATTAATCAGAATGTATAAATACAAGGGACCCTAACCTTCTTTATATACTAGAGGTTAGGGTTATATAAGATAGAAAGCCCAACATAGGCCCACTATGAGTAAGGCCCAATAGTCCAATAATATCTTACAACACTCCCCCTTTGGACGTCTTGAATTCTTCGTCTTCATGCAGTCGATCTGAGTCGAGTTCATTCGCAGTGCTAAACACATAAAAAACCTTAGGGACGGAAAACCCAGCGTGGGACAAAACCGGTACCTAGGAGAAACTGTGTAGCCGAATGATATAGGCCGAAATATCATGTAAGTAACTAACCACAAAACAGTGTGCCTCATCAAAACCTTGCCAGAGCAAACCCAATGGGAAAATCTCTGATCGAAGGAAAAAGAGTGCAACAGTGGTAGTAGTAGGGGATCAACCACAAAACAGGTGCCTCATCAAAACCTTGCTAGAGTAAACCCAGTGGGAAAAACCTCTAGTCGAAGGACAAAAGAGTACACAGTGGTAAGAAGTATACAACCGGATACTCCCCCTAATTTCGGCAATCTTAAGTGAGATATGATGGGAACGTGTCTCGCTAAAAACCTTGCCAAGGAAAACCCAGTGGGAAAAAACCTTGGTCTAAGGACAAAAAGAGTACACGAGCATGCGACTGGATGCTCCCCCTCACTTGCACACGACAGGGTGCGAAGATTTCGACTAAGTAGTAATTAGTGCAATAAGCATTCACCTGGATGCTCCCCCTCACTTGCACACGACTGGGTGCAAATATTTCATATTCCAAGAAAGAGTACGAGCATTCGACTGGATGCCTCATTTACTTATATACGACTGTATGCAAGAAAATCTAACGTGGAATAGAACGAGCATTCAACTGGATGCTTTTAAACTTCATTTGTGAAGATTAATTTCGGCGAGAAATGCTAAATAGCATAATGTAGTCATGTCTCTCTTGATCAATAACAACAAGTTGTCTTCTATGACAAGTGTTTTATCTGGATCGTGAGACAGAACATATGTAATTCAAATATGACTAATACTAGCTCGAAGCCATATACACTCTCTAGTCGTCTCATAGAGCACGAATAGATCAGAGTGATTCACTTGGAGTCATTCCAAGACCTCCAAGATGTCGCCTTATTCCTAATGGTAAAGACATACCATGTTAGGAATATCCCTTATGCGGGTCTGATAAGTAACCGGCATCGGTATAACCGAAAAAGGGTTGCATTAATTCGAGTACCGAATGGGGTAGGTACACTCGATGATGCAAAATGGGATAAGACAAGCCCTCATCCACAATTATCTTAAGGTAATGGGAAACTGTCTTTTATGCCATTTCGATGGCAGCGTGTTAGCGCAATGTTGTGTCGAGCTATACCATTCACAACATACGAGATGTTCGTCCTAGTACATTAGACCAAGTACAATGATACGCTTATTGTACTTAGATATGAACATGATGGTTCAATATCTCTTCATCGTCTCATCAGGGACGGACTGAGTCTATATCAATGTCTAGTGATCGAACGATCATGGGAGAATCTGACGACTTAGCGTCATAACACCTTCTGGGTGTAGTCTGAATCATGGACTTAGATTCAATCTTTACGGGACTCGATCATCGGGCCGAGTCACTACCGTGTCTTCCCAAGATCCTTCATCTCGAAGGCAAATCCAAAAGTGGATCGCATAATAAAACACGCAAGGGCATAATACTTGTTCAAGTATCCCAAGCTAATCAAGTACACACTTAGGCGGGTATACCACATCCGCTCGGATTATATTAATCCATATAGTGAACGTCTCATTCAATTGAGATCGTGTTTCGTGGTCAGAAACTACTTGATTTAAGCACATGAAGTCACACAGGGACCTTCATCTATATCTCTTTGTCTAAATCCCCATAGAGATAAAACCGTGACCACATTCATGGCTGCATACTCAGTTTTTGGGAAACTACTAAACTGATAAAGTAGGGGACTGTTATAATGTCTATTACGAGGAAATCAACCATCTCGTAATCAATTCCAAGGTGTGAGAGAAGCCTTGCGCTACTAGGCGAGCATTCTACAATCTCATTATTCTCATCACTTTTCCTTACGAATAACCAAATAAACGAACTCGTTTAACATTGGTGGTGTTGGAACTACAGGTCCGAACACACTTTCGCTAAGGAGTCTACTTGGATTGCAAGTTTCCATTAGTACAGTCTATTCTACGTTGACTTCAGGCAACGGTACATGGTTCTCTGTCGTAATTTGTTCATATTATCAGTCGTCACCGAATATATGAACAAGTAATCAATGACAGTCTCGTTTCGCTTCAATATCGTCTAAGATATCATGATCGACAGATATTTCGAGATTCTTAGGATGAGGAGGAAATCACACATCTCCTTGATCCTTTATAATCTCGTGCAACAAACGAGTTTCAGTTCACCACCTCTGGGGCTGAACGAATTAAGAACCGGTCAACTTCCTCATATCTTGGGAAGGACGACAGACTGACGGCCGACGACAGCATCCTTTGCTTGGCGGGTTCGGCCAAAGCAACATGTTACGACAGGAACACGGCGTCCGACAGGGACGTCTATCCTTGCAAGCATTTTGCAGCAGGTATAAATGATCTCGTGACATCTCATAAAGTCATTAAATGCGTCTGGCATTTAGTTAGACTTGAGGGAGTCTATGCACTTACTTATCACTAAGTGCAGTTTTGGGATCAAGCTAAGACTGAGTGGGTTATGCCACGTTACTTCACGTCGTTCCTTATCAACGGTAACGTGCAAATCTCCCCCTAACGACGGGGAGAACAGTCTTAGCGATGTCACTTTCGCATATCATGCGGTAAAGAGATCGCTTGCCAAGGTTACTCTATCAAATGATAGGCAGGAGATTCATAATCGACTTATGTCCCCTTCAGAGGTCCATATTTTGAACGCTATAGCGGCTCAATCAAAATATTAATTAATCACTCCAAACACGCGTTAATATGAGACTTCTGGCTCATAACCAGTAACCAGCTGGTACGCATATGGTGTTTGAGTGTCTATGGGCCTCATAACGGACCAATGCAGCAAAATAGCATAACCCCACACGGAAATATAAATCTTGGTGCGCAAGACCAAGAAATGCGTGCAATCATTTGCAGTCGCATCATCAAACTTTCCGTGAGTCCATTTGGGTCTGAACATAATCGACATGATGTTCAATTTCAATTTCCAAACTCAAGTAATTCAAATCGAAATTTCGATTATTACTCTTCGGAATTATCAAGTCGACTAGACTTTTCAGGATAATCCGGATCATGAGCCATCAACTTAATGATAAGGCTAAGAGTTTGGGAAATGCTGCATTTCTGTGGACAACAATAATCATGTGACCTTATTGTCGATGCATCAACCATAACCATTTATATTTATGGTCCGTCTTATGGTTGGATAAGTCCACAATAACTCCTTCAATTCTTTACAAGAATTCTACGAGTTCATTTCGTGATCTTTACACATACTAGTCTTTCAAAGTGAGCATTAGTGGCATTAATTTCGGATTATTCACGAAATATATCCTCAAAGAGAATCCAAATGCGATGCGATTATAAATCAACTATCGTCTTTTGACCCGGGAATATCTCATCCGGTCAATGCCACAATATCAAAATGCTCTTATCAATCGACGACAGGCGAATGATAGTACAGACAATCATGTCTTAGCATCTAAATCATTTATCATTCGACGACAGGCGAAATGATAAGGTAACTTTAAATGCATTAAAGAATGTGGTAGCAACCACTTGAAAGACATTTCAACTCCTCTAAAATACGCTTTTGGTCGTATTGAATGGAGGTTATGTAAAGAAATTTTAATTCTTTTATGAGCTATTACCAGATAACACTGGTTTTCTCGAATATTTTATAACTCAACAAGGTACGGCAGGACCTACATGAGTATAAGACCTCATATTTGACAAATCAATTTGGTTTTACCAAAGATTTCGATTGGAACGACAGGTCCAGAATCGTTGTCACTGAGTACTCTTTTAGGCAAATAGTTGGTGAAATTATGTGGTACACTGTTACCCACTATTTCCAAAAAAATCAACTACCCCACAAATATTGCCTAAAATTTTTAAAGTTTGGTCACATTTGTCAAAGGAATTTGCTCAAAACACTTTAAATTATTTCGAGAAATTTCGTAAACAGGCAAACCATAATCCAAAAGTATGGTCCAAATGGAAAAATAATAATCCAAATGGAAAACATAATCCAAATGAGCGAAAAAATGGCTCAATGATTTATCAAAATCAATAAAGAAAGGTATCAAACTCATTTGAGCCACAAAATCGGGGGTCTCAAAAATTTCCTTTCAGTTAGCTTTAACCACATTAGCATCAGTTTTTTCACCTTTATAATAGTTTTGAACTATTTAAGGAGTAACCGTGCATGACCTTTGTGTTTATAGCATAGAGTTGCCTCATTGAGCATTATCTCTTGCTTTGTGACAACGGGCCATATTGTTCCTTTCAATTACTGTCTTGTAGCCACAGGTTTTCGATTTTTACGATTGTCTAAAATCTCGCTTGGCTACGCGATTCATCGGGATCGTGACAGTTCGAGACAAATAAAACTTGTCTCGGTTCTCAATTCGTGGAAAAAAAATGTACACGAAGAGCATTAATATCAGGCAAACAATTCGCCATTGACCCAATAGGATTAAAACTACTCACCGGGGTAATTTTCTTATCCAATAACAGATGGGCGATAAAGGAACATGGTGAATATAAATTCACGATACTGCTTATGGAATACAATTTCCAAGCTAGTATTTTGGTGAAGGATTGCTCCAATATGTCAATTTCAGACATTTGTTCACCATAGACGTCATCACGTCTCAAATGTGGCGGCGGAATATCATCAACGCCTTATCTTTCATCTCGCTAGTAACAACAAACTCGTGTTTTACTCATCAAAGATGGCATCCAAAAAAAAATGGGGCATCACATTTTTCACACATCAGGGTGAGTAACATGTGGTGACGGATTAAAATCAACGTTTAAACAGTCATTTCGCAAGTATGTTTTACGATTTTTCTCATCATAGATGGCATCCAACATGTGTTGGGAGTTCTGGATTATTTATCATATAAAACGGCTGGTTTATATGTTTATGGTTTGCACAAGCACAAACTTTTTTTTTTTCGAAACGACAGGTTCGAAAACATTAGTTTTGCTTTTAATGTGAATTGGTTCTCATTGATCGAACGACGGGTCGATACTGAGACACCAATTCGGCGAAACATACATCACTATATAAACACACTCGGGGAAATTATTATTTAGTCAACCCCTTTCGGTAGCTCTATTTGAACACGACCAGGAAAGACGGTGAGGGGGGTGGGCACGAATGCCTCTTAAAAACCGACCTCATTAGGAGAACGACTTCCGCCTTTATCTTTCCTAGACATCGTATCCAAATAGGTGAGCCTATTTGGGGAAGATTCATAATTTTTCCAACTTAAATGTGAATATATATGATTTCGCAATTCTACCATTCATGGCAATAAATAACAGGTATATCTATTCTAGATAACCACATATATATACAAGACAGTATAAAATATATTCATGATATATATCTAATCATGCAATAGATTTGGTGATAAACTAAATCAATTCAGGATTATCAATCACACAAATTATATCATACAAAATCAAATCAAATCAATTTGATCAAATCAAACAATTAACTGCCATATGGTATATTTATATCTATGGTAATATCAAAAGATATGTTGATTATACTAATAAGATATCAATCAATTATCTACGGTTTATTGCCATATAAGTAATTCTATACATGGTAGTTTTAACATGCAAGCAAGCAATATATTTTTAATTACCAATCAATTCTATATATGGTAAAAAAATATTTTAACACGCAAAAGGTTAAATTTACATGGAAACATATCAATTTATTCAATTAACATGCAATTTTTATTCACTTGCCTTTTTAATAAATATATATATGCATGTGGGTGAATATTTAGACCGAATATTGACTCTTATAACACATATATACTGTTTTTATACATGTAATATACTACAAGGACTATCCGTGTAATTACAGCAAACTATATTCATTTTACAGAGGTATTACACATGCAGTCCAGAATTTCTGGAGTGTTTCAGTTAGGTCCTATAACTTCTGAACATTACAGATTCGCTACTACAGGTTTTAGACATGCAATATCTAAGCAATTATACCCGTTTTAGACATGCAATATCTAAGCAATTATATACTAAGAAGGTGTAAATATCAATTACTTGTTAGGTCTAATAACAAAGCAAGATTACATGCAATAGTAACAGTTCATATGGGCACAGTTTGTATAATTTAGCATGTGTATAATTAAATATATACTACTATACAATTACATGCAATAGTGTGATCCTGATGATACAAGGCAATGTAAAAACATTAAACTATTTTCTTAAATGTTACTGGAACTTCGATATACAGTATAGATTTCACATGCAATTTCATATTTACTTGCAAGAGGTAAAGTTATTTTTATACCGTATTCCGGGTATGTTGCAGAAGTCCGATATAACTAAAACTTCAAAGTTTGTCCATATGTTTATAATCTAATTTTCGAGATTAAACCCTGATATTCCAATATCCGCGAGCGTATATCCTATTCTCCGCGAGCAAAGTACTGATAACGTGTTGTGTGACATATTAGCTCGTTATAGATATATATAGATATATGTATAGATATAGAGAGAGGTATGAGAGACAACAATTAGGGAGACTTCATTAATCAGAATGTATAAATACAAGGGACCCTAACCTTCTTTATATACTAGAGGTTAGGGTTATATAAGATAGAAAGCCCAACATAGGCCCACTATGAGTAAGGCCCAATAGTCCAATAATATCTTACAACAAGATCAAATTTATTAGTATTTTTTTACCCATGCATCCGAATTAAGAGAAATCTGAATTAAATATGAAAGAAATACATTTAGTATACTGTATTATTAGTGATTATTAATTTAACTATTGGAGTACTATTTTTAACAATTGAGTTACTGATCTATAAATTTTCGTCCAATTAAGGTACTAACAACATAAATTGACAAAATTAGAGTCATTATATCTCACATTTGATAATCTAGTTTTTTACGGATGTTTATAGAATTGCACTCACTATGTGATACGTGAGAGAACGAAATCGCAATTTCGTCATTATTTTTAACGTTAGGTCCTCAATTATGACAAAATTCGTAATTCAGTATCTCAATTGTTAAAAGTGTTATTTTAGTACATAAATTGTTAATCACTGGTACTAAGTATACTAAACGTATTTTTTCCGAATTAAATATGAACAACACTTTCCGCAAGAATAAGAATATTCCATATATCGATTAACTTCTTCGATAAAACCCAAGTCAAAAGCCCAAAAGTGAACCAACCTCACCAATGAAACTCCCAAAAATCACAAAAAAACTGTGCAAAAATGGTACCCGTCTCCGTCCCAATCTCTCCTATAGAGCGCTTATTCAGATCCGCAAATCCAACCCGATCCGATCACCCAAAGAAGACATGTGACCTTCCAAACCTCTCGGACTGCCATTTGTGCAGGCACCACGTCACCAGCTCAACGATGCCCCTGCAGCCTCTCCCGAGCCTTTGGCGAATCGTCAACCCGTGTGGTGCCCTTAGAAAAAAAAGACCAAAATTGAATAGAAATACAAGCTCCATGGACCATTATAGTTAGGGATGATAATTTTTTGGGGCTTGACCCGACCCGACCCAACGCGGATCGGGTAAAAGTGCAACTTTATTTGGATCGTATCGGGTCAAATTGGTTAAAAATGCAACTTTACAGAGCTTAATATTCTCTCATTTCTATCTCTATCGTATACATTAATTTCTCTATTTCTCTGGTATAGTAGTTTACTAAATAAATCTTGTATACATTAATTAATGATATTTTATGGTAAATATTAACTTGTTAATTAATGAATTTAGTGATACATTATTGTTATTGTATTTAGAAGAATTTACGGGAACAAATTATCATATCAATCATATATATTTATATTACATTTTTTTTATATATAGCAATGTTTTAGTTGACGAAGTTAATGAGGTCAAATTAGTTCAATAAACATGGAAATGTCAAAAATAATATTGCAAAATTTAAATATCTAAATTAATATGAAAGAGTATTTTATGGCACATTAATATTTATATATTATATTTCTAAATCAAATAAATTTTTAGTTTACATATGTGTTTTTAACTAATTATCTTTAAAATCTTGACATTTATGAGATTTATTTTTCGAGCTATGATATAAGAAGAGACTTTTTGACATAGATTATCGCAGAGACTAACTGTGAAAATTTATATTCATATTTATATATTATCTTTCTAAATCAAATGATTTTTTAGTTTACCATATGTGTTTTTAACAAATTGTCTTTCAAATCTTGACATTTATGAGATTTATTTTTCGAGTGATGATATAAGAAGAGATTTTTTGACATAAACTATCGCAGATACTAACTGTGGATCGTTGGATCAATGTATATGGGATATATCAACGATCCATAATTAGTCTCTGCGAGATTATATGTCAAAAAGCCTTTTTTTTAATCAACGCACTTATTTTTTAAAGAGAAAATAAATATATAAAAAACAGGTCAAATGAATCAGATCGGATCAAATGGATAAAATTATAACTTTATAAATCAGATGAGATGGGATCGGGTTTTTAATGATGCGGCTCACTAACCATCGCTAATAATAGTAACTCAAAAAAAAAAAAAATCTAGAAAAACTTCCTCAATAAAAACCGGGTCAAAACTCAAAAGCACAGACAGGCACAAAATCTCAGAAAAGAACCAAAGCTCTCCAACGAAACTCCCAAAAGTAACAGAAACAGTCCAAAAATGGTACCAGGCTCCGCCCCAATCTCTCCTATAAAGCGTCCCTTCAGACCTGCAAACCCGATCCGACCAGATTACCCAAAGAAGACTCGGGACCTCCCAAACCTCTCGGACTGCCACTCGTGCGGCCGCCACGTCACCAGCTCCACGACGCCCCTGCAGCCTCTCCCAAGCCTCTGGCGCATTGTCCTCCTCTGCAACCCTTGCCTTATACGTGTCCGGTCCGCGGAATCATGCTCGTACTGCCTATCACCTTCAACTGCCACGTCAGAGGACTCGTGCAGATGCGGTGTGTGTCGATGCCGTCTACATATCGATTGTGTTGTCAGGTTCGTTCTGGGGAATTTTCCTTTTATTTCGGTTTTTGGGCCGAATATAATTGTTTTTATACGTCTCCATATTGATTATGTTGTCACTCACTAGGGAATTTGCCCTTTTATTTAGGTTTTGGGGATGAATAAAATCATAGAGAATCGCCCTTTTATTTGGTTTTCGGGGCTCAATAAAATTACTATTGATTGTGCTGTCAGGTTGTCACTAGGGAATTTGCCATTTTATTTGGGTTTAGGGGCAGAATAAAATTACTATTGATCACTATGGAATTTGCCCTTTTATTTGGGTTTTGGGGCTGAATAAAATTATAGAGAATCACCCTTTTATTTGGTTTTCGGGGCTCAATAAAATTACTATTGATTCTGCTGTCAGGTTGTCACTAGGGAATTTACCCCTTTTATTACGGTTTTTGGGCCGAATAAAATTACTATTGATTGTGCTGTCAGGTTATTACTAGGGATTTTGCCCTTTTTGTTTCGGTTTTGGGCTGAATAAAATTACTACTGATTGTATTGTCAGTAGGGAATCCGCCCTTTTTGTTTCGTTTTTGGGGCTGAATAAAATTACTACTGATTGTGTTGTCAGTAGGGAATCCGCCCTTTTTGTTTCGTTTTTGGGGCTGAATAAAATCACTACTGATTGTGTTGTCAGCAGGGAATCCGCCCTTTTTGTTTCGGTTTTGGGGCTGAATAAAATTACTACTGATTGTGTTGTCAGTAGGGAATCCGTCCTTTTTGTTTCGTTTTTGGGGCTGAATAAAATTAAGTAGGGAATCCGCCCTTTTTGTTTCGGTTTTGGGGCTGAATAAAATTACTATTGATTGTATTGTCAGTAGGGAATCCGCCCTTTTTGTTTCGGTTTTGGGGCTGAATAAAATTACTATTGATTGTGTTGTCACTAGGGAATTCGCCCCTTTTATTTCAGTTTTGGAATTGAATAAAATTACTAATGATTGTGCTGTCCCTTTTATTTTGGTTTTGGGGCTGAATAAAATTAATATTGATTATGCTGTCAGGTTGTCACTAGGGAATTTGCCCTTTTTATTACGGTTTTTGGGCTGAGTTAAATTACTATTGATTGTGCTGTCAGGTTTTCACTAGGGAATTTGCCCTTTTATTTGGGTTTTTGGGAGGAATAAAATTACTTTTATATACTATCTAACTGCCGTCTCCATATCGATTGTGCAGTCTGGTTGTCACTAGGGAATTTGCTCTTTTATTTGGGTTTTAGGATGCATAAAATTACTTTTATATAATATTATCTAACCTTTAAAAAGATAAAATATGCATAGTTTTCAACTTTAATCCATAAAGCCGAACATGCGGCTTCTTTCTCCCAAGAACATACATTTGGTTTTTGGTTTTTGATTTTCAAATTTAATTTGACCAGTTAAACTTGTGCTTTCTATCTAAAGGGAAACACATTTTTAGTAGTGTTTTTTTGCAATAAAATCTCTATTACTGTACTTAAATGGTATTTTTATTATATAGTAATTGTTAAATGTAAAATTATGGTGTAAACACAGGTACAGATCCTCCCCGCCTTGGTCGCTTTGTACCGATCTTGATCCGACTCAGTTGGGTTCTACAGTTTGTATCGACTGCTGGGTACCCAAATCCCTAGCTGTTCCGGACAGGGTTTGTAGGAAAAGGCGTCCGGAAGGTGGTGAAGTTAGGGAGAGGGAGAATAGGTGTTTGGAGAGTGAAGCTAAGGGTGCGAAAGCGCGTGATCTGTTGGGTAAGAGGGTGGTTAGGGTTTCAAATGATAGAGGGAGAGAGAAGAATAAAATTGTTCGGGACGGTAGGGGGAAGGAGAAGGTGGTGGTAAGAAACAGCGCTTTGGAGATTTTGGATGGGAAAATGAAATCGGCTAAAAATAAGAGAGAGGGTGAGAGGAATGAGTTATCGATGAGGTCTAGTAGTAAGAGTTCTGGTGTTGATGATGCTGAGCTGGCGATTCGTTTGCACAGGGCGATGAACAGCTCGCCGAGGATTTCGAGGAGGTTTTTATTGGGGAGTTCTAGCGGTTTGAATGCAAGTGTTGTGAAGGTGGATAATGGAAATTTGTCGGTTATGAGACCTAAGGGGAGGTTTGATATATCGTATAAGAGAAGAGGAAGTGATAGTGTTGATTCAATTTGTTCTGGATGTTCGGTTAGTGTGGCGTCTTCTGAAGAGGGTAATTCCAAGAGGGATTTTTTGGTTTATAGACGGAAAAGCAAAGAGTGTGATGATTGCCTAGTTAAGAACGAAGTGACTCGTGATGATGGAATGACTCTTGAGAACCAGAAAGGCCATTTGCAAGATCTGTTGGTTTATAAGCGGAAATTTAAAACGTTTGATGAATGTCAGGTAAGACAGGAGGTAATTTCTGAAAAAAGTATGATTCTTGAGAATAGGAATTGCCATATGCAAGATGTGTTAGTGTATAAGCGGAAATGTAAGAAGGATGAGATCCAGGAAATTTCTGAAGGGGTTCCTGAAAATAGTATGTATCTTGAGAATCAGAGTTGCGGTACAAATGACAAATTGGACAACACGCTGTCTGTCGACAGTGAAAAGAACCAATCTCATTTTGAATGTAATGGTATTTGCAATGTGAAGATGGAAAATCCGGACCGGTACTTGTTGAAGTTTAGAAAAGGGTACACGAGATTGAAAGAAGTTACAAATACTCGTAGTTTAGTTTTGCGTGATGGTCCTTGTGCCGAAAATGGCAAAGAAGTGATGGGACTAGATCAGAGTAGTCTTGAGGGATCGTAATACAACCGAGAATGAAATATTTGTGGAAAGATCATCTAGTTGACTGAAGTCGTAAGGGTAGAAACTAGAAAAAGATCATCCTGCCAATGAGGAGGCTCATAATATCGTTCGATCTTTTAAGGTTTCAAAAGGACAAGAGGTAGTAAAGATGGGGGGAGTCATAAAGATTGATATCTGATTACTGACTCATATTTTCTGTTTTGCCTGAAATAAAATCAGGTATTGGGTAGAACAGGATATTCTGCTAGGAGTGTCATGCCATCTAACGAAAAATCGGTACGATATGTTGTTCCGAAATGACTTGAATATAAATGATTTGTATTATCTTTAGGTTAGAAACTTTTGCATATCCTTGTGACTTGAAAAGTTACTTTGAAAAGTTAGTTGTATCAGTTGTGTTCCCTAAACGAAACCTTTTTATTTCAAAATGGAATTTAAAACCCCGATCTCCCTTTTTTCTTATTGTGTTGCGACTTGCGAGATTAGTTGCATAGTTGGTGGTGGCTATCCAGCTGAATTACACTCTGTACTCTTGCCATGTTGGATGATGTTGTTCTGGTTCCCTTGTAATTTTCTTACTGCAATTATTGTCTGAATACAGTACTTGTCTAGGTTAAACGTGTATAAATTATATTTGCTAGGATGTATTTCAATTGTATCACGTCGCTGATAAGAAAACCCTCAGTTTTCGCAATGTGTATTAGAAACCCTTTTCTGCACGTATACTTGCTTCTCCGGAACTCTACAAAACTCAAACAAGAAAAAATTAGAATTATTTTGCTTTTTTATGATGCTCAAAACTTTCCCCCTGGAGAAAGATTCCCAGCATTCCGTTGTGCTTGTGTCTTCAATCCAATTTTTAGGTATAGTCTTAAGTACGTTTTTTCCAAGGTTCCTCATGGAATGACAAACCTATCGTTGTGTTATGTTTCTCCTGCCAAATTTTGAACCAACTTGAGCAAAACTGTGAGATATCAGAGGCAATGCCGTTGCCAACATCTAATTGCAAACGATCTAAATTAGGAAACACGGACCACCTTGAGTAGCTGGAGGAGTCGCAGACTCTCATAATGTTCAATTCTAGATGAGTTACTTTTTAAAAGACCGGTCATTTGGTCTCAGACATACTGTCGAAAACGTTAACAGACGATAAAATTTCATAACATAGCCAAGTGAACTCTAGTAGTTCACTTTGAATGGAATGTATCAGAGCAGCTTACGTGTTCCCTTCCCACCATAGAAAACTTTTTTATAATTAACCAAAAGATTATTTATAAACCAGAGGTTTTGGACGATGTTTTATCAACATGGGATAATATAACAAAAAAAACATCTCTATTTATTATTTAGTCCTTGCATTTTTATTAACTTTGACGACTTTATGTTACTTAGTTGATAAGGAGAGAGAGAGTAATCTAGATGAGTGTTTTGATAATTTTTCAATTTCTAATTGGTTTAAAACTTTAAACATGAAACAGATACAGCAATGATATATTTAAAGCTGGGTTTATCCTTATTCCGAGTATCATTTCAAATTCTGGGTTAATTACTTATCTGAGTCTTTAGTTTGCTGTATCTGTTTCCATAGCGTCACCGATGATTAACACAGCAAATGGCCATATGACCTTTAAACTTTGATATTAGTAGCATGGTTAAATCAAAAATGATGCAAGCTGTATCTATACATGACATTTTTTTCCGCAGTATAAGGAGGTTTTCACAAGCAAGCTAAAATCAAACTGATCAAAATAAGAAACAATATGTACTATAACTTCATTGTTAGCTACCTAGTATATAGTATGAGGCCATTTCTCAAACAAAAGTTGTAAGTTCAAAATAACAATTAAAAATGGAAGAGCGCAAGTGAAGAACTGCTGCTTCAGGGTGCTTCATTACAATTCATGATGGAAAAATTCAGAGAATCCGTGAACAAACTTAAATTTCAAGATCTTTTAATACAGATAAACTTAACTATGTCCTTACAGCTCATAAATATAAGGGACATATGCCCTCACAAAAGAAGAAAAACAATAAAATTCCAATTCACAAAGTTGTGTTATTAAATAGTAAACATGAAGTTCAAGTTTTTTTGAACACCTGGGCATCATGTCAATCTTTGATTTCGACTCCACCGCTTTTTGTTGCTTACATGGAACGTTATTTGCAATCTTAACTGTCAATTTCCCCAATGCTTGGGAATTCACCAGCAAAAACTTTATCAGATAAAGCTCACAATCCACCCCGGTAAAATTGCGTACTTCAATTTCTCTTAAGACTAGTCCGAAAACAACTCGGAACCCTTTGTTCTGAACAATTGATTTGCTCATGTGTCTTACGATATCCCTACATGAAGTAAAAGGAAAGAAGTCACTTCTGAATACAAAACCAAGGTTATAACTGGGTCTGAGATCTAATAAACACGATATCATAGAGAGCTTAACTTACTTTCGTAACAAGCACAAAGGATGCCAAATTTGGAGCCAACTCAAGCAAAACTGAGAGATTCTCTGGGGTGAAGTCACTGGCGATATTTAGTTGTAAATGCTGTGCATTAGGAAGCACGGGCAAGCTTGAGAAGCCAGGGGAGTCAAAGTCATCCAAATTGTACAATTCCAGCCGAGTAACATTTAAAAGGACCGGCCAATTGATTTCAGTGGTAAGGCTAAAGACCTTCAACACAGGATAAACCCTCTCAATACATCTTTGTAAACAGATAAAAAGTATCCTAATGTGACCCAACAATAATAACTCGCAACTAGAACTTAAAATTTTGATTATATAATACTAGGGTCTAATATTGACTTCTTATTTGAGGTATCGTTTTATTCATTACGATCAGAACTTCAATTTATTTATTTGCAAATCTATGATCATACATCAAGTTTTATGTTTGAAACTTCGAAGTCAGAGAGGCTTAAAAGTAAAATAAATATTTAATTTGGGATTTAATAAAAGATCAAATCACCGAGTCTTGTCTGACAACATATTAAAGTGTTTGGTAGAAGATTTTAAAAACTAGCCATTATCAAAATTGGAGTTCTTAAAAATCCATTCTCTTTCTTAGCAATGAGATCATAAAAATTAGGAGTCATTTAAGTAAAAGTTTGACAGTATATTAGTCCACACACATTATTCATTTAAATCCCTTGGAAAAGTGCGAAAAATCAAACAAATCCATCAAAATTCTAGATTTTTACCCCGAAATCTGCTTTTTAATGGCTAAAAAATCTAGCTACTCAAACACTCGATGCTTTATAAAATTAAAAATCATAAAAACCACCCTAAAAACCTGTTAAACGGAGGCTAAGCTTATCACCACTATAAGGGATTTAAAGGACCGACTAGGAAACTTTACTCTAAATCATGTGTTCTTTTGCAACAAATTATATCCATTTTTTAATCTACTTATGCAGCCGAACCAAACTAGTACAACAATAAACTTCTTCGAATTAGCAAAATTAACTAAACTATGGTAACATTCAAAAGCCATCTTCTGGCAATCTTAACAAACAAGAATCGATTTATAGAAACAAAAGAAGAAGGCACATACTGCAATTGGAAAATGGACGCAAAGCGATAAATCTTTCACAAAGGAGACTGTCTTTAGCAGCACAATAAAGTTTTCAACAGGAATATTCCTCATACGTTTGGCATAGTAGAACTGAAGGTCAGCAGAAACTCTAGCTTTGATTAAAGCTGGCGAATTCTTTAAAATGAAGTGAGAAGAGTAAGAATCTTCCACATCCAAGCACACGAGTAACGGTGCATCAATAAACCTGGTTTTAGGACGTTGATAAACCTGGTAGTTATAGATGAAATGACTCTTTCAGGTTTATCAACGGTACTAAACGGCATTTCATCTATAACTACCATCTCAACCAAAACGGACGTCATTTCTTTTTGAGAAAAACTGATTGCAACAAGCTTATTCTTATTGTTCTTGTCTATTGTAAGAACTGATCAACCAATATCTTTAAGATTTCTTAAAACGCATTTTTTTCTTAAATGGCGAAGTAAGGCAGTTGTCCCATTTTTTGATGTACATGCAGCGTAATCGGCTTTACCTTTGGGACAATGTCTGCACTTAGCCCTCTTTTGAATTTTTGTAGTCGAAGCGTCCTTAACTTTAGTATTAATAACCTTATCATACTTTTCAAAATGTTTCCATACCCAACTTTCTTTACCATTATTTTGGCCATCACCGTCTTCCCCTGATTCATCGTCGATCTCAATGGCTGAGCAGTCACCAGATTCATTTACAGGCTGATGTTGGGAATCACTATCAACAGCTTCTTCGGCTTCGGCTTCATCGCATTCGATGGGAGATGGTGATGTGGCACCACCAACGACCTCCTTCAATTTTTTCATAGATTTAACTTAAAAGTGAAATGTTTAAATACAATACATAAATCAAGAATTTAAAATTTTAATTTTCAATACAAAAAATATAAATTTACAAAATTCATTTAAGTCCAGCTTTTTTCAATAAGCTACAACCAAATAATATGTTTTCATTCATAGAAGCCCTACGCTACTAAACCCTTTTCACACGCCAAAGTTTTGTTACCGATGCTTAACAAGTGCGATAAGATAACTAATATTTTAAAATTATCTTATAACTATCCAAATACACGTCTAAGGCATATTAATATTTTTTAAATAATATTTTCAAGCTTAAGAATGTTATAAAAATGACCTAACCTTTGGGGTAATTTGAGTGAGACATTTTATATAACAAAACAGAAGAAACGCTCCTAATTTTAAACTCTAAAATCTGTAAAACAAAGAAATAAAAACAACATAGTAACATATATGAACAACTCTTCTGGTCATCTACTGACCATAATCAACACAACCGCTATCACTAAGAGTAAGAAGCGTTCAAAATTATCCAGAGTACTGGTGTGACGGTGAGATGAAGTCTAGGTACTAGTTACATTTTTTTTATTATTCCAAACATCCATAGTTATAACTCATCATTCATGAAAAAAAAAACTCACTCAAAATGTGACAAACTAGCTTTAAAGAAAATGTATAGGCTATCCAACAACAACAAAAAGTCACATACTCAACCATGATTGAGAGTTCGTGTGAGGGCTTCAATATGATAATGTAAAACAAATTCAAAATTACTAATTAAGTATGTAAAACTAATTCAAATTTAATTTATATCAATAACAATGACAATTAATTGCTATTGACCAGTGATCTAAAACACCATTAATTGATATTGACGTAATTGGTAAATATGGAAATAATACGTCATACAACGTTAAATAAGTAAATATATTTATTTTAGACTAATCAAATGTTAGTATAGTCAAGTGATAAAAGTCATAAATCATGTTATTAAAGCAAAAACTCAAACAAAGATATTTACACAGAATAATTATGCATAGATATGAGTGAAAAAATAGATGAACAAGAACTAACCATGATTGAGTACGGATAGGGATGGAAATTTCGTGAGTTTCAACCCGATTCGAGAATAAACTCACACTTTTACTCATTTAATCCGATCCGATCCATTTGATCCGTTTTTTAAAAATACTTTTTTTCTGCTTTTAAAAAATAAACCTCGTAAATGTCAAAAATTTCAAAAAAAATTTGTTAGGTAGAGTAAAAAATCATTTGATTTAGAAATATAATATAAAAAGACTAATGTGACATTAAATACACTTTCACATTAAGATATTTAACATGAATAAATTAACAAAACATACTACTTTTGAAACTAAATTAACAAAACCATACCCAAAAATTTTTAATTAACAAAAATATATTCAAAAGTCCATAGCATAATTTGTATATTTCATACCCTTATTCCAAAAGTTCATACACTTATTCCAAAAGTTCATACACTTGTTTCAAAAGTTCATACCCTTGTTTCAAAAGTTCATAACCTAATTTGTATTTTTACTACCATTATTTCAAAAGTTCATATCATAATTTGTATTTTTCATACATTTATTCTAAAAGTGCATATTCTTGTTTCAAAAGTCATATCATAATTCGTAGAGCCCGTCCTTGTTTTCAAACTTTATACCCTTAATTTACGTAATTCATATAAATAATTTTTAACTTCATACCCTTAATTTACGTAATTCATACATTTATTTTTCAACATTATACACTAATTAACAAATGCAACTCTTACCCGTCCTCCGATCTCGAATTATCACGTCATCGTCGTGGGCCTTCTTCGACAACCGCATCTCCGTCGACATCAAGCTCGAGTTTTCGACCTCGCTATACACACTCGCCGTCCATTTTGATAGATGTGTGCGTCTTAATTTTCACGAAAGAGAGAGATCGGAGAGAGATGAGAAGAAAAAGATCGAAAAAATAGAAGAATGACGATGAGAGAGATCGGAAATAGATACGAGGATGAGAGATCGGAGAGAGTGAGAAGTAGGAGGAGAGAGATGGGAGAAAATGATAGAAAGAGCAAAAAGATTGGTAAGGATGAATCAGCTTTTTAGTTTTTTATTAATTATTAATTGAACATATATTTTTGATAATTTAACTTTTGAGATAGGGTATGCTTATGTTAATATCTCCTAAATTTTATTCACATTTAACATAAACGTCATTTAATTAATTAATAAATTAATTATATGTAAGATTTTTTTTAAAATCCATCGAAATGTATGTTATATATTACTATAGCGGAGACAGTTTAATATGTTTTTAACCCAATTATAGAATAGAGGGTTTAATTTTCATGGGAGAGAAGAGGCCGTGTTAAAGTTGCATTTTTTAACTTTTTACCCATTTAAATATACGTTGAAAGAGAGTTTAATGTGTATAGGAGGGACATAAGATGTATTAAATTACACTTTACCCATTTAAACCCGACACGAATATAATTGTATTTTTATCCGACATGCGATAGATCGGGTTGAAACCCGTTAAATTGTCATCCCGAGATCAATGATTTAAACTTTCTCTGCTTCTCTTAAAAATTCTGCAAAGATAAAAAATCAAACAAAAAATGATATAAGAAAATACGACAATTGCAGTAATTCGAATTAGAGAAATAAAATAAAAAAACTCAAGTTTCTCACCATTTGGATAGAGAGAAAGAGTTGGGCGGCAGTAGAAAGACAGTGGTGAATGAAATGTGTGCTGAGTGAGGAAGTAGAAGAAAGCCCTTAATATATTTACCTTATTTCTCCTTTATTTCATTTGTTTCTCTCTTTATTTAACTTAATAAATTAATTTCTATATTTATGGCATGGTACTGCAGTGTATTAATTTGTATAGTTTTATTTCGGTTTTTTTCAGTTTTTTCATTTGGTTCTGGATCGGTTCGGTTTTTTGGGTTTTTTGGGTTTTTTCGGTTCAGTCATATAGTAAACCAAAACCGAACCGAATGGTCTTTGGTTTTTTTGGTTTTCAGTTTTTTCAGTTTTCGGGTTTTTTTTGTTTCAGTCCGGTTGGGTGGTTTTGGCCCGCCCTAATTATTCAAGCTATATAAAACTTGGCACTGAGACTTAGTATAATAACGTTATAGTTCCCTTGGTTTTATCAAAATGGCTAACCAGTCACTCGTAATACATATATGTCGATTAAGTATATTATTTGGTAAAACCTTGAGATTTTCCCACTAACTTGCCGCAACACAATAGTTTGCAACAAAATATTATTATTTGTCCCTAGTTTCATTAGATATACAATATTTTGTGCCATTATTTTAGCTTCTTAGTTTCTCCGTGATATTTCTTTTGCACAATCGCTTACAGCTTTTTTTTTCTCCTCAACTCACTTTCTTTTTTACGGTTCTTAATATGTATAATATTCATCCCCTTCTTCAGTTCATTTTTTTATATTATTTCATCATTATGATTTTTTTTCTTTGTCCATTCACGTGTTTAAATCATGTTGTATTACGGAAAAAAACAATTGTTACCACAAAATAAATGAAAAACAAATGGTTTCTAAAATTATACTAGGTTTTAAAATAAGCATGTCAAAGAATGTGTTCCATAATTTTTTGTTTTGTTTTTTTAAATTCTATATTTTCTTATTTTGGGACAACAAAACTTTATGTTGGCCCGTGTGCGGCTAAACCTTAGAGGGGGGGTGAATAAGGTTTCTAGGCGTTTTTGCGGAATTAAAAATTCTAAGCAACTAACAACCCAACTTATGCAATTCTAAGCTTAAGCGTTTAACAAAAGTTAATGAATTGTTAAATTACTAAACGCAAGCAATAAATAAGCAAGAATATAAGTTGCGGAAAGTAAAAGCAAATGAAAGAAAATGACACCGTGATTTTATAGAGGTTCGGCAAACGGCCTACGTCCTCTCCTCGGTACTACCGAGTATTTCACTATAATTGTTCTTCCCGATTTTACAAATTCTTATCGAGCTCAATCGACCGATTGGCTCACCCTCTACCCGAGGTTCCTACTCTTGATACAAGTGCAAGAGAACACGACTACGAGTCTACGACTCCCCCTCAATTTATGAGTACCCGAATGAAAAACCTAGAGCTTTTAAGCTTCACTTGCTTACAAAGCCTCTACCCGTTCACTCGCTCACAATTGAGTTTATAAAACACTCGATACAAATTTTGTTACAAAAATGTAACTACACTCACTATTCTAATTGCTTCTTAAAAAGCTAATTGGTGAGTTGTTGATGATGATCGAGCTTGAATCTCTTTCTCATTGATTTCCTTCTTTCTCGAATATATTCACCAAAATGGTGATTTTTAGGGTTTTTATGAGAGAGGTTGAAGGATGATGTTATGTATGATTATTGGTGATTTGGGAGAGAGATTGGGTTGGTTTTTATATCAGCAAAGTCTGTTTTTCTGGGTTATGACCGTTGAAGATATAACAGCTCTTTTCCAGAATAAGCTGAAAAGCTGTTTTCGAAAACTGCAGAAAACGATCGGTCGTTTTCTACAGTCGATCGGTCGTTTTACAGAAAACGATCGGTCGTTTTCTGAAAACGATCGGTCGTTTTTATACTGGACTCACTGGAAGAAATTTGACCAAAAACGATCGGTCGTTTTTGTCCAGTCGATCGGTCGACTGTAATCCTGGTCCCGTAAATCTTCGAATGCTCATAACTCCTTCGTTTTAGCTCCGATTTTGGTTCCGCTTGAACCTATGGCTTCGTTATCGAATGCTCTATCATTTAAAGACCTGAAATATACGTTTTCTATTTTTGGACAAGACAAGAGTTATATCATCGAAATCGTAAAATCATTAAACGCATAATCGAAGTAATAATCAAAATCATTATTGAACTCTATGTTCAACAATCTCCCCCATTTTGATTATGACAAACTAATGATGATTTTACAAGATACAAGAAAAATATCTCCTCCATTTTAACAAAACGCATTACACCAAATTATATCATTTTTCTCCCCCTTTGGCATTATCAAAATGCAATCAATAATAAAAAATATGAGGTTATGTGAAGGGTTTTTAAAGAAAAACCAAAACATGAAAAATGTAAATATGATGCATATACCCGACCCAACTAATCACATATATGTAGATATTATAGATTAGAGTATACCGCATATGTGATGTGGAGTCGAGTCCGCTCGCTAATGGCATTTGCATTGAGCGTTGCCGATTCCTAATAGGTGGTACCACTTGTTGGTATGCCTTCCACCTTTGTTGATCTTCTCCTTTTGGATGGAGATACCTTTTGTCGGTTTTGCCAACCACTTGTCGATTTTCTCCTTTTGGATGGAGATACCTACAACACAAGATTTGTCTTTTTGTACCCAATTTCTTTTGGGTCCGACATTGTTAGTGGCTCGGGTCTTTACTACCCATTTCAAATCGCTTCTACTAACATGAAAGCGATTTGGGCATTTAGAAGAAATATGCTCACTTCTACTACAATGAATGCAATGCATAGATTTTTTCGAATATCGAGAACTATGCGACTTTTTGTAGGAAGTTTTAGAAGTATGATGAGCGGTTTTGGTTTGAAAACCTAAATCTCTTCTATTATTACAAGAGTTTGGCAAAACTCTTGAAGTGCTCCCTAGTGTAAAAACAACCTTTTGTATAGGCGGAATAGGAGTTGTAGACACGCTAGAAGATTTGACATAGCGGGTTGTGCTTGAGCCAATAGAGTTGGAAACGAAACCCAAACCGCTTTTGTCATTAACATCTTTTTGACAACTCAAAATTTCGTCCAACACGGTTTTCCCTTCGGAAAACCTTGAGATTGTTAACTCGAGTTTCTTTACCGCAATGACAAGCTCATCGTTTTTATTTTTCAAAGAGTCATTTTCGGTTTTTAAAAACTCGTTTTTATCTTTTAAGTCTTCCTTTTCGTCATCTACATCATGAAGAGAAAATGACGAAGTCGGAATAGACTCGTTTTCAATTTTATCTCTTTTTAAGGATCTTATTTCTTCATTGAGAGAAGAATTTATCCTTTTAAGAGAGTCGACCTTTTCGACAAGCTTAGGAACCTTTTTAGAATAAATATCGCACATATGAAGTAATTCATCATAAGAAAGATCATTTACCTCATCGGCTTCGCTTTCATTTTCGCTTGAGGAAGAGAGGTTTTGTTCATGGCTTTCTTCCATGGCCATATAGCAACCAAGATGCGCGACTTCATCTTGGTCGGAGCTATCGCTAGAGCTTGAATCGAATATCTTCTTCTTGGCTTTGCTCTTGCGATTCTTGGCGCAATCTCTCGCCATGTGTCCTTCCTTGCCACAAGTATAGCAAACAAAATCGTTAGAATAAATTGAATCATTTGACGATTTACCTTTATGTTTGCGTTGGTCTTTTAGCTTGAGTATTTCCTTGACGATTCGAATGATTTGCATTGAATTTTCGTCGTCATTGGATAGCTCATCGCTTTCGTCACAAGTTGTTCCTTTGAAAGCTATCTCCCTCTTTTTCGAGATTGGCTTGTGACTATTGAGGGTGATTTCGTGAGTGAGGATTGAACCCGTCAACGCATCAAGGGTGTAGGTGTTCATATCATGTGCCTCTTGAATTGCGGTGACCTTTGGTTCCCATTCTTTCGGTAAGCTCCGAATCACCTTTGAGATCATTTCCTTAGAAGACAAACACTTACCAAGAGATGTTAATCCATTAGTAATAGTTGTAAACCTAGCAAGCATATCGGAAATGGTTTCACCCTCGCTCATTTTAAAAAGCTCGTAGTCATGAACTAATAGTTGGAGTTTGCAATCCTTAACTTGGTTAGTCCCTTCATGCATTACTACTAGCTTATCCCACATACCCTTAGCGGTTTTACAAGCGGAAATTTTGTTGTACTCGTTAGGAGAAACGGCACAAACAATAGTGTACATCGCTTTGGCGTTAGTAGAGTAGGCTTCTAGTTGAGCATTATCTAGGTCCTCTACGGGGATTGGGTTCTCGCTATTTTCGGATGTAGGTTCGGAATATCCTACTTTAATAATCTTCCAAAGATTAACATTATAGCTTTGTAGGAACATACTCATCCTATCCTTCCAATATGAATAATTTACCCCATCAAAAAATGGTGGAGTATTGGGTGATGAAGCAATAGCGGAAGTAAAATGGTATAGATTAGCCATACGGATCTTAACTCTAAAATCGTTAGATTCCTATATGCAAGAGCCTCGGCTCTGATACCAATTGTTGGCCCGTGTGCGGCTAAACCTTAGAGGGGGGGTGAATAAGGTTTCTAGGCGTTTTTGCGGAATTAAAAATTCTAAGCAACTAACAACCCAACTTATGCAATTCTAAGCTTAAGCGTTTAACAAAAGTTAATGAATTGTTAAATTACTAAACGCAAGCAATAAATAAGCAAGAATATAAGTTGCGGAAAGTAAAAGCAAATGAAAGAAAATGACACCGTGATTTTATAGAGGTTCGGCAAACGGCCTACGTCCTCTCCTCGGTACTACCGAGTATTTCACTATAATTGTTCTTCCCGATTTTACAAATTCTTATCGAGCTCAATCGACCGATTGGCTCACCCTCTACCCGAGGTTCCTACTCTTGATACAAGTGCAAGAGAACACGACTACGAGTCTACGACTCCCCCTCAATTTATGAGTACCCGAATGAAAAACCTAGAGCTTTTAAGCTTCACTTGCTTACAAAGCCTCTACCCGTTCACTCGCTCACAATTGAGTTTATAAAACACTCGATACAAATTTTGTTACAAAAATGTAACTACACTCACTATTCTAATTGCTTCTTAAAAAGCTAATTGGTGAGTTGTTGATGATGATCGAGCTTGAATCTCTTTCTCGTTGATTTCCTTCTTTCTCGAATATATTCACCAAAATGGTGATTTTTAGGGTTTTTATGAGAGAGGTTGAAGGATGATGTTATGTATGATTATTGGTGATTTGGGAGAGAGATTGGGTTGGTTTTTATATCAGCAAAGTCTGTTTTTCTGGGTTATGACCGTTGAAGATATAACAGCTCTTTTCCAGAATAAGCTGAAAAGCTGTTTTCGAAAACTGCAGAAAACGATCGGTCGTTTTCTACAGTCGATCGGTCGTTTTACAGAAAACGATCGGTCGTTTTCTGAAAACGATCGGTCGTTTTCTGAAAACGATCGGTCGTTTTTATACTGGACTCACTGGAAGAAATTTGACCAAAAACGATCGGTCGTTTTTGTCCAGTCGATCGGTCGACTGTAATCCTGGTCCCGTAAATCTTCGAATGCTCATAACTCCTTCGTTTTAGCTCCGATTTTGGTTCCGCTTGAACCTATGGCTTCGTTATCGAATGCTCTATCATTTAAAGACCTGAAATATACGTTTTCTATTTTTGGACAAGACAAGAGTTATATCATCGAAATCGTAAAATCATTAAACGCATAATCGAAGTAATAATCAAAATCATTATTGAACTCTATGTTCAACACTTTATATTCAATAATTCTATTAGACGGATTTGTAGTCGTTATGGAAATTCGATACGAGTAATATCTTACCTCGAATGTAAATAAATAGTAAAATCGTATAATTTACGACCAACTCATTCAATATTTTCTTTTTTAGAGGTGAAATTTGCACATTTAAATTATGTGTTAGATTTATTAATATCTCATACTATACATCTGGAAATATTGGTGCAAACTATTTGTTACCGGGTTAAAAAGAAAAAAATACGTTTAGTGTACTGCTAGTGGTTAACAATTTAGGTATTAAAGTATCACTTTTAACAATTTAGGTACTAATCTACCAATTTTCGCTCAATTAAGGACCTAACAACATAAATCTATGAAATTGCGATCGTTATATCTCACATCTCGGCATCTATTTTTGATGTACGTTGACATAATTACACTCACCATGTGATGTGTGAGAGAACGTGAATGCAATTCTGTCGTTTTGTTTAACGTGAGGTTCTCAATTATGACAAAATCCATAAATTAGTAACTAAATTGTTAAAAGTGGTACTTCAGTACCTAAATCGTTAACCACTATTAATACATTACACTAAACGTATTTTTTCTCCCGGTAAAAAATGTTTAGTATTTGATTTAAAGGACTTTCCTATTATATTTCAATTAAAAAATATTTTATGTACATTTTTTGTTTTGTAACTTAATATGAGTTGCTCTCAAAGCACAATATATTAATAATTAGATATGTTGTCAAATAATTTTGTGAAACCACTTTAAAATGACAATATATGGTAAATTAAATGTATTTCATGTCTTACTCGATAATAAGAACAAATGAAACATCGATCAAATTATTGCTCGTGCACTCCTAATTTTTTTCGGTTTTTATTTTTTTATTTTTTATTCCAGTTTTAAATAATTTATTTTAATACGTTATTTCTCATACCAAACTTAATTTAAACACTTAATTAGAATTTCAAACTAAACTATAAAATTTATTTCAATGTTCTACTAAAACTAGCTTAACATTAAACCAATATAGCAACAATTTAAACATACAATTAAAAAGCTAAATACAAACCCTAAAAAAAATTAGATTCATTCATTCATTCAGGTAGTCTCATTCATTCACTCATGGCAGCTCCAGAATTTTACCATTTACAACACTCAGCTTTCCAATTTCCAGTAGAAGAAATATGATCACGCCAAAGAGAACGATGATGATCACATTCTTCAATCCGCAATTCAACTTATTTGCAAATTTGTTTCCAACTTTGTTATCATTACACAACTCAGTTATTTGCTTGAGTAGAGCTCTTTTCTCGCAAATCAGTGTACTAATTTCAATCTCCATTGCATTGTTATCACTGGAAAGTTCACTTATTTTCTTTTCTAAACCTTTCTTCTCGCTGACCAATGTGCTGATTTCAATCTCCATTGCATCTTTTTTGTTAAGTTTAGGTGGGTCAATCCATACCCAAAATTTATAAGATTATGTAAAACACTTAACATATCTCCTACCAGGATTATTTTTGTTGCATGTCTGTTATTACAGTAGCAATTGGGATCCAAGATTAAGTCGAGATATAAATATATATATAGAGAGAGGGAGTTTAATTTTATATGTAGAGAGACACTGAGTTTAGTTATGATATAGATAGGGTTTAACGTTTCAGAAAATAATATGAAATTTTTTCTTCAAAAGTAAGGATAATTTAGTCTTTAAACAAATTTTGACTGTCTCTAACGTTTAATTTAGTCTAAATCGTGAAGAGGTCACAAAAATAAGCCAATTTAACATAGATTTAAGATAGTTGAGGGTAGCGGATCAAGATTTTGTTAAAACAGGCTAGCAATTGCATTTTTGTAAAAAAAAGTGACTCAGTCTCAACCCGAATATATATATATATATATATAACAAGGCAGTTGTTGTGATGCTGTTACGGCGATCCATCGCCACATCTCTCTCTCTCTTCAAAACCCCTCTCCTCCGTCGCCACGTCACTTCTCTCTCTATCCTTACTATCCCTCATCAAATGCCGAAACGCCCCTCTCTCTCCTCCTCCTCCACGTCATCTCCCTCTCCCTCTAACACCGCCCGAAAGAAGGCCCGTCGCGACAGCCCTGAAGGAATCCTCCGTCAGAAGCTCGACATGTGCTCCAAGCATGGCGATTTGTCCCAAGCGCTTGTTCTCTACGACGATGCTTTAATGAATAAAACGCCACTTTCGTTACACCATTATAATACTTTGCTTTATTTGTGCGCATCTTGTGGTGGGTTGGATAGGGGTTTTGAGATTTATCGACAGATGGGTTGCGATCGGATTGGTCCGAACGAGGCTACTTTTACCAGTTTGGCTAGGTTGGTGTTATTTATTTATTTTAATACTTTGAACTTAAATTTATCTATTTTAACCTGAGCTCTATCCACTTTAACTTGAACCTTATATACTACTTCTAACCAAATCTTATGTACTTTCATCTAAGGGACCGTTTGGCAACACATTTTTTTAGCTGATTTTTAGATTTTAGATTTTAAAAGTTTGTGTGTTTTTGGACAGTTGGATTATTTAGCTTTTGAAAAGCTGATTTTTATTCTAAAGAAGCAAAAAAACTGCCGAAACACCCCTCTCTCTCCTCCTCTACGTCATCTCCCTTTCCCTCTTAACACCGCCCAAAAGAAGGCCGTCGCGACAGCCCCGAAGGAATCCTCCGTCAGAAGCTCGACATGTGCTCCAAGCACGGCGGTTTGTCCCAAGCATTGACATTATACGACGAGGTGTTGGCGAATAAGACACCACTTTCGTTACACCATTACAATACTTTGTTATATTTATGCACGTCTTGTGGAGGGTTGGATAGGGGTTTTGAGATTTATCAACAGATGGGTTGTGACCGGATTGGTCCGAACGAGGCTACTTTTACCAGTTTGGCTAGGTTGATGTTTGTATTTCCAACTCAAATTTATCCATTTTAAGCTGAGCTTTATATACACTTCTAACCATTTAATGTATTTTCATCCAAGACATATGTACTTTCAACTCAAACTTATCCATTTTAATATTAACTCTCTTACTGTAATTTGGCGAGGTTGGCATTTGTATATTCAACTCAAACTTATCCGTTTTAAGCTGAGTTCTATGCACTTTAAGTTGAAGTAGTGGCGGAACTAGGATTTAAATGTGGGTGGGGCTGAATTATATATTTTTATGTATATACTATTTTGTAATTATCTGGGTGCTTTGTAATTATGGGGGTGCTGAAAGGCTATAATCATAAACTTTTCTCTAATATACATGGAAAAATTTCATGTCTTTTGTGATATGGGGGGTGTTGTAGCCTCTTTTAGACTGTACGTGTTCCTGCCCTGAGTTAAACTTGTATACTTCTAACCAAATCTTATGTATTTTCAACTAAGAAATACGTACTTCCAACTCAAACTTATCCATTTTAAGGCTGAACTTTATGCACTTTTCACTATCCATTTTAAGCTGAACTTTATGCACTTTTCACTATCCATTTTAAGCTGAACTTTATGCACTTTTCACTATCCATTTTAAGCTGAATTCTATGCACTTTATGCTCTAGGTTGGCTGTTGCGAAGAAGGATCCCGGAATGGCGTTTGATCTGGTGAAGGAAATGAAAGGGTGCGATATTCAGCCCAAGTTGAGGTCGTACGGGCCTGCTTTGTTTGGATTTTGCGGAAAAGGTATTAGCTTTCAAGCTTTACCGTGTTGTTTTCGGTTTATGGAACTTTAGATGTATTTTTAATTTAAGTGCTTAAGTCTCTGTTTTGATAAACTTGCTTCAAAAGGCCTTAAATCTTGTAAAGTCAAAAAAACATATTAGGCTTACACCTGGGTGAAGCTCTTGCACAAACAACGTTAGGTAACGTTTCGGAATTTAAAGAATTGGTTTAAGTTTTGTTTAACTTTTTGTAATTTAAGCATATGTAAGCTATGTAGTGCATATGTAAGTTATTTAGTTTGCTACCATCTGTAGTTTCAGTTTAAATATACGGCATATTTTAGTTGCTATTTTATGCTCCCTGGATTATTGATAGCTTCGAAACTACATGCAAATTGCCTTGCAAATATCTCAAAATTTGAATTGCCGAAGTAAAAAAAAAAATCAAAAATTTATCAAATAGTATAATTGCTAAATTGTGACTAAATTTTGAAAATTTTCGCAATCTAGGTACCGAACTTGCAAGTTGTACGTAGTCGGGCAGTATCTTATAAAAAAAATTGCGGAAAATCTCAATGAATTCATGCTTTTTACACCTTCAAAAGAACTTAGGATTCCAGAAAATACAAAGCTTATGTTTTAATAAAAGCTCTTGCAAATCACTTTAGCCAACACTTTAAAACACTGTTGTGAGTTATGTGTTTTTTTTAATTTAAGAATTTAAAGTTATGAGCTCTGTTATGTTTTGAAACTTTCAAATTATAGATGTTTTACTTTATACAAATTTTACATATTTTACATCTTTTGGAAAGGTATGGCTGACGAGGCTTACGATGTGGACACGCATATGGCCGAATCGGGGGTTTTGGCGGAAGAGCCTGAGCTCTCAGCTCTTCTGAAGGTGAGTGCGGAAACTAAAAAAGGTGATAGGGTTTATGAGATGTTACACCGGTTGCGTTCTAGAGTGAGACAGGTGTCGGAAGAGACAGCTGGTGTTGTAGAGGGTTGGTTTGGTTTGGAGAGTGCAGGAGAGGTTGGGGAGGAGAAATGGGATCCGAGAAAGGTTAGAGAGGGAGTTCTAGAGAGAGGAGGTGGGTGGCACGGGCAAGGGTGGTTAGGGAGTGGAAAATGGAGGGTCGTGAGGACACAGATGGATGATAAGGGAATGTGTTTTGCCTGCAAAGAGAAGCTTGTATGTATAGATATTGATCCAAAAGAGACTCAAAATTTCGCTCTTTCGTTGAGTAAGTTGGCTTGCCAGAGGCAGGTGAAGGCAGATTTTGTGCTCTTTCAGGTTTGCTTATGCATTTCTTGTTTGCAGCTTATATATTCCATGGGAAATATACTTAGATATTGAAATTGAAACATTTTTCTGCTCTGTATTATGTTTCTCTGGTTATCCTGATATGGATACATAGACCCATGTAGTATTTTCGGTGAATGTTGATCACAGGATTAGCGCGTCCATGTGGTTTTCTTTTGTTACATATTTCGGCAACTGGATTTGATTTTTGTAGTAGGAGAATTGGATCCAGAATCATAGGTATGATGTATTTGATTGCTTGATGTATGATGTGGTTGATTTGAAAAATTATGAAATGCAACAAAACTCAGTCAAAAGGAGAAAAACTAGCTAAAGTAACAATGGATCTAAGGTTGATTCTTTTAAGGAACTCATAATACAACTAACGAGCTTGTTCTACCACATTTGTCCACTTTCTTTTAACTTAATGAATGTGTTTCTTTGCTTAGTTTTATCTCTCTATCATTGAATACTTACATAGATAGTCGGAGTGCTTGGTTTAACTTATGACATGACTAAAAAAGGAAAAACAACAAATGACAGACAGGGAATAGTTTCTCTGCCTTTTTGTGGTAAATAAGTTTGAACAAACCTCTGCCCTACAATGTCATGGAGGTCATTGCTTGACATTGATAATAATTAAATTATTCTGACTACATAAGATTCTAATTTTTTTATTTTTCAGGAATGGCTTAAAAGACATGGTAGATTTGATGCAGTAATAGACGGTGCAAATGTGGGGCTTGTTAATGGACACACTTTCAGCTTCTCTCATGTAAGTCTGTTACTCGATACTACATTTTAGCAATCATTTGATAATCCTTTGAAATTTAAAAATGGTCCGGCTGATTGGGGCAATTTTAACTTCTTCTCTGTAGCTCAACTCTGTTGTAAATCAGTTGCAACAGCTAAGCCCATCAAAGAGATTGCCCCTTGTTGTTCTGCATAAAAGTCGCGTAACTGGTGGTCCAGCGCAGAGCCCGAGGAACCAGAAGCTATTAGAATATTGGAAAAAAGCTGGTGCGCTTTATGCTACTCCTGCTGGTTCCAATGATGATTGGTACAGCCATTATGTGCATCAGTGTATATAATTGGTTAATGATGTTTTTTGAACTTCTTTTAAATTATTCCATCACTGCATTTTTTCCTATTATTTTATAATCCTGTTTTAGTTAACGTGTTTTAAGGATTTATTGTGACTGATATAACGCGTGTCAACTTTGACTGTAACAACTAAAAACCCCAGTAAAATCCATCTAGTTCAATTCCCTATCTTTAGAGGCTCAGAGTCAGAATTAATCCGTCTGGGTTATTTGCTTTCTAAAATAGAGTAGATTTCCTCCATTAGCTGAATTATATACTCCCTTATTAAACAGGTACTGGTTATATGCGGCTGTTAGCTGCAATTGTTTGCTGTTAACAAACGATGAGATGAGAGATCATTTGTTTCAATTGCTTGGGACTAGCTTTTTCCCCAGATGGAAAGAAAAGCATCAGGTATTTTCATATTTTTTTTATTCGACTTTTTTCAAATATAAACATCCAATGTAATAATATGAATTAATCACTTCCCCGTTTGTAAAATCAACTTGTTGATTCCTAGTCGTTTTTACTCTTAACTAATTCTACAATTGAAATAGAGTAATTTTCTTCGATATGGTTCAAACTACAGAGTATATAGCTGTAGATAATGCTAAATTGGAATTTTTTACCCTTGCAAATTTGCAGGTTCGCCTGATGGTCTCAAATGGCGGGCCGACTCTCCACATGCCGCCTCCATATTCTATTGTTATTCAGGTAGGTTGTGTTAGGCAATTAATTTTACCTCTAACTGGAAAACCCAAAAAATAATCTTGCTTTCTTTTTACGTGTTTATCACCTAACCCATGATGAAATTATGAATATCATGCGACTGCAGGAATCTGAGCAGGGTAGTTGGCATATACCAACTGTTGTAGGTGACGACCTCCAGACACCGAGGCAATGGATATGCGCCACTCGAGAATCCCGAGTTTCTCAATAATCTTTTTCGAAAGAATGAATAAGAGATGAGAGGAACTGCATATGGACCACATAGAGGCGTTTTACTTAATTTTATGAAGTTGCTGACTAATTCAAGAGCAAGATTCGTGAAGCTTCATATCGAATGTGCTTTTCATTACGTACAATAGCAAATATTGAGCCACTTGTGAATTTTGCCTATGTACTACTGATTGAATATTGTTTTCATTTATGTAGATTATCCCAGTGTCTGTGTTTTAAGTTTATAAAATAAATATAATCTTCAAAACAAGGTCGTATTTTCATCAGCCTGTTCACAGGTCAAAGGTAGAGTGCATTTTAGGCCGGTACGGTTTCAAATACAGTAAGTTGATTAAAGATTTGATATCATTTTGACAAACCTCATTTGGAAATAACATTCTATGCCATCATTGACCAAACTCTTTTAACCTAACACGTGACCATACAAGTTTGATCAATACTATTAATGTGTCAAACAGTAGACGGAGCCGGTAAAAGTGACCCCAGTACTAGTCTTAGATTATGGCCATTTTGTGTTTAGTAAGTGAGCGAGGGTTAGAAACTTGGGATCTCCTTCCTCCCATAAAATCTGTTACTAGTATATTACCAATAGTCATTGCAAGAACACAATCCATTCTCAAAATGATGAAAACGTTTTCGATCTCTTATGATTATTGTACGACTATAAATATTTGAAATCAGCTTCATAGACGAATGGCAATCATCACAGATCCTCAGGTTCTTAACCACCCGAAGTGGTGTTTGAGGCGCCGTACTAATTAAGCCAAAGGCAACTGCAATCTTCTCACTATGAAAAGATAATGCACTTTCCTTTTCTTCATCGTCCATGTTTAGGAACACTTGTGAAGTGTCCGGCCTATAACCGAGCAACCCCATTTGCCTACTCATCTCTTTCAGCATTAAATGTATCTCTTTTGCTTTACAATGGATATCATCTTCGACGAAAAACTCATGAATAACTCCATCAAGCTCGATAAAGCTACACCCGGGATCTTTCCTAACATCCATCTCCTTCATCCTAGTCCGCACTCCTACAACTTCCTCCCAATCTCCTAAAGATGCATACAAATTCGATAGTGCCACATAAGCTCCACTATCTTTCGGAACCATCTCCATCAAGCGTCTCGCTGTTCTCTCTCCTATTTCTATATTTCGGTGCAACCTGCAGGCTCCGAGGAGTGATTTCAGAATCACATCATCTGGTTTAAAGGGCATATCGAAAATAAGTTTTTCAGCTTCTTGTAGAAGTCCCGCACGGCCTAGGAGATCAACCATGCAGCCATAGTGTTCAATCCTAGGTTCTAAACCGACATTTTTAACCATATTCTCGAAAATTAACCTACCCTCCTTAACTAATCCTGAATGGCTACAGGCACTTAGCAATGAAATATAAGTTACATCACTTGGGGTTACTCCCTCTCTCTCCATCCTCGTAAAAAACTCAAGTGCTTCTTTTGCTCGACCGTGCATAGCTAGTCCGCCAATAATAGCATTCCATGTAATGACATTTCTCATCGAGAGGCCCTCAAAAACAGAAATCGCCTTGTCAACATTCCCACACTTTGAATACATATCAATCAGAGCCGAACCAAGCGCCACGTCAAATCTTATCCCATTTTTTTCCGCATACAAATGCACCCACTTGCCCAATTCTAGTGCTCCAAGCCTTGAAATAGCAGGAAGAACACTTACCAGTGTGACATAATTCGGACTCGCATTATCCATTTGCATATCCCTAAATACATCCACTGCCTCTCTAAAGTACCCGTTTTGCGCATAGCCAGAAATAATCGAATTCCATGTCACAATACTTTTTTGAGGCATTTTGTTGAACAATCTCCTTGCAGATTGAAAATCTCCAGCCCTTAAATACCCATCCATCATCACATTCCACAATACAACACTACTCAACCCCTCTCCTTTCGGTGCAACACTTTCAAACAAAACACCAGCATCACTCATGACACCACACATTACATACATCCTCACAAGATTAGTCAAAATAAATTCATCCCAATCCAACCCTTGCTTAATAACCTGCCCATGTACCTGCCATAATTGAACAAATTATATTAAATACAACACGAGAAATTGTTCCTTTTTCCACCCATTAAATCATCAGTTAGTTCCAGTGTCGGATCTAGGATTTTGGTATAGACACTGCTCTCCTAGCTCCTAGTATTATGTAGGTGTACGAAAAGTGCATACCATTGAGGCCACGAAAATCCATCAGCCTTAAAATTGCAATCTTTTAGTTTTTAACATGCATTTTTACTGCTCCCTCCATCCCGAAATAAGTGTCCTACTTTGAAAACTGTAATATTTAAGAATTTGAACCAATTTCACTTAAAATTCACAAAAATATCAAAAATTCAAAATTTTCAAAAAAAACAAACTATTTCTTACTTAAAACATGAGATTATAAGTGTAAATTTAGTACTCTTCGAGTACGAAAAAGAGATTTTAAAAAATAAAAACAGAAAATTTACTAAAAAAAGGAAGTAGACACTTATTTTGGACATCTCAAATGGAAAACAGTACACTTTTGTTAAAATTAATCATTTGACACCCCCATATTTTAACTACTTTGTACTCCCTCACTTCACCCCTCCATACCTGTCTACCTTCCGTCAACCGACCCGTCACACCACACGCCTTGAAGACCGACGGGAAAGTGAACTTGTTAGGCCGGACAAACTCCGAGCACAACATCTCATGAAAACACTCCAAAGCCTCTATCGGGTCATCAGGGTGGTCAGTGCTGTCAGCGAGTGCTCTGATGAGGGTGTTGTAGGAAAAGGAGTTTGGGTTGTCCATGCGAAGGAAAATGAGGCGGGCGTAAGTGAGGTCTTTATGAGGAGGGGGGAAGAGAGAGGAGAGACGGAGAAGTTCGGGGGAGGCTAATGGGTCGTGGATTTGAGCGGTTTTGATCATTTGGGCGTGAAGTTGTTTGAGGTGTGGGATTGTGTTGCATTGTTGCAGGTTTGGGAAGAATGTTGAAGGGTGTGGTGGTGACTTCATTGGTATACAACATAACATAACTTCTTGTTGTTACTTGTGACTTGTGTAAACTAATCCTTTTTGACACCTCCCGTCTCATTTTCCTCGTAATTTAACGGAATTAACAGATAAATCTCATTTCTGATTTTAAAAAAAATATTACACTTTATGAGTATAATATTTCAATTTAGCCCCCAACACTCGTCAGGTTTTGATTTATACCCAAGGTTTTTCGATAAATAAATACTTTAGTGCCTAAGTCGGTAAGTCTTTGATATTGGGTATAACCTCTGATTATTAGAAATTGAGAATTAAGATTGCCAATTTTGCGACCTCTGTTGGTAAAAAAAAATTGACCCAATGCCTTCAATTTGTCAAAATGATTGATTTTGTACACAACACTCCCTTTTAATTTGAAATTAACACCATTTTGCTAAAAGTTGCACAAAATGTTTGATTTTTTAACATTTGTACACAACACCCCCTTTACACCCAGTTTGCTAAAGTTTTTTTTTTTTAATGATCACATTAATATGTGCCTTTCCATGAGAATTTTTTTCAATCACAGTATTCTCAAATAGTTCCGGCAATTGCTTAATATCGTTTGTAGATAATTGGGTAAAAAGTTGAACCCTTTATGGCTTTATATATTAACTTAATTTTTTCAAAACGCTTTTAGGCTTCGATAGTTGAGAACTTGCCACCGTGGTAAGAGACTTCCTAGGTGGCGGATCTGGTGACATAAATAGGGGCATATATTTTTGTTGTCGTCGTATTCACCCAGAAAAACAAAAACAAAAACAAAAAAAGGCATGATAATCATGATTTTAGGAACGAACTAAAATTCAGCAAGGATCCTTCTTGGTTTACTTATGAGACATGGTGAAGGCTATGGTGTAGTGATCATTATGATTATTGGTGGATATATAATTTTGGAAATGAACGATTAACAAGACCTTTTTTTCTACAAATTGTTCAAAAGATTGTTCACAGGTTTTAAGTATTAAGTAGTTATTATTTCCGCTACAAAACAAGCGACCTTAATGTACATATGTGAAAAAAATTAATTGTGTTCTTCAAACACACAACAGGGAGTGAGACGACTGATAGGAAAGAGAAGGATAAGATTATGAAGGAGAAGGCCATGGAATGGATGGAAGAAAGGGGAAGAAAGCTATAGGGCCAGCTGAATCCACAAGCTTGAGTACTAGACAATGGTCAATGATGTGATAAAAATAAACTTTATTTATAGAAACCAGTTTTAGTAAATAGAAAAAAGATTATGATCACGAGTCAACTTGTTGATGAACTTGTCCATGTTCAACTGATCTAACTACAACCTGCAATGATAATTTTACCTTCAAATTGCCAGTTAAAAGAAGAAAAACAACATCAACAAATACTGTTCTAAACTGGAGTATAATAAAAGGCTAGACAAACAATTAAAAGAAGGCAACTTATTTTTCGTTCCATCCCATTCATTGCCAACTGTTGCTACACACATGTTTATATCTAACAAAAGATCTATATGAAGCACAGCAAATCACAACACTACCAGACACTCAGCATTCCTGTTCGCTTCATTCATTTTTTTTTTACAATAGGCAGTACTTATATGTACAACAGTTTTTGGAGATCCTAACACGAGTCACTTTTATAGACACTACCTTTGTTCCTAGCTGAGCATTTATTTGAAAATATAGAAAATTGCATATTCAACGGAGATGTTCACTCGGGGCAAAAATCAGCAAAGACGGGAAGTCTCTTTCGACAAGATGGGCCATAGAGAACTCCATCTATGTGAGCATTGACAGCTTCTCTGGTTGGACTTTTGTCAGTTGAAGCAGCTTTAGGAAAGGAGATATCAATACCATCATCAAGAGGACACCAATCAGAGCTTGTGAAAGTGTATCCATCTGAGTTGCTGTAGCTTTTACTCGGGATCTCTAGTTTTAAGGGTGAGACTTTTGGTACTTTGGGCCTTTCTGTGGCTCTAACATACGCAGGCGAATCAGAATCTGATGCAGGGTGTGGAAGAAAAGAGCACTTGGCACCATGTGAGCTTGTGAGAGTGTATCCATCCGAGTCACTGTAGCTTTCACTCGAGCTCTCTAGTTTCATGGGTGAGACTCTTGGTACTTTGGCCCTGTCTGTGGCTGTAACATATGCAGGTGAATCAGAATCTGATGTAAGGTGATGAAGAAAAGAGCACTTGGCACCATGTGAGCATGATCCTGGACTAGTCATTGTGCACAACTTAGCCTGCATAAGGGACGATATTCACCAAACTAGCAGCTGACAATAAAATATTTAATCAAAAAAGAATTTTGAAGTCCAGTGCTAAAATAAGATACTGACAGTAGCCTTTTCATCGGATCTTTTCTTGTTGGAACGTCGAGATGGGCGCAGATCTTCCTTCACGTGTGGTACCTGTAAAAGAGGGAATTTAATATATTGTCGATGGAAGAAGAAAACCAGTTTCTGGAAGTATATAGATGAAGGGCAAAGTCCAGATAACTGTTGAATATCACTTTTCATAAACTGGTACCAAAGTTGCACTTGGTCGTTAGCCTTGAGTTAGGTCATACTTTAAACATACTTTACATAGGTGTAAGGATATTCTCAATTGCAGCAACCTGAAAAATCTAAAATTAATAACACCTAGTCACTTTCTAATTTTCAGTTGCAGCAAAATAATTTCCTCCTTATCTTGTTCAATTCCTACTCTTCTCCTACCAATCATCGTTCTATTTAACGATGAGTATCCTCTGTCTGAACCACTGATATACACCAAATGGACCTGCTCCATGGCAGGCAAATAGTTCACCTCACGTTCTAAAAGTAGGCAGTTTTTTGATAATACAACCGTTTGGTGAAGACATAATTGGAAATTTTGAATTGTTATTTAAACCAGTAAGACGTATGTTATTTAGTTTTAGTACATCCTATTTAAACTGAGAATCAGATAATTTCAATTGACTTCTACATCAACTAGTTTAACACCAGGTTGACTGGTGGACATCTGGACAAGTCAAGAGCAAAAATACAAAACTACTTATCTTGGATAATTAATTGGTCAAAAAGAAAATTGATCTAGGCAACGAAAATAGATGGATGGTACAATATTTAGCACTAGAAGGTAATAGCCTAAAGTTGCAAAGAGAAACGACCTGATTTTCACACCAAACTTTAGTCTCATTTTCCAAACCGATTTATTGAGCCATTCGAAAAATTGAAATCTAAATGAAAGAACTAATTTCTCCCTTCATGCAGGGACATTCATTACTAATATGCATCACAAAATATGGGCAATATGCAATCTTATTTGCAGTTCTATACAACATCAATACAAGAATCAATTTTAGTGCTAACTTCTCAATATGTGAACTAATTTTATGGTTACAGAACAGAATTAGCTAATTTAGCAAATTAGACTCGTGTTGTTTCACTTATGGAAGGTTGTATTGCCAAGCCTAATTGTAGCAGTGTCGCATCAATTCAAACTTTGTTTTGGGGTTATTTCCATTTCCTGATTCGTCAATCTAGTTTTTTTATATGAAAATCTACTACGATTTTAAGATCATGGCAGTTGTGTCATTGTCATCAATACAAGAAAAATGTCTATGCTTCTATCAGATATATAGGACCATAATTTTTCTACTCACTTATTTACTAATCTATGAAAACATACGTAAAGTAGAAATTTCTTTTTCTTCAAGAATTGTTCACTGATCTAAAGGTTTTTTCGGGTGCAGTTTTGAAATAAATCAGCTTGCTTGTTAAGGGCTTCATTGGTTGGTGCTGGATATTTGAGGTTTAGAGAAAATCTAGGTCAACCGGTTTAAAATTTCTAGCCTAATTAGTCCAAAAAGAAAGAACAAAAATTATCAGCATTCAAGGTTGGTAATCAAAACAAACTTCAGTATTTTAAGCAAAAGAACAAAAGAAACTCAGCATATAAGCTGCAACCAAACAATAAGGTTGAGAAAATATTTGGCTTGTCTCGGCTATAAATTTTTAACCTTTTCATGCTAGACAAAATAACTACCTTCGAAGCTAGTTAACAAACTACACTATAGGAACAGATCAACTTCTAACTATAGCCAAATCGCTTGTCTGGTTGTAGCTTTTAAACTCAGTTTTCATTTTACAATTGCTACATTTGGCTTGTTTGGCTGCAGATTATTCAGCGAATAAGCCGGACTAATTATGGTCTTAAATTTCTGAGCTTATTCAGGTTAAAAGACAATAATTTTAGCATATAAGCTAATCATCCAAATGACATCAAAGATTTAAGCTAAATAAACCAAAAATTGAATCTCCTATAGCTGTTTTCTGTTCGAAAGAAATCTGAATATTTATATTAATGAATCCAGTTTTTCATCTAAACTAAAATAAGCCAACTAGTGCCAAAAATTGAATCGCCAACGGAGTCCTCAATAACGTTCAGTTGTGTAAACAAGATGGTACTACATCAACTAGGGCAACACCAGGTTGACTGGTGGACATCTCGACAAGTCGGGGACAAAAATACAAAACTACTTATCTTGGATAATTAAATTGTCAAAAGAAAATGATCTTGGCAATGAAAACGACCTTAATAGATAGATGGTACAATATTTAGCACTAGAAGGTAAAAGCCTAAAGTTGCACTAGATGGATGAAACGACTTAATTTAGCACTAGATGGATCATGGATGAAACGACTTAGTTTTCACACCAAAGACCAAACTTTAGTCTTATTTTCCATAACGATTTTTTGAGCCATTTAAAAAACTGAAAATTATAAAAGAGGACCAAATTTCTTCATTCATGCAGCGACATATGTGACTAATATGCTTCCCAAAATACTGGCAATATGCAATCTAATTTCAGTTGTATACTACATCAATACAAGAATCACTTTTAGTGCTAACTTCTCAATATGTGAAATAGTTTTATGGTTACAGATTTAGCTATAGCAAATTAGACGTCAGAATGTTTCTCTTAACATGTTGTTTCACTTATGGAAGGTCAGCCCCAATTGTACCAGTGTCGTGTCAAACCAACCTTAATTTTGGGGTTATCTTCGTAACAGGTTTTCGAATTTACGATTGGTTAATCTAGTTTCTGATATTAAAAAACATTAGGATTTTAAGATCATGGCAGTTGTGTCATTGTCATCAATACAAGCATAAAGTCTATGCTATCTTCTTATTATGTATGGTACCAAAATTTTCCTATTAACTTATTAGCTAATCTATGAAAAAATAAGTAAAATAGTAGTGTCATCTTTCTTTGGGAAATAGATCAGCTTGCTTGTTAAGGGGTGGATATTTGAAGTCTAGAGAAAAACTACGTTCATCCGGCTTAAATTTCTAGCGTAGTTAGTCTAAAAACAAAAGAAATTATTAGCATTCAAACTTCGTAATCCAAACAGACTTCAGTAATTAAGCAAAACAACAGAACAAACTCAGCTATAAGTGCTTCAATCAAACAAAATTAAAGGTAGGGAAAATATCTGGCTTGTCCTGGCTGGAAAATGTCAACCTTTTAATGCAGGACAAAATAATCACATTTGAAGCTAGTTAAAAAAATACACTACGGGATGTGGGAACAAATTCAACTTCTAACTACGGCCAAATGGGTTGTCTGGTTGTAGCTTTAAAACTTGGCTTTCGTCTTAGAATTGCTACTTTTGGCTTATTTGGTTGCATATTTTTCAGCAAATAAGCCGAACCTTTTGAAGTCTTAAATAATCTTAGCTTATTCAGGTTAAAAGAAAAAAAAATTAGCATATAAGCTAATCATCCACATGAAATCAAAGATTTAAGCTAAAGAAACCAAAAATTGAATCTCCTAGCTGTTTTCTGCTCGAAAAAAAATCAAAATATTTATTTTAATGAATCCATTTAACCTAAATAAGCCAACTTTATTCAAAGTTGTCGCCAATCAAGTTCCCAATACTTTAAAGTTCAGTTGTGATTAAGGAAACGGAAACAGAGAGTAAGTAAATCAGGTGCAGTTTTGAAATAAATCAGCTTGCTTGTTAAGGACTTCATCATTGGTTGGTGCGGGATATTTGAGCTTTAGAGAAAATCTAGGTTCATCCGGCTTAAAATTTCTAGCCTAATAAGTTCAAAAAGAACAGAAATTATCAGCATTCAAGGTTTTTAATCAAAACAAACTTCAGTATATAAGCAAAACAACAAAAGAAACCCAGCTTATAAGCTGCAACCAAACAATGTTCAAGGTTGAGAAAATATCTGGCTTGGGCCGTCTAGAAATTTTTAACCTTTTCATGTTAGACAAAATAATCACCTTCGAAGCTAGTTAACAAACTACACTAAACGACATATCAACTTCTAAATATGGCCAAATCGCTTGTCTGGTTGTAGCTTTTACACTCCGCTTTCATCTTACAATTGCTACATTTGGCTTGTTTGGCTGAAGATTATTCAGCAAATAAGCCGGACTTTTTGAGGTCTTAAATAATCTAAGCTTATTCAGGATAAAAGACAATAATTTTAGCATATAAGCTAATCATCCAAATAAAATCAAAGATTTAAGCTAAAGAAACCGAAAAATCAATCTCCTAGCTGTTTTCTGCTCAAAACAAATCCGAATATTTATTTTAATGAATCCAGTTTTTCATCTAACCTAAATAAGTCAACTTATTTATTAAAAGTTGTTGCCAACCGAGTCCTCGATATTCTAAAGTTCAGTTGTGAAAACAAGAAACGAAGGCCGAGAGAAGTAAAGTGAGAGACCTTGAGGCGCGGAGAGTGCCAAGAGTTGCTCCCAGATGAGGTCGAACCAGACGAAGACCTAGCATTGCCACCTGGCACAGAGCCGACCGGCATCAAGCAGAGGTCAATCACCATCGTATCTTCCTCATCCTTGAACAGCGTCACTGACCTCGGCGGAGTCTGAAAGTTCTCAATCGACCTCAGCGGCGACCTCACCAGAGACATCTTCGGCACCGGAGATCGGGAGTGGAGGTAACGTAGCATAGGCGAGCCTAAGTTGAGCTTCGACGATCTCATAGGGTTGCTTCCCTGGCCTTCCATGAGAGAGGATTGATTCTTCTGCCATACAAAATTTTAGATAAAAAGTTCAATTTTGCTGATCAATTTCAACGGCGGAATTGATTCTTCTGCTATACAAAATGTTAGATACAAAGTTCAATTTCGCTGATCAATTTCAAAGGCAGAATTGATTCTTCTGCTATACAAAATGTTAGATACATAGTTCAATTTCGCTGATCGATTTCAAATGCAATATTGGTTCTTCTGTAATACAAATATTAGATACATAGTTCAATTTCGCTGATCGATTTCAAAGGCAGAATTGGTTCTTCTGCTATACAAATATTAGATACATAGTTCAATTTCAAGGGCTGTTCACCAAATATTTCTGATTTCAGCACTTTCTGTTGACCTAATTCTCAATTTCAGTTTTATTGTACCCGACTTGTAGGACGAAATACATACACTCATATATATATATGAGTGTGTGTGTATCAATCCCGGTTTAATTACTGGGACTATTAGATTAATTTGATGTTATCTTACGAATTTTCGACTTATTCGTTTTTTGTAAAAAATATAATATACTTCATTTTCAGTTTTCTCGCCAAATATATAAATATGTACATAGAGAGAGTTAAAAAACAGCGCGTAAATCGATTTCGGATTTGTTATCTTATGAATTTTCATCCTGTTTTTTTTTTGTAAAAAATATAAAATACTTCATTTTTCAGTTTTTGCACCAAATATATACATATATATACATAGAGAGAGAGAGTTAAAAAACAGTGTGTAAATCGATTTCGCATATGTTATACCTAAGTAGAAATCAGTTTAATGAATCCAGTTTCTCATCTAACCTAAAATAAGCCAACCTCTCTCTCTCTCTCTTTCCTTCGCTTTGATCAAGCAGAAGGATAAGAAAAAACCTAAATTTGACCTAAACTCAACCTTATTTCTTGATTTTTTGAGCTCCACCGCCTGAGAGAGAAATCGAGTTAATTATACATACATATATGTCGAATCTACTCCAATCTCAGAAATCGACACAGTAAAATTCCAGTGAATATGTCAATTTTTTTGTTAATTAATACTCGAATGAAAGTAATAGCTAGAACAAGTGACAGTTAATCCATCTAATTTGTAAATCAATACTCGAAGCTACTCCAAATACAGAAATCTACACGTAAAATTTCAGTGAATATGTCAATTTTTTTCTTAATTAATACGCTAATGTAAGTAATAAGTAGAATAAGTGACAGTTAATCCAACAATTTTGTAAATTGATACTCGATTTTCTCCTCCAAAACATATATAAACGTGTATATGTCGAAAATGCTCCAATTACGGAAATCGACATGTAAAATTTCAGTGAATATGGCAAAATTTTATAAATTAATACTCGAATTACAGTAATTGCTCAAATAGTGGCAGTTAATCCATCAATTTTCGCGCCAAATACATACATATATATATATATATACATATATGTATATATATACACAGGCACATATAGAGAGAGAAAGTCAAAGAGCGTTGAGTAGAATAAATGAATACCTAGAATGAGATTGATCGCTCTTGTTTTCTCTCTCTAGAAAACTGATTTCTCTTTTGATCGGAACTGAGAAATGGGAGTTTGAGTAGTAAGGTGCCGTTATTTATAGATTTTGGTGAGAGTCGGTGGCACCGAAGATTGAGAGTGGAGGTTCGACGATCTCATCAAGTTGCCTTCCATTACAGATTATTATTTCTTCTCCTATACAAAATGTTAGATACATCATTTTATTTCGCTGATGAATTTCAGATACGGTTCACCGCATACACTAACCTGAGTATAAAATATGGACAAATTACTATCATTTCCTTAAGTTACATGTATATATGTATATTTTTATTAATTAATGTTTCAATAATTTTTTCTCTCTGTTTCTTAACAGGGTGGGTTAATATATACATCGACACTCGTCAAATTCAATTTAAACTCAACTTTGACATTTTTGCTTTTTTTTTAAGTTATTCGAAAAAGTATTTTTATTAACAAATGGTGATACGATAATTTCATATACGATAAAAAAAATTAATTTTTTTTATCTCTTTTTTATTTTCAATCCATTTATTAGAACATATCATTTTTTAAAATATCTCGAAACCGGTTATTTTAAGAAGAAAAAGAAATATATAATAGATAGACATTACAAAAAAAAGTTTATGACACAAAAGTTAGAAATCTAAATAATAAATTTAGTGACCAATTTTTTTTTCCCCCTAAAATTGGAGATGAAAAACATAAAAAAAAAATTGATCTCCGAAAACAATCAAATACTAACATAAGGGATTATTTTGTCTAAAAAGATATTTAGAGACATAATTCCACCAGTTTTGAAGCGGAAGAACTCGCCCAGATTCAATAGTCGTTCCTAATTGCAATCGTGTGGTCATTTGATGTTGGTAGCTCCTAAATTATCTATTATTGACAAATTTCATAATTTATAGACTATACTTTTTTTTAAATATGTATATATAACTTTATGGTTATTTTCTAAATTAAAATATACATAATTTTGTTGCATATATAATTATTGTAATAAATATAAAAAATATGTAATATTAAATTTGAGATTATTTGATAAATGGTTAAATAAAAACTTGACTAATTTAAATGGGAAGTAATTAAATATCATTTCTATTTTTGTGAATTTAGACCATTTTTTTGTAAGTTTACTGGGGGTTGTCTTGACAACTTTCGTTTATGCATTGTTTCTTTTTTGTCGTTACTAACTAAATAAATATTTATTTAAGGATATGTTTTAATTTTTAAATGGAGAATAATGGATATTTATGTGTGTAAAAAAAAATTGGTCAAATTTACAGTTATCGTGATTAAATGAAAATAATTGAGAAATTTATGGCCTAATTAGTGAGTTATTAATGAACATGTGACTGTGATGGCCCCATAAGGAGAGAGAGAGAGTGAAATAGGTGGGGGTTCATGTGTAAAGAACAAGTGACATAGCTAAAAGTTACAAATGTTGTATTATAAATGGTATAGATGACCATTTCATTCGTCTCTATCTGGACTAAATAATTTGTCTAAAAGATGGAGTATATATTTTTTAAAAAATAAATTTATGTAGCACGTTAACCTAAACAAAACGTAAAAGCTATAGAATTTTAGTTTTCGAGGTTTTTAGAAAACAAAACATATACATATATGCATATATAATAATATGTGTAACCATGCAAATAGTAAGATGATAGTATATAAATAATATGTTTCATGTGAATAGGTTTGAACCATGTCGGTTTATATCATATTGAGTTGCCAAATTTGTTTTTGTGTTCCATCTATTAGCTATGTATAAGTTATAAGTTGGGATATGTTATCGTCATGAACAAATTATTCATATTTATAATTGTTTCGGATTGGGACTGAAATTTTATATAACTATATAAAGGTTATTTCTATATACAATATTCTTATAGATAAGTTTTAGTGTATCTATGCTACACTCTTATTCCTAGATAACCACCCAAAATTTATACATGTTCTCATATTCCATCTTCTTATTTTTTAAGTATATTTTATGTGTTTATCGCATTACATCGTGTCACACACACACAACGTATGACACGATTACTAGTTATATATAATTTATTATAATAAGTTAACCAAAATCAAATGAGTCTGCCCAGTTTAGTCATTTTTTTTTCAAAAATACCCTACACATTTATATTAATTACAATAATACCGTACTCACATAAAAATATAAAAAGTAAAAATTAATAAAACTATTTATCCCTCTTTAACAACCAAATATTCTTTTAAATCTTAAACTATGTTTTTTTTGTATTATCAACATATTTATATCATAACTATACATATTTTCTATATTTTTATTGCATTACGCGCCGACACAACGGATGAGACACGATTACTAATATATATATATATATATATATATATATATATATATATATATATATATAATTCTATTATAATAAGTCAACCCAAGTCAAATGAGACTGCCCAATTTAGCAATTTTTTTTCAAAAATACCCCTACACTTTTATATTAATTACAATAATATCATACTTACATAAAAATATAAAAAGTAAAAACTAATAAAACTATTTATCCCTCTTTAATAACCAAACATTCTTTTATATATTAAACTATGTTTTTTTTTTTGTATTATCCATATATTTATATCATAAGTATACGTATTTTCTATATTTTTATTGCATTACGCGCCCCACACATAACGAGTGGGACACGATTACTAGTATATATATATATATGAGTGTGTTTATCATGCTCTAAATGAAAATAGGCGTTCATGGAATAAGCTCGTGTTCGGTTTGTTAAACGGTCGTCTCGTGTTCGTTCATTTATTAAAAAAATGAGGGTGAACAAAATAATAGAACTCGCGAACAAGATCAGGCTCGTTTAAAAGATCGTTTAATTATTTTAATAATTATTGTTTTTCATATATATATATATATATTTATTTATATTCATTCTTATATATGTAAAATGTATATAATTTAATGCTCTTCACTCTATGCAATATTTTTTTTTAGAATCAAATCTAATTAAAACCAGGACTCAGTATACTTGATTGTAGTTGCTTATCATAAATGTTAAATAAGTAAAAAAGAATTTTTAAGCGAAACAATGTTAAACGTGTCCGAACAATGCTTGTGAACATGCTCACCTTGAACTCGTGTTTAAATGACCAGGGTCTAAAATGTATATATATTCATTCTTATATGCATAAAATGTATATAATTTAGCGCTCGTTTAGTAAACAAGTCCAACTTAAACAAATCTAGACTCGCTGTGTATGTATGGTCTAATTACATGGACTATCAGATTAATTTGATGTTATCTTAAGAATATCTTCAACTATTTTTTTTGTTAAAAAATAAAATATACTTCATTTTTAAGTTTTCCAAATATCAATATTGTTGTAAGATTATTGGACTCTTGGGCTTTTACTTAATGGGCCCAGATGAGCTTGTAACCCTAACCCTCTATCTATATAAAGAGGGCTAGGGGTCTTGTATTTGACATCCATTCATATTCATTCATTAATAAAAGACGATACTGTTCTCCCCTCTCTCTACTTCTATCTCCCTAAATACATAGCTAATAGTTGTATTACAACACGTTATCAGCACTGCTCTCGGAGATCGAAGTACGGATTATAAATTCAATAAATCTTGAGGTTTATCCGGGTTTTTTTTAGGATTTTGCTATATCGACCTTCACCAACATACCGTGCGTAAGGTACCGATTTTTCAAAACTCATATAACTAGCCTCGTATGTTTGTATTACTACGGCTGCATGCTATATTTCATTTAGATTAATTTGTATTAATCACTGTTGTATGTGATTTAATTCTGTTAATTAAGATATACAGTGCATGTGATGGTCTGTGTATGCTTTATATATGTCATGTATGTAATATGACTAATGGATTATTCTGTAATCAAATACCATGTAAAGTTGTAGCATGATCACGTGTTACTATAGCATGTTTGTTTGCTACCTGCCATGTACTAGTACTGTACGTTAATGCATTGATAACCATTGACAACACGTTGCCTGGTGATAACCCTTGACAAGCATGTTTGTACTGATACTGTACTAAATTTACTAAAAGTATTACAGCAGCATGTTTGTACTAAATTTACTATCATGTGTATATATGTTAATGCATGTTTGTATGTTAATATATGTTACTGCATGTTTGTACTGTGATCTGCATAGGCCATCACTGTGACCTTGTTTAAAAGCTTATATATAAACATAAACATGACATATGTTAGAATCTTCATGGATTGATTGATAATATTAAATTGATTTGATTTGATATGTTAGAATCTTCATGGATTGATTGATAATCTTAAATTGATTTGATATGTTAGAATCTTTATGAATTGATTGATAATCTTAAATTGATTTGATTTGATATGTTATAATCTTCATGGATTGATTGATAATCTTAAATTGATTTGATATGTTAGAATTTTATGGATTGATTGATAATCTTAAATTGATTTGATTATAACACCAAATCTACTACATGATTAGATAGATCCTAAAATATATTTACTGCATGTTTATATATATATGGTTAATATAGACAGGTACAATCTATATTTAATTTATTGCCATGTTTATGATATGATAATTTGCGAAATCATATATTTTCACATTTAAGTTGGAAAAATTATGAACCTTCCCCAACTAGGCTCACCTATTTGGATACGATGTCTAGGAAAGATATAGGCGGAAGTCGATATCCTAATGAGGTCGGGTTTTAAGTGGCATTCGTGCCCTCCACCCTCACCGTCTTTCCTGGTCGTTTTTCAAGTAGAGCTACCGAAAGGGGTTGACTAAATAATAATTTCCCCGAGTGTGTTTATATAGTGATGTATGTTTCGCCGAATTGGTGTTTCAGTATCGACCCGTCGTTCGATCAATGAAAACCGATTCACATGAGAAGCAAAACTAATGTTTTCGAACCTGTCGTTTCGAAAAAAAAAAAAAGTTTGTGCTTGTGCAAACCATAAACATATAAACCAGTCGTTTTATATGATAAATAATCCAGAACTCCCAACACATGTTGGATGCCATCTATGATGAGAAAATTCGCAAAACATACTTGCGAAATGACTGTTTAGACGTGATGTTATTCCGTCACCACATGTTAGTCACCCTGATGTGTGAAAATTTGATGCCCAAAATTTTTTTTGGATGCCATCTTTGATGAGTAAAACACGAGTTTGTTGTTACCCTCGAGATGAATGCTAAGGCGTTGATTTTATTCCGTCGCCACATTTGAGACGTGATAACGTCTATGGTGAACAAATGTCTGAAATTGACATATTGGAGCTATCCTTCACCAAAATACTAGCTTGGAAATTGTATTCCATAAGCAGTATCGTGAATTTATATTCACCATGTTCCTTTATCGCCCATCTGTTATTGGATAAGAAAATTACCCCAGTGAGTAGTTTTAATCCTATTGGGTCAATGGCGAATTGTTTGCCTGATATTAATGCTCTTTGTGTATATTTTTTTCCACGAATCGAGAACCGAGACAAGTGTTATTTGTCTCGAACTGTCGCGATCCCGATGAATCGCCTAGCCGAGCGAGATTTTAGACAATCGTCAAAATCGAAAACCTGTGGCTCCAAGACAGTAATTGAAAGGAACAATATGGCCCGTTGTCACAAAGCAAGAGATAATGCTCAAAGAGGCAACTCTATGCTATAAAGACAAAGGTCATGCACGGTTACTCCTTAAATAGTTCAAAACTATTATAAAGGTAAAAAAACCGATGCTAATGTGGTTAAAGCTAACTGAAAGGAAACTCTTGAGACCCCCGATTTTGTGGCTCAAATGAGTTTGGGACCTTTCTTTATTGATTTTGATAAATCATTGAGCCATTTTTTCGCTCATCTGGATTATGTTTTTCCATTTGGATTATTAATTTTCCATTTGGACCATACTTTTGGATTATGGTTTGCCTGTTTACTAAATTTCTCGAAATAATTTAAAGTGTTTTGAGCAAATTCCTTTGACAAATGTGACCAAACTTTAAATTATGAAATTTTAGGCAATACTTGTGGTGTAGTTGGTTTTTTGGAAATAGTGGGTAACCATGTACCACATAATTTCACCAACTACTTGCCTAAAAGAGTACTCAGTGACAACGATTCTGGACCTGTCGTTCCAATCGAAATCTTTGGTAAAACCAAATTGATTTGTCAAATATGAGGTCTTATACTCATGCAGGTCCTGTCGTACCTTGTTGAGTTATAAAATATTCGAGAAAACCAGTGTTATCTGGTAATAGCTCATGAAAGAAATGAAATTTCTTTACATAGCCTCCACTCAAAAAACGTATTTTAGAGGAGTTGAAATGTCTTTCAAGTGGTTGCTACCACATTCTTTAAAGCATTCAAAGTTACCTTATCATTTCGCCTGTCGTCGAATGATAAATGATTTAGATGCTAAGACATGATTGTCTGTACTATCATTCGCCTGTCGTCGATTGATAAGAGCATTTTGATATTATGGCATTGACCGGATGAGATATTCCCGGGTCAAAAGACGATGCTTGATTTATAATCACATAGCATTTGGATTCTCTCTGAGAATATATTTCGCGATTAATCCGAAATTCATGCCATTAATGCTCAAATTTGAAAGACTAGTATGTGTAAAGATCACGAAATGAACTCGTAGAATTCTTGTAAAGAATTGAAGGAGTTATTGTGGACTTATCCAACCATAAGACGGACCATAAATATAAATGGTTATGGTTGATGCATCGACAATATGGTCACATTTTAATGTTGTCCACATAAATGCAGCATTTTCCAAACTTTTAGCCCTATCATTAAGTTGATGGCTCATGATCCGGATTATCCTGAAAAGTCTAGCCGACTTGATAATTCCGAAGAGTAATAATCGAAATTTCGATTTGAATTACTTGAGTTTGGAAATTGAAATTGAACATCCTGTCGATTATGTTCAGACCCAAATGGACTCACGGAAAGTTTGATGATGCGACTGCAAATGATTGCACGCATTTCTTGGTCTTGCGCACCAAGATTTATATTTCCGTATGGGGTTATGCTATTTTGCTGCATTGGTCCGTAATGAGGCCCATAGACACTCAAACACCATATGCGTACCAGCTGGTTACTGGTTATGAGCCAGAAGTCTCATATTAACGCGTGTTTGGAGTGCTTAATTAATATTTTGATTGAGCCGCTATAGCGTTCAAAATATGGACCTCTGAAGGGGACATAAATCGATTATGAATCTCCTGCCTATCATTTGATAGAGTAACCTTGGCAAGCGATCTCTTTACCGCATGATATGCGAAAGTGACATCTCTAAGACTGTTATCCCCGTCGTTAGGGGGAGATTTGCACGTTACCGTTGATAAGGAACGACGTGAAATAACGTGGCATAACCCACTCAGTCTTAGCTTGATCCCCAAAACTGCACTTAGTGATAAGTAAGTGCATAGACTCCCTCAAGTCTACCTAAATGCCAGACGCATTTAATGACTTTATGAGATGTCACGAGATCATTTATACCTGCTGCAAAATGCTTGCAAGGATAGACGTCCCTGTCGGACGCCGTGTTCCTGTCGTAACACGTTGCTTTGGCCGAACCCGCCAAGCAAAGGACGCTGCCGTCGGCCGTCAGTCTGTCATCCTTCCTAAGATATGAGGAAGTTGACCGGTTCTTAATTCGTTCAGCCCCAGAGGTGGTGAACTGAAACTCGTTTGTCGCACGAGATTATAAAGGATCAAGGAGATGTGTGATTTCCTCCTCATCCTAAGAATCTCGAAATATCTGTCGATCATGATATCTTAGACGATATTGAAGCGAAACGAGACTGTCATTGATTACTTGTTCATATATTCGGTGACGACTGATAATATGAGCAAATTATGACAGGGAACCATGTACCGTTGCCTGAAGTCAACGTAGAATATACTGGACTAATGGAAACTTGTAATCCAAGTAGACTCCTTAGCGAAAGTGTGTTCGGACCTGTAGCTCCAACACCACCAATGTTAAACGAGTTCGTTTATTTGGTTATTCGTAAGGAAGAGTGATGAGAATAATGAGATTGTAGAATGCTCGCCTAGTAGCGCAAGGCTTCTCTCACACCTTGGAATTGATTACGAGATGGTTGATTTCTTCGTAATGGACATTATAACAGTCCCCTACTTTACCAGTTTAGTAGCTTTCGAAAAACTGAGTATGCAGCCATGAATGTGGTCACGGTTTTATCTCTATGGGGATTTAGACAAAGAGATATAAATGAAGGTCCCTGTGTGACTTCATATGCTTAAATCAAGTAGTTCCTGACCACGGAACACGATCTCAATTAACTGAGACGTTCACTATATGGATTAATATAATCCGAGCGGATGTGGTATACCGCCTAAGTGAGTACTTGATTAGCTTGGGATACTTGAACAAGTATTATGCCCTTGCGTGTTTTATTACGCGATCCATTTTTGGATTTGCCTTCGAGATGAAGGATCTTGGGAAGACACGGTAGTGACTCGGCCTGATGATCGAGTCCCGTAAAGATTGAATCTAAGTCCATGATTCATACTACACCCAGAAGGTGTTATGACGTTGTATTCATCATGACGCTAAGTCGTCAGATTCTCCCATGATCGTTCGATCACTAGACATTGATATAGACCCATTCCGTCCCTGATGTGACGATGAAGAGATATTGAACCATGATGTTCATATCTAAGTACAATAAGCGCATTATTGTACTTGGTCTAATGTGCTAGGACGAACATCTTGTCTGCTGTGAATGGTATAGCTCGACACAGCATCGCGCTAACACGCTGCCATCGAAATGGCACTAAAGACACATTCCCTTACCTTATGGTAATTTTGGAAGTGGGCTAGTTTATCCCATTTGCGTCATCGAGTGTACCTACCCTCTTCGGTACTCGAATTAACGCAACCTTTTTTCGTTTATACCGATGCCGGTTACTTATCAGACCCGCATAAGGGATATTCCTAACATGGTATGTCTTTACCATTAGGAATAAGGCAATATTTTGGAGGTCTTGGAATGACTCCAAACGAATCACTCTGATCTACTCGTGCTCTATGAGACGACTAGAGAGTGTATATGGCTTCGAGCTCGTATTAGCCATATTTGAATTACATATGCTCTGTCTCACGATCCAGATAAAACACTTGTCTTATTTGAGGACAACTTGTTGTTATCGATTAAGTGAGACATGACTAGATTATGCTATTTAGCATTTCTTGCCGAAATAAATCTTCACATATGAAGTTTAAGAGCATCCTGTCGAATGCTCGGTTTTTTCCACGTTATATTTTCTTGCATACAGTCTTGTGCAAGTAAATGAGGCATCCAGTCGAATGCTCGTACTCTTTATTCGAATATGAAATCCTTGCACCCTGTCGTGTGCAAGTGAGGGGGAGCATCCAGGTGAATGCTTATTGTACTAATTACTACTTAGTCGAAATCCTCGCACCCTGTCGTGTGCAAGTGAGGGGGAGCATCCAGTCGCATGCTTGTGTACTCTTTTTGTCCTTAGACCAAGGTTTTTTCCCACTGGGTTTTCCTTGGCAAGGTTTTTAGCGAGACACGTTCCCATTATATCTCACTTAAGATTGCCGAAATTAGGGGGAGTATCCTGTTGTATATTTCTTACCACTGTGTACTCTTTTGTCCTTTGACTAGAGGTTTTTTCCCACTGGGTTTACTCTGGCAAGGTTTTGATGAGGCACCTGTTTGGTGGTTGATCCCCTATTACTACCACTGTTGCACTTTTTTTTCCTTAGATCAGAGATTTTCCCATTGGGTTTGCTCTGGTAAGGTTTTGATGAGGCACACTGTTTTGTGGTTAGTTACTTACATGATATTTTGGCCTATATCATTCGGCTACACAGTTTCTCCTAGGTACCGGTTTTGTCCCACACTGGGTTTTCCGTCCTTAAGGTTTTTATGTGTTTAGCACTGCGAATGAACTCGACTCAGATCGACTGCATGAAGACGAAGAATTCAAGACGTCCAAAGGGGGAGTGTTGTAAGATTATTGGACTCTTGGGCTTTTACTTAATGGGCCCAGATGAGCTTGTAACCCTAACCCTCTATCTATATAAAGAGGGCTAGGGGTCTTGTATTTGACATCCATTCATATTCATTCATTAATAAAAGACGATACTGTTCTCCCCTCTCTCTACTTCTGTCTCCCTAAATACATAGCTAATAGTTGTATTACAACAAATATCATTTTATTATAATAATCCAACCTGAGTCAAATGAGTCGCCCAATTTAGCTTTTTTTTTTACAAAAATACTTATACATCTTTATATTAATTACAATAATACCATACTCACATAAAAATATAAAAAGTAAAAACTAATAAAACTATTTATCCATCTTTAACAAACAAAAATTCTTTTAAATTTTAAACTATATTTTTTTTGTATTATTCACATATTTATATTATAAATATACATATTTTTTATATGTGGGCACGATTACCCGTTATTAATATATTAATATATACAAACTGAAAAAATGGCAGTTATTTACACGTGTCGACATCACTTCAATTAACAAAAATTGACTTTCCCAAAACTAGATTTGCATTTAGCTATACCAAAATTTAAATTTGAAACTTAAAGGACTACCATTACCAATTTACCACCCACGGCTTAAAATCTGTTCATTCAGTATCTTGGTATCTTTAATCTATTTCTCTTCCATCTATCAGGTACTAAAATTATTTTAAAAAATGAATTATTTTACATACAGTTATTTTCTAATTTGATGTGTTGATAAGAATTGATGAGTGTAAAATGACTCAACTAGATAAGAACTAATTATCAACCATTAGGCTAATTAAAGAGAATTGTACTTTTCTTTTTCCTCATTTCTTTTCTCATTTACAAGCTACTGCTTATATAGCCATGGATGAGGAGACAACAATTTGCTCTTATCCACCTGTCTATATTTGATTGGCCATTCCAAATATTATGTAGTTTAGATATGTGACACAAATCTCTTATAAAAGTAATCCGGCTGCTGCTATAGGCCGTATGGTTTTTGGGCCTGCCAACCTAAGGCCGGATGGGTTTTTGGACTGTGTGGGCCTACCCCTAGCCAGGCCGGGTAGGTCTTGGGCTTGGTGGGTTCGTTTTGGACTGGTCCGTACCATATTTATGTTGACTTTAATAACAACGTGGTTTTTATATAAACCGGGAATTCGATGGGTTATGACTATCATCTTATGAGTCTCATCAAGAATAATTTTGATTTTAAAGCTTTTATTTTACATTAGTTTGTACTAATTAGACACATTGCGTCCGTGAATTTCGTTAGTATAGAGAGTAGAAAATAAGGCGTAAATCGATTTCAATTTTTTATACGTAAGTGAAAATCATCTACGCGAGGCTCTCTCTTTCTATCTTTTCTCCATCGCCTCGATCAAGCAGAAGGAAAAGGAAAAACCTAAACTATACCTACAATTACAGAAATCAACATGTAAATTTGCAGTGAATTATTACAGTAATAGCCAGAACAAGTGACAGTTAACCCATCAATTTTATAAACTAATAATCGAATTCTCACATGTATATGTGTGTGTATATATAGAGAGGGGGTTAGGAATAAAAAAGTGTTGGGTACGTTGTAAATAAACACAATAATTTCTACGGAAAAATAAATGGACAAATAAACAGAAAATGGTTTCCTCAAATATATAATTATCAAATACAAGATTTAACGTAAAATAATGTAAATGATACCGAAATGGACTAAAGTCCGAGACGAGGTAACTGCAAGCAGTTTCCCTTAAACGATATTTGCCCCGCCACCTCTGCTTCTGGCTATATGGACACTTCGTTCCCAAGGTACAACGTCTATCACATGTGACTCGGCGGAAACGGCACCGAGCCACGGTCGGGCCGTTGGTGGTGCGGTACTCTCTCTCTATATGTATGCATGTGTATGTGTGCATGTGTATATGATGACATGTATTTTATTTCTCATAAAAAAGGTTATTGAAAAGCTCTTAGGAAAAATGGTTGGAAACCACTATTTTATGCATTTTCTTATGTAACTCTTTTTTTCAATAAAGAGCCACACTTAGTGGGGTAATTAAGTTTTGAAACTCACAATTTTAATTGCATTCAAAACCATAAAACAAAGTTTTATCCAACAATCCCCCACATGAATGCAATTATAAAACATGCAATGTGCAACTAAATGCAATCGAGAGAACCACGAGAATTCACTGCATAAGGACAGGTAGCGCGCACCTTGAACCTGCCATAGTGATGTAAAATCTGATATGCTACTATTGGGTAGCCTTAAAGCCTTGAACCCTTTAGCGTTTGTGCATACCAGGGTAATACTCACACAGTGTCCTCTCTACACCACTTACTAAGCCCTTTGGTTGTTGTCCATATTTGGCCCTGGACTGCCTTGGCAAATTCAACCGAGTGCTCTAGTGATTTAACCCTAGATCATCACATAGTATCGGCCATACACACTCGTTATAGGTGATTTTCAAGTCAAGGGTGTCCTGACTCACCCCACTCGACCTTCGAGATACTTGATTCATTAAGAGCCTCATGCTCACCCTTAAAATGGTACAGGTCTATCACTCTTTCATCATAGAAATGGGCTGAGAACTTATGTTCTCGAGTGCTTTGTTCGGTCACCCGCACAATTCAGTTTCCCATTGAACCCGAGACTGAAGTTTCCAGTTCGGGTTGGGTTACCTATGCGAAGGTTTCCAATTCATTGGGCTTCAAACCCCATTTCCCTCGATGATGCTTCAACTCCTCTACGAGTCAAGCATTTTGTATATGGATCCGCATTATTATCATTAGACCTTGCAAGGTCTATGGATACCACAATTTTTGCTAGCAATTCCTCTTACGGATTTGTCTCTCCGACGAATATGTCATGACTTTGTCGGGACTTTCCATTATACAAATTATTCTGATCCCGTTTAATAACTGACTGACTGCAGCAGTACACGTTTATTGCGGGAACAGATTTTGGCCACTTGGAATACCTTCCAAGACTTCTCAGCCAATCTGCCTCTTCTGTAGCTTGATTCAACGTTATGAACTCTACAGTTTCTCCAACTATGCAGGTCTATTTTACAGACCTCCATAAGACTGCAACCTCTTTAAGTACAAACATATCCACTAATGGACTTTGTACTTTAAAGTTCGAGATACACTTGGTATCTAAATACCCTCCAAACATTTTGGACATCTCGTATAATGCAGTTCATGATTGGCAGTATAACTCATGTATATGAGAAGCCTCATTGGCAAACCTACTGAGTCTGCTCACTGAGTTGGCTATAATTGGTCTAGTATAGTTCTTGACGCACAAGAGACTACCTATGATAAGTTAGGTGTTTGTTTTAGTCCATATAACGACGTAACAAGTTTTCGCACCTTAGCTTACTTTACACGGAACCACGACCCAATGGGTTGTTCCTAATTCTCTAGATCTCCATTTATAAAAGACATGTTCTCATTAATTAATGATGCGTCTTTTCATAGAGATTAGAGTATAGACATTAAAATTATCAAAACCGTCAGTTTACTTAAAGTAATTGACTTTATTTCTCACGTGCCTGTCAACCTCATTGTTGATGGCATCTTCCCATATACACATTATATGGATAACATTGATTATTTCAATATCGTCGATTCACCTTCACTCATGAAGGTTAAGGGACAAAAAAAAAGTTTCATTACTTACCCTTTTACCATGCCGAGGCTCTTCATTTCCTTACAAGATTCACTTTCCCACTTTTCTAGCACCGTTTGAGTGTTCACCTGTCTTGGGTAGCGTAATACTTTGAACCCTCAACGTATTGATCACACTCGCCAGGCGTTAGAGTTTTTACAGGAAAGCTTCTCTTTTAGAAAATATGCTTCTCGGACATAGAACTCTATATGCACCTAAGTCATCTGACTTATGCACTAGAAACCGATCAGCACTATATTTTGTGTTTATCCGATGAACACACAATCTACCGTTTTCGATCCTATCCAAATCCTTCAAGGAACAAGATTGAGACATTTCTTAGGTAGCACCAAACTTTCACGAACTTATAGTCAGGCACCATGCCTTCTATAATTCTGACTATTTGGTCCAACTTCCTAAGCGATAGTTTGTTCAACACATAGCTTGCGGAAAGCTCACTTCCCGTACAAATTCAGAGTTTAATCCTGAACTTATCAACATGATAATCATCGTTTAAGAACTACATTTTGCTCGAGAGCATAATAAGTCGTTCTTTAACGATTGGTGTCATTCCATCAACACATTTATGTGAACGGTGTCTCATATTCACCGTTTCAATCACATTGATCATGTATTCATATCCATGTGAATATACCATTTCGAAACTAGTTAGACAAATTCTAATACTTCCAAAAATAGTCTATCATTTAATGATTAACACTTAATCATTGGATTAAAATTGGTAGATTAACACAACAGAACACACATGATTAAACATGTTTTCTGACAAGCCTTAATCCTCAACAATAGAATTCACGTATTCATTCTTACTTGAATGAATATCTCGACTGATTTATCTTTACTTCTCATCAAGTAGACATATCAGTGTTTAGTACAACCATCAATAAATTGAGGAAATATCTTTTAAACCCTTCTTGGTTTTGCACTCATCTCAAATGCATCGAACCATTTGGTTATGTACTCCGTTCGAAACTTCGAACTGAAGACTTAGCAATACATTGCTTCAAACACAACCTCATATTTGTGTTTCAATTTAAATAATAGATTTAGAAAAATAAAACATTTAAGCTTTTATATTTTCATCACCTACTATTTCATGTCAAATCAGTGACTTGGTTGAATAATTCAACATGTCATTATTGACCACAAGAGTATCGATTAAAATGCTCATTTTGAACAAATAGTCACTCATGTATTTCCACAAACAAGCAAACTTATCACAATTTGATCCTAGTGTTTTGGCTACCGAAAGACTACTGCCCTCTAGGTTTCAAGAACCACTAGTCATGATTCAGATTTGTATGCTTGCACTTGTTAGTGGATGTCCAAACGTTTAAAACGTTTTCACACATTAACGCCCCCCACAGTTCGTACATTCCCTTTGTCCTTACTCAGAACATGCACAATTTTTATTGAGAAACTTAACCGGTTTCAATGTGGTTAATGAATTTTATCATTTATTTAAGACGTTTAAGGTCTACACCACTAAACCGTTAGCTTTTCTCTCACTCGCCCGTAGGCCTTTTGGGGTACGTTTAGATTCTCGATCTACAGGATCGACGGGTTACCCCCACATTTGTGGGACCCTTGGGGTTCTCCCCCAATAATAGTAATATAATATTACTAAATTACTATTCTCAATAATAGCAAACTCAACATATTCACAATATGTTTTACTAACAAATTAATAATATGTTATTTCAACAAATTATTAAATGTTTTTTCCAACAAATAATTAAATGTTCTTTCAGCAAATTAATAAGATATATTTCAACAAATAATAAATTAGCCGATATTTGTTTATTATTAAAATAAACTCAACGACCATTTATAATTAGTTAATCATCAAATTATTTGCTCTTGGATGAATCAAGTTGGTTATTAAATAACCTTTCATCCAAATAAGTAACCGATTCGTCATTGCAATTCGTAGATAGCTAATAAATCTCTCCATAAATGCCAACAACGACTGTCGTTACAATAATTTATAACTCTCCAAATTAAATTGCGATTAATCACAATTAATAAGAAGTTATAAATACTCATCATTAATCTTATTAATGATTACCGTTACAAATTTTGTAATACTCCAAATTAAATTGCAATAAATCACAACTAATACGGATACCACCCATTATATCACCACATTAGTGGTTTTAATAATGGTGGTTTCAAATTTATAACCTCCGTCATTAATATGCACTCATGCAAAATTAATAGGAGTTACACCGGCACCCACAATGTTCTGGTCAGTTCCAGCACCCACTGTGTTCCGGACATTTCCCGCAGGAAACTGTTTGTTATCTCAAATAACAAATACGCACAATCTAATTTCGAAAAAATGAAACTAAAACTCCTCATTCGCAAACACCAAATTTCTATAACCACGCATGGTTTCAAGAAACTGATTTTGCAAGAGTATTCTAGTTCATTTCCGAAAAATATTATCAAATTCTGAAAGATTTATTCAGCCGTAAACACCAAATAAATCTGATTTTTACACAGAACAATCTCAGAATTCAACCAGTTCTGTCGTAAGCCCCAAATTCTGAAAATTCATAAAATGGTTTTACAAGAACTATTTCGAAACTAGTTCTTTCGTAAGCCCCAAATTAATGGTTTTACACGAACTATTTCGAAAACATTCATCCTCCAATTTCATGGTAGAGATCCATGTCTACACAAATACTCATTGGAAATTGTTAGTACTTTATTAACATGTATAAAATTCACTAACAATATAATGTAACGAGATTACGCATGATATGAAATGATAATAAATCCATTCATGTTATTCAAAAGTCACACTAATGAATTTAGTCTATAGTAACCAAAACTAATAAAACAGTATTTGGCTTTCCAATATCGCTGAAACATACGAAACGTATTTGTCAATAGTCAATAGAATTAATATTAACAAATTAATAGCTTTCTTAATAAACCTCAAATAAGGCAGTAGCCAAACTGGTGTAACCGAAATCAATGTACCAACATTAACCCATACACACAATTCTCAAATTCACAAATTCAGAGCGTACACAAAAGGGGCCAAATACTTGTACATATCCACATGACACTAGCTAGCCAATACTAAATCCATCCATTAAAAAACATGGTTATAAAAACTTATACATTACATGATATAAGCATACTGCATACATACACCAACATGCAAACGTTGCTCCAGAAACGTTAATATAATTCCACGAAGTGTGAATATTTTTTTTTTCCTTTAACAGAAACTCACTGGCTTTGACAAGTGAAAACTAAAAGGTACAAAATATCCAAACATACCAAAACGTGGATGTAACATATGGTCATAACTAATAGAAGCAGGCAATATGCAATTGGACCAATATATTAAAAGCTTTCAACATTCATTCATGAATTAATCATAAAGATTTCAAAACCAAATACAATAGCAGATGCTTACATTTTAAACTCATATATAACTCATATACACGAGTTATGAATATAAACTAAAATAATCACAAAGATAGATGAATTAAAGCATATATGAAGCAATTCCATAAGCAAACAGTAGCTCTAAAAGCATGCACCAAAATCCAAATAATATGTATAACAATATACATAAGCAAGTTACAAAATTCTTTCGACAATTCAACCGGAAACACCAAATTCTTAAAACCAAGTTTTGTAAGAAAATGATTTTCCAAAGAATTGTCTTAGCCACGGAAATAATTTTTTCTGTTTATCCAAACACCAAAATTATTGTATTAACGTACAAAACATAAAAAATATCGTTTAAGATTGTTGGGTACGTTGTAAATAAACACAATAATTTCTACGGAAAAATAAATGGACAAATAAACAGAAAATGGTTTCCTCAAATATATAATTATCAAATACAAGATTTAACGTAAAATAATGTAAATGATACCGAAATGGACTAAAGTCCGAGACGAGGTAACTGCAAGCAGTTTCCCTTAAACGATATTTGCCCCGCCACCTCTGCTTCTGGCTATATGGACACTTCGTTCCCAAGGTACAACGTCTATCACATGTGACTCGGCGGAAACGGCACCGAGTCACGGTCAGACCGTTGGTGGTGCGGTACTCTCTCTATATGTATGCATGTGTATGTGTGCATGTGTATATGATGACATGTATTTTATTTCTCATAAAAAAGGTTATTGAAAAGCTCTTAGGAAAAATGGTTGGAAACCACCATTTTATGCATTTTCTTATGTAACTCTTTTTTTCAATAAAGAGCCACACTTAGTGGGGTAATTAAGTTTTGAAACTCACAATTTTAATTGCATTCAAAACCATAAAACAAAGTTTTATCCAACAAAAAGTGCACAACTTGCTCCAGAATAAGTTCCAGATATCTGTGTTGTCAACTTGGAAAAAATATCAAACAAGATATAGATTATGAGAACGCCTCATATACCAAAATACATTACAACTTACAAGCACGTCAAAAATACACAAATACATCAATCGTCAAATTTATGGAGTTTTATACACAATCTGGGTTCATCAACACTTACCTATAAAAAAAATATACCAACAGAGGTGCATAGAAACACGAAACAGCTGCGCAAAACGAGAAAAAGGAAAAATAAATTACAAAACTAAGCTTATGTACCACTTGCCCGATATGCAATAAATAATGGCCCTATATTTTTAACTGCATTAAACAAACAAGTTCTTGTCCTTATAATTTTGAGCACTATCCCAGCTCATAATGGAAACAACCTTCACGATAATTGTCAACATGATGCTTGCGCCAGAAAGACCTAAAAGTTTTCTCCTTTTGAGATGGCCGAAACATTTACACGAGCAGCGTCTGAAATAAGATTTTAGGTTGCAAAAGCGCACAGCTTTTCCCAAAATAAGGTTCAAGAGACTTGATATCCCGAGCTGTTATCTTGGAAAAAGATAAATCCCACAAAATCCATGCAGGATTATACAAAACTACATTACAAACAGCGCATACACAAGCGCGTTGATCGCCAAGATACATAGTTTAGTAAACAATTTTAAGTCCGATATAAACAAATATTACCAGCAAATTCACTGCGAAAATGTATAACCCGAAACTGTAAACAATTTGGTCATCTAGATCCTATCAATATCAATTGCATTCTTCAAACTTCCCCCAAGCAACGACATGAGACCCCCTCCGTGCACCCTCCCTTCCGAAACTTCAAAGTCTAACCCCTTTCCAGCACCCTCTGAACCTCTTAGCCTTGAACAAGACGAAGATGACTTCATCGACATAGGTACCAACACCTGAGGGGGTATGAGGTGGCGCTTTTTTGGAGGCTTCTGAAGCGACTCAACAGAGTCCGAGACGATACTGATACCTGAGGAAGAATCGATAGAAACGGATACAAGACCACGGAACAGGCCAGGCCCGATCATCCTACGTCTGTTTGTCTCTCTCTCCTGTACCAAGCTGCTATGCGCAGCACACAGACCGCTTCTTCCTCTGGCAAACTTCTCACATTTCCCTTCCCCCCAGCAACACCGCTTCCCTCCCCCATGAGCCTTGCAAAAATCAGTACTCCCCTGAGCGCTCTTCCCGCAATTCTCAAACCTGCACCTCTTCCCACCCCCATGTTTGACACAACAATCGGTTCTCCCACGAGCACTTTTTGTACAACCAGGTACAGCACATCTTTTCCCACCCCCATGAGCCACACAAAAGTTCGTACCCCCGTGTACGCTCTTTGGGCAAATCCCACCCCCGTCGAAGAAACACCGTTTTCCACCACCATGCCCTTTACATAGGGGGGTACTCCCCTCGGCCCCCTTTGTGCACCCCGCAAAAACACATCTTTTTCCACCACCATGTGCCTTACAGTACATAGTGCTCCCTTGGGCACCCTTTGAGCAACCCTCAGACTGGCACCGGCGACCGCCTCCGTGAGAGATGCAAAGACCGATTTGCCCTTCGGCACTTCGAGCACACCCTTCGATCTTACATCTTTTTCCGCCACCATGCTTAATACATAAACCTGACTTTCCCCGTGCTGCTTTGGTGCACCCATCGGAGTGGCTGCATCTTTTACCACCTCCATGAGCTATGCAACTCTCAGTCCTACCCTCGGCGCTTTTGGTACACCCCAAATGCTGGCACCTTTTCCCCCCACCGTGAGCCTTACAATAAGCGGTTCGGCTCTCGGCACCTTTGTTACAACCGGGCTTCTGACACCTTTGCCCGCCCCCGTGAGCGATGCAAAGGCCGGTGGCTCCTCGTGCTCCTTTTGGACAGCTGTCAAATTTGCACTTCTTTGGGTTTCCGGATCTCCGATCTGATGACGTGCCAATCGAATAATCCGTGACGGCAGAAGGATCGGAGCTTAACTGAGATGGGTCAAAGCATGATTCATCCTCAGAATTTAAAACTTCTTGCATCTGAAACAAGGTTTTGCTACCGTCCCTTCTTGGAGCTAAAAGAAGGCTTGGCATGTATCCTCCAGATTTCTTTGCTGAGGTGGAACCTTCGTCTACAAGGGGAATAATACTTTTCAGGTGAGCCCGAGGGGTATTTGGGTTATTTTCTCCACCAGAAAGACCAAGTTTCAAAATCGAATCACCCTCTTGTAACCTCTTGGGTATGCTTGAGTGAGAAAAGTAATAATCATTAGAACAAGAACTTGGTGATGGACCCAATCCAAGTACTAAACCGCATCCATCATCTGGGGTAATTGAAGGGAACGAATTGTCCCTTGAATTAGTTCGCCTATTTTCAAACTTACTGTTGGCCCCTCTGTATCCAATACAATCCAATCGTAATGTCGTATCGCCGTAGTTACCTTGTCTGAGTTCGAAATTACTGAATAGTTTTCCATCTTTGTGTACATCCATATGTTATGATAATAGTATGTAGGTCAAAAGCAATATCACAGAAGGGAGATGGGTGGATATAGATATTCGAACGAGCTACCTCCCCCACTCACAAAGCCCGATGTATCTGATCTGTCCATTTTTGTTGAATATCAACAACACAAACAATAATTAGGGTTGCTTGAGATCCAAAATCACTGAGTATCTTATAACGTTTCTGGGGTAGAATCCTTTTATACAAGCCAATAATTTAGAAGACGTGCAACTTAGAGCGTGTCTTCTGGTTCTTAGTTGATAAGCAATTAGGCTCATTCACCTGGCTGGAGAGAGAAACACAATAAAGAAAGTGAAACACAACATAGTTAGCTCAATGACAGTGGAGTCCGTACTACAATTAAAACTAGGGAAACAAATGGCATATAATCAATGGCAACAATTCGAATCGAATTATTTGTTTCTACAAATCACTCATAGAGAATGCCGAGCAGAAACTGATTCAACCTTCCAAACTTGAAAAGATCCTCAGAAAGGCAAGGCTCTTAGACTACTAAAAAATATTTAGTTTACTTCATTGATGAAACAGGAAACATGTGATATTTGATGTATTAAATCAGATAAATCTATGAATATTTGATCTTTTCATGTAATAATCCAACAAGGTGATCAACCTAGACAAAAATAACAAGTGTGACAGACAGTTAAAGAAGTCACATAAGCAGCAAGGAAAGTTGATTAAAAGATGTATTAGCAGCACATGGAATCAATAATAGATTTTTCCTATATATAAACATCCATCATAAGAAAACTTTATGAGAAACTTATAAAAACAAAAATATATCAAAAGTCAAACAAGACTTTATCTAGAAACCCTAAAGAGATAATTCGTCCAAAAAGTATTTGGCATACCAGTATTTTCCTTCCCTAGGAAACATTTATCAGTTACTAATCCAGTTTTTCTGTACTGTACTATTAGTTAAAAAACGAATGTGATAATGTATTTGTGCAAGTATAATTTTTTTTTACAATCGCATATTTTTTAAATCCTAACAAAAACATTTTAGATTTAAAAATCATTTTTCCGAACCAATTCCTTGACTTGCTAAGATTTTAATATGCAATTTTATGTCGAAAGAAAAATGGTTGGTTAATGATGAGTTGACTATGAACAATTTGTAGCAACTTCAATATTTAATTTGTTAACGGAGGAAATCAAATGAAAAGCAATTTTATCAACAATGCGTCTGCTTTGATTTTATATAAAGAAATGGATTCAGAAAACCCAATGCGGCTGCTTTGACTTTCAATAAGGAAAAGGATTTAGAAAACCCAAGCTATGAAAAATAAAATTAGAAGTTTTTATGGGGGTAAATTATTATGTTATATACGTTAAAGAATGAAACCTAAACTAAACCAATTGTATTAACAACATCTAATAGCTTATTCTACAAAATCAAAACCAATTGGCGATCTTTAATCAAATTAAACCCTGTTCCAAAGAAAAAAAAATCTATCAACTTTGATTTTACAAAAGGACATATTTTAATAACGCAGTAAATTAAGACAAAAAATGAATATCTTGTTTCTTCCTATTATCTTGTGTATGTTAGGAGAGAAGCCTAACCTAAACAAGTTAACTTATCCTTATTAACATCTTCGATGCTAATACAAAAAGAAAAGGATAGAAAATAAATAAGTGATAAGTGTTGGATGAGAACCTAACTCTAGACCTCAAGTACCATTGACAACAGCTTCACCAACTGACCTAGTAACACGTATCTTTCAAATATGCGCAATACATACTAAATATAAATATTCCAGCTGGGGCATGTGCCCCGACTGGTCCCCATATGGGGCCTAAGCGAACTACAGGATTGGTATAATTCACCATTCTATTTCGTAAACATAAGGGGCACTTCCATGCTATGCTCATTATTCATTATTCAAAACTACTGCTCTAAAGATAGAAATTGACCCTTAAAATACATGCATTCAGAAAACTCTTTGGAACTTTGAAACGCTAGCTGCAGTCTGGACTGCAGCCTCTTCACCATTGATCATTTGCTAGAACAGCAAACACAGTGAAAAATCAACAGTCCGATGTAGTGCACTAGCTTTCGCAACCAGCACTTCTCATGTCTTAACTATAAGTCTATAACCATAAAAACTAATGACTAACAACTGATACGACCAACTGTATTTAAAAAAGCTCGCTTCGAAGCAAAAAACTTCAATTCAAAGGTTGAAAAAACCAGAAAAGCTCGTTTTTTTGTTTTTTTTAGACGCTTACGCTATTAGCATAGCTCTTTCAAAAACATTTTACCTAAGTGGTCGCTTTTAAAAATTTATACTACCAGAGCTAGATTCACAAACCATAATAAAAGTTATTGCCAAACTTGATCAGGATTACAGAAGGGGCAAAACACCTTAAAACTTCGTCTTTTAAAAAAAATAAAATGAAAATCCTTGGTTACAGCCTTTGAACTCTGTTTATTAGCATATATAAGTTCCAACGCATTTGGCCGAACAGCTTAACAGCTTAGTTTATTTTATTTCTCGGCTTTTGGTTGCATCTTTTAAACTCATCTTTCCTTATAGCTACAGTGCAATTGATTGGTTAGATTAGAAGCCGAGTCAATTTGTATTTATTCTCGGAAAAAGCTACAATCTTTGATCTGGATGACCTTAGTTTTTTCTCAAAATCAAATATCAAAACTTATTTTTCTAGAAGCCACAGCTCAACATATTAACCCCCTGAAAAATCGATTAGTTTTTAAGCTCGATTCAACATTAAACCGGAATTTTCACTCTTATTTGCCTAAAAGATGCATTTAAATAAGCTTATAGAACTAACATGACCTGCAAAAGCCTAGTGAAATGAAATCAACCAAAAAAAAACATGAAATATTGCTCTAAAAAAAAAATAAAGATAAAGAAAGTCAAATATAGCAAAGTATGAAATTGAAAATTAATTATAACATAGTCAACTCAATAAATTTGAGAGTTATTACTAGCAAATTGAGATTAATACAAGACAATAACCAATTTTAATAGTTATTACTAACAAATTGTCATCTCAATAAAAACAATAAAAAAAGACAGTAATTGCTATACAAGATAGAAGCAAGATAAATTTAAAAGAAAAAAAATAATAATTAGGAAAAAAAAGTACCGGTGAGGTGAGACTCCATACCCGCCAAGTAGAGAGAGAGAGAGAGAGAGAAGGGGTTACTTTAGAGAGGGAAAGAGTAGCTGAGATTAATGAAAGTGTAATAAGGCCTATTGATATTTAATTAAGCAATTTAATGAGGGAGAAAGTGGAACTAATTAGGTATTATGGAGTCATTATGAGATTAAGAATTAAATCATTTGTAGTAATGGTCCTCATAGTTTCACAATACTACATTCCTCATAAAATAACGGTCTATTTTATTATTCTTTTAGTAAAACAAAATTGTTTTTACATTTATAATCTCAAATTTTAAGTAACAAATAGTTTTTGTCTGAAAATTTGGACTTTTACAATATTATTTTTGTTTCTAAGTGAAATCGGTTCAAATTTTTAAATAAATGGTTTTCGAAGCAGGACACTTATTTCGGGACGGAGATAGTATAATTGTAATCAGTTAAATACTGGTATAATTTTTTATGGAAAAAATGATAAAATGATTTGTATATTAAATAAAAGTCAACTGTATATATCAATTGATCTAATAGTGATTTTCAAAATTAGTTAGTCTATGTTGATTTGAAAATTTCAATTATACATGCGTTCCATTTTAAAATTAGAAAAATATTTAATATCATCGAAAGAAATATGTGATAACATTAGGAAAAGAATTTCTGACGTCAATCATAGAAACTTTTACTCATTGTGTAATTTTTACTACAATCATGAATAAGGATTTAAGAGCATTAAATAAAAAACCAAATCTTTTATGAGAATATATAATGTTCGTTTTATGTTGATTTAAAATATTATAGTAAAATATAATTGACAAAATTTAAAAGATTATTTTATGGTTTTGAAATAAGAGTAATAAAATGGAACATCTCAAAAGTGACAAAAGCGCAAAAAAAATATTAAAATTGAAGGAATGTGGATTTAATTATTTCACTCGTCAAATCCTTATTACAATATTATTTGAGACGGCCATTACTTTTTTTAAAATGTTGTGGCAAATGGTGTTGCAACTTTGACTTTTTGGATCAAAATATATATAACTCCAATTAAAACAATAAACACCACAAATTTGACCCATCCTTGGGAAACTCATATATAACCACTTGATACTTAATAATTTGGGTTAAAATTTGTTAATTTCGGAGAGATTTACCTATTCTACCCCTAAAGAAGGACAAAAGCATAACAACTGTTGAAACACGGCTGCTTACTTTTTGGCGACAGTGACATCATGTCATATGACGAAAATACCATGTGATGCGACAAATTGTGCTAATAATTTAGGGGCATTTAAGGTAATATAATAGGGCATGTCATTTTCATATTGACGAATATGGGGTAAGAGGAAATTAGTGGCCGAGGCGGAGTTGTCATAGCGTAGCGTGTCCTGGAGTATTAAATTAATAAATTATTCCGTATTTATATTTTATATTGTTACATTGACACACTATCATTTAGGTTTGATACATTGTACTTTGACAAATTTGAATTGTAAAATATATAGTGTCTTGGATTAAAATTTGATTAAGTTCAAAACAAACTAAAAATTACTTAGTTTGTCAAGCTTGCAAATTATCAACATATAATTGGCTTTGCGGTAATAGATATTCAAAACTGCATGTGGCTTCTTGTTTTTATCTTTTCTTATTGTCATTTCAAATACGGCAACTCTAGCTGCACCGATAGTACTCTCTATACTAAATTTTATGACTTTCATATTATTAATTAATTTTTTCCGTTAACATAATGTAAGAAGAAATTTGTATCATATGAAACCCCTTATTGACATTGTAACACACGATGTGCTTGCACTTACATTACATTATCTCCAAGTTGTTTATTTACAAAAAAGGAGTTGTCAAACAAAAGAAAACATTTCAAATTATTAGATTATATATACATATCATACTATTAATATAAACAAGCTCAACAGTTTTGAAGCTATCAAATTTTAGCACTTTTTTCCAAAAATATTGTTACACCTTTTTATTAATTACCATTATACCACTCTCATGTAAAATAGAAAATTAATAACACATTTTATCTATTTTTAACAAATCAACATTTTTTTAAATCTTATCATCTTATATTCTATCTCTATTTTTATTGTTCATATATTTGTATCATAACTACATTTATTTTATATATTTTCATCGCACTACGCGTCACATACGCAACGCGTAGGGCACGATAACTAGTATATATATATATATATATATATATATATATATATATATATATATACTTAGTAAATATATGCACACGTTGTCTGCACTTACAAGCGATAGAGTGATTTTTTTTGTTTTAAAATTAAATAATTATTTGTTTGCAGTTTTTTTTTTCAAAATTTAAAAATATTTTCGAAATTGGGTAATTATTAAAAGTTTTGGATTTCTTTTTCTAAAAACGTGGGCGCACTTTGGCAGCCTCAAAAGTGCCTTTTTTCTCCCTTCACTTATTATTATAATATATATATATGTTGTAGGATATTATTGGCCATCTTGGGCCTTACTCTATTGGGCCTATCTTTGGCTTTCCTAGCATATGTAACCCTACCCTCTATTATATAAAGAGAGTCAGAGGTCTCTTGATGTATCTCTCTGTACAATCATATTAATGAAAACACTTCGTCTGTTGTTTCTCATACATCTCTCTATATCTATACATATCTCTATATATATCTATAACGAGCTAATATGTCATACAACACGTTATCAGCACTTTGCTCGCGAATATTATAATATATGCTCGAAGATTAGGTATTTGTTTGAATATCAGGGTTTCGGGTTATAAAAACACGGTCAGGGTTTTGTGGTTATTTACCGATCTTTCCCAAAATATCAAAGTACGGTACATGATTTTCTAACCCTCCTGTTAGTTTAGTGCATGTTATTGTTTATAATTGTCCAACATGATCAAACATATCATCTAAATCCATGTTACAATTTTTAAAACCACCGCATAGTATTAACAATATTTATTACTTTATTGTAATCTACGCACCTATCGTAATGGTTTGTTCAAAATACCAATGTATAATATTGAAACTTGGACCAACAGTTAGTTTGTGGACTATAATTAAGTTATCTGTTCATCAATGTTTATATTCCCCATAAAAATTCATGTGACTGAAATCATGTAGTTTGATAAGCATATGTTAGAAATAATCAAACATGGTAAATTTGTATGTATTATCTCAACTATATGGTCGAATGACTCCGGTGCTGCATCTTACATGATTAGTTTAGAATTTATATAAACTGATAAACCTAGGAAACATGAGGTTATTTTTTCAAAGGAGATTGAAATACTCATATCATATATAACACTGGTTGTAACTTGGGTTTTGATTAAATTATAAGTAACCTAGTAACACTGTCGTAAGAAAAAAAAAGGGACAAAACTATTGTAATTTGATAGTTGCCATAAGATATTATCCTTCATTGCATGTAGTATTGTAATTTATAATAGAAATTGCATGTATATTGTATAATATTAATTAAATTTGTCATCCCTGCATGTGATATGGTAAATTCATAATTAAATATACTACTCCCTACATGTCGTAATTACCATGAAAAATTTAGATTGATTGATTGTGATATTGCTAAGTGTGATCTAGAATATATTGTTATAATATGTACTACAAGCAGGTATAATCTAAATATATATTTAATCACGGGCATGTAATATTTATTTACTGCCATGTACAAATGTGTAAAATATGTTAATTTGCGAAATCATATATTTTCACATTTAAGTTGGAAAAATTATGAACCTTCCCCAACTAGGCTCACCTATTTGGATACGATGTTTAGGAAAGATATAGGCGGAAGTCGACATCCTAATGAGGTCGGGTTTTAAGTGCCATTCGTGCCCTCCACCCTCACCGTCTTTCCTGGTCGTTTTTCAAGTAGAGCTACCGAAAGGGGTTGACTAAATAATAATTTTCCCAAGTGTGTTTATATAGTGATGTATGTTTCGTCGAATTGGTGTCTCAGTATCGACCCGTCGTTCGATCAATGAGAACCAATTCACATTAAAAGCAAAACTATTTTTGAACCTGTCGTTTCAAAATAAAGTTTATGCTTGTGCAAACCATAAACATATAAACCAGTCGTTTTATATGATAAATAATCCAGAACTCACAACACATGTTGGATGTCATCTATGATGAGAAAAATCGTAAAAACATACTTGCGAAATGACTATTTAAACGTTGATTTTAATCCGTCTCCACATGTTACTCACCCTGATGTGTGAAAATGTGATGCCCAAATTTTTTTTTGTATGCCATCTTTGATGAGTAAAATACGAGTTTGTTGTTACCCTCGAGATGAATGCTAAGGCGTTGTTTTATTCCGTCGCCACATTTGAGACGTGATGACGTCTATGGTGAACAAATGTCTGAAATTGACATATTGGAGCAATTCTTCACCAAAATACTAGCTTGGAAATTGTATTCCATAAGCAGTATCGTGAATTTATATTCACCATGTTCCCTTATCGCCCATCTGTTATTAGATAAGAAAATTGCCCCGGTGAGTATTTTTAATTCTATTGGGTCAATGGCGAATTGTTTGCCCGATATTAATGCTCTTCGTGTATATTTTTTTTTCACGAATCGAGAACCGAGACAGGTGTTATTTTTCTCGAACTGTCGCGATCCCGATGAATCGCTTAGCCAAGAGAAATTTTAGACAATCGTCAAAATCGAAAACCTGTGGCTCCAAGACAGTAATTGAAAGGAACAATATGGCCCGTTGTCACAAAACAAGAGATAATGCTCAAGGAGCCAACTCTATGCTATAAAGACAAAGGTCATGCACGGTTACTCCTTAAATAGTTCACAACTATTATAAAGGTGGAAAAACCGATGCTAATGTGGTTAAAGCTAACTGAAAGGAAACTCTTGAGACCCCCGATTTTGTGGCTCAAATGAGTTTGATACCTTTCTTTATAGATTTTGATAAATCATTAAGCCATTTTTTCGCTCATCTAGATTATGTCTTCCATTTGGATTATTATTTTTCCATTTGGACCATACTTTTGGATTATGGTTTGCCTGTTTACGAAATTTCTCGAAATAATTTAAAGTGTTTTGAGCAAATTCCTTTGAAAAATGTGACCAAACTTTAAATTATGAAATTTTAGGCAATACTTGTGGTGTAGTTGGTTTTTTGGAAATAGTGGGTAACAGTGTATAACATAATTTCACTAACTACTTGCCTAAAAGAGTACTCAGTGAGAATGATTCTGGACCTGTCGTTCCAAAATCAAAATCTTTGGTAAAACCAAATTGATTTGTCAAATATGAGGTCTTATACTCATGTAGGTCCTGCCGTACCTTGTTGAGTTATAAAATATTCGAGAAAACCAGTGTTATCTGGTAATACCAAGATTTATATTTCCGTGTGGGGTTATGCAATTTTGCTGCATTGGTCCGTCATGAGGTCCATAGACACTCAAACACCATATGCGTACCAGCTGGTTACTGGTTATGAGCCAAAAGTCTCATATTAACGCGTGTTTAGAGTGATTAATTAATATTTTGATTGAGCCGCTATAGCGTTCAAAATATGGACCTCTGAACGGGACATAAGTCGATTATGAATCTCCTGCCTATCATTTGATAGAGTAATCTTGGCAAGCGATCTCTTTACCACATGATATGCGAAAGTGACATCGCTAACATTGTTCTCCCCTTCGTTAGGGGGAGATTTGCACGTTACCATTGATAAGGAACGATGTGAAATAACGTGGCATAACCCACTCAGTCATAGCTTGATCCCCAAAACTGCACTTAGTGATAAGTAAGTGCATAAACTCCCTCAAGTCTAACTAAATGCCAGACGCATTTAATGAATTTATGAGATGTCATGAGATCATTTATACCTGCTGCAAAATGCTTGCAAGGATAGACGTCCCTGTCGGACGCCGTGTTCCTATCGTAACACATTGCTTTGGCCGAACCCGCCAAGCAAAGGACGCTGCCGTCGGCCGTCAGTCTGTCGTCCTTCCCAAGATACGGGAAAGTTGACCGGTTCCAAATTCGTTCAGCCTCAGAGGTGGTGAACTGAAACTCGTTTGTCACACGAGATTATAAAGGAGCAAGGAGATGTGTGATTTCCTCCTCATCCTAAGAATCTCGAAATATATGTCGATCATAATATCTTAGACGATATTGAAGTGAAACGAGACTGTCATTGATTACTTGTTCATATATTCGGTGACGACTGATAATATGAACAAATTATGACAGGGAACCATGTACCGTTGCCTGAAGTCAACAGAGAATAGACTGTACTAATGGAAACTTGCAATCCAAGTAGACTCCTTAGCGAAAGTGTGTTCGGACCTGTAGCTCCAACACCACCAATGTTAAACGAGTTCGTTTATTTGGTTATTCGTAAGGAAGAGTGATGAGAATAATGAGTTGGTAGAATGCTCACCTAGTAGCGCAAGACTTCTCTCACACCTTGGAATTGATTACGAGATGGTTGATTTCCTCTTAATGGACATTATAATAGTCCCATACTTTACCAGTTTAGTAGTTTCCGAAAAACTGAGTATACAGCCATGTGATTGTGGTCATTGTTTTATCTCTATGAGAATTAAGACTGAGATATAAATGAAGGTCCATGTGTGACTTCATGTGCTTAAATCAAGTAGTTCATGACCACGGAACACGATCTCAATTGACTGAGACGTTCACTATATGGATTAATATAATCTGAGCGGATGTGGTATACCCGCCTAAGTGAGTACTTGATTAGCTTGGGATACTTAAACAAGTATTATGCCCTTGCGTGTTTTATTATGCGATCCACTTTTGGATTTACCTTCGAGATGAAAGATCTTGGGAAGAAACGGTAGTGACTCGGTCTGATGATCGAGTCCCGTAAAGATTGAATCTAAGTCCATGATTCAGACTACACCCAAAAGGTGTTATGACGTTTTAGTCATCATGACGCTAAGTCGTCAGATTCTCCCATGATCGTTCGATCACTAGACATTGATATAGACCTAGTCCGTCCCTGATGAGACGATGAAGAGATATTGAACCATCATGTTCATATCTAAGTATAATAAGCGCATCATTGTACTTGGTCTAATGTGCTAGGACGAACATCTCGTATGCTGTGAATGGTATAGCTCGACACAACATCGCGCTAACACGCTGCCATCGAAATGGTATAAAAGACATTTTCCCATTACCATAAGGTAATTGTGGACGAGGGCTTGTCTTATCCCGTTTTGCATCATCGAGTGTACCTACCCCATTCGGTACTCGAATTAACGCAGCCCTTTTTCGGTTATACCGATGCTGTTTACTTATCAGACCCGCATAAGGGATATTCCTAACATGGTATGTCTTTGCCATTAGGAATAAAGCGATATCTTGGAGGTATTGGAATGACTCCAAACGAATCACTCTGATCTACTCGTGCTCTATGAGACGACTAGAGAGTGTATATGGCTTCGAGCTTGTATTAGCCATATTTGAATTACATATGCTCTGTCTCACGATCCAGATAAAACACTTGTCATAGAAGACAACTTGTTGTTATCGATCAAGAGACACATGACTACATTATGCTATTTAGCATTTATCGTCGAAATAAATCTTCACATATGAAGTTTAAGAGCATCCTGTCGAATGCTCGTTTTATTCCACGTTATATTTTCTTGCATACAGTCGTGTGCAAGTAAATTAAACATCCAGTCGAATGCTCGTACTCTTTCTTGAAATATGAAATCCTTGCACCCAGTTGTGTGTAAGTGAGGGGGAGCATCCAGGTGAATGCTTATTGTACTAATTACTACTTAGTCGAAATTCTCGCACCCTGTTGTGGACAAGTGAAGGGGAGCATCCAGTCGCATGCTCGTGTACTCTTTTTGTCCTTAGACCAAGGTTTTTTCCACTGGGTTTTCCTTGGCAAGGTTTTTAGCGAGACACGTTCCCAGCATATCTCACTTAAGATTGCCGAAATTAGGGGGAGTATCATGTTGTATACTTTTTACCACTGTGTACTCTTTTGTCCTTCGACTAGATGTTTTTCCCACTGGGTTTACTCTAGCAAGGTTTTGATGATACACCTGTTTTGTGGTTGATCCCCTACTACTACCACTGTTGCACTCTTTTTACTTCGTTGAGAGATTTTTCCATTGGGTTTGCTCCGACAAGGTTTTGATGAGACACACTGTTTTGTGGTTAGTTAATTATATAGAATTTTGGCCTATATCATTCGGCTACACAGTTTCTCCTAGGTACCGGTTTTGTCCCACACTGGGTTTTCCGTCCCTAAGGTTTTTATGTGTTTAGCACTGCGAATGAACTCGACTCACATCGACAGCATGAAGACGAAGAAATCAAGACGTCCAAAGGGGGAGTGTTGTAGGATATTATTGGCCATCTTGGGCCTTACTCTATTGGGCATATCTTGGGCTTTCCTAGCATATGTAACCCTACCCTCTATTATATAAAGAGGGTCAGGGGTGTCTTGATGTATCTCTCTGTACAATCATATTAATGAAAACAGTTCGTCTTTTGTTTCTCATACATCTCTCTATATCTATACATATCTCTATATATATCTGGGCCTTACTCTATTGGGCCTATGTTGGGTTTTCCTAGCATATGTAACCCTACCCTCTATTATATAAAGAGGGTCAGGGGTCTCTTGATGTATCTCTTTGTACAATCATATTAATGAAAATACTTCGTCTGTTGTTTCTCATACATCTCTCTATATCTATACATATCTCTATATATATCTATAACGAGCTAATATGTCACACAACAATATATATATATATATATATAGGGGAAGGATCCATACACATATAAAAAAAACACATTATATTTACACATCAATCACAACCCTCCATTTACTAACTTTTAATGGTCAAGATTATGTGTTTATTCTTGTTATTAGATGAACTAATCTTGACCATTAAAAATAAGCAAATGAAGGGTTGTGATTGATATGTAAAGATAATATGTTTTTTTATGTGTGTATAGATCATCTCCCATATATATATATATATATATATATATATATATATGGGAGCGTTCAAGTGACACTTTTATGCAAAAACGCTATAAATCAAGATTTGATTAATGCAAATCTACATGGTTTCATGACGGGAAGACAAATATGCAATTATACATATCGAAAAAAAAACAAGGCACATATTTGTCTTCCCGTCGTGAAACCGTGTAGATTTGCATTAATTAAATCTTGATTTGGGGGCGTTATTGCATCAAAGTGTCTACAAAAGTCTCTTGAACACTGCTCATATATATATATATATAGCATACCAAAACCGGTTTTGTCCGACTTTGAGAAGCAGTTTGGACGGGTTAAATTTCACGAAACCGTTAGTGGTTTGTAGTTAATCGAAATACTTCCCAAGAGCTTTATTTGTCCAAAACCGATAACCGATGCGAAAGATATTGGCCTTCGAAAATGGAGTTTAGTAGCCCTTTCAAAAATCGGGTAAAAATCCAAAACCATCTTGTACAATTTTAATGGTTTTTATACAACCAACGATCCGCGGTGCGATGCATTGTAGTAAACCTGCGCGTACGTGAGCCCGCCATGTGGTGCTGTTCCTCTAATCTTTTTTCCACCAAGAATTAACTACCTTTTTGCCCAATAGTAGCAAGCTTTGGCGGAAAGATAACAGTCACAACCCTCCTCTACTTTCTAATCCATTTAGGCCGGATTTTTCTACTATAAAAAATCTTTTTTCACACCAACCGTAATTGCAAAGTACAAACCGTAATTCGGTTTACCTTTTTTTTTTAAAAAAATTTGTTATGAAAAATAAAATAAAAAGGTAAACCGTAAATCAGAATTACGGTTTGTAATTAGGATTTACGGTTTTGCCGTGAAAAAAGATTTTTTGCAGTAAAAAAATACAGCCTCATTCTTAATACATAATGCTTTCTCCATGTTAGAATTTTGTTAGGATTTATTTTTAGTTTTAGAGCGATAAACTCTCATAATTTTTTTTTTCTAGATGTAAGGAATTGCTGTTTGTATTTGTCCGCAGTTAAAATCATTGTTGTTTTATCGAGAAAGATCAGCGTCCGCAAGTATAGAAGCAAGTGTATGGGCATATATGATCGAACATGCATATTGCCGAGTAATCGACTCGGCCAACAAAATCAATTTTTTCATCGACCTATCACACGACAATTAAGGTAAATATTTCCTTAAAACTCTCTATTTATTTCAAGTCATGCAATATATAGTATCAATATTACTCACCATGATTAGCCTTCTTTTATATTTTCTTAAAATATTTCATGTGTAGAAATAATACATATAAAATATTGTTTAATTAATCTCTTATTATATACTCCGTAGTTTGAACCTTTATAATGATGGTTTGTTATTAGATTATTATTATTTCCGGTTTAGACGAATTTAACAATTTTAAGATCTTATGTAGACTAATTCGTTTAAATCAAGAAAGAAACCATTCGAGGATAACGTAGAGAATTTAGATACGGAAAATTATACTCCATAAATTAGAGGAATGCATATAACTTTTTTTAAATAGATTTGCCATAAGTTATTTAATAATATGATATAAAAAAAAGTTGCTTGTTTTGCTAGACTACTAAAGAGAAATTTTAACTTAGGTATTTTTATTAGGAAGTATTAAAATAATCGTCCCATAATTTTGTTGCATGATTTAAAATTAGGCGATTATAATAAATGATGAACTATTGATTTCACGTGATTATAAAATCAAGAGATTTAAATGTTTAATGGAAGAACTATGGTTTAAATAACGGGTAATTAACAAAAGCATACTCTACCACTATTATATTAATAAAAATATATCCTAATAATTTAAATTATCAAAAACATATCTATATATACTTATTATTTCTCTAATTCTAACCAGATCATAATCCAACATCTCTCTCTAATCTAACATATCTCTCTCTAACCGCAACTCTCTCTCTAATCGCAACTCTCTCTCTAACACTCGATAATCGCACCTATTTCTAACACGTGCTAATCACCCATCGCTCTCTCTAAAAATGACTAAAAACTCACAAAATATTCACATGCTAATTATAAAACGTCATGTCCTAATTTTAAAATTTCATATCCTAAATGTTCTGGATGACAATCAAATATCTAAAAAAAAGTTCATACCCTAATTTCAAAACTTTATACCCTAATTTTAAAACTTTATACACTAATTTCAAAACTCCATACCGTAATTTTAAAACTTCATAACCTAATTTCAAAAGTTCATACCCTAATTTTAAAACTTCATACCCTAGATATGCATTTCTCTCAATACTGTACATATGGATTCTGCTCTTTCAACTTGAAACCTTTCAACTTAAAACTCATAAGGTTTACAATAGTCTCAAATCTCAATAGATAGAAAAAAATCTCATCAATTTCATATATTTTTCATATATTACGGGGATCAACCAGTGTAATATTTGTGTATTACGTATGTATATATCTGTATTTATATGTATATGGATATTTATATAATGTAGATGGTGTTCGGTAGTCATTGACGAGTTTTTGTGGTGGAGGAGGAGAGAGAGATAGAGTGAAATATGAGAGAAAGATAGAAGAATGAAAGAGAGAGAGTGTAAGATCAGGGAGAATAATGAAGGAGAGAGAGAGAGTAATATGACAGAGAGAAATGAGAGAATAAACAACATTAAATTTGTTTGGTATGTTTTTGATAATGAAAAGTTTTTGGATATGTTTTTATTAATTTAGTTTAAAAAGTAGTATGCTTTGTTAATTTATCCTTAAAATAAATGAATTTCATTAAAATTTTGAAATTAAATATAAACTAAATTAGAAGTCATAGTATAGTCACTATATTATATTCATGAGCATCTTGATATAATTAAGAGGTGCACTCATTGTACTACAGTTTTTCTGTTTTTACTCTCAGACCGTAGATTAAATCTACGGTCTACAGTCATTGACTGTAAACCGTAGATTAAATCTACGGTTTACAGTCAATGACTGTAGACCGTAGATTTAATCTACGGTTTACAGTCAATGACTGTAGACCGTAGATTTAATCTACGGTTTACAGCATTTTTCATGTTTTTTGCTTTAAAAATAAAAAATAAAAATCTGAGAATTAAAATTAAAATACTGAATAATTTTTTCAAATTAAATATGTTTTTTTTTTTTACATAAAAATGCCTTATTTTTAAAATTTGATATTTTTTTCAAGTGTATAAGTTGATATTTTTTTCAAGTGTATAATTTGATATTTTTTTGTTTTTTTCAAATAAAAAAACAAAATGCCTTAGTTTTAAAAATAAATTACCAATATTCTAACAAACTCTCAAAATTTACACAAAATTTACCAAAAAAAAGTTGTTTTGATAAATTTTACAATTTTGGTTCATGTTATATTTTTGTCAATTGTATAGGTTTATATTTATTGAATGATTAACTAAATTGTCAATTTTTGAGAAGTTTTTTTGTTTGGTTTTAAACACTTGTATAACGCAATATGAAACATTAATTAAGTCGTCAATTTGGAGTCAATAATCAGTTTTTTATTTTTAATTTTATGTAAATTACTCTTTTTACATAAATTAAAATTCTAATAATTAAAATTAAAATACTGAATATTTTTTTCAAATTAAACATGATTTTTTTTTAATAAAAAAACTAAATGCCTTCTTTTTAAAATTATACATAAAATAAATTACCAATATTCTAACAATCTCTTGAATGAAACAATCATAAATTATATAAAATTCATAAAATAAATTAACCCAATATGCAAACATGAACTAAATTACATGAACTAAATTTCATAAAACGAATTTATTAAACATTTGTTTACATCATATAAATTTACAACAAATTGGAAAAAATAGTAATTTACATAAAACTAAAAATAAAAAACCGATTATGGACTTAGGTCTATAGGTTCTTCATTTGCTTTTTTCTTTCCCGATTGCTTTTCCAACGCCATATATAATTTGAAATTTGGTCGAAAAAGTTCCTTCCATGGCGCAGCTGCCTCAGTGCGTGTTTGTTCCCACCGTGCTATAATTCCTGGCATTGGGAAGATCCCTTCTTTAGGAATAACCTGAGCATAGTGACAACTGTTGACGAACACCATTACAGTCGGGATCCAATATGTCGTTCCCTGAGGCGGACCAGTATAAAGAGGTAAAAAAGTAGAGTTCCACACGTTTACCTCTCCATTTTGATTTTCCCATAAGGACAACAATACAATTGGCATATTGTAATGAGAAGCAATTAAAAAACCATACGACGGAAATCTCATCCATTTCTCAGAAGGTGCGGGATTTGTAGCATGATAAAAATTTAAACTTGATAAAATGTAATCATACCGGTAAGCTTCAAAGTCAAGATTCTCAAACAGCTCATAATAAACACCTTTCATTTGCTGCAGCTCTTGAAACAATTCACATCTTACCGCGTACCAATCATCTTCCCCATGCTGTTTACCCGTCGCATTTGCAACTACCCGGAACCCACAGTTACCATCCCCACGCACATCATAAACCGTTTCGATGTAACTATGTAACATGAACCATATTTGGTCACTGTACAGGAAGGTTGGCCTATTGGGGGTGGGTTTAGGGTTCTGGTTTCGCGGCCTCCTAGTTGGGTTTACCCTTACCTCCGGTGTTTCATCCGCCTTGCCTTTACCCTTGTCCCTACTAGCACCAGCACTCTGTTCCTCCACATACTCCCATCCCGACTTATCCCTCTTACTAGATTTGTCGCCTTTTCTAGGTCTCCCCCTATTTGCTCTCACTTCGGGGTCACTGACGGATGTTCTGGCTGGTACGGTTATCTCTCGGAGTTGTGTTTTCATACGCCGTTTTTCAACATTCGTTTTGCTAGCATAAACACTTTTAAACTCTTCTAGATCACCCTCTACCCCATAATCATCGGTGTTCCCATTATCATCAATTACATCTAATTTTTTCCAGAATGGATGAATATATTCTAGAGGAAGAGGCTTCCCGAATAAAATATGTTCACTCATAATATGATGACAAGGTAAACCGTGAGACAATTTAAAACCGCAAGAACAATTCTCATCAGCCTGGCCACTACATTTTCTGTGTTCTTGGAATAATAAATCAAAGGCATAGTGTGTGATATACGACCTAAGATTTATAAATAGAGGCGTTTTTTCAGAATGTGGAAAATAAGACTTGCATTTATCCAACTTCGTCTTAATATCCTCAAACTGTTTTTCTAGAATTCTATTCACCTCTACCCAAACAGTTTCAAGCGTGCCAGTATTAGTGGAAAGGGATCTTTTCAGCTTAGCATGTTGTTGTTCGGCTCGATTGCTAGTTCTGTTACCTAGATGTGTTGTGTGGTTGGTATAGCATGCAACAAACTTTTCAGCATAATCATTTAAAAGCTTGTCTACATACTTAATCACAGCAGGGTACGATTTGTAAGAGGTATTGAAATTAGTTCGGTTATAATTGTACTCCTCTATCGACTCAGAATCAACCAATAAACCCCAATCATCTAAAAACGTTTGCCACTCCTCGTCAGGGATCTTTTTACGGCAGTTTTTCAAAACATTTTTTGCAATATGAAAAGTGCACAAAATATGATGAGAATCGGGAAAAACAACGGATAAAGCATTTGATAAGGCCATTTCCCTGTCGGTTACAAACACCCTAGGTAGTATACACCCCTCCAATGTAACTTTAAATTTTTCCAATGCCCATATATAACTTTCTTGTGTCTCGTCACTCATGAAAACAAAACCTAAGCAATATGTTTGGTTCGTTGATGTCATTCCTACGACTTCTAGAAATGACATATTAAAACGGTTTGTCCTATATGTACAATCCATTAACAAGACATCAGGAAAAGCTTTGAACATCCTTATAGAATCGGGGTGTGCAAAAAACAAGTTCTCAAGGGAATGGGTTGATGGGTTCATATTATAGTAGAACGTGTAGCGATGGCTATCCAACAAATTAAACAGTTCCTGTATCGGGTTTCTACCATCTCGTTCTTTAAATTTCAGTCCGGCCAAAAAATTATGTATCGTTTTAGTGTTTGATACATTGTCAGGATTTCTATTTTTAATGGCCTCTAATATTGCACCAACTTTAAAACTACTTTGCCTTAAAGTTTTAACAATTTCTTTTTCATCTTGGGTTAAACGAGCACGTCGTGCTTGACCTTGGAGGTAAGTTGGGGGTGGGTGGTTATGTTGTCCATTTTCTACGTGACACATCCATTCACCATTAACTACGTAACCTTTAATGAAAAATGGACAGTCTTTTTTCTTTGTACCTGATTTTACGGAAGATGGTTTCTTTTTTTCGTAAACCCCCGATTTATCACACACAATATCAACATACGGTGTCCTGCTCCCATCACCCCCTCCAGACCTACGAATCGTAAGGATGAAACCCCAATTTCCAGCCACATCAGCAAGATCAGCAAGCATTTCATCCCTTGTTTCCCAAGTCAATTCATCAACTTCAAAGTGCTCCGAATAATCAGTTAGCTCATCGTTTGAGCCACTGGATGAATTCGCATTGTTGTTGTTATTCCATTGGTTGTTGTCATAACCATAGTTGTAATTCATTTTCGGATAGGGTTTGTTTGTATATTTTATTGGGGAGAAATGAGGATTTTTTTAGAGATTTCCGAAATGTGTTTGTGTTTGATTTTATGGTTTGTTAGAATTGGCAAAATTGAGTCATATTTATAGGGTAAGTTTACACTACAAACCGTAGATTACTTTTACGGTTTGTAGTGAATTTTTGGTGTAGTCATTTCGAAACTTTAATAATGCATTGAGTAGTCATTTTCGGATAGGGTTGTCAAATCATAATAATTCAAAAGTGATAAGGTGTTGTCGGAATTATTTTGATAGATATGGTATCCAATGTAATTTACACTACAAACCGTATATTACTTTTACGGGTTGTAGTGTTTTTTTTGGAGTAGTCATTTCGAAACTTTAATAATGCATTGAGTAGTCATTTTCGGATAGGGTTGTCAAGTCATAATAATTCAAAAGTGATAATGTGTTGTCGGAATTATTTTGATAGATATGGTATCCAATGTAATTTACACTACAAACCGTATATTACTTTTACGGGTTGTAGTTTTTTTTTTTTTTACGTTGTTTACGGTGATTCAGTGCAAAAAGTACATTCGTAAAACGTCGCTGCTAAAATCAGGGGTACAAACCGTACATTACTTTTACGGTTTGCACAAAATACATGCAAACCGTACATTTAATGTACGGTTTGTATGAAATCTGTACAAACCGTACATTAAATGTACGGTTTGTATGTATTTCAGAATATTTAGGGTTTTTTAGGGTTTAGGGTTTAGGGTTTAGGGTTTAGGGTTTAGGGTTTAGGGTTTGTAATTTAGGGTTTATGGTTTTTAATATAGGGTTTAGGGTTTAGGGTTTGTAATTTAGGGTTTAGGGTTTATGGTTTGTAATTTAGGGTTTAGGGTTTGTAAATTAGGGTTTATGGTTTACGGTTTAGATTTTAGGGTTTAGGGTAAGTGGTTTGTAATTTAGGGTTTAGGGTTTAGGGTTAGGGTTTGTAATTTAGGGTTTAGGTTTCAGGGTTTAGAATTTAGGGTTTAGGGTTTAGGGTGTGTAATTTAGGGTTTAGGGTTTAGGGTTTGTAATTTAGGGTTTAGGGTTTAGGGTTTGTAATTTAGAGTTTAGGGTTCAAGGTTTAGGGTTTAGGGTTTAGGGTTTAGGGGTTAGGGTTTAGGGGTTAGGGTTTGTAATTTAGGGTTTAGGGTTTAGGGTTTAGGGTTTAGGATTTGTAAAAACTCAATATTGGTCCTAACACATACAAATCAAACATACGAATCAAATTAAACTTACGAAATTATAACGTACAAATCAAACATAGAAATCAAATTAAACCTACGAATTTATAATATTCCAACCCTAGCTAATAATAAAACTGACAAATCAAATACAAAAACAGTGCATTTATTTTTTTTTGTAACGACTAAATGTTTTAAAGTTGGACATAGGGAGCATCTTTCCCGCCGATGTTAATCTATCGGATGACGGCTCAGCAGACTCTTCGATTTCGTTTAGCTCCGTACGCCGTCTTTGTCGCTGCTGCGATTCTGGATGCGGCGCACGCTCGTGGGATGTAACTGTCAACCCTCGACTCCAACTGTCGGTTGACTGATGACTAGGATGATGCTCGAACGGGACATCATCCTGAACGTAGCCCGACCCAGCAAAAGAAGCACGACGACCATGACCGCTTGAACTCGGACCCGGACCCTGATCTGTAGTCGGGGGTCGACCTCCACTGGTTCTTCTACCGCCGCTACTAGATTCGCCTTCCCCTCTGCCTCTTTCGTCGGGACGCCGACAACTTGCCGACCTAGTGTAATTTCTTGGGTCGTAACGTAGGTCGTCATCACCATCGTCGTCGTCGTCGTCGTCATCGTCATCCTCCCCCTCCGACTGTTCATCAGCTGACCCATACGGATTCATACCCATTTCAGCGAACTCCTTACGTAGTAAGTCCACGTCCGTTTTCATTTTTGCCCGTTTGAACGATTTGAAACTGCGGCGCAACATCGCTTTCTGTAAAAAAAAAACAATAAAAAACGATTTATTAGTATTGAAATATACATAAAAAGAAGTAACGATTTATTAGTAAAAAACGATTTAGTAGTTACCATTTTATTGAAGACACCCGTATTCTCCCGGAAACCGTGAGGGGGCGGGGCAAGTTCAGGTGGGTTTATGAAGATGCGGGTCCGCTCTCTATACCATTTCATGTAACCCGGTGACGTCCCCGTGCCATATTCGCCGTTAATAAGACGGGTGTGGCGGTCATTCCACACGACTATAAATTCTCCGGTTAGTAAAGGCCAGTCGTGTTTTTGCCCAATCCCATATCTTCTATCCTTGCCGTGACCCTGTCTTGGTTTCCAGATATACGTAGGGACCCGCTGCACAAAACCGAACTGCCTCATGAACCTGTCCGCGGGGTGGTACTCAATCTTCTCATTACAAATGAGAGGCACAGAACAATGCCACATATACCGGCCCCGCGTGCAGTATTCCGGATACTGATTAAGATCCCCGTAAGGTTGCCACACTATCTGTAATCATCAAATTAGAATATATAAACAATGGTTTAAAAATAGACGAGTAATAAATTCTGCGAAGATAAGACCAATGCAAACATGTACAACATATAATACGTAAGTTACATATAATACGAAAATTATAATTTACCTGTTCAGGCGACATATTGTCAAACTGGTCACGTATGTGGACCACATTATGTCCGTAGACATATGGCGTAAGGTTAGTTTGCCGCCACATCTTCCATCTGTAATATACAAACAAAAACCGATAAACAATAAATATAACCGGCAGCTAAGTAAATGATAGATGACACAATAATATAAAAAAGCAAATCCAATTCAAAAACTAAATAAATATCATACCTGTAACCGAGGGGGAACCTAGGCAAGCCCTCCGGTGGCTCGACATCTTCCGGCAGCTCTTCACACGGTCTAACCGGCAGTAGTCTGGTAATCGCCCACATATCCAGAAACATAACCGCCCCGCTTACTCCGGTTGTCTTACAACGTACCACCCTGCATAGATTAGCCTCTAACCAGGCCAGAAGAGCTGATCCCCAACTATACTCAGCACATGTGTCAAAATCCTCCAGAAATGGCAGAGGCCAGAGTGGAATCTGATCACTGCTCTTATCTGAAAACACATGTGCAGCCAGTAATAATAGCATGGCAGCCCTAGACTGATATAGTAAACGCTCCTCACTAGGGTTGGGGGGTAATTCACCGAAGGTCTGTAACATCCAATCAAGTCTAACTGTCAGACAGTTTTGATCGACTTGATTGTCAGCCGGCCTAACACCCAACAAACTCTCCATCATAGCCAACCTGCTCGCCTTCGTGTCATTCCGCTCCGACCGGGTCACAGCAAGACCATCCACCCTCAGACCGAGCATAATCTCTACATCCTGTAAAGATATCCCCAACTCTCCCCCGACAAAATGGAACGTGTGCGACTCATCACGCCACCTATCAACTAAGGCTGTAATCAACCCTCGGTCTACGGTATAATTACCTATACTGTAAATACCGTAAAAACCAGCCCTAATGATATTATGAACTACCCTTTCAGGCGTCGGTATCTGCCAACTATAATTATAAACCCTAATCTTATTGGCATCTCCTCTACCCGCTTCTCTGCCAGCATCCCAAGTCTTATTAGAAATGTGACCGGTCTGTCGTAAAATACCCAACCTCCCTTTAATCTGTGGACCTGGGTCTGTCATCCTAACTATGATAACCAAATATAACTCAATTAATGATAACCAAAAAAATGATAACATAACCAATTAATGATAACCAATTAATGATAACCAAACAATGATAATTCAATGATAACCAAACAATGATAACTCAATTATAACCAATTAATGATAACCAAACACACATTTTTTCATAAACCAAACAATAATAATTAAATTTTTTAATGATAACCAAACACACATTTTTTCATAAACCAAACAATAATAATTAAATTTTTTAATGATAACCAAACACACATTTTTTCATAAACCAAACAATAATAATTAAATTTTTTAATGATAACCAAACACACATTTTTTCATAAACCAAACAATAATAATTCAATTTTTTAATGATAACCAAACACACATTTTTTCATAAAACCAAACAAATAATAATTAAATTTTTTAATGATAACCAAACACACATTTTTTCATAAACCAAACAATAATAATTAAATTTTTTAATGATAACCAAACACACATTTTTTCATAAACCAAACAATAATAATTCAATTTTTTAATGATAACCAAACACACATTTTTTCATAAACCAAACAATAATAATTCAATTTTTTAATCATAACCAAACACACATTTTTTCATAAACCAAACAATAATAATTAAATTTTTTAATGATAACCAAACACACATTTTTTCATAAACCAAACAATAATAATTAAATTTTTTAATGATAACCAAACACACATTTTTTCATAAACCAAACAATAATAATTCAATTTTTTAATCATAACCAAACACACATTTTTTCATAAACCAAACAATAATAATTCAATTTTTTAATCATAACCAAACACATTCTCAACAATTCAAATTAACCAAACAAAATAAAAAAACATGCAAAAATGGGACAAATATCAACAATTATTAAAATTTCTATAATTAATATAAACAAACAACAAACAATTATATATAGCTAAGTGAATTATGGTTTTGCATATTTTATATATTTTTACCTATTTTACAAATTAAAATTACAAAAAATAAAAAAACATGCAAAAATGGGACAAATATCAACAATTATTAAAATTTCTATAATTAATATAAACAAACAACAAACAATGATATATAGCTAAGTGAATTATGGATTTGCATATTTTATATATTTTTTCCTTTTTTACAAATTTAAATTACACAAAAAACATAATAAATTAGAGAATAAAAGATATACCCTTGAATTATGGATAAGTTTGATTGATGATTTGGGGTTTTTTGTTAATAAAGTTGATAGTTAATGTGGTTGATTGATTTGGGTGATTTTTTGGGTTGAAAATTGGGGGTTTTTGAGAGAAAGAGAGAGAATGTAGTATAAAAAATGTTTTTTTTTTAAAAAAAACGTAAGTTTCTGTTTTTCAGGGACCTGCTGTGTAATTTTGGCGCAGGGACTGACTGTGTAATTCTGAAAAGCAGGGACTGACTGTGTAATTTTCAAAAAAATTACACAGACCGTAGATATAATCTACGGTCTGGATCATTTAATCTAAACCGTAGATTTAATCTACGGTTTGGATTAAATGATCCAGACCGTAGATTATATCTACGGTCTGTGCGTTGATACAGAATTTCTGTAGTGCTTTAAGAGCACCTCTATAATTAACCTTGTAATAATAATTTAATATTATGCCTATAAATTCAACATCATGAAATGATAACATACTAAGACTTATATTTGGAAAAACTTGGTCGAGATTCAAATGTGTATTTGTGTAATTTTTTTTTAACTAGCAAGAATACCAGGACTGATATAATAATAAAATTTATAATAACCATTAAGAAGCATATTGTCGACAGGATCACGTAAAATAGTAAAAATATAATTAAAAACTATTTTTTAATTTTTTTTGTCGATTTGGCTGTCGCCTTTATTTTCTTTTCTTTTGTGTTTTTGTTCTTAGTCTAGCATGCCTACAAGAAAAACCCAATAACAATAATAACAAAAGGTAAATATCAGATTTCGAACGAAAAAATATATATTTAGTACACCTAATTAATTAGTTAGACGTTAACAAAAAAGATACCAAACTATCATTATTAACAATATAAGTACCAAAATTCGTTGTTCTCAAAATCGTGTCACATGACTAAAGTAAAAGTTATTTACTATTTTTACCTCAATTATTCCCTTCAAATATAATTTAGTTGTATATTTCTACATTTTTATTTTTATTTTTATTTTTGGAGGGACAAAATAAGGGATGAAAGTAAAATAATGTTTCATTTGGCCGTGCGATGGCATGTTATATGATTTTGAGTTCGATTTGGTTGGAAATGCCTATTTGTGGAAAAAAAACATAGTTTATTACTTCAATTGTTATTGGTGATAGTTTGGTACATTTTCGTCAACGTCTGGTTGTTGAGTTTACTAAATATATTTTTTTCGATTTCAATGTAGATAAAATAGTTCAACGTACCGCAAATACCAATTTTTAATAACCGAGATATTTCAGAAACTAACTTTGCAAATAATTATGTGACTGCCCTCCAAACATGTTTTTTTCACGTAAGAAAATGTCGCAAGAGAACGACAACAGTTTCAGTAAATACACGGAAAGATACCTGAGATCGAGTCCGAGAAACACGGTTTTAAACTAGAATGTCTTTTTAGTTGGTTTTGCGGGTGTAATACGATCAAAAGACGTTAACGGATGAGTTGTCAATCCAGCGGCTCAGTCGTCTTGATTATGCAATTGTCTAGAACTTGATACTACCGTTTTAGCAATCAATACCGTTTTAAACATGCAGGGGTAGCTACTATTACGTCTACTTATTGGTTAAATTAATATCTTTCAGTAAACAATAATAGAGACCATTTTTTTTTTTACATTTACGTTACTTTTACCCGGATTCAGGTGAGCTAAGTATGCATTATATAAGTAGAGAAAACACGATTGTAATGTAAGATAACGGTAAATTTACACTAACATGATGCAAATCGGTGTTTTGTGCATAAACGGGTAAAATGCTTTCAATCTACTTATAAAAAACGTAATAGCTCTGTTTGTTTTATAATTCTGAATGACAGTGCAGTTATACATTCGAGGTTATTTTATCCCAATAAAAAACAACTCTATTTAATATGAATTTTCAAATATAACTATGTCTGACCGATCAGCTTGATCAACTGTCTGCTTCTGAAAAGTCTGCTTGCAAATTTGGGTTTCCTTGGACTCGTTGGGCTTGGACCAGGGAAAATGTATTTTAAGCTGCCTTTGACGTACTTTCTTCACTTTGACCTATATTGAACGTCAAATTCACCACATTTACTTGAAAAACACAAATAAACTCAAATTATTTTGAAAAACACAGAATTAACGTAAAACGCATAGATATGCATTAATTAGCTCTTAAACTTGTTTAAAATGTCAATTTTTATCCCATAGAATATAGTATCATTTTGCGGTCTAACACTATGCCATGAGAAAGGAAAATAGTTTTTAGCTATTCCATATAAAACAAAAATTACTGCAACAACGTATAAACATCACAAACGTATAAACATCACATGATAATCGAGTTTAAGACTTTCCGATACATTGTTGGAAAAAAAATCTAAGGAAAAATCTAAGGAAAAAGTAAGGAAGAAACAACAAATAATAATTTACTTGTATATGTAAAATAATTGTATACCAACTGCAAAGAATAACAATAGAAAAATGATACCGAATAGAAAAAGTTCAGGCAAGCTAGTTAACTGTTTAATTAACAGTTATTTTTTATGCTCCATTTGACTGCCACCTCTTAAGTTTCGTGACTGAATAACACCGAGTTACCAAGTTAACATGCCTATCCCATATGACTTGAAGAAAGCGGATGTTCAGTGGCGATCGAGCAGTTGCACTAAAAGAAAAAATTCATTTAGCATCAAATTTTTTTCGGTTATGTTGCTAAAGTGGTTGTGGCTAAATTTTAGCAACAGTTTAGCAACAAATAGCAACATAATTTGCTGCTAAACTGTTGCTAAAATTTAGCCACAATCACTTTAACAATATAACCGAAAAAAATTTATGATGTTAAATGAACTTTTTCTTCTAGTGTTGACGATACTATATTCTCACCTAAATGTATGCTTGTGTGTGTGTTTCATGAGTGTACACGCATGTGTTCACATATATTGTTTTATACATACATGCCATGAAACTTGAAAGTGATGACGGACCAATAGATTTATAGCAAAAGATCCAAGTGAAGTTGCATGTCATCAATGTTAAAATTTGTAACATGAAAATCTATTTGCATTCAAACTTATAAAAACAATAAGAGTTTTCCAATACTGTCCAAAAGGAATTCATTCCGTGAAAGTTTAAGAAATTCTTCTTACGTATGAGTGCATTAATACATCACACGGGAGTTAAAAGTACAAAAAAGATAAATAAAAATTCTGAAAATGTTCAAAAGTTCATTTCGCACAGTTGTTAATATCGGAAAAGAATGAACAAATCTAACAATTTAGGATTCCTTCTATTTAACATGATGGAAAAAATGGCTATATTGATTTAAGAGGTCATTGCACAATAATTTGGGACGGATAACAAAAATGAAAATGGGCGCATCACTAACAGGATCTATACTTCAAAGAAGATAGAACAACTAATTGTGAAAATGCCCAAAAAGTTCATTTTGAACAATGGGCCAAATCGCAAAAGAATGAGAAATATCCTTACACTTTTGGATTCTGTTTATTTAACAAAGCGAATGAGAAATGGCCACATTAAGTTGATAAGCCATTCAAATTCTCACGTTCAAGGAGTGCTTTAAGCTACCTACATGAAGAACATGTTGCCCCAAAGCAAGTTTTCGGTTCCCAAGCTCATCGGTCACACTCAAATCTTTACAAACATCTAATTTAAAACTAACATAGCCTTCACTCTGTGGCCCCAAATGAACTTTCTCGAAAGCCAGTAGGTGCTTCTGCGGGGACTTATGAGCCAAAGGTGGACTATTGAACAAGAACACTGTATGGCTTCCCCTTAGCTTCCCACCATTGGTCACTCTCAAATGTATATCAAAAGCCAAGTCCTTGCAATAATCGTCTAGTGTATCAACAGATTTGCACTTTGATGAGAGGCATTCGTGACCTTGCTCTAATGGGATTGAAACTAGCTTGGGTGCTTGGACCAAGTGATGGCTGAACTCTGAGTAGCTAAGACCGTCCCCGAACGTATAGATTGTGGGACCCGTGTAGAACCTGTAGGTTCGACCAGGGTAGCCAGTGGCTGGGTTTGGTCTCATGTTCATGTTTGTCATAGGTATCTTACTATACGATTGCGGGTACCAAGATATAGGTAGTCTTCCACCTGCAAAATTTAAGGTTGTTAAACAAGTAGTTCATTATAACTTGCATAGCAATTTAACAAGTTTTCTATAATAACAATAAATTAACTTAGGAATTTCAAGGTAGAACCATGAGTTTGGCTTAGAAATCACCTAGAATTTGAAATAAGTAGGGAGTTTCTTCCTTGTTTTTCAGAAACTCTTCTAGAACTAGTAAAGTTACCTTTTCAAGTTGACCAATTTATTTATTTTTTCCCATAACAGTCATAATTTCTGAATTTTAAGGCTTCGTCGTATCTGAATATGAAGATTCCGAATCACTGGTACAATTTATAATCAAGACCTTTCCCGTTTATGCGAATGATATCAGTAAGAATATAGGAAGAACAAACCAAACGTTGATAATTATAATTTCCTAAAAGCGGTTATAATAGCACTTCTATTCAGCCAATAATTTGGGTTGACAAATAAATTTTCTTTTACAAAATACTAATTAATTTTTTGTGTGTTAGTAAACGATTTTCCAAAATTTTGAAACCAGAGACTTACTAGGATTGTGTAGCCCGAAGATGACATCAGCAATGGCAGCCCCACCAGCTTCACCAGGGAACCCGACCCACAAAATGCTTGTTATCTTATCATTATCCTTTGCGAACTGCACATCCATCCCACCTCCGGACATTATGACTAGAATCACGGGCCCTTTGGCCGCGTTAGCTACTTGCGTTATCAACATCTGTTGCTGACCTGGCAGAGTGAGGTCGACTCTGTCGCGGCTCTCTGCTTCTATGGATAGGTCGGAACCCATAAATAGTATGGTGGCATCTGCTGCGGCTGCGATTTTTATGGCGTTTGTTACTTGGGCTGTGGCGCATGACACGTCAGCACATCCTGGGGTGTATGTGGTTGGGACTGAGACGGTGAGGCCTTGAAGAGGAGTCACGTATTTACAAGGAGTGCCTGCACAATTATTTAGTTTTTTTATTAGTCGGTTATTCAAATCTCAAACCTGTCGGCTGTCGTTATCCACCTTTCGCGTGCTTTATTTTTGAAGAGAAAAGGCAAGGAAGTGGAAATGAAGAAGAAACCACTGTTAGGATTTAGGAATAAGATGGAAAAGATTTTTCGCCAAACAGTACAGGAAAGGTTATGATGGTTATCCAAAGTTAGGTACAATATCCTGTACTATTTTTTGTTTGTCATACTTTGCATCTTTGGAGACTAAATTAAGCTACATTCTAGGAATCCAGTGATCATATATAGAAGTCCCTAAAACAAGAAAAGTTCAAGGTTATTACAACTTTTATATCATAATGTACTTCTGTTTCTTCCGGTAATTAATCAAGAGAACTGGAAATGAACGCCGATGATAAAGTTTTGAGTCAGTGACAGAATAAATATCACAAAATTATGTAGCGTTCTCGTTTTACATTAATATTATAGATAAGTAAATTGAAAAACATTTACTATACCTAATTTTAAATTAAGGATTTAATAATGGATTACGACGATTGAATACCTTTTTCTAAAACTTGAGGTTGAGCACCGTTAGTTAGTATAACATTACCTGGAATTTTCAGTTCCAGGAGAATGAAAAACTTCAAATACTGATCTGTGTTATAGTTTATCAGGTTATATACTTGAACACCTAGTTACTTCTTACTTCAGAATTTTATTGCAATTTGCCGATTTGAGAAACATTATTAAATCGAACCTTACCTTCATAGTTCCCGATCATTGTTTTTGTAACATTGGCATTAGGTCCTATCACTGCCAACGACTCAATTATCGTAGGCGAGAGAGGGAGAGACCCCAAAGAGTTCTTGAGGAGGACAATACCCTGCCTTGCAGCCTCACGTGCTAGCTCCTGATTTGCTGGTGTGCAGACGTCATTTGGCCCAAGCTTGCCATACAACTGCTTCCTTGGATCACCGTCGAAAAACCCTAGCCTCATCAGTGTCTTAAAATTGTTGGATATTGCAGTGTCGATCACCGACTCGTTTACTAGCCCAGCTCTCACCGCACCTTTTGTGAACTTTCCTAGGAACGAGCCGCAGTTGAGCTCCACTCCTGTGTGAAGTCGGTCACAGTTAGAGTTGCAGGTCCTTTTTTCTTATCAGAGAGTTGGTTTGGCTACACTTTAAGCAAATAAGTGTCTTTTATTTGATATGGAGTAAAATAGTTTAATGAGATTTCATACGTCTTTAACCTCTTCAGGTCTGAAAATCCAAAAATCTTGTCAATGAAATGCAGATTAACACGATTGGGTTTAACAGTGTTAAGAACGTCTAGTCTTTTCTGGGCAGACAACAAGGAAAAAGGTAAATGGTTAAGCTGGTCAACTACTGTATAGAAGCTTATTAGCAAAAAAAGGTGAAAAAGCAAGCTAAGCTTGACAAATGACAACTACAACTAAACAAGTCTAACATTAGAAAATTTGGGTCACCTGCCAACAAAGCATCGGCTGCAGCCTCCTCAGGTGTTTTGGTATAGTGTTGAGAATTAAAGTACACATCTATGGAATCACAGTCGGTGACTATATACCTGTATTAGCAAATAAGTTAGTTCTGTCATTCTTAACTCAAAAGGTCATGTGTATTATCTTCTTGTTTTTTCCGGTAAGTCATATGCATTATCTTCAATTCAGAGGGGAGACTTCCAAAATAAAAGAAACAGCAAATCAACTAATTTGTTGTTTTTCAACTGCCAAAGTGTAGCGATAATTTACTTGTTCATTAACTGGTAGCTTGATAGACAAATCCATGAACAAAACTTAGGTGAAGGGGTATCAAGCAAAAAGTGATTACATAACTTTTGTGTTTCTTTCTTATAAACAAACGCATTGAGAAACTTGTCCTAAGCTCATAAAGAACGGTACATAGCAAAAAAGATTGCTTAGTGCAGAAATTGAAGTATGCCACAAGTGAGGGTGACGAAAATAATGTTTTAGTAATATAATGCAGTCATTTGTTGATTAATCGAATTTTTCAAGCTAAATGATATCACAGTTCTGAACAGTTATCAATTACCCGTTGAGTTTCCATTCGCCTCTGATGACCCCTTTGAGAAGATCAGGATCAGCACAAGTTGGAATTCCGTTCACTTTGTTGTATGAGCACATCACACTTGCCACGTCGCCGTCCAGAACACAACTCTTGAATGGGGGTTGGAATGTGTCATCCATATCTTGTTTTGTCACCTAAATCTCAAAATAAATAAACACAAATAAACTACTTGAGTATATAATATATATATATACAACTCGGTCTCGAGCATCAAGAGAACTACTCAAATTCGTAGACTGATAAGGGAAAGTGGTTGTTATGTAAATAATCCACGGGTCGATATGTAAATAGTTCGTACATGATGTGCAGGTTGTTATTTCATTCATAATGCTCGAGTGCAAAAGGACCAAAATATGATAAATTCATAAGAAACATACCACGGCATCAAAATGATAACGGTCGACACCCTTCCAGTCATCAAGGTCATAGGCAGTGTAATGCTTGCAGCACGCTGCGACCTTGAGTTTGCTTTTGTCACCATCATCGCTTTGTTGCAAGCCTCTTACATAAGCAGCTCCGTATTTGCTTGTGAGCAACGGGTCTTCACCAGGAGTCTCTTGCGTCCTTCCCCATCTTGGGTCCCTCACGATGTTAATATTGGGCGACCAAAATGTTAGTCCGGCTAAACCAACATTGTGCATAGCTCTGGCTTCGGTTGATACCACCTGCATTTGGAATTTAATACCATAAAGAGATGTCCAATCTTTCCTCCAAACCATACTTACTCAAACCTCGTTATGTTTCTAGAAATCGAGCATCATATTGCATAACGTTTAAAACCGTAATCAAGCCCTCAAATTCATCAAATTTTGTACATATTTTATTACTTGTACGAAAATGTTAAGAAAAAAATTACATATTATCGTAACCGAACCGAAAACTTATTCATTTAGACATGAGTCAAATTAAGCATAATGAAGTCCAGAGGTATATTGGGCATTTGGGCATGTGCAATAACAAATTATCTTTACAACTATACATTAGGTGTCTTTTTCTTTTTCAAATCTTATTATTAAAGATCATCACATGCTCTTAAACCTACCTCTTCATCCTTCATCAGATTTGAATCATTACACCTTTTAATCGAGAGTGGTTTAGCCCTAGTGGCTTTAACATAGACGTTTTCACATAATTTAGAGAGGACATATTTTGATAATCTTTTTATTTTCTCAACACCCGTAGTATTAGTGTTGAAATTTGAAAGAGAGGTACTAGATGATGAAACAAGCATTTCACGAATCTATGTTTTTTGAAAATTCTGTCTTTCATCTAGTATTTTACCAAAAATCTTTTCATTATAACAGTTTGGTGCTATAAATATTAAAAATCCTCATTAGATATTCGAGCCCGGCCATCCAAGTAATTTTGATTCCGTCGCTTAGTATCTGATCACACCCCTAGTAATTGTTCTCCCCCTCGTCTATGATGAGTTCACAATTTATATAAATATAACAAGTTCATGAAAACTTAATAAATTTAATTAAAATTGCACTTGAGATAAGATCACAAACCACCACAGCACAAGCCACAAAAGGACTGCATTTCTGATAAGATCCGAAAACATCACAGCACAAGCCAAAAGGGATATGAGTATTATTAAATAAGGGTCCACTCAGTCACCCACCACATTCCAAAAGCACTACACATTTTATCGTAACTCCAACGTTATCCCCCACAAAAGTAAAACATTCTATCTAAAGTAAAAACAAAATCGGAATTATTTTAACACAACATTTTTCCTTTATCCACTCTGTACCCATCAATGCAGTTTTCGTCACTTCGTGCCATGTTATTATGGACATTTTGGGTTTGTGTGACCACCAATAAAAAAATATATTTTGAATTTTTACTTTTAGCTACTCCATATATTTATGTTCGATGGTTGAGGTACAGTTAGGGACGGCAGAATTCTGGGTTTTGACCCGACCCGATCCGACCCGGTACGGGTTGGATAAAAGTGTAGGATTATTTGGGTTGGGTTGGATTTGGTTACTTTGCACTTTTATGCAACTTTTGTGCAAATTAGAAATAAGTTCATATTTCTTATAGGTACAACTTTTTAATTATTTATTTTATTTACCAAAACGCCATACACATATTTCATAAAAAATGGAAAAAAAAAACACATAAAATTATATAAAATACAAAAAATCACAAAAAATGAAAAAAAAAATAAAAAAAATCACAAAATATTATAAAAAATAAAAAATAAAAAAAATCATATAAAATTATAAAAAATGAAAAAATTCACAAAAATTCACAAAAAATGAAAAAAAAGAAAAAAAATCACAAAATTTTAAAAAAATTACAAAAAAAATAAAAAACTATTTTTTTTTGTTTGTAGAAAGATAAAATATATATATTATATTTTGGTTTGTATGACAATTTAGTAAATAAACTAAATAATTAAAAAGTGGTACTTATGAGGAATGTGAACTTATAAAGATATCTATGAGGAATATAAGTTGCTATGAAAAAATTGGCTTATTAAAAAAATTACGGGTCAAACGGGTCGGGTATAAACGGATCGGGTCGGGTTATGTGCGAATTGAACGGCGGGTCGGGTTTCGAGAAACCCGGCCCAATTACCATCTCTAGGTACAGTGACAGAAAATATACTTATTTAAGTCATTACATGTTGGCCGTTGGTAAAAATTAAAGAAATACGTCGATAGCTGTGTATAATTTTAAGTGTTTTGATTTATGTTTTATTTTAAGGAATAATTAACAAAACATATTACGTTTTAAACTAAATTAATAAAAATATACTAATTTTTAAACTAAATTAACAAAAACATAACCAAATAATTTTAAACATACTCGTATGTAAACCATTACTTTTTTGTTTTTTTTTCTTCAACCCTCACATTGTCTATCTCTCTCTAAAAAAATACACAGTAGATTTCCTCTTCTTCCATCCGTTTCTCTCTCTCTATACAGACATTTATATATCTCTTTACTCTATACAAACATACACGTATATACATATATTGAGCCCGAAGAGGCTCTATCGAGCTCCTCGATTCGGTGGAACTTCAATTTTATCTCCAAACAAGAGCCTGACCTAGTCGAATCCGATAATAAGACGATTAAATTGATTAAGGAGGAGACGATTATCGAAAAGGAGGATGATTACAACACGTTCGATATCGAGGAGAACGGCGACGGTTTGGGAACGAGGACGGAGGAGTTTGTTGTAATTTTTTTTTTTGGATTTGTTAGTGTTAAAAGAACTAGTGTAGCTGTAACTTTGTTCTTATGATATTATTAACATGGATGAATAAAAAGAACTTTGTTTAATTATTGATGAAAAGATGATTCTTTTTTAAGTTTTTTTTGTTATGAAGATTGGGTTTAAGAGTTATGGGTATCATTCCTATCATTTTTTCATACAATGTCAAAAGTTATAACATTGTGAATTAAGATATAAAGTTTTAAAATTACGTTATAAAATTTTAAAATTATGGTATGAAATTTTAAAATAAAAGTATGAAATTTTATAATTAGGATATGAACTCCTTTTTAGATAGTGTATGGAGATTTCTAATTTGATTGTGATTCAGAACATTTAGTGTATAAACTTTTAAAAATAGGGTATTATGTTTTATAATTAACATATGAACATTTTGTGAGTGTTTAGTCCTTTTTAGAGAGAGAGAGAGATGTGATTAGCGTGTTAGAAATATGTGCGATTATCGTGTGTTAGAGATAGATGTGCGATTAGAGAGAGAGAGTTACGGTTAGAGAGAGATGTTAGATTAGATAGAGAGCTTAGATTATGATCTGATTAGAATTAGAAAAATAATAAGTATATATATATGTATATTTTTGATAATTTAAATTATTATGCTATGTATTTATTAATATAATAAGTGTATAATATGTTTATATTAATTACCCCTTATTTTAATATTTATTTTTTATTTCCAAAAATAGTTGGTCAATTTCAACCGAAATAAAATATACTTTCAAAGATAACAAAATGCATTCAAGACGTCATTATCATACTAAGCAAATCAACAGCAAGCAAAATCCATAGACTGACTGGAAACAAGATTGGTTAAGAAAGGCCGGGTGATGGCGACGTGTGTGTGTGAACAAATAATCAGCTTAAATGTTGTTTTCAATAGGACATTTTACGAATCAAACGAAATTAAAAAATATGCTTCGATAGAGGGGGTTACGTATATGGATTTGCCTTAACACTTTTGATAAGTTCTAGAATCAGAATAACTATACCTACCCTATACTCCATATGTATGGTGGTGGGTGAAAATAAAGAATTAGAGATCATTTGGCTTATGTTACGTATACTATTATTAGCAAATATGTTTAAAGCTCTAGATTTCTTTATTTTAGGACTAAAATGCTAAAGAATGCCCTTGAATCGATTTTTTGGAAGAATAAGGGCTTCGGTTTATGAGTACACAAAAGCATCCGTAGTAAATTTTTGTTTATGTATCAATAAACACGCAGAAACGAACAATGTATCCGCAACATCCCAAACCATAAAGCCATGAGTTGCAGAAAAAATTCACATCTACCTTAAGTTTTAAACAAAATTTATCCTGAATCCAAATAATTATAGTGACAGTGAGTTAGTGACTCAAAGATTAAAAACTTCAAAATAATTATCCTGCGTTAGTGACCCAAAGATAAATTGGATTCAGGATGTGAAGTTTTTAAAAAAATCCAAAAAACAAAATTTAAGGTAGATGTGAAGTTTTTTTTAAAAAAAAAACAGAAAAGATTAAAAAAAGGCAAAATCCTGAAAAAACACGAATAAAAATTTAAAAATCTAAAAAATTTTCAAAAAATCTAAAATAAAAAAAAAAACCAAAAACTCAAAAAAAACAAAAAATAGTCCGAGTCTTTTAAAAACGGTCTGAGTAATTTTAAAAATAGTTCGGGTAATTTTAAAAACAGACTGAGTTATTTTAAGTCATTTTAAAAACAGTCTGAGCCGTTTTAAGTGATTTTAAAAATAGTCTGAGTCGTTTTTAGTGATTTGAAAAACAGTCTGAATCGTTTTAAGTTATTTTAAAAACAGTCTGAGTAATTTTAAAAACAGTTCGGGTAATTTTAAAAACAGACTGACTTGTTTTAAGTGATTTTAAAAATAATCTGTCGTTTTAAGTGATTTTAAAAACAGTCTGAGTCATTTTAAGTGATTTTAAAAACAGTCCGAGTCATTTTAAGTGATTTTAAAAACAGTCTGAATCGTTTTAAATCATTTTAAAAATAGTCTGAGTCATTTTAAGTCATTTTAAGTAATTTTAAAATCAGTCTGACTAGTTTTAAAAACAATCTGAGTCATTTTAAAAACAGCCTTAGTTGTTTTAAATTATTTTAAAAATAGTTTGAGTCGTTTTAAGTGATTTTAAAAACAATCCGAGTCGTTTTAAGTGATTTTAAAAATAGTCTAAGTCGTTTTAAGTCATTTAAAAAATAATCCGAGTCGTTTTAAGTCATTTTAAAAATAGTCCGAGTCGTTTTAACTCATTTTAAAAATAGTCTAAGTCATTTTAAAAATAGTCTAAGTCGTGTTAAGTCATTTTAGAAACAGTCTGAGTCGTTTCAAGTCATTTTCAAAACTGTCTGAGTCGTTTTAAAAACAGTCTGAGTTATTTTGAGTCATTTTATAAATAGTCTGAGTCATTTTGAGCCATTTTAAAAACAGTCTGAGTTCTTTTAAGTAATTTTAATAACAATATGAGTCATTTAAAAAATAGTCCGAGTCATTTTTAAGTCATTTGGAAACAGTCTGAGTCATATTAAGTAATTTAAAAAATAGTCCGAGTCATTTTAAAAAACGGTTCGAGTAATTTTAAAAATAGTCTGAGTCATTTTTAACTTATTTGAAGTCAGTTGAAAACAATTACAAGTTATTTTAAAGTTTTAAACATTTTTTGCACTTTCCGGCTTTTTTCGACTTTTTTTGAACGTTTTTTCATTCTTTGTGATTTTGGATTTTTTGAAATTTTCTTTTGAACGTTTTTTTTTTGTTGTGATTTTGGATTTTCTTGGTGTTTTTGTATTTTTTTATTTTTTTTGGGTTTTTTCCGGTTCCCGACTTTTTTTGAACTGTTTTTAATTTATTTTTTTTGTGATTTTGGATTTTTCTTACTATTTTTCGGGTTTCCGAATTTTTTGAAAGTTTTTTTTGAAGGTTTTTTGGTATTTTCTGTTTTTTTTTTCTTCTGAATTTTTCTTATTTTTACCAATTGTGGGCCTTTTATATTTAATGAGTAATAGAGAAATAATTAATTAGTTTTAGCAATAATTGACCAATGTTTAATTAAATTTTATAGGGTGACTAATTTTTAAATAGTTTTGTTTTCATGAACAATACTTAACCGTCTCATATAACTATTCATTTAAGGGATTCGAGCCGTGGAACCAATCTTTTACAAAAATGCAATGGAATATGTCTACATTAGCTGTAAAGTGGCCCTACCCGTCTCTCTAAGACGACACGCAGAGCTGAAGTTTTAATACGGTTTTGCCATTTATATGTAGAAATAGATAGTATATTACTTTTTCAAATGAAATGACGTTCAGAGATCCTAATTATTGGTGATTCCATTATTAATAATTAGACCAGAACATTAATAATCCAACTTACAAGCTAAGTAATACACTATTATTATCTTTTGGGTACAAAATGACGTATATTCATTAAAAAATTATTAATACCAAAGCTAGCTATGAGCCTGCGTGTTGGTCCCAAAGCTATCTACTGTTTTCTATCTCCAAGGCTTCAACATACTAAAAAAATAATGCAATTATAAAATAGAGGGTATTTTTTCCGTTTAGTGTCATTCGCATATAGTCCTTAATTATACTCCCAGGAGATTTGGAATTGAGAAGTCTATTATTTTTGGTGGTAAAACCTCGAATTTTCATGGTGACTTGACGACACGTTCAGGCCAGAATAAGCACAACCTGACTATTGTCCATTAAACATTTTCTCCACTTAAATCCTGATATGATTAGTGGGAGATTTAAACTCTCTGGTAGATGAAATGAATATCAACTTGATTAACGGTCACAGTTTTACAGTACTTCATGAACAAGACAACGTTATTTTTTTCTTTTTTATAGTTTACTAGAAAATTTTATCTGGAAATCTTGGGATATTTTATCTGTGTATAGAGGTTAATATGTTGATTCTTTTATAAGTTGACAACAGTTGATATATTACGTTTTACAAAAACAAACCACGTGGTAGAGAAATCTACGAATACATTTTCTCATATAGAATAACAAAGTTTTTATTTTATTTTATAAATCTTATTAAAGAGGATCAAATGATTGCACAACTACTCTATTTAACAAGATTCGAACCCCGCAACTCCTATTTAAAAAGAGAATTTGTGATACTTGTGTTCTACTTAAGTGAAAATATATGATCAAAATTTTGAATAACATGAAGTCCTTTAGGATCAGTTTAAGTAAAGGCTGTAATGCGAAGTTGTTATTTTTTTATAATCTGTAATGCGAAATTGTTGATATAGAAAGGCCGTTACGCAATTGTAAAGCTACACTGCTACACACATTCATGAAATTTTATGTTAATTACTGACGACAATGCGATATCCTCTCTATATTTTAGAGATTGTGGAAGGCGTGGGCCAACATTCATATTCTGATCCGGAAATAAAGATAAGTTAAAGACACCAGTACAATTCTTTTGGTCATTACAGAATTCATATCCATGCCTCGTTTTCATTGTTAAACACGTACTTCTGCTTATCTATATAATTAAACAAATATCTTTAATTTAAAAATTAAAACCTAATAAGTTCTCAATAGAAAAAGGACATATCATGCTTGTTTGTGCTGTTGTGCACGTTGAATGATGTTTAAGCTATGCCATTGTATTCCGTAAGAGTAGCAGGGCACCAAAAGGAATAATAAAAACAATAATTAATGCATTCAATTTGATACAAACATACCTTACCAATGGCTTCAAAGAGTGTTACATTAAACGAGGCGGCCGTGAGGATAACCTGTGGGAAACTCGTAGCGCCAGGAACTAAGCTGGAAAAATGTGTACCGGGTCCTACGTACGATACGCCATGTAATGCCTCCGACCACCACTCGTATTTCGGTATTCCAAGCCTGCCCACACTCCCTGCTGCATTCACCAAAAACCCGATTTTCTCATCCAACGTCAGCCTCTTCACCAGGTCCGTAACCCTTTCTCCCACCTCCACTGTCGGATCACAGAACGAGAAGCTCTTAAGGGCGGGATTACCTGCCACGTCACATGCAAAAACCGGTGTGTTCTGCCCTGAAACTATGGAAAATTGGTGGATAAGCAGTGTAAAACAAAGAAAAACCGAGTATTTGCTCAGTGTCTTTCCCGTGGTTTGTGAAGTACATGACCGCGTTTTAGACATTGTTGGAGGTAGGCTTGTGATGAATTGAGGTCACGAGAGGAGAGGTTTTTATAGACAAGTTGTTTTGTATAGAGAGGAGGCTGTTAAACACATGTTGTTTTGTAGTAGTCCGTGAAAGAGGGTTTAATGTGAGATTGACTAGATAGCCATTAAAAAATCTTAACTTTCCTTATTTCCTTTTTTAATTTGAATAAGTAAGGAAAGAAATAACTTACTATATTTTTTCTAATAATACCAATATGGAATGATTTTTGTACGGGCTGGGAAAAATTCACGATACCTGACCCGATCCCTCTATCCGTCCCAATCCTGTCCCGAACTATTTCTGACCCGACTCCGTCGGGTACTCTCCCGACCCGATCACTCTCGGGATTGGGATTGGCTTTGTTTTTTAATATCGTTGATTTGGCTCCCAAACAAACAGTATAATTTTATTTTATCACTAAGCAGCCTCAAAACTAAATTTCTGATGTAAATTATTCACCAAAGCTACTGGCTTGTTGCAATCTGTGAAAGGGAACAATGAGCAAAATGTTTGGGCATGAACATGTTTTATGTTTTAGTACTGTTGTATCTTTTGTTCCGAGTCTTATTTTCATCAAGGATATAACACCTGATGCAGTTGGAAACGTGGAAGTTGTTCCACGAAAAATTCGACATAATAGGGGTCTGGGAAAGGTTTTAGATTTATGTAGTCTAGAAATGCATTTGTAATTTATACTTCTACTTCTACTGATATTGTGTTTGTTTAAAGTTTTCGTGGTAAACAATTATTGTTTCGTAGTATTTGGTTGTGAGAAGTCAACAATTAATATACAGTTCATCTATTGTCAATAAAAAAAATAAAATATTAGAGATGGAAAAGAAAAGAACAATCTGTTACAAAAAATAAATAAATAACATACCATGTAGCTATGTACACAGGGGTGGCGGGTTGTTTCAGTGATATAAAATCTGCTGCTTCAAATTTTTTCTTATGCATTTTATAGTTAGCTATCAACACTTTTATCTTATCCATTTTAAGTAAAAATATTTCGGGATTAGTCCATCCCGACCTATCGGTTACCCGAACTATCAGGTATCCAAAATGTCGGGTATCCAAAATTTGGGGTTCGGGAAGCGGGAGTAAAAATTGCTTCCCGATTCTTATCAGGTCGGGATTCGGGTTGTTAGATTTCAGGTCGGGTCCCGACTGAACCCACACTATGTACAACTACAAGTCCGTGAAGTATTTTGTATTTTTGACTAGAGTTGGGTGACAACTTCAAATAAGTGAGGTTTTTGTTTGGGAGCTATCTTTCAGAACAGAACAATGAAGGCAACATATAATACAGTTGATACACTTGTATGCAAGTGGATAACTGTGTATGTTTATGTGCATGACTCTGTGTGGTTAGAGTATTAAGTATGTATGATAATTTTACGGGTTTCAATCTGATCTGATTCAATCCGAATCGAGAATAAAGTTTTACTTTTACCCATTTGATCCGTTTTAATTTTTTTTTTCCTTTTAAAAAATAAATCTTATAAATGTCAAAGATTTCAAATAAAATTTGTTAGTTAAATTAAAAAATCATTTGATTTACAATTATAATATAAAAATAATATAAAAGAGAGAGTTTAATATATATATGAGAGAGAGGAGAGAGAGTCTTAAGTTGCACTTTTTAAAGCGGCACTTTTACACATTTAAACCCGACCCGACCCGAATAAAATTACCCTTTTACCCGACCCGTGGCGGATCGGATCGGATTGAAACCCACGAAATTGGCATGCCTACCTATGAGTGAGGTTAATTTTATGAGTACTATTGACAGTTTGGTACTCCATCCGTTTCCATTTAATTGTCCACTACGAAACAAACTACGTGCAATTTTGACCGACTTATAACTTGTATCAAAATTGTCGAAATGAATTTTTTTAAAATACAATCATAAAATTTAACATTTGAACTATATAATCAACTTTTGAAAATTTTCATTCCGACAATTTTGATGCAAGTTTTTAACCGGTCAAAATTGCACGTAGTTTTGTAATGAACAATTAAATAGGAACGGATGGAGTATTTGTTTTATCTTTCTTTTTAAATAATAATCATTGAGGTTGAGTTGAACACAAAAGAAAGTTGTCAAAAGTATCCATAAGAGTAGGGGGTACACGGTTTGGTTTAGTTCTCTTTTTAGTAAAATGCGAATGAAAGCATTCAAAAAAAATCGGTTCGGTTCGATTCGGTTTTAACCCAAAAAAATCACAGAATCGAACCAAACCGAACCTATCATAATCGGTTTGGTTTGGTTTGGTTCGGTTTGAATTTTAACAAATAAGAAACACAATATTCAAAATTACACTAATTTCATAAACTTTTTCCTTGTATTTCATTTACAATTTTAAAGTAAAAGTCGAATAACAAGTAAATTTGTAAATGATTTAACAAAATATATTATAATAACTAATAACTATAAATAGTAAGTAAACATCATATATAAACTTACTGATGTATATATATAAATAATTATATTATTTTATATATAATAAAAATGTTCGGTTCGGTTTGAAAACCACTGAAACTGCAAACTGAACCGATTAAATCAGTTTATCAAATTTCAAACCAAAACAAACCAATTACTAATCGGTTTGGTTCGATCGGTTTGGTTCGGTTTATGTATACCTCTACATAAGAGGCTTCTCATGACACTGTTTAAATTATCAAGAAGATAAAAAGATACTCCCTCCGTCTCACTTTATAAGTTTTATGCGAAATCACGTGAATTTTAACCAATTTTAAACATGTAACTAAATTGCGAAAACGAAAAATTTCAAAATTTCTATACATAGTTCAGATATTAAATTATATGATAGAATTTAAAAAAATATTATTTCGATAATTTAGATATGAGTTATTTGACGGTTAAAATTATACGTTATTTCGTATAAAACTTATAATGTGATACGGAAGAAGTATTAAAAGATAGACCGCATAGTAATAGTATAGCATTAGTAATAGTATAGCAACAAAATCCGTTTATTACTCCGTTGCAATTCTGTTACTTAAATATAACGAACTGGCTCAAGCAAAAAAAAAAATTGATGGTACTGTATTAAGATAACTTCTTGTGATGAATCTCCAACAACACTATTTTCTAGTTCTATTTAACTATTTCATCTAAATAATATTTTGATTTTGGATTATGATTATCAGAAAAAATTTGAACTTTGCATCGCATCACTTCGATCTTCATCTACTCCGCTTCAATATAACTCCTTTAAACCCCAAGTTTCGTTTTACCTTTTCCATGAAATAAAAAGAATTGTGAAGAAAGATGCAAAAACTTGTCAAAAATCTGCAAGAATCCACACAAGCTCTCAAATGGAATCTAAAAATGATCTCTCAGTGATAACTATTCTTTTTTGTAGAAATATTAAGCCATTAATGGGTTTGTTTTTATGCAGGGGCGGAGGAAGTGTAAGGTCGATGGGAGTAGGTGCCCCCGCTGTATTTTAAATATTAGCATACATGTAAAATAGTAATTTAAATGTTATATATAGCTTAGTGGTTAAGGGTTGTATACAAAATAATTATGTTAGCTTTTGGTAGTCCGTTCCAATCTCCTTAGCAAAAAAATTATCACTTTTTGGCTAAAAGTGTAATTTTTTGTCTTCCAAGAGATCATAACATTGCAACTTTTTTTTTATAAAAATTACTTTAATAAGACCATTTTTTGTTGTTTTATATTTTGAAAATAAAAATGAATTTTCTAAAACTCTTGTATAGTTTCTCAAAGAAATTCCAAAAAACACTGAAATTTAAAACCATTAGTCTTCTAGTTCATTAATTATAATAAACATAAATAAATTATATGGTCTGAATTTATTAAAATACAATTGGAAAAAAACAGTCATATGTTGAACAATATAAACAATCAATGTAGGTTATTGAAAATCGCGAAACATCATTTGCAAAATGCTTTTCATACTTAAAAAATAAGATATATATTCATTATCTTATATCCCCGCTCGACATAAATTCTAAATGAGCCCCTATTTTTATGTATATGAGTGATGGATACCCGTGACAACCCACCTAGTTCGACCAACCGCTTTGAGAAAGTAGGATCGATTTGATCATATTTATATAGTTTATTATTAGATTTATTTAATTTGAGTTATTTTTTAATCGTAATTATTTTCTTTAATTGTGTGGTCACCTATTTGCGAAGTCGCCTTTACGGATTTATAAGATTTGATTTATATCTCACATTTCATTAGTCAAAATACTAATGAAAGAGCGAAAGAGCCTTTCATCCTTCATCAGAAGGTAACCTTAGTTAGCGTTCTTGGTATGCTGACCTATGCTTTGTGGTGGTGGTGTGTAGTTAAACAATTGTGATGGTGGTCGTTTCCATCGATTGGTATTCAGAATATTCGATCCAAAAGGAGATGATTTTTTTTTCCATTTATAAGAGATGAAACTTGAAAAACGATTTTCATTATAGAGAGTTTGAGATTATAAATTATCGATGTCATATGGATAAAGTAATCACAAAGATGATGATCTCAGATCGTCAATGAGAAATAAAAAAAGTGGTAAAAGCTCACTTCCCTCGTTTCTGTTGAATGCGCAAATGCCTCGAGGAACGTACATACAAGCCTATGGGTGACTCGACAGAGGAAATGATTTTGATTTTTTTGCCAACTCTCACCGTAGCAAATTTGGGCCATGCATGTCCATCTAAAGATCCTTTCTTTAAGGTCTTGAGAATTTTATATGTAAAATATTGGACCAATTTATACTTAAAGGAATGTTTTGATGAATAAAAAATTGAATTTAATTTAACTTAATAAAAACTCATTAGTCATACTAAATATTTAAAGTGAAGTGTTTTAGATAAATAAGTACGAAAAACGAAAATGAAATGAACGAGGAAAAACTAAGGCACTATTTGGATTTTTGGTACAACATTGGAATTAACCAATTAATCATGAATTAACCAATTAACTTATGAAACCGGTTGAAACAAAGTTAACCGGTTAAGTGCTGAAATATGGAAAGTAGAATCTTTCTCGACTCCAATTTTTGAAGCTATGAAAACAATTTAAAAATGATTCCAACCAAGTAAAGGACCGTTCATGGTTATTCTACTATATCAATACTTGATTTTTGGTAGAGTTCAAAAAGTTATAAATTCACGAAGATATTTGTCTTGCAAAATACCAACTTGATAAGTATGAACAAACACCATTAACCAGTTAATCACAGTCCATCCGGTTAAATATAAGACCAAGATTTTGAATTTCAAAATACAACGGCTATCTCACCTCCAAACCTATAAATAGAGCCCTACTGCATTTCAAAACATCACACCCAGAGCAAACAAGCTTCCACAACGTTGTTAAATTAAACGACATTAACGTTACTATCATTATAGCAACATGCGTCTAATGTCTAACATTCGTAAATGTTAAACAATATATGTTTGTTTTTGGGTTTCCTTTTTCTAATCCTCTTTATGTTTTCTTTGGTTTACTCTTCACAGAAGTTGATGGAATTGCAAGTTAGAGCATGCTCTGAATCTTTCATATGACTTTGCGTCACTAGGAAAACTCATCATGGAAATTGAATAACTGAAGTCAACAGTACATGTTGCATGGTCCAGTAGCCCACTCAATGTGACGAATACTAATAAGTATCTATTATTTATCGATTTATAGACAGTGAGACAGGAAAAAGTTGAAAGGAAACTGAAAACGTTGAAAAGAAGCAACTTAAACAAAAATCTTCATAAAAGCTTTTGACAGATTTGTTCTGGCCCTTGCATTGTAGGCACACGACATGATCACATGAACAGTTGTAATACGACATGCTAAATTGGAATAATTTATTTAGCAAAGTTAAATTGATATATCATCTCATCTGATCCTTAACCAAAAAGCAGCCATAAGTATTGGTGGGTCTTTTTTTTGCAGTTTTATACATTAAATTAATCACTTCTTGCGATTTTGTGTCACGTTCAACGAACTTATCTAATTACACCCTATATAGTATCTTTCATCACTTCTTTATCCTGTCATTATTTTTTTGGATAGAGATAGTTAGTTTAGACAAATAGTAATACCCTTATTCAACTTGGTTAATTACGTGCCACATCACTACCACTTTGTTTTTGTAAAAAAAGAAAAGAAAATGTGTCTCTGGTTTTGATTAGAGACTTAAAGTCACGTATAACCTTTTTGGATTGTAATTTATGGAGTTATCTTTCTAACTATATTTGACGCTTAAATGACTAGATTAGAGTTCAACTCTTTCCCACATGGTCTGTAATTGGAATAATATAATTTGTTGGAAATTAGGCCTCATATCATCACTTATTATGTAGGGGAACTTGTTTACCTTGTTTGTAGATTATTGCTCACATCACATAGAGTATAAATTGTAGAGGTCTATAACTTGACGTAGATTAGAACTTGTGCTCTACACAAAATGTATTCAGAAAAAGCTAATCAGCTAGGAAATTAGACATTGACCTCTACGTATAATGTTTGTTTAAAATTTTGTTACAATTTATGTAAACTTGATGTAAATTAGGTTTCGACTTCCCATAGACTGTTTTAAGATTCCGTTATAGTGTGTTATAAATTTGTGTAAACTTTATGCAAATTAGTTTTTGACTTCACATAGAGTGTATTCTTAGTTAACAACTTGATCAAAATGAAGTAATTAATATCCTCAATATAAAAATAATTACATTTGGTTAATAATATTTCTTACTCTTCACACAGTGTATTGATAGTTTATAATTTTATGCAATTACAAATCGTCCTGTACATGGATATTTAAGAATTACGTTTTGACTGTTTATAATCTGATGTAAATTAGAACTCGTGCTCCACAAGACTAATAGATGTTTGATAACACTGCAATATTAGAAGAACTAACAAGAAATGAGGCTAGAAAGAGTGACAAACAAATGTAACAAATAACAAGTAAGAACATCGCAAGATACCAGCCATTAGGTTAGCCAATTACAAGGTTTCATTAAAAGGGATCACGTGTAGACTATTTAAAGAATTTCAGATAAATAACCCCAAAGAACAAATTACAAATAGTCGTCCTGAATGTTGGCAAACAAGAAGCAAGTTTTCAAAAAAAAAAAACTTGTTTTTTTTTTTTTTTTTTTTAATCTCCAAAAAAGAAGAAGCAAGTTTTCAATAATTTATCGAGAGAGGGTTTATTGGTTCACATTTAACATACATGACACAAGCAAGCGTCACTAATAATAAAAAATAAAAGAAGTTATATCGCAGACAGAATTAGTGACAGATTTTGCTTCTCAACGTTCTAATCGGGGACGGCATGGCGACGGATTTCAAAATTACAGATAGATACTCATTCCGTCCCAAATTGTTGGGGCTATACGAAATTACGTGTAATTTTGACCGATAAATAACTAATTTTTAAGATGTCGAAATCGAATTTTTCTAAAGTTAATCACATAGTTCAAATGTTAAACTATATGAACAAATTTCAAAATTTTATTTTTCAATAATTTAAGAACGATATATTTGTCGGTCAAAATTAGACGTACATATATAGAGCCTCAATATTTTGGGACGGATGAAGTATTATGATTTAGCGACAGATTTCTAACAGATTTGGTCGTTTCTGATTGGAATATTTTTTTGTAGTGTGTGTAGAAGATCACAATCTGGTGATCTGAGAACAACAAGTAATCGTAATACAATCAAAATTCAGCAATTTGCCATATATATAGATTAATATACAGAGAGACGCTGAAAAATATGATTTTATTAATATAAAAATGTTAAGTGCAAATGAGTATTCTCAGCACTTATATAGTACTCGAACAAAGTTTCAGTTTACATACAAATTGGTCCTTTAATTACAAAATATGACATCATTAATTATACAAAATAAGCAAGTTAAACTAGTATTGCTGTGAGTTTAATTAAGTATTTTAGTCCTTGCAAACAAACACATTAGTTCAGGATAAACATAAACAGCTCTATTATATTACAGTAAAACAGCTCTAGCTCCAGCTCTATGTTACAAACACATTAGTGGTTGCTTACTTTGCTAAGTAATTTCTATGTTACAAGTTTGTCACCTCCAGTTCTATTATATTACAGTAAAGCAACTCTAGCTCTTACTACCAACCATGTACATCATGAGATAACCAACCACATTGACATCGATTGTCATTTTATCAGAGAAAAGCTTCAATCCAATGTTTTGAAGATACTCTGTGTTAAAGCTCTTTAAAATTTGCTGATGTGTTTACCAAAACCTTTGGGAATTGTTCTTTTTCACGATTTAACTTCCAAGATGGGTGTTGTGAATATATACAAATATAAGTTCCACATTCTGATAGTTTTATGTAACAGATTAGAAACTTGTGGGTCTAAGTGTAGTTGTTAATAGTTTGATACTTTTTTCATTTGCATGTATACAAAGACTAGTTGTACACATGTGATTCGGTTAACCAGATACTAAAATGCCCCTATGGATGGCTCTATTTCTCTCTCTATATCATCATCTCCTATACACACATATTTACATTTATAGATACACTTCGATTTGTCACATTTTGTTGCTCTAAATCTGAATATTGCTCTAAATCTAAATCAGAGCTATCTTCGGATCCACCACCGGAGTCTGATGAGGTGGCGGTTGAAGAGGGACTCCGGTGAGTTGAGGTCGTGGTGGGGGAGGGTAGTGATCGGAAGAGGACATTGGAGAATCGAGGTCCATTATATGTATATGTGCATGTATGTATAGGTCTTAATCTAGGTCCATTAACATCTGTTTTGTTGATCTTTTGGAAGGTTATTTTTTATTGGTATTAATATAATTTTTCAGTCATCAAGTTTGTTAGGACCAGATTTCTGGTCTAAATATTGTTTATTGTCTATTGGTTTTCACTAAATAAATCCTAACTGTTGTTAAGAACTAAGACAGTATTAACAGGTTTCAAGTACCAGTTGCAACCTCAGTTACAACCTACTAAATCAGTAGTGACAGGTTTCAAGTACCAGTTGCAACCTCAGTTACAACCTACTAAGTCAGTAGTGACAGGTTTCAAGTACCAGTTGCAACCTCAGTTGCAACCACAGTTCCAACCTGCTGCTCAGCAGTATTCTGTCTAGTTCTGTAAAATCTGCATAGCTGTTATTTATTAATTATTAATTGTTCTACAGCATGCAGGATATATTCTCATCTGATCTTAAAAGATTAATATGCGTAAATTGAGAATATCAAAGTGGTAAGGAGAGATGTTTTCTAAAAAGATATAAAGAGATTACTTTATAAGGTTATGTTTCCTTTTAACATATATCTCTATTCTTATGATTGTCCTTATCACTTGTTTCAATCTTTGGTCCTTATCATATTCAGTAAAGATACGTTTAAAGATTGATTGTTATATGGAGTTGAATGTTTCATATGTTTATGAAAAGATATTATCTTTAAAAGATGTTATCTTTATATGTTTCCTTGAAAGGAAAAGATTAACTCCTACTTTCAAGCTTGTTGCTAAACAGGTATTAACCAATGATGATTGGAGTCAATCTATGCTGCGAGTGTCACGCAATACATGGGAAGATTGAAGCCAATCAATAGAGTCAAAAGCAATCAAAAGATATTGAAGATAGAAGATTGTTTTTACTTGTTTATATACTTAGTAACTTAAGCTTGTAAAAGGTGTGTGTTCTAAATTATAAAGAACCCATTCTTGAGAGAATACACGCGAGCTTTAAAAAGAAAACAATGGTGGGATGCCATTGATTTATAAGTGATAGTTATAGAGTATGAGCAATATAGAGATAGGCAGAAAAACCTAGAGAGAGTCTAAGTGTTTTTCGTTAAGACTTGAGTCTTATATTGCAAGCTTTTATAATATCATAATCTGGGTAAGTGCCCCGGAGACGTAGCCTAGTTAGGTGAACTCCGTTGTTAAATGTGCTTGTGATTTATTTTAAGTACATTTAACTTTTTACAGTTCTGTCCATTTAATACACTTGGTTCCAACTGTGGTTGCAACCTCACTTGTAACCTAACTGCAAAAACTGCAACTAGAACAGCGGATAGGAATTTCAAAGTTCCAATCAAACTGTATGAATCAATCAATCACTGTGAAATTCTATGTTGTCGGCTCATTTGTTTTTGAATTGAGGTGTTAGTGTTAGTGTTAAGTTTGACTTAGTTTAGTGTTGATTGGTTATATTTTACACTTGTTTGGCTATAGTTTTTAAATTAAAAGGTGACACTACTTTGGGGAAATATGTACTTTTATCGAACTACATGCTATTTTATGGAACTATATGCACTTTTATCGAACTATATGTATTTTACGGTCACTTATATGCACTTGAAAATGAACCTTATGCACTTTAAAATGAATCTTATGTACTTTAAACCTAATTATATGCACTTTCAATAAGCCATATGCACTTTAAACGCAACTATATGCAATTTAAAATGAACCTTATGCACTTAAAGTGCACTTTAAGTTGAATCATATGCACTTTCAAATTAAGCATATGCACTTTAAATTAAACTATATGCACTTTAAGCCTAACTATATACAATTTGGAAAAACCCATATGCACTCTAAACTCAATTATACGCATTTTAAACTCAATTATATGCACTTTATATTTAAACATGTGCAATTTTAATTGAACTATATGCACTTTAAACCTAACTATATGCATTTGTGACAAAACCATATGCACTCTAACTCAATTATATGCACTTTCAATTGAATCATATGCATTTTGAACACAACGTTACACACTTTAAATTTAACTTTATACACTTCAAACTCAACATTATGGACCTTTAATTTAACCTTATACACTTTAAATTTAACTTTATGCACTTTTTGTAATTTAAGTCAATTTTTGAAAAAAGGAATTTTTTTGAAAAGAAGTCCTTTTTTTTTTTGGAGAGAAGTCATTTTGTTTAAAAATAAGTCACTTTTTGGTAATTTTGTGATTTTTTTGTTATTTTATTTTTATTTTTTTAATCTTTTATATATATATATATTGATTTTTCTATTTTCCGACATCTTTTTGTTGATTTATTTTGAATTTTCATATATTTTCATGATTTTACATGTTATCATCTTCTTTTAATTTCCAAAACGTCATTCATTTTAACAACAAACATTATGATGGTATCCTAACATATTTTACAAAAAAATAATCTCCTTAGTTATAAGGCAAACCGAAAGAGAGGGAGGGGTGTAACCAACTTAAAACTTTTTCCCCTCTATTTGGATGAGGTAGAACTTAGCCAAAACAATCAACTATTATAAAATAGAATGCGAAAAAGTAAGTATTTGGAAGTAAACAAATGCACAGACACGAGAGATTCATACTTTTTCGTATTAATGTGATCCTAGCTCTGATTCTTCGAGTAAGTAAACGTTCGTCAAGTTCCCCTCTACTTTTTGTATTTTGTATGTTGCTGCCAATATATCCATGTAGGCAACACTTGGTATGAATCATGGTACATTATTGTGTAGTATGTGTCAAAACAACATCCTGTTGTTTGTGTCTGAATTCGCATATTAAAAAAGCGCATGGATGTATCATATCTCATTAGAAGCTTAATATTGTAGTATAGTATATATACCTTATAGTAATTACTGTGAAGTGACAAATTACGTACTCTTTCTAATGGCACTCAGGTTTATAGGACACAAATTATGAATAATTCTTTTACAAGTGTCATTGCTCCACTTTCTGCCTCTCCTAATTGATACCTTCCTATGCCATTCTTTCATAGCAATATGCTAAATATAAAATCGTATATTGTTCCCACTATTTTTCTATAATTAACTTCACATCCAAATTCATATCCTCAACCAATCAAACACTCCCTCCGACCATTCAAGGAAGGAACTATATAGTGACAGTTATGGGCTGCATCCCCCCATTTTGAAAAAAATTGATCAAAAAATAGATTTTTTCGATGTAATTTGATTAAAACCTTTAAATTTTAGCGTTTTAACCCCCCATTCCGTAAAATAACTTCATATAAGGTATAATTTTTTATTATATAGAAAATCGATCAGCCCCGCTCATTTATCATTCATAATTCTGCCACTACGACCTTTATTACAAAACAATTGGCTAATTTACTCCTTCATGGTATAATTTACAGTAATTATGTATTAGTGAATTAAAGGAGACATTGGTTGAATATAACTCATTGTTTTAAAAATCGTGATTTAAAGCGCTAAAAGCGCGATAAAGCATTTTGCGAAATGAAAATGCTTACGCTTTTTCCCTTTTTGGCTGATAAAGCGCTATTAGTGCGTTTTTTGTGCTTTTATCACGCTTTTTGTGATTTTTCAAAACTTATAGTTTTTTTTAATTTGACCAAAAAATTACGAAAAAAACACTGTTTTAGGGTTGTTAATTTTGTGAAAAATATAATTCCAAATAAATTTTACCACCTATGCTAGTGATACTTAATCACTCATTTTAAGGAACTAAAAGACTTAAATTCGTTTTTTTTTTTTTGCTATTTATAAAATATTTCAATTTTCTTTATATAGTAAATCATAAAATGATATATATTAAATATGTATATTATTTTAGATATTTCTAATATGTATATTTTTCTACTATTAAAATTTTACGCTTTACGATTCAAAGTTACGCTTTTAGTGTTTTTTGCGTATGTTACATAAAAAAATGTTTTAATCAACTTCGCATTTTTTAAAACATTGATATAACCAAGAAACCAGTAATTAATACAGAACTTTGTGGATAGTGGAGCTAGTACGGTGAGAGAGGAGTAGGCTAAGAGAATAGTGGTCATTCCTAAAAATGGTGATGAGAAAAGAGCTCGACACCTATACAAAGAAAATCAAAATGATGGAAACATCTTAAGCCCTAGCTCAAAGGGGTTTTTAATGTTTTAATTTGAAGTACGAAGCAGCTCAAGTAATTTAGTCTAAAATGCTAGATTCAATATGCGTATTTTGGCCTGATAATCTGCTCCAAACTCTTTTGGAATTTTGTGGTTTTGATGAGGGTTTAACTAATGTAAATCCTTTAGTTTTAGAATCATGTTTCATAGTTAGCATATTTAATGGTCATATACAGAGTAGGAAGATAGTAACTACAGTTTTGTTCTTCGATACAAAGGTAGTTTTTTTTTCCAAACAAACAGACTTTTATTCATAGAACCATTGTCGATTTCATGGGTCATGCCCCCATGATAGTGTAATCCGGCAAAAGTCCGGCAGAAATACATAAAAACAAAACCAGCAACACAAGCATGTGCTAGCAGGTCTAAACTGCTACATTTTAACAAAAATAAGAGACTGAAAACTTGATTAAACTCAAAAGCATCTTCATATTCTCATTACATCTTCAGCAGCAATGCACTACCTTAAACTTCATTTGAAACAACTTACTCCGTTATCACATCGTTTGCACTCTATGACCTCTGGTTTTTATAGTGTGTTTCTGCCATTTCAAATCCCAGTGTATGTTATCATTAGCTCCAAAATCTGAGTGAGTTCCATACTCATCCATAGAATAATCTTCATGATTAAGAACTAATGAAAAGTCTATATTGTAGTGCCCCATTAGATAATCTAATGTGTGATTATAGTGAACATATTCTTGTAGACCCGCATACACTTTCTGTTTGGGAATAGCCATTTCTGTATTTTCCTTAGCCTTTTCTTTCTTTCTTCTTCTCTTTTTAGCAGATTTAGTTAGCTTATTCTCACCTAGTTCTGTTTTTAATGTTGATTTAGAATCTTAGATAGCTCATTTTCCTTTGCTCCCAGCTCTTCTTTTCATATTTCAATTGAGTCCCTCTCATTTGGTTCATCATTTTCCTTATCTTTTGAAATACCCACTAAAGAGTCTTTGCTCATTTTAAACTCATTAGGCTTAAAGACCAAATCATCTGGAGATAGATTAGAGAGAGGAGAATTAGGCAGATTTTGAACTACTCTATCATCAATTTTTACTTTTGGATCAACTCTATCCAACTTCTAACTAGAGCTATTTTTTCCGTCATTCTCTTCATCAACACTCATAGTAGGATTGGTACTGCTAGTGTCCATGTTGTTAGTATCCTCCATGAGATTATCCCAACTACTGCAAGAATTTGTGACAATAGCACCCATATCCTTATTCTTGTTTTTCCCACCATGTTGAGAGATCTTGACTGTATCCTCATTTACCCCCACTTATTCTTCTAGTACCCACTTGTTGCCTAATTTCTTTAAAAACTGATTATCCTTTGAACAGTCACCTATTTTATTTTTTGAATTTGCTCTTTCAGTGATAATCTTAGCCTTATACACCCGATCATTTTGTTATATTCTTTGGCCATTCCATTTTCTCTCATTATAATTAGCTCTCTTTTTGATATTATCATCTTTGTCCTGATCTTTAACCTCTTGTTCATGAGTGTTTACTTTTTGGTAAGGTTTCTTACACTCAAAAGCATCATGACCCTGAAGTGAACACTTATCGCAGAACTTTGGTGAATTTTCATATTCAATCCTCTGCCAGAACCCACATCCATCATCTATGGAAGATCCAATCCAGACATTGTCTATCCTAGGCTTTAATAAGTCTATTTTCACACAAATACGTGCATACATGGGTCTAGCATGTGTTAATGTAGCAATGTCTGTATCTAGAAAGCTTCCTAGGAGTTGTGTGATTGCTTTAAGTTAGGAAAGAATGCAGAAATTAAGTGGTAGAAGAGGCATTTTCACCCAAACAGGAGCAATAGAAGATTCTGTATAAAGTGAGAAATCGCTCGTCCATTTAAAAAGTCTAAAAAGAGCCCCCTCCATTTCATGTGAGGTTCTAGTCCAAATCCTACTATAATTAGCTGAATTTAGGGCATTTATAAACACATGCCTATGATCAATTAATCCCACAATTGGCTTTTGGTGTAACCCCCAATTATTAGCTAGATGTTCCCTAATACTATCAATTTTGAGTCTCCCCTTGCTAAATTTTACAATCAATAACAATTGTAATAGAAATTCAGACCGCTGCAACTCTAATTGCGAAAAATAATAGCTACTTTCATAATTTGTAATATGGGTTACATCATAGTGTTTCGATTGATGAAATTTTGTGTTTTAATTATATATAAAAAGATGTTTAGCGGCAAAAGAGTGAGTTGAATGCAAATATAAGAGTAGATTCAAATTTGGAGCCGGAGCAAATTCAAATGAGGAGTAATCGGTTTAATTTAATTAACTTTGTTTCAATTTCCATTTAGTGTGTTGAACTCCAAGTTTTACTAATTAATATAATTAATTTTGCTCCAATTTTAATCTAGTGTGTTGATATTTGAGTTTTGCTAATTAATGTATTGGACTTTTTTTTTCTTTCCAATTTAATACAATTTCATTTCAATTTAAAAGTATTAAACCTATTAGAGGTGACATCGGGTCGGGACCCAACCCGAAAACCTCTAACCCGAATCCTGACCCGATAGGAGTCGGGAATCAATTTTCCTTCCCGATCCCGATCCCGACCCCGAAAAGATCGGGTCCCTATAATTCTGATAGCCGATACTTCGGATACCCGACAGGTCGGGATGGGATAATCCCGATAAATTTTATCAACACTAAAAAAAATACTGAAGAGTAAATAATTTTCCATTCAAAACTTAAACACATAAGTTATACTGTACTTCATTATTGGTGTCTTATTTGCTATTTTGCTCAGTTCTTAGTGTCTTACATCTTTTAGATTACGTATATGTATAACTTAATTAATTCTAATTAGACATGATTTCTTATTACTCCTAAAACTTTAGGAATCAAGACTCACCTAGTAATACTAGACAAGTTACAAAGAAAAATGAATATGCTTCGTAAACGAACAAAACTAATAAAGTAAGAGATTTTAATGAATTTTTCTTCTTCAGTTATTTATAAAAATAACCCATTACATTCCTTAACAAATTAAAAACAGACAGCACACATTCCAGGAACATATTTACGAAACAATAAGCCATGACCACAAAGTTTCAATCATCATAGGCCAGACAATAATAGTCATATTATCAGATTTTCATAGATTTTTGGTTAATATACTAATACTCAATCTACATATATGTGTATGTTTGTAAATTTAAACATTAAATAATTTGTCGGGTCGGCAGTGGCTATCGGACGGGTATCACATTTTACACCCGACCCCGAAAAAACTCAGGACGGGAAATACCGGACAAAGTCGGGACGTGATTGTGGTGGGAGGGAATTGGGTCAGGTATCGGAATTTTTTCCCACCCCTAATACCTATAACCAATATTAGGAAAAGTTAAAAGTCAATACGCTAAATCGGAATTTGAGCAAAGTTAATTACATTAATTGGGAAAACTTGAAGATTAGAATACTAAATCATAATTAGAGCAAATTTAATTACATTGATTAGAAAAAATTAAAGTTCAGTACATTATACCAGATTTGGGAACAAAAATAATTACATTAAATGTTATTAAACTTGGAATAATTGCAAGCGTGGGTTTTTTCCTACAAATATGAAGACATTAGCAGTAAAGAGGGAATCCATAGACGATCACATTTATCTTTCAGCAAATTTACATTTTAGTCATTTAACCTCAAGCGTTATGAGTAGTTTATCGCATCTGTAAAAGCAGCTTGAGGCAGTTAATTTTATCAAATTTTATCAATACGCTAAATCATAATAGAGCAAATTCAGTTTTTTTTTTTACCTATTTGATCAGTCACCCTTGATATAATCTTATAGAACTACTTAATTCAATCATTTTAGTGGACTGCATCCGTGTTCAAGATTAACGGTGGGTTTGAAAATTATTAGTCTGTAATTTACCTATTACTAATGGACTCATCAAGGGTATAAAGAAAGCACAGTAGAAATAAAAATTGATAAGTAGTAGGGCTCGATAAAAAGCATTGTAGCACGACTACTTCATAACTATTTTTTCCTGGAGTACGAAAGGTACGGTACACCATTTCAACTCTTGACTTTTCTTAAACTTTGATCGATGTACGACTCCGGTGCTTTTTCGGTGCGGTTGAGATTTGTTTTTTTCAAGAAAATCGTAGATTTTTATATTTTAGAAATTAATATTTTATAGTGTACAAGTATAATGAGAATAATCATATTTGGTTTACCCACTAAGTGATGAAAAAGTAAGAATAAAATATTTGAGCTCATTTTGATATAAAAATCAATACAATAATTAATCATACAAAAAATTGAAATAACATATAATAAACACGACTTCTCTGATCCTTTGATTTTGAGGACATAATTTTGACATTTTTTTCTTTATAAATTATACAGTTAACATAATTACCAAAAGAAGTGAGAAAATTATAGAAAAATAATTGATATATATGTCAATCATACCGTATATTAATTGCCCTTATGTTTTGGCTTAGGCTAGCCTGCTGGTCTGGCGTATGTTCCATGGCTAAAAGTTGTTCTTCAAAATTATGAAGACTATCTATATCCGAAGGAAGTTCGGATAGGGTAGCAATTTGTTTACCCTTATTAAGAGTAAGGCTTTGGTTAATAAGGTAATAATATCCGTATTATTATTCGAAACAGTAATATCAATACTTGGTTTCAAAATAGTAGGTTCTATAACCTTTTGACTTGTAATAGTTTTAGAAGTACTAGGTATACTAGGTATATCAATTTTATTGTGAACTATAAGAGCACTTTTTTCTTCAATACGGTCTAATTGAGAGCAAATAGTTTGCAAAGTCAAATTAGTAAAATTTAACTGTTTTTCCTGAGAAAATGCTACAGATTCAATGGTAACATCGCCTGCACGTAGTTTTAAATGTTCTGGAGGGGGATGAACAACAGAAATAATTTCCTCCTTGGCAGTTGTCCAATTTCTTTGAAATGTTTTTAAAACATTTAAGAAAGGACTATTTTATATGGTTGCCTGTGCAATAAACCATATAGGAAAAGAAACCAATTGTCTTAGGCAATCAATATGATTGTAAAATAGAGTTTTGTAATTCTGTTGTTCTTGTTTACTATATGTGGCAAAAAACCATTTACGGAAAGAGGTATATTTCTCTTGATTTAAATCCTTCACACAATCTTGTCTATCATATGTAAAAGGAATAGATAACATATTAATAGCAGAAATATTGTCAAACTCAGATAAAGTTTCTGGTTCATTTTTCTCTTCGTGATAAATAGCACGAGGAATACTTTGTTGAGTATTAGAAATACCATCAAAAACTAAATTAGAAGTTTTGAAAGATACTAAAGAAGGGTTTGGAATATAAAACCGGGCAGATTAACTTTGTTTAAAATAACTTTCGTAATCTGAAAAAGAACTTCTAGAAGCTAGTCTTTTTCCTTTATCAAATTTAACGAAAACATGTCCTTCTTTGCTTTGAATAATTTCTTCAATAATTTTATTATCTACAGGTTCAGCTGGGCTAGCTGACACCAAATTCCATTCTGTGGGAGGTTCAATATCTTCCCATTTAATAGTTTGAGGAGTCTGAACATCAGATTTTAATAAATTTGTTTCTATTAAAACAGTTTTTCCTTTGTATCAAATATTTTAGCCCGAGGACTAAGAGTAGTCATAGCTTTATAATAAACCCTATAAGTGATATTTAAGGGTTCAGTTCATTCTTTAAGCTTGTAACCATGGGTTTTGACATTCAAAGTAAGAACGTCTAAAATATTTTTATCTGTTAAAGAAACAGAGAAGTTTGGAAAACAGTTGAAATAAACTGGACCGTTACACAAACTGGTTTGAATAATACCTAATAAGGAATATTTGAATTCTAGGTGACGACAATCGCGTAAAGCAATAAGGACTGATGTATTTAATCCTTGAGCTGTAAGAGGTTTAACAGCTACTTGTACCATACCGAGATGGACATATTTGTATTTATCAAAATACCTTCGTAGTTCTTCCTTATGAAGCAACTGAATAGTTTCCATATCCCTTTCTACATGGATAGTTTGTTCTATCGTTTTAATGGTCATAACCATTTTAAAATCAAACATACCAATAGAATATATTTCAGAAGGCTTAACCTTAGGAAGGTGTCAATTTGCTAACTGCTCTTCAAAGTTAGCAAATTGGAATATCATTATATTGACATTCTTCTTGTCTCATATTAGTATAATTTTTATTAGAATTGGAAGCATAGCTTTCTCTAGAAAAATTACTAGAAGAATTAGATCTACTTATTTTGGAGAACATAATAAGTTATCATTAATATAAGAATAAAGCGGATAAAAAGGCGTAAGGATTTAAAACAACAGTCAACGAACAAAAGAAGCTTTTACCTTCGATGTCTCTTCTGGGCTTTATGAGTTTGCACCAAACGCGACGAGATGTAATAAAAACTTGGCTCTGATACCAACAACAACACTCTTATATTATTAAAAACTTATTTATTTAATATTGAGCAATTTTTTACACAGAGAGAGAGAGTTACACACTTGTTTATTGCTTGCTTATTTGAGAAGACATAACTTCTCTTAAATAGGCAACAAATGTAGAATAAACCAGCAACCGGTTATTATTCTAAGATTCGGTAAAAGAAAAAGTCAAAACATGGGCGGATGAAAAAGAAAGAAAAGAGACAAAACATAAGGGCCCACAAAAAAGGAAAGATTCTCAGCTTTTCCATTAATCACGTCGGGTGCTCATTGGACCCCATCGATCACGTGAAATCTGGTAGTAAGTGAAGGAATCTTTTTTTACAGAATAAAATTACAAAAATATTCTTAGGCTTTAGCTTTGCTTGGCATTTTTTGCCACTTTTTCTCTAGAAGATGTTCCATATATTCTTCCATATCTTCATTACTTTGTGCAAAATCTTGTTCTGCCCCAGAGTCTTCATTCATTAAGGAATTAGATTTTGAAGAGGTAGTTTTAAAACAATCAGAAAAATCAATATCCAATTGGCTTTGTAATAAAGTAAATAATTTTTCCTTTAATTCAATGGGGGAAGCTGAAGGAAACTTCTTGTGGAGATCTGTAATGGAAGGTAGATCTAATTTAGTGGTTTTTTATTCGGGCGCATATTCCCGTTCCATCTTTTTAAAGGACTCAATAGTCTCTTGAATTTTTATGAGGACTAGTTTGTAATCAAACTTTGTCCACCATTTATAATAAGATTGCCTGACCAAAGCCATAATACCAATCTCAGTTGGTTTAACTGTATAGCACCATTGCCAAATCCAAGGCAAGCTAAACGTGGTAATAAATCGAAGTAAATTATTTCCTTTAATAACTTTGACCCCCCTAATTTTGGGGTTACTCAAAAGATAGTCTACATATAAGAAAAATATATGGAGGGAGAATATCCTCGTTGGTCCAATAAATGAAAACCAATGATAAAACCAATATGGTAATTATTGGGCTAATAATGATGGTTCCAGTCGGATGAACCAAGTATGTTTTTCTGCCATATTTTGATAATAAAAGGCATGCCTCCAGGCAGAAATATAATCCCAATAATTAAAATTTTGATGAGAAAATTTTAGCTGCATAGGCTTGTTTGGGTTTAAACCCCATTCAGTAATAGGGATGACTTTTTTTAATGAAAGCTTTGCTAAAGGAAATATCCCCAGTGTGTTTATTTTGATTCATATGGTTGAAAGCCACTGAACCTGTTTCAATTAGAATAGACTGAAAATATTTCAAGTCTTTAGTATCAATAAGAGGGAAATGAACCTCAGTATCAAAATAACGTTTGGCCAAAGTATTGGGGGAGGTAAATAACCTTTCATCTCCTTTGTGGAGAAGAATAATTACTTCTTCTTCGACCTTTTTTGTATCAGGAAGAACTGGTTCTTTTAGTGCTTCCAGGAAGCTTTCTTGAGTTTTACCAGAGGATAAATAATCCTCATAATCTGCGGGCTCCCTCTTGGATCGAGGTAACGAGCCTTTGGATGAGCTGGAGCTTTTCTCAGAGCCCGAAATAGATTGAGCAGAGGAATATCTCTGTTTATCATATGCATGCTTATCATGCAAAGAGAATGTCCTCTTCTGTCGTGACTGGACTGGCTCATGTGGACCCCAAGAGAAATTCTCTGGTAAGAAAATCAGGAAGGGAATTATTTTCACCTTTAATGTATTCAATATCAAAGTAAAAAATAGACAAAATAGATTGCCATCTTGCAAATATTTGTTTGGATGCTAGATTTTTCACATAGAAGAAATTTTGATTTAATAAATCATCTTGAAATTTGGTAATACAATTTACAACAGAAAGAATTTTCTTCTTTATAGTGGAATAATTTGTCTGGGCATTGTTCCATTTTCCAGAAGTATATCGAGATAATATCTTTTTATCTTTAGAGGGAAATTTTTGTTTTAATATTCCTCCATAACCTATATCTGATGCATCAGTTTCCACAATTTTAAAACTTGTCAGAGAAATTAATGCTAAACAGGGTAAACTTTTAACTTTAGACTTAATAAGTCTAACTGCATTAGTATGAATATCATTCCATAAAGGAGGATTTTTCTTTAATCGCTCATATAAAGGAGAGCTGTCGATAGAAAGGTTCTTATAATAATCAGCAATATAATTGAGACTTCCCAAAAACCTTTGTAATTGGGTTTTTTCTTGTAAAACATCTGGGAATTTATCCGCAAATTGAATAGCTCGATCAATAGGAATAATTTTCCCCTGGTCGATTTCTTGACCTAAAAAACGAATGTGTCTGAAATAAAGACATTTTAGTAGCAGAAACTACTAATCATGCAGTTTTTATTAGTTTTATAAAAATATTTATATGTTTAAAATGTTGGTCTATATTTTGGAAAAATATAAGAATATCATCAATATATACTATACTGAATGAAGAATAAGGATAAAAAATATCATTCATAATATTTTGAAACTCTGAAGGAGCATTTTTTAAGCCGAATGACATGACATTCCATTCATAATGTCTCATAGGAATTACAAAGGCTGTTTTATACTTATCTTTTTTATCAATTTGGATTTGCCAATAACCAGATTTTAAATCAAATTTTGAAAAGACATTGGCAGACTGAATCCGGGTAAGTAAATCTTTTTTATTAGTGATAGGATACCTAATCCATTTTAACACTTTATTTAAAGGTTTATAATTAATTACTAACCGAGGAGCTCCTCGTTCAATTTCTGCATTTTTATAGACATAAAAAGCAGTGCAACTCTAAGGAGAATAAGATTTTCGAATAAGTTTCTTTTGTAGTAAAGAATTTATTTCTTCTTTACAGTATTCAATCAAATCGGGTCCCATTTGGGCCGGTCTAGCCATAGTAGTAATATTGGTATCTTTAAAATCTTCTTCATAGGGAAGTGTGACAATATGTTTCTTTCTATCCCAAAAAACAGTGTGAAGGTCACTACAAATTTCTCTTTTGATGAGATTGGTGATAAAACTAATTTTATCCTTTTGAGAAATAATTTGTTTAGAAATATTCATGATTTTTAAATCTTTTTGCAGAAAATTGATTTGCTTTTCTTTATAAATCAAAGTTTCTTTTATCATATCAATTTCTCTGGTTTGTGATTTAATAATAAAGTCAAACATAATATCTTGACCATTTGTTTCAAAAATAATACCCTTTGATGTAACTATAAAAGGTTCTATAAGATTTAAAAAATGAGTAACCAAAATAATTTGTTGAGTCAGGCCTTGAACCATAACAAAAGTAGTCTGGAAACATATATCAAAGTTACAAATATAAGCGTTAGATAACTTATACTGGATCTTCATACGAGATTCATCTGCAGTATTTAAAGATTGTGAAGTTTTGTCATAGTACTGTGTGGGAATTAAACCTTCACAAATACCGTTTAAATCAGCTCCACTATCAATTAGCGCTTGACCAGAAAACGTATATTCTTTATTAACAACAATAGTGACTTGGGAATACCACTTTTGATAAGTAATTCTGTCCAAAGTATTAAGAAAAGTTTTATCATCCGAACTGGGACTAGCTTTTTCTTTAATACAAGGAATATCCTTTTAAATAAAATCTTTAAGGAATTTAACCTCATTTTTTAAATTAGAAATTTCGCTGCGTAAATCAGGAATAGAAATCTCTTTTAATTTAAGGACATTAATATCCTTGAAACACTTGTTTTAAAGAGTAAGTTTCTTTAGGGATATAAGAGGTTTCCTTTTGTAAGAATATCCAAATAATGTTCAATAATTTTCTTCTTAATATCAGAATTATCAATTTCATTAATAAGATCTAAAATAGATCGTTCTTGAGATATAAAAACATTAATACTTAAACCATTCATATCAAGTATAGCTTTATAATGGTTATCCTTACAACCACAATCTAAAGTAAATGTATGTATGTATATATATATATATTATATACATATTAATTAAATAAATAATATAATTGTTGTTGTACCATTGCAATATTACCGTATACCTTACCCACTTTTTTAAATTACCATGTACGATAAGCTCGTACGGGTGGGTGCATCTTTTAAAGTAACAACTGCAATTTTGCTTACACTTATTATCCACTAAAATAACAGTTACTAATACTATGGCAATGTGATAAAAACATTAAATCTTTAACTAATTTTAACAAGTGATCATTTGGTGCGAAAGTTGTACATATACTAAAAATTGTGTAGGATCGTCATTTAGAACGCTCTATTTCATTTGTATCTAACTCATTTGTTTTCTTCTTACCGGGAATAAATTCCTAGCTTCGTTAGGACCACACTGTGATGTGTAGTCGTATTCAGAAGACTTGTCACATGAGGGGGGGAAAAGTAATGCTAAATGAATTTTTTTGAAAAATAAAAAAGATTCAGAATTTTAATTACTGTGTTGGAAAACTGACAGTGATTTAAGGTAAGAAATGGAGCATATTTAGGACTGAGAAATATGAATTGATGAAGCCTGAGACTTCAGTTGTAGCAGAAGTCTTACCCTGACATAAGTTCTTTTGCACCACTGTAAAATAACACTATATTTTCCTTTTATATGTTTCGCCCATATGCGTCTTTAACTCTAAATCCAATAGTTTCCTTATTGATAGGAGTTTCAAAGAAAAAAATCGGTGCATGAGTAACTCTTAAAATTTGTTAGGATTAACTTTTACCAAAATTTGTTAGGATTAACTTTTACCAAAACTGATCACCTCATTTGCTAGAAACTAAATTTTTTTCTTATTAATTACTATAATATTTTTTTTTAAAATAGTATGAAACTATTATTGGGGCCCATAATTTTGTGATTGTTAAACTGTTATGAATAATAAATGATACTCCATCCGTTAATAATTAATTATTTATTACGAAGTTACGTGCAATTTTAACTGCCAAGAACTTGTATCGAAATTCTCAGAATGAAAGTTTTTAAAAGTTGTTCATATAGTTCAAATGTTAAATTTTACGATGAGATTTAAAAAAATTCATTTCGGTAATTTTGATACGAGTTATAAATCAGTCAAAATTGCACGTAGTTTCGTAGTGGACAATTAAATGGGAACGGAAGAAGTAATAAACAAATAAAAAGAAATGATGTATGGTTATGGTAAGAAACCTGAAAATTTGTGTAAGGTTATTTAAACACCGTAAAAATTGTTAGATTTGAATAAATGATTCGATTACTTATGCTGGCTAGTTTCCCTTCCTTTTATGCTTTCCCTATATCTACTTTCCTGTTTTGGCACTTTCTAAAAAGTTTATAAGATTATTTAGATTTATATTTCAACCTCTTGGTTATTTCCTATGAGTAATTTTAGACCCACATATGTCGTCCCACTTAAATACAATCTTCGGTGATCCATTTTGACGAAGACAAACATACACGCATGCAGTGACGGAACTAAAAAGTTATTATAGGAGGGGCAGATTTTCTATATAATTTTTTTTATACTATATATGATTTTTTTCCCATTATATTGGAGGAACACTAATTTTTGAAGATTCTAATTAAAATACATAAAAAAAAACTTTATTTTTTCTTCAAAAAAAATCCAAATAGGGGTTGTCGTAGCCCGACTGCCCTTCACCTAGTTTCTTCGCAGTACACATGATATTGAACGAGGACAGTGTATGTTTAGAAACTCTCAATAATTAGTGTTATGTTTGAAAAAAATTCCTTGTGTATTCCCAATAGTTGATTATAAGGAGCTGAAAAACTCATTTCTTACCAGCTTGAACTGTTGGACATACTTGTATATTTTGGCTACAAAATCTTTGATTGAGTTTTAAATACATTTATCTAACTGGCCGGTTAACACTATCTCTGCCTAGTTATTTCTTTTACAGTATCATAATTCATAAGTCATAATAATATATAAAAGTATTACTCACTCCGTCCCAAAACAAACATTCGCCGTGTATTTTTAATAAAAGTGGGTAGTTGTTTTGACACGGATGAAGTAATAAAAAGTCGTAACATACACACAATTTTTTTTTTTTAAATCCTTAAAAAAAAAAAAAAATTGTGTGTAAAGATAATTGCATTCCAGGAGTTGCACTAAAGTGTTCTATTAAAATAGGGTTTGTTTTGCTAATTAGTGCTATATTGGTACAAGAAAGGTCGATTATGATTTACTTTTCGAAACAAACATGGCTATTTTTATGTCACGCATAAAAGAACGTTATAATGATAATATGAGACATTTAGTTTCTTTGCTAATAGTAAAGTTAATGTCATTAAATTTAGATGAAAAACAATTGATTTTGAAGTTATATTATTGTTAAATTTACAGACTAATTGTAACGACCCGGTCCCACGAGCCGAACCGCCGCGCCCGTATCAACAATATTGTCCGCTTTGGCACAACTTCCCAGGAGGGTCACCCATCCTGGTACTATTTCAAGTTAAGCACGCTTAACTGTGGAGTTCCGTCCTCGCTATTGTGCCGCACGGCTTTAAAAGGCCTTGTTAATAGGAAATGGATTTTTAAGCTCATATACCACACGGGTATTCTCATATCTGGGCGATGTGGGACTGACGCACAACACCGCACCACAGAAATTCCTTCCGGAAAATCTGGTTCGTCACAATCACCCTCCCTTTAGGCACGACGTCCTCGTCGGACACGTCGTCCTTCAGGGGCCCACACACACGTGCTAGTCCCACATTTCCGACCAGATAGAGGCTCTGATACCATCTGTAACGACCCAGCCTCACGAGCCGAACCGCCACGCCCGTATCAACAATATTGTCCGCTTTGGCACAACTTTCCAGGGGGATCACCCATCCTGGTACTACTCCAAGTTAAGCACGCTTAACTGTGGAGTTCCGTCCTCGCTATTGTGCCGCACGGCTTTAAAAGACCTTATTAATAGAAAATAGATCTTTAAACTCATATATCACACGGGTACTCTCATATCTGGGCGATATGGGACTGACGCACAACACCGCACCACAGAAATTCCTTCCGGAAAATCTGGGTCGTCACACTAATTTTCTATCAAGCTAGCAACATGAGTTTTTTGGTATCCTTATATTTTTATAAAGTGATGAGATATATGGGTGAGTTTTTGTGTGTGTGTAATTAGTATGGGTGAGTTTATAACTGTTAATAATGATGGATTTTGTTTTTACTTTTACGTGCCTGTAGTAGAAAACTTACTTAACCTTTGTCCTTGGCTCACAATTAATTGTATGCAATATATACCTTCTTTTCTTGTTTTTTGGCATATATCAGTTTAAGCGAAGCAATTAAGGACGTCGAAGTCAAATAGTACAAATTTACTTCCATTTAGAAATAAATGGGAACAAAGATATACATCCATATATGATCAATCACTACCACATTCGACTTATGTCATCTAAACATCATTTAGTTTCTCTCATCCTTCATATATATTAATATCACTATTCACTTTCATATTTTGCTTATTTCTCTCACTTTCCCCCCTGTAACAAAAAGATAAGTGTCAAGATGAGGGGATTCATGTGTCAAGATCCAACGGCAACCTCAATGTGTATCACTAGTGATTCGAGGTCAGTGATCGTGCCATGTAGGACGGATCGAACATTGACTGAATATGCCTCATTGATTAATAATAACAGCAAGGATGCTAGAATAGTTGAGTCTAGGAGAATCGGACCGGCTACCAAGAGACCAGAAACTATCGTGCAACTTAAGCCAAATGATCTGAAGATTATGGAGAGGGACCAAAAGGCCCCCCACAGACTGTCATCCGTTTCTCCTGCGGACACCGTCTTTCAGGTCAATTTCAGAACCAAACTATTCACACCTATGATAATTTCTTAACTAGACGTGAGCACATTTAGTTTATTTCGTCCCTATTCCTTTTATGTTTGTTTCCTTTTCCACAGTTTCATTGCATTGTTAGGTACGTTAAAAGAGCTATTAACAAAAAACCTACAAAAATGTAAGTAGAATACCACTTAATTTGCAACCTTCAACTTTAGGGTGTTAGTGGTCATATCTCACTTTATGAACAGAGATTATTTACAAACTATTCAACCACAATTATTTTCTGTCATATATATGATCGACGTGTAACTAAAATTAGATATGCCATAAAAAAAATGTGTTTGATCTCGAAACATGATGCCTGAGCTGGACATATGCGAGTCCAGGAGCTATAATTATGAGATCATGCTCCACATAACTACTAATTAATTAGTAATTACGATCAATGTTTTAAATAGCGTTATCGATAGCGTAGCGTTTTTTCGAGAGAAACGTTAAAAGCGCAAATAGCGTTGCTACATAGCGTTTTGCCGTGTACTTTTTTTTGGCTAAATATGCACTAAATTTTAGAATACATAACAATAAAAGATAAAATATATAGTTATATTGGTAGTTGATTATACATTATTTTGTATAATTGAATAAACAATGCAAATAATTAAAAAAATCGAAAAAAAAATGTTGCTGCTAGTGAGTCTCAAACATGAGTCTCATAGGAGAGATTGCACTGTCACAGTCATCTGTACTAAACATTCTTTTGTAAAAATTACACAACATATATTAATTATTTGGATCCGCTGTTTTTTTTTCTAACTCGCTATTTACGCTTTTGGTCCAAAATTTTGCGCTTTTAGTCTCAATAGCGCGAATTTAACGCTTTTCCATCCAAATAACGTTTTAGCACAGTTAATTTTTTTTTTGAAAAACGTTATATCACAAAATGTTACGCAATATAACGCGATTTGTAAAAGAGTGATTACGATAGCGCATTAGTATCATTTATGTGGAGATCTTTTTATTGGTGTGCTTAGTGGGCCAAATGAGCATGGCCCCCTTTTATCTCGTGTATATACGCCACATATTTTAATTTTTCAATATGTAAAAACTTTTTGCAACTGAAAACCCAAAATGAAATCCTTCGGGCTCATGTCTACTATAATTGAAAGGAAAAATATGAAAAACCGATATATGAGTTTTTCATACGATAGTACTTTGGCCATTTGGGTAGTTGAGTATCATTATTACGGTTGCTATGTCTCCTTTACAACTGGAATATAATATATTAAAGTAGATTGTCGTTCACTTGCAGTTTCGTTTGTTATTAATAAATTTCGTTAATGTCATTGCCGAAAAAAACAAAGTAGTTTGTGAAATTTAGGAACCCGTTTGTATGATTTAATTTAAAATGTAAGAAAGGGTTCGTGCTTGGTACCATATTGAGGTACTGTGTGAGTGCTTCGAAACAGTATGAAGTTTGTACAAAAGTGATAATCGTTGTTTTTAAAAAATATTGAGCTCCAAAATGGCCCCTTTGGTACCATTTTTTCGGGCATGTTAGGGTTTACGGTGGGGTAAACTATGACAATTCTTGTTTTGGACTCGTCACGGGTCGCGTCCTGTTTTTCTCGCCTAATTTTTATAATCGAATAGTTGCAAATGTTCACGAAGAATTCCCTCCAAGTGTAAATAGTCACAATACATACCACTTCGTCGGAGCAGTCATAACTATGTCTGAATAGTAACAATTGTTGTCATACAACCTCAAAAGTTGAAACATTTTCTTCACCAATTCGTTCAATATAAATTGGACCATACTCCTGGCAATAATTTCATGACACTATGAAATCAGAATTTGTGTGTCTTAAAATTCGTTAGACTTTCTTATTACTTTAAAAAAATAAAAAAATCTCATCGTTGAAGATTTATAGAGTGCAAGTAACTGTTGCTTCATTTCTTCCATGAATTATATTATAGTCATCGCAATAGATCCTTTATCGTTGTAAAAGAACGACAGAGAGGTCAGTTTTACATGGTCGATTTATTATTATGTCAAGTTTTACTTTAGTCCTTCTTTATTTTGCTTGAATTTATATTTGGTCTTTAACAGCTCGTTATTCTTTTTAATTGAAGTACTTGAGTTTGAACTTAAGATTATTATTTTTGCTGTATATTAAGTGATATTTAATTTGCTGCAGTTTTACTTAATATTTTTAAAATATTTTTTTTTATAATTTGGACAAAGTCGATAATTTTGTTTTAAAACTAGTCTATACGTGATAATTAGTTCCCACATAACCTTCAGATGTACAAGAAATGACAATAGAAAATGAGCATATATATAAGATTTGATTCCAAGACTCAGATTGAGGAATACAATAGGGTGCCTGAGGTTAGGTCACCAGTGGGAGGTTCGGCGAACGAGTGCAGCATGCATTTTTTAAAAGTTAAATTACTTTCCAAAATCAAGTTGTGGCAAGGGTAATTTTGTATTCGCTCTTTATTTACTAAAATTGTCTAATCAACGTACAAACCATATTTATTTTATACAAAAATATACTTCGTTTATAACACCGTTTAACAATTTCGGCCCAATTATCAAAGGCCCAAATGAATAGTAAAACCTATTTTTACTCCTATAAATACTTATCTTCCCCCATTGAATAGAGATTTTTTTTTTGGTCCCTCTGTACCGCCAATTTCTCTGGTCACTCTCATGACTGAGAGATAAATACATATACATAGAATGATGGAGAGAGGCATGGAGACGAGATATATACAACTACACATAAAAGAATGAGATCGAAATATACATCAAGGAGCTCTCTCACGATAACCTCGTCGTCCATCACGCCTTGCGAGCACCTACCGCCATAGCCGACCTCACTGCAGATATACCACCTCACCACCTGTCACTCCTCGCGGTCTCCTGCCCCCAATCGGTCACATCGTAGGTCGACCCGCAAGCTATCACAGTCATGGCTAGTATCCATTCTCCATATTTATTAATGCCTACACTTAAATACATAAATACATATAATATAGCAACAGGTTCTTGGAAGTGTGCTAGATAGGCAACACTGTGGTCAATCACTTAGTCATGTCCCCACATGACATAGCTAGTAGCTGTGTAAATTGGGTAGTCCGTTCTATTAAGTCACTGTCACTGCCAGAATCGAGCTCGGTCGTGGACACGTTCCAAACGGACTATAATAACAATCCGGTAAATATACTCAAACAGACAGGAACTCGGGAATCATCGGAACGGGCCGCCGTACCAACACCATACACGGCTGCCTCCAACGTTCCGACGGACCCATCTTTCTGATAAAAAACACCAACCCCCTGTAGCGACATGCATAATATATACGTTCATATATTGTCTCTGTTATTGCACTTCTCCTTTATAAGCTGGGTACAGGTTAGGTGTCGGAGCGGTGCAGGCTCGGACGGTAAATGATATTAAACTGTTTTATAGATTAATGCTATATTATCTACTCAACAGGTCAGACAGGTATCTCGCTATTTTTAGTAGGTCCCGAAGGGCGTTTAGCGAATAAAGATATATAAGTCGAGCCTAGGAATAAAATTAGGCTCTCCAAATGGCGTCGTCTGTGTGAAACGCTAATTCGCTAGATAGTTATGAAAGTTCTACTATAGAAAAAAGGTTTTACTTAGCACGTGTCACGAGAAATGTAAAACTGCAAGAGAGTACAATAAATAAAATAGATAACTTAGGCCTATACGGCCACGGTTCTCTCACAAGTGTCCTGATACACTTAGACCCATGCGGCTACGGTTCTCTCACAAGTGCCCTGATACACTTAGGCCCATGCGCAACAGTTCTCTCACAAGTGTCCTGATACACTTAGGCCCATGCGGCCACGGTTCTCTCACAGGTGTCCTAATACACTTAGGCTCATGCGGCCACAGTACGCCCCAGACGGGTAAAACTCTATGGGGGCACCACCTTCTCCAATATTGATAAGCAAAGTCTTATCACCCCGGTACAGTCTTACGGTGATAAGTAAAGTCTTATCATCCCGGTACAGTCCAATAGTGATAAGTAAAGTCTTATCACTCCGGTACGGTGATAAGTAAAGTTTTATCACCCCGGTACAGTCTTACGGTGATAAGTAAAGTCTTATCACTCTAGTACAGTCTTATCGTGATAATTAAAGTCTTATCACCCCGGTACAGTCTTATAGTGATAAGTAAAGTCTTATCACCCCAGTACAGTCTTATAGTATCCCAGTCTTACGACCTCGGACAGTGCTTCGGTCTTATGAACTTATTTGTCAGTCTCGTAACTCATGCTCTATATTTGTCATGACATTATTTATCGGATCTATGACTTGAGACATTGAACGACGCCCTCATGCTTTACTCCGTTTCAGGATCGTACTATTTATTATGCCTTGGTCTTACGACCTCACAGGGAGCTCGTAGCTTTCCTGGCATAATCTATCATCGACAGCCTCTGAGCCTAGCCCACCACGGCTTTCCTAGCATAGTCTATCATCGACAGTATCCGAGCCAATCCCATCACATCTTTCCTGGCATAGTCCATCATCGACAGCCTTCGAGCTTTGCCCATCACGGGCTCCTCTGACATGGTTCATATGTGACTGCCTTCGAGCTATGTCCATCAGGGCCTCCTCTGACACAGTACATTATCGACATCCTCTGAGATATGCCCATATCGAGCTCCCTTCACACAGTCCACCATCGACTACCACCGAGCCTAGCCCACCACGGCTTTCTTGGCATAGTCTACCATTGACAGCATCCGACCCTATCCCACCACAACTTTCGTGGCATAGTCCATCATCGAAAGCCTCCGATCTTTGCCCATCACGGGCTCCTCTGACATGGTTCATATGTGACTGCCTCCGAGCTATGTCCATCAAAGGCTCCCCCAACACAATACATCATCGACATCCTCTGAGATATGCCCATCTCGAGCTCCTCTGACACAGTTCATCATCACTAGCTCTGGGTTCTCGGTCATACGACCTCAGATAGTATTTCGGTCTTATGACCTTATTCATCGGTCCCGTTACTCAGAATCTATCTTTGTCTTATGACCTTATTTATCAGTCTTATAGGATCTCGGTCTTATGACCTCAGGCAATGTTTCAGTCTTATGACCTTATTTGTCAGTCCCGTGCCTCAACCTCTATCTTTATCTTATGACTTTATTTATCAGTCTTACAGGATCTCGGTCTGACGACCTCAGACAGTGCTTCGGTTTTATGACCTTATTTTCTCAGTTCTGTTACTTATGCTCTAGTTTTGTCTTATGACATTATTTATCGGACCTGTGAATCGAGACATTGGGCGACTCCCTTATGCTTTACTCTGTTTTAGATTCGGATCGTGCTGATTATTATGGCTAGAAATAAAGATATATAAGTCGAGCCTAGAAATAAAATTAGGCTCGCCAAGTTGTATTCGATTCAAATACAAGTTATATACATAAGCACTATATATATTAAACACTACTATATATTTCATTGTAACATTTCCAGCACCATGTCTTCAACCAACTTGTTTGACAATTTACTAAAATCTACATTATAAAAGATAATACCAAATACCCTTAACCAATAGACGTGTTAGCATTGCTGATATGCTAGGTTTAAAAATGACTGGGGATATCGAGTAGCTTAGTCAAACCGAAAACTATCATTTGGTTAAATGTGAATATATGTCGTCCTGAATTTCAATTTTTTTTCATTTTGCATACTTATTAAGTAATATGCGTTTAAAGCAAAAAAAAAAAAATTACGCGCATTTTTTTTATTACCATTTTTAAGCTTGTTTATTTAAAACATTAAAATTTAGTTGATTTCATTGGTCCGCTTGAAAGTTGAAACCTTAACTATTTTCGTCTGTGCCTGTAAAGTTTAGTTGTTTGATATCTAGCTGAACCTTATCTTCTTTTCGAGCATCAAACAAGCCTGCTTAATTTCTTAAATTAAAGTAGGACTAAACAAGCAATATGTTCATTTCAATAATATACAATTTTCCATCTTGACCATAGAAAGTGGCAAATAACACCCAGTTATGTCTTTATAGTGAATCTTGTATTTTCCTCTTGATTTTCCAACAGTTAATGTCATTTCAGGTTGTCGTAATGAGGGTTTCTCTTCATTGCCAAGGCTGTGCTGGTAAACTGAAGAAACATCTATCAAAAATGGAAGGTGGGTTCCCTACTACTTTATAAGGCTGATCATCACTCTCTGGCTATGCTTGGTTAACAAGACCGGTATCGTAATTTAGAAGTTTACTTCGGTTTGGCTTGGTTTTGTAACTATTAGGAATGAGCCAAACTAAAAAGAACCAATGAATGAGTTTTTTCCTTCTAATTTTACTACATTTTGATTCGTCTTAAAAGTTACAATGAAACCTTGTACAAATTTCGAAATTCAAATGACCTTGGTATCTTTGAGATTTTAATTTGGTTTATGGCCTTAACTAAAAAGAGAACCAAAAATTAATCTACTCCGTGATTGCAAATCTAATAAAAACAAACCGATTTGGTCTGGCCTATCTGTTTTAAGTTCCAATATATAGCTTGTACTTAGAATTTTTTGATTAACCACCCATATGTTGGAAACTTGCAATACTTCATTTTAATTTTGTTTTGATGTATATATGTTAGGAGTAACATCCTTCAGCATAGAGTTAGAGAACAAAAGGGTTACAGTGAGGGGACACGTCTCACCAGTAGGGGTCCTTGAGAGCATATCAAAGGTGAAGAAAGCTGAGTTATGGCCTTATTGATGCCAATATGGAGTGTTTACACTATAATATGGTAGGGGCTCAACTCTTGCCAATTCAAAGCTTCAGGATATATGCTTTTTTATTTACCTCTTTTGTTCGTACTTATTTATTGTCAGTAAGACTACACTTGATATTGGCAAGGTGTCTGTTCATTTTAAGCATGATATGAATTCTATATTTGACTTGCTGCTTAGCCTAAAATGGACTTGCTTTTATTCAATGTCGTGAAAACTTAATCAAGGCAAACACATGAAGTCCATTGATGTGGAGGTGCAGGTTTCGTAATGGGCGACAACTTGCTCTCTTAATAAGGAGGTGCAAGCTTGGAGCCTTATAAATGATAGATGTAATAGTCTTTTGATCGTTAATGAGATTTAAAAAAAAACATACTAAAGCTTCCGTCATACTGACCTGAAGTTTGAGAGAGAGACTCCCCATGCAATCTCGCCGCAACGTAATAAAATAAATTGGAAATGATTAATGCTCAACTGCTAGCACCAAATCCACCTCCTTAAAAGTCATTTGCATCCATACATAGTAAGTTCTGATGCAGTCAGACACAACATTACGTTTAAAGAAATAGGCTCAACCTCTGATTCAATTCTCAATGCAAGATATTAAAAAGTTGTCGAAAGCATTTAATTATACTATTGTAAGTTTCGATAAAAGAAATTCTTCAATAAATTGGGATTAAAAGCAGCTTTAGTATTGGCGTTTCGGAAGATAAACACATATTAACAAGGTTTTACATGAAGAGGTCGTTCAAATAATTTGGTTAAAAAAGTTTTGTTTATAGAACACTATTTTATGAGAATATTCAAGTGCTCATACGATTTGGACCCTGAGATTGAATCTGATATCACGCCGATATAAATTACGTTACCTAACCTTTCTATTCATCTTTATAATATTTCCGGTGTATTCTCTATTGCAAAAGCATTTGGTGTTCCATTGAAAGTAGATGAAACAACTGCTAGAGTAACAAGCGAGGAAAAGCTAGAATTTGTGTGGAAGTTGATTTAAAAAGAGATCTAATCTATAGAACTAAACTTGGACATGGAGAAAAATGGTGGGGGGTTTTTCCAATATTGTGAGTACGAGGGAGTTACCAAGCTATTGTTATTTTTGCCCTAACTAGGATATAATGAAAAGGTATATGCAAGTTCAAGCATCAAGAAAATGAAAAAAACAGTTATTACCAATCCAGATAAAATAGGGCAGAAAAATATAAAGAAGAGAAGGCCAAACTATGCAACAATAAGAACATCTCTCAAACTCACGAAAGAGAAAAAAGAAGGAAAAATAATCAACTAAAGATTGGGTTATCAAGAACTTCAAAACTCCTGCAATTCCATCAGATTTGAAAGAGAATGTATAGAGTTAAACGATGATCAATCAATTAGTAGAAGCTGGTAAAGTAAGAGCTAATGGTAACAAAAAAGATGATCCAATTCAAGTTGATACAGAGAGGGTTATAGAAGGAGATTGTTTAAGTTCTGAAAATGAAGGTTTTAAGGAGGTCACAGGTAACCAAAGGCTAATTGAGACCATTGTAAAAGATAAAGAGGAAAGTACTACTAATAAGGGTACAGAGAAAGTAATTCCCAGGATCTAAGGGGAGGCAATGTGGTATTGCAAGAGCACGTCAACTGTTAGTAACAATATAACATTTGGATCATCAACTATATTTTTTATAGAGACAGGATCCATTTAGAAAATCATAAGCTTAAGGAGAAACTCACCGCTCTTAATTAAGGCAGTTTTGCTTGACTTGTGCCTATGCACTAATGTTTTAAATAGCGTTATCGCTACCGTAGCGTTTTTTTGAGAGAAACGCTAAAAGCGCAAATAGCGTTGCTACATAGCGCTTTGCGGTGTACTTTTTTTTTTGTCTAAATGCATATAAATATAGCATTAAATTTAGAACATCTAATAAAAATTAACTAAATATATATAAAAAGTTGTAACTAATAATCACAAAATGATTGTAGTTGAGATGTCAGAGCATTACTTTGTTTGTAAAAGTTTTGCGGTTTGATTCTCTTTATCCTCCAATAATTTCATTAAAATTTTGACCAAAAAAAAAATAAAAAAAATTAGACTGCACCCGCTATAGCGTAAATAGCGTCCGTTATAGCGTAAATAGCGTTCTTATAGCACGAATTTGGCGTTTTTCCATCCAAATAGCGGTTTATCATAGCGTTTTTCGACCGAAAAACACTATTTCGTGAACTATAGTGCAATATAACACGCTTTTTAAAACAATGCTATGCACAAGTCCGAGGATCAAAACAAACCTTCAAAAACCTAGCATGTCTCCTTTTTATGTACCATCTATATATATTACAGTTTAATTAAGTTCGTTTGAATTGGTGTTAACCTACGTGATTCACATTTTGTGCATGTTCATATTCTGCAATTACTTTGTACCTGTACTAGTTAGTAGGTAATCTTGTCATCTCCGAGTGAGATTTGCTACTCCGAGTGAGATTTGGTAGCAAGTGTTGTTTCCGTGTACGAAATAACAATTAAACAATAATAAATGACTAAAAAGAAATAATCAAAACCAGTGTAATCTTTATTAATTCAGAATTGAAACTGAAATTACAGATTACAACATGTATGGACTGAATAGAAATTAAAACAAAAGTTATTCAGATTATTATCAATTAATAATCTGATATACTGAATTGCAATAAATAGAAACTGCCGGACTGGAAAGTATAAACTTAACAGCCGGACTGTTGTGATTGAAATTGAAATTACAGGACTGAAATAAAACTATTCTAAGAATAGAAACAATACTTTAAAGAAATTACAGAAAAATAAAATACATAATTGAAAATTACAGCTAAGTACAGCAAATTAAAATACTTTAATTGAAATTGCAGAATTGAAAAGACAAAAATATAAATTGCAGAATTGAAATTGCGGTATTTTAAAAGACATAAATAAAAGACGAGGCGACTGTAAACAGTCTGCCTTTAACCGATATTCGCCCAACCACCTTAATGTTTCTGGTTGCGTTGGCGCTTCGATCTCAATGTATAACGTCTCGGATGACTCGTCGGAAACTGGCGACGAGTGTACGTCGAGCCGTTAGTGGGTGGTTCTCTCTCTTTCTAATATGCTATGAGAAAATATGAATGATGTTTTCAGAATATAAAAATTGTGTTTAGAGAGTGGGAAAGAGCTGCTTACTTATGAGCTGAAATCTCAGCCATTATGGTCAATTAATTCAGTATTCGAAACTGCTGAATTAATGATGCAATTATTCTCATTTAATTGCATTAGTTACAAGCTTGTTGGAATTTTTGGGACTGTTTTGTTATTATCCAAAACTCTTAGACTTTCTTGTAACCAGAACCGGAACCGGAACATTCCCCAAGTCCCAACTCCCAATTCCCACGCCCACACCCGCACCCATGCCCATGCTCGCGCCCGCACCCGCGACCCGAGACCCGAGTCCTGTGCCCGAGGCCAAGACCAAGACCGAGACAGAGCCCGAGACCGAGCGAGCGCATGCGTGTGTGGTGCATTTGCCTACACACACCTATGAGGCTACACATTATTACCACTCTTTAGTGGTGAATATGTATATAAACTATTCAAAATAGTTTTTCCTCTTTGATATCGGATAAACATTTGGGTGGCTTCCACATCCCTTTGTTTCCCCACTTCCTCTTCCCAAATTTCAGATTTCGTCTCTCCATGATCCAATTTCGGAGCCAATTTCCATTCACACCCATTTACCGAATAGGTCATACGATATACCGTTTCGAACCTTGTCACATAAGCTACTCAAACCATTTGAGTACGAAGTCTAAAATTTAGATTTTTCGCATGGAATTTGACCAAACTTTTGGACTCGTGACCAATTCGGAAAACATGATGAAACATGGTTTTTCCCAACAATCCCCCACATGAATGCAATTGGCTCGAAAGCCCATGCCCTAAATGCAAATCAAGAGAACCGCAAAAGTTCAATTTCATCCGGAATACTACTATTAGGTAGCATAGATGCTTTAAACCCTTTAGCTTTGTGTATCCCAGTATGATACCCGCACAGTGCATTTTCTACCCACGTAATAGGCCCTTTAGTTGTTGTCCATATTTGGCCTGGACTACTGCCTTGGCAACTTTAACTGAGTGCTCTAGTGATTTAGCCCAAGCTCATCACATAGTATTGGCTTACACACTCGTTATAGGTGGTTTCAAGTCGAAGGTGTCCTGACTCACCTTACTCGACCGTATAGGTCTATCACTCTGTCATCGCGGAAATGGGTTGCGACTACTGGTTCCCAAGTATATTGTTCGGTTGCCCTCACAGTTCAGTTTCCCTTTGAACCTAGCAGGAAAGATTCTGTTTAGGTTGGGTTGCCTATGCCCCAATTTATTGGGCTTTAATTTCATTCCGTTCGATGACGCTTCGACTCCTACTTGAGTCAAGCCTTTTGTTAATGGATCCGTAATGTTTTCATTTGATCTCACAAAATCTAAGGATACCACACCGTTGGATAACAATTCTCTTACGAATTTATGTCTCCGACGTATATGTCGAAACTTTTCATTATACATATGATCTTAAGCCCACGCAATAGCTGATTGACTATCACAATGCATGCTTATTGCGGAAACAGGTTTTGGCCACATTGAAATTCCTTCCAAGGGACTTCTCAGCCAATCTGCCTCCTCGGTTGCTAGGTCTAGCGCTATGAATTCAGATTCCATAGTTGACATTGCGATACATGTCTGTTTAGAGGATCTCCAAGACACGGCAGCTCCTCCCATTATAAACACATATCCACTCGTGGACCTTGTGCTATTGGAGTCTGATATCCAGTTGGCATCTGAGTACCCTTCCAGTACCGCTGGATATCTGGTATAGTGCAGCCCGTAATCGGCAAAAAACCTCATATATCTGAGAAGTTTGATGATGACCTTCCAGTGTTCCTCATTCGGATTGCTGGTGTACATGCTCAGTCTACTCACTGAGTTTGCTATGTCTGGTCTACTGTATTTCATTATATACATGAGACTGCCTATGACCCGAGAGAACTTCAATTGATTCACACTCTTACCGAAATTATTTTTCAGGTTACAGTTGAACTCAATTGAGGTTCTGGACATCGCCTTACTGCCCTTGTAAAACTTGTCTAGTACTTGTTTAACATAATGACTTTGTGATAAGGCATACCCCTCTGATATTTTGGTAATCTTCATACCAAGTATTACATCAGCTATACCCAGATCCTTCGTATCGAAGTGTTGTGACAACATTTTCTTTGTGGAGTTGATTCTATCAGTACTCCCAATTATAATCATGTCATCCACATAGAGACAGACTACCACACAGTCTCTTCCACTTCCTTAGTGTAGACACATTTATCGCACTCATTAATGCGAAAACCGTTTGATAGCATAATTCTATCAAACTTCTCGTGTCATTGCTTTGGTGCTTGTTTGAGTCCATATAGAGACTTTACCAGGAACTACAATCCCTTCCGGTTGTTCCATGTAAATTTCTTCTTCCAGTTCTCCATTTAGAAACGCCGTCTTGACATCCATTTGATGTATTTCCATATCAAACAAAGCGGCGAGAGCAATGACGATTCGGATAGACGTTTTCCTGGAGACAGGAGCATACGTGTCAAAATAATTGACACCTTCAGTTTGCCTGAAACCCTTGATTACAAGTCTTGCCTTGTGTTTCTCAATCGTGCCATCAACTCTTAACTTCCTCTTGAAGATCCACTTGTGACCTAAGGGATTACATCCTTGCGGAAGATCCACTAGTTCCCAAGTGTGGTTTTGCATGATTGACTCAATCTCATTTTGGATAGCTTCTTTCCAATATTGGGAATCCAGTGTTGACATAGCTTGTTTATATGTCACCGGTTCGTCTTCAACCATGAAGGTTAAGAAATCAACTCGAAAGGAAGTTTCCTTCCTTGCCCTTTTGCTACGCTGAGCCTCTTCCTCTTCCTCTGTCGGTTCACTTGCCCCCACATTTCCTTCACTATTCAACTCTTGAGTTGGTACATATGTAGGTAATTTATGGGGAAAAATATCTTTAAATAAAGAGGCCTATCGGCTTTCCATGTACGTATCTACATGCACATCAGGATTGTCCGACTTGTGTACGAGAAACCGATATACACTACTATTATGTGTATGTCCGATGAACACACAGTCCACCATTTTAGGACCAATTCTCATCCTCTTAGGAGTGGAAACTAGGACCTTTGCGAGGCAACCCCAAACCCACAGGTTCTTATAACTGGGTTGATGACCTTTCCATAATTCATATCGAGTCTTATCTCGCTTCTTATGTAGTAATTTGTTAAAAACATAGTTTGCGAAAAGTATCGCTTCCCCCATATGTTCTGGGGTAACCCAGAACTGATTAGCATAGCATTCATCATTTCCTTTAGCGTTCTATTTTTACGCTCGGCAACCCCATTTTGCTCGGGAGTGTATGGGGCTGTGGTCTGATATATAATGCCGCTTTCAGCACATATTTTCTCAAACGGTGATTCATATTCACCGCCTCTATCACTTCTCAATGTTTTAATTCTTTTATTGAGTTAATTTTCAACTTTGATGTTATAAAGAGCGAATTTCTCTACTGTTTTGTTTCTACTTTTCATTAAGTAAACATAGCAGTATCTAGTACAATCATCTATAAATGTGATAAAGTACTTTTTCCCTCCTCGTGTTTGTACAAATTTTAAGTCACATACATCCGTGTGTATTAGACCGAGAGGTTCACTTTCTCGTTCAACATGTTGAAACGAAGATTTCGTTAATTTTGCCTCTACACATATCTCACATTTGTGTTGCTTATTAAAGACAAAATTTGGTATTAGTTTTAGTGATATTAATTTCTTTAACGAATTATAATTCACGTGACCTAATCTACCATGTCACAAATGAAATGACTCAAAGAAATAAGCAAAATCAGAATTCTTATTATTGGCCTCTTGGACAACAGTCATTACATTGCTTGTGCTAGCCTCAGCTTTAACACATTTATTGGGAGCAGGTGTCCCTACATTTAACTTAAACATGTCGTTGGTCATATAGCCACGGCTTACATAGAAACCATTTTTGGTGATTACAATTTTATCAGATTGAAAAACAAGCTTGAACCCGTTCTTCACCATCACAGATCCGGATACCAGATTTTTACGGATATCCGGAACATGGAGCACCCCTGCCAACCTCAACTCTTTTCCAGAGGTCATGTTCATCACCACCGTTCCTTTTCCTTCCACCTTGGAAGTAGCCGAATTCCCCATGAAACAGCTTTCTCCCTCTACTGCCTCGTAGGTTTTGAACATCCACCGGTTAGAGCAGATGTGGCTTGTGACGCCGGTATCCAGCCACCACTCTTTGGGGTTGCTCCCCATGAAATTCACCTTAGAGACCACAACAGTGAAGTGGTCATCATCCCGTCCTCCCTCGGCCAGATGTGCCTGAGCTGGAGCTTTCCTTTTCCTCTTGCATTTTAAGTTCTTCCGCGGGGGGGGGGGGGGGGGGGGGTTAGCCTTTACAGTGCTTTTATTCTCATAACAGTCCACGACACGATATCCAGTCCTGTTACATACAAAGAAGATTCCCGCAAATTTCTTTGCGATAACAGCACTGCCTCCGTTGTCAAAGAGTTTTCGCTTGACGTTGGAACTTTCGACCACATTGGCCTTTGCCATCGAGATGTTAGCACTACCGCATCTCCTTACAGAACGACGGTTGCTCACCTCGATATTGAGCTTCTCAATGAGCCCCTCCAGCCTCATTTCCTTCCGCTTGTGCTTCAGATAGTTTTGAAAGTCTTTCCAAGACGGTGGTAATTTCTCAATCATGAATGCCACATGAAAAGACTCATTAATCACTAGCCCTTCAGTCTCAAGGCGATGGTAGATGAGTTGGAGCTCCTCAACTTGCTCCATGACACCCCTACTGTCAATCATACGGTACTCATGAAAGTCCGTGACAACAAATCTCTTTGTGCCAGCGTTATTCACTTTGTACTTGTTTTCAAGAGTTTCCCATAGCTCCTTTCGAGTAGCTTTGGGCTCAAAAACACTGAACAACGTGTCATTTAGAGCACACAAGATATAGTTATTGCATAGGTAGTCGCCATGTCTCCATCTCTCAACCGCAGAGAACGACTGCTCGTCCAGATCGTCCTCGCTTAGGACGGGAGCAGTCTCCTTAAGAAACCTGGTCAGATTCAGGGTGGTGAGATAAAACAGCATATTTTCTTGCTAACGTTTGAAGTTGTCCCCGCTAAATTTTTTCGGTTTCTCCAGATGAGAAGTTGGCAAGGTAGGCACTGCCGAATACATCGGTTCATTGCCCTTGGCCGCAGCCTTGGCCCTAGCCGTAGCCTTGGCCATCGCCGCTGCTTCGGCCGCAACCTTGGCTATAACCGATATTCGCCCAACCACCTTAATATTTCTGGTTGTGTTCGCGCTTCGATCCCAAGGTACAACGTCTCGGATGACTAGCCGGAAACTGACGACGAGTCTAGGTCGAGCCATTGGTGGGGGTGGCTCTCTCTCTTGTATTTAGAGAGTGGGAGAGAGCTGCCTACTTATAGGCTGAGCTGAAATCTCAGCCATTATGGTAACTTAATTCAGTATTCGAAACTGCTGAATTAATGATGCAATTATTCTCATTTAATTGCATCAGTTACAAGCTTGCTGGAATTTTTGGGACTGTTTTGTTATTATCTAAAACTCTTAAAAGGCTTTCTTGGAATCTGAACCTGAACCTGCCTGAACCGGAACATTGCACAAGTCCCAAGTCCCACGCCCGCGACCCGAGACTGAGCGAGCTTGCGCGTGTGTGGTGCACTTGCCTACACACACCTATGAGGCTACACATTATTACCACTCTCTAGTGGTTAATATATATATAAACTATTCAAAATAGTTTTTTCTCTTTGATGTGGGATAAACATTTTGGTGGCTTCCCCATCCCTTTGTTTTCCCACTTACTCTTCCCAAATTCCAGATTTCGTCTCTCAATGGTCCAACTTCGGAGTCAATTTCCATTCACACCCATTCACCGAATATGTCATACGATATACCATTTCGAAACTTGCCACACAAGCTACTCAAAGCATTTGAGTACGGAGTTTAAATTTTAGATTGTTCGTATGGAATTTGACCAAACTTTTTGACTAGTGACCAATTCGGAAAACACCATGAATATGGTTTTTCCCAACAGTAAGTGCTGTTTGTATTTTTGCCTGTTTGTTCTTTTGTGACAGAAGAAATTTAGATTATGTAAGTTGTAAACTTTTGTGGCTTTTGTCTAATCCGGTACGAACTAAATCTAAGAAATCAATCGGTTTGTTAAACTGTACAAATTATATTCTAAACAATATAAAATTATCATACTATAAATTATTCATCTGCACATGAACATGCAATATCTACAATTTATATAAGCTAATAATACTACACATGTAAGTCTATATAAATAATCTTGAATAACATAACATAAAGAGGGCAGTAGAAAATGTATATCTTAATGGTTTCATGAACCTATTCGATGCACGTAGAAGCAAAATAAAATAGTCGAATTGATTGCTCGACAATCCCTCTCTCATATCTTATTCGCCTATGTCACTTCTAATTTTCTTGGCTGACAGTCTCCTAGGATATATAGAATTTTTATATTGCGAAAGATGTAAGTGGGAATTTCTTGCACATATAGAAATTCAGAATGAGATGAAAATAATGATGGGGAAGGGTGTTGTGCATTGTAAACGAAAGGCTCCAAAAAGAAAAGCCACAACTCGTCAAAGATCCAACAAGTTGTGTCTTTTCATACTAAGGGGTGTAATTAAAAACTCTTGAAACTTGAAGAGACCTCTCCGTGAAAAGTTGCAATTGTTGGATCATTATTTTATTTTATTTTTATTTTTTTTAACAAAAAAAAATATATTTATAGAAGGTTGTGACGCACATATATGTTTAGTTTCTTTACTAAACATTACAGGGCAAATGTTTCACCAATTCACGACATAAAATTTCTAACTCGCTTCATATTGAAAATAGCACTTTCACAATGACGTACAACTAATAAAAACACCACTATAAATTATAGAAATCACAAGCAACCACAACAACCACAATTGAATCATGACAGTTAATATTTTGTGGGAAAAGTTTAGGAGAACCAGAGGGTGACACGTGGCGAGCTCACGCACTTACTTGTACACCACATCCCACAACACCTGGTCACGTCTCGTGACCAAGATCTTCTCATCTTAGTCAAGTCCATATCGTTTAGTTCTTAACTGATTTCTTCCATATCTTCCGCATCCTGATTGATCTCTCCAACAAATACTTGACTTGATTGATCCTCATCATATCATCTAGAATCCTTTTTTTGAAATTCAGTCATCAAACTCTATAGAAACTTCAATATTCTCTACATCAGACCTATATATTTTTGGGTTACAACTGAAGTTACAGTTGTCATATACTATGAAACATGTTAAGACATAACTTAAAATATCTGTCAAGACAATAACAACAAAGGAAACTAGATGACTATTAAATAGTAGGTCCTAACAGTTACTATAACATGCAACAAAATTTAGGCTAACGTGACAACTAGTAGTTTATTCATATCCATATACGTACAAATTAGTATTTTATCCTAATATTTTAATTAAACGAAATAATAAATAAAATTTTAAGATTGTTGGGTTTCGTCTCCTGTACGAACTATATTTAGAATACCGGTTTAATAACGGTACAGATTATATGCTAAACAATATTAAATTATTATGCCATAAATTATTTCTCTACGCATGCAAAATATCTGCCGAGTATATATACCGGGGAGGATATATGGACACCATAAAAAACACTCAAATGAACACTTTTTTCGTAAAAACGTTCCAAATCAATATTTGATTAATGCAAATCTCTACGCTTTCACGACGAGAACACAAATATGCGTTTTTTTTCTGAGATGTATAATGACATGTTTTGAATTTTTAAATTTTACCATAATTTCGAAAATATGTCATTATACATCTCGGAAAAAAAAACAAGACGCATATTTGTGTTCCCGTCGTGAAACCATGGAGATTTGCATTAACCAAATCTTGATTTGGAGCGTTTTTACGAAAAACTGTCCAAGTTGATGTCTAAGTTGATGTTCATATAACATTTTCCAGGGGATGATATATGGACACCATAAAAAACACTCAAATGAACACTTTTTTGTAAAAACGTTCCAAATCAATATTTGATTAATGCAAATCTCAACGGTTTCACGACGGAAACACAAATATGCGTTTTTTTTTTCTGAGATGCATAATTACATGTTTTGAATTTTTAAATTTTACCATAATTTCGAAAACATGTCATTATACATCTCGGAAAAAAAAAACAAGACGCATATTTGTGTTTCCGTCGTGAAACCATGGAGATTTGCATTAACCAAATCTTGATTTGGAGCGTGTTTACGAAAAAGTGTCCAAGTTAATGTCTAAGTTGATGTTCATGTAACATTTCCGAGATGTATAATGACATGTTTTCGAAATTATGATAAAATTTAAAAATTCAAAACATGTCATTATACATCTCAGAAAAAAAAAACGCATATTTGTGTTCCCGTCGTGAAACCGTGGAGATTTGCATTAATCAAATATTGATTTAGACCGTTTTTACGAAAAAGTGTTCATTTGAGTGTTTTTTATGATGTCCATATATCTTCCCCTACATATATATATATATATATATATATATATGCATATAATTTATATATATAAATTAGAAAAATCAACTTGTTTTGATTTAAATTGAAACAAAACTAATGTAATTCGTTTACATAGCTAATTTCCCCAAAAAACAAATCAGTTAATAATTCATTCGACGTTTATTGTTCGATTTGTCCAGTTTGGTCGATTTGCTTACAAACAAAATAAACAAAACGAACATTGAATGTTATAATAGTACAATAAAAACCGTCATGATATAATGGAAAGTAAAAAAACAAAAAAAAAACTATAAAATCTTATCAAAGTCTAGAATAAACAGATTAATTTGTTTAGCAAAAACCTTCAATACTTTCAAGTCATATAATCAAATGAATAAACGTTAATTATAAGCAGTTCAGTTCGCGATTCAAGTACAGCTAAGTTATATCTCAGTTATAAGTATGTTCTGTGATACATTATCACATTCACTTTCAATAAACAAATTAATTTGTTCTGTCAATGCCTTTGAGATTAGATGTATTTATTCTCTTATTTTTTTGTTTATGATATTAGTATTGTTATAAAGTTGTACGAAAATTCTTGTTTAGAATATGAGTATTGTTGTAAACGTGTAGAAAAGAAAGTTATCTTACCAAATAAATAAAAGTTAATTAAAAGTATAGTATCTTTACCAAAAAAAAGAGATATTATGGATTAATATAAATTTTAAAGGCATTTTCGTAATTAAATTTGGTGAAAATTTGGGCGGGGCATGGAACCCCCCATGCCCCCACCTGCATCCGCCCCTGGCAATGCGTCAAGTGGTTTTATGACATCCCGCTGCAATTCAGGCAAAATCAGCCCATTGAATAGCGATTAACTCCAAAATCACTTCGTATGGGATAAACTGATAAACAAATCACTTGGTCATGTCGAAATTCAGCCAAAGTTGACAAAGCTCAATTACAAACATGTGCTCTCCCGCAAGAATAATACCAAAAGAAGAAGGAATTCTCTCACGATTTCAGAGTTTCCGGTGAAGCTAGACACGTTTTCAGGTCTTGAACATTGCTGCTATTGATATTTTGCAACTTTGAATTAGTTCATTTTCTGCTATCTATAAGTGGTGAGCAAAGTCGTGACTCGGAAATAGGGACCACAATTATTATGCTAAAATTTCGTTAAGGGAGCTGAAATGATACCAAAGCTGAGCCACAATATACTTGCACCATTTTTTTTTTTGGAAACTGTTCTTTCAATGGGGAAATGTACTAGTGAAACTGTAGCGAAACTTTCGTTTTGTTTATTTGTATTTTGAACCATGCTTTCTGCTGGATTAATTCGGGATCTATGTACTTTTATGTGTAATTGCAGATTTTTGCAATAATATTGGTCGAAGTTTTAATGTTTGATGAAGTTTACATGCTTCTTTGTGGAAAAAAAAATACTACACATGAAAGTTTATATAAATAATATTTCATAACATAAAATAAAAAAGGGTGTTAGAAAATGTGTACCTTGACTGTCTCATGAACATATTCGATGTAGAAGCAAAATAAAAATAGTTGAATTGATTGCTCGGCAATCTCTCCCTAACATCTTATTCGCTCACTAGCGTACTTTTAGGTTTTTTGGCGGACAGTCTTCCTAGGATATAACGAATTTATATAATGAGAAAAACGGAAGAGGCTATTTTCCGCACACTCAAAACATTTCAACCGCAAGAGTTTCTATCACATAAACTAAAATTCATAATAATTCTAATGCTCATGTTGGGGAAATTTCTAAACAGATAGTGAGAAATTCTGATATGAAAATTCAGAATGGGATGAAAATAATTATGGGGGTAGTTTCTTATTTATAGTAAACTAAAGGTGCAAAAGAAGAATAGACAGCTCTTCAAAAAGCCTATCAGTTGCGTCTTCTCATATTAAGAGGTGCAATTGTTAACTTTTCAAACTTGCAGTGACCTCTCTGGGAAAGGTGGCAACTGTTGTATCATGACAGTTAATATTTTGGCGGGAAATTTTTTAGGCGAATCAGATGGTGCCACCTGTCAAGCTCACGCATCCGCGTGTACACCACATTGCACAGCCGCACCTCACCTCAAGTCACGGGCCAACCGGGGACGCGTGTGTCTATGGAACAAGACCGAGACTGAAATTGTCCAAGACTCACCCTTATCGCTGCGAAAACTCAGAACCTCAAGTACCTAACGACACCTTGTCAAAGAGGATAATATATATAAACTATTAAAATGTTTGGTTTGTGAAATGGGTTGTTTAATCCATTCCCGAAATACCTTATATGGCCCGAATTTGAAGAACAATATATTGTACACCGATATTAGTTTTGGACATATCTGAAACTGTATCCACAAAGTGGGACAAACCCCTTTCTTGTTTTTAAACAAGAATTCCAACAACGTTCTCATGTCCCTGTTTTTGTAATGAAATAAATGGCTTGTGTATGCTCTAAAAAAGAACGGGGATTTTTAAACAGTCAAATTAATAATAACGGGTTCTTTCACTGAGAAGTGAGAAATTGGTAAATAAAAACGCGAAAAGATATGCTAACAGACTGCAACAACATATAAATACCCAACAATTCTTCTAACAATTACATAAACCTCTTATGCAAGAAATGTTACATAAATAACATGAAGAACACTTGCTGAAAACTTAACTAAGATTCAATTCACTAAAAGACACACCGTTCAAGATCGATCTCTTTATTATACAACGGAATCCATGTGAGGTTTTAGAAAGATGTTACATTTATTGGTTTCACCTAATTCTAGTTTATACATAAACTAACGTAATAAACCCACATCGCTCTAGAATTTGTTATGAGTTATCATGCAAGTCATGCTATAATGACACATAAGGTTCCACATGGCCAATCCTAATTGGTTGCATGACAAATGTGATGATTCCATATATCTTTTGTGCATATAAATAATGGATTGCAATGGCAAAATGATCCATCCGAAAATTGTAAAGTAGTGAGCAGTGAAATTTGTATTTTGTAATTTTTCACTTTCATATATATAAAAAGGTTTCAACCCAGAAGTGTTGAAACGCCGAAACACGTTATATTTTGTGTTCATTTTATATTTACATTTTTAGTATTTAATATATTATTGATCTATTTAGTATCGTTTTATAACACGTTATCAGCACGAGTCTCTATTTAATTATTGGTTTTGTTATGTTGGACTAGTATATACTTTTACACTAATATTTTGTAAAAGTGTATACTACAATTTCTACAATTTAATTATATTTTCCAAGTTTCGGAATATCAATCCTGAAGATTGACATATTTATCCCGAAGTATAAATATGAATTAATTTATTTAGTAGCTACTAATCATTCCTAAGAATGATATTTGGTTAATTGCTGAAGAATTAATACTAATCATTCCTGAAAAATGATAGTTGGTTAATTCATGAGGAATTAATATTAATCATTTATGAAGAATGACACTTGATTAATTCCTGAAGAATTAATGTGAACAATTCTGAACATTGATAAATTTATGATGAAGTATAAATATTGATTAATCCTGTAGATTAAAGCTTAATTAATTCCTGAAGAATTAATATTAAATTACTCCCGAAGAGTTACAAAATTTATAGTTCCCGGAGAACTTTAAAGATAATTCCATAAAAATTATAACTAGCAGAAGTAGTTAACGTTTAGTAATTTTGAGAGATTATGTCTACCTGAAGTAGTGAACAATACATAATTTTGGTAATTCCTGAAAAATTCCAACTACCAGAAGTAGTTTTCATGAGATTTTAGGCAAACCCTGAGTAGCAATTTTAATTTCTAAAACGGAATAAATTTTGTTAGTTATTTATTTATATATTAATTATAGTTTACATCTCATTGATTAGATATGGCGAATATTCAAAGGTTCCAATTCGTCGTCCTGAACGTATCTGGCAGTAATTACTTATCCTGGGTTCTAAATGCCGAAATTCATTTGGCTTCTATGGATCTTGGGACCACCATAATTGAAGGACATGACCCGTCCCCGCAGGACAGGGCAAGAGCCATGATACTTCTCTGCCACCACCTCGACGAGGGTTTAAAAACTGAATATCTCACGATAAATAACCCTCTTGAGTTGTGGAATAATTTGAAAGAGCGCTACGAGCATCACAGGCTCGTGTTGCTTCCAAAAGCTCGATATGGCTGGATGCATCTGAGGTTGCAAGATTTTAAAACGGTCAATGAATTCAACTCGACTATGTTTAAAATTACCTCTAAATTGAAACTGTGTGGAGAAAATATCACTGAGTCTGATATACTTAAGAAAACTTTCTCCACATTCCACGCCTCGAGTATGCTCCTGCAGCAGTAATATCGAGAGCGGAGGTTTAAGAGATACTCCGAATTGATTGTTTGTCTTCTTCTTGCAGAAGAAAACAATGAGCTTTTATTGAAAAAACATCAGTTTCATCCGACTGGTTCTACACTATTTCCTAAAGTAAATGTTGTCGATATAAAAGGTTTTCAACGGAATAATAATCGAGGTCGAGCTCGCAAAATTAAGGTTTTAATCACAGCAAATATACTGAAAAGTTTCATGTTGGTAACCACCAGAAGTGGACCAAAGGCCAGCCTGTGTATATGAAGGATGATAAGAAATTTTATGAGGCTCTAAAACGATATGGTTTTAGTAATTGCTATAGATGTGGAAAGGATGGGCACTGGTCTCGTGCATGTCGTACTCCAAAGCATTTGGTTGAGTTATATCAAAACTCTCTCAAAGGAAAAATAAATAATAAGGAAACAGATTTTGTTGTTTTTGAAAACATGGGCATAAAGGAAGAACCCCTCACTAATACTCACCTAGATACCAGTGATTTCTTTAATGGTCCCATAGAAGACTAAATCAATCAGTTTCTTTTAAAAGTGTTTTTGTATTATTTTCCAAAATAAGCTAGCTAGTTGTCTCGGCTAGTCGTGTATTTTCAGTTGGTCGTGTATTTTCAGTCAGTCACGTATTATCTTGAATGTAATATAAGAATAATAATAATATATGTCTTTTGTTTGTAGGAAGCATAAATTTTCAATCTAGCAGTACGCATGATCAGGACTTATGTTTAGTGGACAGTGCAACAACTCATATCATATTTCGAGTTAAAAAGTTTTTTGATTTCATAGAACCTCTTATTGCCAACGTTAATACGATTAGCGGACCAACAAACATCATAGAAGGCTCCGGAAGAGCATATACTATATAAGGGTACAAAGATCCGCATTGAATGTGCATTATACTCTCCCAAGTCAAATAAAAATTTGTTGAGTTTCAAAGATATTCGCAGTAATGGATATCATATTGAAACTGGAAATGAGAGAGCTAAAGATTATCTCGATATAACAAGTTTGGTTGAAAGCCACTAGCTTGTACTTTAAAGACTAAGTACTTATTCTTCAGGGTTATATTACACAATAATAAAGTGTATTGAATCATACTCTATAGTACACCCGAAGTGCATCAAACCATTGCACCAGAAGTGCACTAAAGCGCAAAACCTGAAGTGCACCACTAAACCACAACACCTGAAGTGCATTAGGAAACGGCACCAGAAGTGCACCAAATTTTAAAAGGTTCATTCTGATTCTCGAACTTTTGTCCTTTGGCATGATCGTCTCGGTCATCCGGGTTCAACTATGATGAACCGAATAGTAGAAGGTTCAAACGGTCATTCATTAAGGAACCTGAAGATTCCATCACCTAATGAGTACACATTGTTTCTTGTTCAAAGGGTAAATTGATTATGAAACCATCTCCTCTAAAAATCGGTGTTGAATCACCCAATTTTTTGCAACGCATTCAAGGAGATATTTGTGAACCAATTCATCCATCATGTGATCCATTTCGTTATTTTATGGTCTTAATAGATGCATCATCTAAATGGTCTCATGTCTGCTTACTATCAACGAGAAACGTTGTATTTGCTAGGCTTTTAGCTCAAATCATTCGTTTAAGAGCTCTGTTCCCCGAATATCCAATTAAGTCAATATGTCTTGACAATGCTGGTGAATTTTCTTCTCAAGCATTTGATGACTATTGCATTGTTGTAGGGATAGATGTTGAGCATCCTGTCCCACATGCCCATACACAAAATGGCCTAGCAGGATCTTTCATTAAACGCATACAATTGATATCCAGACCATTATTCATGAGGTCTCAATTAGCAGAGTCAGCGTGGGGGCATGATGTTCTACACGTATCCTTAATTCGTATTCGCCCATCTGCCCATCATGTTAATTCCCCACTACAGCTAGTATCTGGTCACCAACCAAATATATCTCATTTACGTATTTTTGGGTGTGCAGTATACGTTCGTACTAAAATGGGTCTACAACGACGCCTAGGTATCTATGTTGGTTTTGATTCACCATCTATTATTAGATATCTTGAACCGTTAGCCGGTGATTGTTTTAAGGTTCGTTTCACAGATTGTCAGTTTGATGAGACTCTTTTCCCACCATTTAGGGGAGTAAACTCTAAACACATAGCAGAACATGAATTTGAATGGAATGTACAATCATTGTCTCATCTGGACCCTCATACCAGACAAAGTGAATTAGAAGTTCAGAAAATCATTCACTTACAAAGCATTGCTAATAATTTACCTGATGCATTTACTAATACACATAAAGTATTAAAGTCACATGTACCTGCATATAACACTATGGAACGTATTGATGTTCCTGTAAGGGAACCAATAATGAATGAACCCAAACCATGCCAGAAGCGTGGAAGACCCGTGGGTGCAAAAAATAAATTGCCCCGAAAAAGGAAAGAGCTGAGACCAAGTAATCTTCCAGCAGAGGAAACTTTTCTAAGTAATTCTCCTGAAGAAGAATTACAAAGAACCCCGGAAGAAAGTAAAGAGTCGAATAAAAATGCCCCTGAAGAGGCTCCACAAGTAACTTCGTCCCAACCCCATGACAAATTCCTCGTGAAGAGGTTATATCTCCTGAAGAGATACATGTACCTGAAAACAATAATGAGATCTCAATATTTTATGGGGAGAGATGGGATCGTAGTAATGTGGTCGTCGATGAAAAATTTGCATATGCTATGGCTCTAGAAATTATTGATAATAAGGATCTTAAACCAACTTCCATCGAAAAATGTCGACGTAGAAGTGATTGCACAAATTTGAAAAATGTTATTAAAGTCGAATTAAGATCTTTAGCAAAACGGAAAGTATTTGGACCAGTAGTCCTGACACCATAAGATGTCAATCCCGTAGGGTACAAAAGGGTATTTGCACGAAAACATAACGAACACAACGAAGTCGTAAGATATAAAGCACGACTTGTTGCTCAAGATTTCTCCCAAAGATTTGGGATTGATTACTAATAAACATACTCTCCAGTAATGGATGGGAATACTTTTCGATTCTTGATCAGTTTGGCAGTCGCTGAACGACTAGAAATGCGTCTAATGGAGTGGTCACTGCATATTTATATGGGTCATTGGATAGTGACATCTATATGAAAATTCCTGAAGGTTTTAAATTACATGAAGCAAAAGATAGGAGTTTACACTCGATTAAGCTTCAAAGATCGTTATATGGCTTAAAACAGTCAGGACGCATGTGGTACAATCGGCTCAGTGATTACCTCTTAAAATAGGGTTATGTACATAGTCTAATATGTCCATGCATTTTTATACTGTATACCAATTTCTTAAACATTGTTGCAGGAAGATCCTAGTAAGTAAGTCGGCCAAATTATTTGTTGATCGTATTTGGCGAACGTCTATTTCACTATTCTTTTGGAGATCGTGGGTATAGAAGAATTTTGAAAAAATATGCTTAGTTCGATCCCCTTTAATATATCCTCCTCGAATCTACGTAATACATGTTGTATTATCTTCATATAGTAACGTTGGCTGAATTTTTGTCGAAGTCAAGCCTGCCTGTTCTTGTACATAATGTATCATTGATCTTAGCATAAACACATTCTCGACTTGCTTCATGAATTGCAAGTATTTCCGAATTATTCGAAGAAGTTGCGGTTAATGTTTATTTTAGAGAACACCAAAAGATTGCAGTACCAGGATATGTAAAAACATATCCGGTTTGTGATTGAGCATATCCAACTAATTTTCCATTTCCATTGTTCAAGTAAAATAATCCTAAATTGACGGTTTCTCGTAAATATCGCAATATATGTTTAACACCATTCTAATGCCTTCGAGTTGGTGCTAAAATATATCTTGCAAGTAGATTGACAGAGAATGTAATGCCTGGTCTAGTGCAATTTGCAAGGTACATAAGGGCACCGATTGCACTTAAGTATGGCACTTCAGGGCCTAGTAAATCATCTTCCTCGCCTTTTGGACGAAAGGGATCTTTTTTGATATCGAGTGAGCGAACAACCATAGGGGAATTTAGCGGATGTACTTTGTCCATATAAAACTGGTGAAGTACATTTTCAGTGTAGTTAGACTGATAAACAAATATACCATTAGATGTATGCTCGATTTGTAAACCGAGCAATACTTTGTTTTTCTAAGATCTTTCATCAGGATGATCTTTGAGTTCTGATCATCAGGAGGAGCCTTGGAATATGATCATCGAAAGTGAAATCAAGTTATGGTCATTAAGGGGGAGTGTTATGAGTTATCATGCAAGTCATGCTATAATGACACATAAGGTCCCACATGGCCAATTCTAATTGGTTGCATGACAAATGTCATGATTCCATAGATCTTTTGTGCATATAAATAGTGGATTGCAATGGCAGAATGATCCATCCGAAAATTGTAAAGTAGTGAGCAGTGAAATTTCTACTCTGTAATTTTCCACTTTTGTATATATAAAAAGGTAATGATCTTTCCGTGGAGTATGGTTCAACCCAGAAGTGTTGAAACGCTGAACCACGTTATATCTCGTGTTCATTTTATATTTACATTTTTAATACTTAATATATTATTGAGCTATTTAGTATCGTTTTATAACAGAATTTTTATTTTTATTTTTGTCTTGGTCTTATATGTCCATTTCAAAATATTTAAAAGTGGGACTTGGTCCACACATTTTGGTAAGAACTCACTAACACATTAATATTAGTTTCATTGATTATTAGGTAACATGGTTGCAACTAGCAGAGCGCATTCACTTACGGAAACTCGGAGTAAAGTTCCATCTGAAATACCACACCCATCCGAAGAACTAGAATATTATGAAGTAGAAGTAGTTGTGAAAAAGAATGCACCGCCTCGTTGGTTACATACAAAAAAAGAGTCTAAGAAAAAGTAAGAAAGACGATAAAATCATCAAAACATTTGTGATTTGCAACTATTGCAAAGTTTATATTGTTGCCCATGGGAAAACGCATAGTAACAATGGAAAAATTAACCATCTCAAAAAATGGAGATCAAATCCCAAAAAAGCCACTAATGCAGAGAATAGTCAATAAAGGTCAACCTCGGTTTAAAATTTCAAATAGAAAGAAAATCACACTTTGTGTTTGGGATTCGTATGGATTGGAGATCTCTAAAATAAAGAGTGTTATAAATGATAACGGGTAAGTATCACAACCAATACATGGACTTCCATCCAAAATATAAACTACATGGAGATTACGGCCCATCTTGTGGATAATGATCGTAAGGTAGATTAATGGATCATAAATTTTACTAAGATCATTTCTCACAACGGTAATAACATTAGAGATGATCTCGAATCTTGTTCAACCTTGTAGAGAATAGACAAGCTCTTTACAATTACAGTTGACAATGCTAGCGCGAATGACAAAACTATGAAATATATGGAGAAATCATTTGAAGACATGGCAACCCTTTTGTTCAATGGAAAGTACTTGCATTAATGGTATACCCATGACCTGTCATATCATAGACTTAATTGTAAGAAGTGAGATGGTATTCATTGGTACCTTGGATGCATCGATCAGTGTCAAATATATCCACCCTTCCTCATCAAAATTAGACTTATTTAGGGAGTGTGCTATCATATTAAAGATGGATAAAATGCCAATTGTTCCAATGGACGTACCCACATGACAGAATTCTACTTACACAATGATTTATGTAGCTTACAGTCTAAGAATATGTTTGCTAGATTGGGATAAAATGGACAATTTATTGAATATATTAATTAAAGAGGCTAAAAATTCCATGAAAAATGATAGACCTCCCATTAATATTGACTAGGATAAAGCACGTGTTATTATGCAATATCTTAAGGCGTTTTATAATACCACATTGAAATTTAGCAGTAGCAAGACAGTTACGATGACTCTATTTGGGAAAAAATAGTTTCAATAGGCACAAGTATTAATGAGACTGTAATTCCACATAGATAAAAGTTTATTTTATAATGGCAAAATTTGACAAGTATTGGGGTGATCTTGAAAATATCAACAAACTTGTATTCCTTGGTCAGATTTTAGACCGTTGTTTTAAGTTTATAATTATTGGTGTTCATATGAGTCAAATGGGAAAAGATAGTTCTATCATAAAATTGTTAGTTTAGAAATTGAAAGTGTTAGGTCCTATAGCGTATGTTCTAATGACATATGTGTTTATCATCATATCGATAAAAATAGGTTGACACAACTCCCACCGTCAATAATCATACTACACACCTTATCGATAACGTGACATCTAGTATGAAAGATGTTCTCGCGTTGTATCTCCTCGTCGTCTTCCCTAATCTGAACACTTAACGCCTTCTTAGCAACTAATACCAGCCCATCGACCGGATGTTCTTGCTCGTTATCGTCTTCATCTTTGCTATGTTCAGATTCGCCTTCCGATTCAATCTCACCATCTTCCCTCATAATCATAGCCCTTCGGTTTGGACAATCACTAGCATAATGTCCCCTTCCTAAACATTTAAAACATTGTACATCTCGATTTCTAGAAGCTTTCGGTTCAGATTTACCCTGACTCGATGTAGCTTTATCCTTCGTATCCTTCGGCGTTTCGGTTTTAGGTTTCGAATAGGTCTTTTCCTCCTTTTTACTCCAGTTTTGGTTCCATGAAGTTGAACCAGATTTTTGTCCTGTTCGTGTGGAACTCTTCGCCTTCAATTGTCTCTCTACTTTGATATCCATATGTACCATATCTTCTAACTCCACATAGTGTTGTAACTCTACTACGTTAGCAATCTCCTTGTTTAAACCGTTTAGAAAACGAGCCATAGTAGCCTCCCTATCTTCATCGATATCAGCCCGAATCATCACTATCTCCATTTCTTTATTATAATCATCAACACTTTTAGATCATTGGGTGATTCCTTGTAACCGTCGATATAAGTCCCTATAGTAATGACTAGGAACGAACCGTTTCTTCATAATAGCTTTCATCTCAGCCCACGTTTCGATCGGTCTCTCTCTATTCCTCCTTCGACTAGTAACCAATTGATCCCACCAAACGATAGCGTAATCGGTGAACTCAACGGCTGCTATCCTTACTTTCTTTAGTTCTGAATAGTTATGACATTCGAACACCATCTCCATCTTCTTTTCCCACTCCAAATATAACTCCGGATCGTTTTTCCCTTGGAACGCTGGGTTTTTCATTTTAATACTACTCATGTTGTCATCAACCCTATCTCCATTTCTACCTCTCCGATTTCCATGTCGATTATCAGCCCTAGGCAAAGTATCGTCCGACGCCCGATCATCTTCTTCCGCCTCTTCTACATCGCCGCCATTGTGATTATTTCGTGGATGCTCGTTATGGTTATTTTGTATTTCGTTGATTCGTTCGTTTATTCGCTCAAACTCAGTAGCAAACAACATTTGCATTTATCCCATCATCGCCTCCATTTGTAACTTTGTGTCGCCTCCTCCCGAACCCATTCAAGATGAACGTCGCTACAAATAAATTATTAGAACCAAAAATTTAAATTCTCACGCACTCCCTTACGTGTATCGCTCGTAATTGTTCACTCGTCACTCGTGTATTACTCGATTGGCTTTTACCCTCTATTAATCTCACACACACTATCTTTTTCCACTCAAATATGTTCTCACTCGCTCAACCTTACCCACTCGTCGTTTCCTCTATACGTTCTCTATGAACTTAATAAACCACAAGACGTTTACTTGTAGCGTTTAAGAGTTGGTAATACGAACAAACGTTTTATAGAATGAAGTGACACACCTAAAAAATCAGAATTTTAACAATAAACACAAGTACTCGAAACGACAATTAGACAATCCTCTTTCGTTGGCACTTATATATATTTTTTTGTGCTCTTTTTGGATTCCTTTAAATTTTATTTTATTTTTGTTTGGCACTTTTTTTTTGTGCTCTTTTTGATCCTTCTATTTTTTTTTATATTAACGAGGATAACAAGACTTAACAAGAAATAGAAATGACTCCTTTTTTTTTTTGACAACCTTTCAATAGAAACTTAACAAATCAGTTTTTTTTTTTTTTAAACAATTTTTTTAATGAAAACAAAAATAACAAGACACTTAAAACCTTGATAGAGCCTAAGCTCTGATACCAAATGATGCGTGATCGACCAAGGTGACACAAGATTGATCAAGGGGTGGACCTATCTATCAGGTTTCTTGAACAAATACGGAATAAAATCAATGATAAAAATAAAAATAAATAAAAGCCAAACTAAAGACCGCGACCCGTCATCTATAAATGGGTGGGAACCTTAGTATGATTAGCTGGTATGGAACCGCGACCCAACACCTATAAAGAGATGAGAACCTTGGTATGTGAAGACGCCACAAACGGTTGCGGGATACCGATTGATAAGTCAGTTTTGAACTCCACAAGATAACCCCTTGATAAGTTCGGAAAGTTCAATGAAGAACCAAAGAGAAAACTCTCAAATATATTAATCAAAACTTAATCGTTACAATCTGATTTGACCCCTATTTATGCTTGGAACAAGTCTCCAAGAATTGGGAAAGTCTAAAGAAAACATTAATTAAACATAGGTTCAATGTAGAATAGACATATGACCTTCTAACTACTAGATAACTTCAAAATTAATTAAATTACAATAAATTTAGAAATGTATCATAAAAATGAGTGCTTAGACTTCTCCAATACGTTTCCCTTGAGTTGTAGCATTTAATAGCTTCAAATGCATTGAATAATCAGCCCCCATGTATTTAAATCTTCTAGAATCAGCCCTCTTTTAGTTCATGCATGTAAACCCACAAAATTATCCTTTAATGTGGGGTCTTGAATAGCTCCAATCAGGTTCACAAAGTAATGAGCTTCGTTTGGACTTGTCACGGACGTGTTTAAGCTTCTATCGACCTCGTTTATTCTACGCACGAGCGCGTTCTTTCCCTCGTCATCGCGCATACCTTGCAACAGCCTGTTAAGCGCTTCCTTGAACCTTTTAGCTCTAGCCCTCATAACTAGTCCGATTGGAACTTGCAATGCGTCTCTCGGTGTAGCGGTCATGATCACATCAATAATGGAGTTGTATAATGAAAGACTTGTTCTTAGAAGCTTTTATAAGTGATCTAGATGGTTATGCAAACAATGAGTTGATGGAGACGTCTAAAGATGATCCAATTTAACTCAAAAATCTTTTACGAATGGTTCAATAAATGAATGCTCATAATCAAACAGAAATTACGAATGAAGTGGATAAGTACATAGCCGATCCTTTTAAACAGTGGAGTCAAAATTTAAAATTACGGAGTGGTGGAAAGTCAATTAAACTATTTTTCCGAAACTTTCAAAAGTTTCCAAACATATCTTTGCAGTACAATCTCCTACGATGGCTAGTGAGGATTCTTTTAGCCTTGGGAGGAGGATCGTAGATCTGTTTATATCACATTTTCATCACAAGATGGTGGAATCACTAGTTATTGGCTTCATGGCGAGGAAATTAATTTATACAAGGAATCAACATAAGAAGAAATAGAGTTTTATAAATATTGTAAAGACATCATCACAAGTACGCTAAATTTTTTGTTGCTTAGTCGATTTATTTCTTTACAGTGGTCCATTTTATTTTCTAACTACATGATCTTTATTATTGTTGTTTTGAAGATACATGAGATAGCTTCTTCTCCAATCCAGATTTTAAAGGTCGAGATAGTTATGGAATTTATTTTGTTTCTCAATGAAAACATCATTTACTTGTTTGGCTTTGTTTGGTTGTTATCGTGAGTGAAAGATGTTTAGTACGGTACTTTTCAACAATTTTCAGGTATATCTTTGTTAAAGTAGAAGTTTTTGTTTGTAGTTTCGGCGGTTTGGATGGAAATATTTTTGTTTGGGCATTTTTCAACTCTTAATGTGATTTCCATGTTTTTTTTAGGTTTTTTTGTGTGTGCATATTTTCAGCTTTGGACAATTTTTTAGTAAGTTTTAACATTCACACAATTTTCCAACACAATACAAAATTTTGTGCAAGCCTCTTATTTTTTATGAGCTTAAGAATTATCGAAATTGTACCATCCGACCTCTCAGGTACTGGAACTATCGGGTACCTTAATCGTCGGGTCTGGATGTTGTCAGGTTGGGAGGAAAAATCACTAGCCGATCCCTTTTCACTCGGGATTTGGGTACATGGGTTTCGGGTCGATACCCGACTCAATGTCACCCCTATTATACAATGCGATTCATCTAAATCTATTCAAATTTATCTCTATATGTGTATAAGCTAAAGAACCATGTGACTGTTAAAACTAACCTCTGAATTAACAAGTAAAATTAAAGCTTTAAGATTAAAACAACTTACAACCCAATTTGAAAACTTGAAGATGGAAGAGCATGAATATATTGAGATTTAATTCTAAATTTTGTGATCTGGCTAACCAATCTCATGGCTTGGGGAAGAAATATTCTGAATTGAAACTAGTAATGAAAACCTTGAGATCTCTGGCTAGGAGGTTCGATATCAAAGTAATTGCTATAGAGGAATGTAACGATATTGAGAACATGAAGATGGATGATCTTATAAAAAAACCTGAGAACGTATGAGATGAAGTTCCCCAAACTGTTTCAGGTTGCTTCTCCTCATAATTTTTCGATTTAAATTCTATTTTTTTGAAACGGTTTACTAACTTCTCCATCACCAACTTTCTTTTTGAAAAACCTTTTATATAATTTTTTGGCGAAAAGGGCAAATTGTTCATCCTCTGTTTCAGATTCAGTTATAACTGACTTTGCGACTGGAGAATTTTTAGCATGCAAAACAATAACTTTACCCGAACGTTTTGGTGACTCAAACTTCATCTCATATGTTCTGAGATTACCCATAAGATCTTTCATCGTCATAGTTTTGATGTTGTTGTACTCTTCAATAGCTGTCACCTTTATTTCGAACATTTGAGGTAGAGATCTTAAGGTTTTATTCACCAATTTGGATTTTATAATCTTCTCTCCAAGAGCATAAGATTCAGTAGAAATCTCACATAATTATAATAAAACTCTTCTATATATGGTTTCGTACTCCTCCATTTTTAGGTTTTCGAACTTGATTATAAGTTGTTGAAGTCTTGATGCTTTGACTCGGCTTGTACCTTCGTATGTGATCTTTAAAATATCTCAAGCTTCTTTTGCCAATTCACACATGTATATTAACTTAAATAAGTTAGGATGAACTGCACTAAACATCGCATGAAGTGCATTTGCATTTGCATTAGAATCCTTCTCCTCTTCTTCAGACCAAGTATCTTTTGTGCTGGATATTCTTCTCCTTCTTCATCGATGAGCGTTGGTACTTCATAACACTTTATAATTGATTTTCATGCCTTTTCGTCTTGAGATTTAGTAAAAGCTCTAATCTTAACTTTTCATGTACCATAGTTCGAACTTCCTTCAAGCAACATTGCTTTATTGAATGATCCACCATTCTTAAATAACTCCGTCTATTCAAAACACAGGATCCTTACCGATTAAAGTTAGGTAAAAATCTCTAATACCAATTGAAAAATACATTTGCCTTATGTTCCGAATGTTGTTACACGTTTCAGTTATAACTAAGATTTTGTTTCATTTATAACTGAAGAGTTCTGACGGAATAATAAATAACATACGACGTTTAATTACGAAGTTCGATGTGCTCACCACATCTACGTCTCTGAGGCACTCACCCAGTATTTATTGATATTGTCAAGCTTACAATAGTAGACGCAAGTCTTACAATAGTCAATGACTCCATCACTATTATTTGTCTATCAAAGTTGTTGAACCGTGTTTTGTAAAATCCCATTTTAATGATAAACAAAGTGAATTAACACTAAATATGCTCATTAAGTGTTTCTAATATATTTTCAAGTGTTGTTGTTTGAAAGGAATTTATCACTTGTCAAAATTCATTTTCGGAAACAAAATCAACCAAGTGTAAACACCCACCAGTGGGTCTTACAGAACCCACAAGTGGGTCAAGTGGACAGAACAATAAGAATTTTCTCAGATGCTACCCACCAGTGGGTATACATAACCCACCAGTGGGTCAATGTTCCAGAAACAGCAAAGATTTCACCCACCAATGGGTCAGAAGACACCCACCGGTGGGTCAAAGTGCAGATAAAAAAAACAGCTTTTTAGCTTTTTCAAAAAGTGGCTTTACCCATTGGATAAAACACTTAAACACTTTAAACGGTCATATAATACCCACTGGACATTTTGGAGCTGATAAAACCCCCCAAATACCTCTTCAAACACAACCAATCACACACCCAATTTCATAGCAATTAAATCCAAAATCAAAGCAACAAAAGGCTTTATACTACATATTTCTCACTTGTATTCGTATAAATTCTTGAGTGTAATATTATTGTAATCATATAAACACCAAGATATTATTTGTTAGTGAGCGATACTCTTTCGATTCAAATCGTAGAGTGAATTATAAACTCATTTGTGAGCGAGTGATCGGGTAGAGGCTTTGTAAGCGAGTGTTGCTTAAAAGCTCTAGGTCTTTTTATTCGGGATACTCATAGAGTGATGGAGAGCTTAATCCACGGATTAACTCGTTAGGTTGTAATCTTAGAAAGAAGATTATAGTGAAATACTCGGTAGCGTGAATACCGAGGAGAGGACTAGGCGGGTTTGCCGAACCTCTATATATTATGGTGTCAATCTCTTCGCTTATTCTTTAATTTCCGCACTTATATTGTTGCTTAATTGGTTACTTACGTAGCTTAAGTTAGCATAGTATTTGACGTTGCTTTTGATTAAATTTATAATCTCGCTTTTGGGTTGATATTTGCTCTAATATTTTATTCCGCGAAAATCGTACGTAAACCTTATTCACCCCCCCCCCCCCCCCCCCCCCCTTCCTTCTAAGGTTTAGCCACTTACGGACCAACAAAAGTATTGCTCCTACCTAACACCTCTCTATATCTAATGACATCCCGTCACGAATTTCTCTCAAAAGATAATTTTTTCTCTCTAATATTTCGTGAATCTCTCTCTCTACTTGTTGTATAATCTATGATGTAGAGATATGAAATATTAGAGTATAATTGACTTTATTTATAACCTTACAAACAATTATAATTTTAATCAAATAGGAAGTATTTCCTTTTTTTCTCTTTTCTTCTTAGACTAAGAGTGTTCTTTCCTTTACCTTCAAGTCTTCTATTCTCACAAGAAAACATCTTCAATATATTCATTCTAATCTTATGAGATTTACTTCAAATCTTTTAGATTAGCTCTCCACATTTTTTGACCTTTTAGAATATATTTGACCGAATCTTGAGCTCGTAGTTTCTATCTGCCGGTTTCAGTTATAAATGAAGTTGTAATTAAATTTTATCACAACTTAACAAATGTGTTACGCATTAACTATTAACATAATAAGAGTTCAATCTAAGTTAACTCAATCTATTTTTGACAATATAGTGACAAACAAATATGGTACAATAATCTTATACTTTGGGCCTAACAATTGGATTGATACTTATATGGTGATCCCTTTTAGTCATGAGCGTTCATACGATTACTATATAAGAGAGACCTAGTCGCTATCCATATGCTCGGTTTAACACGGATGGGTTCTACCTGTTGGAGCTTATTAGATCATTTGGATATGGATGTCTGATTTGTGGATTATCGGATTAGTTGAGCTTAGTTTAGCTTTCCATTTTATAGGTGATGGGTCGATGAACCAGTATGGCGGTCCTTTTTAGTTATGTGCGTTCATACGATCTTATATACTGGGAATAAACCTGCTTACTTTACATAGGCTCGGTTTAGCGTGAACCGGATTTACTATAATGGATTTTGTTAGATACGAGAGTGACTATGAGTTATGATATAGAGTCTTAGACCTGGTTCTTTCAAGAGACTCGTGTTTAGTGATCGATATTTGACATATGTCCTGTTTCGGTGGCACCTAGTTTAGAAGGCTCGAGTTTCTATAGGCTTGGTTAGCGTGTACATGATCTTATCTGCGTTTTTCTTGCTTAGATAAGAGAGACTGCTAGACCACCTTTCAGTTATGCTATAGAGGTTGAGCATTGAGTCTTTCATGAGACTTTTAGTTGGTCAAATAGTTTATGGATTTTTTACGAGAGATCTTATTGGATGAATCCTTGTTAGAGAGCTAGTGCTGTTTGGTAGGCTTGGAAAGCGTGTACACGGCTCCATGCTGATGTAATATCGTATACGGTGATGACTAATTATGGGTTATGATACAGAGGTTGAGGCCTGGATATTTATGATACTGACGGTTGGTCAACTGCTAGTGCGATTTTTCGTTAGATGGACTCTGGTTGAGAGAGGTTGAGTTGATGGTGTCCTTTATTTGATGAGACTAGTTTTGACATGATACAAATTAGATTGTCTGCTTTATTTATTACCTGGTTGAGGTATTGGTAAATGTTTGTAGGTCCGAGCATATTGTTGCATTGGATGTTTTATTTATGTCATTTATTGTAGATCTGGATTAGATCCCAATTTCTTATATGATATGTTTTTCGTTGATGATTAATTGAAAAAAAAAGGACGTCATGGACCATTTTGACAAGCTCACAAGTAAACGAATTCTATTATGAGTCTTTGACAGAATAGTCGGAAAATTGGATGTTACTTGGAAAGAGTCAGACACGTACTTATGCATATTTTCTCACTCTGTTAGGCCTTCATTAGTTGCAGCTATTAAACTGGGTTTCTTCGGTCTGTTTGCATAAAAGCTGGACCAGAATTAGTTTAGTATCTTAAAAACTTAAATGGTCTGCTTTTTTTGGCGACTGAAACCAAAGCTCTAAACTTGGTGAACCCAGATTTTATCTCAATTTAAACAAAACAGCTGAAAATCTGCAGTGAAACAAGCCTTGGAAACAGTTATAGATTCACTAGAAAAAAAAGCTGATATTACAAAGATAAGCTATTCACAATTATGCTAATAAATGTAAAAAAAGATACAGCAACACCTTGGATAATACAAAGAAGCAAAAGGACGCCCCGCCACACACACACACAAGCCCAAGAGCTATAATAACACTTGCTCTTTACAATATTTAAGTTTGAGTAACTATTTGTTTCCATTTTTGGTATTGAAAATATAATTTGGAAAACACACCAGCTGGATGAACAATATATAACTCAAGCTTCGTCGATCTTAGGAGAACACCTTGAGACAGCATCTGCTACCGTGAGAAATATGTAGTCTTCTCCAATCAAGTTTACCAAATCCGACGCATGGAGTTTGTCCATCACGTCCGATCCAGGATTTGCTAGGACAAGCTGTCAAATAAAATATTAAATATTAAATCGACACATATTCTGTTTAAATTAAGTTGGCAAGGGTTTTTTTTGTTTTTTTTTTTAAATAAAGTTGCAAGGATTTATTATGTTTACATTGTCTAACATGAGTGAGAAATGTTACAAGGACAATATGATGAGTTGTTCGTTTTGCATGACCAAATTGTAATAAACTACCAGTCTAATTGTTAGCACTTAGCAGCAAACGTTGAAGTGCATGTCTAGCAGAAGTAGCACTAATAATACTACCAACTGTTCTTCCCCTTATTGAGACTTTAAAATAATTAGAAAAATTGCCGGTATGAAGTCCTCATTCTAAAAAAATAAGGGATTATTTTTACCGAGTATGCGAATATTGACAGTATGCCTCCTTAGTAATTTGCTTATGCATACACTGAAATAATATTTTTCATATTTATAGCCAATATAGATTGATGCTTATCAAAATAGAAAGGACAAAAATCCAGTGTCTCTCAATCTAGTTAAGTCGCTGTATGGGTAACATTTTATTTTTATAGGCTAATTAGTATGCTTCTTCTAATACCTGGATATCTCTCTTTTGAAGACTTCGGTACAATTCCTCCAGAGCGTGGATACCACTTGTATCTATGTCAGTTACAGCTGCAACAAAATGTGCCACAATACGAGGTCAATTTACGATAAAAATTGACTGATGTTATAACACCAAACCGACTGATTAAAATTGCTTACGTGACATTTCAACTATGAGATGATGAATCTTGGGCTGCTTGTATTCAATCAATTCATCTTCCTCATCAGCTAGCCATCTCAATATCCTGCAAAAATCAAAGAAGCATAAATTTTTAAATAAATTCATCAATAGTCCTAGAGCCTGTCAAAGCAAGGACAAGTAAATAAAACATCAAAATATTAGGGAAGTGGAAATACCTCTCTTTAACATAGTTGGAGTTTGAGAAGTAGATTGCAGAATCAACCCTAACTATTAAAACTCCGGGAACTTTAGTTGCTCCAGGATATTGTTGTACATTTCTGTAAACATTTGTTCTCGGGAGCTTCCCTAATAAAGCTGTTCTTGGTCTTGTCACTTGAAGTAGAACTTTTGCAAATGATATTGAAACCTATACATACAATCAAGGGAGAGAAAGTCCAATAATCAATTTTTAAAAAGTCGTTAGCAGTAGTCGTGGTATAAGTGAAATAAAATCATCTTATATCTTACCGCTACTAATAGGCCAATTTCAACCGAGACAAATATGACCCCGAAGAAAGCGCCCATACAAGCAAAGAAGTCAAATTTATCAATCTTCCAGATGAGGATAACGGCTTGTATGTCGATTAATCCCAACACAGCTGATATAATAATAGAAGCAAGTATGGCATTTGGGGTGTATTTAAATAGTGGTGTGATCACTAATAGAGTCAACAACACAACACCAGACATGATAATGTTTGAGACTGCTGTGCTGCATCCAGCCATGTAATTCACAGCGGACCGTGAAAACGATCCTGCAAAAGAAAAAAAAATCTTAAGATAATCATTTTGTTTTCATTTATAAGTGTCAATTTATTTTACGGAATTTGTAACTTGATTTTTTGTGACAAAAAATAATGGAAGGTACCAGCTATCAATGTTAAGAAAACACTTACGAGTCATGTGAACAAGAGTCATCTTTGTATAATAAAATAAAGACATCTTTTTATGCTACCAATGAGCTTTTACCATGTAAGGTTTAGTATTTTGTGCAGGGATGGAAAAAAAACTTTAAATGGGAGGGGCTGATATTTTGTATAATCATTTTCATACTCTATGTAGTTTTTTTCCCATAATGTGGGTGGTTCTAAAACGCTATATTTTAAAGATTTTAATTAAAAATTTAAAATACATAGAAAATTTTACTTTTTCATAATTTTTTAACAAAATTGGGGGGTAGCCTCTATCTGTCTCTACCAAGTTCCTTTCATGATTTTGCGAGCAAGTCAATTAAACAAATAGCGCAAAATTAGAAGATCAATTAGATCCAAAACCTGTAGCAACATAGCATGATGTCATCGACCCAATAACGTTCATTGTTCCTAACGCGATCATTTCTTTATTTCCGTCCAGGCTATAGTCCTTCATAGCAGCAAATGTTCTTCCAATTGCAATTGCTTCCTAAGAAGACCAAAAACATTGTTAGATTTGAAATTGAGACAAAAATTCCACATAATCTGATAGAATTTAGAAATTAGCTGCGGGAGTATTTTCTTACAGTCAACGCTATCATTCCCGCCACGACCCCAATCTTTATACCTTTCAGGAGATAATCGCCCGAGAAAAATATTTTATCTATTGATGAAGGGTTTACACCTTGCTTGATATGGTTTACCTTCAAATATTCAGAATTTCTTAGCATACCAATTTTACATTTATGGTGAAAAAACTAAGTTCTATAGAAGAAGAAAAAACTTACAATTTTAACGCCATCCTTATCCGCGCGGGTGATATACACAAAAAAGGTTGAGATTATAACAGAAAGCAGCGGAGCAATCGCTGGCACCCAAAACAATTTCTTGTTCTTTTTTCCCTGTCCAACATATATAAAGCATTAGAAATGTAAAAGTAAAATTTAAAAGATATTTAAGAAAAACAAGGGTTTTAATCTGGGTCTTACAATATATTTGGCTAGTATAAGAAAAGCCAAGAATGAGACTCCAATAAGTATGGTTTGCCAATTCCACTGCACCAACCATAAGAAGTTAGAACACAGAACGATAATTACTTCAACAAATGTGTGAATAGCAATGTAGCCTCTTGTTGCTATCGTGACATTTTCTTGTAGTGAACAATGCTAACAAATAACATCAGATTATTTTTGGAAGATGAAAATAATACCCCATGCTCTGCTGAGTTCCAAACCGACTTCATTACAGACACAATATCGGTCTTCTTTGTGAATTTAACGATGCCTAATAAGCCTTTAAGCTGTTGAAGAGCAATAGTCACCGCTGCCCCAGCCATGAACCCAACTATTGCAGCGTGAGAGAGAAAGTCTATCAAGAAACCCAGCCTAAAAATAAAAATTATTAAAAAACAATAAATATTATAATGGTGTTTGCAGAGGGGCAAATTTAATAAAAAGGTGGTACCTTAAAAATCCTAGAGCCAATTGAGTTATTCCCGCGAAAAATGTAGCTGTGAAGGCTAATCGTAGATATGTCTCTTTATCTGAGGGATCGACCTGATCTCCTAACAAAGTCCCTAGGAGTAGAGAAACAACAGCCACTGGCCCGATAGCAATATCTCTTGAACTACCCATGAAAGCATAAATCAGAGGTGGAACAAAGCTACTATCTGAAATAAGAGGGAAATCAAGGTCATGAATTTTAAAATAAATCATATCTACTATAGGAAGTGGTTTTACAAGAAGTGCCAAGAACTTACACAGCCCATATTGGGGGAGAAGACCCGCAAGTTGCGCATATCCGATATCCTATATCACAAAGTTAATGAGATGTAAGCAATTGTCAAAAGTAGAAAAAGAAGAGCGCGGAATGTGATATGCAATATACTTTTTCCGCTACTGCAGAATCAAGTTGCCATTTTTACAGATTCCATACAACTTTTTTCAAGTCTAATTATCAAAAACTACAAACCAAAACTTTTATTCCCAAAACATACAACTCTAATAAATATGTGTAACTGTATGTTTGTATGTTTTGGGAAGAAAATTTTAGGTGTTATAACTTATATGTTTTGGTAATATGTTTTGTTTAATTATATGTTTTGGGCATTGGCCCTATGTGTACTTCTTTATAATTAGATACATATATTTATTTACAATCAGGTACATATGTCCAAAAAAATAAGAAAATATACAAAAAGGAAATAGAAAAAATTGAAAAACATATAAAAACAAATCAAAAAATGTGTACATAGGATCAAACGGGATTAGACATGAGAACATGATTAGATAGAATTAAATAGGATTAGACATACAAGATTGGACAGGATTAGACATGAATAGACAGGATCACACATATTTTTTTGTATAAAAAATGTGTTTTTTAAAATTTTGATTTTTTGAATTTTGGTTTTGAATTTTTGAATTTTTTAATTTTTAAATAATTTTTTAAAATTTTTTGGATTTTTTAATGACATATGTACCTATTTGTAAATAAGTTCACAAAATATGTATTTTTTTTGTAAAAGAGTCATCAAATTCAAAACAACCGGCTTTTTTATAAATAAGTTTCTAAATATATATTAAATTATCATTTTTTCTAAAATCATGGATAGATGCAAGTACTAACATCTTGAACCACAGGATGCAACTCTTGAGAATGTTGTGCATTAAAAAGGATGGTTAAGCTTATACCTATTTTAAATGAGAACTGATGTCAAGATCCAATATCCACTCTAGTGTTCACTTTTTTTTTGGAAGTTAAGCATAACGTAAACGAACAAACCGATCCGGCTACCCACTTATTAGAGGATGCTCAACTGCTAATTTATTATTGGGGTTAACTGTACTATTAAAGAGTACAGACTTTTCAAAACCTCCACATCAACCTATTTATCATCCTCTTTAAATTACTAATTAGAGTAGAAAAATGTATACATGTAGCTCGCTTGTTAGTTAATCATTAAAAGGTCTCCTTTTCCTCCGCACCTTCTACAGTTCTACGTCAAAGAAAAAAATTTGCTTGAAAAGCCACAAGAAAGTTCTAGTTTATATACTTGGAAGAAAAATAAAACTTTTTGATAATTTTTTTTATTACTGATACTGAGTGTTCCCAACCTAAATTCCTTCTCTGTTTAATTCACATAAAACGCATCAGCAATACTCAGGTAATACTCGTACTTTAAGATCATCCAAATTAAAAGGTTCACAATTGTTTTAATAAAGAAATAACCATCCTACATTGGAAATATTGTAAAACCAAAAGAGCCATTTCACAACGAAGAACTCCAATAAAATTGGGTTTCTTTTTAGCAATAAAAAGTAAGGCACGGAAGTTTCTTTTGCACAAAGTCAAAAACTGTGGCCCAACTGAGCTAGTTTTTCTCTAATGAGACAAATGAACAACTTTGTGAGGACTTGGACAATAAGAGAAGACTTCAGGCTTTTTTTAAAATTATTATAAATTTAGTTTGGCATATAACTAAACATGCAATATTATCTTTTTCTTACCTGGGGAATGCAAAGACTAGCAATGGTAAGTCCGGCAATAAGATCGCCTTTGAACTTGGAGAAACTGTAATCTCTCCCCCAATCTAAGATGGGGAAAAGAGTTTGGAGACCAAGAATAAATTTCTTTGACTTTGTTTGGTCTTTAAATGGGCGCAACGGATCGTCAGCAAAGAAGGTTTCTTTTAATGTGTCTTTAACTCTTGTCAACGGATGTTGCTGCGGAGGTTTTCCCACTTTGTGAACAAATGGCAAACTATCCATGCTGATAGCTCTTTCCACCGAATCGTCTTTTATACGCCCGCTCATTGTGGCCACACTGTCAGAAATCTACAATAACGAACAATAAGTAATAGTACTGATCAATAGAAAACCAAAAGGTCATGAGGTGGTGTTATTTCCTATTAGATAGGAGTAAAGTATTTGTTTCTGGTACTCCTATATCATTAACCATAAATTAGCTTGTAGCTACCTTCAACATGCTGCAAAATATTATCTGATTCCCAGAAATATGTCATGAATATAAATACAAGAAAACTGGAGGGCTCAAGGGCTAACAACATTAGTTTCATTAACAGACTCAATTGCATTACAGTTACTTGGCATACTACATAGCAAAGAACGTTTAAAACTGTAAAAATAATGTTTACCTTACAGAAGCAAGTTAGAAGGACTAAAAGCTGTGGTATATAGAAATGAGTTCAGTAGAGCTTCTATTTATATAAGGGGGGTTGTAGTAGAAGAAAAAAGTCAACGAATTGAATATGATTTTGATCTGTATCATAATATGTAGGCAGCCCTAATGAACCTGGATCCTATACAAACCAAATTCAGATAATTAGGACTTGAGTGACTCTGATTAATTACAGAATAACATGACACTTAAGTTGACTAAAACTACAATTTTATAGAAGTAATAATAGAAAGGGATAGGGTTATACATGTGGAGATGTATCCTTTATCTGAAAACAATCCTTTACCTGAAACTTGGGTTTTCAATATTTAGTTTCTTTATCCTTGGAGAGGAAACATCATAATTTGCAATTCAAATTCTAGTGCCTTGGTGAACCTTATTTAAGGTAAAACAGCTCTTTTCCTTTATGTGTATTTATAACCTATAAGTAATACATCTATAAATTAACATATCAAGTGCCCATGTAGTAAAATAATCAGGGTTTTTAGCACCACTTTCACTTAATTAGAACCTCCCAATGGTTGGAATTTCTAAGTTGATCTCAACCATTGTATATGCACAGAAAACGCTTGTAACTTCCAAAAGTCTGATAGGGACCCAGACCTATTACTACAGGTCTACCTTTGCTTTTTGGACTTTGAAGTTTGGGTTTGAAACCCGAAAAATATGACGAAAAATAAAAAAAAATAAATAAAATAAAACCAAGAAAAATTAAGTTGAAATCATTTTTCCGCTAACGTGTTTGGAAGCTTTCAAAATCAATAGAAAGGAAAATAAAAAATGGGGAAGAGAGTGAGCTAATCCCAATTTTCTCATTTGTTTTCCTTTTTCTCTAATTTTTGGAATAAAATGCTCTCTCTCATTTTACACACAAATTTTTCTCACACTTTATTTTGTTTTATTTTCCACTAGTTTTGCTTATGAAGCCAAACACACACAAAAAAAAATCAAAAAATTATTTTCATTTTTCCATTATTCGGATTCTAAACACAGTCTAAAATATATTATTTGAAATTTAGCATAATCGATATATAAAAATAAAACAACACAAACGGACATTTATACCTACTCAACTTGACTGAAAACTGAAGTCAATGAGAGTTTGGTAAAAAGTTAATACATGCAAGAAATTAGAAAAAAGTGAGTTCTGTTTATTTAACAAATATGGTTGCCTCAACAACTCATCGGCAGAGGAGAAAAAGAGGCAATGATCCTTAACTTTAGTAACTAGTAATTATTGTATTTAATAACGATGAAGCCAAAACTAAGATTTTGGACGGACCAATTTAATTAATATTTTTACAGATGAGCAGCGGTGAACCCAACACTATCTTTTGTATTGCTGAAGGGCAAAAACAATAGTAGTATTGTTTTTGCAAGTATTTCTAAATTAACTAGTACTACTAAAGTACTTTGAAAAGTATTACTCCAATAACATTTGCCACTACAACAATGGATCGAACATGCCTTGTTGCTAAAATGAGTGTAGCAACCGTTTATGTTGCTAAACTGTTAGTATATTTAGCAACGCCCAGTTTAACATCAGTTTAGCTAGCGCCTATATTAACATCAATTTAGCAAATAGTGTGCATTTTGTAAATCATTGGGTGTCCGATCGTCACCCCATACGAAATGCGAGTTTTTTTTTCCTTCTTTATAAAAGCAACTATTCCGGTATGAGACTCCTGTTGATCTCCCAGATCAACCAATATAATTGGAAGACAAACTTCAAGGGACCCTTATCATCTAATTTTTAATTAAATAATAGCCAGACAGTTCATTAAACAGGTCACAATTGGCCTACTAGAGAATCAAATAACTTCTTTTCTATTACTTTGACCCAAAAGAAAAAGGTTAAAGGTTTATTGCGGAAAACCTAGTTTACCCTTTTCTGACTTTTCTAAGTCAAAAAGTTAGGAATAAAGTGAGATTCTTTTACTTATTTCAATCACTTACAAAAACTACCGCTAATAGAAGTTTTCAAGAGACAAGTTTTTTTTCCTTCAAAAAGTACAGTAGCTATTACTTTTAAAATTTCACTTTTGATAGATGATAAAGCAATGCATGCACATAATCTATATACATCGATATACATTTTTATAAGACACTTTTATCTAAAAACATTCCAAATTAATGTAAATTTTCACGCTTTTACAACGATAATTCAAATATGCGTCTTTTTTTTTTCTAGATGTATAATTGAATGTATTGAATTTTTAAATTTTATCTTAATTTCCAAATATACAATTATACATATCGGAAAAAAAATACGACGCATATTTGTCTTTTCCGTCGTCGTGAAACAGTGATGATTTATATTAATCAATCTTAATTTGAAGCGTTTTTAAATAAAAATATCTATGTTGATGTCACTGATATTGCATCTATATATATATATATATATATATAGAGAGAGAGAGAGAGGGGGATAAAAAAAAAACCTTTTCTAATCTTCTCCAAATGAGATTACAACCTCAATCATGCAACCCTCATCTTCATTGCCTTTCTGTAAAACTGAAAAGCCAAAAACAATATTAACAAAAATTCTCAATGAAAAAGCAAAACCTAAATATATTAAAAGGCAATCGCCGTAGATAAAGATTTGACATTCGTATATTATACATGTTAAATAAAGAATGCCCACCGTTTTTTTACGCATACGTGTATACAACTCTGCATGTGTGTGTATATATATATACCTATATTACTATATATATATATATATATATATATGTTTATATGTAAGCATGAGAGTTGACAAATTTAAGAGAAGGAGAAGCAAGGTTAAACATGTCCAGGTTCGTTGAATCTATAAGCTAATATCGTGATGATTCAGCTAAGTTATCGGGAAAATTAATATAGATGGAGAATGATGAGTCGTTCAGAAATGTGATTTTAATAAATAAACTAAAAACAAGGGAGAAAGAGTTACATGAATTAAAGGGGTGCTGCTCATACTCCTATATTATTGGCCTTCAGATTCTCAAATAAACATCCAACGGGTGAGAAAAAAAACAATAGGGACACCAAATGATATTTTTTTTGTATAATTAGGCAAAAGTAAACTTTGTTTTCATTCATAAATGTTAGGAAAAATAAAATCAATAATTTCATCATTTTTTTAATAATTACGTTAGAAAAAATTAATTTTTTTTTATAACTTTTTAAAATTTCAATTATTATTTGACATTAGTTGGAATTTTAAAGAGTTATAATTCAAGATATATATATATATATATATGTTTACTTTTTTTACAATTTTTTTTTAGTTTTTAAGTTATAAATAAATAGAATTATTAAAAAAAATTAAAATAGAAAAAAGTCAATAAATTATTAAGAAAACAAAGTAGTCTTATGTTAACTAAAAAAATAATACAGTTTGACGCATCATGTTTAAGAAAAAAAATGAAATTTTATATTAAAATAAAAAAGACATATAAAAAATATATAAAGGTCTTCAGCTAGCTATTGAAAGCCATATGTCTAGCTATGTATACATTTTTGATCCCTTTATTGTTTTTATTTCTTTTATGAGTTAATTATTCTTTTATCCAAACCGTAAGATGTATATTTAGAGATCTAACGGTTGAGATCCTAATGCTAATAGTATAAGGACCTCACAATAAAAAGGTGTCAGGTCCCCCTTTCTATAGAGTCAACGGTGCAACAACAGATGTTGCACGTTTGCTATTTGAGTTTTTTTGTTTCTTTTTGTTTTGGTAATTCAGGTATTTTTGTACTACTTGTTAGGGGTGGGCAAAAAATCCGTAAACCCGTCCCATAACCCAATCCGTGCGGATTGGGGCGGATTGGGGCGGGTTGGGTGTCAAAAAAAATTAAATCCGCCCCGCCCCAATCCGTAAAAAAATTCGTGGGTTGGGTTAGGATTGGGGTTTCCAAACCGCGGGTTAATCCACACCAACCCGTTTGAATCCACATATATATATATATATATAAATATAAATATAAATATAAATATAAATCAGTCGAGGCATTGTTATGTCTTCAAGACTGGATCAAGGACGACCATATCACAACATATATAAAATATGAACCATCCATCGAATCATACACGTTTTACGAGCAATATGAAGAAGTTAGAACGAATTTCATCTTTAAATTTGGTCTCTCAAAATTCTTATTTTATATAGTAACTATTTGTTTGTCATTAAATGTAGAAATATCATCTGTGGAGAGTTGTACAAACAAACTTTCTTAGAAGATAACAAAACGAGATGCAAAAGGTAATAAAATTGATGTAAACTTTTAATGGAATTTCAATATGTTGTCACATACCAATTCAACATTTCATTGTAAATTTTTGCAGTTCAAAGATGTCACTACTCTCAAGCCTTAAGGCTTAAACAATTGGTCGACACTGCCTAAATAATCCCGGTTGATGGTCATACTCAGTGGATTATTAATTTTGATTTCAATTGTTATGTAGTTTTCTGATTTTGATTATGTTGATGAAGAACAATTTGTTTTGTTTTGTTTTGTTTTAGCTTTGTTACTTGTTCCGAACATTCTAAACGTATTTTGGTTGGCTTTTAGTTTATATTTCTATTTGAAAGATTTTTTTTTTTTAAATATTTAGGTAAATTATGCGAAATAATGAAAAATTAGTGACTAAAATGAAAATTCAAGAAACAACCCGCACCCAAACCGCCCCGCTTGATAATGGGTTGAGTTGGGTTGGGTTGGGTTGGGGTTTTAATTATAATGGGTTGGATTGGTTTGGGTTGGTATTTGAATTTCACTAATCCGCCCCAATCCGTCCCGCCATTTATTTTACGGGGCGGGTTAGGATTGAGACCAATCCGCCCCAATCCGTCCCGTGCCCACCCCTACTACTTGTCTTCCAAACCAGGAGCATTTATTATTACTTACTTTGTCCTACCACGATGAAATTTATCTGGGCGTTCTGTAAAAATATGTTGAATAATAGATAAAATAAAATTTAAAATAAAAAAATAGCAGTTTATATGAATTGAACTCTATATTTTTCATTTGCAAAGTTAATATATTACCATTACACTAGCATCTCTTATATTAATAAGTACAGGCCATCAATTTATTGTCTCGGAAAAATTTAAATTGCATGTATAAAAATAAGAATAAAATAAAAATAAAAATGGTCACTCCCTTGGTCCGTCCATGCTTGTATGTTTCTAATTTAATCGCTCAAAAAACTGTTTATGCTTTCATCTTTTAAATAAAGGTAGCAATTTGATTTATGAGGGCCAACCTGCCAAGTGGCCAACATTTGTTACGAATTAAATGTGATTCGACAACCAATGTATTTAATATGACTGCAGTTGCACTTATATGAAATATATTTAACATGAAGATAGCTATTTACCTAGCATCCGTACTAGCCATCTCAATCATTTTTTCAAACCTAACATATTTTATATATTTTAAGAAATTATTTACATTTACACAAAATTTCAGCTTACTTATTAATTTATTTATAATACATTTTTTTTTTTTTTATTATATTTTAATAATCATAATAATATTACAACCATAAAAATATGGACCCCATGATAGTTTATTGCTATTATACTCCCTTCGTCCCTAAACAAATATCTCCTACGAAAATACATGTAACTTTGACCATCAAAATTTTCATATTAAAATTACCGAAATGAAAAAATTAAAAATTTCATCGTATAGTTCTAACCATAAACTACGCGATTAATTTTTGAAATAATTTTTTCCGGCAATTTAAATATGAAAAAATTATCGGTAAAAATTGTACGTATTTTCATAGGGGACATTTGTTTAGAAACAGAGGGAGTATTAATCTAGAGAATCATATGCATTCCTTATATATGAACTGAATTTTGTGTTTACTTAAATTTAGGGAATTTATAAGGTTAATGATGCATGTCACTTTTTATACCATATTCATCAAATTTTAGAAAAAAATATGTTTTGAGAAACCAGATGCGGATGCTCTAACATTTCAAAATATGCTGAATTGAGATACATATTGGTGGGAAAATCATTGATTGGTACATAAAAAAACATATTTAATTTTCAAAATCCCGAATTCTCAAGTTTGATTTAAGATTTGGTACATATAATATAATGTAGTAGCATGTAACATCAAAGTTAAAAACAAATAGTAAAAAGAAGTATGATCATCATGTAGCATATGTATTAATATTTAAAAGTGTTTTCTTACCCGAATTTTTGATAATAAATACAACTTATATGTACATTTTTATCATTTTCTCATACATTTTAACAAAAGCAAAATTATCTCAATTTAATTGTTATGAGATCATTAAAGAGTACTCTTTTCATCTTGTATGATCAAAATTATGTTTAATCTTACGACCCACCGCACCGTTGCCCCACCTTTCTCATCACTGAAGATCATATGACAGCCCCGAATTGGGGAATTTGTCCCTTTTTTATCTTTCTTCCATTTCTTATGTCGGATCATCTGTCCGGTGACTTATGTCGCAGGGTAAAACTTTTAAATTGATAGTAGTTTGAGATAATTTGAGAATATTTTTGTTGTTTAGATTAATTTTAAAAGTCTTTTAGACATAATTTAAATATATTATGTATCTATATTGATGTCCACACATGTTTTTTTTTTTTTTCAATAACAAGAAATATCATAAAATAAAACAAACCATATTTTGGTTACCGCAATCTGTTAACCCAAAATTAGGTCAAATGGTCAAACATGAAACATCATAAGTAAATTATGTGGAGCACAGGGGGTGCTTATAACTATTACAATTAAAATAGGCGATACCATGAAATGAAATGAAATTAAATAAAATAGTAAAAACTCCAAATGAGATAGTGCCACAGATTCAGCCATGCGAGAAATTATTTGGTCCTTTTGCAGGACTGCTCTAACAAGGTTTATAATCACATATTCAGTAGTTCTTACAGTTTTACATAATAAAATATATTAAATGTGTGGTTATAAATCTTGTTGGATGAGTCCTCCAAGAGAACCAAATAATTTCTCATGCAATGAACCATGTTCGAAAATCTATGAGGCTCGTGCAAGAAAATCTCATAGCTTCAAAATGCAAGAAATGGATTGGCCAAGGCATAATTATGATAAAGCTCTGAATACACTTGCTTGTAAATACTTTTGTAGGCATAATTATGATTGGATATGAAGCCAGTGCATGTCAAGCCAGTACTCGTACAAGAAAACAAGAATTACCTAATGAGAATAACCTTCTCAAAATAGGGATCAAGCAGTTTGACGATGGATCATAATGGGGAAGCTAATGCCTGAAATTTATTACAGCATGTTTTGTGCAGATATCAAGCTACTCTTAATGAAATAATGGAAATGCTTTCTCTCTTTGTTTTGTTTTATAAATACTTATCCTAGTAAATCCTTTTTTAATATCTATATATGTAAATTTTAGATTTTGTAATGTAGTATGCATGTTTCCGATCAATAATTAATGTCTTTTGGTTAAAACCTACAATAAGGTTCCCTACTCTTTGTCTATTTACAACTCAGAATCAAAGTCATGTTATATAAATAAATAAATAAACAATCATAAAATAAAATAAAAATTACACTAGAATTAGCAAAGATGTAACAAAATACTTATTATATTCTAGTCAAGGTATTTGAGAGATAAAGGAGCTCAATTTAAAAAGTCAATAAAAGACATCACAAACTCGAGCAACAGAATTCGGCAATAGCAATAAGATTATGACGATTGCAACTCTTATATATGAAAGAGTTCTTATAGTTAGACATTTTTACAATGTCTAAAAAGTTCACTTTTATCATAAAATCAATATAAAACAATGTCAGTTTCAACTTTACAATGTCTAATATCATTTTTGTCTTTCCAAATAGTATGATAGTAGTAGAGATAATAACTTACTAGACCTAGCAGATAAGTTATCATAGAGACACACCAATTAATCCAATAATATTTCAACAACTCATTAAAACAACTGGAATAATTCATTCAAACTATCACAGATAGGCCATTTAAAAAATATATAAATATCTTCAAGAGAGTTATTATAAAGAACAAATTTTATATCCAAATAAGGATACCAAATATTCATTTTATCCATAGTAGGTAATCTTTTAAGAATAACGTGCCATAAGATGATAACACATTTCAGTATATATATAGCTCCTAAACCAGATAATTTTGTGCAAATGAACTTTGTTCTTATTCACTCTCCACTACAAGAAAAAAGTCATATAGTGTTGGAAAAACATGTGAAAACATGGGTGTTTCCGAATGGTCACTAGACCAACTTCGAGTCATTATTTCGTGTAACAGCGCTGAGTTTTTTATACCGTACTCAACGTGGTTGAGTAGCCCGTGTGACGAGCTTCGTAACGGTATATCACATGACCTATTCGGAGAATGGGTGTGAATACAAAGTGGCTTCAAAGTTGGTGCCTCGAAAGCTCAAATCTGGAAAATCTGGAAAACGAAATGGTTAATGAGAAAACCATTTACAATAATCCCATATTGAAAGATTAAGAGTTAATCTTACAATATATATACCATACCAACCCATGTAGTTATTAAACTAACATGTCCACATACACCTAAGAGTATTAGTGTGTACCACACACGCACACTCGCTCGTGTCTCGGGTCTCGGGCGTGGGCGTGGGCGTGGGATTTGGGATTTGGGATTTGGGATTTGGGATTTGGGATTTGGGATTTGGGATTTGGGATTTGGGTCCAAACCCGAATAGGGAGTCTTGTATAAAATACAAAGCAGTCCCTAGAGTTTCCAGCAAGAGAAACGCTCCAGCAATGAATGAGAGTAAATGCTGCGGTTTCTGGGGTGTAACTCCCAGAATTAAAGACTAACATTTATGGCTGCGGTTTCAGTAGAGCCTATAAAAGGCAGCCCTCCCCCTCTCATTTCAACACACCAGAATACACACAACCTCACAGCATAAGCATACACTTAGAGAGAGAGAACCGCACCACCAACAGCTCGACCTGTGGTTTGGTGCCGATTTCCATACGAGCCACTCTGAGATATAAGTTGTACCTTGGGAACAAAGTCCCGAAACCAGAAACCTCTAAAGGTGGTTCGGGAAATATTGTTTAAGAGAAACTGCTCAGCAGTTGCCTCTTATTTTTTATATTTCTGTTATTTATTTTTCAGTCTTTACATTCTGTACATTTCATTTCAGTACCATTTCTTTTCTGTAATTTACTTTTCTGTACTGTTTCTTTTATGTATTTACTTTTCTGTACTGTTTACTTTCAGTTTTTCAATTCAGTAATTTACTTTTCAGTTCTGTAATTTCCAGCATTTACAAAAAACAGTCCGGCAGTTTTTTATTTGTTAAAAACCAGTCCGGCAGTTTTTTATTTGTTAAAACCAGTCCAGTTTGTTTTTTGTTTAAAACCAGTCCGGCAGTTTGTTCAAAACCAGTCCGGCAATTTCTTAAAACCAGTCCGGCAGTTTCTTTTATTTAAAACCAGTCCGGCAGTTTGTTAAAAAAACCAGTCCGGCAGTTTATGTGTTAAACCAGTCCGGCAGTTTCCTTTTTACAGTCCAGCAGTTTTATTTATTTGTTGAGTCAGGAATTGTAATTTATATTCCAATTGTGAGAAATAAAATTGTTATTTCCATTGCGTTCCTGTCTTCTTTATTTTATTGTCCTTTCGTTTATTGTATTCGAAATAGTACCAAAACCAACAATCTTAAACAATATCATTTTTTTTTTTGGTTTTACTATTTTCGAAAAGAAAAGGACTTTTTCTTTTATTTTGTTTTGTTGACGTCTCGGTTTTTATTCTCGCAAAATCATTGCTAGTTTACTAGAAATTGAAATTTGCACATAGAATAAATCCGAATTGGTTTTAATCTTTTATTCTAGAATACTATAAAGAATTCTTAGTGAAATCAAAAGTGATTTGATTTTCACGCTAGAATATCTTTTTATTGTTTTATTCTTTTGAAGCAAACTAATTAAGTTATAATTAGTTTTTGCGATTAAGAATTTTAGTTTTCTTGCGAGAAACTAAACGGTTTTTATATTGTCATTTCAGATGACTAATGAGGATCAAATATCCACGTTTCTTCGGAAAACATGCAGGGCGCACTTGTGATTGGCAGTAGCTGAGGCCGAAGCTGCTGCGACAAAGGCTGCGGCCGACGCTGCTGCGGCAGAGGCCGATGCTATGGCTGCGGCTGCGGCCGCAGCACAGGCTGCTGCTAAGGCTGCGGCCAAGGCAGCGCTTGTGGCTGCGGCCAAGGCAAAGGGCAAGGCTCCGGCAACACCGGCGATGCCAATGTTGCCAACCTCTCAACTGGAGAGACCGGAAAAGTTTAGGGGCAACAACTTCAAACGTTGGCAGCAAAAGATGCTATTTTATTTAACTGCCCTTAATCTGACCCGGTTTCTTAAGGAGTCCACACCCGTCCTAAGCGAGGACGATGAGGACGTGCAGACGGTTTCGGCGGTGGAAGCGTGGAAACACGGCGACTACCTATGTCGGAACTACATCCTGTGTGCTCGTGGGCACGTGTGGTTCAAAATAGAGTGAAGAAAAATTAGAAAACTCATCGGCTATGTAAGCATTGCCAATTGACCCCTCCACCTTAGCTTTATTTCTAACCGTTTTTTTCAAGTGCTTAAGGTACCTCTCAAACGGGTACATCCATCGATATTGTACTGGTCCCGCAATTTTGGCTTCATAAGGAAGATGCACAGGAAGGTGCTCCATCGAGTTAAAAAAGCTAGGAGGAAATATTTGTTCTAGCTTACACAAAATCATTGGAATTTCTTTTTCGAGTCTTATCATATCTTCAACAGGAAGAGTAGTGCACGCAAGTTCTTTGAAAAACAAGGAAAACTCGGTTAGTGCTTCCCAAATAGGTTCCGGAAGTAGTTCCCGAAACGCAATTGGTATTAATTGTTGCATGAAAACATGACATTCATGGCTTTTCATCCCCGACGCGCGATATCTATTCTTTTCAACACAACGACTCATATTTGAAACATACCCGTCCGGAAATTTAAGTCCTTTTAACCACTCACACAGTGTTTTAACTCCATTTTTCTTAAGGATGTAATTAGCCTCTGGATATACCCCATTCTCATCCAAGTCAAGCTCTGGCCGGTTACAAATAAGTGGTAAGTCTTTTCTTGACTTGTCGTTATCCTTCGTCTTTCCTTTGATATCCATTACCGTGTTGAATACATTTTCAAAAAAAAAATTCTCAATATGCATAACATCCAAGTTGTGACGAATTAAGTTAGCACTCCAGTAGGGCAAATCCCAAAATATGCTGCGTTTTTTCCACCCACAATCACTTGTAGTTTGTATCCACTCATTATTCTCATCACTACCAACTTCAGTCACTCTCATCAATCCCAACTCATCTATCCAGTTCAATATTTGCATTCCAGTTTCCAACGGAGGTGCCTTTTCGGTCACGACTCTGTCTTTCGTAATGTGATTTGTATCTTGCCTGAAAGGCTGCCTCCTAGGTAGAAATTTACGGTGGTTGTCGAACCATGATTGCTTTCCACCATTACGGAGAGTAAATGCGTCGGTGTTTTCTCTACAATAAGGACATGCCAATCTTCCTGAAGTAGGCCATCCGGATAACATAGAAAATGCAGGAAAATCACCAATAGTCCACATAAGAGTTGTACGTAGTGTAAAGTTTTGTTTTCGAGAAGAGTCATATGTCTGAACACCAACTTCCCAAAACTGAATCAGTTCCGCAATCAAAGGCTGTAGAAATACGTCTATCTTCTGTTTTGGATCACTTGGACCAGGAACAATTGCTATCAAGAACATAAATTCCTCTTTCATACACATCCCTGGCGGCAAGTTGTACGGTGTGACAATCACTGGCCATGACGAGTATTGTTTGCTGTATTGACCAAACGGCATAAACCCATCCGTACATAATCCTAGTCTAATATTTCGAGACTCGCTTGCAAATTCTGGATAAGTATCGTCGAAATGTCTCCATGCCTCGGCATCTGAAGGATGAGCTATGGTCTTAGGGTCTTTTGGATGTTTGGCATGCCATCTCATATGTTTGGCAGTGGCATCCGAAGCGTATAGTCTCCGTAGTATGTCTTTTAAGGGAAAGTACCACATGACTGAGTGTGATGCACCTTTATTCTCTGAATCGAATCTCTTATGATCGCAAAATTTACATTTTATGCAATCAATGTCATCACCCCAAAATATCATACACCCATTTTTACATGCATCAATCTTTTCTACAGGGAGTCCCAATTTATGAACAAACTTTTTCGTATCGTAGAAAGTGTCAGGCAAGCAGCTGTCTGGATTAATGTCATTTATTAAACTACATAAATCATCGAAACATGCTTCAGGCAAGTTATATTGCGATTTAAGACTCATCAACCTGGAGACACCACCGAACAAAGATACATCACAACCATCAAACAACGGAACTTCTGTTGTTTTCATCGTATCGTAAAACGCCTGAGCTTGTGGGTTGGGGATTTCTGTCTCATGTGTAGGATACTCAAAGTTATGACCATATGCGTCCATCACCATTGTTTGATAGTTGTTATTTATACTAGGTCCAGCTTGATCTTCTTCTTCTTCTTCCACACCCGACCCAAAAACTATATCATCCGCATACTCTTGATTTCCGTACATCTCCGTTGTGAACGTTTCCCCGTGACTAGACCAACAAAAATAATTCTCCAAAAACCCTCTTCGCTTTAAATGATACTTCACATCATCTGGTTCCAAAAACTTTCGATTTTTACAATCCCTACATGGACACCTAATTTTACTCCCGTCCATACACATTGGTTGACTGGTCGTGAAGACAATAAAATCATCTAGCCCATTCATAAACTCATCGGTCAAATAAATCCCATCCGTATTTAATCGTCTATACATCCAACTTTTGGATGTGTTCATTTTATTCTGCATAGTACATTGTTATTTATTTAGCATAGTTTTATAAGAAAGAATGCAATTTTAATGAATTTTAAATAAAGAAGTTTCCCCATAATAACAGTAATTAACAAATAAAGTAATGTTAAGTTCAAATAAAACATGACTGTTTGTGTTGTTTTGTAGAATTACAGAGGCCACAACTATTAAGATTTCAAAGACCTTACTGAGAGAGTATTCATATTTCTTGAAAATTGCAATTTAGACAGTTTTTTATTCAAATAATTGGGGTTGGGGCTAAGTTTCGACCCCAGGACCAACAAGAATAAACACCCAGTTTCTACCACTAAGCTAACACTACTACACTAAAATGTAGCCAACAGAGAATTATATATTTCTTTAAATTTTACCACTATATATAAGCGAGCCCTACCATTTCTAATTTTTTAATTAAATTCAATATAAGACAAGTAATTAAAATTTATGAAACATAAAATTTAACAACTAAATATTACAACTACTAATTTAACAACTAAATATTACAACTAAGTAATGATCTTTCAATTTGAACTAACAAATCAGCAATAAACAATTTACAAATTAACAATATATACAAAAGAACTTTTGTATGGTAACTATAACGAAAGCGAAAACATACTTTTATAAACTGTGCGAGGACCAATAAATATTGAGAAGCTTTATAACAAATTTTGTAATTTAGAAAATTTGAGATTCAAAAGGAGATATGTTGTGAGTACAAATATGATCAAAAAATACAATTATGAAATTGAGAAGTTAGAAGTGAAAGCGATAAAATGTTAGTTGGAATATGAGAAGTAATTTAAGGCAAAAAAATGTTTCACATGGGACAGTTATACTATATTGATCAGGAGTAAATGCAACCCACCCAACCACATTGATTAATGCACCAAAGTCATTACAAATTGAGAAAAGTAGTGAAATGAATTACTTGATATGTAATTAAACGTTTCCTTTAATTCGGTGCATTCACAATTTTCAATTAATTCTACAAATTGCCACGAAAAACTTTTGTACAACCCAAAATTTATTATACATGTTGCATAATTTATTATCAAAGATTTAATGTACACAAAAAGAAGAACAACACAATTAAGTATGATTTGATACTTTATAAAAATAGGTAAAAAAAATTTTATCTTTTAGTAAGTCTTAATATGGATTTTGGCTTATTTAAAATTTATTGTCCGAAAAAAAATGTATAAGTAACATATCACCACATTTTAACTTAAAGAAACTTATCCTACAAAATATTTGCAATTAAAAATAAATACTTAACTATAGTAACATATTTTTATGTTGCCAATTTTTTGGGGAGGATGTGTTGCTAAATTGATGGTAATTTTGTTGCTGATTTCGTTCTAAAAACTTGGCAACTCTTTTAGTAACAAATCGCGGTGTTGCTAAATTTCAGTTGCGAAAAAGATGTTGATTCTGTTGCTAAATATTTTCCACAATTTATGTTGCTGTTTTGTTTGTATTATGTTACTAATCAGCAACATAATTTTGCTCCTTCTTTTTTTTTTTTTTGCCATTCGTCTTTTTTCTTGTAGTGCTCAAATGCTGGAACATAACTTAAACATTGAAGTTTTCACAGTTTAAAGTATCAATCCTATCTTTCATATTCGTATCAGTATTAGGATGATGCATGTTCTATATGTCAATTAAAAACTGATTATTGATTTAAGACCAATTCCATATACCATTATCAGTAATAGAATAAACCTTCTCTTTAAGAGTTAAGCCTTTGGATCTATGAATATTGGAGTGTAAGCTATAGATAAAATAGCTCAGAAGCCTACCATTTATCACACCAAGAAGTGACAATAAAAGCATCTCCAATAGCAACATAAATAAGAGGCTTAATAATTTTTCTATAATTTAAAATCTTACTCGAAGTATATCTAGCTTCGGAAGTGATTTGCACAGTCCATATGCTTCCATTTTTTAAATTAATTACGATAATCCAATTCTTTTAAAGGTTATTAAAATTCCGGGGTTTAGGGGATCCTTGGTATAGTGAGTGTGCAGTAGTTTCACATCGTCCAGATATGCGAGCTTATATGGTATATAAACTTACAAACTCATCTTATATTGATAATGCCTTTTAAAGTAGCGCAACACTATTGTTGATAACAAGCTGACATTTGTGTTCGTTACAGGAGCAACTCGGCCATAAATGTCACCCTATTATCAATAATAGTGTCCACTTTCGCACAATTTCCCAATGACCCATATGTTGGGAAAAAACATGTTTCATGAGATTTTCCGAATTGGTCACGAGTCTAAAAGTTTGGTCAAATTTCATCTAAAGAATCTAAACTTTAGACTTCGTACTCAAATGGTTTGAGTAGCTCGTGTGACGAGATTCGAAACGGTATATCGCATGACCTATTCGGTGAATGGATGTGAATGAAAATTGGCTCCGAATTTGAATCATGGAGAGACGAAATCTGAAATTTGGAAAGAGAGAGTGGGAAAGCAAAGGAGTGGTAAAGCCACTCAAATGTTTATCACACGTCAAAAGAGAAAAATTATTTTGAATAATTTATATACATATTCACCACTAGAGAGTGGTAATAGTGTGCAGCCTCATAGGTGTGTGTAGGCAAAAGCACCACACGCGCGCGCTCGCTCGGTCTCGGTCTCGGGGCTTGGGGCTTGTTCCGGTTCTGGTTCTGATTCCAAGAAAGTCTAAGAGTTTTGGATAATAATAAAACAGTTTCCAAAATTCCAGCAAGCTTATAACTGATGCAATTAAATAAGAATAATTGCACCATTAATTCAGCAGTTTCGATTGCTGAATTAAGTGAGCATTATGCTTGAGATTTCAGGTCAGCCTATAAATAGGCAGCTCTCCCCCACTCTCTAAACACGTTTTTTACATTCTGAAAACAGCATACATATTTTTTCCATAACATACTAGAAAGAGAGAAAACCACCCACCACCAACGGCTCGACCTTGACTCGTCGTCAGTTTCCGGCTAGTCATCCGAGACGTTGTACATTGGGATCGAAGCGCCAACGCAACCAGAAACTTAAGGTGGTTGGACGAATATCGGTTAAGGACAGACTGTTTAACAGTCGGCTCGTCTTTTCAATTCTGTCATTTCAATTCTGCAATTTAAATTCCGCAATTACATTCTGTCCATTTCAATTCTGCTATTTTATTTCAGTATTATAATTTGCTGTACTTATCTGTAATATTTCAATTCTGTCTTTTCCTTTATGTAATTTCCTTAAAGTACTGTTTCAGTTCTGTAATTTCAATTCTGTAATTTAAATCCTGTAATTAAAATAGTTTCATTTCAGTGCTGTAATTTAATTTTCAATCAGAACAGTCCGGCTGTTAAGTTTATACTTTCCAGTCCGGCAGTTTCTATTTAATACAATTCAGTCCGTCAGATTATTAATTAATGATAATCTGACTAACGTTTGTTTTAATTACTATTCATTCCGTACAATTTGTAATCTGTAATTCCATTTCAATTCTGAATTAATAAAGACTACACTGTTTTGTTTATTTACTTTTTTAGTTCTTTATTATTTGTTAATTGTTATTTCGTACACGGAAATCAACACCATATTTCCGGAATGAAATTCCATAGTAAACTGAGTGTGCTCTAGTTTTACATCGCTCAAATATGTTAGCACATATATAAAGATTAAAAATTCATCTTCGATCAACGGGACCTTTAAAATTGGGGTGCACAAAGGAAGGAAGGACCTTCACAATGAAGCGTGGTTAACCTTGAATGGTATCAAAATGGGCGACTTATATGAATTTGTGATAAAGCAGATAATATCATTGATGTGAGTGCGATTCGACATGTCAGGTTGTGGCGTTACAAGTACTACATGTGGAGTTGGGTGGAATTTTATCTCTGCATTATTAATAATTTTTCCCATCAATTCTTTTATCTCAGGTTTTTTTAGGCATAAACCATGTGATTTCCGTTTTAAATGATTATATATCTATCTTTGTCATGGTGGTGTGTATGCTTGTGTAAAATTATGACAAGTTTTTCTAGGCTACGAGCATTTTAACCACTATTTAGATCAATCTACAAAATCTAAAGGTTGATAGATAACACCAGTCATACATTGGAAACCAAACATAATAATCAATTTTTCTGAGTATATTAAAATTTTCAACGTTTTAATGAGCTATGCAGTTTCAAATGCAACTAGTTGTAAGAGTTAGTTGCAATTGCGATAATATATACTGACATAAAGTAAACAAACAAGTTTACGCATCTGAGGCACTCATTCAAAATTTATTGATATTGTTTATGCATACAAAATTCATTCAAGTGTTACAATATTCAATAACCCTCAATAATATCAATCTAACGCTCCTACCTAATCAATTATCAATTTATCAATAACATTACGTCATGACTTTTATCTCAAGATTATTTTTCTCTCTAATATCTCATATGATCTTTCTCTCTCTTACAGTATATTTTATGATGTAGAGCACCTGCGAATTACTAGAGCCTAGTAACTTTATTTATAGCCTTACGAGGACTTCTAGCTAATTGCAATAAAATAGAAGTAGTTCGTTTTTTTCTGTTTACTTCTTTGATTGAGACTTTTTTTTAATCCTATTTGACCATATCTTTTTCTTTTTATCTTTCGGAGATTGCTTCAGATCATCTTTACTTGGTCGTCTTCGACCAAATTTTCACAGAATATGTCCGTCAGACTTCAGTTGTAGCTTTCAGTTACAATTAACTGTTGCAACTTACGCATGTATTTAATCACAACTTGAAAAAAACGTTATGCAATAACGTCTATTTATATAATCGGAGTTTAATTTTCGTTGTGGGTTTTTTTTCCCGTTTTTTATATCATTAATAAAAAGCGGGTTTTTCTCACCATTTATATAAAAAAAAAATAGTGGTTAATGGAACATATGATCTAAAACCTAACAATCTCGTAATTATTTTGATAAAAAAGTTGTAAAACCTATCAAAGAGAGGACTCCCTCGTAAACATTAATTAGAGTAATTAATCAAAGAATGTCATAATTCTTTCTTTGTTTTTATCAACTCACGATACTCTTCTTTTTTGTCACAAATTTGACATTCTAATACTCTTTTTTTTTCTTGTAACAGCACGTAACCAAATCAACTCAAACTTTTGTTATCTCTGAAACCCAATATGAACCTCGAAACTCTAATTCAATACACATTACTAACTATGACCATGATTTAAAATATTTCATACAACAAAACTGATTGAGAAATAGAAAAGATCATCTACAATATTTTGCATAAAAAATCACGGCGAATTCGATTGTAATCAAACACTCATTTTATCAAGTAAAATAGTTTCATGTCAGGTTGAGTTGTATTAAAGTTACAACTAACACTTGAAACCGTATTCAAAAAAATAACACAATTACTTCTTTCAAAAGATAGATCCCTTTTATCCTTTTATTTAGTCATTAACACTTTGCGGTTCAGATTACCATCAATAAACAAATTAACACTATTTAATCATATTTCACTTTTTCTAATAATTTTTATTAGGATAAAAACATGAACCCTTTTTATGATCACCCTTCAGTTAGGCTAAGTTACAAATTTACAAAGTTAATTATGATTTTTTTTGCAATTACTATTTTTTTTTAAATCTTACTTTAAAAAATTACAAAATTTCTTAAAAAACATTTATACATTATGGAATGTCTGTTTTTAACTCTAAATCAGTGTTTTACAATTTTAAATTCATTTTTATAAATTATAATTATTTTTTACAATATTTCTACATTTTCACAAAAATGACTTTACAAAATTGTGCAAAAAATGCCAAAATAATAAAAACAATTGATAAGATGGAAAAAAAATTCAACAATACCACGTTATGAGAAAACGGTTAATTGAGTATGCAAGTTTGTATATGTAAACAGAATTATCCTTATTTTGATCGTGAAAAAGACAGTTTTATCATTTATTAATGTCATGTGAAGGCACGTGCTTGCTTTTTTTTTTTTTATGTTAGGTGACAACAGTATGTTAATTAGTAAGGTTCTGACAGTTTGGTATGATTAAGATAGTTAATTTAATTAATATGCAAATCGTTAAAAACAGATAATTTGTATATTTAAATAGTAATTATCCCTTTTTAAAATGATTAACTAATTCCAGTCTAGCTTTTACCCAAACAGACCGAAGAAACCGAGCACAAAACTGCAACAAAACAAGGCCTAAGAGAGTAAGAAAATATGCATATGTACGTATCCGACTCTTTTCCAGTAACATCCAATTTTTTGGATTATTATCAAATAACGGAACTCGTTAATTCGTGATCTGGTCAAATTTGTTTAGGCTGCCCCTCATTTTCTGATTATTTTACTGAATAACTGACTTAACTAACTTTCGATCTGCATCACATTCCTATTTTTTAACAAGATTATATGCATATACTTGAAAATCAAATCATAACGCTTCTAAACACCAATCGTGCAATTTATTTTGAAGAAAAAGTATTCTAGATGAGAATCAAAACAATTCAGTGAATACATATCATCTACACTCCTCCGTAGTAATACATCAAAATAGAAAAATAAATGGAAACCCCTAAAGTGTAACACACAACATCAATTTCAGAAAAGAACGCCAAAAAGAAGAATATATAAGTGCTTTCAGTACTCAAAAGGAGCAGAATGCGACCACGGTCGAAATAAGAAAAAACAATGTCGAAAAGGCGAGAAAGCGAGATGCTGAGCTGGCCGGAGCTGGCGCTTCGATCGATCCTAAAGCTAATGTGGGTGATCCAACAGGAATGCTTGGTGACATGGCAACAACAGGTGCGGATGCTGTAATTCAAAAAACAAAACTATTACTTTAAACAAGTGGATTTTAATCATGGTATAGATAACTAGATATAGAGTTGTAATAGCATTTTGGGTTTAGTGAAACATACCAGGAGCACTACCCGTTACAAGACTCACTGCACAAACACGAAGTGATTGGTCAATAAAAACTGCAACACTATTAACATTCTAGCAAAGCAAACATTGTTTTATTGTTTAGACAGTTGCAAGTGTTTCTCTACAAATTTAAGCAATCAGGCTGTGCATATGGTAAGATACTATTTGGCTTAAAGACTTATGTTTGGAAATAAATGAAGAAAAGTATAGATGCCTATACAAGCTTACCTTGTCTGCTAATCCGAATGAAATGTTAAAAACGGAAACATGTCTTGTTGATACCAATGTTTTAAATAGCGTTATCGCTAGCTTAGCGTTTTTTCGAAAGAAATGCTAAAAGCGCTAATAGCGTTTTGCGGTGTACTTTTTTTTTGCATAAATATGCCCTAAACTTTAGAATATATAACAATAAAAGATAAAATGTATAGTTATATTATATAGTAATAAAAAAAAAATTGATGTAGGTGAGTTTCAAACTTGAGTTTGCTGGAAATTAAAACACTGTCATAACCATCTGGACTGCACACATTTTTATAAAAATTACACAATATATATTAATTATTTAGATCCGTTGTTTTTTTTCCTAACACGTTATTTACGTTTTTGGTTCAGAATTTCGTGCGTTTTGCGCTTTTGGTCCACTATAGCGCGATTTTAGCGCAATTCCAGCTAAATAGTGGTTTTTCGTTGCGTTTTTTCCCAAAAATCGCTATTTCGCGCTATATAGCGCGATTTTTTAAACATTGGTTGATATCACGTGAAAATGCTATATGCCTATATTGTTATATATTCATGCTTTGTGATTCCATCTCCTTTAACTTAGTCTTAGTATAAGAAATCAAAACTTATAACAATGGAAGGTTCTAATTAAATGTTCGAATTGCTTTAGTAATAAAGAAACTACAGGAATACCTGGCAATGATGGAACCTAAATTACATCAAATATGATCGGTCATCCAATGACCTCGTTTGTTTAATTATTGATTTTAAGCCCCAAAAATGCCACATTCTTCTTAGATCAGGGAAAAGCTAGATAGATCTAAGCTTATAACTTTACTATATAGAAGGCAAAATTCTGAAATATGAATTTAAAAGATGAACTAACTAAATGCAACAGCTTAAATAAACTGAGGTTATACGCTTAAGTCACTACCTAAACAAGCCAAGTATGAGTAAATTTTAAGAGTTGTTAAATTCATCTTCAACATCATAAATAAGGTGACTTATTCGAGTCCGGGAAAAACCATGTTCATTCCACTTAAAACATGAGAAGAAGTCTTTTAAGGCCAAAAAGACTACACCGGGAAACTTCAGCTTTTAGCCCAACTAGGTAACGTAAACAACTCATACAACATGAAAGTAGACAAGATCGGCTGCAACCAAATAAACTCTAGTAGACAAGATCGATCGGCTGCAACAAAATAAACTCTTTGGCAACAGAAGATAACCACCCTTAAACTAAGATAAAACCATTTTTACCAAGTAATTAATTTAGTAAAAAAAAAAAAAACTCTGATTTTTTTAGCTTTAACGACACCCACAATCAGGGGCGAAGCCAGGATGTGTAAATGGGGGGTGCCAAAATATATGTACAAGTAACATATTTTTATGGGGGGGCCAAATCTACACCTAAAAAAAAATTGTACTAAAAAAAAATTGCGTCACTTGGGATTTCTAAAATTATGGGGGGTGCCGTGGCACGCGATCGTCCCCACTTAGATTCCCCCCTTGCCCACAATATCAAGATATAAGAAAAATCCTAGATCTGCCACTGTCTACAATCCCAAAATGTTGATGTTGTCTTTACCACAGAGAAACTAATGTTCTAAATTTGATATTTTTTACAAGAAGTTATATTTTAAGTTAATGACTCACAGCCGCAGTCGGAGCCAGACTGGGCAGACACGTGGCATGCGGCAGGGAGGGCGAGTGCCTTGGACACGTTGAGCCTAACACCATACCGAGCACTGTTCTTAAAGGCTTCGCATAGACACTCCGCATGGGACTTGAGCAGACTTTTGAGCCCCGGGCAGCAAGTCCCTTCGGGCTTCTCCACCTCGCTCCCAGCGGACACAAACGACAGACAGTCAACCAAGTTCAGCACCAGTGTAATGCAGTCCACGGCGGTGCCTCGGCCGCTCCATTGTTAAAAAGAGCTAGGAGTAGGGTGGTGCTTAGGAATATCATTATATGGGTTGACATTTTGAACAGGATAGGTATTGCTTTGGTGATAGAATGGTAAGGTGGGTGAGAGTATGTTTAAGTGTGTGGGGTGAGCTATATACGAGTATGGTTGTTTAGCATTTATAGTTCTGGTCTATTTACCACCGACGCTCTAAAAAAAAGTGCAGTGACATTTATTTCATGCGTTATACATTTCAGCTGAGATAATAGATACTTTCTGGTACGTGACACTTTATGAACACCAAAGCATAAAGCATACTATCTTCAACGATAACAAAACGCACAAAGCATGCTTTATACAAGAAAAAAAAAATCAATTAACTTTCATTTTTATCCAGAAAATTAACAAAACATATTTTAACGAAACATCTTGAAATATGTTGATATCATTTCTTGTTTTGATGAACTAAATATATATATATATAGTCACATGGTAAATTATTTGATCTTTAAGTACATTATGAGATACTCTAAAATAATAAAAAAAATTATAAGTACTTTATGATATATCAATCACTTCTAAAGTGTATTTTCTTATCTTAAAAGAAAAAAACAATGTTTAAGACACTCGGCAGCCTGTCGCGCGGAAACCCCGACGAGGCTCCAACATATCTCCATCGGGCTACCCGAAACTCCAGGAAGATGTCTGACGCTCTTGTGAGTTGTCTGAAACTCGAGTGAGCTGCCCAGAAGTAGAACGGGCTCTGAGATGCTTCGATAGGCTAATCAGTGCTTTGATAATGCTTTCATTAACCCAAAAAAAAAAATAACGGAAGTAAACTTATCGGAATCTTTTAGTAGATATCTTCCAAAGATGAAAAACACACAACCATGATATATCTGAAAAATGTGTATTGAGAAATTGCATAACTATTAATATGCCCTTGAAAAAATATCAAGTATGTTATTTTTTATATTTAAATTCATATAATTTCGTTTAAGATAACTAACAATTTTTTTAACATGCAAAAACAAGTATACACTACAAATGTATAGTCTTCTTTTACACTACAATACATACCATTTTTTAAAATTAATCTCATTTTTTAAATTGCATACGTTAAAGTATGTTCTTTTTTGTTGGTATGTTTTTGCCAGACTGCATAAAAGATGGTATGCACTTAAAAAAAAATACATACTTGTATGCAGTTTGCACATGGAATTATGCGGTGCATACTTCAAAAATTACATATATATGTGGTTATTTACACTACATACATGTGGCTGCTAGTGTGCATTTCAGAAAGTGTTACATAACAACTGCTATGCAATTCAGAGAGTACATAAATGTTGGTACGCACACTTAAAATGTACATAAAACTAAATCATAAACAATGTAGCCTTTTCGGGTAATTAAATCATAAAAATCAACTTTTGAACTCTTTATAAAATACAACCCATTCTAGAAAAGGAAAAAAAGATTGCAAGTCGTAATCAAGTGAAATGTTTGTGTTATTTTCTTTGACACTTTTTGTTGAACACTTTCTAAGCATTCAAAATTTTAAACAGATTTCCAACATAAATCAAGTCGTAAAAGAACAAGTTCAAGTTATTGTTTTGTTGAAATAAAAGTAAATAATAAACCAGAAATAACCTTTGTAACACTAATTAACTATCTACAAACCCTAACTTGGCTGAAATTTAGATTCAGTGAGTTTCGAAACTGCAATGAGTAAACCAACTTAATAAATCAACTCATAGACCCCAAAAATCTATATTTTGATATAAAATTTGACCTAATTGGCTTATTTTTTCAAAACGAACTTTTTTTCCCAAATTCACCAAATTTGAGTGAAAACGAATAGAGAGAAACGGGATAAAGAAAGAGAGGTAGAAAGTGAGAAACGAAGAGAGAGGGGGATAGAAATAAAACAGCTTCAAGGAAGCAAGAAAACGAAACAGTAAACACAAACGTGAAACATGATAATAAAAATAAACGAGAACGTGGTTCTTGAAAAGTGAAACAATTATTACAGTAACTATAATCTAGAGTACTATACTTCTAAGTAGGCCTGAGAAAATTCCCGAAACCCGACCCGATCCCGCCTCCCGACCCGAGCAAGTCACGACCCGACACAATTGAGTATTCTCCCGACCTGATTGATTTCGGGATCGGGTTTGATTTTATATAGTGTCGGGTACCCGAAATATTGATACTCAATTATTTATATTATATTATATTTTATATATATATATATATATATATATATATATATATATATATGTTCCTTGTAAAGATTCATAATACTCCTGCAATTCTCCTTTATGATCGGCCAGTAGTTAGATTAAAAAACAAAAGATTGAAATTACAATCTAATATTTCTACTTTACACCTAATATACCAACAAATATATATAGATTGTAATTTCAATCTTTTGTTTTTTAATCTAACTACTGGCCGATCATAAAGGAGAATTGCAGGAGTATTATGAATCTTTACAAGGAACCAACATATGAGAAGTTATAAATTTATAACTTTTAGAAAATTGTGAACGTGGTTATAAGTAAAAACTATTGTTATCTATTATTCCTTTAGTTGGGTGGAAACATACATAATTCACACTAACATGGCAATGCATAATTTAGTGCACGCTACATATGCAGAATACTATCCTTTTTTTAGTAGTTCAGTCTGAACTTTAACACAAAACTTAAGATCGTTAATAACTTATTTGATTAATTAATTTGAATTCAGATTGTATGCATCTTTTCTGAAGTGTTCGTTTTGCACTATTTAACTTGAATGTTCAAGCTACTTGTTTTGCCGTTTTGAATTTTTTGGGTGATTCTCATAAAATTTACAAGCAAGTTATTTGTAACTTTTAGGTTATCCATTTAAAAAAACGTTATCGGGATTATCCCATCCCGACCCGTCGGATACCCGAACTATCGGGTACCCGAGTTGTCGGGTAGCCGAAATGTCGGGCTCAGGATCGGGAGTAAAAAATGATTCCCGATTCTTATCGGGTCGGGATTTGAGTTGTATTTCGGGTCAGGTCCGGACCCGATCCCACCCTTAGTATATAAAAAACCATTAACTATATCACTCCTCATACTAGAAGTCAAATTTATACATGATATGTCTGTGTAACAGATTGCAGTTTCTGGTAGAACAATACAAAGTACACCAACACAACCTAACTATAAAGATAAATATGAATTACTACTTTCTACTAAGAATATTTTTCTACCTAGATTGGGTACTTCAATAAAGTATGTATCAAAAGGTGATTTTTGAAAGTAGAAAGAAAGCGAGAATCATATATTCGAACAAAGTGCATGTAATTAATAATGTGTTCTTACTGTTCTACATGTTATAACATATTCACGCCTTGAAGAAAAAAAGTTGGCAAGTGGACCCCACCCTACCTAAGACCATGTGCGGTTATCAACATATCTCCAATGTCTACCTTATTCACTTTACTATATATTTTATGCTTCAAAGTTTGAAAATAAAAAAAAAGGTACATATTTATCATTTGTCCCCCTTTGAGGTAGTTTTTAAACAACATTTAGGTCTCATTAATGTTTTAAATTTGAAAATTATGATAAAAAGTGATGTTTTGGGTTGATGACTCACAGCCACAGTTGGAGACAGACGGGGCGGACACGTGGCATGCAGCGGGAAGGGAGAGTGCCTTGGATACGTTGAGTGTAACACCAAACTGAGCACTGTTCTTGAAGGCTTCACATAAACAGTCGGCATGCGACTTCAGCACACTCTTAAGCCCCGGGCAGCACGTCCCTTCGGGCTTCTCCACCTCGCTCCCAGCGGACACGAATGACAGGCAGTCTGCCAAGTTCAGTACCAGTGTTGTACAGTCCACCGGTGGCGGTGCCGCTCCTCCTCCATTGACGGAGAGAGCTAGGAGTAGGGTGGTGCTTAGGAATATCATTATGTGGGTAGACATTTTGAACACTAGCTTGCTTTGGTGATAGAATGAATGGTAAGGTTAGTGAGAGTATGTGTGAATGAGTGTGTGGGGTGAGATATATAAGTATATAACACACTGAGGCTCTAAAAAGAAAAAGGGCAGTGATATTAATTTAACGCGGCATACATGTCGACTGAGATGATGTCTGATACGTGACACACTTTATGAACACCAAAGCACAAAACATATTTCATACAAAAAATGTCAAATAACGTTCATTTCTTTCCAAATTTATCCTGATTAACAAAACATCTTTTAATAATTCTAATTATTACTGGGATTTATCGGTTACTATAAATCTATTACTATAACTTTTCTTGTTTTGATGAACTAAATATATATCACATGGTATATATTTTTATGTTAGGTATTTTCTGGGATACTTTCAATAATAAAAGATTATAAGTGATTGGTGGTATATCAATCACTTCCAAAGTATCTTTTATGATCCCAAATAATAATAAAAAAAATGTTATATTCATTAAAAAGTTGACATAAAAACTAATATATCAGCAACAAAATTAATATCACAATATATTTAAAGGAACTTGTTTCCATTTAATAACCATTTATTTATTGAAAATCTTATGAGTTTTTTTGTAACTCTCTTCTATACTTCCAAGGCTCCAATTATGTTATTTTTAATAAACAGGCTGATTAGATTAAATTGTTTAATTGGGAAGAAAATCACACAAATGCAAATTGATATTTATTTTAATCTTCAAATGAGCGCCAAAGTGTATACTTTAAGTACCTCTTACGAATAATTTTCACTTTTTCAAGTTAACTAAACAGAAACCTTATAAGAAAAATATTGCTAGATCATTTCCAAAATAGTCCCTTTATAACCTATCTAATTAACTTGTAATTTCAATTTGTTACCTGGGAAAATTTTCCACAAAAATAGTCCAATTATAACCTATCAAAGTAACGTGTAGTTTCAATTTGTTACCTTCGCAATTTTTCGCCAAAATAGTCCGTTTATAACATATCTAATTAACTTATAATCGATTTGTTACTTTAGCAATTTTCCTCTTTGTTGTTAAAGATTCCGCTTTCGGAGCTTTTTATATCATGTACAACACATGTTAATGGCTCTCATAGTTTCACTTGATATTTCATGTCTTCCTTGCAAGTACATAATTAATATTCTTACTCTTTTTATGCATATAAAAGTGACGCTCACTTTTGAGATTTTCTGATTTTGGAGGCAACATAAATAGTATATTAAGGTCTTTACGTACGTTGGACAAAGTCAAACAGCGTTATCCATATATACATCCGTCGATGGGTGTTAAGAAATTAAATATCAGCCTGCAACTTTTAACAATCTGTATATCAAATAAGCATAAATTAAACAGTCAACATATATATTTGTTAAAAAAATTAATAAATAAAATTAGTTACAATTGGATGAATAAGCACTCGGTTCCATTTTGAGATGAAAGGTGACGCATTCATACATCAAAACCGATCAGTTGCGAGTTCAAAAGCGATACATTTGTAGTACGAAAATTGTTTAATATAACGGTAGTATTTTGATTATTTAAGTATGTATATTGTTAAAAGTTATAGATTGATGTGGATTTTATTAACCCATCATAGTTTGGTATACTAAACATCAATTAACACTATAATGTATACAATTGTAAAAATAAAATCCATCCATGCAAAAGACAAAGTATGCAGTGTGTTCAAACTTAAGGACTAGAACCCGTTTTATTTGGGAACTGAACAAATTGCAGTTGAGCATTGGGAACAAATTGGAATAGAGCTTCAAGGATCTAGAGCATATTAATTGACATTAAGCGAAAATTAAGGAAGCGAGAAACGAAAAGTAGGCATAAACGTGAATCGTGGAGAAAAAAAAACTGTTACACGTGAAATGATAAGAAACGGAAAATGAATGGGAAACAAGTTTTACGGTAACTATAATCTAGAGTTCTAGACTTTAATTAAGTATTTACAAAAATCCATTATATATACTATATATTACTACTAATACTAGAAGTCAAAAATACATGATATGCATGTGTAACGGATTTCAGTTTGTGAATACGCCAACACAACCGAACTATAAAGATAAAAATGAATTACTACATTCTACTAAGAATATTTTTTCTACCTAGATTGGGTACTTCAATAAAGCATGTAGGAAAAGATGATTTTCGAAAGTAAAAAAAAAAAAAGCGCAAGGAGAATCATAAATTCGAACAAGTGCATGTAATAATCATGTGATCTACATGTTACATATTCACGCCTTGAAAAAGTTGGCAAGTGGACCACCCTAGCTATGACCATTATCGACATCTATTCAATGTCTACCTTATTAAGTAGTATATTGTATGCTTCAAATTTTGAAAATGAAAAAGGTATTTATCGTTTGTCCCTTTAAGAAACTTTTCAAACTATATTATTTTTTAAATCTTATTAAATTAAACTAAATAATATTATAATACTATAACTTTACACCTCTTAATTGAGAGTGTCAGTTCTGATATAATAGGCCAACTCTAATAAATAAGTCGGTCCTAGAGAGAGAGACGACTAGGGTGAAAAACCCTAGCCGCCGAAAAGATGACCGCTATTCAACCAGCTGACCCCAACCAAACCCTCTCCCCGGACCCACCCACATCTAAATCTTTCGCATCTATATTAAAAACCCAAACTGTGACACCTAAAGTAGCCGTCGAAAAGATGAACAAACTTCAGCCACCTGACCCCAACCAAACCCTCTCCCCGGACCCACCTACATCTAAATCTTTCGCATCCATATTAAAAACTCAAACCGTAACATCAAAAGTTCCAGTTAAACAAATCGAATCTTATGAAGGAGAACCAATGATTCATTATTCAATCGAAGATTTAAACACTCTTTCAGAACCATTCAAATATACTATTGTAGGGAAATTTTCACACGGTAAGCCTCATATAGATATAATTCGTAAAACGTTTAGTTCTATGGATTTGAAAGCTAACTATCATATTGGAGTCATCGACTCAAAACATATTCTAATTCGCTGTTATTATGAAGAAGATTTTCTACGAATTTGGATGCGCAAAATTTGGTATATTGACAATTGCCCTATGAGAACTTTTAAATGGTCTTATGATTTAAGCCCGGAAAAGGAATCTCCAGTAACCCCTGTTTGGATCTCTCTATCTAAATTACCTATTCATCTTTATAATAAAAGTAGTATTTTTAGTATTGCTTTAGCTTTTGGAAAACCCGTAAAGGTAGATGAACCAACAGCGAAACTGACTAGACCAGGTCTAGCCCGAATCTGTGTTGAAATTGATTTAAGGAAAATACTAATAAAAAGAGTAAGAATAAACTATGGAATCAATGAAGGTTTTTGGCAGCACTGTATATATGAAGATGTCCCAAATTACTAACCTAGGAAAAGAAGAAGGCAGTAAAGAAGAAAATAACAGCAAAAAGAAAGACAATGTAAATGACAGAGAAGAAGCTAATGAAGTGAATTGCGAAAAACAAGCTAAACAAAATAATATAAAGGCCAATTATTACAAAAATCATGAGAAAGTAAGCACCAAAGAATGGGTTACTAAAAGCTTTAATAATGAACCACCAAGGAATGATGAAGAAGCAACTGCAAAACCAGCTGCAGAAAATCCTGAAAAAAAAAAAATTTATATTAATGGAGGAAGACAAGGGTGATGAGTGTAATCTTAATACTGAAATGGTCATATTTACTGGTGAACCACATGTACTTAGGTCTTTAAATATTACTCCACTCTATGATGATAATGTGACAATGAGAAACTCTAGTCTAATTGATGCTCCAGACATTTCTAAAAATTTAAGAATTGATCTGGGTCTCTCTCATTTTTCCATTATTCGGATTCTAAACACAGTCTAAAATATATTATTTGAAATTTAGCATAATCGATATATAAAAATAAAACAACACAAACGGACATTTATACCTACTCAACTTGACTGAAAACTGAAGTCAATGAGAGTTTGGTAAAAAGTTAATACATGCAAGAAATTAGAAAAAAGTGAGTTCTGTTTATTTAACAAATATGGTTGCCTCAACAACTCATCGGCAGAGGAGAAAAAGAGGCAATGATCCTTAACTTTAGTAACTAGTAATTATTGTATTTAATAACGATGAAGCCAAAACTAAGATTTTGGACGGACCAATTTAATTAATATTTTTACAGATGAGCAGCGGTGAACCCAACACTATCTTTTGTATTGCTGAAGGGCAAAAACAATAGTAGTATTGTTTTTGCAAGTATTTCTAAATTAACTAGTACTACTAAAGTACTTTGAAAAGTATTACTCCAATAACATTTGCCACTACAACAATGGATCGAACATGCCTTGTTGCTAAAATGAGTGTAGCAACCGTTTATGTTGCTAAACTGTTAGTATATTTAGCAACGCCCAGTTTAACATCAGTTTAGCTAGCGCCTATATTAACATCAATTTAGCAAATAGTGTGCATTTTGTAAATCATTGGGTGTCCGATCGTCACCCCATACGAAATGCGAGTTTTTTTTTCCTTCTTTATAAAAGCAACTATTCCGGTATGAGACTCCTGTTGATCTCCCAGATCAACCAATATAATTGGAAGACAAACTTCAAGGGACCCTTATCATCTAATTTTTAATTAAATAATAGCCAGACAGTTCATTAAACAGGTCACAATTGGCCTACTAGAGAATCAAATAACTTCTTTTCTATTACTTTGACCCAAAAGAAAAAGGTTAAAGGTTTATTGCGGAAAACCTAGTTTACCCTTTTCTGACTTTTCTAAGTCAAAAAGTTAGGAATAAAGTGAGATTCTTTTACTTATTTCAATCACTTACAAAAACTACCGCTAATAGAAGTTTTCAAGAGACAAGTTTTTTTTCCTTCAAAAAGTACAGTAGCTATTACTTTTAAAATTTCACTTTTGATAGATGATAAAGCAATGCATGCACATAATCTATATACATCGATATACATTTTTATAAGACACTTTTATCTAAAAACATTCCAAATTAATGTAAATTTTCACGCTTTTACAACGATAATTCAAATATGCGTCTTTTTTTTTTCTAGATGTATAATTGAATGTATTGAATTTTTAAATTTTATCTTAATTTCCAAATATACAATTATACATATCGGAAAAAAAATACGACGCATATTTGTCTTTTCCGTCGTCGTGAAACAGTGATGATTTATATTAATCAATCTTAATTTGAAGCGTTTTTAAATAAAAATATCTATGTTGATGTCACTGATATTGCATCTATATATATATATATATATATATATAGAGAGAGAGAGAGGGGGATAAAAAAAAAACCTTTTCTAATCTTCTCCAAATGAGATTACAACCTCAATCATGCAACCCTCATCTTCATTGCCTTTCTGTAAAACTGAAAAGCCAAAAACAATATTAACAAAAATTCTCAATGAAAAAGCAAAACCTAAATATATTAAAAGGCAATCGCCGTAGATAAAGATTTGACATTCGTATATTATACATGTTAAATAAAGAATGCCCACCGTTTTTTTACGCATACGTGTATACAACTCTGCATGTGTGTGTATATATATATACCTATATTACTATATATATATATATATATATATATATGTTTATATGTAAGCATGAGAGTTGACAAATTTAAGAGAAGGAGAAGCAAGGTTAAACATGTCCAGGTTCGTTGAATCTATAAGCTAATATCGTGATGATTCAGCTAAGTTATCGGGAAAATTAATATAGATGGAGAATGATGAGTCGTTCAGAAATGTGATTTTAATAAATAAACTAAAAACAAGGGAGAAAGAGTTACATGAATTAAAGGGGTGCTGCTCATACTCCTATATTATTGGCCTTCAGATTCTCAAATAAACATCCAACGGGTGAGAAAAAAAACAATAGGGACACCAAATGATATTTTTTTTGTATAATTAGGCAAAAGTAAACTTTGTTTTCATTCATAAATGTTAGGAAAAATAAAATCAATAATTTCATCATTTTTTTAATAATTACGTTAGAAAAAATTAATTTTTTTTTATAACTTTTTAAAATTTCAATTATTATTTGACATTAGTTGGAATTTTAAAGAGTTATAATTCAAGATATATATATATATATATATATGTTTACTTTTTTTACAATTTTTTTTTAGTTTTTAAGTTATAAATAAATAGAATTATTAAAAAAAATTAAAATAGAAAAAAGTCAATAAATTATTAAGAAAACAAAGTAGTCTTATGTTAACTAAAAAAATAATACAGTTTGACGCATCATGTTTAAGAAAAAAAATGAAATTTTATATTAAAATAAAAAAGACATATAAAAAATATATAAAGGTCTTCAGCTAGCTATTGAAAGCCATATGTCTAGCTATGTATACATTTTTGATCCCTTTATTGTTTTTATTTCTTTTATGAGTTAATTATTCTTTTATCCAAACCGTAAGATGTATATTTAGAGATCTAACGGTTGAGATCCTAATGCTAATAGTATAAGGACCTCACAATAAAAAGGTGTCAGGTCCCCCTTTCTATAGAGTCAACGGTGCAACAACAGATGTTGCACGTTTGCTATTTGAGTTTTTTTGTTTCTTTTTGTTTTGGTAATTCAGGTATTTTTGTACTACTTGTTAGGGGTGGGCAAAAAATCCGTAAACCCGCCCCATAACCCAATCCGTGCGGATTGGGGCGGATTGGGCGGGTTGGGTGTCAAAAAAAATTAAATCCGCCCCGCCCCAATCCGTAAAAAAATTCGTGGGTTGGGTTAGGGTTGGGGTTTCCAAACCGCGGGTTAATCCACACCAACCCGTTTGAATCCACATATATATATATATATAAATATAAATATAAATATAAATATAAATCAGTCGAGGCATTGTTATGTCTTCAAGACTGGATCAAGGACGACCATATCACAACATATATAAAATATGAACCATCCATCGAATCATACACGTTTTACGAGCAATATGAAGAAGTTAGAACGAATTTCATCTTTAAATTTGGTCTCTCAAAATTCTTATTTTATATAGTAACTATTTGTTTGTCATTAAATGTAGAAATATCATCTGTGGAGAGTTGTACAAACAAACTTTCTTAGAAGATAACAAAACGAGATGCAAAAGGTAATAAAATTGATGTAAACTTTTAATGGAATTTCAATATGTTGTCACATACCAATTCAACATTTCATTGTAAATTTTTGCAGTTCAAAGATGTCACTACTCTCAAGCCTTAAGGCTTAAACAATTGGTCGACACTGCCTAAATAATCCCGGTTGATGGTCATACTCAGTGGATTATTAATTTTGATTTCAATTGTTATGTAGTTTTCTGATTTTGATTATGTTGATGAAGAACAATTTGTTTTGTTTTGTTTTGTTTTAGCTTTGTTACTTGTTCCGAACATTCTAAACGTATTTTGGTTGGCTTTTAGTTTATATTTCTATTTGAAAGATTTTTTTTTTTAAAATATTTAGGTAAATTATGCGAAATAATGAAAAATTAGTGACTAAAATGAAAATTCAAGAAACAACCTGCACCCAAACCGCCCCGCTTGATAATGGGTTGAGTTGGGTTGGGTTGGGTTGGGGTTTTAATTATAATGGGTTGGATTGGTTTGGGTTGGGATTTGAATTTCACTAATCCGCCCCAATCCGTCCCGCCATTTATTTTACGGGGCGGGTTAGGATTGAGACCAATCCGCCCCAATCCGTCCCGTGCCCACCCCTACTACTTGTCTTCCAAACCAGGAGCATTTATTATTACTTACTTTGTCCTACCACGATGAAATTTATCTGGGCGTTCTGTAAAAATATGTTGAATAATAGATAAAATAAAATTTAAAATAAAAAAATAGCAGTTTATATGAATTGAACTCTATATTTTTCATTTGCAAAGTTAATATATTACCATTACACTAGCCTCTCTTATATTAATAAGTACAGGCCATCAATTTATTGTCTCGGAAAAATTTAAATTGCATGTATAAAAATAAGAATAAAATAAAAATAAAAATGGTCACTCCCTTGGTCCGTCCATGCTTGTATGTTTCTAATTTAATCGCTCAAAAAACTGTTTATGCTTTCATCTTTTAAATAAAGGTAGCAATTTGATTTATGAGGGCCAACCTGCCAAGTGGCCAACATTTGTTACGAATTAAATGTGATTCGACAACCAATGTATTTAATATGACTGCAGTTGCACTTATATGAAATATATTTAACATGAAGATAGCTATTTACCTAGCATCCGTACTAGCTATCTCAATCATTTTTTCAAACCTAACATATTTTATATATTTTAAGAAATTATTTACATTTACACAAAATTTCAGCTTACTTATTAATTTATTTATAATACATTTTTTTTATATTTTTTTATTATATTTTAATAATCATAATAATATTACAACCATAAAAATATGGACCCCATGATAGTTTATTGCTATTATACTCCCTCCGTCCCTAAACAAATATCTCCTACGAAAATACATGTAACTTTGACCATCAAAATTTTCATATTAAAATTACCGAAATGAAAAAATTAAAAATTTCATCGTATAGTTCTAACCATAAACTACGCGATTAATTTTTGAAATAATTTTTTCCGGCAATTTAAATATGAAAAAATTATCGGTAAAAATTGTACGTATTTTCATAGGGGACATTTGTTTAGAAACAGAGGGAGTATTAATCTAGAGAATCATATGCATTCCTTATATATGAACTGAATTTTGTGTTTACTTAAATTTAGGGAATTTATAAGGTTAATGATGCATGTCACTTTTTATACCATATTCATCAAATTTTAGAAAAAAAATATGTTTTGAGAAACCAGATGCGGATGCTCTAACATTTCAAAATATGCTGAATTGAGATACATATTGGTGGGAAAATCATTGATTGGTACATAAAAAAACATATTTAATTTTCAAAATCCCGAATTCTCAAGTTTGATTTAAGATTTGGTACATATAATATAATGTAGTAGCATGTAACATCAAAGTTAAAAACAAATAGTAAAAAGAAGTATGATCATCATGTAGCATATGTATTAATATTTAAAAGTGTTTTCTTACCCGAATTTTTGATAATAAATACAACTTATATGTACATTTTTATCATTTTCTCATACATTTTAACAAAAGCAAAATTATCTCAATTTAATTGTTATGAGATCATTAAAGAGTACTCTTTTCATCTTGTATGATCAAAATTATGTTTAATCTTACGACCCACCGCACCGTTGCCCCACCTTTCTCATCACTGAAGATCATATGACAGCCCCGAATTGGGGAATTTGTCCCTTTTTTATCTTTCTTCCATTTCTTATGTCGGATCATCTGTCCGGTGACTTATGTCGCAGGGTAAAACTTTTAAATTGATAGTAGTTTGAGATAATTTGAGAATATTTTTGTTGTTTAGATTAATTTTAAAAGTCTTTTAGACATAATTTAAATATATTATGTATCTATATTGATGTCCACACATGTTTTTTTTTTTTTTCAATAACAAGAAATATCATAAAATAAAACAAACCATATTTTGGTTACCGCAATCTGTTAACCCAAAATTAGGTCAAATGGTCAAACATGAAACATCATAAGTAAATTATGTGGAGCACAGGGGGTGCTTATAACTATTACAATTAAAATAGGCGATACCATGAAATGAAATGAAATTAAATAAAATAGTAAAAACTCCAAATGAGATAGTGCCACAGATTCAGCCATGCGAGAAATTATTTGGTCCTTTTGCAGGACTGCTCTAACAAGGTTTATAATCACATATTCAGTAGTTCTTACAGTTTTACATAATAAAATATATTAAATGTGTGGTTATAAATCTTGTTGGATGAGTCCTCCAAGAGAACCAAATAATTTCTCATGCAATGAACCATGTTCGAAAATCTATGAGGCTCGTGCAAGAAAATCTCATAGCTTCAAAATGCAAGAAATGGATTGGCCAAGGCATAATTATGATAAAGCTCTGAATACACTTGCTTGTAAATACTTTTGTAGGCATAATTATGATTGGATATGAAGCCAGTGCATGTCAAGCCAGTACTCGTACAAGAAAACAAGAATTACCTAATGAGAATAACCTTCTCAAAATAGGGATCAAGCAGTTTGACGATGGATCATAATGGGGAAGCTAATGCCTGAAATTTATTACAGCATGTTTTGTGCAGATATCAAGCTACTCTTAATGAAATAATGGAAATGCTTTCTCTCTTTGTTTTGTTTTATAAATACTTATCCTAGTAAATCCTTTTTTAATATCTATATATGTAAATTTTAGATTTTGTAATGTAGTATGCATGTTTCCGATCAATAATTAATGTCTTTTGGTTAAAACCTACAATAAGGTTCCCTACTCTTTGTCTATTTACAACTCAGAATCAAAGTCATGTTATATAAATAAATAAATAAACAATCATAAAATAAAATAAAAATTACACTAGAATTAGCAAAGATGTAACAAAATACTTATTATATTCTAGTCAAGGTATTTGAGAGATAAAGGAGCTCAATTTAAAAAGTCAATAAAAGACATCACAAACTCGAGCAACAGAATTCGGCAATAGCAATAAGATTATGACGATTGCAACTCTTATATATGAAAGAGTTCTTATAGTTAGACATTTTTACAATGTCTAAAAAGTTCACTTTTATCATAAAATCAATATAAAACAATGTCAGTTTCAACTTTACAATGTCTAATATCATTTTTGTCTTTCCAAATAGTATGATAGTAGTAGAGATAATAACTTACTAGACCTAGCAGATAAGTTATCATAGAGACACACCAATTAATCCAATAATATTTCAACAACTCATTAAAACAACTGGAATAATTCATTCAAACTATCACAGATAGGCCATTTAAAAAATATATAAATATCTTCAAGAGAGTTATTATAAAGAACAAATTTTATATCCAAATAAGGATACCAAATATTCATTTTATCCATAGTAGGTAATCTTTTAAGAATAACGTGCCATAAGATGATAACACATTTCAGTATATATATAGCTCCTAAACCAGATAATTTTGTGCAAATGAACTTTGTTCTTATTCACTCTCCACTACAAGAAAAAAGTCATATAGTGTTGGAAAAACATGTGAAAACATGGGTGTTTCCGAATGGTCACTAGACCAACTTCGAGTCATTATTTCGTGTAACAGCGCTGAGTTTTTTATACCGTACTCAACGTGGTTGAGTAGCCCGTGTGACGAGCTTCGTAACGGTATATCACATGACCTATTCGGAGAATGGGTGTGAATACAAAGTGGCTTCAAAGTTGGTGCCTCGAAAGCTCAAATCTGGAAAATCTGGAAAACGAAATGGTTAATGAGAAAACCATTTAGAATAATCCCATATTGGAAGATTAAGAGTTAATCTTACAATATATATACCATACCAACCCATGTAGTTATTAAACTAACATGTCCACATACACCTAAGAGTATTAGTGTGTACCACACACGCACACTCGCTCGTGTCTCGGGTCTCGGGCGTGGGCGTGGGCGTGGGATTTGGGATTTGGGATTTGGGATTTGGGATTTGGGTCCAAACCCGAATAGGGAGTCTTGTATAAAATACAAAGCAGTCCCTAGAGTTTCCAGCAAGAGAAACGCTCCAGCAATGAATGAGAGTAAATGCTGCGGTTTCTGGGGTGTAACTCCCAGAATTAAAGACTAACATTTATGGCTGCGGTTTCAGTAGAGCCTATAAAAGGCAGCCCTCCCCCTCTCATTTCAACACACCAGAATACACACAACCTCACAGCATAAGCATACACTTAGAGAGAGAGAACCGCACCACCAACAGCTCGACCTGTGGTTCGGTGCCGATTTCCATACGAGCCACTCTGAGATATAAGTTGTACCTTGGGAACAAAGTCCCGAAACCAGAAACCTCTAAAGGTGGTTCGGGAAATATTGTTTAAGAGAAACTGCTCAGCAGTTGCCTCTTATTTTTTATATTTCTGTTATTTATTTTTCAGTCTTTACATTCTGTACATTTCATTTCAGTACCATTTCTTTTCTGTAATTTACTTTTCTGTACTGTTTCTTTTATGTATTTACTTTTCTGTACTGTTTACTTTCAGTTTTTCAATTCAGTAATTTACTTTTCAGTTCTGTAATTTCCAGCATTTACAAAAAACAGTCCGGCAGTTTTTTATTTGTTAAAAACCAGTCCGGCAGTTTTTTATTTGTTAAAACCAGTCCAGTTTGTTTTTTGTTTAAAACCAGTCCGGCAGTTTGTTCAAAACCAGTCCGGCAATTTCTTAAAACCAGTCCGGCAGTTTCTTTTATTTAAAACCAGTCCGGCAGTTTGTTAAAAAAACCAGTCCGGCAGTTTATGTGTTAAACCAGTCCGGCAGTTTCCTTTTTACAGTCCAGCAGTTTTATTTATTTGTTGAGTCAGGAATTGTAATTTATATTCCAATTGTGAGAAATAAAATTGTTATTTCCATTGCGTTCCTGTCTTCTTTATTTTATTGTCCTTTCGTTTATTGTATTCGAAATAGTACCAAAACCAACAATCTTAAACAATATCATTTTTTTTTTTGGTTTTACTATTTTCGAAAAGAAAAGGACTTTTTCTTTTATTTTGTTTTGTTGACGTCTCGGTTTTTATTCTCGCAAAATCATTGCTAGTTTACTAGAAATTGAAATTTGCACATAGAATAAATCCGAATTGGTTTTAATCTTTTATTCTAGAATACTATAAAGAATTCTTAGTGAAATCAAAAGTGATTTGATTTTCACGCTAGAATATCTTTTTATTGTTTTATTCTTTTGAAGCAAACTAATTAAGTTATAATTAGTTTTTGCGATTAAGAATTTTAGTTTTCTTGCGAGAAACTAAACGGTTTTTATATTGTCATTTCAGATGACTAATGAGGATCAAATATCCACGTTTCTTCGGAAAACATGCAGGGCGCACTTGTGATTGGCAGTAGCTGAGGCCGAAGCTGCTGCGACAAAGGCTGCGGCCGACGCTGCTGCGGCAGAGGCCGATGCTATGGCTGCGGCTGCGGCCGCAGCACAGGCTGCTGCTAAGGCTGCGGCCAAGGCAGCGCTTGTGGCTGCGGCCAAGGCAAAGGGCAAGGCTCCGGCAACACCGGCGATGCCAATGTTGCCAACCTCTCAACTGGAGAGACCGGAAAAGTTTAGGGGCAACAACTTCAAACGTTGGCAGCAAAAGATGCTATTTTATTTAACTGCCCTTAATCTGACCCGGTTTCTTAAGGAGTCCACACCCGTCCTAAGCGAGGACGATGAGGACGTGCAGACGGTTTCGGCGGTGGAAGCGTGGAAACACGGCGACTACCTATGTCGGAACTACATCCTGTGTGCTCGTGGGCACGTGTGGTTCAAAATAGAGTGAAGAAAAATTAGAAAACTCATCGGCTATGTAAGCATTGCCAATTGACCCCTCCACCTTAGCTTTATTTCTAACCGTTTTTTTCAAGTGCTTAAGGTACCTCTCAAACGGGTACATCCATCGATATTGTACTGGTCCCGCAATTTTGGCTTCATAAGGAAGATGCACAGGAAGGTGCTCCATCGAGTTAAAAAAGCTAGGAGGAAATATTTGTTCTAGCTTACACAAAATCATTGGAATTTCTTTTTCGAGTCTTATCATATCTTCAACAGGAAGAGTAGTGCACGCAAGTTCTTTGAAAAACAAGGAAAACTCGGTTAGTGCTTCCCAAATAGGTTCCGGAAGTAGTTCCCGAAACGCAATTGGTATTAATTGTTGCATGAAAACATGACATTCATGGCTTTTCATCCCCGACGCGCGATATCTATTCTTTTCAACACAACGACTCATATTTGAAACATACCCGTCCGGAAATTTAAGTCCTTTTAACCACTCACACAGTGTTTTAACTCCATTTTTCTTAAGGATGTAATTAGCCTCTGGATATACCCCATTCTCATCCAAGTCAAGCTCTGGCCGGTTACAAATAAGTGGTAAGTCTTTTCTTGACTTGTCGTTATCCTTCGTCTTTCCTTTGATATCCATTACCGTGTTGAATACATTTTCAAAAAAAAAATTCTCAATATGCATAACATCCAAGTTGTGACGAATTAAGTTAGCACTCCAGTAGGGCAAATCCCAAAATATGCTGCGTTTTTTCCACCCACAATCACTTGTAGTTTGTATCCACTCATTATTCTCATCACTACCAACTTCAGTCACTCTCATCAATCCCAACTCATCTATCCAGTTCAATATTTGCATTCCAGTTTCCAACGGAGGTGCCTTTTCGGTCACGACTCTGTCTTTCGTAATGTGATTTGTATCTTGCCTGAAAGGCTGCCTCCTAGGTAGAAATTTACGGTGGTTGTCGAACCATGATTGCTTTCCACCATTACGGAGAGTAAATGCGTCGGTGTTTTCTCTACAATAAGGACATGCCAATCTTCCTGAAGTAGGCCATCCGGATAACATAGAAAATGCAGGAAAATCACCAATAGTCCACATAAGAGTTGTACGTAGTGTAAAGTTTTGTTTTCGAGAAGAGTCATATGTCTGAACACCAACTTCCCAAAACTGAATCAGTTCCGCAATCAAAGGCTGTAGAAATACGTCTATCTTCTGTTTTGGATCACTTGGACCAGGAACAATTGCTATCAAGAACATAAATTCCTCTTTCATACACATCCCTGGCGGCAAGTTGTACGGTGTGACAATCACTGGCCATGACGAGTATTGTTTGTTGTATTGACCAAACGGCATAAACCCATCCGTACATAATCCTAGTCTAATATTTCGAGACTCGCTTGCAAATTCTGGATAAGTATCGTCGAAATGTCTCCATGCCTCGGCATCTGAAGGATGAGCTATGGTCTTAGGGTCTTTTGGATGTTTGGCATGCCATCTCATATGTTTGGCAGTGGCATCCGAAGCGTATAGTCTCCGTAGTATGTCTTTTAAGGGAAAGTACCACATGACTGAGTGTGATGCACCTTTATTCTCTGAATCGAATCTCTTATGATCGCAAAATTTACATTTTATGCAATCAATGTCATCACCCCAAAATATCATACACCCATTTTTACATGCATCAATCTTTTCTACAGGGAGTCCCAATTTATGAACAAACTTTTTCGTATCGTAGAAAGTGTCAGGCAAGCAGCTGTCTGGATTAATGTCATTTATTAAACTACATAAATCATCGAAACATGCTTCAGGCAAGTTATATTGCGATTTAAGACTCATCAACCTGGAGACACCACCGAACAAAGATACATCACAACCATCAAACAACGGAACTTCTGTTGTTTTCATCGTATCGTAAAACGCCTGAGCTTGTGGGTTGGGGATTTCTGTCTCATGTGTAGGATACTCAAAGTTATGACCATATGCGTCCATCACCATTGTTTGATAGTTGTTATTTATACTAGGTCCAGCTTGATCTTCTTCTTCTTCTTCCACACCCGACCCAAAAACTATATCATCCGCATACTCTTGATTTCCGTACATCTCCGTTGTGAACGTTTCCCCGTGACTAGACCAACAAAAATAATTCTCCAAAAACCCTCTTCGCTTTAAATGATACTTCACATCATCTGGTTCCAAAAACTTTCGATTTTTACAATCCCTACATGGACACCTAATTTTACTCCCATCCATACACATTGGTTGACTGGTCGTGAAGACAATAAAATCATCTAGCCCATTCATAAACTCATCGGTCAAATAAATCCCATCCGTATTTAATCGTCTATACATCCAACTTTTGGATGTGTTCATTTTATTCTGCATAGTACATTGTTATTTATTTAGCATAGTTTTATAAGAAAGAATGCAATTTTAATGAATTTTAAATAAAGAAGTTTCCCCATAATAACAGTAATTAACAAATAAAGTAATGTTAAGTTCAAATAAAACATGACTGTTTGTGTTGTTTTGTAGAATTACAGAGGCCACAACTATTAAGATTTCAAAGACCTTACTGAGAGAGTATTCATATTTCTTGAAAATTGCAATTTAGACAGTTTTTTATTCAAATAATTGGGGTTGGGGCTAAGTTTCGACCCCAGGACCAACAAGAATAAACACCCAGTTTCTACCACTAAGCTAACACTACTACACTAAAATGTAGCCAACAGAGAATTATATATTTCTTTAAATTTTACCACTATATATAAGCGAGCCCTACCATTTCTAATTTTTTAATTAAATTCAATATAAGACAAGTAATTAAAATTTATGAAACATAAAATTTAACAACTAAATATTACAACTACTAATTTAACAACTAAATATTACAACTAAGTAATGATCTTTCAATTTGAACTAACAAATCAGCAATAAACAATTTACAAATTAACAATATATACAAAAGAACTTTTGTATGGTAACTATAACGAAAGCGAAAACATACTTTTATAAACTGTGCGAGGACCAATAAATATTGAGAAGCTTTATAACAAATTTTGTAATTTAGAAAATTTGAGATTCAAAAGGAGATATGTTGTGAGTACAAATATGATCAAAAAATACAATTATGAAATTGAGAAGTTAGAAGTGAAAGCGATAAAATGTTAGTTGGAATATGAGAAGTAATTTAAGGCAAAAAAATGTTTCACATGGGACAGTTATACTATATTGATCAGGAGTAAATGCAACCCACCCAACCACATTGATTAATGCACCAAAGTCATTACAAATTGAGAAAAGTAGTGAAATGAATTACTTGATATGTAATTAAACGTTTCCTTTAATTCGGTGCATTCACAATTTTCAATTAATTCTACAAATTGCCACGAAAAACTTTTGTACAACCCAAAATTTATTATACATGTTGCATAATTTATTATCAAAGATTTAATGTACACAAAAAGAAGAACAACACAATTAAGTATGATTTGATACTTTATAAAAATAGGTAAAAAAAATTTTATCTTTTAGTAAGTCTTAATATGGATTTTGGCTTATTTAAAATTTATTGTCCGAAAAAAAATGTATAAGTAACATATCACCACATTTTAACTTAAAGAAACTTATCCTACAAAATATTTGCAATTAAAAATAAATACTTAACTATAGTAACATATTTTTATGTTGCCAATTTTTTGGGGAGGATGTGTTGCTAAATTGATGGTAATTTTGTTGCTGATTTCGTTCTAAAAACTTGGCAACTCTTTTAGTAACAAATCGCGGTGTTGCTAAATTTCAGTTGCGAAAAAGATGTTGATTCTGTTGCTAAATATTTTCCACAATTTATGTTGCTGTTTTGTTTGTATTATGTTACTAATCAGCAACATAATTTTGCTCCTTCTTTTTTTTTTTTTTGCCATTCGTCTTTTTTCTTGTAGTGCTCAAATGCTGGAACATAACTTAAACATTGAAGTTTTCACAGTTTAAAGTATCAATCCTATCTTTCATATTCGTATCAGTATTAGGATGATGCATGTTCTATATGTCAATTAAAAACTGATTATTGATTTAAGACCAATTCCATATACCATTATCAGTAATAGAATAAACCTTCTCTTTAAGAGTTAAGCCTTTGGATCTATGAATATTGGAGTGTAAGCTATAGATAAAATAGCTCAGAAGCCTACCATTTATCACACCAAGAAGTGACAATAAAAGCATCTCCAATAGCAACATAAATAAGAGGCTTAATAATTTTTCTATAATTTAAAATCTTACTCGAAGTATATCTAGCTTCGGAAGTGATTTGCACAGTCCATATGCTTCCATTTTTTAAATTAATTACGATAATCCAATTCTTTTAAAGGTTATTAAAATTCCGGGGTTTAGGGGATCCTTGGTATAGTGAGTGTGCAGTAGTTTCACATCGTCCAGATATGCGAGCTTATATGGTATATAAACTTACAAACTCATCTTATATTGATAATGCCTTTTAAAGTAGCGCAACACTATTGTTGATAACAAGCTGACATTTGTGTTCGTTACAGGAGCAACTCGGCCATAAATGTCACCCTATTATCAATAATAGTGTCCACTTTCGCACAATTTCCCAATGACCCATATGTTGGGAAAAAACATGTTTCATGAGATTTTCCGAATTGGTCACGAGTCTAAAAGTTTGGTCAAATTTCATCTAAAGAATCTAAACTTTAGACTTCGTACTCAAATGGTTTGAGTAGCTCGTGTGACGAGATTCGAAACGGTATATCGCATGACCTATTCGGTGAATGGATGTGAATGAAAATTGGCTCCGAATTTGAATCATGGAGAGACGAAATCTGAAATTTGGAAAGAGAGAGTGGGAAAGCAAAGGAGTGGTAAAGCCACTCAAATGTTTATCACACGTCAAAAGAGAAAAATTATTTTGAATAATTTATATACATATTCACCACTAGAGAGTGGTAATAGTGTGCAGCCTCATAGGTGTGTGTAGGCAAAAGCACCACACGCGCGCGCTCGCTCGGTCTCGGTCTCGGGGCTTGGGGCTTGTTCCGGTTCTGGTTCTGATTCCAAGAAAGTCTAAGAGTTTTGGATAATAATAAAACAGTTTCCAAAATTCCAGCAAGCTTATAACTGATGCAATTAAATAAGAATAATTGCACCATTAATTCAGCAGTTTCGATTGCTGAATTAAGTGAGCATTATGCTTGAGATTTCAGGTCAGCCTATAAATAGGCAGCTCTCCCCCACTCTCTAAACACGTTTTTTACATTCTGAAAACAGCATACATATTTTTTCCATAACATACTAGAAAGAGAGAAAACCACCCACCACCAACGGCTCGACCTTGACTCGTCGTCAGTTTCCGGCTAGTCATCCGAGACGTTGTACATTGGGATCGAAGCGCCAACGCAACCAGAAACTTAAGGTGGTTGGACGAATATCGGTTAAGGACAGACTGTTTAACAGTCGGCTCGTCTTTTCAATTCTGTCATTTCAATTCTGCAATTTAAATTCCGCAATTACATTCTGTCCATTTCAATTCTGCTATTTTATTTCAGTATTATAATTTGCTGTACTTATCTGTAATATTTCAATTCTGTCTTTTCCTTTATGTAATTTCCTTAAAGTACTGTTTCAGTTCTGTAATTTCAATTCTGTAATTTAAATCCTGTAATTAAAATAGTTTCATTTCAGTGCTGTAATTTAATTTTCAATCAGAACAGTCCGGCTGTTAAGTTTATACTTTCCAGTCCGGCAGTTTCTATTTAATACAATTCAGTCCGTCAGATTATTAATTAATGATAATCTGACTAACGTTTGTTTTAATTACTATTCATTCCGTACAATTTGTAATCTGTAATTCCATTTCAATTCTGAATTAATAAAGACTACACTGTTTTGTTTATTTACTTTTTTAGTTCTTTATTATTTGTTAATTGTTATTTCGTACACGGAAATCAACACCATATTTCCGGAATGAAATTCCATAGTAAACTGAGTGTGCTCTAGTTTTACATCGCTCAAATATGTTAGCACATATATAAAGATTAAAAATTCATCTTCGATCAACGGGACCTTTAAAATTGGGGTGCACAAAGGAAGGAAGGACCTTCACAATGAAGCGTGGTTAACCTTGAATGGTATCAAAATGGGCGACTTATATGAATTTGTGATAAAGCAGATAATATCATTGATGTGAGTGCGATTCGACATGTCAGGTTGTGGCGTTACAAGTACTACATGTGGAGTTGGGTGGAATTTTATCTCTGCATTATTAATAATTTTTCCCATCAATTCTTTTATCTCAGGTTTTTTTAGGCATAAACCATGTGATTTCCGTTTTAAATGATTATATATCTATCTTTGTCATGGTGGTGTGTATGCTTGTGTAAAATTATGACAAGTTTTTCTAGGCTACGAGCATTTTAACCACTATTTAGATCAATCTACAAAATCTAAAGGTTGATAGATAACACCAGTCATACATTGGAAACCAAACATAATAATCAATTTTTCTGAGTATATTAAAATTTTCAACGTTTTAATGAGCTATGCAGTTTCAAATGCAACTAGTTGTAAGAGTTAGTTGCAATTGCGATAATATATACTGACATAAAGTAAACAAACAAGTTTACGCATCTGAGGCACTCATTCAAAATTTATTGATATTGTTTATGCATACAAAATTCATTCAAGTGTTACAATATTCAATAACCCTCAATAATATCAATCTAACGCTCCTACCTAATCAATTATCAATTTATCAATAACATTACGTCATGACTTTTATCTCAAGATTATTTTTCTCTCTAATATCTCATATGATCTTTCTCTCTCTTACAGTATATTTTATGATGTAGAGCACCTGCGAATTACTAGAGCCTAGTAACTTTATTTATAGCCTTACGAGGACTTCTAGCTAATTGCAATAAAATAGAAGTAGTTCGTTTTTTTCTGTTTACTTCTTTGATTGAGACTTTTTTTTAATCCTATTTGACCATATCTTTTTCTTTTTATCTTTCGGAGATTGCTTCAGATCATCTTTACTTGGTCGTCTTCGACCAAATTTTCACAGAATATGTCCGTCAGACTTCAGTTGTAGCTTTCAGTTACAATTAACTGTTGCAACTTACGCATGTATTTAATCACAACTTGAAAAAAACGTTATGCAATAACGTCTATTTATATAATCGGAGTTTAATTTTCGTTGTGGGTTTTTTTTCCCGTTTTTTATATCATTAATAAAAAGCGGGTTTTTCTCACCATTTATATAAAAAAAAAATAGTGGTTAATGGAACATATGATCTAAAACCTAACAATCTCGTAATTATTTTGATAAAAAAGTTGTAAAACCTATCAAAGAGAGGACTCCCTCGTAAACATTAATTAGAGTAATTAATCAAAGAATGTCATAATTCTTTCTTTGTTTTTATCAACTCACGATACTCTTCTTTTTTGTCACAAATTTGACATTCTAATACTCTTTTTTTTTCTTGTAACAGCACGTAACCAAATCAACTCAAACTTTTGTTATCTCTGAAACCCAATATGAACCTCGAAACTCTAATTCAATACACATTACTAACTATGACCATGATTTAAAATATTTCATACAACAAAACTGATTGAGAAATAGAAAAGATCATCTACAATATTTTGCATAAAAAATCACGGCGAATTCGATTGTAATCAAACACTCATTTTATCAAGTAAAATAGTTTCATGTCAGGTTGAGTTGTATTAAAGTTACAACTAACACTTGAAACCGTATTCAAAAAAATAACACAATTACTTCTTTCAAAAGATAGATCCCTTTTATCCTTTTATTTAGTCATTAACACTTTGCGGTTCAGATTACCATCAATAAACAAATTAACACTATTTAATCATATTTCACTTTTTCTAATAATTTTTATTAGGATAAAAACATGAACCCTTTTTATGATCACCCTTCAGTTAGGCTAAGTTACAAATTTACAAAGTTAATTATGATTTTTTTTGCAATTACTATTTTTTTTTAAATCTTACTTTAAAAAATTACAAAATTTCTTAAAAAACATTTATACATTATGGAATGTCTGTTTTTAACTCTAAATCAGTGTTTTACAATTTTAAATTCATTTTTATAAATTATAATTATTTTTTACAATATTTCTACATTTTCACAAAAATGACTTTACAAAATTGTGCAAAAAATGCCAAAATAATAAAAACAATTGATAAGATGGAAAAAAAATTCAACAATACCACGTTATGAGAAAACGGTTAATTGAGTATGCAAGTTTGTATATGTAAACAGAATTATCCTTATTTTGATCGTGAAAAAGACAGTTTTATCATTTATTAATGTCATGTGAAGGCACGTGCTTGCTTTTTTTTTTTTTATGTTAGGTGACAACAGTATGTTAATTAGTAAGGTTCTGACAGTTTGGTATGATTAAGATAGTTAATTTAATTAATATGCAAATCGTTAAAAACAGATAATTTGTATATTTAAATAGTAATTATCCCTTTTTAAAATGATTAACTAATTCCAGTCTAGCTTTTACCCAAACAGACCGAAGAAACCGAGCACAAAACTGCAACAAAACAAGGCCTAAGAGAGTAAGAAAATATGCATATGTACGTATCCGACTCTTTTCCAGTAACATCCAATTTTTTGGATTATTATCAAATAACGGAACTCGTTAATTCGTGATCTGGTCAAATTTGTTTAGGCTGCCCCTCATTTTCTGATTATTTTACTGAATAACTGACTTAACTAACTTTCGATCTGCATCACATTCCTATTTTTTAACAAGATTATATGCATATACTTGAAAATCAAATCATAACGCTTCTAAACACCAATCGTGCAATTTATTTTGAAGAAAAAGTATTCTAGATGAGAATCAAAACAATTCAGTGAATACATATCATCTACACTCCTCCGTAGTAATACATCAAAATAGAAAAATAAATGGAAACCCCTAAAGTGTAACACACAACATCAATTTCAGAAAAGAACGCCAAAAAGAAGAATATATAAGTGCTTTCAGTACTCAAAAGGAGCAGAATGCGACCACGGTCGAAATAAGAAAAAACAATGTCGAAAAGGCGAGAAAGCGAGATGCTGAGCTGGCCGGAGCTGGCGCTTCGATCGATCCTAAAGCTAATGTGGGTGATCCAACAGGAATGCTTGGTGACATGGCAACAACAGGTGCGGATGCTGTAATTCAAAAAACAAAACTATTACTTTAAACAAGTGGATTTTAATCATGGTATAGATAACTAGATATAGAGTTGTAATAGCATTTTGGGTTTAGTGAAACATACCAGGAGCACTACCCGTTACAAGACTCACTGCACAAACACGAAGTGATTGGTCAATAAAAACTGCAACACTATTAACATTCTAGCAAAGCAAACATTGTTTTATTGTTTAGACAGTTGCAAGTGTTTCTCTACAAATTTAAGCAATCAGGCTGTGCATATGGTAAGATACTATTTGGCTTAAAGACTTATGTTTGGAAATAAATGAAGAAAAGTATAGATGCCTATACAAGCTTACCTTGTCTGCTTAATCCGAATGAAATGTTAAAAACGGAAACATGTCTTGTTGATACCAATGTTTTAAATAGCGTTATCGCTAGCTTAGCGTTTTTTCGAAAGAAATGCTAAAAGCGCTAATAGCGTTTTGCGGTGTACTTTTTTTTTGCATAAATATGCCCTAAACTTTAGAATATATAACAATAAAAGATAAAATGTATAGTTATATTATATAGTAATAAAAAAAAAATTGATGTAGGTGAGTTTCAAACTTGAGTTTGCTGGAAATTAAAACACTGTCATAACCATCTGGACTGCACACATTTTTATAAAAATTACACAATATATATTAATTATTTAGATCCGTTGTTTTTTTTCCTAACACGTTATTTACGTTTTTGGTTCAGAATTTCGTGCGTTTTGCGCTTTTGGTCCACTATAGCGCGATTTTAGCGCAATTCCAGCTAAATAGTGGTTTTTCGTTGCGTTTTTTCCCAAAAATCGCTATTTCGCGCTATATAGCGCGATTTTTTAAACATTGGTTGATATCACGTGAAAATGCTATATGCCTATATTGTTATATATTCATGCTTTGTGATTCCATCTCCTTTAACTTAGTCTTAGTATAAGAAATCAAAACTTATAACAATGGAAGGTTCTAATTAAATGTTCGAATTGCTTTAGTAATAAAGAAACTACAGGAATACCTGGCAATGATGGAACCTAAATTACATCAAATATGATCGGTCATCCAATGACCTCGTTTGTTTAATTATTGATTTTAAGCCCCAAAAATGCCACATTCTTCTTAGATCAGGGAAAAGCTAGATAGATCTAAGCTTATAACTTTACTATATAGAAGGCAAAATTCTGAAATATGAATTTAAAAGATGAACTAACTAAATGCAACAGCTTAAATAAACTGAGGTTATACGCTTAAGTCACTACCTAAACAAGCCAAGTATGAGTAAATTTTAAGAGTTGTTAAATTCATCTTCAACATCATAAATAAGGTGACTTATTCGAGTCCGGGAAAAACCATGTTCATTCCACTTAAAACATGAGAAGAAGTCTTTTAAGGCCAAAAAGACTACACCGGGAAACTTCAGCTTTTAGCCCAACTAGGTAACGTAAACAACTCATACAACATGAAAGTAGACAAGATCGGCTGCAACCAAATAAACTCTAGTAGACAAGATCGATCGGCTGCAACAAAATAAACTCTTTGGCAACAGAAGATAACCACCCTTAAACTAAGATAAAACCATTTTTACCAAGTAATTAATTTAGTAAAAAAAAAAAAAACTCTGATTTTTTTAGCTTTAACGACACCCACAATCAGGGGCGAAGCCAGGATGTGTAAATGGGGGGTGCCAAAATATATGTACAAGTAACATATTTTTATGGGGGGGCCAAATCTACACCTAAAAAAAAATTGTACTAAAAAAAAATTGCGTCACTTGGGATTTCTAAAATTATGGGGGGTGCCGTGGCACGCGATCGTCCCCACTTAGATTCCCCCCTTGCCCACAATATCAAGATATAAGAAAAATCCTAGATCTGCCACTGTCTACAATCCCAAAATGTTGATGTTGTCTTTACCACAGAGAAACTAATGTTCTAAATTTGATATTTTTTACAAGAAGTTATATTTTAAGTTAATGACTCACAGCCGCAGTCGGAGCCAGACGGGGCAGACACGTGGCATGCGGCAGGGAGGGCGAGTGCCTTGGACACGTTGAGCCTAACACCATACCGAGCACTGTTCTTAAAGGCTTCGCATAGACACTCCGCATGGGACTTGAGCAGACTTTTGAGCCCCGGGCAGCAAGTCCCTTCGGGCTTCTCCACCTCGCTCCCAGCGGACACAAACGACAGACAGTCAACCAAGTTCAGCACCAGTGTAATGCAGTCCACGGCGGTGCCTCGGCCGCTCCATTGTTAAAAAGAGCTAGGAGTAGGGTGGTGCTTAGGAATATCATTATATGGGTTGACATTTTGAACAGGATAGGTATTGCTTTGGTGATAGAATGGTAAGGTGGGTGAGAGTATGTTTAAGTGTGTGGGGTGAGCTATATACGAGTATGGTTGTTTAGCATTTATAGTTCTGGTCTATTTACCACCGACGCTCTAAAAAAAAGTGCAGTGACATTTATTTCATGCGTTATACATTTCAGCTGAGATAATAGATACTTTCTGGTACGTGACACTTTATGAACACCAAAGCATAAAGCATACTATCTTCAACGATAACAAAACGCACAAAGCATGCTTTATACAAGAAAAAAAAAATCAATTAACTTTCATTTTTATCCAGAAAATTAACAAAACATATTTTAACGAAACATCTTGAAATATGTTGATATCATTTCTTGTTTTGATGAACTAAATATATATATATATAGTCACATGGTAAATTATTTGATCTTTAAGTACATTATGAGATACTCTAAAATAAAAAAAAAAATTATAAGTACTTTATGATATATCAATCACTTCTAAAGTGTATTTTCTTATCTTAAAAGAAAAAAACAATGTTTAAGACACTCGGCAGCCTGTCGCGCGGAAACCCCGACGAGGCTCCAACATATCTCCATCGGGCTACCCGAAACTCCAGGAAGATGTCTGACGCTCTTGTGAGTTGTCTGAAACTCGAGTGAGCTGCCCAGAAGTAGAACGGGCTCTGAGATGCTTCGATAGGCTAATCAGTGCTTTGATAATGCTTTCATTAACCCAAAAAAAAAAATAACGGAAGTAAACTTATCGGAATCTTTTAGTAGATATCTTCCAAAGATGAAAAACACACAACCATGATATATCTGAAAAATGTGTATTGAGAAATTGCATAACTATTAATATGCCCTTGAAAAAATATCAAGTATGTTATTTTTTATATTTAAATTCATATAATTTCGTTTAAGATAACTAACAATTTTTTTAACATGCAAAAACAAGTATACACTACAAATGTATAGTCTTCTTTTACACTACAATACATACCATTTTTAAAAATTAATCTCATTTTTTAAATTGCATACGTTAAAGTATGTTCTTTTTTGTTGGTATGTTTTTGCCAGACTGCATAAAAGATGGTATGCACTTAAAAAAAAATACATACTTGTATGCAGTTTGCACATGGAATTATGCGGTGCATACTTCAAAAATTACATATATATGTGGTTATTTACACTACATACATGTGGCTGCTAGTGTGCATTTCAGAAAGTGTTACATAACAACTGCTATGCAATTCAGAGAGTACATAAATGTTGGTACGCACACTTAAAATGTACATAAAACTAAATCATAAACAATGTAGCCTTTTCGGGTAATTAAATCATAAAAATCAACTTTTGAACTCTTTATAAAATACAACCCATTCTAGAAAAGGAAAAAAAGATTGCAAGTCGTAATCAAGTGAAATGTTTGTGTTATTTTCTTTGACACTTTTTGTTGAACACTTTCTAAGCATTCAAAATTTTAAACAGATTTCCAACATAAATCAAGTCGTAAAAGAACAAGTTCAAGTTATTGTTTTGTTGAAATAAAAGTAAATAATAAACCAGAAATAACCTTTGTAACACTAATTAACTATCTACAAACCCTAACTTGGCTGAAATTTAGATTCAGTGAGTTTCGAAACTGCAATGAGTAAACCAACTTAATAAATCAACTCATAGACCCCAAAAATCTATATTTTGATATAAAATTTGACCTAATTGGCTTATTTTTTCAAAACGAACTTTTTTTCCCAAATTCACCAAATTTGAGTGAAAACGAATAGAGAGAAACGGGATAAAGAAAGAGAGGTAGAAAGTGAGAAACGAAGAGAGAGGGGGATAGAAATAAAACAGCTTCAAGGAAGCAAGAAAACGAAACAGTAAACACAAACGTGAAACATGATAATAAAAATAAACGAGAACGTGGTTCTTGAAAAGTGAAACAATTATTACAGTAACTATAATCTAGAGTACTATACTTCTAAGTAGGCCTGAGAAAATTCCCGAAACCCGACCCGATCCCGCCTCCCGACCCGAGCAAGTCACGACCCGACACAATTGAGTATTCTCCCGACCTGATTGATTTCGGGATCGGGTTTGATTTTATATAGTGTCGGGTACCCGAAATATTGATACTCAATTATTTATATTATATTATATTTTATATATATATATATATATATATATATATATATATATATGTTCCTTGTAAAGATTCATAATACTCCTGCAATTCTCCTTTATGATCGGCCAGTAGTTAGATTAAAAAACAAAAGATTGAAATTACAATCTAATATTTCTACTTTACACCTAATATACCAACAAATATATATAGATTGTAATTTCAATCTTTTGTTTTTTAATCTAACTACTGGCCGATCATAAAGGAGAATTGCAGGAGTATTATGAATCTTTACAAGGAACCAACATATGAGAAGTTATAAATTTATAACTTTTAGAAAATTGTGAACGTGGTTATAAGTAAAAACTATTGTTATCTATTATTCCTTTAGTTGGGTGGAAACATACATAATTCACACTAACATGGCAATGCATAATTTAGTGCACGCTACATATGCAGAATACTATCCTTTTTTTAGTAGTTCAGTCTGAACTTTAACACAAAACTTAAGATCGTTAATAACTTATTTGATTAATTAATTTGAATTCAGATTGTATGCATCTTTTCTGAAGTGTTCGTTTTGCACTATTTAACTTGAATGTTCAAGCTACTTGTTTTGCCGTTTTGAATTTTTTGGGTGATTCTCATAAAATTTACAAGCAAGTTATTTGTAACTTTTAGGTTATCCATTTAAAAAAACGTTATCGGGATTATCCCATCCCGACCCGTCGGATACCCGAACTATCGGGTACCCGAGTTGTCGGGTAGCCGAAATGTCGGGCTCAGGATCGGGAGTAAAAAATGATTCCCGATTCTTATCGGGTCGGGATTTGAGTTGTATTTCGGGTCAGGTCCGGACCCGATCCCACCCTTAGTATATAAAAAACCATTAACTATATCACTCCTCATACTAGAAGTCAAATTTATACATGATATGTCTGTGTAACAGATTGCAGTTTCTGGTAGAACAATACAAAGTACACCAACACAACCTAACTATAAAGATAAATATGAATTACTACTTTCTACTAAGAATATTTTTCTACCTAGATTGGGTACTTCAATAAAGTATGTATCAAAAGGTGATTTTTGAAAGTAGAAAGAAAGCGAGAATCATATATTCGAACAAAGTGCATGTAATTAATAATGTGTTCTTACTGTTCTACATGTTATAACATATTCACGCCTTGAAGAAAAAAAGTTGGCAAGTGGACCCCACCCTACCTAAGACCATGTGCGGTTATCAACATATCTCCAATGTCTACCTTATTCACTTTACTATATATTTTATGCTTCAAAGTTTGAAAATAAAAAAAAAGGTACATATTTATCATTTGTCCCCCTTTGAGGTAGTTTTTAAACAACATTTAGGTCTCATTAATGTTTTAAATTTGAAAATTATGATAAAAAGTGATGTTTTGGGTTGATGACTCACAGCCACAGTTGGAGACAGACGGGGCGGACACGTGGCATGCAGCGGGAAGGGAGAGTGCCTTGGATACGTTGAGTGTAACACCAAACTGAGCACTGTTCTTGAAGGCTTCACATAAACAGTCGGCATGCGACTTCAGCACACTCTTAAGCCCCGGGCAGCACGTCCCTTCGGGCTTCTCCACCTCGCTCCCAGCGGACACGAATGACAGGCAGTCTGCCAAGTTCAGTACCAGTGTTGTACAGTCCACCGGTGGCGGTGCCGCTCCTCCTCCATTGACGGAGAGAGCTAGGAGTAGGGTGGTGCTTAGGAATATCATTATGTGGGTAGACATTTTGAACACTAGCTTGCTTTGGTGATAGAATGAATGGTAAGGTTAGTGAGAGTATGTGTGAATGAGTGTGTGGGGTGAGATATATAAGTATATAACACACTGAGGCTCTAAAAAGAAAAAGGGCAGTGATATTAATTTAACGCGGCATACATGTCGACTGAGATGATGTCTGATACGTGACACACTTTATGAACACCAAAGCACAAAACATATTTCATACAAAAAATGTCAAATAACGTTCATTTCTTTCCAAATTTATCCTGATTAACAAAACATCTTTTAATAATTCTAATTATTACTGGGATTTATCGGTTACTATAAATCTATTACTATAACTTTTCTTGTTTTGATGAACTAAATATATATCACATGGTATATATTTTTATGTTAGGTATTTTCTGGGATACTTTCAATAATAAAAGATTATAAGTGATTGGTGGTATATCAATCACTTCCAAAGTATCTTTTATGATCCCAAATAATAATAAAAAAAATGTTATATTCATTAAAAAGTTGACATAAAAACTAATATATCAGCAACAAAATTAATATCACAATATATTTAAAGGAACTTGTTTCCATTTAATAACCATTTATTTATTGAAAATCTTATGAGTTTTTTTGTAACTCTCTTCTATACTTCCAAGGCTCCAATTATGTTATTTTTAATAAACAGGCTGATTAGATTAAATTGTTTAATTGGGAAGAAAATCACACAAATGCAAATTGATATTTATTTTAATCTTCAAATGAGCGCCAAAGTGTATACTTTAAGTACCTCTTACGAATAATTTTCACTTTTTCAAGTTAACTAAACAGAAACCTTATAAGAAAAATATTGCTAGATCATTTCCAAAATAGTCCCTTTATAACCTATCTAATTAACTTGTAATTTCAATTTGTTACCTGGGAAAATTTTCCACAAAAATAGTCCAATTATAACCTATCAAAGTAACGTGTAGTTTCAATTTGTTACCTTCGCAATTTTTCGCCAAAATAGTCCGTTTATAACATATCTAATTAACTTATAATCGATTTGTTACTTTAGCAATTTTCCTCTTTGTTGTTAAAGATTCCGCTTTCGGAGCTTTTTATATCATGTACAACACATGTTAATGGCTCTCATAGTTTCACTTGATATTTCATGTCTTCCTTGCAAGTACATAATTAATATTCTTACTCTTTTTATGCATATAAAAGTGACGCTCACTTTTGAGATTTTCTGATTTTGGAGGCAACATAAATAGTATATTAAGGTCTTTACGTACGTTGGACAAAGTCAAACAGCGTTATCCATATATACATCCGTCGATGGGTGTTAAGAAATTAAATATCAGCCTGCAACTTTTAACAATCTGTATATCAAATAAGCATAAATTAAACAGTCAACATATATATTTGTTAAAAAAATTAATAAATAAAATTAGTTACAATTGGATGAATAAGCACTCGGTTCCATTTTGAGATGAAAGGTGACGCATTCATACATCAAAACCGATCAGTTGCGAGTTCAAAAGCGATACATTTGTAGTACGAAAATTGTTTAATATAACGGTAGTATTTTGATTATTTAAGTATGTATATTGTTAAAAGTTATAGATTGATGTGGATTTTATTAACCCATCATAGTTTGGTATACTAAACATCAATTAACACTATAATGTATACAATTGTAAAAATAAAATCCATCCATGCAAAAGACAAAGTATGCAGTGTGTTCAAACTTAAGGACTAGAACCCGTTTTATTTGGGAACTGAACAAATTGCAGTTGAGCATTGGGAACAAATTGGAATAGAGCTTCAAGGATCTAGAGCATATTAATTGACATTAAGCGAAAATTAAGGAAGCGAGAAACGAAAAGTAGGCATAAACGTGAATCGTGGAGAAAAAAAAACTGTTACACGTGAAATGATAAGAAACGGAAAATGAATGGGAAACAAGTTTTACGGTAACTATAATCTAGAGTTCTAGACTTTAATTAAGTATTTACAAAAATCCATTATATATACTATATATTACTACTAATACTAGAAGTCAAAAATACATGATATGCATGTGTAACGGATTTCAGTTTGTGAATACGCCAACACAACCGAACTATAAAGATAAAAATGAATTACTACATTCTACTAAGAATATTTTTTCTACCTAGATTGGGTACTTCAATAAAGCATGTAGGAAAAGATGATTTTCGAAAGTAAAAAAAAAAAAAGCGCAAGGAGAATCATAAATTCGAACAAGTGCATGTAATAATCATGTGATCTACATGTTACATATTCACGCCTTGAAAAAGTTGGCAAGTGGACCACCCTAGCTATGACCATTATCGACATCTATTCAATGTCTACCTTATTAAGTAGTATATTGTATGCTTCAAATTTTGAAAATGAAAAAGGTATTTATCGTTTGTCCCTTTAAGAAACTTTTCAAACTATATTATTTTTTAAATCTTATTAAATTAAACTAAATAATATTATAATACTATAACTTTACACCTCTTAATTGAGAGTGTCAGTTCTGATATAATAGGCCAACTCTAATAAATAAGTCGGTCCTAGAGAGAGAGACGACTAGGGTGAAAAACCCTAGCCGCCGAAAAGATGACCGCTATTCAACCAGCTGACCCCAACCAAACCCTCTCCCCGGACCCACCCACATCTAAATCTTTCGCATCTATATTAAAAACCCAAACTGTGACACCTAAAGTAGCCGTCGAAAAGATGAACAAACTTCAGCCACCTGACCCCAACCAAACCCTCTCCCCGGACCCACCTACATCTAAATCTTTCGCATCCATATTAAAAACTCAAACCGTAACATCAAAAGTTCCAGTTAAACAAATCGAATCTTATGAAGGAGAACCAATGATTCATTATTCAATCGAAGATTTAAACACTCTTTCAGAACCATTCAAATATACTATTGTAGGGAAATTTTCACACGGTAAGCCTCATATAGATATAATTCGTAAAACGTTTAGTTCTATGGATTTGAAAGCTAACTATCATATTGGAGTCATCGACTCAAAACATATTCTAATTCGCTGTTATTATGAAGAAGATTTTCTACGAATTTGGATGCGCAAAATTTGGTATATTGACAATTGCCCTATGAGAACTTTTAAATGGTCTTATGATTTAAGCCCGGAAAAGGAATCTCCAGTAACCCCTGTTTGGATCTCTCTATCTAAATTACCTATTCATCTTTATAATAAAAGTAGTATTTTTAGTATTGCTTTAGCTTTTGGAAAACCCGTAAAGGTAGATGAACCAACAGCGAAACTGACTAGACCAGGTCTAGCCCGAATCTGTGTTGAAATTGATTTAAGGAAAATACTAATAAAAAGAGTAAGAATAAACTATGGAATCAATGAAGGTTTTTGGCAGCACTGTATATATGAAGATGTCCCAAATTACTAACCTAGGAAAAGAAGAAGGCAGTAAAGAAGAAAATAACAGCAAAAAGAAAGACAATGTAAATGACAGAGAAGAAGCTAATGAAGTGAATTGCGAAAAACAAGCTAAACAAAATAATATAAAGGCCAATTATTACAAAAATCATGAGAAAGTAAGCACCAAAGAATGGGTTACTAAAAGCTTTAATAATGAACCACCAAGGAATGATGAAGAAGCAACTGCAAAACCAGCTGCAGAAAATCCTGAAAAAAAAAAAATTTATATTAATGGAGGAAGACAAGGGTGATGAGTGTAATCTTAATACTGAAATGGTCATATTTACTGGTGAACCACATGTACTTAGGTCTTTAAATATTACTCCACTCTATGATGATAATGTGACAATGAGAAACTCTAGTCTAATTGATGCTCCAGACATTTCTAAAAATTTAAGAATTGATCTGGGTCTCTCTCCTAGAGAAATTCCCAATATTCTGGAAGAAGGGGAATGAAAAACACCAAAAAGAAAATTTGGGAAAAAGCCTTTTGCTGTTGGTAAAGATGCTATGTGTAACGACTCTGCCCAAACGGACCGAACCGCCACGCCCGTATCAACAATATTGTCCGCTTTGGCACAACTTCCCAGGGGAGTCACCCATCCTGGTACTACTCCAAGACGCTTAACTGTGGAGTTCCGTCCTCGCTGTTGTGCCGCACGGTTTTAAAAGGCCTTGTTGATATGAAATGGATCTTTAAGCTCATATACCACACGAGTACTCTCATATCTGGGCGATGTGGGACTGACGCACAACACCGCACCACAGAATTTCCATCCTGGAAATCTGGGTCGTCACAATCACCCTCCCTTTAGGCACGACGTCCTCGTCGGGCACGTCGCCCTTCCGGGGCTCACACACTCGTGCTAGTCCCCACATTTCCGGCCAGATAGAGGCTCTGATACCATCTGTAACGATCCGGCCCCACGGACCGAACCGCTACGCCCGTATCAACAATATTGTCCGCTTTGGCACAACTTCCCAGGGGGTCACCCATCCTGGTACTACTCCAAGTTAAGCACGCTTAACTGTGGAGTTCCGTCCTCGCTGTTGTGCCGCACGGCTTTAAAAGGCCTTGTTGATAGGAAATGGATCTTTTAAGCTCATATAATACACGAGTACTCTCATATCTGGGCGATGTGGGACTGACGCACAACACCGCACCACAGAATTTCCTTCCTGGAAATCTGGGTTGTCACACTATGGTTGTTAGATCTTCTAATGTAGGGGTTAAAAGGAGTTTTAAATGATTAATATACTCTTTTGGAATATTAGAGGAGTGGGTACCAAATCTACCACTAGGCGTATACATAAGTTATGTAAATTACATCATATTATGTTTTTAGTTTGTATTGAACCAAAGAAAAATCAAGATAAAGTCGATTTCTACAAAAGGAAGTTTGGGTTTGATGAGGTCCTGGTTCATGAAGAGAATAAGATTTGGGTTTTCTATATGCAAGAGATTAATATTTCTATTATTAATCAAATGAATCAAGCTGTATCTATGGCAGTTTCTATTGGTTATTTGGGTTTCCAGTTACAGATTACAGTAGTTTATGCCAAGTGTACAGCAGTTGAAAGAAAAGTTCTTTGCAGTTTCTTAGAAAATTATACTAATAATCCTTGGTTGATTGGAGAGGATTTTAATACTGTTTCTTCTGAAGAAGATAAAATTGGGGGGTTGCCTATTAATATTAACTCAGCTAGTGATTATTTATCTTGTATAAACAATTTGGGTGTTTCAGAAGCTATCTATAGTGGATCTTAATATACTTGATGGAACAAGCGTAATGGGATGGATGCTATTTTTGAAAGAATAGATAAGATCCTATTTAATCAAGAGTTTACCAATCTATTCTGCAATATTTATCTTGACCATTTGAGCAAGACTACTTCAGATCACAGTCCTTTATTGTTAAAATTACAGTTGGTTCCAGTCAGTAGTCCAAGAAGGTTCATATTTCAAAATTTCTGGGTAGGTCATGAAGGTTTTCATAAAATAGTGAAAGATGTCTGGGTTCCTAGTCCTAATTCTAATGCTTTGGAAAATCTTGCTACCAACTTAAAAGCGACTAGAAAGAAATTGAAAGAGTGGAATTATAATACCTTTGGGAATATTTTTCAAGAAATCAAAAAAGCTTAAGACAATTTGTTGAGAGCAGAACAAAAATTTGAAGTGGATCCAACACTTGTCAATAGAATTGGCATAGAAGAGAAATACTGGGCACAAAAGGCTAACCTGAAATGGGCTTTACAAGGGAACGCTAATACAAAATTCTATCACAGTATAGTCAAGAAAAGAAAAATTAAGTGTGTTATTGGTGACATAGAAAAAGAAGATGGTATTTGTATTAAAGATCCAGGAGACATTAAAAGGGAGGCCATTGTTTATTTTCAAAGCCTATTGGCAGCTGATCAATCTCATTGCTATGTTTATAATAGCTTAAACAAAATTCCTAAAGGAATTTCTGAAGAGATGAATAATTTCTTGGACAAAGACTCCTCTAGAGAAGAGGTAAAAGAAGCTGTTTTTGACCTTAGCAAATGTAATGCACCTGGTATAGATGGTTTTACAGGTCAGTTTTTTATTTCCTGTTGGGATATTATTGGAGAAGATGTTATCAAAGCTATTGATCTTTTCTTCATGGGAAATCTACTACCTAGATCTCTTTCTACTACTGTTATTGCTCTTATACCAAAGAAGATTAAGCCAAAGAAGTTTGCTGAATTCAGACCTATCAGTTTATGTACTTTCTGCAGTAAGATCATTTCAAAAATTATGTCTTCTAGATTTTCTAACATACTGCCTAATATTATTTCTGAGAATCAAAGTGGATTTGTCAAATCTAGAGACATTGTGGACAATATTCTTCTTGCTCAAGAGTTTATTTCAACTCTTAATAAAAAATCTAGTGGCAAAAATATATCTGTAAAGCTAGATATGAAAAAAGCTTATAATAGAATATCCTGGCATTTCCTTATTCTACATTAAGAAAATTGGGTTTTTCTGAGAAGGTTATTGACCTAGTGTGGAGGATTATTTTTGGAAATCAAACTTCTATTTTGGTGAATGGCAGCCCTACTGAACTTTTTACTCCTAGAAATGGCCTTAGACAGGGGGATCCTCTATCTTCTAGTCTATTTATTATTTGTTCTGAAGTATTAAGCAGGAATTTAAATAATTTTATTGACAACAAAAGATGGTCAGCATTCAAAGCTCCTATTGAAAGTCCTATTATTACTCATCTTGTTTTTGCTGATGATCTGATAATCTTCAGTTCAGCAGATCTTCATTCTATCAGAAAGATAAGCAATACCCTGCAATGTTATACTAGAGATTCTGGTCAAGAAATTAGTTTAGACAAAAGCTCTGTCTATTTCTCAAAAAGTGTCAGTGCAATACAAAAAGGAGATATCTGCAAAGAGCTTAATATCACAAGTAAGAAGCCTCATTTTTCTTACCTTGGTTGCAAGCTATATTCTGGGCATAAAAAGTGTATACTTTTTCATGAACTTATTTTAAAAGTTAGAAGTAAACTGTCTACTTGGAAGGGTAATTGGCTAAATTTAGGTGGAAAATTAATATTGATTAGGCATGTTCTTCAATCTATACCTATTTATACATTGGCAGCTATGAATCCCCATGTACAACTGATTAAAAGAATAGATCAATTGTTGTCAAACTTTTTCTAGGGTAACAAAAATGGTAAAAATAAGTATCATTGGGTTAGATGGAGCAAAATTTGTACACCTGTGAAAGAAGGGGGTTTGAATGTTAAAAGTTTTCATGACATTTCAAAAGGTTTTGCAATGAAACTCTGGTGGAAGTTCAAAACAAAAGATTCTTTGTGGACCAACTTCATGAAAGCTAAATATTGTAGAAAAAAGAAAGCATAAGACATTCCTATTAAAAGAGGAACTAATACTTGGTGCAGAATGCTTCAAGCTAGAGAATTGACTGAGAGTAATACTACTCTAGTTGAAAATGGGTTAAAACCTATATGGAAACTTACTACTCTTGGGAATTTTACTATAAATTCAGCTTGGGAAATTTTTAGAGAAGTAGGCACTGTAAACTATAGAAGCATATTTATATGCAATAGAATGGTACCTTTAAGTCTCTTGATTTATGTGGAAATTATTTAACCAAGTTGTATCCTTGGATTGCAACCTGCATAAATTTGGCATTAGTATAGCTTCTATGTGTGGGTGTTGCAAAAATCCAGAATAGACATTTAACCATCTTTTTAGTAATGGTATAGTTGCAAATGAGGTTTGGAACTTCTTTGAAAGTAAATGGGGTATTTTTATTCAGAATAATTCTTTGTATGGAAGAATTAACCGATGGTGGTCTTATATCATTAAGAAAAAGAATTTATCTGAAAGAAAATTTTGCCAGGTTCTACCTTCTATCATTATTTGGATTATTTGGAAATCCATATGTTCATGCAAATTTGAAAATATCAAAATGAGGTCAAGCAATATTATTCGAAATTCTAAAGAGTTGATTATTCAGTCTGGTTATAGAGAGAAAGATTTCTCTTATACTAATTACAGTGGTAAGAAGAATATTAAAAAAGTCATTATTATTAAGTGGCTTCATCCTCCAACTGGTTATTTGAAACTTAATATAGATGGCTGTTACAAACAAACAGAGGTTTTTAATGGTATTGGTGGTCTAATTAGAGATAAAAAGGGTTTTTTTATCAAAGGGTTTTTTAGGGCTATCACCAGCAATTCAGCTCTTTATTCTGAGTTCAAAGCCTTATATTATGGTCTACAAATCTCACCAAATAAACTTTTAATTATTGAGAGTGATTCACTACAGTTAGTTAATATTATCGAAGGTAAACAAAAATGCCCTTGAAAAGTTTTAGATCTATTTAATTGTATTAAAGATTTATTAAAGGAATGAGAGTATCTGTTTAAGCATGTGGCGCGAGAAAGCAACAAAGCTGCTGATCTCCTTGCGAATTGGGAGGGTATCATCATTTCTTCTTGTCTGGATGATTTTCCACAGGTATTGAAAGGGATTATATTTACTGAAGTTAAAGGTTTTTCTAATCTAAGGTTTAGATGAAGATGAAGAGCGTAGAAGAGAGGAGAGATTCTCTCTCTTAGGTTATTTCTCAGAGAGAAATGAAGAGCTGCAAAAATGACATATGTTATTACATCTATTCTCAGGTCCAATCCCTCAAGTTTCAATCGCCATTCTATTGAATCCAGATTTAGCAGTTTCTGAAATTTAAGTTTCATTTATCTCATTTGGTTGTAATAGTTTGTTTTTATTTCTTTTGGGTCTCTAATTTTGAGATTCTCTCTGTAATTACTTATGGTTTCTTTCTGTGGGGTTTTCCTCCGTAGTTTTCATTAATAAATTGTGGGTTTCCCCACTAATAATTTTAAAAAAAAATGAGTTTTTTAAACAAAACTTATGTCTCTATATAATTTCAATGGTAACTATAACGAAAATGTTTTTTCTCATCAAATTTCTAACCCAAAAATCTTACCTGCTGATGTGACAGATGAGATTGACCAATGCTTTTATTTATGATTTTAAAAAATAATTTTCACTTAATACATGATTGATACATGTAATCCGTCACATCAGCGAATAAGATTTTTGGGTCAGATATTTAGGTAGTTATAGCACCACTCTGACTATAATGGCCATATTCAAGAATCGAATGCATTTAGGCTCTCTGGTAGTTATTTCTCAAGTTTTTTGAAGGAAAAAAATAATAATAATAAAATCAATATGCTAAACTTAGTTTTATTTTGAATTCTCTCGGAGTGTAAGGAAAAATATAAAGGTGTATGCAAAAAAGTAGTGCTCTCAGCCATTGGCAATTTAACATAGTTTGTGTCATTTAAGTAATACTCTATCCGTCTAAACAAGATGGTGTCATATGTAATTACGTGCAAATTTGATCGGTAAAAATTTTATATCAAAATTATCGAAATAAAAATTTTGAAAATTAAATAATGTAATTACTTTTTAAACTATATAATTAACTTTTGAAATTTTTCATTCAACAATTTTAATATAATTTTTTAACCGGTCAAACTTGTATGTGATTTGATTTCATATGGACCATTTTTGGGATGGGGGAGTAACCTGTTTAACTTTGAAATGAGTGAATGATGGTATCTCCATTTTGACACAAATTTATGAACGTTCAATTTACGTCTGTATATACGTAATAGATTAACAAAAAATGAAAGGGAATGTGTGGTAGAATACAATGCTATACAATTTATTATTTTCCTTTCAATTTACTGTTCATATCATTATTGCGTAATGGGAATCGTTTCAGGTGATCCGCATCATCAGGAATTTGTTAGTCCCATTCCTTATAAAACATACCATTAATCAAAATATATTATCAAAACATATAATATTTAAGAATTTCTTTCCAAAACATACAAACATACAATTACACAGATTTATTAGAATTTTATGTTTTGGTAATAATAATTTTGTTTTGTAGTTTTTAGTAATTAGACTTATGTTTTGGTAATTTTTCCAAATAAATTATATAATGTTGACTGGCTATAAAATAAATAGACTGTTGTAGAATCTTATTGGTCATCTTGGGCCTTACTCTATTGGGCATATCGGCTTTCCTAGCATATGTAACTCTACCCTCTATTATATAAAAAGGGTCAGGGGTCTCTTGATTTATATCTCTGTATCACTCATTAATGAATAAACACTTCGTCTTGTTGTCTCTCTCTATATTCTCTCCCTATATCTATATACATATATATGTGAGCTAATATGTCACACAACATGTTATCAGCACTTTGCTCGCAGAGACTACGATATACGCTCGCGGATATTGAAGATTTTTTGTAAACGCACAGATATTGAGTATCTATAAACCTTGAGGTTTATCCTGATTTTTAGGATTTTGCTATATCGACCTTCACTAACATACCGTGCATAAGGTACCGAATTCAAAATTTAATTTATTCCATATATGTGATCGCACGTGTTACTTGTATGGATAACTTAAACATGATCAAATTGTCTATAAAAGTCTATTGATATGTAATATGTATCGTGTACTGTAAAATTTTATTTTCATACACACAAAAAATCAGTAAAAGACATATAATCGAGTTGTAAATTGAAAATCGTGTAATTGTAAAACATGTATTAATCTGTGGGATTAAATCTGTAACAAACTGAAAACAGTATGACTGTTTTGTAATTCGTTGAAACTATTGACTGTACATGTTAATTACTAAAGAACTAACCTGAAACTTGTCTGAAATTATGGACTGAAGCTGTAATAATGGTGTAAATAGATATATAGTTTTCTGAAATTACACGGATAGTCCCTGTAGTATATTACATGTATAAAAACAGTATATATGTGTTATAAAAGTCAATATTCGGTCTAAATATTCACTCACATGCATATATATATATATTTATTAAAAAGGCAAGTGAACAAAAAATTGCATGTTAATTGAATAAATTGATATGTTTCCATGTAAATTTAACCACTTTGCATATTAAAAAATTACCATATATAGAATTAATTGGTAAATAAAATATATTACTAACATGCACGATTTAGTTACCATGTATAGAAATTACACATCAAAGTAATAGATTTGTATAATATTAATTTAGATATTGCTAGTGTAAAATTGGTAAATAATTATCTAGGTTGATAGCATTAATTTGATTTCCTTATAAGAAAATATGTACTGTCATGTTAGTTAATCATGAAACATGTACAATCTAGATAATTGATCACTGCCATATAATATTTATTTACTGTCATGTGTAAAATATGGTAATTTGTGAAATCATATATTTTCACATTTAAGTTGGAAAAATTATGAAACTTTCCCAACTAAGCTCACCTATTTGGATACGATGTTTAGGAAAGATATAGGCGGAAGTCGATATCCTAATGAGGTCGGGTTTTAAGTGGCATTCGTGCCCTCCACCCTCACCTTCTTTGCTGGTCGTTTTTCAAGTAGAGCTACCGAAAGGGGTTGACTAAATAATAATTTCCCCGAGTGTGTTTATATAGTGATGTATGTTTCGCTGAATTAGTGTCTTTGTATCGACCTGTCGTTCGATCAATGAGAACTGATTCACATGAGAAGCGAAACTAATATTTTCGAACCTATCGTTTCGAAAAAACGTTTGTGCTTGTGCAAACCATAAACATATAAACAAGTCGTTTTATATGATAAATAATCCAGAACTCCCAACACATGTTGGATGCCATTTATGATGAGAAAAATCGTAAAAACATACTTGCGAAATGACTGTTTAAACGTTAATTTTAATCCGTCACCACATGTTAGTCACCATAATGTGTGAAAATATGATACCCAATTTTTTTTTGGATGTCATCTTTGATGAGTAAAACACGAGTTTGTTGTTACTCGCGAGATGAAAGATAAGGCGTTGATGATATTCCGCCGCTACATTTGAGACGTGATGACGTCTATGGTGAACAAATGTCTGAAATTGACATATTGGAGCAATATTTCAAAAAAAATACTAGCTTGGAAATTGTATTTCATAAGCAGTATCGTGAATTTATATTCACCATGTTCCTTTATCGCCCATCTGTTATTGGATAAGAAAATTGCCCCGGTGAGTAGTTTTAATCCTAATGGGTCAATGGCGAATTGTTTGCCTGATATTAATGCTCTTCGTGTATATTTTTTTTTCACGAATCGAGAACCGGGACAAGTGTTATTTGTCTCGAACTGTCGCAATCCCGATAAATCGCCTAGCCAAGAGAGATTTTAGACAATCGTCAAAATGGAAAACATGTGGCTCTAAGACAGTAATTAAAAGGAACAATATGGCCCGTTATCACAAAGAAAGAGATAATGCTCAATGAGGCAACTCTATGCTATAAAGACAAAGGTCATGCACGGTTACTCCTTAAATAGTTCAAAACTATTATAAAGGTAAAAAAACCCGATGCTAATGTGGTTAAAGATAACTGAAAGGAAACTCTTGAAACCCCCGGTTTTGTGGTTCAAATAAGTTTGGTACCTTTCTTTATTGATTTTGATAAATCATTGAGCCATTTTTTCGCTCATCTGGATTATGTTTTTCCATTTGGATTATGATTTTTCCATTTGGACATACTTTTGGATTATGTTTTGCATGTTTTACGAAATTTCTCGAAATAATTTAAAGTGTTTTGAGCAAATTCCTTTGACAAATGTAACCAAACTTTAAATTATGAAATTTTAGGCAATACTTGTGGGGTAGTTGATTTTTTTGGAAATAGTGGGTAACAGTGTACCACATAATTTCATCAACTATTTGCCTAAAAGAGAACTCAGTGACAACGATTCTGGACCTGTCGTTCCAAATCAAAATCTTTGGTAAAACCAAATTGATTTGTCAAATATGAAGTCTTATACTCATGTAGGTCATGCCGTACCTTGTTGAGTTATAAAATATTCGAGAAAACCAGTGTTATCTGGTAATAGCTCATGAAAGAAATGAAATTTCTTTACATAGCCTCTACTCAAAAACGTATTTTAGGAGTTGAAATGTCTTTCAAGTGATTGCTACCACAAATTTTTAAAGCGTTTAAAGTTAACTTATCATTTCGCCTGTCGTCGATTGATAAAGGATTTAGATGCTAAGACATGATTGTCTGTACTATCATTCGTCTGTCGTCGATTAATCAAAGCATTTTGATATTATGGCATTGACCGGATGAGATATTCCCGAGTCAAAAGACGATGCTTGATTTATAATCGCATTGCATTTGGATTCTCTTTGAGGATATATTTGGTGATTAATCCGAAATTCATGCCACTAATGCTCACTTTGAAAAACTACTATGTGTAAAGATCACGAAATGAACTCGTAGAATTCTTATAAAGAATTGAAGGAGTTATTGTGGACTTATCCAATCATAAGATGGACCATAAATATAAATGGTTATGGTTGATTCATCGACAATATGGTCATATTTTACTGTTGTCTACATAAATCCAGCACTTTCCAAACTCTTAGCCTTATCATTAAGTTGATGACTCGTGATCCGGATTATCCTGAAAAGTATAGTCGACTTGATAATGCCGAAGAGTAAGAATCGAAATTTTGATTTGTATTACTTGACTTTGGGAATTGAAATTGAACATAATGTTGATTATGTTCCTACCCAAAATGGACTCGCAGAATTTTTAAGCGGTTGCAAATGATTGCACGTGTTATTTGGTGATGCGTACCTATATCCATTTTTGTGTGGGGTCACAATACATTGCATATTGTTTTATTGGTCCGTCTGAGGCCCATAGTCACTCAAAACACTAAATGCGTACCAGTTGGTTACTGGTTATGAGCCAAACTCCTCATATGAACGCGTGTTTGAGTGCTTAATATTTTGATTGAGCCGTTATAGCATTCAAAATATGGAACTCTGAAGGGGGCATAAGTCGATTATGAATCCCATGTCTATCATTTGATAGAGTAACCTTGGCAAGCGATCTCTTTACCGCATGATATGCGAAAGTGACATTGCTAAGACTGTTCTCCCCATCGTTAGGGGAAGATTTGCACGTTACCGTTAATAAGGAACGACGTGAAGTAACATGGCATAGCCCACTCGGTCCTATCTTGATCTCCAAAACTGCACTTAGTGATAAGTAAGTGCATAGACTCCCTCAAGTCTAACTAAATGCCAAACGCATTTAATGACTTTATGAGATGTCACGAGATCATTTATGATAAGGAACGACGTGAAGTAACGTGGCATAACCCACTCGGTCCTGGATTATCCTTGGCAATGTTTTTAGCAAGACACGTTCCCATCATATCTTACTTAAAATTGCCGAAATTAGGGGGAGTATGTTGTTGTATACTTCTTACCACTGTGTACTGTTTTGTCCTTCGACTAGAGATTTTTTCCCACTGGATTTACTCTAGCAAGGTTTTGATGAGGCACCTGTTTTATGGTTGATCCCTACTACTACCATTGTTGCACTCTTTTTCCTTCGATCAGAGATTTTTCCATTGGATTTGCTCTGGCAAGGTTTTGATGAGGCACACTATTTTGTGGTTAGTTACTTACATGATATTTCGGCATATATCATTCGGTTACACAGTTTCCCCTGGGTATCGGTTTTGTCCCACACTGAGTTTTTCGGCCCTAAGGTTTTTATGTGTTTAGCACTGTGAATGAATTCGACTCAAATCGACAGCATGAAGATGAAGAAATCAAGACGTCCAAATGAGAAGTGTTGTAGGATATTATTGGTCATCTTGGATCTTACTCTATTGGGCATATCTTGGACTTTTCTAGCATATGTAACTCTAGCCTCTATTATATAAAAAGGATCATGGGTCTTTTGATGTATCTCTTTGTATCACTCGTTAATGAATAAACATTTCGTCTTGTTATCTCTTTCTATATTCTTTTCATATATCTATATATATATATATATATATGACCTAATATATCAAACAAAATAGATCACATATATTTTTTCTTATTTAAGTGCAAATCATAATGGATGAATGGGCCCAGTAAAGTCACACTGACACACAGTGACAGAGATATCCATTCAAAATAAATTTGTACTAAACAAATAACTCCTCACCGTGAATGGAGATCCTCGCTCTCTCTTTCTAAAGTATTAAGGTTTGCATATGATACGTATTTCATTGTTCCCAAAGAAATGTCATGGAACATTTCAAAATAATTGACTGTTTTACTTTTTTAGTTATTTTTTATTTTTTATTTTTTTACAATATCTATTTTTGGTGGTTAAATCATATTAAATTTACATTTATAGCCTCATATATTAATTAAGAAATAGTTTTTGTTTAAATTTTTTAATTTTTGATACTTTTTTATTAAATTTTAAGAAATTGTTTCAAATATTTAAATATGACAGTTTTGGAAATATAACACTTATATTTGAACGGATGGATGGAGTATATGTTTGAAGGGAATAATAAAAAAATTGTCTCATCTTGATTTATTTTCTTGTGGTTAAGATTATACGTGTAATATATATATGATTAAAAGAATTAGGTGTCCTCCTTCTGGAATAAACGCGAAGCATCCCATTGCATGCTTCTAAGTTATAGTAGTGATTTTCTTTAAGGAGGGTCGGTCAAATCGAAGTTTTAAAAATTATATCCGTCATATGTCTTGATATGCATACGTCACCCACCAAACAAGGACGGGTATGACATATTAGCCAACCGACCCTTTTTTAAGTTATAGTAGTGATTGATAAACTACTATTGTGAGTATAATATTATCTAAAATTAATTGATTTTTCTTCCGATCAAAAACGGAAAAAGAATGCATTAAATGCATGTTTTGGTCATGCATGTGAAACCTGTAATTGCAGGTTTGCTTCAACAAGACAAGACGGGTCATTAATGTTGTTTGATGAATGAGCTTGTCTGCTCGTGAATGTTGTTTTCATCTCATGATCAATGGCTTTAAAACTTAAGAGATTAATCGGTGCTACAAGAAATTGATGATCCCATATGATATTTCAAGTGAAAATACACAAGAAACAAATATCAAACCATAAGAAATAGAAAAAATCAAGAGAATGAAGTGGAGAAACAAGATATAAATATGAAGGTCTATAACTTTATGTTTTCCATAGAATTTCGGCAAGCCATTAATAAAGAATTTCTTATAAATTATAGTTGTTTCTCTACTAATGCCAGATAGAAAGCCATGTACATTGTATAAAATTTGTTTGTGGAAGGCATGATTGACGGGCATATGGAAAGGTGTAGTGATTTTTAAAGCACGGGTTTTGAAAAGGCGTCCGATTTCAATCCATGGGAATATCTTCTTTTCGGTGGAGTCACTTTTTCCACTTCTATTCTACTTGGAGTATTTTAATTTTATATTTGTCTTCAAATTTGTTTTCATCAAACCTAAACAGGAATGAATATCCTTGTAAGTTCGATATAGAGATCGTTTCTACTTTTGCTCATGCTCGAGATTCACTTAAAGTGCTTGTTTAAGTAGAAATTATAAGTTCCATGTATGTGCTTTTCTTAGGGCATGTTGGTGAATCATGTGAATAGCTAGATTTTAGTTTAAATTTTACATCTCACATAGATCACATAACTATCTTCCGACCATATTTTTATATACACAGTCGTCCCCGAATGCACGAGAGCAAATGCAAAAAAATACCCGGAAGTACAGGATCAAATTCCACGAGGAACATTTCTTTAACGCTTTAGATTTGATCTTTTGATTCATTACACCCACGAAGTGTTGGAGAGTCTTCATTGTAGTTCAAGGTTGCCCTTGTAAGTAGTGTTCATATGTGGTCGGCCAATCTAGTTTTGTTTTTCAAATTTTTCTTTTCATTTCATATGTCAATCTCAATCATGTCATGGGTATAACTGTAAGTTACAAAAATATCCTTCCATGATCATATGATACAAACAAACATTGCATTGGATTCCCTGGATTAACTCGTCAGATTATTTGGTGAATTATCTGGTCGGACTTGTAATAAACATTGCATTGGATGAACTCGTAGCCGTAGTATCCAAACATTATTTGTTGTACCATTGTTATCCCAGTCGGACTTGTAATAAACATTGCATTGGATTAACTCGTAGGATTAGTAATCCAAACATTATTCGTTGTACCTTTGTTATCCCGGTCAGACTCATAATAAACATTGCATTGGATTAACTCATAGGATTAGTAATCCGAAGATTATTTCTTGTACCGTTGTTATCTCGGTCGGACTCGTAAGCCCGGGATTACAAGTTCGGCATCCAAAGAGGGCCTAGGTGGTTAGATGGGATTAGGCAAATCTGACGGTTATTAAGCAGGTTTAGCCTATTTTTGTCTGTAATCCACTTAACACCTTTTATAACATTGGTAAAAACAAGTTTTAAAATCTCTAAACTGAACTGCTCCAATGCTGTAAATTATATGGCCAAGTAAAATCAATCAAATACTATTTATGATAATAATATTTACTTGCTCAGAAATCTCTTGCTTTTCGAGTCCGGCAACCAAACAGTCTCAGATATATGGTTGGCTCTTCCTACGCTGTAAATGCCATCATGGTAAGTAAAATCAATGAAATACTACTATTTAACATCAAAACTTGAAATCTTTAACCCTGTATTGATGTTTGCATGATCCCGGTACCACCAACAACAATATAAATGTATTTCTCTAAACATAGACGAGTAGTAAAACTGTAATTGTAAAAGTAAATCAGAGAAAACACAAATCTTGTGGTTGCTAACACATGGACCAAACAGAAAACTAGAGGCAAAATCAAATGCCAAATGGCGAGGAGCAATATGTGAGATGGAGATGGAAAGCACATTCCTATTGGTCCGAAATCTATCCTATACAACAACTTAGATCTCACTTATCCTACTTGGCTCACACCCAGAACATTTAGCATTATAACACCAACATATTAGAAACTCAGCTCAAACCCAAAACTGGCAAGTAACAGTCAATATAGTCTAGCTAATATATAGTTATTTATATCTACAAATACATAGTCAGAGATGGCTGCAACTTCAGGTGCTTTGCTAAATGGTTTAGGCTCTCCCTTCTTGTCTGGTGGCAGGAAGAGCCAAACCGTATTGGCTTCACCCCGAGTAAGCGGAAATGTAATGGCTACACCGAAAAGGCTCGTGGTGGCGGCTGCGGTTGCTACCAAGAAGTCATGGATACCAGCAGTCAGGACCGGTGGCAACCTCATTGACCCCGAGTGGCTTGATGGCTCGTAAGTATAATTTCACTAAATCTCGACATGGCATTATTGTTTTCAGACACTTACACGTTCATGTAAATATGAGAGTACTTAAACAGTTAAACCATAGACATAATTAGAGCTGTAAATGAAGCGAAACGAGCCGAACATGGTTCTGTTAATGTTCACTTCATGTTCATTAAAATACGAACGAACATGAACCGAACGTTTGATGAGCTGAACACGAGATTGTTCGTGAACGTATCTTCTCATTAATTCAAAACATTTAATAATTAAAAAAAAAAACATTTTTTTCTTTCTTTAAAGAATATATTATAATTTTATCATTTATTATTATATTGTTTACTATCATAAATTTGTCTACAAATAAATAAAGCGTTAGTTATTTAATTTATTTGACATTATAACATAAAAAAAATTTAGTTTTAATTTTATATATTCTATTAATGTATAAATTATTTTTTATATATGTATAATGAATTATTTTAACAAGTCGAGCACTTAACAATAAAATCGGTGACTGTATTTATAGTATGATGTTATAAATTACTTTAATAAATTTGAAATAATACAAACATATCATTAATATTATTATAGTATAAATAAGTTATTAACGTGTAGTGATATTAGCTAGTTTTGGTTACATCATTAATAGATTTAGCTTGTTTTATTTTATCAAAATTTATATATAGTTAGACGAACACGAGATTAAACGAAACGAAGAGAGTCTTATTCATGTTCAGTTCAATTAATAGACGAACTCTATATTCTTATTTATTATAATGTTCATTTATAAATGAACGCACATGAAGCGAAATTTAACCGAGAAAAACACGAACGGTTATATGAAGGCTTCATCTCATTTACACATAATCATATTTGGATTTGCAAAGCTCACCTATTATTCTAGAAACAAAATTTGCAAATGAAATAAAGAAAACTGTTTAAACATAACTTCACCAAAAATGTTTGTACCTCTGACCATAATGTCATGGACTGTCGGCATAGGTCTCTAAATCTCAGAGTATTCCTATCTCATAACTTAAAATATACATTTTTTTTAAATTTAATAATTATGATATAAAAATTATTATGTATCAGGAGCCCTATAAATTTTTTAAATTTTAGTGAACACAAAATTTACCTTATATATGATAAATGTATATGATTTCATTGGTTAATATAATAGTAAAAAACTATCATGTGGTTCATATTTTTGTGGTTGAAATATTGTTATGATTATTAAATGATAATAAACAAATAAAAAGAAATAATATAGACTTATTATAAGTAAATTAATAAGAAACTTGTAATTTTGTATAAATGTAAACGGTTACTTAAAATATATAAAATATTTTAGATTTAATGAAATGATTAAGGTTTTTGATGCGCGTGCTCTCACAAGTTATATGATGTAGCATGGGCGGAGGCGGGGGGTGCCGGGGTGGCGACCGTCATCCCGAAAATTTTATAAAAAAATTATTATATAGAAAAAATCTGGGAAAACTTACAAATAGGTACATACCAATTAATCAACTTAATTACAAAAAACTCACATGTGTAGTTCTTTATAATTAGTTATATATAATTATTTACAATTACCTGCATATGTCATAAAAAATAACAAAATATACAAAAAGAAAAAAATTTGTTCATAGTATCAAACATGATTGGACATGATTATATATGGTTAAACAGGATTAAACATATAATATTGGACAAGATTAGACATACAGGATTGAACATGATTAGATAGGATGAAACAGTATTACACATATTTTTTGTATAAAAAATTTTGGCTTTTTTAATTTTTAAATATTTTTTTTGGATTTTTTAATGACATGTAGCTATTTGTAAATAAGTTCACAAAATATGTATTTTTTTGTAAAAGAGTTATCAAGTTCAAAACAATCGGGTTTTATTTTAAATAAGTTTCTAAATATGTATTAAATTGTCATTTCTCAAAATTCTGACATTTAAGGTTTTATATATTAATTACCCCCAACAAATGAATTGTAACTTGGTTTATTTGGTAAATATAAAGTATTTGTGCCCCCAAAGTCCCTAATTCGAGTTTGGTGGTTAGTTTTTACTCTATATTTAATTAGCATTTATTTAAGGTTTTATATATTAATTATCCCCAACAAATGAATTGTAACTTGGTTTATTTGGTAAATATAAAGTATTTGTGCCCCCAAAGTCCCTAATTCGAGTTTGGTGGTTAGTTTTTACTCTATATTTAATTAGCATTTATTTACTCTTTGACTTTTCTGTTAGTTGCATCTTTTAGGTATTATAACAAAATTTATAAATAAAAAGGGTTTAAATTATAATAATTTGTGTTCGTAGTCAATTTTCATGTGTCGTTATAAATTTTGAATTAATGGACAAGTTAATTGAGCTTTTAACCTCCGGATTTCTTTTGTTTTTTATACGATTATTGTACTAACGGAAAAATAAAATAAAAAATCAACATTCTCCAAAGAATTTAATCATGGTTATGCCACTGTGACTTAGGGAACACTCTTAATAAATTAGATGATTTGGATTCGATTCTGATTCAATGCAACTAAGAACCTTTAATTCAATCTGATGTTACTAATATATCTGTTTCTTCAAAATTAAAAAGTCAAATATCAGTTCCTTGAATGTGAAATCAGTATGTCAATCGAATATCATTCCCTTGAAGAGTAGCTATGTATGCCCATTAAAAGTACCTGTACATGGAGAAATAAAAACATGTTTTCTCCTGTGATAAATGAGAGTTTAAGTCCAGAATGTGACTTGTTATTCATTTTCTGGTGCAGACTCCCAGGAGACTTTGGCTTCGATCCATTAGGCCTAGGAAAGGACCCGGCATTCCTCAAATGGTACAGAGAAGCGGAACTCATCCACGGCCGTTGGGCTATGGCAGCCGTCCTCGGCATCTTTGCAGGACAGTACTACAGCGGCATCCCATGGTTCGAGGCTGGTGCCGACCCAGGCGCCATTGCCCCCTTCTCCTTCGGCTCACTCCTCGGGACCCAGCTCTTCCTTATGGGCTGGGTCGAGAGCAAAAGATGGGTTGATTTCTTCAACCCAGAGTCACAATCAGTTGAGTGGGCTACCCCATGGTCAAAAACTGCTGAGAATTTCGTAAACTACACTGGGGACCAAGGGTACCCAGGTGGCAAATTTTTTGACCCGTTAGGGTTTGCAGGTACTGTTCAGAACGGGGTTTATGTTCCAGATGCGGATAAGCTCGATAGACTGAAACTAGCTGAGATTAAGCATTCTAGGCTTGCCATGTTGGCTATGCTGATTTTTTACTTTGAAGCTGGACAAGGGAAGACTCCTCTAGGAGTGTTTGGTTTGTAAAACAAATATGTGGCATGTAAAGAGCGCTTTAATTAGATGGACAAATATGAAATATGTAATGATGTATTATGGTTATAACACTAGAGTTCATGTTCTGTCACCTAACGACTTGTTTTACAACCTATAAGCAGTTTTTTGGCTCACGAGATTGTATGTATTTGGATACAGTCATCTTAGAAGTTGAGCCCGAACAAGATTCCTTTGGTGATTAAGCTAAAAACTTAAAGCTGAATAAGTAGCTGTTCTTCAGAAACTCAAATTTTACAGCTTATTTCCTTACAAGCCAAGTCGAACAAATCATAAGGTCAACTATGTGTAAGCAAGAATGCAGAGAAATTGGGAACGAAATGAAGTAGAGGGTTAAATAAACATGCACCATCAAATTTATTGAACCGAATGAGTTAAAAAAGGGGCTTCAAGCGTTTAGTACATAATAGTATTTTATATATAAAATTGTTTTCCTCAATACAAGACAAAAGTATATCATCAAAAGCAACGTCAAATTGGAAATGGTAACTCAAGGATAAACTAAAAATGAAGAAAGCTGAAGCAAAATAAGAGAAGTTGCAACAAAATTCCAACCATATCATGTTTTAGTGCATCATTTAACTACCCATAGCCATCAAAAAATCACCCTCACATACGACCTCACCTCCAACATATGCTTTTCCTGCCATCTTGGCTATTCCAAAGCGTTTCTGCAGTTTGGTAAGTGTCATTCTCATAACCAAAGTGTCGCCAGCAATAACCGGCTTCCGGAATCTGCAATTATCAATTCCGGCGAAGAAAAAGTTTTCACGGGACCCTCCCACTTCTGGCTGCAGCATAACTATTCCTCCAACTTGTGCCATTGCCTGAGTCCAAAATTTTTCAAATTCGTTAATTTGCTTAATTTCTTAAGTATGTGTGTGTGATCAAATCATCGAAAGACCCCACATTTGACACCCCATGTAATTTGGGTGCCAAAAGTATGCGTATATCTAAACAGTTTCTAAAATAAATAAAAATACATGTATTCTTGACACTCAAAGTACGGGAAGAGTCATATGTGATGTCCATTTATCCCATGGTCCCACCTCTATATGCATAATATATATACATAGCTTGACGCAATTAGTTGATTGTATGTGCCAAATGAATGGGCAATTGGGCATAGAACATGAATATAGATTCCAAGACACCAAGTTATGGGTAACAATATACTTCATCTTTTAGCATTGTGCAACCAGGGAGCAGCTGTATTATCCTTTTAGTTGGTGTATTCACAAGAAATGCAAGAAAATGCTTATATTTTAAATGATGCTTGACGAATTTGACGAGAGACACAAGGCACTATGCCTCTACAATTGCTCTAATCAGATGTTGCATAGGAAGCAACAATCTTTTTTAAATTAAAAAATGATATAGATATAGACTTTTCGTGACACATTCTATTACAGAGACTAAATGAGAATCATTTGATCAAAATACATCACATTGATCATATGGTTCGTATCTACTATCTAGTACGTCAAGAAGTCTCTATCTATATCATGACTCAAACATTTCGAAAACCTGAATATATTTAAAAAGGGATTTCTAATTAGAAAAAAATCAAGAATGGCACTGAAACAAACTTGTATAAATATCATTGACTTGAGAACCTCTAAAATACCTGATTTATAAGTCCTGTATACTTTTTCTTCTTCGAACTAGTTTTGGTCGCATCAAAGAAAAAAATTAATCTACATAAATCAATCATCAAGTGTGAATCAAAATTCATTCAATAAGTAACCATCAAGCCAGGAGATGATTCTTCAAGGTAATCTGAACCAACTGTATCTAAAGCCAACTCCAACTTCAGAAAATTTATAAGTGTAGTAAAAAAAAGAGCGTTGTGTAGTTCTTTCATCGCGATATAATATTCAATGAAAAAAAGTTCCAGACACTAATTCACTATAAGTAAGCGCTAATAGTGCGCTGTTTTCTCTAATATTACACCTTTTGTGCTATTTCGTGTAAAAAGCGCGCTTTTCAACCTATGTAGCGTAAAAAGTGGTTTTTGCACTGATATTGCAATTTTTTTATGTAAAAAACTACAAAAACGTCATTGTAGGGTTTTTAATATTCTTTAGAACATAAGTTCAAACAAATGCTATTACTTGTGCTAATGAGCCTTATCGTTTTGTATTTTGACGAAATGTAAAATTTGACCATTTTAAGTAGTAGAAAACTTGAAATGTGTATGAATTGTTGCTATTTATGAAATATTTTTGATTTTATTTTTATTTTTATTGTATAAAACACCTGAATTGATGTTTCAATATATACTTTTTGATACGTAATTTGCTAGAAAAGACTTAAATTTTGATCTAAAATTCTAGTTATAGCGTGAATTAGTATGATCTCTTTGGCAAAAATGATAATTTTGAAGGATAAATGTGTTTTATTTTGTTCTCACCATAGCTTGATTTGATTTTTTATTGCAAATATTATTTTGTACTAATACGTATTTTGTTACTTTTACTTGTCTAACATAATTTACATGAATGCGATGTATTTTTGTTGAATTGTTCTATTTATTACTCCGTAGCATTTATATTTTCTATCATGAAAAGTCTTGTGAACAAGCAAACTACATAGTTAGCTCTAATGCTTATGCGAAACAAATAGGTAAACCCCCCCCCCCCCCCCCCCCCCTCCCTCCTCCTCCTCCTCCTCCTCCTCCTCCTCCTCTCCCACCCCAAAAAAAACCATACAAAAGCGGAACGTGACTGATTCCTCGCAAGGGAATCATCAGACTTGTTTGGGTTTTCAAATATATTAATGATGCCAGAGCACCAAACCTATAAATGAGCACTTCGAAATCAAATCAAATCAAACGACTCGAATTTAGAGGTCAATAACATATAAGGTATATGATAATGCTAGTAGAATATTTACCTCAACCATGAGGACACCAGGCATGATGGGCCTTTCGGGAAAATGTCCAGGAAAGAAGTTATCATTGATGGTTACGTTTTTTATGGCGACAGCAGAAACTCCTGGATTGTACTCCACCACTCTATCTACCAAAAGGAATGGGAAGCTGGAAATACATACAACTAGATTATTAGAATGATTAATCTGTGAAAACTCACACTTTATCTCGAATGTCAAAACATACAATGCATCATTATTCTTATTTTACATTTATCACACAGGTTATAATATTGTAAACATGTTTAAGAGGCCTAAACGAGCCAAAAGCAAACTTATGCTATAAACTCCAAAATTGCCAACCCAGGCTTTCTACAAGTTAACTGAAAACACAAGGAAAATGGGAAATGCAGAGCACCAACATTCAGAATTCATCCATTTAGAGAATCACAAGAAATTTTCTTGAAATCAAAATATGTATAATCATCTCCTTCTAACTTACTTGTTCTTTCTTTGCACTGATTTGATGTTTTTTTTTAGATGAAAATTTGTACTCTCTCTATTGTTAGAAGATCTATATTTATTTATTTTATTTTGGGGGGTGGGGAAGTTGGATCTTCAAGATAAAAGAAGGCAATTAGGAAATGGCCAGCTGTCGGGTTATTTGTACATCAACTTGTTTGAGTTCCTAAAGCAGTGGTAGGTAAACAAATGATACACTGAAGGGAAAAAATAGAGTCTGAGGCCAGAGGGGACCACGGTTATTTGAGTTTTTTGCTAGTAACAATACAGTTTTACACCATTAGACCTTATCGCAGAACTGTTCTGTTTTTAACCACTGTGTCCAATGATTACCCCTTTTCCCAGGTAACTAGGGCTTGGTTTCGTAGTTTTTAACTATTGGATTATGCTAATTGCTCTCTATTAAGTTTTTATTAGCTTCTTACAGTCGATGAAATTCTTAAAGAAACATACAGGCATAAGTTGATTAACTACTACATCAAGTTTATAAACTCGATCTCTAGCAGGCATAAGAAAAATACAAACATGTAAATAATGTTATTATAGGTTTCTTTTGTTGCAGCTCTTGAGCAAATAAGATTGCTGCTTTCAATATGAGAAAAAAACTGAGTTTGTTCAGCTTAAAACCTCTAGGTTTTCAGATGAAGAAAACAAAAGACTAAATCCTTAAGCTGCCAACCAAATGCACTACAACTTATAAGCAAAAAAGCAAACAATTTTGAACTAAAAGCATGACGGCAACACTTGCAAGGTCACGTACACTGCAAATCATAATACTAAAGTGACTGAGATCAATTTTTCTACTCCCATAAATGACAAAAGTCAATGGAATCTTATTTTTTTAAACCAGCATTCTTCAAAAAACTATCCATTTCCTTCCCTAAAGACAACAGGTAAAGCCTTTCATATAAACCTAGTAAGAACTTTCATCCGTGACTCAGTACTACTGAAAGTTAAGTATATTGGCGTTTTTGTGGTGGTTAGAGGCGCATCAGAGCGGGATAATCAAACCCATATTTTAATGACCTTGACTGTCCAATCAAGATCTTTATTACGGTTGCGGGATAAAGAAACTCGTGATCCTTAAGATTATAATCAAGTATAAAAGATCGGATATGGTTCGAATCATTAAACCTAAGGCCATGTTTGCCAACTGGTCCAAAATCAACTTTACAAAACTTGTTTCAAAAGTCCACTGAAAATCCAAAAAAAAAAAAAATTAGCCTAAAAATCTGCTTTTTTAAACGAAAATCCCCATGGATTAATAGCCACCATTGGCTATTCAAGATCCTGGTGAGTTAGGATTAACCTATATAAGTACAGATTTTAGTACATTTTAATCCACTATTATGATATATTTTAATTGCAGCTTTTTACGCTCGATTTTTTGCCTTTTTCCTAAAGGCTGGATTTTTTTTAATTCATTTCTAAAGGGGGTCATAAGATCTTGCACAACCTCCTATTTGAGAGTGAGTTCTAGCAACTAGGCTGGCCCCAGTGGTTACCTAAAAGATGGACTGCACTTGATTGATCAGCTTAAAAGTCGCTCTATTCTTTATTTTGGCCTGACAAAGCGAGAAGATTAAGCTCAATGAAACCAACTTTTTTCTCAAACTACACAAATACAGCTTTTTTTTAGCAGCAGCTCCAAGCAAACACGCCGTTAATGTCACAAACATGCTTGATGCAGGTTTTAGCAAATGAGCTGGTTTATATCAGGCTTAGAAAAGGAGTTCATTTAGCTAAAATTTCATTCTTTTTCAGGCAAAAACAAACAAACAGAAAAGTTCAACTCGCAAGCTTTGCCAATTCAATGAAGCATAGCTTATAAGAAACTAAATCAAAATACATTTCAAAATCTAAACCAAACAAGCCCATACTCTCTGGAAATGAGAATAAAAGACTATACGATACTTGGAAAAAGATTAGGAAGTTGGAACAAAATTAATACATAGCATTCTGATCATGTGTTTATTTCTGTTGTTTTTCTGTGGCTGCAGATAATTTTATACGCCGAATTATATGTAAGTACACACATCCTCCTCAATTGTAACTCTTTATGTTTGTCTACATGTAGTTTTTTTCCCTATTGTTTTATTCACCGCAACGTTTTTACCACCAGGCATGTTGCGTGGAATATATTATTGGAGAGCGATAACTTATCTTTGCAATTTCCCAATGCGTATCTAAACTTGCATAGGATCCATTTAAATTCTTACCATTTATTCGGATTATTGGCCACTCTTACTATTCTTCCAACTATTTGGCTCAAAGACTTGAGAGTTCTTGACTACATTTCTGGTAAGATTAGCACATTTTCCATTTTAAGCATTATCAAAGAGTTTAATTTCGTCATGGCAAATTGAACAGAATCTACTAAATGGTCTAATTTTGGTCTGTTTCAACTGAAGTCACCACTGGCTTTTTTAGACTAAAACCCAAACACCCATAGAATAATAACGAAAATCCAATTTTATTTTTAGCTTTTTTAGCCTAAAGATCTGCTTTTTTAAAGCTAAAGAATCTGACTTTCCAAACACCCATAAATTTTTAAAGTAAAATCCAAAATCAGCTAAAAAAATATGTTGCCAAACGGACCCTAATTAGCTTAAATATTCATTTAATCTACAATTACCATTAAGGATCATACAGGTGTCATTCAGGTGTCAATTACTAAAACACTGCCTTAAATAGTTCAGCTTATTTGCTTAAAAGCTGCAACCAGACGGACCCAATGTCACAAACTCAAATAATGTAAGCCTAATTGCTACTTGCTAGAAGAACTCAGCATCTAGAATCAAATTACATTAAAAAATAAAATAAAAAGGGATAAAAGTACCGGTGAGGCAAGATTTCGCGAATCTGGTTGATATCCATAACAGTGGGGAACGCGGCATACTCTGCGCCACAATTAAATAAAAACAAATAAAGTAATTAAATACGGAAACAAATAAATTCTAAAACAATGTGTGTATGTATAGACATATATATATATATATATATACTCCCTTCATCCCAAAATAAGTATCGTGCTTCAGAATTTGTGATATTTAATGATTAGAACCAATTTCACTTCAAATTAACAAAAGAGTATCAAAAAAATCAAAACTTTCACATTTCTTTCTTAAAATATGATATTATATTTGTAAATTTGATATAATTTAACTACCAAAAATACATGTTTCAAAAAAAATGGACACTTATTTCAGGACGGAGGGAGTATATATACAGATTTTTTTAGTTGATTATTTGATTATTTTAGCTTGTTTAGCCTAAAAGCTAAATAATCTGACTATCGAAACACCCACAGATTTTTAAAACCAAAAATCCAAAACCAACTAATTTTTATTTTTTTTAATTAATGGTGGGAAAAACCCACTCTTTATTTATTATTGATTTTAAATAAAAGTGGATGACCCTCCCCCCAAACAAAGAAACAAAATTGTACAGAATAGAAATACAAGTACATAATAAAATTAACTAAAAAAATATGTTCCCAAACGGACTTATAGATATAAAGAGAGAGAGAGAGGGGTACAAAAAAAACTGAGTATATCTACAGATTTTCTTAGTTGTTTTTTTGTTGTTGATTATTTTAGCTTTTTTTAGCCTATTTCAAAAGCTAAATAATCTGACTGGGCAAACACGCACAGATTTTTAAAATCTAAAAAACAACTAAAAAAATATGTTACCAAAACAGACTTAAAATATAAATATATAAATAGAGAGAGAGAGAGAGAGATGAAATACTGAGTTCAATGGGGAGGTCATTGGAATCATCGTTAGCGGTGCATTTGATAGAGAGAGATTTGAGGGGAGATATGTTGGATTTGGGGAAGGAGAATTGGGATGAGGTGGAATGTGAGGGAAAGAGAGAGAAAGTTTTACGAGGGAGATAGAGAGAGAGAGATGATGAGACTGCTACGGTGGAAGAAGACATTGTTAGAGAGGGAGAGAAAGAGAATGCGGGAGGGAGATTTTGTTGAGAGAGAGAGAGAGAGAGAGATTTGAAGTGCAGTGGAGTAGTTGAGTTGAAGACGACAACTGTGTGAGGCTGACGGACGTATTTTTTTTTTATTTTTTTTCTAAATGAGACGGAGTTTACTATGTTGTTACTCCTCCTTGGTTTTGTTTTGTTTTCAAAAGGAGATTGTATTTTTAAACTAAAAAAAATCTGAAAAAACGTATACACCGTATATTAAATCTACGGTCTGTGTGTTTTCTATGTAAATTACACAGTCAGTCCCTACTTTTCAGAAATTACACAGTCAGTTCCTGTGCAAAAATTACACAGCAAGTCCCTGAAAAACAGAAACTTATGTTTTTTTTTTTAAAAAAAATAATTTTTATACTACATTCTCTCTCTTTCTCTCAAAAACCCCCAATTTTCATCCAAAAAAACCACCCAAATCAATCAACCACTAATACCTATCAATTTTATTAACAAAAAACCCCAAATCATCAATCAAATTTATCCATAATTCAAGGGTATATCTTTTATTCTCTAATTTATTATTTATTTTGTGTAATTTCAATTTGTAAAATAGGAAAAAATATATAAAATATGCAAATTGATTATTCACTTAGCTATATATAATTGTTTGTTGTTTGTTTATATTAATTATAATAATTGTTGATATTTGTCCCATTTTTGCATTATTATTTTTTTTTTTGTAATTTCAATTTGTAAAATAGGAAAAAATATATAAAATATACAAATGGATAATTCACTTAGCTATATATAATTGTTTGTTGTTTGTTTATATTAATTATAATAATTGTTGATATTTGTCCCATTTTTGCATTATTTTTTTTTTATGTGTTTGGTTAATTTCAATTGTTGATAATTGTTGATAATGTGTTTGGTTATGATTAAAAAATTGAGTTATTATTGTTTGGTTTATACTTAAATGTGTTTGGTTATGATTAAAAAATTGTGTTATTATTGTTTGGTTTATGATTAAATGTGTTTGGTTATGATTAAAAAATTGAGTTATGATTGTTTGGTTTATGATTAAATGTGTTTGGTTATGATTAAAAAATTGAGTTATGATTGTTTGGTTTATGATTAAATGTGTTTGGTTATGATTAAAAAATTGTGTTATTATTGTTTGGTTTATGATTAAATGTGTTTGGTTATAATTAAAAAATTGACTTATTATTGTTTGGTTTATGATTAAATGTGTTTGGTTATGATTAAAAAATTGACTTATTATTGTTTGGTTTATGATTAAATGTGTTTGGTTATGATTGTTTGGTTATCATTGTTTGTTTATCATTAATTGGTTATAATTGAGTTATCATTGTTTGGTTATCATAAAAAAATATATAAAATATGCAAATGGATAATTCACTTAGCTATATATAATTGTTTGTTGTTTGTTTATATTAATTATAATAATTGTTGATATTTGTCCCATTTTTGCATTATTTTTTTTTTATGTGTTTGGTTAATTTCAATTGTTGATAATTGTTGATAATGTGTTTGGTTATGATTAAAAAATTGAGTTATTATTGTTTGGTTTATAATTAAATGTGTTTGGTTATGATTAAAAAATTGACTTATTATTGTTTGGTTTATGATTAAATGTGTTTGGTTATGATTAAAAAATTGAGTTATTATTGTTTGGTTTATAATTAAATGTGTTTGGTTATGATTAAAAAATTGTGTTATTATTGTTTGGTTTATGATTAAATGTGTTTGGTTATGATTAAAAAATTGAGTTATGATTGTTTGGTTTATGATTAAATGTGTTTGGTTATGATTAAAAAATTGACTTATTATTGTTTGGTTTATGATTAAATGTGTTTGGTTATGATTAAAAAATTGAGTTATGATTGTTTGGTTTATGATTAAATGTGTTTGGTTATGATTAAAAAATTGACTTATTATTGTTTGGTTTATGATTAAATGTGTTTGGTTATGATTAAAAAATTGACTTATTAACCAAACACATTTAATCATAAACCAAACAATAATAAGTCAATTTTTTTAATCATAACCAAGCACATTTAATCATAAACCAAACAATCATAAGTCAATTTTTTAATCATAACCAAACACATTTAATCATAAACCAAACAATCATAACTCAATTTTTTAATCATAACCAAACACATTTAATCATAAACCAAACAATCATAACTCAATTTTTTAATCATAACCAAACACATTTAATCATAAACCAAACAATAATAACACAATTTTTTAATCATAACCAAACACATTTAATTATAAACCAAACAATAATAACTCAATTTTTTAATCATAACCAAACACATTATCAACAATTATCAACAATTGAAATTAACCAAACACATAAAAAAAAAAAATAATGCAAAAATGGGACAAATATCAACAATTATTATAATTAATATAAACAAACAACAAACAATTATATATAGCTAAGTGAATTATCCATTTGCATATTTTATATATTTTTTCCTATTTTACAAATTGAAATTACAAAAAAAAAATAATAATGCAAAAATGGGACAAATATCAACAATTATTATAATTAATATAAACAAACAACAAACAATTATATATAGCTAAGTGAATAATCAATTTGCATATTTTATATATTTTTTCCTATTTTACAAATTGAAATTACACAAAATAAATAATAAATTAGAGAATAAAAGATATACTCTTGAATTATGGATAAATTTGATTGATGATTTGGGGTTTTTTGTTAATAAAATTGATAGGTATTAGTGATTGATTGATTTGGGTGATTTTTTTGATGAAAATTGGGGGTTTTTGAGAGAAAGAGAGAGAATGTAGTATAAAAATTATTTTTTTTAAAAAAAAAAATATAAGTTTCTGTTTTTCAGGGACTTGCTGTGTAATTTTTGCACAGGAACTGACTGTGTAATTTCTGAAAAGTAGGGACTGACTGTGTAATTTACATAGAAAACACACAGACCGTAGATTTAATAGTTTAAAAATACAATCTCCTTTTGAAAACAAAACAAAACCAAGGAGGAGTAACAACATAGTAAACTCCGTCTCATTTAGAAAAAAAATAAAAAAAAAATACGTCCGTCAGCCTCACACAGTTGTCGTCTTCAACTCAACTACTCCACTGCACTTCAAATCTCTCTCTCTCTCTCTCAACAAAATCTCCCTCCCGCATTCTCTTTCTCTCCCTCTCTAACAATGTCTTCTTCCACCGCAGCAGTCTCATCATCTCTCTCTCTCTATCTCCCTCGTAAAACTTTCTCTCTCTTTCCCTCACATTCCACCTCATCCCAATTCTCCTTCCCCAAATCCAACATATCTCCCCTCAAATCTCTCTCTATCAAATGCACCGCTAACGATGATTCCAATGACCTCCCCATTGAACTCAGTATTTCATCTCTCTCTCTCTCTCTCTATTTATATATTTATATTTTAAGTCTGTTTTGGTAACATATTTTTTTAGTTGTTTTTTAGATTTTAAAAATCTGTGCGTGTTTGCCCAGTCAGATTATTTAGCTTTTGAAATAGGCTAAAAAAAGCTAAAATAATCAACAACAAAAAAACAACTAAGAAAATCTGTAGATATACTCAGTTTTTTTTTGTACCCCTCTCTCTCTCTCTCTTTATATATATAAGTCCGTTTGGGAACAGATTTTTTTAGTTAATTTTATTATGTACTTGTATTTCTATTCTGTACAATTTTGTTTATTTGTTGGGGTGTTTGGTGGGGGTGGTCATCCACTTTTATTTAAAATCAATAATAAATAAAGAGTGGGTTTTTCCCACCATTAATTAAAAAAAATAAAAATTAGTTGGTTTTGGAATTTTGGTTTTAAAAATCTGTGGGTGTTTCGATAGTCAGATTATTTAGCTTTTAGGCTAAACAAGCTAAAATAATCAAATAATCAACTAAAAAAATCTGTATATATACTCCCTCCGTCCCGAAATAAGTGTCCATTTTTTTTTTTTTTGAAACATATATTTTTGGTAGTTAAATTATATCAAATTTACAAATATAATATCATATTTTAAGAAAGAAATGTGAAAGTTTTGATTTTTTTGATACTTTTTTGTTAATTTTAAGTGAAATTGGTTCTAATCATTAAATATCACAAATTCTGAAGCACGATACTTATTTTGGGACGAAGGGAGTATATATATATATATGTCTATACATACACACATTGTTTTAGAATTTATTTGTTTCCGTATTTAATTACTTTATTTGTTTTTATTTAATTGTGGCGCAGAGTATGCCGCGTTCCCCACTGTTATGGATATCAACCAGATTCGCGAAATCTTGCCTCACCGGTACTTACTTTTATCCCTTTTTATTTTAATTTTTTAATGTAATTTGATTCTAGAAGCTGAGTTCTTCTAGCAAGTAGCAATTAGGCTTACATTATTTGAGTTTGTGACATTGGGTCCGTCTGGTTGCAGCTTTTAAGCAAATAAGCTGAACTATTTGAGGCAGTGTTTTAGTAATTGACACCTGAATGACACTTGTATGATCCTTAATGGTAATTGTAGATTAAATGAATATTTAAGCTAATTAGGGTCCGTTTGGCAACATATTTTTTTAGCTGATTTTGGATTTTACTTTAAAAATTTATGGGTGTTTGGAAAGTCAGATTCTTTAGCTTTAAAAAAGCAGATCTTTAGGCTAAAAAAGCTAAAAATAAAATTGGATTTTCGTTATTATTCTATGGGTGTTTGGGTTTTAGTCTAAAAAAGCCAGTGGTGACTTCAGTTGAAACAGACCAAAATTAGACCATTTAGTAGATTCTGTTCAATTTGCCATGATGAAATTAAACTCTTTGACATTGCTTAAAATGGAGAATGTGCTAATCTTACCAGAAATGTAGCTAAGGACTCTCAAGTCCTTGAGCCAAACAGTTGGAAGAATAGTAAGAGTGGCCAATAATCCGAATAAATGGTAAGAATTTAAATGGATCCTACGGAAGTTTAGATACGCATTGGGAAATGGCAAAGATAAGTTATCGCTCTCCAATAATATATTCCACGCAACATGCCTGGTGGTAAAAACGTTGCGGTGAATAAAACAATAGGGAAAAAAACTACATGTAGACAAACATAAAGAGTTACAATTGAGGAGGATGTGTGTACTTACATATAATTCGGCGTATAAAATTATCTGCAGCCACAGAAAAACAACAGAAATAAACACATGATCAGAGTGCTATGTATTAATTTTGTTCCAACTTCCTAATCTTTTTCCAAGTATCGTATATTCTTTTATTCTCATTTCCAGATAGTATGGGCTTGTTTGGTTTAGATTTTGAAATGCATTTTGATTTAGTTTCTTACAAGCTATGCTTCATTGAATTGGCAAGCTTGCGAGTTGAACTTTTCTGTTTGTTTGTTTTTGCCTGAAAAAGAATGAAATTTTAGCTAAATGAACCCCTTTTCTAAGCCTGATATAAACCAAGCTCATTTGCTAAAACCTGCATCAAGCATGTTTGGGACATTAACGGCGTGTTTGCTTGGAGCTGCTGCTAAAAAAAGCTGTATTTGTGTAGTTTGAGAAAAAAGTTGGTTTCATTGAGCTTAATCTTCTCGCTTTCTCAGGCCAAAATAAAGAATAGAGCGACTTTTAAGCTGATCAATCAAGTGCAGTCCATCTTTTAGGTAACCACTGGGACTAGCCTAGTTGCTAGAACTCACTCTCAAATAGGAGGTTGTGCAAGATCTTGTGATCCCCTTTAGAAATAAATTAAAAAAAATCCAGCCTTTAGGAAAAAGGCAAAAAAATCGAGCATAAAAAGCTGCAATTAAAATATATCATAATAGACGATTAAAATGTACTAAAATCTGTACTTATATAGGTTAATCCTAACTCACCAGTATCTTGAATAGCCAATGGTGGCTATTAATCTATGGGTGTTATGGATTTTCGTCTAAAAAAGCAGATTTTTAGGCTAATTTTTTTTTTTTGGATTTTCAGTGGACTTTTGAAACAAGTTTTGTAAAGTTGATTTTGGATCAGTTGGCAAACATGGCCTTAGGTTTAATGATTCGAACCATATCCGATCTGTTGTACTTGATTATAATCTTACGGATCACGAGTTTCTTTATCCCGCAACCGTAATAAAGATCTTGATTGGACAGTCAAGGTCATTAAAATATGGGTTTGATTATCCCGCTCTGATGCGCCTCTAACCACCACAAAAATGCCTATATACTTAACTTTCAGTAGTACTGAGTCACGGATGAAAGTTCTTACTAGGTTTATATGAAAGGCTTTACCTGTTGTCTTTAGGGAAGGAAATGGATAGTTTTTTGAAGAATGCTGGTTTAAAAAAATAAGATTCCATTGACTTTTGTCATTTATGGGAGTAGAAAAGTTGATCTCAGTCACTTTAGTATTATGATTTGCAGTGCGTGACCTTGCAAGTGTTGCCGTCATGCTTTTAGTTCAAAATTGTTTGCTTTTTTGCTTATAAGTTGTAGTGCATTTGGTTGGCAGCTTAAGGATTTAGCCTTTTGTTTTCTTCATCTGAAAACCTAGAGGTTTTAAGCTGAACAAACTCAGTTTTTTTCTCATATTGAAAGCAGCAAACTTATTTGCTCAAGAGCTGCAACTAAAGAAACCTATAATAACATTATTTACATGTCTGTATTTTTCTTATGCCTGCTAGAGCTCGAGTTTATAAACTTGATGTAGTAGTTAATCAACTTATGCCTGTATGTTTCTTTAAGAATTTCATCGACTGTAAGAAGCTAATAAAAACTTAATAGAGAGCAATTAGCATAATCCAATAGTTAAAAACTACGAAACCAAGCCCTAGTTACCTGGGAAAAGGGGTAATCATTGGGCACAGTGGTTAAAAACAGAACAGTTCTGCGATAAGATCTAATGGTGTAAAACTGTATTGTTACTAGCAAAAAACTTAAATAACCGTGGTCCCCTCTGGCCTCAGACTCTATTTTTTCCCTTCAGTGTATCATTTGTTTACCTACCACTGCTTTAGGAACTCAAACAAGTTGATGTACAAATAACCCGACAGCTGGCCATTTCCTAATCGCCTTCTTTTATCTTGAAGATCCAACTCCCCCCCCCACCCCCACCACCACCACCACCACCACCCCCCCAAAAAAAATAAATAAATATAGATCTTCTAACAATAGAGAGAGTACAAATTTTCATCTAAAAAAAACATCAAATCAGTGCAAAGAAAGAACAAGTAAGTTAGAAGGAGATGATTATACATATTTAGATTTCAAGAAAATTTCTTGTGATTCTCTAAATGGATGAATTCTGAATGTTGGTGCTCTGCATTTCCCATTTTCCTTGTGTTTTCAGTTAACTTGTAGAAAGCCTGGGTTGGCAATTTTGGAGTTTATAGCATAAGTTTGCTTTTGGCTCGTTTAGGCCTCTTAAACATGTTTACAATATTATAACCTGTGTGATAAATGTAAAATAAGAATAATGATGCATTGTATGTTTTGACATTCGAGATAAAGTGAGTTTTCACAGAATAATCATTCTAATAATCTAGTTGTATGTATTTACAGCTTCCCATTCCTTTTGGTAGATAGAGTGGTGGAGTACAATCCAGGAGTTTCTGCCACATGCTTTCTTGTTTCTAACCTTGGTAATGTGTCACAACCAAATGGGATTGTTATGGTTTAATAACATTAACATGGACGCTTTTAATACCATGAATTAATAGTTTTGACTGTTAATACCATCAAAGATTCAAATATACAATTTGAACGTAATTAAAAGGGATAATACTATCAAATATACACCCCATTTTAGTACCATCAACTATTAGATATACACTCTTTTAGTACCATAAACTATTCAAGTTATTTACGTTTTATTGAATGCTAACAAAGTCTATATTTGATGGTACTGAATGATAAAACTCGTAGTTCAAGGTACTACACGATAAAACGTTTGTAGCTAACTAGATTACTACAGTTAGAGAGATTAGAGATGGCTGTTTGCTTCCTCTGCAAATAGGACACACAGATTTAATTATTATATTTTAACTGTTGAAGTACTCGGATTTTATCAATATATGTGTATTGGTGTTTTACTAAGGTCGGAAGTGATATGATTGAGGATTGCTTTGTTGCACCTTTTGACCTTGAGTCCTTTTGCTTTTTCCTTATAACTTGCATTACATTTGGCTGGCCAGATTACTAGCTTAGTTTTCTGATTTTCTCTTGTCTGGATGAGCTAATAAAGTTTTTTTTTTTTTTTTTGCTTAAAAGTTGCAACGCTTTTGGTTGGCCTATTTAAAAGCTAAGAATAGCGTAAGATTTTAATTTGAATAGCCCCAACATTTTTCTTAACCTCAAATAACCAGCCTATTCTCTCAGATGCTGGTGTTCCATAGGAGTTATGTATATATTACAATATATTGATATTTTACTCACTGATATACAGTAATTGATGCCTGGATGACTTAGAATGTACAATGACTATCTGTAGCAGTAGATCACCATGACATTCTTTGTCCTAATTATTGCTTGGGATTAGTAAAATGTGCTTCTTGCTTTGTGCAGGGAAATTTCGCAAACCTATTTCAACCCTCGCGCTTCAAACATCTCATCATCGTCTCAGTGGAAATTTTCGAAATTTCTTACTCAAGTTCAAGGCAAGAATAAACAAGAATCAAAGCCAACCGAACCTCTAATGGGAACAACCAGTGTTTTATCTCCCTTAGGTTTATTTGGGAGGCGAATAATACCATTTCCAATGCATCATAATACATTCAATAACCAGATGAGATGTATGAGCAATAACACATCTATTGAACTTAAGATGGAGAATGATGGAATCAAGTTTAGTACTGGCGAACAACCGCTGCAGAAAAGGAGGCATTTAACTAAGGGTGACATGAAAGAGAAGAAATTTAAGAGGTCTAAGAAGGCCAAACTGAACGAACTCAGGTTTTTTCGTTTAAAGGCGAAGAGGAAGATGAAGTCTCCAGACCCAGAAGTTAGGATCAGATACAAACTTGATAAGGTTAGAAACCTCTTTTTGATACCGTTTTCTGTGCATGGGTATTATTTATATTATGTTTCTAGGATATCTTTTTGTTGATGGTACTTAAGTAACCTCCTAGCTTTTAATCCCGGTTCCAGTATACTTCTCAAAGAAGAAAAAACGAGACTTAAATTTGTTGTAGTCCAGTAAAAAAAAAAAGTAGCTTTTGAACGTAAATTTTATCTTCAAAGAAGTAACAAGTGACTCGCTGGAAAAGATTGTCTTCTATGATGTTTAAATACAGAGATCCTGGGACTTGTTATATATAAAGGAGGCCTCGTAAGAACCTTTTTAATCTTAGTACTCGTTACCAGAAAGGAGATGATTTCAATTATCTCATATCCAAGCACTGAATTAACCTATAGAAAGTAACTAAAATAAGTGTAGTGTACTTGTTACCAGAACGGAGATGATTTCAATTATCTCATATCCAAGCACTGAATTAATCTATATAAAGTAGCTAAAATAAGTGTAGTGTCTTGATTATATATATTGTGTGTCATGTTGATTTTACTAGCCCTGTGGGTCCACCAAGATCCATTTTTAAGGCTTAAGAAACAAAATTTCGTCCTTTCTTTAAAGCGGGGTTGAGGGTTGATATTAAAATTCTGGCTCAAGTATACCTAGTTTACTGAAAATATCTAGAGAGAAATTGAATATTATTGGTTTTATTTAATTTAACGGGCATAGTCAAGTGTTTGACCAAATTGAAATAAAGATTGAGCCATATGTGTTTTTGCTAAATAAGTTGGAAAAATTGTACCCAGCTGAAATTCCCCCTTTTTAAGGCCTGAGAAACAAAATTTACGTCCTTTCTTCAAAGCGGGGTTGATGGTTGATATTAAAATTCTGGCTCAAGTATACCTAGTTTACTGAAAATATCTAGAGAGAACTTGAATATTATTGGTTTTATTTAATTCAACGGGCATTAGTCAATTTAAAATTCAGATTATGTTTTTTTCTAACAACTCCCTGTTCTATCTTCATTTTAAGGCCAAACGAAAGGAAGAATGGTTGATTGAGAAATTAAGGAAATTTGAGATACCAAAAGGCTCAGCTGAAACATATGACCCCGAAATTCTAACCGAGGAAGAGAAGTTTTACTTAAAAAGAACTGGTGAGAAAAAGAAAAATTATGTTCCTGTAGGTAGGCGAGGTGTATTTGGAGGTGTTGTCCTAAATATGCATCTCCACTGGAAAAAACACGAGACGGTTAAGGTTGTTTGCAAGCCTTGTAGACCTGGACAAATCCACGAGTACGCTGATGAGCTGGCACGACTGAGCAAAGGCATTGTGATCGACATAAAACCTAACAACACTGTTATTTTTTATCGTGGAAAGAATTATGTACAACCCATGGTGATGTCACCTGTAGATACCCTCTCTAAATCGAAGGTGATATATCTCCTGTTTGATCTTGTTCTTTTTTGTTGGAGGAAAATTATATACAATGATGATCTCAATGTTTGTCTAATATCATAGTTTGAAAGAATAGTCGTATACTCGAATTATCCTTGATGTTGGGTAGCATCCACATCCGTATCTTTTTATTGTCCTCTCTTTTAACTTGAAATCTACACATTATTAACTTGATCTATCTAATTTACACTTGCACAATGTAAATCTGAATTGAGACTCATCATAATTTTATATTTCCACGCATATCGATGTGAGAGATTGGAGACAAGAAAAAGAGTGAATAAATAATCATTAGTTATTGAGAGCTTAAAATGGGTCTCCAAATTTAAGGAGAGAAAACATGGAGCGAAAGGGATGGTGATGTGGAATCCTTCTTTGAAATTTTTAAAATTTGAGGTAACCTAAGATTTTCAGGAGCCTGATATAGATGATTCATCCATACTGTCCCCCATACAAGCTATAGTATTTAAATGTGCTCTAATACTTTGATCTATTTTAAATTTGCAGGCTTTGGAAAAGTATCAATTTGGGCAGTCCTTGGAACACACAAGTCAGTTCATTGAGAAATTGGAGCAAGAGTATGAAGAATATCAAAAACACCTTGCTAGATATAAGAAAGAAAAGGAGACAAAAATCAAACAAACACCTTGTTAAATATCAGAGTAAAACGGAAACAAAATTCAAATAAACACTTTGCTAAACACAGAACAAATAAGGAAACAATAATCGAACAAAGGGATTGCTCACATACAGCCTGATGGTTCCAATCTGTTTTGCAGTTTTCTTAGCAGTCTATAGCTTTCGGGAAATTTGTTATTTATGATTCCTTCCTTCTTTTTAGGCTTCTCTCAGAAGGAAGCAATTGGCTGGGAATATTACTGATCTGGTGCTTGGTTATTATCTTTTAACTATTCAATTTTAGTGAGGACTCATGGTTGAATTAGTCTCATAAGTGTACAGTTCATGGTTGCAGACTGAGAAGTTGAATAAAGAACTTGGTTTTCCTTTCTAAGGTGTGCAATTGACTTCTGTGATTCATAAAAAAACTTGGTGTCTTATACACCAGCAAGATTTTTCCATAACTATTTTAGTTTTGGTGAATACTTTTTAGCTGTAGGAGTTCACTACTATTGCATATAGATTTTGGGTGAAATAAAGAACTTGGTTTTCCTTTCTAAGGTGTGCAATTGACTTCTGTGATTCATAAAAAAACTTGGTGTCTTATACACCGGCAAGATTTTTCCATAACTATTTTAGTTTTGGTGAATACTTTTTAGCTGTAGGAGTTCACTACTATTGCATATAGATTTTGGGTGAAATTTGCAAAAAAGGAGATAAGAAAATAGGTCAATCGAATGATTGTATAAACATTGCCATCTAGATGATTGTACAGTGTATTATTTAAAATTTTCAATCAAACATTCGTCCTGTTCACTGTCGATGCCACAAGAATAGGAAATACTTTACATGATGTTTGTAACTGTTTCATGACTGGTGTAGGAAGTTGAAAATAATAATAATGAAACATGATTACGATTCGGAACACCACCCATTTTTAGATTAGTGTTCAGATCTATTTTAGTTTTAGTAGTTCATGTACATTGGAGGAAAATGTTTAAATTTTGAAGCGATGAATTTTTTACCATGTTTTGTTCGCCTTAAGGTAGAGAATACACTGTATATAGGCATTGCATTTGACAAACAATTGACTATGTTACTTCTTGTATATTCGTGGAAAAGTTAAATGCTCCAGATCTAAGTCCTGAAATTAAATCCATCTTTTGGTCAAATAGGGTCATAGGAGGCGTTACCCGTGAGTATTGAAAATCCTTGGGTATTGACTATTGTAGTTGTTATTTATAGTAATGATTTTATTTTTATTTATTTTCCAAGCAAGTAGTGATTTGAAAGAAGTAACACAATTGGTAGTTATTATACTGTAATGACCTGTTGGTCCAGATCCAGAAGATAAGCAAACAGACTAGTTGGGTTGGACACATACTAAATACTGGCAGAGGTCGGTGAAGATAATGATAAAAGACTGTTTGGGAAGAAAAAGATAACAGACCCTGGCATAGAGAAACGGACACATACTTTAAGCCTCGTCTGTCTTTACATAAAGCTCTGTACACCGACCCCCCCCCCCCCCCCCCCCCCCCCCCCCCCATAATTGGTTTTGTTCTCAAAAAGAAACAGAAAAAAATAAATAGCAAAACAATATATAGCTAAGAGAATAACAAAATCCTAGGGAAAATGTTAACCAAATAAAAAAAAAAAAATGAATGTCCCCCCCCCCACAATGAATTTTTTCAGTTTTGAAACCTCTACCAAATGTGACTACGGGGGTTTTTGATTCTTGTTGTTTTTCCTTTCCGATGCTTCCATCGCATTCTTCTTCGCTTTAATCTCTCTTTTAATTTTGCTCGACCATTCTTTTGGATAATCGTCAAATGATAGGCCTTTTGGGAGCTTTATCGGAGTGATGCTAGTAACAAAATTCTCCCCCTCGCTGACGATACCACTTTCAGAACCCTCAACCAATTCACTCAATATATTATTATCATAACCATTCTCTTTTCCATAATTAACATTCAACATTATTTGTTCAATAGTTCCACTTGCGTTTTTGCTGAACTCTCCCCATCGTCAGTGATCATGTTTGCCCATTTGGCTGCCAACTTTAGCCGCCTCGCATTCAACCTGTGTGTGTTCATAATCCATTGCAGCGATAGCTCCAAAGGAGTTGCATATAAATGAATGTTGTTAACTAAACGCTAAGACCAATCTTCACTTCAATGGATTAAGATCACCAGGTATTGCCTTGTGTAGTGAAAACAAGTTGTTGGCTAGTAGATATCAGAGACTTGGCGGGTTTCACCCCATATCCGATGCCAACTCGACAACAATACTATTCAACACATCATTCGTACGCTTATCAAAACCTTCAGTCAATTTAATAACAAAAGGCCGAAAAAGAAGGGCATTGGCAACACACTAACTTTCATAGTCATTGTTTGTTTTTTGATTTTTTCCATATACAGGAAGGAAAAAAAGTTGACGAAGCAACGGATACGTCATTTTAAGTCTTAGTTGTGGACTTTAAGAAATAATAACGACACTGATAAATTATAAGACATTTTTTTTGCGCATAGTCGTTCAATAGAGTTATTTAAATCATTTTCCAATATATATTTTTATGAATTGAACGTACAAAACCAACATATTCAGACTCCCATTGTTAGAAATTGTTGGTGTCACATCCACATGAGATACTTTTCTGTTGTGCTTGTTTTCATGCAGTTAGAAAAATCTGATAATTATGTATGGGCTTTGAACCGTCTATGACAGACTTTGGATGGGTGTGAGCTGCCACATGTCATTGTATTTTCTTACTCGAATACGCTATTGTGTAAATTACATATATCTACTAACGTTGAAGTAAATTCCAAGAGTACACTTGGAAGTGCGTGAAAGATTTTCAGGATATAGTGGAAACTAATTGTGGATTCCAACATCCTTGAAAAGTATCATATGAAAACACAATTAATAGCTAATGGGTAAGAGATCATATTGCATTAAAATATATAGGTGAATTGCTTTATAATTGTAAGGTAAAATTTGTTGCTTTTGAACTAATTAATCTATGAATTATGAAAACTGGACAACAAACAGAGTTGAAGGATAACATTCAAAATTGAAAAGATATCTAGGTAGTTTGATAGGCAATCTAGCAACTGTATTCCGGTACATTGACAAAATGGTCGACTCCGAGTTTACAAAAATAAAGCAGAATTTGGAGAAAAGTCGTAATTTTACGCAACATGCATGCACATTAAGATCCAATATTCCAACAATTATAAGGCTATGTATTAGCCACTGGATTGCAACATATTGCTGATGAGATGAATCGGCGCAACGATATTGCATCCAATGGCGTTGAGTATTGTGGGTGCCGACTCAGAGTGAGCCATGTGCTACCTTGTGCACACGAGCTGCATGTGTATATCTCTACAAGTATTCATATTCTGCTTGCCATAACTGATGCATTCTGGACAAAACTTGATATTTCATGTTCAAATTCATTAGACGAAGGTTTAAATTGTATGCATGATGTAGATAAGTTTATGAGTGCATTTTAAACCTCTAACAAATTTAACCAGACACATATGGTACAAAAAATGAGAGAGACATATGACCCTTCTAAAACTTCGATAGTAGAGCCCAAACCAAAGGAAAAGGGTCATGGAATACCTTCGGCGAATAAAAAGCATGAAACATCCATGCGTAGAGATCACTCTGCATTTGAATATGTCAATGGGCATGCATTTCCATTCGGACATAGTTCGTATACACATGCTGCCCCTCGAGCCCCACGAAAGAAAAGACAATCTTTTCACGAAAAAAAAAAATCTAAATTAAAGGTTGATTACCCAATGTCTTCATTTTTAATTGTTACGAAGACTGCACTCGATCATGGTATGATGGATGACCAAAGTCTTCATAAAAAGGTTTCGGCTTGTTAAGATTGAATGGTTGAGCACAATTTTGGTAAGAACTCATGAGTTGGTCGTGTTGTATATCATCAGGTATGGAAAACTGTTGATCATATATAAAGGAGTTGACGGAAAAAGATTAGGAATATAGCAATCATGAGTCGGTGACGATGACAATTTTAGCGAGTGTGTTGGTGGTGTTATTGTGGTGGTTGTTCATGATCAGGAATTGGTAATCTCAACGCTGGTAAATACTGACTGCAAAGGAGTTTCTCATGGGCAGGGTTGGTTGGATCATCACGAAGCGCTCTATAACCGTAGTTTATACATGCATCTACACGAAAAATATATTTTATAGTTAAACTAAAGATACATTTATGTGTAAAATTTAAATTTAAATTTAAAACATAAACAAATTTTTTTACCATACGTTCATGATATCCTGCCACTGGCATAAATCCTTGGGCAGGGGGTGTTACTTGAATTCTTTCAATACGTAACCGCATAATATTTTTGTACCATTCCATTATGACACTTTGCTACCGGCCGTAAGTTACCTACATCCCCTTCTACTATATAATGTCGCATCCCACAATTTGACTAGTCCTTTATTTCTCATAAGTCAGTCGATTGTCGAATTCCCTCGACGAGTTCTCCAATGAGCATATTTATATCCAATTTCATATCGAACTGGTCTTTTAGGCACATTTTGTATGAATCCAAATTGTCGGAGTACCCTATCATGATAATGGTACTCAACACAGCCAAAATATATCAAAGGCGAGCGAGTGCGCCAAATTAAACATCCGACAATACACATGTTGGGCAAAGTGTTCATCATATTGTTGTAAGGCATCCAAACGATATTTTTCATTTAGATAAAAAAGTATACTGTAATTAACAATATAATAAAATATGCGAATTAAAAAATCTAAAAAGTACCTGATTGTCTTTTAGGTCATCAACTGGTTTTGAAACCAACCTTGGTTATGCCCCGTTTTTTCACAAGTAAATTGTTTCGCAGCGTAAACCCATATATAGAAAAGAAATATAACTCGTTGATTTTATATATAAGAAAAGATAAGAGTAAAATGTAATACTTACCTCTATCCATAGGTGTAGGCTCGTCTATCATTTGGTACATGTGGCAGTTCTCGAACAACATAAATATTTGTAAATCTCGTTCATGCTCAGATTTGTAAAAGAATTAGAAGGCTAGCTATATGCACTTTATCGGATTTCTTATTATCATTTATTATCGATTCATGACACAACATCATATATATAAATGAGAAAGACTAACATAGCCCCAACTTAATTGGCTACACAACGATAAGTTTCTAATAAGGGAACATTTAAAGAGGAGCACAACCTTCAGACTTGTCTAATAAAAAATCCCCCTATTAATGCTCGAGAATACTGCAATGTTTGTAGAGGCGTTGTGTACTCGTGAACACCTGAAAACTCATCCTCTAACCATTTAAAAGATAAACTTTCAAATTTATATTCATTATGTGGTGGGCGTTTACCTAATAATATTTCTACCATCTGAAATTTATCTTTTATAGAAAGTATGATGGTATTGGGTTATACAACTCTTTTATGCGGATCATTATTATGAGTAGCACTTTTAGTAATTAAATTTCGAAAATGTATAACACTTTTTTTATAATAATAATTATGTATTAATTTTTTAAAAAAAGTACTTGTTTTTTTTCTACTAAAATATATTACATATCTTAGTTGATTCAATGATCGGATTATTGGAGTTATTGTGTTATTAGTATATGTTTTATCGTTTTAACCATAGGGATTCTTTGAGGAATCGTATGAGCTAATAAAACATGGGGTCATATTGGAATTAGGACCCAAATAAGTTGAACAAATAAAAAACGGCCCCGGCTAATTATGTCATTGTGGCTTCTGTTGGATTTGTTATAATTTGGATTATGTTAATTTGAGGTCAATATGTTAGAAATTGGGATAAACATAGTTATGGTTTCCAAACCCGACCCATAATATATAATGCTAGTTGGTGTGAAAATTTTAGATAAATCAAAGCTTGTGTTGTTTAATGACCAAGTCAAATATTAGGGAGTATACAAAGACAAAATGTGGGGACACAAACAATAAGTACTTTGTGTTTCTTTGAAATAACACAATAAGTACTTACCCAATAACTTACCCCACCAATCTCTCTTATCTTCTCTGTGCAAACAGAGATTGAAGGATCCTACTAAACTACCCTATACCCCTACCCTATTTCTCCACATTTATTTCTCCCCTCTTTTATTTCTTAATTAAAATACATTTCTTCCCTCTTTGCTTTGCCCCTCTTTTTTTAAATAAGAAAATGGCTGATAAAAAAGGAAACAAGAAGAAGAAGAGCAAGAAGAAGAAAACAATGATGACCTATGAACAAAAACTAGCATACAAATGTGCAAGTGAATGGGTTTTCTTGGATAATAATAATAAGTCAAAGGCTGAGAATATTGATGGGGTGATTAGTAATAATAACAACTCTTGTTTTTCTGAGAAACTGGTTTTTGAATTGCATTGCCATTCCATTTGCAGTGATGGGTTTTTGTCCCCTTCTAAAGTTGTTGAGAGAGCTCATCTCAATGGGGTATACTTCTTTTCTTTTCTTCATTAAATAGTTAGTCATATTTTTCTTATTATTATTTTTTCAATAGTAGCAAAAATCTTGCTTGAGTGGTATCGCGGCCGACAAGGCAAGGCAAGGGCAACCCATGTTCCGTAATCGTTATTTGTTAGCAATAGTTTATATGACAAATTATTTACAATTTACTTACATTGTTTTGCATTAGTCCAATGGGGCTTGCTTCTTTTCTTCTCTTTTCTTTTCTTCATTAATAGTCCAATACTCATATTTTACTATTCCTTCCGTACCAAAATATGTGTTCCTGGCTCCCATTTTAGTACGTCTTTAGTACGTCCCAACATAAGTTTCCACTTTCCTTTTATAAAAAAATTCTCTTTTTTTACATTTTGGTATATCTCTTTTCAGTAGTTTATTAATATCAAATTTACACTTATAATCTCATATTTTAAGTAAGAAACAGTATTTGTTTGACAATTTTGATTTATATATATATTTTTGTTGAATTCTAAGTAAATTGGTTCAAACACTTAAATATCACAGTTTTCGGAGTAGACAAGGGCATATCGCTGAAACTCTGTACCTCATTTTTTTTTCAATACTACCAAAAAACTTGCTTGAGTGGTATTACGGCCGGCAAGCCAAGGGCAACCCGCGTTCCCTAATCGTTATTTGTTTCGCAATAGTTTATATAACAAATTAATTGCAATATACTTACATTGTTTTTGCACTAGTTCAATGGTCAGGTAGTTAGCATTTCGATTAATTCGGTACTCCTTAGCTGCAATTTTTTTTTTTCATATTTCAATTCGTATTTTTCGGACGACTTCAAATTCCAGGCCCTAGGCAACTTCCTGTACTAAGTGGTATGTAGTTGGCAGAAAAAATAATTCATTAGCCTAAAGTTGCTTAAGTGCTATAGGAGGAACTATATAGGCTAAAATGGGATCAACACCCCCATATTTAAAGGAAACCCTAAAATGGGATCAACACCCCCATATTTGAAGGAAACCACTTTTTTTTTTTCATGTATTAAAACAAACTATTTTTCTAGTGTACTTAAACATAAAGATAACTGATTTTAGCCTTCCACCACCCCGTAGACTAACAGAAAGTGCACATGGAATTCGTCCCCTAGACTGTTGTTCCGCCACTGAAATGGTATGCAATTTGCTGTAATTTATTTTTAGCCCCTACCAAGTAGGATGGCGATATGGGAATTGCGGTGTGGTATTACAATGTTCTAAAATTAGCTTTATTTAATAAAAAAAAGTGTTCCCATCGATGTTCATGGACTGGTTTTGATTTTATAGTAGTCTTGTTGGGCTGCAATTATTAAGCATCTAAGCTTGTTTTATTGAAGGTTGAGGTGAACTCGTAGCTTCTTGTCTTGAAACTTAGAAGTTATCATTTCAACCAAAAAAGTATTACGGCTTCTTGTTTTGAAACTTAGAACTTATCGTTTCAACCAAAAAGGTACTACAAATATTATTTTTAAGATGTTTTGGAAATTCATTTAAGAGAGAAAGAACTAGCTTTAAAGCTGGGGAATCAAACAAGCAGTAGTGCACGTTTTAAATCCTCCCCCAGTTCAGGTTTTTTAGATAGTTGTAAAGATCACATGAAACCATTTTTTTTCCTTTGCTAAAATTGGATTAGTGCTATTAAACTACTTTTAGTTTTTTAAGGACTTGCTTTATAAAAATTACTGAATTTCATATTCTTTCGGGGTTTTTTCGTTTTCGTTTACTGTTGTTGATATTCAGAATTTGTTAATTGTTCTGTGTTGCTGATATGTTTAATAACATGTGTTTGACAAAAAGTTGCCTTGAAAAGTTGCCTTCTTTCTTATAACTTATAGTAGATTCTTTTCTATAAGAAGATATATGAGATTTAACATTAGTAACAAGCAAACAGTTTATTCATGATTTGAGATTTCTCAACAGTTAATTCCAAATAAACAATGCTGATATAACCAATTTTGTACAGACAAAATCTAGTAAGTGTTGAAACAAACCTGTTACGGAGATCCGGGAGAGTTTCTGCAGATAGTCACTTTAAGATTTCTTGACATGAAGGTTTTTGTCTGTATAAGTAGATTTACAAACAAAGTGGATTCTGATGCAACAAGAATCATCTCTTTCCAGTAAATACGAGAGCGGAACTGCTTCCTTGTGTAACCCAATTATTTGAATAAATTACTTATAGTCAGTTTGCGTTGTAGTTTTCTTTTTTGTTGAAGTTAATTTTTGAGACTGTTCTCAGTTTTCTTCCATATTATTTTCTCTTCAAAGAATATTTGAGACTGTTTTCAATAGCTGTGTAATTTTTTGGTATACAGTAATTTTGCTCTCCAAGTTTGAATATCACGTATTAATTATCTATTTCCTCCGTCTACACATGTTCAGACTCTAGATTCCTGTTATGTTCTAGTTATTGTATATCTTAATTGGCTACTTATTCCTCTTGTTTAGAATAGAATGTATTGAGGTTTAGTTCTCATTGATCCTTCTTGAAAAGAAACCATCTTTATAGAGAAAAGGATACTGAAAAGGACCTGCATATGCTATGTATGAATTTGAAGTATCAACAAAAAGACAAAATACCTCTATCTGTTTACTTATTCACATAGATGAAAAAATTAATACATATGAACAATGGAGCTGTATTAGATTGAATATTGCCTTACGAACTAGAGAAACCCGAAAAAGACCACAGCCAGGAATTAAGGTCTATATAGCTCAGTATCTTCTTCTCCTAATTCAAAACTTTTAGCCGAGTACTTGTGTATAATAATTCAAATTTCGGTTTTGTTAGCACAGCTGATAAGTAGTATATGTTCAGCACAGGTGAAAGTACTTGCGCTCACAGATCATGACACAATAGCTGGTGTTCCCGAGGCATTGGATGCAGCTTGCAAATTTGGCATCAAAATCATACCCGGTGTTGAAATTAGTACAATTTACTCCCCAAGGTTATCTTTAAATAAGCTGCCTTCTGCATTGCTAACATACTACGACAGATTTGAAAATAGAGTTAATGCTCTAAGCCCCATCACAGAACTTTTCGTTGTGTTGATAGTAATGAACATGAAAATGAAAAGCTGCTTTGCAAACTATTGTCGCCATCGGTATTGGAAAATAAAGGTAGAAAATACATAAAAGATGGCACATTGTCTTTGTGAATACAGGTATATAATTTAGTTGAATATGTGGGTATAATCTTTGTTTCATTTTACATTAGGTAAGGAAATGACCAAAGGTATTTTGAAGAATTTTCTGTTTTATTCCAAAGTGAAAAAACGATTCCAGCAAAGAAAAACAATACCAAGAATCGAAAAATTAACTCGCTGCTACTTTTATCGCTAATTGATAAAGAATCTATGTTACTAATCCCATCACTGATAATCTCATAAGTGGGGTCTTTATACCAAGTTAGTGTTCATCGAATTTCAAAAAGGACTCCTGAGTTTCACAACTTTTCCCTAAATTTCGTAAGCATTTGACTAATAACAGTTAAGTTCTCGTTTATTTAGTTTTTAGACCTCGCTTCTGGCTCTTTGGTTCATCACTAATTACTATATAATGCTCCAAATTTGATACAGGGGAGAGAATGGACAGGAGGAACCAGTTCACATTCTCGCATATTATAGCAGTTGTGGGCCAATGAGATCCGAAGAATTCGACAAATTCTTGGCTAATATCAGAGATGGACGTTACCTTCGTGCAAAAAACATGATATCAAAACTAAATAACCTTAAATTACCAGTTAAATGGGAGCACGTTGCGAAAATTGCAGGAAATGGAGTTGCTCCTGGGAGATTACACGTAGCCCGAGCTATGGTTGAAGCTGGCCATGTCGAAACTCTCAAACAAGCCTTTGCCCGCTATCTGTATGATGGTGGACCTGCTTATTCAATGTAAGATTAACTGATAACATATTTTTTAATAATGGTTTGATGGGGCATAGTAAAAAATGACTGTTCTTATAAAATACACGAATTGTTTTCTTACAGGATTTTAGCTGTTTTGTACACCAAAACTATTCACCATCATATCTTGCTTTTTTGTTAGTAATTATACTAACCTATTGGTTTTTATCACTATTATACACTTCTGTTACTTTCTAACTGTTTCTGATATGGAGTAGTTAAATTGCTTTAGTTAAATTGCTTTAAATTGTCTTTATAATACTACATTTTCTTACTGTTTGTGTTCCAAACTATCACCAATTTTCCATTTTGCACATCATTTCTGCCAAAAATTTTTAATTGTACTCTAATCCATGTGTTTTTATCTCTTTTGTACACTTTATATTGCCTCTAATGAAGGAAGGTAGTGATAAACTTACAGGCTAGTGTACAAAAGTGATAATAAAAGTATAGCTTGGTGTACGAAAATGATAATTAAAATTATAGGGGATGTCAAAGACTCAAAATAACAGAAGTGCAGAAAAGAGATACTAAAAAAACAAGTGGACAAGTTGATCTGTGAAACAATAAAAAGACCTTTCCATACCGAGTTTGCCCTTTTAATAAAAGAAAATAAATGTTTCCTCTTCTAAGTTTAAAATTCCTCTTATCTCCAACCAAACACCATCTGAGGACTAAGTTATATATGAATAGTTTCATTTAAAAAGATGCTTAACTTTTCAGAGGAACTGAGCCTTTAGCAGAGAAAGCAGTGAAGTTGATATGCGAGACGGGTGGTGTGGCAGTGTTGGCTCATCCTTGGGCCTTAAAGAATCCTGCATCCATCGTTAGGAGCTTGAAAGATGCAGGTCTTCATGGTATTGAGGTTTATCGGAGCGATGGAAAGTTATCAGGTAAGATTTTTTTTTCCTTGGAAAATTTGTTTATGCAGTTTGCATTTTACCTTTTTGAAAAGCAGAAACAAATGATATCCATTCTTTAGAAAAACTAAAACCACATGGTCACCATGTAGCTCACTGTACTATCAAAAACAAGAAATATCAAAACGATATTAAAAATAAAGCTTACTCTCTCATTTTTGAAGGCCTAGTTCCATCAGCTCCATCACCAACAATAATGCTTTTGAATACAAATCTGTGTGCGTAGGCAGCGATTCCCACATCAGATTAAGATTGATTGGATGATGTAGTGTAGGGTCGATTGCAACCTTACAAATTTGTGTACAAAATTGCTGAGTTTTCATTTGTCAAGGAGGGGGTTGCCTGCAGAAGTAAAAACTTTTGGTCTTTTAGGTTTGGGTCTAACCGACTAAATTGTCAAGGTGTATGACTAGTCCCTGGATGGTCACTCCCGAGGCTAATTTTCATAGACGTAAATAATATGTATAACTGGTTGTACTTGTGTAAAGATTGAATGCTGGGTTCTCAGCCAATGGCTCACCCTTTTTTCTCGGTATACATTTAGTCATTTGCTTGGTGTGAAAATGTAGCCTAATACCAGGGTGGAGCCAGCAACAATATTCAGGACTCAGGAGCTTGGCAAAAACAAAACAAAACAAAAAATCTAGGAGAATGTTTTGGAACTTATTAGAAAACCTATTGTTGAGTTGTGGAGCCAAATGTGTTTTGGTCATGTTCACTAATTATCCCACATTAGTTTGAATTGTAATAAGAGCCACTATGGGTTCTATATATATGTCCCACCTATCTTGTATTTTAATAATCACATATATATTCTGAAAGAGAATATTGTAAAGAGAGAGTTCTAGTTGTGAGAGAACCATAGCTTTGTGATCAAGCTAGATTACGTTTGTAATCCTTCTTATAATATATATATAAGTGCCATGTGTAGCGGCCCAGAGACGTAGCCATCGTTGGGTGAACTCCGTCAACAAATTGTGTGTGCGGTTTCTATTTCTGTTCGCCTGATTTCCTAACAAGTGGTATCAGAGCCCGAGGTTTGCAGAACTAAGGTCGAAGATCGGGAGGAAGATCAATGACAAAAGAAGACAGATGCGCACATGGGATCGAGAAGTTCGACGGAAAGGACTTCGCATTCTGGAGAATGCAAATAGAAGACTATCTGTACGGGAGGAAGATGCATCAACCACTTTTTCTCGAGGATAGGCCGACCACGACCACCGAGGAGACATGGAAACTCTTAGACCGACAAGTGTTGGGAGTGATCCGACTAACACTATCTAGGAGCGTGGCGCACAACGTCGCAAGAGAGACGACGATGGGGATGATGAAGGTCCTCACCGACATGTATGAAAAACCATCCGCAAACAACAAGGTACATCTCATGCGTAAGTTGTTCAACCTACGCATGGCTGAGAACACACCTGTCGCAAACCACGTAAATAAGTTCATCGACACCGTAAATCAGTTGGATGCAGTTGAGATAACTTTTGAAGACGAGGTAAGAGCCCTAATATTGCTAGCCTCTCTACCGAACAATTGGGAGTTCATGCGAGCTGCTGTCAGCAACTCAATTGGAAAGGAGAAACTGACTTACAACGGCATCCGAGATCAAATACTCGCTGAGGAACTCAGGAGACAAGATATGGGTGAATGCTCAAATGATGGAGCAGCCTTGAACGTCGGTTCAAGATACCGGGGTAAGGACATATTGGACGAAAGAGGTCGTTCGAAATCCAGAGGTAGAAGAGGGCAGAGCCGAGGTGGCAAAAATAGCGATCGAAGCAAGAAGAATCTTCGATGTTATAACTGCCAGGGTATGGGGCACTTTGCCCATGAGTGCAATCAGCCGAAGAAGGAAACCGGCAGATGTCATGTGACAAATGTTGTGAGCGACGAGGATTCGGGTGACTGTTTAATGCTTGCCGTATAGAGAAATATAGATTCGTGGATTCTAGACTCTGGGGCATCATTTCACACGACCGCTCAGAAGGATTTATTCGAAAATTATATTGCGGGTAATTTCGGTAAAGTGTATCTAGCCGACGGAGAAGCGTTGGATGTTGTTGGAATGGGGGATGTGAAGATTCGCATTCCAAATGGTTCGGTATGGATGCTAACGAAAGTGAGGCATGTTCCGAGGTTGACCAAGAATCTGATCTCAGTGGGTCAACTCGATGCAGAAAGACACTCCATTTCGTTCAGCAATGGAGCTTGGAAAGTTTCACGAGGAGCTATGGTGATAGCCCGAGGGAGCAAGGTCGGTACACTGTACATGACGACAGATGAGGAGTGTACAATTGCGGCAGCTGTGTCGCAAAACTGCTCGGAACTGTGGCATCGACGTTTGGGTCACATAAGTGAGAAGGGGATGAATGTGTTAGCAAGGGACAACAAACTTCCAGGATTGAAGTCTGTCAACCTCGACATGCGTGAAGGTTACATCTTCGGGAAGCAAAAGAAGGTGAGCTTCCAGAAAGGTGGAAAAATTCCCAAGATGGAAAAGCTAGCATTGGTCCACTCCGATGTATGGGGGCCATCCCCGGTAACCTCACTGGGAGGATCTCGGTACTATGTGACCTTCATCGACGATTCTACGAGAAAGACATGGATCTACTTCTTGAAACACAAGTCTGAAGTGTTTAAGAAATTTCAAGAATGGAAGGCCATGGTCGAACTAGAGACCGGGAATAAACTGAAATGTTTGAGGTCCGATAACGGCGGGGAGTACATTGATGCGAAGTTCGTAGAGTTCTGTGCTCAAAGAGGCATTCGGATGGAGAAGACCATCCGAAGAACGCCGCAACAAAATGGTGTGGCCGAGCGAATGAACCGAACAATCAATGAGCGTGCTAGGAGTATGAGGCTGCAAAGTGGTTTGCCCAAAGTCATGTGGGCACATGCAGTAAGCACGGCGGTTTATCTCATTAACCGCAGACCCTCAGTGCCATTGGAAAAGAGAATTCCCGAGGAAGTCTGGATAGGAAAGACTATCTCTTATGAACACCTACGAGTGTTCGGTTGTCTGTCATATATTCACGTCGACATAAACGAGCGTACTAAGCTTGACTCGAAATCCAAAGTTTGTTACTTTGTGGGGTACGAGGGAACTGAGTTTGGATATCGCTTCTGGGATGGTCAAACAAAGAAGATCATTCGCAGTAAGGATGTCATCTTCAACGAAGACATTTTGTACAAAGATCGACAAAATGTAGTGGTGGAAGAAGATGCGCTCCCGTCCGAGGAAAGTGGTATGGTCGACATGAATGCGTTTCCAAGACTGGAGTTGGAAGACAACGCTAAAGATGAGCCAGTGGTGCTCGACAACCTACCAGCACATGCTGAAGAGGACGAGGAGTTGCCCCAAACTCCTCAACCTGAATTGGGCCGAGGACGTCGCGAAAGGAGACCCACTGTCCGGTACTCGCCTTCCCTGCATTACATATTACTCGGTGATGCAGGCGAGCCTGAGAGTAGAGAGGAAGCTCTGGAGCTGAAAGACTCGAGCAATTGGGAGCTCGCCATGAAGGATGAGATGAAGTCACTAAAGGAGAATGTGACTTGGCAGTTAGCCGAACTGCCCAAGGAGAAAAGTGCACTGAGTAACAAATGGGTGTTCCGACTAAAAGAGGAACAAGATGGCTCAAAACGGTACAAGGCACGATTAATAGTCAAAAGGTTCCAGCAAAAGGAAGGAATTGACTGCACCGAGATCTTTTCTCCAGTCGTAAAGTTGACGACTATTCGGCTGTTGTTGAGCATTGTTGTAAATGAGAATCTTCATCTTGAACAGTTAGATGTGAAAACTGCTTTTCTCCACGGAGATCTTGAAGAAGAAATTTACATGCTCCAACCTGAAAGCTTTGTCGAAAAGGGAAAAGAGAAACTGGTCTGCAAACTAAAGAAGAGCTTGTACGGGATAAAACAAGCACCACGGCAGTGGTATAAAAAGTTTGACAGTTCATGGTGGGTACCGGGTTCGAAAGAAGTGATAGTGATCACTGCTGTTTCGTGAAGAGATTCGAGAACTCTACGTGCGTCATTCTACTTCTTTACGTAGATGACATGTTGCTTGCCGGGTCAAGCCTTGTAGAAATTAACAAGGTGAAGCAACAGTTGGCGAAACACTTTGAGATGAAGTATTTGGGTGCCGCAAATCAGATCCTTGGTATGAGGATTTCCCGAGGAAGGGAAGGGTATTTGTTTCTGTCGCAAGCCGAGTATGTGAAGAAAGTGTTAGCTCGGTTTAGCATGAGTGATGCCAAAGCTGTAGACACACCCCTAGCCGCACACTTTAACTTGTCGAAGGAACAATCACCCTCAGACGAGGAAGGAAATGATCGTATGTCGAACATACCCTACGCTTCAGCAATTGGTAGCTTGATGTACGCTATGGTGTGTACAAGACCGGACATTGCCCACGCAGTGGGAGTTGTCAGTCGTTACATGAGTAACCCGGGCAAGCACCATTGGGAAGCTGTGAAGTGGATATTGAGATATCTCTCGGGTACAGTGAGTTCGGCATTATGTTTCCGAAAGAGCTCGGTAGGCCTGCACGGCTATGTGGATGCTGACATGGCCAGTGATCTGGATAGCCGAAAGAGCACAACAGGATGTGTTTGTACCTACGGTGGTACTGCTGTGAGTTGAACATCTAAGCTGCAAAAGATCGTTGCACTGTCGACCACAGAGGCTGAGTACGTCGCGATGACGGAAGCAAGCAAAGAGATGATTTGGTTGCAAGGTTTCTTAGAGGAGCTCGGTCAGAAAACCGACAAGGGAGTTCTGCACTGTGATAGTCAAAGTGCAGTTCAGCTAGCTAAGAATCCTGTGTTCCATTCACGCACAAAGCACATACAGATTCGTTACCATTTTATCCGGGCTGTTCTAGAAGATGGAATCTTCGTGCTAGAAAAGATTGAGGGCGCTAAGAACCCCGCCGATATGCTAACGAATACCGTTACAATCGACAAACTGAGGTCATGTGCGACCTCAGTAGGACTCCGAGCTTGAGACTCAGGGTCGTCGCTACACTGGAAGAATGGGTAACTCGCCGGTGACGGAAGAGTATCAATTACTATACAAGGATACCGATGGGAGCATTCTGCTCAGGGGAGCACAGTGAGTTCGGTGGTCGGGGATAATCGGAGTTCTTTTGAAGCACTCGACATTTGACTCCAAGTGGGAGATTGTTGAGTTGTGGAGCCAAATGTGTTTTGGTCATGTTCACTAATTATCCCACATCAGTTTGAATTGTAATAAGAGCCACTATGGGTTCTATATATATGTCCCACCTATCTTGTATTTTAATAATCACATATATATTCTGAAAGAGAATATTGTAAAGAGAGTTCTAGTTGTGAAAGAACCATAGATTTGTGATCAAGCTAGATTACGTTTGTAATCCTCTTTATAATATATATATAAGTGCCACGTGTAGCGGCCCGGAGACGTAGCCATCGTTGGGTGAAATCCGTTTACAAATTGTGTGTGCGGTTTCTATTTCTGTTCGCCTGATTTCCTAACACCTATATATATAATGACGTTTAGTAGTGGTTGTGGGTTGCTTAAATAGAGTACTGGCTTTTATTGTTAATTCTGTTCGGTACCCTCAATCTGTAGGAAGAAATTTCTTTTCTTGTTTTGCCTTTTTTCAGATATTCTTCACTTAATCACTATATTTTATTTCCTGTAAACAACAGCATACAGTGACTTAGCAGACAAGTATGATCTTATAAAGCTCGGAGGGTCGGATTTCCATGGGAGAGGTGGTCATCACGAGTCTAATTTGGGGAGCGTAAATATTCCGGTTTTATCTCTTCATGAGTTCCTGAAAATCGCCAGACCAATTTGGTGCAACTCTATCAGAAATGTTTTAGAAAATTACGCAGATGATCCTTCACAGTTGAAGTTGGAGCAGATAATGAAATTTGCCAAAAGCAGGCAAGTTAAGGGTGTATCAGATGCAAAGAGTATTCACGACTTAATTGATCATTGTTTATCTTCATGGTTAACTATTGATGAGAGAAAGATATCAGATTTTGAGGCTGTTAGATTGAAGCTTACAGAAACACACTGTTGACGAATCAATTCAAGCCCCCAGATTCGCTGCTAGTATTTATTAAAGAATCATATTGTGACACTTTAAGCCATGATTAAGGTGGTGATGTTCAAGTATTTTTAAGTTTGATGCTCTTTTCAGTTTTCTTTTAATCTAGCAATATCAAGCTGGATTATTAGTTTTGGTCTTAATTTGATTGAAGTCACAATTACAGAAATACATGTTAGCTTATGCAAGATAACGGTGATTTTAAGGACTGGTGAAGCCTTCTTAGACTCCAATTGCTTTCAAATGTATGTTGATCCTTTTACGAAATTTCAGAGATCTCCCTCTTCAGTTGTTAGTAGAAGTTCTGGTTTTGCTTTCTCATGTTAAGATGTCGCATGAAACTAGTTTTTTCGAGTATTCGAATGTAACAGGCTAATCTACTGCTCCTATAGATGAATACGAACAGTACAAAAAACTAACTAATCTAATGCACCCATTCAAAACAATTTCTCAAATTAATTACCCTTGCCATTTATAAAAAAAAAACAAATGTGTTGTCAAAATTTCATTCATGTTGCCACTCTTGTACTAATGTGAGTACTTTCAAGTTCCAAGATCACTGCACAAAACTTGGACACGTAAAAGGTCAAACTATGAACTGATCGATCTATTATAAAAGAAATATTATAGTTATTGTACATCTTTGATTCATAATTTAAAACTCAAACCAAAAAACAGCCAGTTTATCAGCTATATTTTCCAATCTGTGCTTTCTTCTTAAGGGCCTTTTGTCCATAGTATACAAATGAATCTACAATGCCGGCTACGGTGAAGATGCCTGCACAGGAAGGTGACAATATGAATCGGCTAGGTTTTCCGTCTACCCAATTAAAAAGAAAGGAATTAAGGGCGTTCCAGGTTTCAAGCCAATTAGATAACTTATATAAGATTAGTAAGATATAAAGTTTATTTAGGTCTGGAAACAAAATAAAAACTCTCTATTTTAAGTTGGTTAACCAAGTACACTAATGGTATACGCAAAATAGCAATACCCAACTTAAAAGCTGAATCAACCACCCTAAGAGACTTGCGTGATCAATATCCAGCTCTCATTCTAATTTTTCAAAGGTCCAGGAAAATTATCTTAATGGCATTAATGCAAGGGACAGTTATGACAGTTCTTCAAAAAAAATTAGATCAGGTAAACTGAAATAAACCATCATGAATTTCACTTATCAGACTCAGCTTTCTACTTTAAAGACATGAAACAGTAGCTTACCTCCAATTATTGCACAAAGATATGTGATGAAGTGCAAAAAGGGTACATTATTCTCTGTGAAGGTCACCTGTACAAAAGTCAAATGACGTTGTTACACACCAAATCAACAACCTATGATGCACGGATACGGGTACGGGTGTTCGACGCTACAAGACACATGCATGCCAAAGCGGTGAATATTAATTTTTTTTGATAGGACACAGTTAGGATAAGAACTTAATAAATTATAAAATTATTTTTTTTCATATTTTTCTACTTTACCAGACAATTATAATCTGTTTTATGTGTTGAGAGATTTTTTTGTGAAGTTGAGGATAGTGATATTGTGGTGGGACAAGGAGATGAATGCTATAACTATCTTATTTTAGATCCAAATGTTATAGAACACACTAACTGGCAGTTTTCAGTTAACGTACATTTCATAGAGCACTTAAGATGGTTTTGTATAACAAATTTCTCCAATTTAACTTATTTTTGGAAGTAGTTGTGTCCTAAAAACCTTTAACTGCGTCTGATCAACAGGAAAAATCACGAAGGACACATGAATAAGCCGTCTGTCAGACAAACCATTTGTCGTGTCCCACGCATGTCCGACTCTCCAGATCTTTTAAGAGCCCGTGCATCATAGTCAACAACTAAATCTTATAAAAACTCTTTAAATCATATGACCTCGGTTTTATTAGCATTACCAAAAAGAACAAAGTCCTACCTTAATAGGAGAAAGATCGTAATAGAAATAAACTCCTGGAGGCGCATGAGGGGCACCAAATTCTATACCCTTAAAATGCTCTGTGACGGAGAACTGTATACAGAAAATGAATCAGCTTTAGGAATTGAGTAGCAAACCAATAAAACAGTTTAAAAATTCAAACTTCACTAAATAGAAAAAATACCTGATTAGACTCGATTTTGCGGCCTCGAATGTTTGTGTATATTGTGGGGACCACCTGGAGGTAGACAAAGTTTCAAACATATGCTTGAACATATTGGCGAGTTTTGCATTCAGATAAGAGCAAAGTAGCAAAATCATGGAACTGGAATATAAATGCATAATTCAACGGGAGAAGATGTCCCCTTCTTTAACCAAAAAGGATATTGACATGATAAATCCATGCTCTTTTAGGTGATTTCACAAAGCAAAAGCTAGAACAGAGATTCTTTATGTTTTATAAGATAAGAGATCTCATCAATTGAGTCATTAGAAAACACTACTAGATAGTCATGACCCGTTTGTCAAGAAAAAGAGTCATGCTAGAATTACCAACCTTGAGAAAATACTGATATATTCCATTCTGTGCTCCTTGGACATATTGCACCCTAATTCACGAAACAAAATTTAGTTTGCGCAAGTAAGAAAAAGGAATAATAATAAACTCAACTTAGAATCACCAGAAAGTTTGCTACAGAAGCAAAAACGGGGCAAAACAGCCAACAAGCTCTATTATTATATACAGGGTTGTGTAACAGTAATTCATGTTGGTGATGGTTGGAATAGCTCATTTCTCTTTTCAAGTATTGTCTATTTACGCAAAGAGACAAACAAGATCACATGTCTTTCCTTATTACGACTTGCTAGTTATTGGAACATATAAGGTTAAACCAAGAAATGACATTGGTGCCTAAAGATTCACTAGACACACGCTGCAATGAAATTATGGATTTTAAACCCCATTTTATCCTAGGATGCCCAAAATTAAAATTCTAAAACCAAAACGTTAAGAGTGGAACAAATCAACCAACTTAGCAGAAATCTGATATGATGTTCTATATTAGTAGACATTAAATATGAGCAAATTATGAACACAACAAATGGCATAACTTTCCAACCCAATACTCGGAGCAGTTTCGGTCGAAAATAGAAAAACTTAGCACAACATGACAAGAAGGAACTCATTCAACTTGTACATTCAGACACTGAGACACGCGTGCGCACAAAATAATTCATCTGATGAAGGATATAACCGCCAAATATTAACGCATCCCAGTCCATGAGTTAAAGCTAATTAAGGATTGAGATCTGTTGTGTCCCTTGATCTTGAACATACATTATATATATTCATATATGTTGAAGATATTTAGGATTCATTTATGATTATGGTTGCGTTTATCATTATTTTAATTTGATCTTATTTGATTTGATAGGAAATTCCCCATTTTATCCTATTTATGTGTCCATCCTCATTGTAAGGTTATATTTATACCTCTCAAATATTATCATTGAGAATCATTTCTTATTTTCTGTTATTTCACATGCTATTAGAGCCTTTCCTTCCTACGATCTAAATCTGTCTCACTGCATCATGGCTGGTGGACTCCATCATGGCTGCCCGCTGGACTACAAATCACATATTTTTTAATTTGATCTTTTCTTAGCACTTCTTTATTTGGGAATAAAAGAAAATTCAAACTTAGTTTCACTGCGTCCGGCTTCAGGCCATTGATTCTTCGTTTTATGTTCGCGTCGGGTCATATTATTCCGTTTTCTTAATAGGGTCAAGTACTGATTCACCTTTTAGCCCATTTGATTATTTTCTGGGGAATTGGTTGTTGTTATTCCACTTGATGCTTCACAATACACGTGGAAGCTTTTGTTTCAGGATCTAGTATTGAACTTCTCTTTTTGGTGTGGTTTTATGCGTAAAGGTGTTCTTTAAGCGTGATTATATTGAAGCGATTTTTTGTTGATGAAGAAATCACGGTTTCAAAATGAAACATTGCGCTCCTCTCTACATGTTCATCTTGTTAGGATTCTGTTTTTATAATTATGATTGTGTTTATTATTATTATGATTTGATCTTATTTGAATTGATGGGATGTATTGATTTTATCCTATTTATGTGTTTATCCTCGTTACTATAAACAGGGGTTACACCTGTCAAGTATTATCAATGAGAATCAGATTTCACTTTCTGTTTTTTCACAATATATATATATATATATATATATGTATGTATGTATGTATATATATATATATGTATGTATGTATGTATGTATGCACATTACACAAAAAAAAAAAATACCTATGCACATAGAACAATTATAGAAAACTGAAATAGTCTAATAAGACTGTATTGTGCATGCCTTCAAGCTTAGTAAACGAATTAGCTAAAGAAATCCTGTGGAAATATGTGGACCTAGGAAAAAGGAAGGAAAAATACATTACCCGTCAAGAGGATTTTTAACTCCAGGAAAGTAGTCGCCAAAGGTTAATTTATTAATCTTGTGGGTTATCTGTACAAGTATCATCAACATGTTATTAAAAATCAAATGATTCTTAAATGGGAACTTTAACAAAATAAACTAAAAGAAGAAAATAAGTGTATATAATAAGTTATTTATATCGATTTTGTAAAAAAAGGTATATCGGATAACATACATATATGCTACGAACTGAAAATGTAAAAGATTACATCCTTTCATACTTTCTTACATTGTATATATCATTCTCAAGCGCCAACAACTCGTGAAGATTAAAATTTGACTGATGAAAGCTTTTGCCAGTGGCAAAGTGAAAATTTCCAGCAACTTTATTAACTTCCAGAGATCCGTGAATATTGCATCCTTCACCTTGTTCGTTCTTAACCTTATCCACAAACCCTTCTCTTTTACACTGAACATCAACAGTTAAAGTAAAACACACTAAGAATTAGAACCACTTAAACATCCAAGTTTAAGCTCAATGTGCAATAATAAAATTCAAAAAGTTAAGCAGTGAATATAACTCTACTTTCATCCACCAAACTATTTTCGACACTATATCGTTGGACAGTAAAATAACAGAGGTATTGCTCACTAGCCAACCTGGTCAATCAGATCTGCATTTGTAAGCCCCCAACCTTTTTTCCGATAAGCTTCACGCACTTCTTCACACGAATTACAACAGTCATCATCTGTCTGCAAAAGAGAAGAAACATTTAAGAAAAGCAAACGACTTCATCAAATTCAAATGCAATAATCAAGATAAATACAGGACTTCTCGACCAGGTAAATTTAAACACCCATAGATGAAAAAATGAAGCAAAACAATATGGTTTCCATGGAATTATTGGTAACTAACAGGCGTTCAAAATTCAGTATTAAATTATGTTGGAATAGTCCCACATCGTTGAGGCATTGATAAATCCAAGGATTAATATATGCCCCTCTCCTTCCTTACTAAGAAGCCTTTTAGTGGGGAATGGATGGACTTCTACATAGTATTAGAGCCAAAGGCTAGCCCGTTTGTATGATGGGCCACCTCCACCCAATTTGTTGATTGCACTTGTTGGGCTTATCGGAAATTGACCAACCCACAAGTGAGGGGGAGTGTTGGAAGTCCCACATCGTTGAGGCATTGATAAAGCCAATGATTAATATATGCCCCTCTCCTTCCTTACTAAGAGGCCTTTTAGTGGGGAATGGACGGGCTTCTACAAATTATGCTACATGGGAAAATGGATAGTCTACCATTTCGGCACCAAAACACGAACCACAATACTTTTCATCTTTCTCAAGCCTGCCACCATGTCTCTGTAGAGGCTTCTCAATCTGCATGGCATTTAAAGGGAAAAAACAAAAATCAAAACAAAATAAAAGAAATAGCAAGTGTGAAGGAGAGAAATAGTCAGCGCTAACAAATCCAACAATTAGAAACAACCCATCAGCAGCCTCATCTGGTGTATAAAAGTGGGCAATTTTTAATTTTTAACCCAAATCCTCTTAAAAACATAGCATGAAGAGCAGAGAACCCCTGACCCCTTTCAATAATAACGATGTAAATTTTTTTTTACCAGAAATTAATGAAGGGGTAGAAACACTCAGAAATGGCAATGGATTAATGTCAGCTCATAGAATTATAAAAATTAGCAGAAATGCTAAGAATCCACTAACCTTAGTAGCACCGATTTCACCCTGTTTTACTTCTAATACATTGCCATGAGTATCAAGTCTTTTCTTAAATATATCGTGTCTCTGCAAAAGTTAATAAAGATATGCAGTCAGCAAGACACAAACATAATTATGTAGGAGACACTAATCCAACAATCAAATATATAAAAATAAACAACCTATTGATTAGGCATGCTGATACTAAATCCGGTGAAAGAGGATGTATATTTTCCTAGCAACATAATCATTAACACTTAAGGAGGTAAACAGAATAAAGCACTATTAATATGCATAGCTGATACAATTTAATCACATAAGAATAATCAAAAGATCTCGTAAAGTAAAAATTAACTATCACATACTATATCAAAATGTCGTTCTCCGCTAATATCCATGGCGTCCACACTGAGTAATGAACAAGGAACACCGGGAAAATCAACATCAAACTGCATATTCAAAGGCAAAAGGAGCCATCGATAAATTAACCCGATACAAATTAAATAAACTATGTCTTGACTAAGATGAATAATATACAAAAATAGAAGTCGGGAGAGTGAAAGAGAGAAGGAAACAGAACAATTTGTTCCGGACTCTAAAAAAAACATATGGGAAGAATATTTACAACAATATGTAGCCTTCCACCCCTTGAACTATCTACTACAAGCTTCGTATCGATAGAAGTGTAGAGGTATGTAGCTGCAACAATAAAAATACATGTTTAATGCTCATGAAAAGGAGCTAATAACTGCAAATAACTATCAATGCAACACAGATGGTCCACATATGCAAAAACAGCATTTCCTCATGTGGCTAAAGTTAGATGCCTTAATTCATGAGTGATGGAACGAATAACAAATAGACAACTTATCAAATTACATAAGAACATAACAACGAATGAGAGAGAGAATCTACAGATAGCAATTAGCATCAACACTGACAAAATTGGACAACAAAAGCACAGAACAGGAATGGAGAAACACCTAACCCAGACCCATCTTAACATCAATAAGCATGTACGAGATTTATTAAGGTCCAACGCCAATTTCAGCTCAACCAGAGAATGCTAATTAGATTTTTATTTTAACATTCTATTCATACTAGATCAACTGGTATTGCATCGTTATTCTAATTATAGTGTCATGATATCAATCTCGGGCTCAAGCTGTTAGTCGGGTTGATCTTTTAACTCGTACACACCACAAATGCAAGTGAATTTTTCTTATCGTCATTACGGAAAAAAATGATGTATTAGCTCTTAGCGGAGTTGGTTTGAATGTTAACATATGTGAGTACTACTTTCTAAGCAGCAGAATACCTTGAATCATTGTTACAAATACTAATTTCAATTCGTTGCACAGACGGAAATAGGCCTTGAGATAATTGCAATTCATGAAGTGGGAAGCACAAGGAAACACGAGTTTAAATATATAACTTTTAACAGAACGAAAGAAATAAGTCTTCTTCCACAACGTCGTATCGGAGAGTCCCATTGAATACAGAATGAGACTGGCTAAACGAAAGGCATATCCAGTACACAACCGATGTTCCGAAATTGAAGGGAGTCGGTTATACAAAACTAGAATAGTTAAGCAGTGTGTAGTATTACTAGCATGTAATTATTTCATTCAGCGATGCATAGTTTTGTTTTACGATTCAAGAACTGTACAATCCTATCATCAATAAGTATTTCAATCATAGTGAAATAAAAAAAGCAGTCCAAGAATAGGATCTTTTTGGCATACAGGACCAGGGGCGTGCAAGTATAGTAATTCTATAATATTCCATAAGGTAGTACAACTATAAGATTACATGAACTAATATAGGCCCTGATGTATGATTGCAAATATCAGCAATCAAATTTAAGAACAAAGACAAAAACTTGAATTTCGTGATGGTTTTTGTAACTTCACCAAAGAACTAGGTAAACGCATATTTTTTAGATACTAGCAGGAAATGCCCAATGTTTAAAATTAATGCCTCATAAATCCTGAACCATATTTTATATTTTATAAATCTATTACGCTTTTAAGAAAAATGGTACAGTTTTTAAACAATAGAGATCCGGGGGATACAGTTCTAGATGATTGATCTAAACTGAAAGAGGCTCGCATATGGCATCACATGCTCAATCTTTGATGGGATCAGCAGAAGGAAAAGGAGTTTATATTCATATATTATTTTTGCAACTTAATCTCTTTATGAAATTAGCAAGGCATATATATATAGATTAACATTAACTGTTCATCAACCCAAAGCACAGCTTTTAAATTTGTAGAGCCAGGAAAAGATGCAACTAAAAAAAAAGAGACTGGTCTGCATGAACAGAGACTAGAGAGGAGGTGACAGGAATTTCTATTTTATCACTCACCAAAAGAGGCATCGATGTTGATTGCAAAACATTCTTTAATCCGTTTTAGGATTCAAACACGAGCAAAGAGCCCTTCAAGTTCATGAATTTTTCCACAACTCAATAAAATCCACGTAAATGCACAACATACCATAATGTGATTAGACGGGGGAAAATCAACTCTATGCCATGAATGCATCATAAAGCCTACAGCTACAAGTTTCAGGATGAATAAAGTCCGCTTTGTTCTTAACCTCAGATAAGATATTTGCTGAAAACATGCACCCAAACAAGCCCTTACTCACTAATAGGAAAGTGGAAACAAACATTAGGAAATAACTGGAACGTCATAAACCTTATATTTCAAAATTCCACTCAGTACAAAGTAATGTTCATGAGATTAGCCAGGCAAAAAATCATGATATATTCCAAATAAACCCTAGATTTGCAGCTCCAGAAATATGATAACATTGTAAAATATACAGTTGTCAAAATACATATAGACATAAACATATGGGGGAGTGGAAATTCAATCGTATTGCACCGACCAAAAAAGGCCTTCATATACCATTGCAATCATGAGCAGATCCTATGTTAGACAAAGGGGTGCATTTGCACCCCCATAATTTATGAAAATCCTACTTATTATAATAAAATTTAATGATAATTAAAAAATATAAGTTTTGCAACCCCATAAAATAACATGTCGTAATTAGCAACCCCACAATGTTAATTCTGGCTCCACCCCTGATTGCAGTCATTATTACTGATCGAAGTAAGAAAGCTCGTGCCAAAAACGCTGCAGCTACGTTTCCTTTGATTGCACTACATGATCATGTAACTATAGAGATTAACTAATAAACTGTCATCTTTTTTATAACTACCTGCAGTGGTTCCATATATTTAGAAAAAAGCTGTTATAAATTTCTCAAATCCTAGCTAATATTGAATTAAGAGATGCAGGAATAAAAGGCGTAAAACGGGGAAAATGCTAAATTGGTACCCAACCTATCATCTTTTTAACAATTTAAGACCCAACCTAGCTACTTTTCTAAATTGGTACCCAACATTAATAGTTTATCTTCAATCAAGACACTCTAACTTGTTGCCGCTCCATTTTCTAATTGGAAAAACTGTTTAATACCCTATACTATCATTGTTTACTCATTTGGTACCCAACTTAAAGTACACGTGACCAAACTAGTACCAAGACTTACAAACTTTTACCAATTTGGTACCAATCTATAATGTTTAATTGGACATGGGTGCCTTGATTGCACGTTAAGCACGAAGCTTGGGTACCAACTTTGAAGAGCACCTAGGTTGGGTAGTAAATCGCTAAAAGTCGATAGGTTAGGTACCAATCTAGAAGAGCAGCTAGGTTGGGTACTAAATCGCTAAAAGCGAATAGGTACCAATCTAGAAGAGCACCTAGGTTGGGTAATAAATCGCTAAAAGCTGATAGGTTGGGTACCAATTTAGAAAAGCAGCTAGTTTGGGTAGTAAATCGCTAAAAGCCGATAGGTTGCGTACCAATTTAGCATTTTGCCCAGCGTAAAACAATAAGTATTAAATAAGTTGATGGGTTGGGTACTAATTTAGCAATTTCCATGTGCTTACGTATACCTTAAAAACCTGTTCAAACCCTAGCTAATAATCAATCAAGAAACGTAAGGGAGAAAAGGCGTAAAACATATAGTAGTATTAAATAATGTAAAGAATAAAAGAAAAGGAGAGAGAGGTAGATAAATTACAGAGTTCGGAGAAGAAAAGGAGGAGGATTATAAAGGAGGAGACGAGGGTGATGACACCACCGGAAAGCGTACGGCTAAAGAAATCCTCGTTAATCTTCGGATATGCGTCTAGATTCCTTATTTTGCTATACACCTTCTCCATCTCTCTCTTTTTATTTCTCTCTCTCTCTCTAAATATATATATATATATATATATATGTGTGTGTGTTGGTGTTGCCGGCTTGGAGAGAGAGAGAGAGAGAGAGAGAATGAGCGAGAAAGTGACGGAAAGAGGGATAGGTCAACGGTGTTTACGGGACTTAACCAATCATAAGCTAAGTATTTGGTGGAAGGGTCTAATCTTAAGTCTTATATAAATAGCGCACACACGCCGACCCATCTACAAATACAGCTTATCAATGGAGTGATAAGGTAACCCGGGTGGATAAAAACATCTCCATATTATCAAAAAAACGTCTTCTTTTTTTTAAGTGCTTTTTTTTTTATTGAAAATTTGATGATTTTATTATTTCACCGCATTTCATAATTACTAGATTTTAACTTCGTTCTTATTTAATTGTTCATTACGAAACAATATGCAATTTTGTTCGACCAATAACTTGTATCAAAATTATCGGAATTAAATCTTTTAAAAGTTGATCATATAGTTCAAATGTTAAATTTTATGATTATATTTTAAAAAACTTCATTTCGACAATTTTGTTACAAGTTATAAGCCGATCAAAATTGCACGTAATTTTGTAGTGGACAATTAAATGAGAACGGATGGAGTACTATATACATATAATTCAACTTCATCTATACATAAATTCTAATTCCACCATTACGATTTAGCCATAGTTGTCACCGGTTTGCGAACGGAAAAAGAAAACTAAATGATATGGAGAAATGAGAAACGTGGGAAAAATAAAATTCTAATATTTACAGGTGAAGTAATAGGAAGAGGGAAACGAATAGCGAGAAACGAGATTCTAAAAAAGGACAGTTTCCAGGTAACTATGGTTTCAACTTGGGTCCCTATTCGAAAACTCAGTTTTGGTTTTAAGTTCTCGTTTATTTCCCTAGTATTTCACGTGTAAATCTTAAAGAACAAAAATATGACTCACAGTTGACATTTTCGATTCCCGTTTTTGTTTCCTTTACGACAAATGTGATTTGAACTAGTAGTATATTGGCATCTGCTTATTTATTTACTTATAATTATTTGTAAATTTGTATGAAATAATTTTGTTTGATATAGATAAAAAATGATACGTATTTGACACTTTATAATTATATGTCCGCTAAGACTTATTTTACGGTTAGTTTATCAATTATTGTCTACTCTTATGTCTTTCGACCAGAGTTTTTCTTCATTTACTTTTCTTAGCTACATCTTGACGAGTAAGAAATTCTATAGTCACTACATGCACTTGCATAATACTTCGGCATACACCATCAGGCAAAACATTTTTGTACTTAGCTCGCATAGTTTTTGGGTCCCATATTGGAGGTTTCGAGTAATTGACACACTACATGAAGACAGAGATCAAGTATATCGTAAGTAGTCTAAACACCTAAAGGAAACTATTCTAATTTATTGTGAAATGTAGTTGATCATATTCGTGCACAAAGTTTTAATGTAACTTTTAAGCTTGAGACATTCAACTTTTAACCTTTACTTGCTCGTTATGCTCATGTTACTCACTCAAAACTCTATAGAAGTTGATTCATCACCATTTTCACATATACATGGCGTATGATTTGCTCTATGCATACAGTCTCTCAGTATTTACGCTAAGCTAATAATTGTCAAACAACAATATGGAAATTGTTAAAAGAAAGTTAATCCAGTTTTCCCTAATTGTACTAATTAGGAATTTTGTTCCGTTGTAGACTTGTAGTTCACTAAAAGGACTTGGTCCTGGAAAAGTAGACAATCCAGCAAGTGTTGCTTAATACAACATACAATACCAGATAAGCATTATTGTTTGCACCAAGAAAAAGAAAAATATAGCATGGTAGTCAGATTCTATGACATACTCGCTACTCAGGACTACCAGTTGTATTTCCGATCGTGAGCAGCAATACTGTCTTAAACAATTGATATGCCTAACACACCATCTTCTCCACATTTACTGTCGAAAAAGATAAATTCTTACCGATACGCAAGTACAGTTATCAGTTCTGAACTATTTACTCATGGAACCACGTGATTAAAGAAGAAAACATAAACATAGAGCAAAACGCTAGATTAACAAACATAAGGATTTTTCCATCTCTGAGGACAATTAATATTACGTGCATATAACACAACATGACTATCACGAGCATACTTACAAGGACAACAGAACAAAATTCATGATGGCGAATAACAATTAAAGGATGGAAGCATTTATGGTACTTCCATGAAGGCCTCCTAAATGTATTTATACAAATCGACAGCTTACTGAAGCTGCGCATATCAACTGTGACAATGACTTTCACTAGCCATCATCAGTGACAGACACTGTTAATCCTGCTTTACTTGCAGCTTCTTCACAGCAAACCAGCTGATCAACCATAACAGGTGGGCTGCTCATAGATCCATTTCTCTGTTTATTCAACTCAATTAGTACAGACAAGAAAACAAATATCGTATTATGAAATATGAAGTATGTAATTATATGGTCTGGCAGTGGAATAGTTCAATAAGGAAAACAGAAGCATACCATAGTATGCGACTTCAAAGATGACCCATCACGAGCTGGCATTGCCGACGGATCTGAAGGACGATGGAACAGTAAGTGAGCCACCGTCCGATCTATTGGATTTGTGTCAGTTTCCATATCCATAAACCCTCTGCAAATAAAATTTTTAAAAGCAAGTTTAGATATGGACTCTTTTGTGCAAAACTAAAAAAAGGCGGTCAAGATCAAGCGTGGAAGCTCCATGATTGAAATGGCAGAGATGTCTTCTATATGCTACATGAACAACCTTTCATTTTTACTTCAAAACCATGAAGAGCATTATACTGGTTTACCAATTACCATACTTCTTTGTAGACAACAAAGCTAAAAATTGCAAGAATATGTGTACGTACTTATCTGATGCATCGGCCATGAATGCATCACCGGCTTCTCCAGTTTGCCCACCACCCGTTATATTTGCATAGCGATGTCTTTGTTCAGCACTCCTGGCCAAACGGTAGAGGCTATCCCTTATGCACAATTTAGTCCTTATGTCCAGCTGTGTAAGATAAGACATTTAATCACTTAGCAGTTGGAAAGAGAGAAAGACAAGAGACACTTAGAAATTAGAATGGAAAAAAAATAAAAAAAAATGGGCTCGAATATTAGAAATAGAGTTCAATAAGGTCAAGTTTGCGAGTGAAGGCTATTATTCGCATAAAGTGGTTAAATTTTATATTTCAGTTAAAGTACAGCAATAGTCTCCATCATTCATTCATTTATCAAACTACACCTTTTTATCCCAAGAATTTTAGGGTCGACAATGATTGTCTCCATATTTCGGTTAAATTCTCCTTTCAATCCTCATAGTTTCAATTGGACCACTAACAGTCCCTTACTTGAGTTGAAATTTCCAATTTGGTCCCCATAGTTTCAATTGACACACTATTAGTCTTCGTAGATCGTAAGTTACACAAATCACCCCAATATCTACACAAGTGGTCACCAACAAATCTTCCCACTATCTACAAAAGTGGTCACCATTTATAAGACAAATGGTCCCCATCGGAAGGGGCCGCTGGTGAAACTGCAGAAACTATGGGAACTAATACCATTATAAATGAAACTATGGCAATCACTCGTGTAACTTATGGAAACACAGGACCGATAAATAGTGTTACAACCATCCTGTGAGGACCAAATCAAAATATTCGCCTCGAGTATGAGGACTGTTGCTATAATGTACCCTACATTTTAGGGACCATTCAACCCATACTTGTTTTAAAATGGATTTTACCTGTTCAATTACTTGTTGAAGCTGGCAGAAACTAGATATTTCTAGTGACATCTCATCAACCCCACTGTTATTGCAAGAAGTCTCCATTACATTTGGAGAACCCGAGTCTTTTGTTACATTAGCCCTTTCAATTCCACTATTATTTTTAGAATAATTCCGAGAGTGGTGGACTATAAAATCTTGCCGCCTTCTTAGCTTTTCTAATTTTTCATCTACGGACATGAAAGGGGCACTGAACGGATGACGATGAGAACTCTCCATAGTCTGTTCTTGACTTGATGCATAAGAAGACTCCCCCGGAGAGAAGGATGTGAGGGAATTGATTTCTGACTTTATATTAGAGAGTGGTGAACCAACCGAGTTCTGATATTTCAAATGTATGTAAGGTGAGTGAGTTTGCAAGTACTCAAAATTATTCGGTGCTGTATTTTTATATTGATTCTGGTGGTCTGGGTGGGCAAACACTTGACGGGATTTACACGAAACTTTTTTTTCCCCTACAGATAGATTAGGACGACTTGCGTGTTTATTCTGAAATTTGATATGCCATGCATTAGCACACCAGATAAACAAAATAAGAAATGGAAACTGCAGAAACTTTAAAGAATAACAGAAATCATAACCGAAAGCGTTAATTACAGTTTTGTACAAGGATTATCATATTATGATTTTACACCAAACTACCAAAAAACAAGAGTACACAATATCATATTCCACAAGGATTTAGTTTATTTAGTACCAAATTAATATAAAAAAATGTAGGTCTAAATAACTAAATTGTTATGAAACAAAATGTTTTGTACTAATATAGAAGGAAAACACGGATTTAAAGGGTGTATAAAAAAAACAATTTCTTTATATTTTGTGTTTTCGTCCCAAATTATGTTTTTCTTTGACTTGGTTGACAAATTGAAATATTAAGCCAGGTGGAGAAAGTAATTGCATGTTCTTATAGGATGGTGTGCCAAATCAAAAATTGTTGGTACGTTAGTGTACAAAACTGCAATTAACTTTAACCAAAGCTTATTTTGTAAAGAATGATTTTTATAGTATATAAAAATTTATTTCAATAACATACCTTTTGACCGTTTCCATTTGCTGACTCATACGCAGTTGAGTTATTGAAATGAATACCGCTGCTTAACTGTACTCCCTGTACAATAAGAGTCATTAACAGATAAGAATATAGTACATAGTATCCCTAAAAAGATTAGCTTTAGAAACTACGACAGGTTTCAAAGTACAATATGTTCGACTGACCTGTTGCTCTTTAGGCGCCATTTTAGGAATTGGAGACTCGTCCATAAAAGTAAGGTTACCAAGAGGATCTGAAACACTTGCATTCTCCAGTGTCGAACTGTTTTCTTCTAGTAAATTTTTAAATGGACTGAAACTTGGATCTTCAATTTTTTGTGTTGAATGCAGCCAAGCCAGATTATCTTCATTACTGCTTCCAAACTCGAGATTTGAATCACAACTTCTGCCAATATTAACACAATACAATTATATAAACACAAAAAGAAGCCATGAAAACTTCAAAAGATTAAATCACATGACAATACCTTAAGATCCTTTCAACATCGTCAAAATTTTCAATATCAGGCCAACCGTAATTTAAGAGATCAGAAGATTCATCGTCTTTATGGTCCTTATCCCAAAAAATGAGGTCATTTTCTGTTTGAGATATTTCACCGAGAGGATAGGCGCATGAGTTAGTGTCATTCACTATACACTCCTCACCAGATATAGTACCATCAGCATCCACGATATCGGTGATAGAATTATTTTGTCCTTTTCTCAACAATTTTGTCCTTTTCTTCTTCTGAGGTTGAATATATCTTTCCTCCTCTTGATTCACATACTTAGTAAAGATCTCTTCATCTTGAAGATATGCTGTCTCATTCTCATTTTTGTTGCTCGAATGAGGTACTATATGATCATTTATCTGGTCCAACTCATCCCAAGCAATATCCTCAAGCTATAACACCAGTTACATACAATTAACTGTAATTACACCAATGACGATCTCTCTCACAATAAGTAAAATAATTTCACCATAAGCAACATAATATTTTGCTTATTTTTTTTAAAAAAGCAACGTAATATTGAAAAATATCAACATGCAACATAAGTTCCGAAACAAAATAAGTGAGGAGCACGGACATATATATACATAATCAAAAGTAATTTATCTTTAACTGTATTTGCTGCCAGCTTCTCTTTACAGTCTTTTCAATTTCATTAACTTACATTCAGTGTATATCATGTTTATGAACTAATCAGAAAGTAATGGATAAATTTTAAGAAAAAGATGTTCAAAGAGACGAAAAGAAGTAACTCCACTTTTTTGCAAATCACCAGGAAAGAGCTTAAAGCTTATGATGGACCAAAAGGATATTTCTTTCACTTATGAGTCTATGACCTTGTGAAAAATACTCCTACCTAAGGCATGTTCCTGCAGCTTTAAGCAAATAAGTAAGATTATTGAGCTTGTTAAAATCTTGTTTCAACGAGCTTAAAAAAAGAGGTGATCAACCGGATGCAGTCAGGTTTTAAGCAAAAAAAAAAAGAGCTTTTAAGCTTCAACCTAATGAGGCCTTAGTCAGCTAATACGTAATATCATACATAACTCAATATTTTGCCTCCAACAACTCATTTTCCCTCCCAGAGTACTTAATTAGGACCAATTTCAGCAATTTGTGGGAAGGTGCTATAAAATCCAGAACTCTTGGTACTACTTGATAGCTCCTCCAAGTAAAAAGTATAATACTTGAGAATGTAAGTATGACCAATAATCAACAACACAGAAATTTATCATTGTACATAAGGGACTCTCACCTCATATGTGCACAAATCAGACATTCCACCGACTTGATTCATCCAACACCAGATGCACAGCTTGCCTGATCAGATGTCATAATTTAAACACAAATCTTCTCTTCGTCGCCGTTCGACCAACCAATAGAAAGCAAAAAAAAAAAAACTAAAATGATTAGATACTGACAGAATTTGCAATAGCAATACTATCCCTGTAGCTATTCCAAAAGCAACCAAAGTAACTGTATTGAGATATATCACCGACACTCCCCTACTATCTAATATCACTATCACCCTATTTATTTCTATCTTGAAACTTACTCCATCTAATTTATTTTTTATTGGGTTCCCGAGATCTCCGCCCGACTTATTTCTACAGTAATACACATTATCCCTAGAGCTATCCAAAAGCACCTGTAGTAACTTTATCTCTTACAAAATCTATGTCTGTTAGCCCACAAAAATGTTTACACATCCCAGAAAACTGAGACTATTATCGAGCAGTTTAGTAGTCAGTCATTCACTATGGCGGTGATCCGAAAATCTCAATTCTGAACTGCATTATTGTCCAAATAAATATAGTATTATATAAAGCTTAAATCTTTTAGTCCAGACTGTAAATTTTACGAATTTGAGACGAGATCTATCATTAGCATAAAAACCAATACGGTAACAAACCCATAAGTCTCAGTGTATTTTTACTTCTTTTTAAATAAATAAATTTATCTTGGGTTAATGGTTAAGCTTTTTTTAGTCCAAGAAACAATTCCAATATCAACTAACAAGAATTAATAATTTCCAATTTTTCTCAGAAAAGAAAAGTAAGCTAAATGAAATCAAATTCATTATCTATCAATTCACACAAAATGGCAACTGGAAAACCTTTGATGGTATAAAATTGTAAGCAAATAAAATGGCTTGTTTGATATTTAGATTAAAAAAAAAAAAATAGCTCAAAAGGCTTCTATGTCTGTCAAAAAATGTAAGAAAGCTCGCATTTAGATTTTAAACTAACCAACCAGCTAAAACAACTGCAAAGTACAATTTTAATAGAATATAAGCTGGCTTATCTGATATTAAGATAAAAAAAACTAAATTGGATTAGCTCAAAAGTCTTCTATCTCTGTCAAAAATGCAAAAATGCAAAAAAAAAAAAAACTCGCACTTTAAGCAAACCAACCAACTTATACAACTACAAAATACAATTTTAACAGAATATTAGCTGGCTTATCTGATATTAAGATAAAAACTAAATTTAATTAGCTCAAAAGGCTTTCTATCTCTGTAAGAAATGCAAAAAAAAAACTCGCATTTTAAGCTAACCAACCAACTTATACAACTTCAGAATACAATTTTAATAGAATATAAGCTGGCTTATTTGATATAGAAATAAAACCTAAATTATATATTAGCTCAAAAGGCTTCTATTTCTGTCAAAAAATGAAAAAAAAAATAGCATTTTAAGCTGACCAACCAACTTATACAACTACAAAACACAATTTTAATAGAATATACGCTGGCTTATATGATATTAAGATAAAAAAACTAAATTTAATTAGCTCTGGAGTCTTCTATCTTTGTCAATAAATGCAAAAAACACGCATTTTAAGCTGATGACCAACGAACTTATACAACTTAGAAATACAATTTTCATAGCCTATAAGCTGACTTATTTGATATTAAGCTAAAAAACTAAATTTAATTAGCTCAAAAAGGCTTCTATCTCTGTCAAAAAAAGCAAAAAACTCGCATTTTAAACTGACCAACCAGCTAATACTACTTCGAAATACAATTTTAATAGAATATAAGCTGGCTTATCTGATATTAAGATAAAAAATCAAATTAAATTAGCTCAAAAAGGCTTCTATCTCTGTCAAAAAATGCAAAAAAAGATGCAATTTAAGCTGACCAACCAACTTGTACAAGTACAAAATACAATTTTTAAATCTTTAAGCATATAAGCAGGCTTATTTAATATTAAGATAAAAACTAAATTTAATTAGCTCAAAAGGCTTCTATCTCTGACAAAAAATCGTTAAGCATATAAGCTGGCTTATTTAACTAAATTTAATTAGCCCAAAACTGATATAAATCTTTAAGCATATAAGCTGGCTTATTTGATATTAAGCTAAAAAACTAAACTCAAAAAGGATTCTATCTCTGTCAAAAATGCTAACCAACCAACTTATACACCTACAAAATACAATTTTTAACAGAATATAAGCTGGCTTATCTGATATTAAGATAAAAACTAAATTTAATCAGCTCAAAAGGCTTCTATCTCTGTCAAGAAATGCAAAAAAAAACTCGCATTTTAAGCAAACCAACCAACTTATACAATTTCAAAATAGAATTTTAATAGAGTATAAGCTGGCTTATTTGATATAAAGATAAAAACTAAATTATATTAGCTCAAAAGGCTTCTATTTCTGTCAAAAAATGCAAAAAAAAATAGCATTTTAAGCTGACCAACCAACTTATACAACTACAAAACACAATTTTAATAGCATATAAGCTGGCTTATCTTATCTGATATTAAGATAAAAACTTAATTAGCTCTGGAGTCTTCTATCTCTGTCAAAAAATGCAAAAAACTCGCATATTAAGCTGACCAACCAACTTATACAACTTCGAAATACAATTTTAATAGCCTATAAGCTGGCTTATTTGATATTAAGCTAAAAAACTAAATTTAATTAGCTCAAAAAAGCTTCTATCTCTGTAAAAAAAAAACGCATTTTAAACTGACCAACCAACTTATTCAACTTCGAAATACAATTTTAATAGAATGTAAGCTGGCTTATCTGATATTAAGGTAAAAAATTACATTAAATTAGCTCAAAAGGCTTCTATATCTGTCAAAAAATGCAAAAAAAAATCGTAATTTAAGCTGATCAACCAACTTATACAAGTACAAAATACAATTTTTAAATCTTTAAGCATATAAGCTGGCTTATTTAATATTAAGATAAAAACTAAACTTAATTAGCTCAAAAGGCTTCTATCTCTGTCAAAAAAAAGCAGGGAAAAAAAACTCGCATTTTAAGCTAACCAACCAACTTATACAACTTCAAAATACAATTTTTAATAAAAAAAACTCACCTGAATCAGTAATTCAATTCAGATTTATGATTAACCTTTTTTTAGTCCAAGAAACAACTCCACAAAGAATTAATAATTTCCAATTTATCTATCAAACCACACAAAATGGCAACTGGACAAACATTGATATAAATCCTAAAGCATATAAGCTGGCTTATTCGATATAAAGATAAAATGACTGAATTAAATTAGCTCAAAAGGCTTCAATCCCTGTCAAAAAATGCAAAAAAATCGCATTTTAAACTAACCAACCAACTTATACAACTACAAAACACAATTTCTAATCAAAAACTCACCTGACAATCAGTAATCCAATTCAGATTCACGATTTAATCAGCAAAATGGGCTTATTTGATATAAAGATAAAAACTAAATCAAATTGGCTCAAAAGGGTTTTATTTCTGTCAAAAAATGCAAAGAAACTCACATTTTATGCTAATCAACCAACTTATACAACTTAAACAACTGCAAAATACAAAAAATTTAATCAAAAAACTCACCTGAAAATCAGTAATTCAATTCAGATTCACGATTTAATCAGCAAAATGGGCATATTTGACATAAAGATAAAATAACTAAATTAAATTAGCTCAAAAAGACTTCTATCTCTGTCAAAAAATGCAAAAATAAAATAAAAAATTAAATCGCATTTTAAGCTAACCAACCAACTTAAACAACTTTAACAACTTAAAAAACTACAAAATACAAAAAAATAATAAAAAACTCACCTGAAAACCACTAATTCAATTGAGATTCACAGCAAAATTAAGTAATTACGAACAGCGATCAAGTTTGAAAGAAAGTCACAGTTTGTAGAGATGGAGAGAGAGTGAGTGTGAGGCCAGGGAGCGTTGGGGGAAAAAATAATATTATTTTATTAAATTAGTTGACTAAAGAAATATTAATAAGAGGCTATCCGTGATTTGCCACGTGGACTACAGATCTATACGGAAGAGAGAGAGAGGATTGGTATCAGAATATGTGGACGAGAATAAGGAACGAGATACGATCAGTTTCACGGCTGCTATTTTGCCACGTGTCCTATCGTGCTCTCGACGTTTGACACTTGTTAAATGGGTCCCACCGTAAGTGGAAATCTGTGGTGTTCTGTGATTGGATTTTAGAAATTTGTTTTTACTGCCTTAGTTTTATTAGAATATATACTCTTAATTTATGTGGAGAGTGATTATAAAACTTTAAAATAATTATTTATAAAAAAATAGTATTAATTTATAAAATTATAAAATAGTAGTAGACACATTTTATATAGAAGAATTAAAAAAAAATATATCTGTCATATAATTATTAATTTTATCTTCTCATAAATCATCGAATTCATCCAGTTTCTCTGTCTCTCAACCATAATTCTTATTCACTTCATCCAAGATTCTACCATAACGAGTTACATGTATTTTTTTTTAGATTCACACATATCGGATGGGCAGGTGCGCTAGTACTGTTAAAGTATACCACGCGCGTCGTGTGTAATAGGATAAACGATACCTACACATTGTGTGTAATGCGCTATAAATTATGATGATGATTTAAATATAGAATAAAAAATATATAGAATATAAGGAAAAAATATGATATAAATTGTGATGATAGTACAAATATTTAGAGAAAAAAAATATCGGATATAAGAAATTTTACGGGGTTAAAAAGTGCTTAAAAAGGGAGAAAAAGTGTAATTAGTTTTTATTTTTGTATTTTTTATAAAAGTAGTTAATATGGTAATTAAGAAAAAAGTATAAGAGTGTTTTTAGAAGAAAAAAAAAATGGCTAAATTGGACAGACTCAACTTTTCTTGAGCTTCTTTATATTAATAGTAATATGATACTGCACTGAATTTATTTGATAAAAAAAACAATCCAATGCGAGTGTTAACAAAAATATTTGATTAGTATTTAATTTTATGGTAACCCCTCCTAATACTTTATATTTTTATTTAGCTTTTTAGTGTATTTTACAATTTGTTTTTAATTTATAAAATTCTAATTGATTAAAAATATAAAAATTAAATTAATTATTCAAAAATACCACATAATCATCAATAATTTTTGTTAACCATTTGAATTGAATTGTTTTTTAATCCAATGGTTCAAACAAATTCAAGCTAGCAAAAATTCAAGGTACCCTACCCGGCAGCAAAAACGGATCCGGATATTACTGGGATATGTTTTGTTACCAACTTTTTATAACTCGAGAAAACGAATTGCATTTTTAAGGTCAAAAGAAAAAAGTGACATCTATAGTTAGTATTAATCATTTGAGCATTTCAACTTAGATATAATTAAACAAACTTATTTAGTAAAAATATAGGTATTTATGGTGTGATTCCAACACGAAAAATATCATGCAAACAAAAGAAATACACTGAAAAATTAACATTAACTCATTTTCTGCTTATGTGTTTGGAAGAATGGGAAAACAGCGAGAAAAATAAAATCAATTTAAAATGTCTTACTTGTTTTTATAATAAGTGCTTTAATTTTAAATATAATATTGTTTTTTAGAATGACATATATGTTTTTTTTAAATGACTTATAGCTGAAAAATATTAATTTTAAAACTTAAATAAAACAAATAATTAAACAAAGTGATTGAATCTTTTATATTTGATTTTATAGAATGAACTTTGATTATTGGGATATAACTCACACAAGATTAGATAAAAGTAGATAAACATAACAAATTAAAAAAATTGTTTTCATAACAGGATGTTATTATGCCTAATCGGTTTGATTTTTTTAGAGATTCGGCGCCTAAGTTTTGATTTTTTTTATTTTATCCTTAGTCTTCTCTTGTCTTCATCATTGTCGTCCTTCTCGTGGAATTCCTGTCTTTACATCAGACTTAACGTGTTTACCTGAAAAATCCAAACAAACACAAATTATCTGAAAAAAATGAGAGTTAATTTAAAAAACACATAATAAGAGCATCTACATCTGTTACCTTACGATTCTTCTTAAATTCAAGGTTAAAAGTTCACTTTTTTTTTTTAACTTTAACTAGTCGTTTATATTTATAGAAAACATCAGCTTCGCTACTGATTTAACTAGTCAAGGTTAAATTTCCAAATCAATTTCACCTGTTGTTTCTTTAATCCACTTGCAACAAATATAATTAAATATCATTGAAGTTTTTGAGAAAGCAACAAGGTTCCTTGTATATAAGGTATCACTTTCCATAATCTAAAATTTGAGGGGTTTTTTTTAGTGAAACAGATGCAACACCAATTTTATGGTTAAATACTCAAAATATAAGATAACTTAACTTTTAAAAATGCAGATACAATTGCTCTATAACATGATAAATCAACTCTAAGATGACTTGATTACTACTCAAAATTACATATTTTCGAGTCTATCACGTTTGAGACTCGTTAAGTATCATTTCACACGTAATAAATATATTACTTAACTAAATTACATAGAAGATAATCAACATTACAGATAAATATTCCGAGTTTATAACATAAACTTTTGTATTACTAAATAAGTTCCCCCCATGTTCAACACTAGATTTAGCTTCAATTCATTGGATTTACGGTTTTTGGTTTTTTACAAATTTAAAAATGTAAACCGAAGCTAAACCAAAATTCTATAATGGTTTTCCGTTTCGGTTTGTTTGGAGAACCGAACGAGGGCAGAGTCTCTTTTAGGGGTGGGCAAAAAATCCGTAAAACCGCCCCGTAACCCAATCCGTGCGGATTGGGGCGGATTGGGGCGGATTGGGGCGGGTTGGGTGTCAAAAAAAGTTAAATCCGTCCCGCCCCAATCCGTAAAAAAATTCGTGGGTTGGGTTAGGGTTGGGGTTTCCAAACCGCGGGTTAATTCACCCCAACCCGTTTCAATCCGCATATATATATATATAAATCAAAATATAAATATAAATCAGTCGAGACATTGTTATGTCTTCAAGACTGGATCAAGGGCGACCATATCGGCGACCATATCATAACATATATAAAAGATGAACCATCCATCGAATCATACACGTTTTACGAGCAATGTGAAGAAGGTAGAACGAATTTCATCTTTAAATTTGGTCTCTTAGTAACTATTTGTTTGTCATTAAATGTAGAAATATCATCTGTGGAGAGTTGTACAAAACGAGATGTAAAAGGTAATAAAATTGATGTAAACTCTTAATGGAATTTCAATATGTTGTCACATACCAATTCAACATTTCATTGTAAATTTTTGCAGTTCAAAGATGTCACTACCCTCAAGCCTTAAACAATTGGTCGACACTGCCTAAATAATCCCGATTGATGGTCATACTCAGTGGATTATTAATTTTGATTTCAATTGTTATGTAGTTTTCTGATTTTGATTATGTTGATGAAGAACAATTTGTTTTGTTTTGTTTTAGCTTTGTTACTTGTTCCGAACATTCTAAACGTATTTTGGTTGGCTTTTAGTTTATATTTCTATTTGAAAGAATTTTTTTTTTTTAAATATTTAGGTAAACTATGCGAAATAATGAAAAATTAATGACTAAAATGAAAATTCAAGAAACAACCCGCAGCCAAACCGCTCCGCTTGATAATGGGTTGGGTTGGGTTGAGTTGGGGTTTTAATTATAATGGGTTGGGTTGGGTTGGGTTGGGATTTGAATTTCACTAATCCGCCCCAATCCGTCCCGCCATTTATTTTACGGGGCGGGTTAGGATTGAGACCAATCCGCCCCGTGCCCACCCCTAGTCTCTTTTGAGGACTCAGATTACTCACGTAACATCTTATTTTTATTTATTTTTCCAATTCATTCCACTCAAATAAATAAATAAGATATGACGTGGACCTGATTTTTAATCAGATACTCAAATAAATAATCTGAGAACTCAGATGACTAATCTGAGTCTTCAAAAGAGACTCTGCCCTGAACGAGACTAGGCTTGATTTCGATTTGGTTTATGGGGAAAAAAAACTCGGATAATAGAGGCCCATTTTTAGATATTGGCCCACTTAAGCCGAACCTCAGATAGACCGGCTTTATATATCAATCTCTTCGTCTCTCTGTATCAGCAAAAGGAGAAAAGAAATATGGAAGAAAAGAAATCGCAACCCAACTTAAAACGCCCTCTCCCAGACGATATCGACGACTCGAGCAAACACATGTATCTATCTATCTATCTATATATCTTTATTACTATATATGAATCTATCTATTAATACTCTAATCTAAATAGCCTGCTTTAGTGTGTTGTTTATTACAAGTTTTTTTCCATTGCTTTTTAGATTTTTTGTTACGAAAAAACATTGGGTGTTCCGTATGCTAGCTTTTATGGTAGATTTTGGCTATAAACGCAAGATTAGCTTGTAAAGCAAAAAATCTATGTTTTTCTGTGGGTTTTTAAGCTTTTTCGACACTGATTTCGGAGTTCAGAACAAAATTTAACGTTACTTACAAAAATATACCCTTAGCCTTTAGGGAAAATTACACACTAAAACAATTTATCTTTTAGATGTGGACAATTTGATCATTTTGAATGAATTAGCAAGAAAGCTAAAATCCAGAACCAAAACGTAAATCTGAATAAATCTAGCTTTTAAAAATGTGTTATTAAACGCAGACACCGGATTTTAAGATCAAGCTTTTTTACAGTTGCTTTTTGACCAAAAAAGTTGATGCCAAATAGACCCTTAATTAGAAATATTTGTGCTCAAGCTTGCAAAATTTAGGGCTGCTTTCTTCAGAATTCTAGAGCTAGTTTAATTGATTTTTTACTTTAGGATGCTTTGTTCACATGAGTGAACGTTTTCTCTAACATATTTATGAAGGGTATTTTTATTCTTTTTGTAAACATTTGGATTTGTGTGTACTATACGCTGAAATCGTTTTTAACAGTATGGCTAATTTTTAAAATTGTTCGTTTAAACCTTTGAATTATTGTTCTCGTAGTTTGCAAATTTGTAGATATAACATCATTTGGCTCAATGAGTGAATGATTATGGTTGCGTAAACTTCATGTGTTAACCCACTTTCGATAAATTTTAATTGCTCACACAGTTCTGAAGCTCATTCTTTTGTTTACAAAGAGTTACGTTCTTAGTCAGATTTGGTGTTAGGTGAAATAATGAAATATTTATTTGAATATTAGGACTTAATACAAATACGTAGGAATTGATGCCTTTGTGCTCAGTAAGATTATTGTTAATGGAAATTTATATCACACACATCGCATCATTAAGAAGATTCTGGTTTCTCAGAAGTTATGATAGTAATTCATTTGTCTATATATATTATATATCTTCCTTACTATATATGTATTTATCTATTAATATCCTAATCTAAATAGGCTGTTTTAATTATATATTTTGCGCTCAAGCTTTTGCAGAATTTAGGTCTGCTTTCTTCAAATTCTAGAGCTACTTTAATTAATTTCTTTATTTAGGGCTGCTTTGTCCTCTATATTTATTCTAACATATTTATGAAGGTTATTTTTATTCCCTGTGAACATTTTGATTTGTGTGTACTATACGCTGAATTGTTGTAACAGTATGGATAACTTGTTTGAAATGATAGTTTAAGTCGTTGAAAGTTCTCGTAGTTTGCAAAATTTACAGACAACATGATTTGGCTCAATGAGTAAATAATTATGGTTAAGTTAAAAAGTAAACTTCATGCCTTTACACATTTAAAAAAAATGCCACAGAATTATAAAGCTCATTCATGTGTTTACGAAGAGTTATGGCAGTGCTGGTCCAAAGGTCCACAACACCTTAGTCCGGACTGAAAATTTTCCCCATCCCACCTTTATTGGAAAAAAGAAATCACCCTTTTTATATTTAAAAAATCACCAAGCCGGTTCACTGGCTTGGCTGACCCAAGAATCAGCTCTGATTCTTAGTTAGATTTGGTGTTAGGTGAATTAAGTTCAATGAGCGTTAATGAAAAATTTATCTGAAAATTTGGATTTTATACCAAAACTAGTGATTGATTACTTTGTGCTCAGTGAGACTATTGTTATAGTTGCCACATCTTTTTGAAGATTTTTATCACACACACCTTTGTTAAGATTAAAAACCCACTGAGAAGTTCCTTAGCTTCTCAGAAGTTATGAAAGTAAGTCATGTGTTTTTAAAAAACTTCTGATTTGTATGTACCTTAAGCTGACTAGCTGTGAAAGACTTGAGACGTTGCTAAGTTAATAAAGAAGTATCTCAAAATTGCAATTTACACACAAATGTCAGTTAAATGATTGATTTCTGCTCTCTGAGTGAATTTATTCTCACCTCGTCGCGACTTCTGAAGTTTAAAGTACCCACAAAACTAATTCGGTTTATTCAAGTACTTTTGAAGAACTTTTATTTACCTGTGCTTTTCAACCCTAGGATGACAAGTCCTAATAGTGGCTTAAAGTAAGTGTCGAATTTACATCTTGGTGCATGGATGAGCTACAACTTGTGCTCTTTAGTATGTGGTTATAGACTGTCACAGATTTTCGGACTGGTTTTGATCGAGTTAAAATGGTCAATATGTCAGGCAGAAGAGAGTAAGGTTTCCAAAGGGTAAAAAGGTAAAACCTGGGACTGAAAAGGTAGATGTATGGAAGCCGTCTGAAGAAGAAATTGCTGAGAAAAATGAGACTCGAAAAGCAGCTAAAGAGCGCTCGTTGCGACGAATTCAGATCGCACCCGATCTCCTCAGGGAAGAGAGTTTAGGGGTGCTTCCTGACATTTCAGCTGCCGAACAGCAATACGAGGTTTCTTCATTTTCCTTGTATATATGTTTCTTTTACTGTTTTTGTTGTCCTTTAATTGTTCTTTGCTGTATATATGTTGGCATACAAGTCCATAATTGACTATGAATTATTTTCAAACTTATATTAGTGGTGGGAAAAAAATACCTGAAGATTGTAACTTCTTATAATCTGAATATGTTTGAGCCTTTGTAGAAATTTTGAGGTGTATCACTAGATTTCATTTCCAAGCCAGTGTCTATATTCTATACCCAATTTCTTCACTGAGCCATGTATGTCTCCAGAATTTTAGCAAAATTTATAACTCCTAACCGTTGATCCAAATGCCAACTTATCCGAGTATTGTTCGTTTACGCCAGCACTAGCTCTGTGACATGTGGGTTATGGACCGGATGATTGGATTGAACCACAATCAGAAGGCCCACATTGTAGGCAATATTTGGCTATTCGTAACCTCCATTACCTCTTCAAATTGTGTGTCTGAATGTTCACGCAATATGTGTGATACCCACTCTTCTCTCTTTCTCTCTGTCGCACAGTCGCACTTGAACTAGAGGAACAATTGTATATCTCTTTCTCTGTATACTGTGAAAAGGTTTGGAAATTCTGTTCTCCTATATTTTATGCCGGAAATGATTCAGTATGTCATTTTATTATCTTTCGTGTGGTTCAATGGATTTGTCTTGTTTCCTGATGCTGAATCCTTACCTCATCTAGATCATACCAAGTGTAATTCTTCTCTTTAATTGCCGCTCTTCATAATTTTGTTGATTGAACTCATATTGCAGGCTATGAGCAGTACTGATTTTGTGGTTCATTTGGGTATACTAGTATGATGCTTTTATCTATTTTGGCAGTTTATGTGTTAGGCTATAATATTGATTAAAAATAATGGAAAGGATATAAAACTCATGAGATGCTTTCAACAGGAAAATGAGAAATTTGTTGACGACGGAATCACTATGGAGCCTTTTAATTTAGAGCAAGAGCGAGAAGAAGGCTATTTTGATGAACAGGGAAATTATGTTGAGTATGTTAATGAGAATGAAATCAAGGTACTGTATTTTGTTTCACAGATTTTTTGATCATATTTACCGGTTTTTTTAATTGAAGATTGAACATTGTTGCTCAAATTTTGTGTGATTAACAGGATGCATGGCTTGATAGTGTTCAAATTAATCATAAACTTGCTGATAAGGCTTATCTCCTAAAAAATGACGAGGATGATGAAAACAATGAACTTTCAAAGGAAGATATAGGAAAAATGAAGAGACGGATTGCTGACGTACTTGAGCCTGGAGAAACTGTAAGCTTTCAATTTCCTTTCTCCTCTTTTCTTTCAGGATTATATCCATTTTAGCGTGTATTGTAATATTCACATTCATATGGCCCCTTCGTTTATTTTAATGTAGCTTTTTAAGGAATGTGTTGTTTTTCACGCTAATTATTTTGTTATATGCATGTGAAGAATGGTTTAAGAGAGACTCGATTGTTTGTATTCGTTAGTGCTTTTCATATGATTACTAAATGTGACTATGTGAGAAGACATGTTTCCGTCGAGTACTTACAATGTTTATGTCGTACCTTTTATCTGTGATTCACGCCCCTGTCTCTATGCCTCTTAATTATTTGCTTCGATGAAAAATATTGATCATCTCTCTGCTGAATGTGGAGGTGCTGAAACTCATACAAATGTGTACAATGATTGAATTTAATATTCTTTTAACTAGCAGCCTTAGTTGTTAAAGGTATTATTTTTTTTTTCAAAGTATCTCGGCGTCATTTGATCTTAAGTATTAAGCAAGAATTGTGAAACAAAAGGATTTGTATTGAGTTTTGTATGTGTGCTCAGACTCCCATGGAAATTTATTGCTGTTCGTTAAAACCTCTTTAGTTTGGTTGACATATTGGTTACTTTGTTTTTAATATTTTGTTTTTACCATTGCGTGTTAGGTCATATCATTATTGCGGGCATAATGTTGGCCTCTTTACAGGTTCTTAGAGCTTTAAAAAGGCTGAAAGGAAATTCCAACAACAGAAAAGAAAAGATGTCTGGTTTAACAAAAGAAGTTTTTGACCAGCTAACTGAAGATGCTATGAAGCTGATGGAGAACGGAGACTACAGTTGAGTGGCTTATTTAGTTAGGGCCTTAATCGCTTTCAGCTTAAGCTTCTTCTTTTTTCTCTGTAAAATTTGGACACGCACTTGGTTTTCCAGATTAAAAGTTGAACTTTCTGGTTTTTACTCTTTTGCCTGAACTTTTAGAAGCTTTAAGGTGGATGAACCAGCTTTTCTTTATTCTTAAACAACCAGCTTATTTGCTAATATCTACAACCAAACAAGACATAGATTAGTTGTTAAAACTGCATGCTGGGACATGGATATTTCATCCGATGAGATGATGTCATAACATCTTTTATTGGTCGAGCAAGTTAGTACTCGAACCTTACTCCATTGAACTTTGAGATATTATTGGTTGATATATGACTGTTATTGTTTGGTGTGCAGATGTGTATGATGAAAAGCAAGAGGTGTTTAAGCGTGAGGCAGGTTGGTGGCTTTCTATTCGTTGGTTCTTAAAATTATTTTCTAATACAGTCAACATCTAGTGTCCAGTAGTCCATATGCTAGATGCACCTTCTGTAGGATTATGTTGCATAATAAGCAGTTCCGAAGAACTGTGGTAGCACCCGCAATTTCAAAGTTCGTATTATGCTTAGTCTTGCATACATGTAGTTGGAGAAATATGTGTTAAGCCACATCGGACGATTCTTCAGGGTTCATTGATTTTTAGTTACAACACATTTTATGTTTTACGTAGGATTCATCTAGCTCTGTTTGTTTCATAGTAAAATTATTTCAGTATGAAATTCTTTACCCCATAAAGTTTTGCAGGGAATATTTTTGTTTTCGGTTCATTTATAAACGTTTGGTTGCCACAGAAAAATTTGCATGTACATTTTTGTGAAAATTCTAACTTAAGCCAATTCTTCACATTTGCACAAACTTTCAATTTGAATAAATAAAGCAAATGTGATTGCTGATTGAAAACACAAAAATTAAGTCTAGTGAAATCAAAAAATTATTCATCAATTTCATAATATAAAAAGGTAAACAAAATTGTAGGAATAGTACCGATCTTAGATTACTGATTAGTTTTACAAAAAAGAACAAGGTCAATGAAGATCAACAGTACTCCTTTTTGACATTCATGGAGTAACGATTTCACATTCAGTGAAGATAAATATACAAGTGTTCACTACCAACACGAATGTTAAACGTGTAAAGAGAGAGTGGGGTGGGAGATGGTATACCCTTTTGTTTATTAGGGGAGAGAAATTGACAGAATGGAAATACGATATTGAAAAAGATCATGTATATTTTGTATTTGGCCTGTATATATGCACGCGCTACTTTGGTAGACGTTTACGCCTTTTTTTGTGGGGCAATTGTTTCCACCTGTTTCCCTTAATTTTTGGAAAACACTTTATTTCAGTTTAGGTTTCACTTTAAACTAATCAGCTGGAAAATTAATTTTACCCGTAAATGTTTACATTTCCTTTGTTTTACACTGAAACAAACGGAGCCTAGATGTTTTTCTTTTACCGTTGAAACCTTTTCTTTTGCTTGATTCATCTTTGAGATCCTTTAATATCTTTTTGATTGCCCCCTTGCTTCATTTACAGAGGGATATGAGAAGTTAGCACATGCAAGAGGGGAAAGCACCTCATTTAATCTAAGCCAAGAAAAAACAGACTCAGGTAGAGCCTATGATGTCATATCAAATAGAACTGGTTCAATTAGGGTACCCATTGGAATATGTTATTTCTCAAGTCCTAATTCCTCCTCTGCAGAGATTGTTTCTAAAGACGAGGACGAGGTTGATATGTTTGCTGCTGCTGATGAAGATGAAACTGCAAAGCCGACTGCGGAAGATGGTAGCAGTAGTAAGCTCTAAATAAAGAATTAGACTAGTTTTAACTTCTTTTATTAGTAGCTTCCATGTTACGTGGAGTATAATTTAAGAAAATGATTGTTGCTGCCTATATATATTCCCGATAAAATGACAAACGCCTAGGTGGATGCTTGTCATTGGTCCAACCAAGGGATTCATTTTGCAAATGTAATCAACTTCATGGACCAATGTGCAAAAAAATGATTTCCATTTCATATTTGTTTAAAATGGGGGTAAGCTTTCGGTGCCAATACAATGCTCATTGCTTTGTTGTATCTTTCTGCAGGCGGAGATCAAAATAATGACTATGTATATGACGAGTCTTCTGGGTATCTCTCTCTCTCTCTCACTCTCTCTCTTTCATAGTTAAATGCGTATCTTTACATATAAAATTAAGACATATGTGTGGTGTGACACCAAACCAAACCGCTCATTTTTTACGTGGTTTGGGTTGGGTTGGCCTCAAACCGCAACAAACCGAACCGTGCCCACCCCTAGCGGTGTCCATTGGAATTTGTTTTTTTTAAGTCTGTCGATTGATAGAACTACAGATTTACATGTCTTTGGGTGTCATTACAATGCACTAATACATCTCCATCTCTTCTTTTGTCAGGTACTATTACAGTAGCAGTTCGGGATACTACTATGACCCAGCTACGACATTGTATTGTAGTGCAGCATCAGGACAATGGTAAGTCTACTTGCATCTTTCTCCTATGTTTACTGGGCTGGGATGTGGAGTGATCTCTCTGTATAAAGTAAAAACAAATTTATTATCCTGGATCTGCTATATTCTTGAGAAGATGAGAAAATGCAAAAACTTCAGCTAATTTGATAATCCTATGATTACCAACTTTTTACAGGTATTGTTACAATGAGGCAGCAGGTACATATGATGAGGTTCAGTCTGTTCAGGAGCCTGCGTCTAATTTAAGTTGATAGAGATTGCGCTGTGTAGAATATACCAAGTAAATCTAAATTAGATGAGGTGTCGTTAAGTAGGCATGGATGAAGATTTACGTGTTGTTACTTTTACGTTTTGGCTAGGCTACAGCCATGCCTTCGAAGAAAATGTCTATGTTTTGTTTGTTATCGTTCAAGCACTTGCAGGGTTGCAGTAACTCTCTGTGTCTATGCTATCTTCAGTTTTTATAATTTTTAGCAGGGAATACATCTCTTTCTTGTATTTTAAAAGACTTTGCTCCTTGGTTTTTGTTTTATTTTCCTATATCCTTGGCAATAACGAGTTTCCTTGACGTTTTCGCTTGATCTACATTATTATTCTTTTTCCAGTTCGGATCTTTTTTCTTTTAAATGAAACATAATACCTATGAGAGAATTAGAGAGACGGATGCATATGAGAGAATGAATTTGGTCCCTTCTTCTTTTCTTCCTCTAATCAGTGATTTCGGTGGTCCTGTTAAAAGAATGGAGATAGAAGAAAAATATCACGAATGTAATGATATGTTTATGATAGAAAATACGCGAGACTGTTATGTAAATATTTCCGGTAATTTGTAGGCAGAAGAGCACAAGTTCAAATTTGTGATTCTTGTATAGTGAAAACACAGGTTTTATGTGAAATAATGTAAAATTATTTTGGTACTGTCAAATCAGAGACCAAAGTTTATTAGGAAAAAGTCAAACAATTGAATTTTGTGTCAAAATAGATTTAGAGAAAATTTGAATTGTATTGTTGTTTTAGAAAGCGTTGTTATCTCTTTTGTTAACTAAAAATATTAGCTAACAATGTAATTTTGTCTCCTCATTAGCCGTGTTAAAATGTGTGTTAACTTTATAAATGTTAAAAACGTTAAATATAACAATCTTTTTAATTGTTATTACTTTATAGCATGACAAAAAAGTTTAACACACTCACAATTAACTGCTATTTATCACGCATATATTTTCTATCTACTGCTGTTTATTTTCTCCCACCACCTATCCATAGTCTAACCCACACCCACAAAAAACAGATAATTACTATATTTTGAATAATTATTTTTTAATTAAAATAGATAACATTGTTAAAGTTAAAACTAATGTGAGTGTTTAAATTAATATGTCTATGTACCATTTAATAGATTTTTAAATAATGATGTGTCACTAGTTAACAATAAAAAGTTAACAAAACTATTATGGATGCTCTTAGAGACAGATTTTTTTTAAAAGAAATAGTTGCAAAAAATTAGATTTATCGACAAAAAGACAAATTTTGACTGTGTATAAATAATTTGTCTCAAAATTAAAATAGGGTCATAACCAATTATGAAATCTCTCAAAAACAAAGAAATTCATTCATTACGATAAAATAGGCAACTTTTCTTTTGTAATAATTTTGACGACTGTATTAGAAATGTTCTTTTTGTCTGAAAATATTATTAGAAATGTTTATAACAGTTAAACCATAGTTGAAAGGATGAGTAATGGAAGCGACAAACAGAAACCGGTAACATGATTTTATTTTAAAATTTACACGTGAAATAATAGTAATTACGAAACAAGCAGGGAGTAGGAAACGAAAAACGTAAGTTTTGAAAGATTTCCCGGTAACTAAGAGCCAAACACACTACCTTAAACTAAGAAGATCCATAATGATATTATACGCTTTTGTATTAATTTTGATGAATGTATAAGAAGGTTTAAAACAGTCAAACACGTGACCTTAAAGTAAGAAGATCAGTTTTACAAAATAAAAAAACTAAAAAGATCCTAAATGATATTGAATAATCTTAAAATGGTATCAGTATATTATACTCTATAATATATACAGTATATATGAAAAATGTATATGTTCAGCAGCCACACGCGTCACTGTGATTTATCCACACATACATAAGAGAAAGTGTAATCACTCACATATGTGTCCGCTTTGTAATACCGAAGAAGAGAAAATCGAGCATTTGTTTCTTAAGTGCAATTGGGCAAGGGCTCTATGGTTCGGTAGCCCTTTGGGTTTGCGTATCGATCCTCACATGGTTACCTCGATATCATGGTGGTTTGAATCTCTTTGGAAGATGCTAATCTAAAACACGGGAAAGTTGAGTTAATTTTGAACATATGCTGGAAAATTTGGAAAGGGATGAATGAGAATGTCTTCAACCAAACAAAAGTTAACTCGGTGAACATTTTAAAAATAGTAGTGTGGGCCTATAATGACAATCTAAAAGAGTATTGTTACCATGGTCTAGATTCATCCAAGCTTACAGATGCATCAATGCCTAGTAAATGGACGAAACCGCCTTTAGGATTTGTTGAACGATGTCCTTCTAATCGATTATTTTAATGATAACAAAATTTGTAAAACATGATAAAAACTCGTTTTGTGTACTAATCATTTATCTAGTGTGTTAAAGGTTTGAAATGATAGATTACATAAATACGAAGCCATTGGTTCAAGCGGAACCTCAATCGGACTCAAAACGAACAAGTTACAAGCTTTCGAAGAATAACGAGAAAACCGAGAAACTGCCAGAATAAAACGACCGATCGTTTTGGAAAAATGACCGATCGTTTTTGATCCAAATTCTTCCAGTGAGGTCGTCTGAAAAACGACCGATCGTTTTTGGTCCAATTTCTTCCAGTGAGTTCATAAGAAAAACAACTGATCGTTTTACAGAAAACGACCGATCGTTTTCTGGAGAATTTCTAAAAGTGCTTTTTCAGTTATTCTGGAAAACTGGGTAACTGCTGAAAACCAGTGGATAAAAGGATAACACATCATACAACGGTAACAAGCCCAAAATCTTTCAAATAGCCCCCAAATTCATTGTTGGAGATTCACCCCAATTCACACACAAATTCAAGCTATCAAATTCAAGATCATACAAGCTTATACTACAAATTATCTCATTTTTATTCATAAATATTCTTGAGTGTAATATTATTGTAATATTATTGTAATCTTATAAACACCAAGATATTATTTGTTAGTGAGTGATTCATTTCAAATTCAAACTTGTAAGAGTGATTTATAAACTCATTTGTGAGCGAGTGATCGGGTAGATGCTTTATAAGCAAGTGTAGCTTAAAAACTCTAGTTCTTTTCATTCGGGATACTCATAGAGTGAGGGGGAGCTTAATCGGCCGATTAGCTCGTTAGGGTGTAATCTTGGGAAGAAGATTCTAGTGAAACACTCGGTAGTGTGAATACCAAGGAGAGGAGTAGGCGCGTTTTGCCGAACCTCTATAACTCTTGTGTTATTTCTTTTCCCTTAACTTTTACTTTCCGTACTTATTTATTGCTTATATTGATTGCTTGCGTAGCTTAAACTAGCAATAAATAGTTAACGAAATTGTTTAGTTATAAAATTCACTAATTAGCTTAGTTAATAACTCATAGTTTTTATTCCGCGAAAATCGTACGTAAACCTTATTCACCCCCCTCTAAGGTTTAGACACTTACGGACCAACAATTGGTATCAGAGCCTAGCTCTTCTATTTACAAAATCTAACGATTTTCAGTTTAAAGATCCGACATGTCTTCGTACGCCGACTCAAAATCCATAACTAGGCCCCCGTTCTAAAATGCTATAAAACGCCTAGGAGAAATGGTTTAGATAAACTCGTAGAAGAACTCGATACGGATGAACGCCATGCTTTTTCTCTAAATTGTAGAGCTATGACCTCTATAACTTGTGCGCTCTCGCCTAGTGAGTATGATAAGATTTCCGGTTGTGATACCGCTAAACAAATGTGGGATAAGCTAGCTATTATGCATGAAGGAACTAGTCAAGTTAAGGACTCTAAAATTAGCATGCTTATTCATGATTATGAACTTTTTTAAAGTTGATGATGACGAGTCTATTGCTTCTATGTACACTCGTTTTACTAAGATTACTAATGATCTTAAAAGACTTGAAAAAGTGTATTCTAGCAAGGAGATGGTGACGAAGATCCTAAGAAGTCTTCCGAGAAAATGGGAATCAAAAGTGACGGCTATACAAGAAGCCAAGGACATGAACACTCTCTCTCTCGACAACCTCATAGGATCCTTAAGCACACATGAACTCGACATGACAACTTGAAAAAGAAGAAAGGCATCGCCTTCAAATGCACAACAAACAATGATAGCGACAACGATTCCTCTAGTGAGGATGATGAAATGGCACTCTTCGCCAAACGCTACAACAAGTTCCTAATTTGGAAAAAGAAGGGTGGACAACGATTTCGGAAAAAGGAGTATAAGGGAGAGCCTTCCGACAAATCGAACAAGAAGGACGAAATCATTTACTATAAATGTCACAAACCCGACCATATGCAAAACGAATGTCCCTTGAAGAAAAAAGACAAGTTCGAAAAGAAAAAGGAATACAAGAAGGCATTCATGGCCGCATGGGGGAGCGATGATGATAGCTCCGATAGCGACAATGAAGAAGTCGCAAACCTATGTCTCATGGCTAGAGACGACGATACCGAGGATGTAAGCTTTCACTCCTCTAACTCTTCTCTTTCTAGCGATGATTGCTTTGACATAAATGATGTGTTAGCTTATTTAGAAAAAGGTAGAGGTAAAAAAAAATCTTTTAGAAAAATGCTAATTACTTTACAAGACGAACTTGAAAACTTAGCTATAAAAAATGACTCACTCACCTCTAAAAATGCCAAACTTACCATGAAAAATGATAAGTTAGTTAATGAACTTAGTTCATGTAAACTTAAGGCGGATAGCACCGAACTTACTCTCGCGAAGTTCACTAAGGGAAGTAAAATGCTAAGTACTATATTAGCTTCTCAACAAGGCGCGTATGATAAAACCGGTGTAGGGTACAAACCACTCTTAACAGCAAAGCATAAAAATCTATTCACCAAACAAATAACGAAAAATGAAAATAGACAACCAAGTTACTCTCGTAAGAACAACTTGTATAAAAATAACTTAGTTTATAATCGTTTTGTTAAACCAAGCATGCATGTTAAATGTATTACTTGCAACCGTAGTGATCACTTTGAAGATTATGTCTATTGCCCTTATAGATATAAATTAAATAGAAATGACTTGGTTTGGATTCCAAAGGGTCGAGACACTAACCCCCAAGGACCCAAAAGTGGATTAGGGTACCAATGATCGTTTTGTCTTGTAGGTATGCTTGAGGTCAAAAATTAACGAGGACAAGTGGTTCTTGGATAGTGGATGCTCAAGACATATGACGGGAGACAAAACGAAATTTACTACTCTTGTACCTAAAGACGGAGGCTTTGTGACCTTCGGGGATAATAGCAAGGGTAAAATCATCGGTATTGGTAGCATTTCTAAACTATCTAATGTTATTATTGATAATGTATTGCTTGTTGATGGTCTTAAACATAACTTGCTTAGTATAAATCAACTTTGCGATTTGGGTCATAGAGCACGAGTAATATACACTCTCTAGTCGTCTCATAGAGCACGAGTAGATCAGAGCGATTCGTTTGGATTCTTACCAAGACATCCAAGATATTGGATTATTCCTACTGGTAAAGACAAACCAAGTTAGAAATATCCCTTATGCGGGTTTGATAAGTAACCGGCATCGGTATAACCGAAAAATGGTTGCGTTAATTCGAGTATCAAATGGGGTAGGTATACTCGATGACGCAATGGGATAAGACAAGCCCACATCCACAGTTACCTTAAGGTAATGGGAAAATATCTTTTATGCCATTTCGATGGCAGCGTGTTAGCGCAATACTGTGTCGAGCTATACAATTCACAGTAGACGAGATGTTCATCCTAGCACATTAAACCAAGTACAATGATGCGCTTATCGCACTTAGATATGAACATCATGGTTTAATATCTCTTCATCGTCTCATCATGGACGAACCGGGTCTATATCAATGTCTAGTGATCGAACGATCATGGGAGAATCTAACGACTTTGCGTCATAGCACCTTCTGAGTGTAGTCTGAATCATGGACATAGATTCAATCTTTTCGGGACTCGATCAACAGATCGAGTCACTTCCGTGTCTTCCAAAGATCATTCATCTCGAAAGAAATCTAAAAGTGGATCGCGTAACAAAAGATGCAAGGACATAAAATGTGTCTTTACGTATCCCAAGCCGATCAAGTAATCACTTAAGCGGGATACCACATCCGCTCGGATTTTATAATCCATATAGTGAATGTCTCAGTTAATTGAGAACATGTTCCTTGGTCAGGAACTACTTGATTCAAGCACATAAAGTCACACGGATACCTTCATCTACATCTCTTGTCTAAATACCCACAGAGATAAAACATGACCACATTCATAGTTGCACTTAGTTTTTTGGAAACTACTAAACTAGTAAAGTAGGGGACCATTATAACGTCCATTACGAGGAAGTAAACAATCTCGTAATCAATTCCAAGTTGTGAGAGAGGCCTTGCACTAGTAGACGAGCACTTATACAGTCTCATTATTCTCATAATGCTTCCTTACGAATACCCAAATAAACAAAACGGTTTAACTTTGGGCGGTGTTGGAGCTACTGGTTGGAACACTCATTTCGCTAAGAAACTCTACATGGATTCAAGTTTCCATTAGGCCAGTCTATTCTACGTTGACTTCAGGCAACAGTACATGGTTCTCTATCATAATTTGCTCATATTATCAGTCGTCACCGAATATATGAACAAGTAATCAATGTCAGTCTCGCTTTGCTTCAATATCGTCTAAGATATCATGATCGACAAATATTTCGAGACTTTAAGGATGATGAGGAATTACACATCTCCTTGATCCTTTATAATCTCGTATGACAAACGAGTTTTAGTTCACCTCTTCAGAGGCTGAACGAATTAATAACCGATCAACTTCCTCATATCTTAGGAAGGACGACAGACTGGACAACCGATGGCAGTGTCATTTGCTTGGCGGGTTCGGCCAAAGCAACGTGTTACGACAGGAACGCAACGTCTAACAGGGACGTCTATCCTTGCAAGCATTTTGCAGCAGGTATAAATGATCTCGTGACATCTCATAAAGTCATTAAATGCATCTGGCATCTAGGTAGACTTGGGGGGAGTCTAGGCACTTACTTATCAGTAAGTGTAGTTTTGGGGTCAAGCTAAGACTGAGTGGGTTATGTCACGTTACTTCACGTTATTCCTTATCAACGATAACGTGCAAATCTCCCCCCAACGACGGGGAGAAAAATCTTAGCGATGTCACTTTCGCATATCATGGGTAAAGAGATCGTTTGCGAATGTTACTCTATCATAGGCATGAGATTCATAATCGACTTATGTACTCTTCAGAGGTCCATATTTTGAATGCCATAGCGGCTCAATAAAAATATTAATTAAGCACTCAAAACACGCGTTAATATGAGACTTCTGTCTCATAACCAGTAACCAGCTGGTACGCATATGGTGTTTGAGTGTCTATAGATATCATAACGGACCAATGCAACAAAATAAAATAATCTCACATGCAAATATAAATCTTGGTGCGCAAGACCAAGATGTGCGTGTAATCATTTGCAGTCGTATCATCAAACTTTCCGTGAGTCCATTTGGGTTTGAACATAATCGACAGAATGTTCAATTTCAATTCCCAAACTCAAGTAATTCAAATCAAAATTTCGATTCTTACTCTTCAGCATTATCAAGTCGACTAGACTTTTCAGGATAATCCGGATCAGAAGCTATCAATTTAATGATAGGGCTAAGAGTTTGGGAAGTGCTGCATTTCTGTGGACAACAATAAAATGTGATATTATTGTCGATGCATCAACCATAACCATTTATATTTATGGTCCGTGTTATGGTTGGATAAATACACACTAACTCCTTCAATTCTTTATAAGAATTCTACGAGTCCATTTTTATAATCTTTACACATATTAGTCTTTCAAGTAGATTATTAATGGCATGGATTTTGCATTAATCACAAAATTATCTCCTCAAATATGATCCAAATGTGATGCGATTTTAAATCAAGCATCGTCGTTTGATCTGGGAATATCTCATCCGGTCAATGCCACAATATCAAAATGCTCTTATCAATCGACGACATGCGAATGATAGTACAGACAATCATGTCTTAGCATCTAAATCCTTTATCAATCGATGACAGGCGAAATGATAAGTTAACTTTAAATGCTTTAAAAATTGTGGTAGCAACCACTAGAAAGACATTTCAACTCCCCATGAGTACGATTTTGGTCGTATTGTGTGGAGGTTGTGTAAAAAAATCTCAATTCTTTCATGAGCTATTTCCTGATAAAATTGGATTTCTTGAATTATCTTACTACTCAGTAAGGTATGACATGACCTACAGGAGTATAAGACCTCATATTTGACAAATCAATTTGGTTTTACCAAAGATTTTGATTTTTGGAACGACATGTCCAGAATCGTTGTCACCGAGGACTCTTTTAGGCAAGTAGTTGATGAAATTATATTGTACACCGTTATCCACTATTTCCAGACAACCAGCTACCTCACATGTATTGCCATAAAAATTCATAATTTAAAGTTTGGTCACATTTGTCAAAATAATTTGCTCAAAACACTTTAAATTATTTCGAGAAATTTCGTAAATAGACAAACAATAATCCAAAAGTATGGTCTAAATGGAAAAATCATAATTCAAATGGAAAAACATAATCCAGATGAGCGAAAAATCGGCTAAAATAATAATAAAGAAATGTACCAAACTCATTTGAGTCACAAAAACATGAGTCTCAATAGTTTCTTTTCAGTTAGCTTTAACCACATTAGCTTCGACTTTTTTTATCCTCATGATAGTTTTGAACTATTTAAGCAGTAGTCGAGAATGACATTGGTCATTTATAGCAGAGAATTGGCTCCTTGAGCATTGTCTCTTGCTTTGGGACAACGGGCCCTATTGTTCCTTTCAAGAACTGTCTTGGAACCACAGGTCTTCGGTTTTGACGATTGTCTAAACCTCGCTTGGCTAAGTGAGTGTCGGGCTCACGACAGTTCAAGACAAATAACTCTTGTCCCGGTTCTCGATTCGTGGACAAATATCCACGAAAAGCATTAGTATCTGGTAAAAAATTCACCAGTGACCCAATAGGATTAAAACTGCTTATCGGGGCAATTTTCTCATCCACAAACTGATGTGCGATGAAGGAACATGGTGAATATAAATTCATGATACTGCTTATGGAATACATTTTCCAAGCTAGTATTTTGGTGAAGAATCGTTCCAATATGTCAATTTTAGATATTTGTTCACCATAGACGTCATTACGTCTCAAATGTGGTGGCGGAATAAAATCAACGCCTTAGCCTTCATCTCGAGAGTAATAACAAACTCGTGTTTTACTCATCTAAGATGGCATCCAAAAAATTTGGGCATCACATTTTCATACATCAGCGTGACTAACATGTAGTGACGAAATAACATCAATGTATAAACAGTTAATTTCGCAAGTATACTTTGCGATTTTCCTCATCATAGATGACATCCAGCATGTGTTGAGAGTTATGAATTAGTTATCATATAAAACGACCGCTTTATATGTTTATAGTTTGTACATGCACAAAATTTCATTCGAAACGACAGGTTCGAAAATAGTTTTGCTTTTAAGGTGAACTGGTTCCCATTGATCGAACGACAGCTCGATACTGAGACACCAATTCGGCGAAAACATACATCACTATATAAAGACAATCGGGGAAATTATTATTTAGTTAACCCCTTTTGGTAGCTCTAATTGAACACGACCAGGAAAGACGGTGAAGGTGGAGGGCACGAATGCCACTTAAAACCCGACCTCATTAGGATATCGACTTCCAGCTATATCTTTCTTAGACATCGTATCCAAATAGGTGAGTCTAGTTGGGGAAGGTTTATAATTTTTCCAACTTAAATGTGAAAATATATGATTTCGCAAATTAATATAGTATAAACATGGTAGTGATTATATATATACATGTTTCTATTTATGAGATTTACTAATTATCAGCAATCAACACATAATATATCACAATTTATACTAGTAAGATCTAATTATTATTATTAAACTGGCATGTGTGAAGATTTTATTCATGGTAATTATAACATGCAATAGGATGGATTAAATTTATATGGAAACACATTAATTTGTTCAGTTAACATATAATTTTTATTCAATTGTCTTTTAATTAATATATATATGCACGTGCGTGAATCTTTATAGACCGAATATTGACTTTTATAACACACATATATATATTTTTTATACATGTAACATACTCCAGGGACCGCATGTGTAATTTCAGTAAATTACTAATTATAGTTCCGATTTATTACATAGTCAGTCCTTTATTTCAGGAACGTTTCAGTTTAGTCTTTACTATTTTCGAACTAACAGATTTGGTTCTACATGTTTAACGTATTACAAAATTGTATTACATGTTTCAGTTGCATGACTTTTATTAACATAGCATGACCTTTTGTACGGTTAATATGTGTAGTATGGTTTCATCAATTCACGATATACTTATTAATCAAATATAGTCTCAAACACATACAGTACATGTCAGCTAGCAAATATAGAAGTATTACGGTTTATTCATGTAGTTTGTTTACACAGTAATATAATTATGTGATCATGCAGTACACCTATATCAATTTATATGTATATTTTAACAATGTTATTTTACTCCGTACACATACAGTTGCTATTTAATTCCAAGAAGGGTAAATATTGTACCGTACGCCTCATATTTTGGAGAAGACCGGCAGAACAAAAAAACTTTAAAGTTTGGCCGTATGTTTATAACCCAATCTTCTATCTTTTACTCCAATCTCTGTGAGCAAAAGTGCTGATCACGTGTTGCGAGTCTTATTAGTTAAATATAAATATATTGGAGATATAGAGAAAGACAACAAGACGGATCTTTATTCATTAATAAGTGTACGATACAATGGTCTCTCAGTCTCTTTAGACGTTCGTTAATAACTTCCATTATCACGTTCAAAAAAAACTTTCATTCTCCCTACTATCAGATTAGAAATAGTTAAATCAGAAAAACATTTAGATTTTTTTTTTGATAATCAGAAACCCTCACTTGGAGGTAATCCTGCTTCGCATGCGACAATGTTCGAACACTGGTGGTGAGCGTGGTATACTCGGATACCAATCACTTGGACCAACCATTTTGACCAACCACTTTAGATTGCTTCGATTTTTTACAAAATCAATTGCACCTTTCGCGTGACTTGGTTTACTAGTATATATATATTACCACTAGCGGACCTGCCCAGCCGATGAGTGTGAATTCAAGAAAAAATATGTAACCCGTTATGGTAGAATTTTCGATGAAGGAAGGGAATTATGGTTGAGATGATGGAGCTTGCAATTATAATTTGTCAGAAGATGTACTTAAAAATGAAGTTAATTATTTTAATTTCTACGTAAGAAGTGTTTATTATTATTTTATAATTTTATAAATTAATATCAATTTTTTTTAAAATAATTGTTTGAAGACATCTCGCATGAAAAGTAGGGGTGGACTTTTTGTACCGATTTGTACCAACCGACCGATTTTCGAACCGAGCCAAACAAGTTGGTACCGAAAGTTCGGTATACCGACTTTTCGGTACGGTACAACCGAACCAAACTTTAAAAGTTGGTTTGGTTTCGGTATCCATTTCGTATGTTTGGTATAATACCGAACCGAAACAAACATTAAAATTATAAAATATATAGAAATTTACACATAGTCATAACTTACAAATAAATTGTCTTCTAGTTTAGTTTAATTTTCCATACGATTTATTTTCATATTTACGAAGTCAAATATAATAATTTTGTGTTTCTCCATTTTCTTATCTCATGTTTTAAAATAATTCTTATTTTATTAGTATTTACTATTTTAATCAACTTCATAATAAATGTAGCAAATATAAGAATAGTGTACACATTTTATTTTTAATCAATTTTTTTGCTATTTTATTGTTATTAGAAATTTTCTTTTAATAATACTAATGTTTCGGTATAAAACGGAAAACCAAATCGTACAAACCGAAAAAGGCGGTAAACCGAACTTTCGGTATACCTCGGTTATAGTATAATTTTTTTCAAATCAACAAATTCGATTCGGTATTGGTATTAGTATATGGTATAAAAAATAAGTCAGTCTAAGGAAAAGTATAAAACTCTAAGAAAAACACGACAATGATGTCGTAATAAACCAAAACACAACTTAAACATACATACATACATAAATATAATTACAAATATAGATAGAAATATACAACTAATAAAAAAGGAGAATGACGAAGTCGGGGGGATCTGAGAGAGAGTACAACGGATCCATGGACTCGGTGGAATCAAGGTGGGTTTTCCAAGACGAAAATGACCGTTCCGACTTCGATAACGACAACGACGAAGATGACGATGATAATTTACCCCTTCATTCCGACGAAGAAGACGACGAAGATAACGTTGAGCAGAGGCTCGTTCGGACTGGGCCGAGGATCGATTCGTTCGATGTCGAGGCTTTGGATGTTCCTGGTGCTCACACTAACGATTTCCAGGTCTACTTTTATTTATATATTTCATTTACTGTTTTGAAATTTGTTACTTTTATTGGGAAATGTCTATTGCACGTGTGGCGCTATTTTTGCTCTATCGATTAGGTTCCCAGTCATCAAATGTCTAATTCCCACTAGTTTTGTTCTATCGATTAGGTTCTTGGTCATCAGCTTTATTTATTTATTTATTTCCTGTTTATTTTATTAGGAAATGTCTAGTCCCTGCTAGTTTTGTTCTATTGATTAGGTTCTCGATTATTATGTTTTTAAGATAGGTATATATATATATTAGTTTTGATGTAGAGGCTTTAGAGGGTGCTCACACTAAAGATTTCCAGGTCTCTTTTATTTATTTCATTTTCTGTTTGAAATGTGTTAGTTTTATTATGAAATGTTTAATGCCCGCTAGTTTTGTTCCGTTTCTAAGTTAGTATGTATTTGTATGCAATTTGGAGATCAGTTTGTATTTAATTATGTGTTTGTAGCTTTCGAGGAAGAAAGTGAATTAATTTCTAGGTAATAAATTATTTATCCAGTGTTTTAGGGAACAAAAATTGATATGTTAAGCTGATGGTGTAACTAAAGAGATTGTTGGATTACATCTTTAAAGCATAAGCTGGATGTTCCGTCTTTTATTTATTTAATTTCCTGTTTTGAATTTTGTTATTTTATTAGGAAATGTTAAATTCCCGCTAGTTTTGTTCTAACGATTAGGTTCTCGGTCATCAATTTTACGTATTCAGTATTCTGTTTCTAAGTTAGGTTTATGTATGTATTTAATGCCGCTAGTTTATGTAAGTTAGGTTTATTAATGTATTGGAATTTGTTGTTGTATCCGGAAATGTTTAATTCCCGCTAGGAGCTAGTTTTGTTCTATTGATTAGGTTCTCAGTCATCAACTTTATGTATTCTGTTTATGAGTTAGGTATATGTATGTATTTAATTTTGAGATTGGTTTGTATTTAATAATGTGGGTGGAGCTTTTGAGGGAAGAAAGTGGGTTATATTGAGGTAATTAATTATTTATCCAGTGTTTTAGATGTCCCCGGTGCTCACACTAATGATTCCAGGTCTTTTAATTTATTTCATTTCCTGTTTTAAATTTCTTAGTTTATTAGGAAATGTTTAATCCCCGCTAGGTTTGTTTTATCGATTAGGTTCTCGGTCATCAACTTTACATATTCAGTATTCTGTTTCTAAGTTAGGTTTATGTATGCATTTAATGCCCGCTAACTTATGTAAGTTAGGGTTATGTCTATGTATTGAAATTTGTTATTTTATCAGGAAATGTTTAATGCCCGCTAGTTTTGTTCTATCAATTAGGTCTCAGTAATTAACTTTACGTATTCTGTTTCTAAGTTAGGTTAATGTATGCATTTAATTTTGAGATTGGTTTGTATTTAATAATGTGGGTGTAGATTTTGAGGAAGAAAGTGGGTTATTTTCAACGTAATTAATTATTTATCAAATGTTTTAGGGAACAAAAATTGATACGTTAAGCTGATAGTGTAACTAAAGGGGTTGCTGGATTACAGCTTTAAAGCAAATAAGCTGGATGTTCCGTCTTTTATTTATTTCATTTCCTGTTTTGAAATTTGTTATTATAATATTAGGAAATGTCTAATGCCCGCTAGTTTTGTTCTATCGATTAGGTTCTCAGTCTTTTAATTTACGTATTCTGTTTCTAAGTTAGGTATATGTATGTATTTAGTTTGTTGTCAATGCTTTAGATTAGATGTCTTCGGTGCTCACACTAACAATTTCCAGGTATCTCATTTATTTATTTATTTCCCCTTTTCAAATGTGTCATATTTTATTAGGATATTTCTAAGGCCCGCTAGGCGCTAGTTTTGTTCTATTAATTAGGTCTCGGTCATTAACTTAAGGTCATTAACAAAAAAAAAGAGAAGCTTATAGATTTTAACTTTTAAGGTCAAGGTAACCGAGGAATCTGAGTTGTTGAGCTGATTAAGTTAATGCAACACGGGATTGTTGGATTATAGCTTTGAAATTTGTTACTTTTATTGTAAATGTGTAATGCCCGCTAGGCGTTAGTTTTGTTCTATGCTTAGGTTCTCGGCCGCCAACTTTACGTATACTATTTCTAAGTTAGGTATATATATATTTATATATATGTATTTAGTTTTGATGGCGAGACTTTAGATGCCCCTGGTGCTAGGTGTCACAGGGTTAATTTTTCGTTTTTAGAATCAAACAAGTGATGGCACGAACCAGGGTTAAATCCCATGTTAACCGTTTGTTCATTCAGCCTAACAATGACTCACTCGTTCACTCGTTGTTGCCTCTCGTTCACTCGTGTTTGCCTCGCAATTCACTCGTGTTCCACTCAAGAGATTACACTCAATACGCAGCGATGATAATCACAATTAAGACAAGTATATGGACAGAATAAACGTATGTAAACGTAAACGAGCACACACGTACGGCCGCAGCCAACCTTCGTTTTATTATCGTAAATAATACAAATGATCCGTTATACACATTTACATAATCTGAACCTTGAAAATGAGACTATGTAATGAAACAATTTGTCCTAGCATTTATAATTTCGTGCATAGGCAGTTACATGCCAGAATAATAGGGAAAATAACCGCCCTGGCGGTTACAAGTAACTCTAGAGGGGCTGTCCACTATTTGCAACTGTTCCCACCTTTTCTTTAACACTCCAGCACCTGGATAATGTGTTATACAGCAGCTATGAACATCCAAACAAGCAGCCCGCATGATCCTCCCGATCATACTCGTCGTCTAAACCGACCAGCATTAGAACCATATCTAACCCGCTGAAACGACTCAAATCCAGCTACACATCTAAACCAACCTGCTACGTTATTTTACTCCCAAATCTTTCCACAAGCTTGAACCATATCAAACTTACTCATTGACACTCCTACACGTCAATCTCATGCCAACGGATCATACCAACGGACCAACATCGGAACCATATCCAATGTTTCATGACCAGCCACGTTTCCTCAAACCAACTTAGCCTTCAAGTCCAATCCGCTTACGAGTCTGAACCATATCAAACTCAGCCCTTGGCGATCCAACACGCCAATCACTTGCCAACGACGTTCACAAACCAACCATATGAAGAGCAAACTCGCCGACCAAGTCACCCGGACACCAAGGTCCTAACACTAGGTCTCTAAATCATTTCATTTTCTTTTTCAAATTTGATTATTTTTATAGTAAATATCTTATCCCCTCTAGTTTTAAGTTAGGTATAGCATATATGTATATATTTAATTTCGAGATCAGTTTGTATCTAATCATGTGGCTGTAGACTGTAGTTTTTGAGGAAAGAAAGTGCTTTGCATGTCCCCGGTGCTCACTCTAACGATTTCCGGGTCTTTTATTTATTTCATTTTCTGTTTTGAAATCGTTAGTTTCATACTCTTATCGGTCGCGTTTTATAAGGATGTTTGGGGAATCCAACTTTTTATGAATAACTGATGATTGCGTATTTAGTCGAATTATTAGTTTGTGTGTGCACAGATTTCGATGTAGGTTAACAGAGTAAATGTATGCATAAGGCATCTAGTTGGAGAAAGTTTCATTAAATTTGGTACATCCCAAAATGGAATAAATATCAATTAATTTGAAATCTGGGATAGAGCGAGTAGTAAATGTCTAATGCCCGTACTTTTGTTCGATTAATTAGGTCCTGGTCATCTACTTTATGCATGCTGTTTCTAGGTTTTTATTTTCATTTTCGGTTTTCAAATTTGATTACTTTTATAGGAAATGTCTAATCCCCGTTAATTTCTAAGTTAGGTATATGTATGTATTTAATTTCGAGATCAGTTTGTATTTAATCATGTGGGTGTAACTTCTGAGGAAAGAAAGTGGGTTATTGGAGGTAATAACTTATTTATCCAGTGTTTTTCGGTAAATAAAATTGGATATGGAAAATATTGTTATGCTGATACTGTAACTAAAGGGATTGTTAGCTTGAAAGCAAATAAGCTGAATGTTCCATGTTTGAGAGAAAAAAAAAGAAGAAGCTTATAGATTTTAAGGTCAATGTAACCAAGAAATCTGAGTTGTTGAGCTGATTAACTTAATAATGCAGCACGGTATTTAAGCAAAGTAATAAGAACTATGCTTAAAAGCTGCAAACAAACAAGGACAAATTACAATCGGTTATATCTCAACCATAAACACACCTACGGACACAAATTCTATTGCATTCATATAATTATCTTGTGCATGTGCTGCTTTGAAGCAAATAAGATGGCTTTTTTGAGGCTTGACAAATAAAAAAATAGTCTCATCTGTCTAAAAGCTTCTGGAATTTTAGGCCATTGAGGAAAAGATTCTCATTTTTCAGATGAGCAACCAAATAAGATGCAACTTATAAGCAAAAAGGCAAAACAAGCTTAGTAACTATCACATGTTAAGTAACTATATTTTAGAATGCTATAAGAATTTTCCATATTGTATATGGTTCTCCTACTTTGTTTTGCTAGACGTTTTTGAGGGTAATACTAATAAGGTTCTGTCTCATGCTATTTGTGATGGTGTATCGGTATCCTGTATATCCTATTAAACAAGTTTTATCTTTTGTAAAGGATAAAGGAAAATGAGAAAAGTGTGGCACTCCTTTTTAGTATTATCGTTTAATAGCGGTGTAAAGGTCTGCTTAATATCCAAGTTTGTTATATTGTCCTTAATGCACGTTTAGCTGGACGCCCTAATCATGGGCTTGTCGTCTTGGACTATGCTTAGGCAACTAGTTGGCTAGTGTTGCTAATCGGGGATAATCAAGACTAATAAGAGCTAATGGGCTGAGAGGGTCAACTTGGATATAAGAAAAACAGAAAGAAAAAGAAATGGTTCATGGAAATAAAATTGAGAGCATTGAAGAGGTGGAGGAGCTTGGAGTAGATTATTTTCAGAGCATCGAGAATGATTGAAAGAAAAAGTTAAATTAGAATTTGATTAAATAAGTATGCTGATCTGACTTTGTGGGTTTTAATTTAATTTTTACTTCAACTTTGACTATGAAGTTTTCGCTCATTTACATGTGTGGCAGATGTTGTCTGGAGCCTTCATTGGTGCAAAGGTTTAACAAGTATAATTCTATATAGACTTTACATACTTAACTTTAAAATCATTTTTACAATGTATAATATAACTATTACAAAAAAAATTTGGGAAAAGAATTGCAAAATTTTAATAGATGAAGTCAATAAACAATAATCAATATTTTACTTTTTATAAGATTAGTTAGTCCATAGAGATCATGTATGTTAAATAAGTCTCATACTTTATACATTTGAAGTTTTGAATATAATGAGAGAAGTAAAATGAAAAATATACCTAAATTAAACTCAAAAAATGTTAATGAAGATAACTGATCAACATTTACAGACTATAAAAGTTATAGTTATAATGTATCATTTTATCTCTTTTAGTACTATAGTTGTTGAATCTGTGAATAAAACTAAATACTAAAAGAATCTAATCAAAAAACCGATTAAATTGTAATTTTTTTCATCATTTTCCGACCACCACTCTGTGTTCATTTCACCCCTCTATTTTTACTAAATGGTTATTTATTTTTTGAAATTTTTAGTAGTGTTATTTTTATATATAAGATTGTGGTTCTTGTTATACATATATATTTTAAAAAGTATATGTCGGGATAAACCCAACAAAATCGGGGTCCAAAATAATGTCGGGACCAAGATTTTTTTTTTTCACTCCAAAAAGAAATCAGGTCAGGACACTTATTGAGGTTTACGGGTTGGGTACCGGCCCTATTCCACCCCTAACCGAAACAACTAAAAACCTGAGCTTAAAATATGAAAACTAAACAATCCTTAAGCAATAAAGTCTGGATGCGATAGAACGATTTTATTTTGTTTGTGGTTTCATTCCCCAGTTTTGCTAGTTATTTTCTTTGGTAGTGGGTTTCTCTTTAAAAAGCTAAAAGGGTATTGTTCTATTTTGCTGTTCAATATAGGTAGTAAGTTGGGAGGATGTATTCTGCTTTCATTGATAATATTATTTTTTGATAAGAGAAAAGGAAAGAGAAAGAAACTGTGTTACCCTTTCTAGAGTTATCAGTTTATAGTGGTACCACGGTCTGGATGCAGCACTAATTTATATGGCCTAAGGCATCTTTTTATGCGGTGTTGAAATTTTGTAAGAAGTTTGCTTATACCTAGGCACTCACAGAGAGTGCGAGATATAGATATTTAAGAGCAAGTCGTCGTCATTACATCACTGGAGTTTTTACGATTTCTAAAAGTGAAACAATATTTACAAAGCCTTTCAAAATAATGGGGAATGAGACTGCTTAAATTACCCCTTCTTGGCTCTTGCTGTGTTTGGAAGTGTTTAGAAGTTTATGGGACAAATAGAGGTGTGTGGAGAGAGTGAGAGAGATTTCATTGCAACTATAGAGTTTGTATGAGTTCTAAAGCGAGGAAAAAACAACATGCTCATCAAAATTAAATGAGTATGCTTGAATTTGCAAAGTGCCAAAAGGAGGAACAGTCTCACGTGCTTGAGGAATGGTAGTGACTAATACAAATGTTAATGTAACATAAATACACCCAAGTTAACCATAAGCCTTTATGTAATGGACTCTCCTTTACTTATACAACTTAATAGTATTGTCTTTGGGCATACACATGGCTTGGGAGTTGCTACCATTACAGTTACCTTAAATTTTCTTGAGTGGTCATAGTGAGTTATTGAACTGCGCTCTATAGTCTGAAAAACATGGATGTGTTTGAGTCTGAGGATCCCATCCCACCTGTGGTGTGGACATGTCCTGCTGAATAATTAAATTTCCAGCATCAATTATCACTTGGAGGTTGTGACCTTCCTGCTATCTATATGGCAATACCATATTCCTATCCCCTCTTTATATTGATAATTGAGATGTTAACTGGAACTTACTAAAACACTTGAGTTTTCTGTTTTTGTCTGGTTACTGAGTTTTGTTTAATTGCAGGATGTTGGTGTTGGGAGGAGTATAATTCTGGCATTTCAGACACTTGGGGTTGTTTTTGGGGATGTCGGGACAAGTCCATTGTACACTTTTGGGGTAATGTTCAATAAAGCCCCAGTTAAGGGAAATGAAGATATAATTGGTGCACTATCACTAGTGTTATATACCCTTATTTTAATTCCTCTGGTCAAGTACGTCTTCATAGTTCTATGGGCTAATGATGATGGAGAAGGTATGTTGCTACCTTGGATCAGAACTTATCTTGTGAAATCAGTCATATGGACGGTTGATTACAACCATTTGCACTAACATATCATCAGATTTTGCTCTTGTGCAGTATTCTGTAAAAGTTAGCAATTAGTAAACCTGACATAAGATTTTGTCATTCTTTTGTAAGCTACATGTAAAAAAAGTCAGTTTTGGGATTAAAATAGGAAAATCTTGATAAATAGTGTACAAAAGCGAAAAATACAATAACAGGATGCAACATATTTCATTTTTGTAAAATAAGTGGTACTCTCAACCTAATTTTTTTCATATTGGCTATAGAGAATGTACGAAATCACCGAAAAAGTAAAATTATTGTACTAATCGTAAATTGAAAACAGGTGATGCGTAGTTTTACAAACCTCTAATTAACCTCTAATATGAACAAGTGATTTATCCTACTTTATTTATTCCACTTTATGTGCAATTACTGCAGGTGGTACTTTTGCATTGTATTCGTTAATTTGTCGCCATGCTAAGGTCAGCCTTTTACCAAATCAACTACCATCTGATGCCCGTATTTCAAGTTTCAGACTAAAGGTACCATCTCCAGAGCTTGAGCGATCGTTGAAAATAAAGGAAAGGCTTGAAAATTCTGTGACCCTTAAAAGGCTGATACTAATGTTAGTGCTTGCCGGTACTTCTATGGTGATAGCTGATGGTGTTGTTACACCAGCTATGTCAGGTATCACTGTGTATTTCTGTTATTATTTCCTTCTATTGTGTTTATGGGTGACCAATAAATAATTAATACTGAGACGAAGAAATAAATGAAGCTAGATTATATCAGAATTAAGGACTTATTATGTTCTGGTCGCTGCAGTGATGTCTGCTGTTGGTGGTCTAAAAGTTGGAGTTTCAGCGATCGAGCAAGGTGATATGATCTACTAATTGAATTGATGGAATCCTTTAATCGTATTTTTCCTTCTCAATTACGGATTTTTAGAGGATTGTCACTGACTATAATTGTGTTCCAAGCGTTACAGCATTATATGTGAATACCATTGTTTTTAATGGGACTTAATAAATGAATGGCGGAAAAATGTAAATTGTGGAATTCGTCAGATACGTCAAGTGTACTGTGTAACAATATCTTCCTTTCACGTTAGGCAATAGCTTTAGATTAATACTCCCTAGTAAAGACAAACTACACCAAAATTAAATAACCGCGGCCATTGCTTTCTGTGTTATAGGTCATCGACTTGTACAGAGTTTAGTTAAGAGGGACTGAGAGAAAGCTACTTGGTGGAGGTTTTATTTAAATGTGGCATCTGATTAAATTCTCTAAGTGAGGAGTAATACCACTAAAACAAAATTTCACCCCAAAATGCAATAAAAGGTTTCCTTTAGAAAGACATTATACGCAATATGCATTTGATAAAAGCTCCAGGTGTAGCTTGTATACAGAGTTGGCTATTTGATATCTACTTTTTTAAGTACTTATCAACTAAAATGCATGACTTATTATAAAATACTTCTTGCCCAACTATAGATGAATCCGTTCCTTCCCTCTATTCTCTGGCTTTCCTTCACAGCATGAAATCAGAAAAAAGTTTAAATCTCTTGCATTGTTTATCTGTGATGTCTATTTTCATAAGAATATATCATGCTTTATCACTTATGATGCCTTTTTTAAATGCAATGCAGATGAAGTGGTGATGATTTCAATCGCTTGCGTTGTAATTTTGTTCAGCTTGCAAAGATATGGTACCAGCAAGGTTGGTCTTGCAGTTGGGCCAGCTCTGTTCATTTGGTTTTGCTCTCTTGGGGGAATAGGCATATACAATCTTGTAAAGTATGACAGCAGTGTATTGAGAGCGTTTAATCCTATTCACATCTATTACTTCTTTAAGAGGAACTCGGTTAAAGCATGGTATGCCCTTGGAGGATGTCTTCTTTGTGCAACAGGTCAGTTCATGTTTCATCTGTTGGAGCTTTTATCAACAATTGATGGTTTGAAGTCTAGATTAGAATTTTCAGAAAACGGTCTATCTATGCTGAATTTAAATTTAATTATTAAGTTTGTCTTCTCTTTTTACATTTTGGTAATCACTATTGTCCTTCTTTATCTCTCTTTTTTCCCTTGCTATTCTCTGTCTCAAATTCCAGCATATTGCCTATCTATTTTAAGATACAGTTTTTTGACACCTTCTCAGCTGCAAAATCTTTTCTGTAATCTTATATGATATAAGCCAGATTCTGGGATTTTTTTTAATGTTTTAGGGAGAAATCAGACACCCACAAGAAATTATTATTTATATAAAAGCAAATACTTACACCATTGGTAGGAACATTATTCAGACATTAGGTTTAAAGAAAAGGAAGAACATTCAGTTAAACTGACTTATATGACTAATTCTGACTGATAGGATAGACATGCTGTAATTAGCAAAGTTTTGAATTTATTGTTTGTTAAGTTTGCATTTAGATTATAATGTTTCTTTAGACTTTGCCTGGGAAAATTGTATTAGTTTTGAACTCATGTTTAATGGCTTAACGGTATTGATTAGGATATGTAAGAGAGAAGCACCTAGCTATCATTTTGCAATATGAAGTGATGATCAGGTTTCCTTTTATTAGAATTTCTCTTTGACTGGCTACTTTGTGAATATTTTGGCAAGTAGGCTGGGCTAATTAAACATTTCTATTTCAGATTAAATAAAAATTTGTTATATTTTTCCATCTATTTTTGTAGAATGATTATACATGTGGCGATAGTGCATCTCGGGAATTACAATGGCAATGATACTATAAAGACATATCTTCCAATTTTCTCATCTTACACTTCTGAATTTTGTGCCATTCAGGTTCGGAGGCAATGTTTGCAGATCTTTGTTATTTTTCAGTAAGATCGATTCAGGTGAGATAATGGATAAACTATTCTTAGTCAGCTTGGCAGTAAATTTTAGTTGATGTAAGCTGTATGTCTGTGTGCGTTGTATAAAAAGTCTTCTTCATTGCATTGCTACTGTGCAGTCTCTAATTACTTGGTTGATATATGCAGCTTACTTTCGTGTTTCTTGTTCTTCCTTGCCTTGTTTTGGGTTACTTGGGTCAAGCTGCTTATCTGATGGACAATTACGATGATACAGCTCAGCTTTTCTTTTCTTCAGTTCCTAGTAAGTTTTACCCTTGTTTTTTCTCTTGAAGTGGAAAACGACAAGTCTTTTAGATCCTACATTTTAGTCCCTGTTGTTTTTACGAAAAACTGCTGAACTTGCTGATAAATCATCTGTTAAGTTTTCCGTGTAACATTTTGTGCTTTTTTCCTATTAGAAGATAAATAAAATGCAGACATTCCAATTTGGGTGTTTTTGTTTTCCACTTCTACAAATTGTCAACAAATGTGTCCAGGCTAATGAATTGTATAATGTAATCGTAGGTGGTGTTTTCTGGCCAGTTTTTCTAATTGCTAATGTTGCGGCATTGATTGCAAGTCGAGCCATGACAACAGCAACATTTTCCTGTATTAAGCAATCAATAGCACTTGGTTGCTTCCCTCGCCTTAAAATCATTCACACATCTCGCAAATTCATGGGTCAAATCTATATACCAGTCATTAACTGGTTTCTCCTGGTATCTGCCATTGTGTTCATCTGCTCTATCTCAAGCATTAACGAAATGGGAAATGCATATGGTACTTTCTCTCTACACACATTTCCCTCTAATCTACCATGGCTATAAGTGTGAATTAAAATAGTATGATCTCTGGTATATTTATTACAGAATATATACTCCCTCCGTTCCACTTAGTGTGTCCATATATCTTTTAAGTTGTAATAAACACAATTTTCCAATTTTACCCTTTGATTTATTTTGAGCAAATTAAAACCACTATATGAAATTACTTATTCATGGAGTCCAGTGAGGGTTTTTAATAATTGGTAATTTAACATTTAGGCAAAGCCCTAACTGCATGTTTATAAAATTTATACTCTCAAAACCGGCAATCAAAAAGAATCGGAGGGAGTATTACGTTAACCTCAATATTATTTTTTAAAATTATTCTTTGGACACCAAATTATTACGAGTTTGTTCCATTATTTTTTCTTTTAAACGACTAAGGGGAAGAATTGTTCTTCTCATCTGCAGGCATAGCTGAACTCGGAGTGATGATGATGACTACTATCTTAGTAACCCTTGTTATGCTTCTTATATGGCAGATAAACATCATTATCGTGTTGGCTTTCGCCATTATTTTCTTGGGGATAGAATTGACATTCTTTTCCTCGGTTTTATGGAGCGTGGCAGATGGTAGTTGGATTATACTGGTTTTTGCGGTAATCATGTTTCTTATAATGCTTATCTGGAATTATGGCAGCAAGCTTAAATACGAAACTGAAGTTAAGAAAAAGTTGCCCATGGATTTGATGAGAGATTTGGGTAGTAATTTAGGTACTATAAGAGCTCCCGGTATTGGCTTGCTTTACAATGAGCTGGTGAAAGGCATACCTGCAATATTTGGGCATTTTTTAACAACGCTACCTGCTGTTCATTCGATGATTATCTTTGTATGTATAAAGTACGTGCCGGTTCCTTTGGTGCCTCAAAGTGAAAGGTTCCTATTTCGACGTGTCTGCCCTAAAAACTACCACATATTTCGCTGTATCGCCAGGTAAGATTCTTTAGTTTCTGCTGGACAAACATGTAGCCCTGCTGTAGATTGTTTAAGGTTTTTCCTATATCACTAAGATCTAAGATTCTGTTTGGGTTGGGCAAGATCATTACATGGTAATTTCTTATAATCCATCTCATTGTTGGTAAAACAAAGTTAACAGTTCTATCAATAAAATGGAACAAACCCATATCTCATGTGTGTATACATATATATATATGTATGTGTGTAACTGTGTATTATATCTATACTTCCTCCATTTCAATTTAAATAATAGTTATTCTATTTTGGCAAGTCCCAATTTAAATGGAAGTTCCTAAAATAGAAACTAAAAAAGCGATGAAGTTACTTTATACCTTCTTTGGATTTTGTGCAAGAACAAAATATCTTGATTTGACCAAGGGTGTGTTTGGAACTCCAAAAACGGGTGGGAAAAGAAAATGATTTCCCGAGAAAACAATTATCTGTGTTTGGATACAAAAGAAACGAAAGAAAGATCGAGAAATTTGTGTAAAAGGAGGGAAACCATTTTCCTTCAAAAAATGGGAGGAAAAGGAAAACAAATGAGAAAAGTTGGACTTAAAATTATCTTTCACTCTCTTTCCCCATATATGCTACTGGGTCTCTCTTTCTCTCAAAAGCTTACGGGAAAAAATAGGAGTAAAAAAAATCTCTCTCTCTCTCTGAAAAGAAATAATCCAGACCCAATTTACACAGATACTTTGTCAAAATAATTTCAGTTTTGCTTTCTCTTCCTTATAAGAAATAATCATAAATTCTGCATTATTTTTTATCAGCTTAGTGTAAGCTTTAAAACTTGGCTATGTGATGAATTATAATATATTTTGTTCCATTTCTTTTTAATTAATTTCTGATGGATCAATTTTGAACCAGATAATCGTGTACGAAATATATTTTTGTTAATTACTAAGATACTATTTCAATTTGTAGCCCTTTGTAAATCTTCATAAACTCTTAATATATTAAAAAGGGCATTTTGTTGATTAAGTAATTTATTAATAATTAGTTATGAAAAATAAGGCATTTATTATGAAAATAAGTAAGATATTTTATGTTGATTTTATTTTCATTTTCTCGTTGTTTTCCCAACCTTTCAAATACATTAACGGAAAATTATTTCATGTTAATTTTCCTTTGCATTCCTTTCCTTTTCTTTTCTTTTCATTTTACGTCATACTTTCTGGTTTCTAAACACACCCTAAGGCTTTGTTTGGTACCCGGGTTTTGGCCAGGAAAAGAAAACGCTTTCCTGTGAAAACTACTTTCTTGTGTTTGGTTTAAAAAAAAATAAGAAAGAAAAGAAAATGAAGGAAAACTAAAGAAAAGTTCTGTATACAAAAATAAGAATCTGTTTTCCGTCAAAAAGTGAGCGGAAAGTGAAAACTAAAAAGGAAAATCCTATACAATTTCTCTTTCTCTCCCCTTTCCATCTCTCTGTCACTCTATTCTCTCTCTCTCTCTTTCCCAGTTCCCATCTCTCTATTTCGGACTCCTCCTCACCTATATATCTGCTTTATATCATGGATAATTAATTGATCCTAGCTACGCTTCTCAAATTCTTTATAAGGGAAGAATGATGTTTTGATAAGAACTCTATTTGTTTGAAAATTCTGATATTGAAATAGCTCCCGGTCTATAATTATTATTTCGGATTGTACAATAATCAGGGAATTTTGAATTATGGCTTGTTCTTGAGTTGTGGTTTTCCTTGTATAAGTTATTTTCTTTATCATGTAATGTTGAGTTTTACCGGGTGCGCTTTTAGTTCCTTTTTGATGTTCTGTTTTTTATTCTCAAATGCCAAATTTTTTTTGAGTTTTATTTTGCATTGGAGTTTTTACTATTATTTATTAAGGCGTTTATTTGCATATTGTTTGACATCTTCTATGAGGAGGGGTTTTCCTACAAATTGAGGAGGTAACTTTCTTTTCATTTTGATTTTCTTGGCGTGTCAAACACAGAAAAACCATTTCCTAAGATTTGTTTTTCATTTTCTTGATATTTTCCTTAAGATGCCAAACACGAAGGAGCGAAAGTTCTTTTCTTTTCTTTTCTTTACTTTTCTCGTCCATTTTCCTAGTACCAAACAGGGCCTAAAAAAATGGGCAATATGGACAAATATAAGTACACTCACTTGCTTTTCTTAAATAGTTGGGTTCCCAATGCATCCGTATAATTTGGGACGGAGGGAGTATTATATATGTATATTCATGTGTGCATGTATATGTATATTTATATACTTACAAGTATACGTTTACATAGGTAATATATGTATATTCATGTGTGCATGTATATGTATATTTATATACTTACAAGTATATGTATATCTATACGTACATGTATATGTATATGTATATGTACATGTATCCACATATTTACTTAGGGGTACATGTATAGAGGTATATAGGCCGGTAAGGGTAAGGGTAAGGGTAAGGGGTAGGGGTAGAGGGACATGGACATGGACATGGACATTTATATATTAAATTTGCCGGCTATTCTAGTCATATATAAAGGCCTGGGAAGAAGATGTCCAGGAAGAGTTTAATCGTTAGCATTTTGAACCCGCAAAGTTAGTTGCAATTAATGAAAATTAAGACCCTTCTGCATTTGTTGGAACTTCTCATCTGCTGCTATGATATCTGTTTTTGGGTTCAATGAAGGGATGGAGGGAGGATATGCCTATAACTTTAGCTTTTAACAGTAATTTCTGGGTTCTTCTACGCTAGAATCCCTAATTCCTTTTTCTTGGTTGTAATCAGCTTACTTTCGGTCAATCAAGTATCAGAAAATGCCCTAAAATTCTCAACCATTTGCTTCCTTTTCTCATTAGCTTTCTACCAATATTATTGATTAGTATACTGAACTTTTGATTTTTTTCAGATTAGTATACTACCGTCTAAATTAACAGAAAAAAGGTGACGTCATATGATGTTTTCCGCTATCATCAAGGGTATATTGGTCATTTTACTATTAAATCATCTAAGACCGTCGAATTAGATCCAAAGGCCAAATATAAAGGAACATTTTAAACCATTAGATAAAATCTAATGTGCATAATTAAACAAACCATTAAAAGATTAAAAAAAAGTTTCGGTTTATAAACATACCACAGACCATATACACATACACAAGATACATATATATATAGAGAGAGCAAGAGAAGTGGAGAGAGTGAGAGGTGTGGCTTATGGTTGGTGTATAGGAATGGGTCGGATATAGAGGGCGAATTGGAGGACGGCGGGAGTGGCTCAGAGGTGGTAGCGGCGTTCGTCGGTGATGCGGTAGCAGGAGGTTATGAATTTGTTGGTGGCGGTGGTGATGTAACGGCCAGTTTAGGCACGGTTTTTTATTTTTATATTTTTACTAGAATACGTCGAAAAAAATCAAATTGGTTATATTGAAAGCATATTCGTGTATGTATAGGTTCCAGTTACGATAATATGAAAGGAATTAACCATAGGATGAGCCAAACAAAAATTCCCAATTTCAATTGGGTTTTGAAGAAAATTGGGAATATGATACAGTAGAGAGAGAGAGCGAGGTAGAAGAATAGTGTGACTGTTATTTTTATTAGTTTGATTTCTTATAAAATAAGTCCTTTTACTTTAAAAGATCATAAAAATTACTACCCGATTTTATAATGGTACAAACAAGTTACAAAAGATTACATAAAACATCTTAAATCTACAATAGGGACAGATTTGGTTAAAAATATTAATAAAAAATTGCCGAGTAGAAGACTTTCTATTCATTGTCGTTGATTATCATTTTTACAACCTCAGGTAAGACAAAGATTACTTTATTATTTCAACTAAAAAAAGTATAGATCAACGTGATGAGGAAGACTGAACTTTTGAGTTTATTTCAAACAATTTAAGAGTAACCCATTTTTCCTATATATATATTTTTGTCTTAATGGATGTGTTTTTTAATGATCTTGTGTCAGATTTTTATGAATTTTCCCTAGGATCTCTTCTTTTGTACACTATGAAATATTTTTTTATCCGAGAAAGTTAAAAAAGCGCGTAAAACATTGTGTACATTTGGTACATATTAATCTATTTGTCTTGCATATTAATTTTCAAGTTACAAAAGTACGTAAGTTTTTTGTCTTACATATTAGGTAAAAAAGCGCTTAAGTTTTTTAGCGTACATATTAATTTTTTAACTTTATTTTTCTTCATTTTTGGTACACTTGAGATTAAAAGGGTCAAATTGATTATATTCTGAAACTACATGACTACTTCAGTAAAAAAAAATAAGTGTGGAGTTGATAGAAAGCATAGCGTACAAAAGAAAAATAAAACAAAAGTTCAATATACTAAACTGAAAATAATAATAGTTGCATGAGGGTATTTTAGTAACTTCAGCTATTTTAATTAGTCAATTGGACGGCAGTATACTAATATGAAAAAAATCGAAAGTTCAGTATACTAATTAATAATATTGGTAGTACAGTATACTGAATCGAAATAGCATGATAGTTGAATATACTAAACATATATTTTCTCAATGTCAATAATAGTCGTCGAATCCTTAGATAAATAAATCAGTCCTTGATAACATAGATAAGCAGGCATATTCTCTGACTCATCCACAGGACCTCGTCGAATCAATATTATTTGAACACTAACTTCTTAGAAGTTTATGAAACTTCGCTATGGGCGATTAGCGAGACCTTGTCTATTTTTCATTTTTCTTTCTTAAATTTACATGGGTACTCACTAAGTCACTTAATAATTTGTTTGGTGGTTGCTTTACTCCCATTTCTAACAGATATGGCTACAAGGACGTTCGCAAAGAGAATCATCAAACGTTTGAGCAACTCTTAATTGAGAGCCTTGAAAAATACATACGCAGAGAAGCCCAAGAACGCTCATTAGAAAGTGATGGAGATGGTGATTCAGATTCCGAAGAAGATCACTCTTTCTCTAGATTTCTCATCGCTCCGAATGGCAGTGTTTACTCACTTGGTATACCGCTCCTTTCTGATTTCACCGACATAAACGAACCTGTATCTCAAGCAAGCTCTTCTCATGAGATTAAACCAGACATGCAAACCGATACTAATATATCTGATCCCGAGCAGAGCTTAGAGAGAGAGCTCTCTTTCATAAGAAAAGCAAAGGAATCAGGTGTGGTTTATCTTCTTGGACATGGAGATATAAGAGCAAGGAAAGAATCCTGGTTTATCAAGAAGCTGATCATAAACTACTTTTATGCATTCTTGAGAAAGAATTGTCGGAGGGGTATTGCGAATTTGAGTGTTCCGCACTCGAATCTTATACAAGTTGGCATGACTTACATGGTTTGAGATTGCGAACAATGTAGGCATTTATGATCATATTGTAAATTACGTTCTCTAACCCGAGTTTACATGCTATGCATTTTGATTTCTCTCATAATTTTTAGCAATCAAGTTTGTCTTTGAAGTTCTTGTATGATTTGGATTTTTGAACATCGCTCTGCAGTTGCAGATTACACGTGTAAGGTTATATGATTTAAAAAAGTTTAGGTAGAATCCCCACACTACAACCATCTGAAAACATATCAAGGGTTTTAATTGTAGTGTTTCTGGGTCAAAGTGGGTTCAAATGTGGAGATCATCAATTGGATTACTGTCGACACTTTCATGTTGTATTATAACAAGTTATGACGAGTCCTGTTGAAAGCAAGAGGTTACAGTTGATACAAGTTGCTGAAAGCGGCAGCATGCGGAACTATCCAGTGCTCCATGTTTTTAGTTATTGATAGTTGAAACTCTTGGTCTAGTTGGTTGCAATTTTGTGTAGCTTGTATTATCTTTGGCCAGCTTTCATGTGTATTGAGTTTTAGTGTTTTTGAAAGGTTACATCAAATGCTATAGCAACTTGTTTGATATCATATGAAAGTGATTCTTTGTTGTAAATACTTGGAGATGTTAAATAGAGGCTGTTTACTTTGAGTTTTCTAATCAGACGTTTCCGTAAACATTCGTGGAGTGGTTATCTGCAGCTTTTTTTACTTTTTGAATCAGAGGATTTCTTAAACATGTAATTATAAAGAACGGTAGATGTTCCCATCATGTTCATTAGATACTTTTTTTGTACCACTTTTTCTCAAAACAATAATCATTTTTAACTAACCTGAATAGAAAGGGAACACACCGTAGTGGTTTGAAACAACAAACAAGCACATGTAGTGGTTATATTGCCTTCCCAATCCTATCCCTGGGTTTAATCCATGCATTCTTAGGTCTAGAGATACATTAAAACTCTCAACAGTCGTACGTTTAATACAATGATAATATATTATTATGGCGATGTTATGTTTAAACAGATGTGACAAATAGAGATAATGTGCTATGTTTAATACCCAATATACCATTACTCAACTTGTTGTCTAAAAGTACATTTTTCAAAACTTGAGTTTCCATGAGGTCACTTCTTATTAATATTCACCATATTTACAAAAACGCCCTTATTCAACATAAAACACATATTTTCTCTCTCTAAAAACCAAAAATCATGGAAAATATATTAAAAATTCAAAATAATTAACAAAAAAAATCAGAAAATATGAAATATATATATATATATATATGTATATATAAAAAATCAAAAACTCGTTTTTTTAATAAAATTCAAAACATTAAAAATAAATAAAAAATAAATATAATCACAAAAGTGCATAATCAAGTGCATAAACTTCACTAAAATGCATAATAAAGTGCATACAGTTCACTAAATTACATAATAGTGTATAAAGTTCACTAAAAAGCATAATAAAATGCCTAAAGTTGAGTTTAAAGTGCATAAAGTTCACTATAATTGCATAATTTTCATCAAAAATGCATACGGTTGGTTAAAATGCATAATTTTCACTAAGTGCATAACTTAAGCATCAGTTTGTATTAACCCAACCTTCGACATATATATACACAACTACATATCATTTTATTATAATAAGTCAACATAAGTCAAATGAGTCAGTCCAATTTAACCATTTTTTTTCCAAAAATACTTATATACCTTTATATTAATTACAATAATACTATACTCACATACAAATATAAAAACTAAAAACTAATAAAACTATTTATCTCTCTTTAATGACCAAACATTCTTTTAAATCTTAAACTATGTTTTTTTTTATTATCCACATTTATATCATAACTATATATATTTTCTATATTTTTATTGCATTACAAGCCGCACGCAATGTGTGAGGCACGATTACTAGTATATATATACACACAAAACACACACACACACACACATATATATATATATATATATATATATATATATATATATATATATATATATATATATATATATATATATATATATATATATATATATATATATATATATATATATGTTGGAACACACATGTGAATAGGATGTCAACAATTAAGTCATTTCTAATAGGAACACTTATCTATTAGTTAAAGGATAAATTAACAAAACATACTACTTTTTAAACTAAATTACAAAAAACATACCCTTACAACTTTTCATTATATAAAACATACCAAACAAATTTAAATTTAATGCTGTTTATTCTTTTCTTTATCTCTCTCTCCTCCATTCTTCTTTCTCACCAATTCTTCTATGTATCTCTTCATTCTTCTCTCTCACCAATTTTTCTCTTTATCTCTTTCTGATTTTACTCTCTCACTCCTCCATTCTTCTATGTATCTTTCTTTAATATCACACTCTATCTCTCTCCCTTCCTCCACCATGAAAACCGATCACTAACTACCGAACACCATCTAGATTATATAGATATTCATATACATATAAATACAGATATATACATACGTAATACACAAATATTACACTATTTGATACCCCGTAATATATGAAAAATATATGGAATTGGTGAGATTGTTTTCTATTTATTGAGTTTTGAGACTATTGTAAACATTGTGGGTTTCAAGTTGAAAGAGAAGAATGCATATGTACAATATTGAGAGAAATTCATATGTAGGGTATGAAATTTTAAAATTAGGGTATGAAGTTTTGAAATTAGGGTATGAAGTTTTAAAATTAGGGTATAAAGTTTTGAAATTAGGATATGAAGTTTTAAAATTAGAGTATGAAGTTTTGAAATTAGGGTATGAAATTTTTGAAATTAGGGTATGAAGTTTTGAAATCAGTGTATGAAGTTTTAAAATTATGGTATGACGTTTTATAATTAGTATATGCATATTTTGTGAGTTTTTAATCATTTTTAGAGAGAGATGGGTGATTAGCACGTGTTAGAAAGAGGTGCGATTATCGTGTGTTAGAGAGATATGTGCGATTAGAGAGAGATATCTTAGGTTAGAGAGACATGTTAGATTAGAGAGAGATGTTAGGTGAGAGAGATATATGTTAAGTTAGAGAGAGATTATATTAAGAAATAATAAGTATATATAGTTATGTTTTTGGTAATTTAAATTATTAGGGTATGTTTTTGGTAATATAATAGGGGTAGAGTATGTTTTTGTTAATTGCCCTTGTTGAACGATGTTCTTCAAATCGATTATTTTAATGATAACAAAATTTGTAAAACATAATAAAAGCTCGTTTTGCATACTAATCATTTATCTAGCATGTTAAAGATTCAAAATGATAGATTACGTAAATACGAAGCCAACGGTTCAAGCGGAACCTCAATCGGAATTGAAACGGACTAGTTACGGGCTTTCGAATTTTGTCGAGCAAACCGAAATATTGCCAGAACAACAAACGACTGATCATGAGGCTAAAACGATCGATCATTTATGAACTTATTTCTTCCAGTGAGCAAAGAAGAAAAACGACCGATCGCCAGGCTAAAACGACCGATCGTTTTAAGTAGGAATTCTTCCAGTGAGCACAGATGAAAAACGACCGATCGTTTTTCAGAAACGACCGATCGTTTCTGTAGAATTTCAAATTCCAGCTTTTCAGCTAATCCTGAAAATTGGGCGAACTGCTGCAAACAAGTGGCTAATCTACTCAACAACTGCCAACGGTCATGCATTAATTGATGGACCAATTTAGCTTTACAAATAAGCCACAAATCCATTGTAGAAGGTATCCAATCAATACTCAACAATTAAGCAATTCCTACAAAGAAATTCTTCAAGCTTATACTACTCATTTCTCACTTGTATTCATAAATATTCTCGAGTGTATTATTATTGTAATCTTATAAACATCGAGATATTAATTGTTAGTGAGTGATCCATTCAAATTCAATCTTGTAAAAGAGTATTTTATAAACTCATTTGTGAGCGAGTGATCGGGTAGAGGCTTTATAAGCAAGTATAGCTTAAAAGCTCTAGGTCTTTTCATTCGGGATACTCATAGAGTGAGGGGGAGCTTAATCGGTTGATTAAGCTCGTTAGGTTGTAACCTTAGAACGAGATTCTAGTGAAACACTCGGTAGTGAAAATACCGAGGAGAGGACGTAGGCGCGTTTTTGCCGAACCTCTATAAATCTTGCGTTATTTCTTTTCCCTTAACTTTTACTTTTCGCATTTATTTATCGCTCATATTTATTGCTTGCATAGATTAAATTAGCAATAATTTGTTAACGAAAGTGTTTAAGTTATAATATCCACTAATTAGCTTAGTTAATAACCCATAGTTTTTATTCCGCGAAAAACGTACGAAAACCTTATTCACCCCCCTCTAAGGTTTAGACACCTACGGACCAACAACCCTTTAGTTAAATCACCAAGTAAATCTCCACTTTTCTAGCCACTAGTACTGTTAGTAAAATTTATTATACGGTAATATTACAATGGACTCAAATTCTTTGAAAACTTATCTTATATATTTATTGCTTGAAATATTTTACAGAGCGAAAGAGAGAACACTTATTATTGCTTGTCTTATTAAGAAACATACATTCTCTTATATAGGCAAAATATCTAAGCAAATAACTGGCTACCGGCGGCTACCGGTTACTATTAAACCAATTGTTACATAGCGGCAGACAAAAGAAAAGTAACATGATAATAAAGCCAAAGCCAAAAGATAGTGGCCAACAATAGATTTTCAGCTTTTCTTTTAAGCACGTCGGGTGCACAATGGTCCCATCGTTCACGTGGATAAAAGTAGTGATTGAATGAATCTTTACAAAATAATAACAAAATATATAAACAATGGTGTCAAATTAGGTTGCCCTTATCTTTCTTCTTGGCAGCTTCTTAAAGAATATCAAAATTGTCAAAATTGTCTTTGACTTTAATAGTCTTCCATATCTTCATTATCATTCTCATCTTCATCCATTGGATTTTGATGAATGAGATTTAAAACAGTCAGAAAGCACAATATCCAACTGTTGCTCTAAAAAATGCAATAATTTTTCCTTTAATTCTATTGGGAAGCTGAAGTAAAACTCTTTTTAAGATCTGCAATAGAGGGCATATCCCTAGTTTTCTTTTCGGATACATATTCCCGTTCCATCTTTTTATAAGATTCAATATTTTCTTGAATTTTTATTAGGACTAATTTATAGTCAAATTTGATCCACCATTTATAATAGTTTTGTCTTGATAGGGTGATAACCCCGATTTCTATAGGACTGACAGAATAAGACCATTGCCATATCCAAAGGAGACTAAATTTTATAAGAAAGAGAAGTAAAATTACTTTCCTTAATTACTTTAACCCCTCAAAGTTTAGGATTACTTAGGATATAATCCTCATTTTTTTTATGAATTTCTTGAGGCAAAATATCCTCTTCTGGTCTCATTGAAGAAAATTAGTCATAAAACCAATATGATAATTCTTGGTTGAGTAAAGAAGGTTCTACTCTAATAAACCAAGTATGTTTTTCGGCTTTGTTTTGTTAATAAAAAGCATTTTTTCAAGCATTAATATAATCCCAGTAATTATAATTTTTTTGGGAGAAATTTAGTTGCATTGCTTTATTTGGATTTAATACCCATTCAGAAATATGAATAACTTTTTTTATAAAAGCTTTACCAAAGGAAATACCCCTCTATGCTTGTTTTGATTCATGTGATTAAAAACCACAGATCTTGTCTCAATTAAAATTGATGGAAGATATTTCAAATCTTTGTTATCTATAAGAAGAACACTGTCAAAATATCTCTTTGCTAGAGTATTGGGAGAGCTAAATATTTTTTCATCTCTCTTTTGGAGTTTCTTTTTTAATACCAGATAATACTGGTTCTTTTAAGGCTGTAAGAAATCTTTCTTGGGATTTCATTTTCTTTTTTAATACCAAGTAATACTGATTCTTTTAAGGCTGCAAGAAAGCTTTTTTGGGATTTTCCTGAGGATAAATAATTCTCATAATCAGCAGGTTCTCTTTTAGACCTAGGAAAAATACTAGAAGATGATCCTGCAATAGATTTTGAGGAGTAATATCTCTTATTTTCTTGTTCTAATGAGGAGGAATATCCTCTTCTTCTTCGCCCAGATTGGCTCATGAAAGGCCAATAATAAATTCCCTGGTAAGAAAATCAAGAAGAGAATTATTTTCTCCTTTAATATATTCGATGCCAATAATAAATTTCCTGGTAAGAAAATCAGGAAGAGAATTATTTTCTGCTTTAATATATTCGATATCGAAATCAAAGATAGATAAAATGGACTGTCATCGTGCAAATATATGTTTGGATGCAAGGTTCTTAACCTCCTTTTCCAGAACATCTTTGGCAGCCTTGCAATCTATTCTTAGTAGAAAATTTTGATTTAATAAATCATCTTGGAATTTTCTAATGTAATTATTATAGAAAGGATCTCTTAATAATTTTTCTCGGCATTATTCCATTTTCCAGAAGTATACCGAGATAAAATCTCTTTCTCTTTATTAGTAAATTTTTGTTTTAAAATCCCCCATAGCCTATATCTAAAGCATCTGTCTCCACAATTTTGAAACTTAATAAGTCTAACGGCTTTTGTGTGAATATCACTCCAAGGTGGTGGATTTTTCCTCAACCTTTCGTATAAAGGAGAGCTATCTATAGAAATGTTTTTATAATAGTCTGCAATATAATTGAGACTTTCCAAAAATCTATGTAGTTGGGTTTTTTCTTGCAATATGTCTGAGAATTTATCCGCAAATTGGATTGCTCTTTTAATAGGGATAATTTTCGCTTGATCTATTTCTTGACCTAAAAATCTAATATTTGTCTAAAGACATCTTTTTAGCAGAGACTACTAGTCCTGCATTTTTTATAAGTTTTATAAAAATATTTATGTGTTTGAATTGTTGATCTATATATTGAAAAAAGATGAGGATATCATCAATATAGACTATACTGAAAGTGGAATAAGGATAAAATATATCATTCATAATGTTTTGGAATTCTGAAGGGGCATTTTTTAACCCAAAGGGCATAACATTCCATTCATAATGTCCCATAGGGACAACAAAAACAGTGTTATATTTGTCCTTTTCATCAATTTGAATTTGCCAATATCCAGAATTTAAATCAAATTTTGAAAATATATTGGCAGACTGGATTCTAGTAAACAAATCTTTTTTATTAGGTAGAGGATACCTAATCCATTTTAATACCTTATTTAAGGGTTTATAATTAATAACTAATCTGGGGCCCCTCTTTCTATCTCTGCATTTTTGTAAACATAAAAAGCAATACAGTTCATGGGGAATAGGATTTACGAATAAGTTTGTTTTGTAATAAAGAATTTATTTCTTCTTTACAATATTCAATAAGATCGGGCCCCATTTGGGAAGCTCTTGCCATAGTGGTGATATTAGTTTATTTAAAGTCTTCCTCATAGGAAAGGATAAAAATATGTTTTTTTCTTTCCCAAAAAGCAGTGGGAAGCTCACTACATATTTCTCTTTTTATAAGATTAGAGAGAAAATGAATTTTATCTTTGTTGGAAACAATTTGTCGAGAAATATTCATAATTTTCAAATCCTTTTGAAGTTAATTGATTTGATTTTCTTTATAAATTAAAGTTTCTTTTATCATATCAATTTCCTTTGTTTGAGGTTTGGTTATAAAATTAAACATAATTTTTTGATCATTTATTTCAAATAAAATACATTTTGTTGTAACCATAAACGGTTCAATTAAATTTAAAAAATGAGTACCCAAAATAATTTGTTGGGTAAGACCTTTGACCAAGACAAAAGTGGTTTGAAAACAAATTCCTCCATTGCACATATAAGCATTAGAAAGTTTATATTGAATCTTCATACGAGACTCATTCGCAGTATTAAGAGACTACGAGGTTTTATCATAATAATGAGTAGAGATTAGCCCACAAATACAGTTTAAATCAGCTCCACTATCTATATTGACCAGTAAAAGTATATTCTTTGTTGATAAGATAAGTAATTTTATCAACAATGTTAAGAAATGTTTCTTTTTTAGGAGTTAAATCTTCTCCTTGAGTTTGAAAAGAAATATCTTTTAGTAAAAAATCTTTAAGAAATTTTACCTCAGTTTTTAAAATATGGATTTCATTTTGTAAATCCGCAATGGAGATTTCGTTATTTTTGATAACATTTATTTCTTCCTTGAGAGTTTTTACCTCTCTTTGAATTTCATCCAGTGATAAATTTTTGGATGGAAAAGTTTGTAATTCCTGAAAAATTTCTTTCAAAGAATAAGATTGCTTAGGGATATAAGGAGTTTACTTTTGTTTCTCTTTTGTAAGAACATCCAAATAATGTTCAATCATTTTTTTTTTCTTTATATCAGGATTTTCTATTTCATTAATAAGATCTAATATAGATCGTTATTGCGAAGTAAGCACATTAATGCTTAAGCCATTTAAATCAAGCATATCTTTATGGTTAGCTTTGCAACCACATTCTGAAGAAGAAGAATTGTCTTGTTCAGAACTACTTTCGTACTCCATTATTTGAATGTCTTCTTCTGATTCTTCATCAGAAGAATATAACATTACAGCTATAAGCTGTTTCTTAAGACCTTCATCAGAAATTTCATTTAATTTCTTCTTGGTCCAACATTTAAGCATAATGACATGTTTTTCCATATTTTCTACAAATAATAGAAGAGTTAGGATTACGATTTCTGTTATTAAAACCAGAAAAATGGTTAGTTCTCTGATTATTCTTTCTGGGTTTGGAGAACTTTCTATCCTTTTTAGATTTGGAAAAATATTTTTTCTTAGAAGGATATTTTGTTTCATAATGGGCTTTTGGGGTTGGTAAGTCAAAACCAAATTGGTCACAAAAATCCCCAATTTCCTTTTTGCCACTCAAATTTTGGCTTTTTAATTGGGCCTTTAGTTTTATGTCATTGCATAGAGATAAACTTTCCCCTATGCATTCACCAATAAGCTGACCGTAAGTATATTCACTGTATGGAATAATATTTCCTCCATGCTGTCTTAATATTTGGTCTTTGACCTTTTGAGCAAATAGAGTTGGAAGGTCTGCTATAAATTTTTCTTTCCAAAAATTTTCATTAGCATCCGGCCTTAACATTACTTTTGTTAAGAAAACATCCTTATACCATCTAAAATGGGTTAAAGTAGGACATTTTAGGTTGATTAATAAATCCTTGTTTCTTTCAAATGAAACTGGATTAGATCCAATAAACGCTTGTAAAATAGAAGTCAAAAGAGTATAAACATCATTTGGCAAAATTGTGTCCATATAAGAATCTTGGCCAAATTCATTTTTAATAGGATCCCTAACTATTTTAATCGCGGTTAGAATAAGACTGTGTTGTTCAGGGGACAGAATATTATCCCATCAACCACGAAGTTGGCCCGCAAAACCTGCTACAATAAATTCAGCAATTTGATTGTCGGTGTTGTTAGCACTGAGACAAATAGTAGAGTACATAGTCATTCTATGTAAGAGGGTGATTATCTGATATTCAGTTAATCCATCAATATTCCATTCATAGATGGTTCATAGGGAGTAGGTCTAGAATAATAATGCTTCATAACAGTAGTAGGGACTGTCTTTTTTCCAAAAGCAGTGGACTTTCCAAATTTTCTTTTGGTTAATACTAGCTTGTTGGTTTTCAATTCTTGATAATTGTTCTTCAAAATTATTTAAATCACCTGTATCAGTAGGAATTTCTGATAACGTAGCAACTTGCTTACCTTTATCAATAGTAAGGTTCTCTAGTTGCCTTGTTAAGAGAGTAATAATGTCACTATTATTATCCGGTACAGTAATATTAATACTTGGTTTTAAAATAGTCGGTTCAAAAACCTTTTGGTTTTTTATAACCACTGGTGGTTTTGAGGTGCTGGGTTGATCTATAGCCTGTTTAGGTTTAGGTTGTAAATTAACCTTATCCTTTTTATCCTCCATCCTATTAAGTTGGGAACAAATAGTTTGAAGGGTTAAATTAGTATAATTTAATTGTTTTTCATGAGAAAAAGCTACAGATTCAATTGTAACATCTCCAACATGAAGTTTTAAATGCTCAGAAGGGGGATTGACAGAGTTAATAATATCTCCTTTTGCAGTAGTCCAACTTTTCTCGAAGTTTTATAAAACTTGTAAAAAAGGAATTTTTGCTATTGTTGTCTGAGAAATAAACCAAACAGGAAAAGACACAAGTCTTTCAATACTCTCAATATTATCGTAATATAGTTTTTTAAACTGTTGTTGTTCCTCATGATGATAAGTAGTGAAGAACCATTTTCTAAAAGATATATATTTATCTTGTAAGAAATCTTTTACACAATCTTGTCTATTGTAAGTAAAAGGGATAGACATCATGTTTATAGAAGAAATATCATCAAACTCAGTTAAGGTTTCTGCTTCTTTTTTCTCTTCATGATAAATAGCACGAGGAATATGTTGTGTGTACCTATAAGTGCCATAAAAAATTAGATTAGAATTTTCGGTCGGAGCCAAAGAAGTATTAGGAGTATAAAATCATGATGATTGACCTCCTTGTCTAAAAGAGTTTTCATAATCTGAAAAAGAACTTCTAGAGGCTAATCTTTTTCCTTTATCAAATTTGATAAAAACATTTCCTTCTTTTGTTGAATAATTTCATCAATATTTGTATTTTCCATAGGTTCAGCCGGCCTTACGAATTTAAACTCCATTCTGTTGGGGGTTCAATATCCTCCCATTTAATGGTTTGAGGAGTTTGGACATCTGATTTTAATAAATTTGTTTCTATTAAAACAGTTTTACCTTTTTGTATCAAATATTTTTGCTCTAGGACTTAAGGTAGTCATAGCTTTATAAAATACTCTATAAGTAATGTTCAAAGGCTAGTGCCTTCTTTAAGTTTATAACCATGAGTTTTGACATTCAGAGTTAAAACATCCAAAAAAAAATTGTCTGTTAAAGAAACTGAAAAATTAGGAAAGCAGTTAAAATAAACTGCACCATTACATAAACTGGTTTGAATAATCCCTAATAAGGAATCTTTAAACTCAAGATGCCTACAGTCGCGTAAGCCAATTACTACAGAGGTGTTTAGACCTTGGGCTGTAAGAGGTTTAATGGCCACCTAGACCATACCTAAATGGACATACTTATATTTGTCCTTATATCGTTTTAATTCTTCTTTATGCAATAATTGAATAGTTTCTAGAGCTTTTTCTACTGGAATAGTCTGCTCTATAGTTTTTATGGTCATAACCATTTTGAAATCAAACATTCCTGCAGAATATATCTATGAAGGTTTAACCTTAGTAAGGTGCCAATTTGCTAACTGTTCTTCAAAGTTAGTCATTTCTGTAATATCATTATATTGACATTCTTCCTCATTTATAATATTATGAGAATTAGAACTCTTATATGAGTTTGAAGCATAGCTTCCAGCAGAAAAATTATTAGAAGAATTAGATCTTCGCAATTTAGAGAACATAATAAGTGATCATGAAGATAAGTATAATGCGGAAAAAGAAATCAATCTCTATACTACTATCAACGATTTATAAAACGTCTTACCCTTAATAGGAACATTTATCGATCGGTTAAATCACCAAGCAAATCTCCACTTTTCTAGCCACTAGCACTGTTAGTAAAATTTATCATACCGTTATATTTTTTTATCAGGACAGTGCAAGGATCACCTTTTTAAGAGTTATTTATTAACTTAACTAAACAATATTTGCGATTATTTAAAATAAATATATAAGGAGTTCAAAAATTATTTCAAAAAGTAGTGGATTAGATAACATAAATTCGTAGTGGTCATTGTTACAGCGAAAACTTATTTTATTTAAAACCTGGCGATGGGAACTTTATTTAGAAATTTAATACGTTTGGATTTGCTCCGTCATCACTGAAACCTGAAAAAAAATGATATAACAACGGAATGAGTATTTTATAGAAATACTCAGCATGACTACTGACTTAAAGAAATTACAATTAAGTAGAACATGGACCACACACACCATAACTTATCCATCCTGTAAACATATGTTAGACGAACAATAAATAACGAAGATGCTCAATGTGATAAATGCTCGTAAATGTCATAAATGTAATGCAAAAATGTCATATCCTTGAGCTCAAGTTGTTGTGTAGGGTCCATCCCCTACAAGAGGTACCGTGGGGTCCATCTCCCCGAAAGTGATACCATAGGGTCCATCCCCCTATAAACGGTATCACAGGGTTCACCCCCTACAAGCGACAACATATGGTCCATCCCCCTATTTGTGATACCGAAAGTCACACATAACTCTAGATGTATAACCTCTCCAAAACCGGAAGGACAATGCAAATGTAATGCCATAATATACCAACAACAAAACAAAATATCAAAAGTCTCCACCCGAGCTAAACACTACTAAAAATAGGCATATTCATGGAAATAACCAAATTTTAACAAATTTAAAACATTGATATGCATAACACAATATAATCAAATAATAATTTCACATAACTCGAATCCGTCAATATAGAGAAAAGAGATGTTAAGACAAAATTATAAAAACTTTAAGGTTTCGACACCCAACTTTTTATGTGTAACTTTTTGTTAAGTACCGATTCCGCTACTAATGTCCGTCCACTTCTATAATTAAGTACCGAATATTTATGCTTTGTCCTCAAGCATAAATTGTTCAAAATAGTTTCGAAGTGTCCAATGTCCAAGTCTGTGATTGTAATGTTATTTTCTACCTCTATACAAGTCCAAATGATGTGAGTACAACTTTATTACATTCCATACTGAATTATGTACTTCATATATTTTTTTCATAATTTTTACAGACTCAAAAGTATTTTTAATATATATTAAATCGTCAACTGTTTATCCTGTTTTTACAGTTCCAGATTCTATACCGTTTTTCAGAAATTCATCGTAAATCGAAGAAAAATCATTCTAGTTTGGTTGGAACCACAAGTTAGTAAATTGTATTATGTTTACTGTGTAAAAGGGATAAATCAAAAATAAATTTGTAAAATGTAGTTTTGGACATTTTTGTAACAGAAACTCCGTTTTCCAGAAAACGAATTGTTTTCTTGTGTTTGTTTAGAAAAATCACAACTCTCACATAGGAGCTTAAAAATTCTCAAGTAAAATATTTTTATAAATTTATTGAAGTCTAGTTTAACATATAAAATAATAAAAGAATTTCAGTGTGTACATAATTTCTCAAAAATCCGAATGTGGGAGGTGTTTGACAGAAAACAGCATTTCCCGATTTTAGTTTTAAAGATAAAAATGTTTAAAGTGAATAAATATAAAGAGATTAAAATAAAATATACCGCTTAAGCACTTAGTATATATGTATATTAACTATTCAAGCTTGTATTTTGGTCTCTCTCTTTTATATATATATATATATATATATATATATATATATTAGTAATCATATCCCACTCGTTACGTGTGTGACACGTAGTTGCATAAATATGATCCGGCACAAATAAATTTAACATTTTTAAAAATTTTGCAAAAATAATAGAATGAATATCGTAAAAATATAATGTTTTATTGTTCACATGTATGATGATTTGTTTGGGAGATAAATTGATATGTGTGGAAAAATAAAATATTTATTTACTTATTTTTTATTTATTTAAATTGCATTAAGTTATTTGAGTAATTAGTAAATTAGAATATGAGCATTTTTGAAAAAAATTGGTAAAATTGGAGAGCCTCAAACTTTCTTGGGTTCCCTTATATAATACTAGTGTCCGGACCCACGCGATGCGTGGTGTAACGCCTGAATTGGTGATAACCCGGTTGCAAAATTAATAATTAATTAGTAGTTTCTATACACAATACTTAGATAAAAATTAACAAAATAGTATCTGCAGGAGAGAGAGCAAATTTTTCAATGAAAATAAAGTGGAATCCCGTTTTAGGAGAGAGGGAGAGAAGAGAGAGAAATAAGCATGGTAGTTTATGATTTTAATTATTAAACGTTAGATTAGATAAGAGCCAAAGAAGTTATTTTTTCTTATTTTAAATTTTAAATCATAGAGAAGTTAAATTTTTGTTATTTTTGTAATTTGTATAATTATAGGGTGTTGGCCCATGCGGCTAAACCTTAGAGAGGGGGTGAATAAGCTTTTAAGCGGATTTTGCCTAATTAAAAATAAGTGCAACTAACAACGCAACTATCGCAATTCTAAGCTTAAGCGTTTAACAAAAGTCAATGAAAAGCTAGAAATACTACATGCTAGCAAGAAAATAAGCAATAATAAGGAATGCGTAAAGTAAATAGTAGGGAAAGAAATTAACACCACGATATATAGAGGTTCGACAAACCCGCATACGTCCTCTACTCGGTATTCACGCTACCGAATATTTCACTATAATCTTCTTTCTAAGATTACAACCTAACGAGCTAATCAACCGATTAAGCTCCCCTCACTCTATGAGTATCCCGAATGAAAAGACCTAGAGATTTTAAGCAACACTCGCTTACAAAGCCTCTACACGATCACTCGCTCACAAATGAGTTTATAATTCACTCTACAATTTTAATCGAAAGTGTATCGCTCATACACAAATATTCTCGAAGTGTTTATAAGATTACAATAAGAGTACACTCAAGAATTTATAAGATTACAAGTGAGAATTGTGTAATATAAAGCTTTTTCTTGCTTTGATCTTGTATTGAATTTGTATGGAGATTGGGTGTGTGATTGGTGTGTTTATGAGAGGTATTTGGGGATTTTGTAGACCAAAAATGTATATTGGATCTCTCATGACCGTTTGGAGTGGTTAAGAGCTTTACCCAATGGTTAAAGCCACTTTTTGAAAAAGATAAAAAGCTGTTTTTTGTGATCTGCACTTTGACCCACCGGTGGGTGTCTTCTGGCCCATTGGTAGGTGAAATCTTGCTTGGTTCTGGAACATTGACCCACTGGTGGGTTCTGTATACCCACTGGTGGGTAGTACATGAGAAAATCCTCATTGTTCTGTCCACTTGACCCGCTGGTGGGTTCTGTATTATCCACCAGTGGGTGCACCTGGATATTTATGTGTTGAACTTTCGATTTTGAAATGCTCGTAACTTACTTGTTCGGACTTCAAATTTACTTCCGTTTGAACCGTTAGCTTCATTATAAAATGCTCTATTATTTTAAACTCCTGAAATATACATTTTCTATTTTTGGAAAAGACCAAACATTATATCATCGAAATAGAGAAATCGTAAAATCATTAATACATAATCACACGTATAATCAAAATCAATTGTTGAACTCATGGTTCAACAATCTCCCCCATTTTGATTATGACAAAATAATGATGATTTTACAAGTATAAAATATATCTCATCCATTTAAACAAATCGCATTTCTCTAAATATCAATTTTCTCCCCCTTTGGCATTATCAAAATGCAATTAAAAAAAGTGGGGGTTTTGTGGAGGGTTTTCATAGAAATAACAAAACATAAAAAATGTTATCCTGATGCATATGACACAACTAATCACATATATGTAAATATTATAGAGTAGAGTGTACCGAATATGTGATGTCGAGTCCGCTCTCTAATGGTATTTGCATTGAGCATTTCCAAGTACAAGTATGTGGTACCATTTGTTGGTATGCCTTCTACTTTTGTCGATCAATGCTACTTCATTTTTTATGGTGGAGTTGATTTTATTGACTTCCATGAATTTTACCGGTGTTGTCAACCAATTGTTGATTTTCTCCTTTTGAACGGAGATACCTACAACATGTGTTTTGTCCTTTGGTCCCCAATTTCTTTTGGGTCCGACATTGTTAGTGACATGGGTCTTTACTACCCATTTCAAATCGTTTCTATTCACACAAAAACGATAAGGATATCTAGAAGAAATATGCTCTTTTCTACTACAATGTACACAATGCATACCTTTTCTCATAATGAGAAATATATGACTTTTTGTAGGAATTTTTAGAAGTTTGATGAACGGTTTTGGCTTGAAAACCTAAACCTCTTCTATCATTGCAAGAGTTCGGCAAAACTCTTGAAATGCTCCCTTGTGTAAAAACGACATTTTGTATAGCAGGAATAGGAGTTGTAGACATGCTAGAAGATTTGACAAAACGGGTTGTGCTTGAGCCAAAAGTGTTGCAATCGAAACCCAAACCGCTTTTGTCATTGATATCTTTTTGACAACTCAAAATTTCGTCCAACACGGTTTTCCCTTTGGAAAACTTTGAGATTGTTAACTCGAGTTTTTTTTTACCGTAATGACAAGCTCATCGTTTTTATTTTTCAAAGAGTCATTCTCGGTTTTTAAAAACTTGTTTTGGAGAACAAGAGTATTGTTCTCATCTTTCAAGTCTTGCTTTTCATCATCAATGTCATTAAACGAAAATGATAATTTGAAACTAGACTCATTTTCAATTTTATCACTTTTAAATGATCTTATTTCTTCATTGAGAGAAGAATTTATCCTTTTAAGAGATTTAACCTTCTCTACAAGCTTAGAAAGTTTTTCGGAATAAATTCCACACATGTGAATTAATTTATCATGGGATAAATCTTTTACCTCATCGTTGTCACTTTCACTTGAGGATGACAGGTTTTGTTCATGGTTGTCTTCCATGGCCATATAGGAAGCAAGATGATCGACTTCATCTTGGTCAGAGCTATCGCTAGAGCTTGAAGCGAATATTTTCTTCTTGCCTTTGCTCTTACGATTCATGATGCAATCTCTCGCCATATGTCATTCCTTGCCACAAGCATAACAAACAAAATCGTTAGAAATAATTGAAGTATTTGACGATTTACCTTTATGTTTGCATTTGCCTTTAAGATTTAATAATTCCTTAACGATCTGAAAATTTTGCATTGAATTTTTGTCGTCATTGGATAGCTCATCGCTTTCGTCACAAGTTGTTCCTTTGAAAGCTATCTCCTTCTTTTTCGAGATTGGCTTGTGACTATTGAGGGTGATCTCGGGAGTAATGAGTGAACCCGTCAATGCATTAAGAGTGTATGTGTTCATGTCGTGCGCCTCTTGAATTGCGGTGACCTTTGGTTCCCATTCTTTCGGTAAGCTCCGAATCACCTTCGAAACCATTTCCTTACAAGATAAATACTTACCAAGAGACATTAATCCGTTAGTAATAGTGGTAAATCTAGCAAGCATATCGGAAATAGTTTCTCCCTCGCTCATCCTAAAAAGCTCGTACTCGTGCACTAGAATTTGGAGTTTGCACTCCTTGACTTGCTTAGTCCCTTCATGCATAACTACTAACTTATCCCACATACCCTTAGCCGTTTTACAAGCGGAAATCTTGTTGTACTCGTTAGGGGAAATGACACAAACAATAGCATACATCGCTTTAGCGTTAGTAGAGTAGGCTTCTAGTTGAGGGTCGTTTAATTCCTCTATGGGGATTGGATTTTCACTATTTTCGGATGTGAGTGCGGAATATCCTCCTTTTATGATCATCCAAAGTTTAACATTGTAACTTTGTAAAAACATACCCATTCTATCCTTCCAATAGGAATAATTTATCCCATAAAAAAATGGTGGAGTATTGGGCGATGAAGCAATACCGGAAGCGAAATTAAGTATGTTAGCCATCGGGATCTTAACTCTTAAATCGCTAGATTTCTAAATGCAAGAGTCTCGGCTCTGATACCAATTGTTGGCCCGTGCGGCTAAACCTTAGAAGGGGGGGGGGGGGGGGGGGTGAATAAGGTTTTAAGCAGATTTCGTCTAATTAAAAATAAGTGCAACAAACAACCTAACTATCACAATTCTAAGCTTAAGCGTTTAACAAAAGTCAATGAAACGCTAGAAATACTACACGCTAGCAAGAAAATAAGCAATAATAAGGAATGCGTAAAGTAAAGAGTAGGGAAAGAAATTAACACCGTGATATTTAGAGGTTCGGTAAACCCGCCTACGTCCTCTCCTCGTTATTCATGCTACCGAGTATTTCACTATAATCTTCTTCCCAAGATTACAACTTAACGAGCTAATCAACCGATTAAGCTCCCCTCAGTCTATGAGCATCCCGAATGAAAAGACCTAGAGATTTTAAGCAACACTCGCTTACAAAGCCTCTACACGATCACTCGCTCACAAATGAGTTTATAATTCACTCTACAATTTTAATCGAAAGTGTATCGCTCATACAAAAATATTCTCGAAGTGTTTATAAGATTACAATAAGAGTACACTCAAGAATTTATAAGATTACAAGTGAGAATTGTGTAATATAAAGGTTTTTCTTGCTTTGATCTTGTATTGAATTTGTATGGAGATTGGGTGTGTGATTGGTGTGTTTATGAGAGGTATTTGGGGGATTTTGTAGACCAAAAATATCTATTGGATCTTTCATGACCGTTTGGAGTGGTTAAGAGTTTTACCAAATGGTTAAAGCCACTTTTTGAAAAAGCTAAAAAGCTGTTTTTTGTGATCTGCACTTTGACCTACCGGTGAGTGTCTTCTGACACCTTGGTGGGTGAAATCTTGCTTGGTTCTGGAACATTGACTCACTGGTGGGTAGTACCTGAGAAAATCCTCATTGTTCTGTCCACTTGACCCACTAGTGGGTTCTGTATTATCCACCGGTGGGTGCACCTGGAGATTTATGTGTTGAATTTTCGATTTTGAAATGCTCGTAACTTGCTTGTTCGAACTTCAAATTTACTTCCGTTTGAACCGTTGGATTCATTATCGAATGCTCTATTATTTTAAAGTCCTGAAATATACATTTTCTATTTTTGAAAAAGACCAAACATTATATCATCGAAATAGAGAAATCGTAAAATCATTAATACATAATCACACGTATAATCAAAATCAATTATTGAACTCATGGTTCAACATAGGGGTTTTTAGTTGTTATTTGTTTCAAGGATTTATAAGTACACATAAAATATTAGTATAGATACATCATCATTCTATTATAATAAGTCAACTCAAATCAAATGAGTCTGCCCAATTTAGCCACTTTTTTTTTTCAAAAATACCCTTACACCTTTATATTAATTATAATAATACCATACTCACATAAAAATATAAAAAGTAAAAACTAATAAAACTATTTATCCATTTTTAACAACCAAACATTCTTTTAAATATTCAACTATGTTTTTTTTGTATATTATCCACATATTTATATCATAACTATACATATTTTCTATATTTTTATTGTATTACGCGCCGTACATGCAACGCGTTGGGTACGATTACTAGTACTATTAATATAATAGAACTAAAAAAAAATTGAAACTGCCAAATTTAGCCATTTTTTCCCAAAAATAACCCTATACTCTTTTTCTTAATTATCATATTAGCTACTTTCATAAAAAATAAAAACTAATTATACCCTTTCGCTCTCTTTAAACAAACAAAATTTCTTATATCCTATATCTTTTTTCTCTAAATATATGTATCATCATCACAATTTATATCATCTTTTTTTCTTATATCCTATATTTTCCCCCCTTTAAATATTGGTATCATCGTCACAATTTATAACGTCTCACACGCAACGCATGAGTATCGTTTATATATATATATATATATATATATATATATATATATATATAAATATATGTGTATATTAACTATTCAAGCTTGTATTTTGGTTCTTTTAATATATGTATATATATTTTGTATATATATATATATATATATATATATATATATATATATATATATGAAATAAAAGCACCCTTAATCTCTCTTGTTTTTATTTCTATTATTCTTGCAACATTTCCACCTTATCATGTATCTATTTATACACCAAGATAGTAAGGCAATGTGACACTAAGCTAATGTAACATGAAGACAAGTGTCCTTACACTTGTCACTTAAGAAATTTGGCCCTCGAAATTTTTACTTACTTGATAGGAATAGAGACGGTATTCCTTAGGCATCGTTTATTCACTTTCTCATGTCGCTTCTTCCATCGTCTGGCTGCGCTATACGATATTTATGAGTGGAATACTCTTATTTCGTAACTTCTGTTCTCGTCTGTCGATGATCTGAATCGAAATCTCAAAGTAAGTGAGGTCTTCTCTAAGCTCTGGTGGTTTCTCCGTCCATGATGAACATATTTTCGTAACATGGAAACATGGAAGACGTTATGAAGTTTAGATAATTCTGGTGGAAGTGCTAATCGATACGCACTGTTTCTAATTCGTTCTAAAATTTCATATGGTCAAATATATCTTGGACTAAGTTTACCACGCTTCCCGAAACATCCCTTTCCAAGGAGATACTCTTAAGAACACAAAATCTCCTTTGAAAAACTTCAAATCTCTTCTTCGTTTGTTAGCATAACTCTTTTGTCAACTCTTAGTAGCTCGTAGATGATCATGAATGACCTTAATTTTATCTTCGGTGTCGCGAACAATATCATGACCATTCAACTTCCTTTCACCAACCTCTTCCCAACATAAAGGTGTTCAACATCGCCTTCCATAAAGAGCCTCGAAAGGTGGCATACGAATGTTGTTGTGGTAGGTGTTATTGTATGCGAATTCCACTAGGGGCAAAGGGGAAATAACTGGTCCCATCTTCCTTTGAAGTTCATGACACAAGCGCGTAACATATAATCAAGTGTTTGTATAGTACACTCAGACTATCCATCCGTTTGTGAGTGAAATTCAATACTAAACTTGAGATTATTACCGAGAGCTTTCTGTAGATATGGCCAAAAGCGAGAGGTGAACTTTGGATCTCGATCAGAAACGATTGAAACTGGTGCTCCATGAAGTCGAACAATTTACTTGATGTAAGATGTTGCGTACTGCTCTACATTGTAAGTGGATTTCACAACGATAAATTGTGCGGTCTTAGTTAGTCGATCCACTATGACCCAAATTGAATCGTATCTAGACAGGATACGAGGCAGTCCTATTACAAAGTCCATCGTGATATGCTCCCACTTCCATTCAGGTATCGGTAAGGGGTTTAGTAATCCACCCGGTAGAAGGGGGCGTAGCGGGGGTAGAAGATCGAGTGGAGGTCGACCCCCGACTACAGATCAGGGTCCGGGTCCGAGTTCAAGCGGTCATGGTCGTCGTGCTTCTTTTGCTGGGTCGGACTACGTTCAGGATGATGTTCCGTTCGATCATCATATACAATCATTTGGGTCGTACGACAGTTGGAGTCGAGGATTGACACTTACATCACACGAGCGTGCTCCGCATCCAGATTCGCAGCATCGACAGAGACGGCGTACGGAGCTAAACGAAATCGAAGAGTCTACTGAGCCGTCATCGGATTGATTAACATCGGCGGGAAAGATGCTCCCTACGTCCAACTTTAAATCATTTAGTCGCTACAAAAATAAATAAATGCACATTTGTGTTTTTTGTATTTGATTTCTATGTTTGATTTGTAAGTTTTATTCTTAGCTGAATTGGAATATTATAAATTCGTAAGTTTAATTTGATTCGTATGTTTGATTTGTATGTTTGTAAAAAATATTCTGTATTTTAATTGATAGGACCAATATTGAGTTTTTACGAAATACAGGCACTGATTTGCAATTTTCTGAAATATATACATGCAAACCGTACATTAAATGTACGGTTTGCATAAAAACACTGTAAACTGTAGATTTTTTTTTACGGTTTGTGCGTTTTTTCAGAAAAAGTGTAGTATAAAAATCCAACCTCATAGAGAAATCGTAAAATTATTAATACATAATCACACGTATAATTAAAATCAATTATTGAACTCATGATTCAATATGTATTCAAGTCTATTTTAACATATAAAAAAATCAAAAACTTCCAGTGTGTAAAATAACTTATAAAAAATATCCGAATGTGGGGGGCTGTTTGACATAAAACAGCATTTCCAGATTTTAGTTTAAAAGATAAACATGTTTTAAGGCAAACATTTTCACCTCATCGTGTATCTATTTAGATAAAAATTTCTTATGTGACACATATGCACCTTATAGATATATCACATTCATGACATGATAAAACATATACATAGACATATATATGTACATATGGTTACTATACTTAGTTAGTATAATTAATATTTTAAATGATACACATTTTATTTTCCTTTAAAGAGTAAAAATATATTTTACCATAATAAATTATTTGTCATTTATTTATAAGTAAAGCTATATGCCTATATCACTATAATATTTTGAGGATGTTACATACAGAGACTTACTTTAGTTGAAAGGACAGAAATACAGAATAACATAGCAAGCTAATATATTCTATACTTACAAAAACCTCTCTGGTACTTTACAATACTTCTAGTTTCCGAGCAATGTGATTAGGGTGTTAGTATTTGGGTATTTTTAAGTGCAAAGAAGTACCTAGACAGAGGAGAATTATGGGTTGTTTTATCCTAGGGACGACGGGGCTTTTAGACTGCTTGCACAACTTTGGGCAGAGCCGTGAAACGTCTTAAAGAAAGCAACTTATAGTCCGCGACTCAACCCAAGTTATTTTGGTAAGTTCGTTCCTTATTTTACTTTGTGCAACAACAATTTTAAGACGATATCTTCATCCATGACTTCCTCCGAAAATGATTCTTGTACTATTGATCTCAACAAGCCTTTTCGTTTTGTGGGGGCTAATTTTAAAAGATGGAGACAAAAAATGTTGTTTTTCTTAACCATAAAAAATGTTGTTTATTGTAACGACCCGGTCCTCTGACCAGACCGCCACCATCTACTTCTTATCACCAATATTGTCCGCTTTGGCCCGATTTCATTCTCGTTTCTTGGCCGCACGACTTTAAAAGGCATTGGTGATAAGGAGTATACTCCTAATTTATATACCATATAGGTACTACATATCTAGGCGATGTGGGATAGCTCAGTTCTCTTTACCATGTTATTTTCCTACGAAAATCCTGGTTTTTACACTCTTCCACCTTCAGGCACGACGTACTCGTCGGGCACGCTATCCTTCCGGGGTTGCCAATGCCTACATCAGCTAGATAGCGGTTCTGATACCAATTGTAACGACCCGGTCCTTTGACCATACCGCCACCATCTGCTTATTACCACAAATACTGTCCGTTTTGGTCTGATTTCGTCCTCGCTTCTCGGCTTCTCGGGCCGCACGGCTTTAAAAGGCCTTGATAATAAGAAGGAAGATACTCCTACCTTATATATCATATATGTACTGCATATCTAGGCGATGTGGGATAGCTCACTTCTCTTTACCACGGAATTTTCCTGCGAAACTCCGAGTTTTTACAATTATATTCTAACTTCGGAAAAACTTGTTTTACCTGATAAACCCACTGATATTGAGACTTTAGAATTTGAAAAATGGGATGAAATTGATTTATTTGCAAGAACTACATTCTAAATGGTCTTTGTAACGATCTGTATGATTATTATTGCTCAAACCAAAATACGAAAGAAACTTGGGATGCTCTTAAAGCAAAATACGACACCGAGGAGGCTGGAACAAAAAAGTATGTTGTTAGTCGCTATTTAAAATATAAAATGGTTGATAACAAATCTGTTGAGTTTCAAACTCACGAACTTCCAAAAATTGCTCATGGAATTGTTTCGGAAGGTATATCACTTCATGAACAATTTCAAGTTGCTGTTATTATTGATAAACTACCCCATCCTGGAAAGATTTTAGAAATTCGCTTAGGCATAAAACAAAAGAGTTTTCCTTAGAAAGTTTGATTAAACCCCTCCGTATTGAGAACCAGTCCCGCAAACATGATAAAAAAATATGAAGTTCGTGTTGTGTCTAACAATTTTCATAAGAAAAATTCTTTTCCTGTTCTTAAACCCAAAGGAAAAAACATGAAAATTCAAAATTGGAACCACTACCAGCATCAAAACAATAACAACAAAAATGTTTTCCAAAATCAAATTGGACAAAAACCCCTTTCACGAAATGTGCCTGGACAGTTTGCTTGCTATAACTGTGGAAAACCGGGCCATATGGCTCGGAACTGTCGGGTTAAGCGTTGTCCTGTTCCACAGGCGAATCTTACCGAAGAGCAACTTATTGCTATGATTTTTGAAATCAATATAGTTAGTGGATCCGAAGGGTGGTGGGTTGACACTGGTGCTTCTCGCCATGTTTTCCATGACCGTACTTTATTTAAGTCCTATTCTGAAACTGATGATAAGAAAGTATTGTTGGGTGATTCCTACTCCACTATTGCTGCTGGTATTGGTGAGGTTGAATTGAAGTTTACCTCCGGAAAAAAATTGTTGTTCGTAAAGATGTTTTGCATACACCGGAAATTAGAAAAAACTTGGTTTCAGGCTACCTTCTCAACAAGGCTGGTTTTACTCAAAACTATTGGGGCTGATTTGTATACCATTACTAGAATAGTGTTTTTGTTGGGAAGGGGTATGCTACTGGTGGAATGTTTAAGTTTAATGTTGATGCTATTAATAAAAATTCTTCAAGTTTATACCTTGTGTTCTTTTAATGTTTGGCTTGCTAGATTTTGTCATGTTAATAAACGCATCATTAAAAACATGAATAACTTGGAACTTATTCCTAAATTGTCATTAATGAATTTGAAAATTGTGATTTTGTAGCCAAGCTAAGATAACTAAGACTCTACATAAATCAGTAAGTAGGGTAACTGAACCTCTAAATTTAGTTCATTCTGACATATGTGAATTTGATGGTATATTGACTAAAAATGGAAAACACTATTTTATAACGTTTATTGATGACTGTTCTGATTTTACTTATGTTTATCTTATGAGAAATAAAAGTGAAGCTTTTGATAGAGCTTGGATTTTTATACTACATTTTTTCTGAAAAAACGCACAAACCGTACATTTAATTTACGGTTTACAGAAATTACATGCAAACCGTACATTTAATGTACGGTTTGCAAAAATACATGCAAACCGTACATTTAATGTACGGTTTGCATATATTTTTGCAAACCGTACATTAAATGTACGGTTTGTATGTAATTTTTTTTTTTTTTTTTTTTTTTGTAATTTCAATTTGTAAAATAGGAAAAAATATATAAAATATGCAAATCTATAATTCACTTAGCTATATATAATTGTTTGTTGTTTGTTTATATTAATTATAGAAATTATAATAATTGTTGATATTTGTCCCATTTTTTGCAACTGTTCGGAAAGGAAGCAACTGTTCGGAAAGGAAGCAAGCAACTGTTCGGAAAGGAAGCAAGCAACTGTTCGGAAATGAAGCAAGCAACTGTTCGGAAAGGAAGCAAGCAACTGTTCGGAAAAGAAGCAACTGTTCGGAAAAATTTTCGCTCGGGGCGCTGCCCCGCACCCCGCCCGCTGTCCTGGCAGCGGGACCCCAGCCAGGGGCTCTCGCCCCTTGGACCCCGCCAGGGGCTCTGCCCCTTGGAACCCCGTTTCAATTATTCATATTCAATTATACGTTGGCTCGACGAGCGTGCACTCCGTACTTTCCTAACTCGTTTCCGAGTTTAACGCATTATTGCATCGCCCTATAATAAATCACATTACTACTAAAATACATTGATGATACTAAAATCACCAACAGTTTAGGGTTTGTAATTTAGGGTTTAGGGTTTGTAATTTAGGATTTAGGGTTTAGGGTTTAGTGTTTAGGATTTAGGGTTTAGGGTTTAGTGTTTAGTGTTTAGTGTTTAGGATTTAGGGTTTAGGGTTTAGTGTTTAGTATTTAGGGTTTAGGGTTTGTAATTTAGGGTTTTTAATTTAGTGTTTAGGGTTTAGGATTTAGGGTTTAGAGTTTGTATATTACAGATGAAAGATTTGGACCAATATTGCTGAAATTACTAATTTAGTGTTTAGGGTTTAGGGTTTAGGGTTTAGGGTTTAGGATTTAGGGTTTAGGGTTTGTATATCCGAACAGTTGCTTCCTTTCCGAACAGTTGCTTGCTTCCTTTCCGAACAGTTGCTTCCTTTCCGAACAGTTGCAAAAAATGGGACAAATATCAACAATTATTATAATTTCTATAATTAATATAAACAAACAACAAACAATTATATATAGCTAAGTGAATTATAGATTTGCATATTTTATATATTTTTTCCTATTTTACAAATTGAAATTACAAAAAAAAAAAAAAAAAAAAAAAAAAAATTACATACAAAACCGTACATTTAATGTACGGTTTGCAAAAATATATGCAAACCGTACATTAAATGTACGGTTTGCATGTATTTTTGCAAACCGTACATTAAATGTACGGTTTGCATGTAATTTCTGTAAACCGTAAATTAAATGTACGGTTTGTGTGTTTTTTCAGAAAAAGTGTAGTATAAAAATCCAACCTCCTTTTGATATGTTCAAATTATTTGTGACTGAAATTGAGAATCAATACAATAGGAAAATAAAAAAAACTGCATAGTGATAGAGGAACCGAATACGATTCTGATCTTTTTATTGACTTTTGTAATACTAAAGGAATCGTACATGAGAAAACCGCACTTTATTCTCCAGAAATGAACGGCAAAGCCGAAAGAAAAAATAGAACTTATGCAGAATCTGTAGTTGCTATTTTACTAAATTCAGGTGCTACTTCTCATTGGTGGGGAGAAATTTTAAAAACTGTTTGTTATGTTCTCAATAGAATTCCCAAATCAAAACGTAAAGTTTCTTCTTATGAAGTTTTTAAAAATAAGAAACCGAATGTCTTATTTCAAAACTTGGGGTTGTTTCACCTATGTTAGAATTCCTGATCCAAAAAAGCGAAAACTTGCAAGTAGAGCATATGAATGTGTTTTTATCGGTTATGCAGTTAATAGCAAAGCTTATAGATTTTATGACTTGAAAAATCTGGTTGTTATTGAATCTAGTGATGCTGATTTTTATGAACATAAATTTCCTTTTAAGTTGAAGAATAGTGGGGGCTCGAGTTTTAATATTGTAACGACCCGGCCCTATGGACCGAACCGCTACGCCCGTATCAACAATATTGTCCGCTTTGGCACAACTTTCCAGGAGGGTTACCCATCCTGGTACTACTCCAAGTTAAGCACGCTTAACTGTGGAGTTCCGTCCTCGCTATTGTGCCGCACGGCTTTAAAAGGCATTGTTAATAGGAAATGGATCTTTAAGCTTATATACCACACGAGTACTCTCATATCTGGGCGATGTGGGACTGACGCACAACACCGCACCACAGAAATTCCTTCATGAAAATCTGGGTCGTTACAATCACCCCCTTTAGGCACGACGTCCTCGTCGGGCACGTCGTCCTTCAGGGATCCACATACACGTGCTAGTCCCCACATTTCCGGCCAGAACCTGGCTTTGATACCATCTATAACGACACGGCCCTACGGACCGAACCGCTACGCCCGTATCAACAATATTGTCCGCTTTGGCATAACTTCCCAGGGGGGTTACCCATCCTGGTACTACTCCAAGTTAAGCACGCTTAACTGTGGAGTTCCGTCCTCGCTATTGTGCCGCACGGCTTTAAAAGGTATTGTTAATAGGAAATGGATCTTTAAGCTCATATACCATACGAGTACTCTCATATCTGGGCGATGTGGGACTGACGCACAACACCGCACCACAAAAATTCCTTTCTGGAAATCTGGGTCGTCACAAATATATTGCCTATTTCCGAAACCAACGAACCTAATAATATACTTGATTTTGAACCAAGAAAAAGTAAAAGTAAAAGGGCTAGAACGGCCAAAGATTATGGTTCTGAAATTTATACGTATACAATAGAGGAAGATCCTCAAAGTGTCAAAAAAGATTTATCTTTTATAGACCCAAATTTTTGGGAAGAGGCTATAAATGATGAAATGGACTTGCTCGAGTCTAATAAGCTTGGCACTTAGTAGACTTGCCTCCATGTTCTAAAACAATTGAATGCAAATGGATTTTTGAAAAGAAATTTAAACATGATGGAACTGTTGATAAATATAAGGCTCGTCTTGTAGTTAAAGGTTTTAAACAAAGTGAAAATGTGGATTTCTTTGACACGTTTTCAACTGTATCTAGAATTACTTCTATTCATGTGCTATTATCGTTGGCGGCTGATTAGACCACGAAATGCTAGTTTTTATTAGTTAAAACATTATTAATTAGCATAGTGTCATTGTTATTACAGCCTATTTAGACCATATTTAGTGTTTTTCCGCTTTTTACCGGTTTATTTGCACATTTCTATATTTTTATAGGGAATCGTATGGAATCAGCAAAGGACGCAAGAAGACCAATTGAAGGACCAAAAGTGAAGAAATCAGAAGTCAAAGGACCCCCAAGACAAGTAAAAAACGAACCAAAGAGGATAGACTTGAAGAACATTCTAGAATGGACCTGATCGAATCACGTGACAGGCCGAATCATGTGACCGGTCAGGTTATAACAAATTTAATTAATTAGGTATAAATTTGTAGGTCATATAAATAGATATTTATGAGAGTTGAAACATAACATTATGTATTTATTTTTTCGAGAGCCTCCCTAGGCTCAAAAACTCTCTCTTCTCTCTAGAAATACACATTTATATATATATATTTTTGGGATACTTGTCATCATTGATTATTACCGCAACGCCGGCTTTGAATCTAAGTAATTTTCTTTGATACTATCTAATTTTTTTAGTGCTTATTTGTGGTTTTTATCTTTGTGTTGATATTTGTTTTAATTAGTACTTCTTTATATATTTTTTACATGTTTAGGAATTGACGACTCTTAATTTGCATAAAGTATATTGTTAAGGAAATCTCGCTTAATCAAACACATACCTTAACTTTGCATGATAAAATAAGCTAGGATTGACAACCCTTGCGTGCTTAGTCGTTAGCAAATTAGTTTAGTAAGTAGAAAATATATTGGTGGATTATTTAAGAAAAAGAGATTAAAAAACCCAAATCTAGGAAACGCATAGAACTAGTATTAAACTTGGTTGGTTCTCCGTGAAACGAACCTGTACTGCCGAGATCTATATTGCAATTGCACTTGTAGTACAAATCTGAAAAAGATGTGTGTACTAGTATGTGTCTTTATGTGGATGACTTGTTGATTTTCGGTTCTAATATTAATGTCGTAAATAATGTGAAATGTATGGTGTGTACTAACTTTGACATGCAAGATATTGGTGAAGCAAATGTAATGCTAGGAATTAAAATTACTCGATCTGAACTTGGAATTTCTTTAGATCAGAGTCATTATATTGAGAAAATTCTAAAGAAATACAATTACTATAAACCAGCATGTACTCCATATGATCCTAGTGTGTATTTAAGAACACCAGTGACGGTGTTAGACAATCTAAATACGCGAGCATTATCGACAGCGTACGATATGCCACTTATTGCACTAGACTCGACATAGCTTATGTTGTGGGGTTACTATGTAGGTTTACTAGCATGCCTAATATTGAGCATTGGGATGCTATTGAAAGGGTAATGAGATACCTAAAACGAACTATTAGTTTTGGGTTACCTTATCAAAAGTTTCCTGCTGTCTTAGAAGAATTTAGCGATGCTGATTGGAACACCCTTTCGGATGATTCCAAGGCCACCAGTGGGTACATTTTCACCATAGTTAGTGGAGATGTTTCATGGAAATCCAAGAAACAGACTATTTTAGCTCAGTCTACAATGGAGTATGAGATGATAGCACTAGCAGCATCTACTGAAGAAGCAAGTTGGTTGGGAAGCTTGCTATTAGATACCCCTTTGTGGGAGAGACCGATTCCAACCGTATTGATCCATTGCGATAGTACTGCAGCTATCGCAAAATTTCAGAACCATTATTATAACGCAAAAAGGCGACAAATACGTCGCAAGCATAGCACTCTTAGAGAATCTCTCTCTACTGGAGTTGTAAGAGTGATCACGTGCGTTCTGATGATAAACTTGGATGATCCTTTGACGAAAGGACTAGCTCGGGAGAAGGTGTTTAATACCTCGAAAGGAATAAGACTTAAGCCCGTAAATTAACGAGTCACTTGTAAAGGTAACCTGACCCGTGGACTGGAGATCCCACTAAATGGGTTCAAAGGGTAAAAACAATCCACAAGTGATATAAGTTGAATCATACTATAAAAAAAAAAAAAGACTTTTGAGTTCTATTCCATTAACTTTGTATACATGCATGATAATATGAAGATTTAGTAGGTTTGGAGTGGAGTACCTAACTTAGCAGTACTCTTGATAGTCTTACCTATGTGAAAGTGAAAGCGTGACCGCATTCTATGAAATTTGGGGCAAATCTTCTAGAGCATTTACTACACTGGGATACACGTGCATGGCCAAAAAGCACGGACTTTTAAACGACACCGTGATAAGTTTGCATGTGTGATGTTGTTAGAGATAAAGTTCAAAACTACGAGTTACTCTAGTATAATCTAAATTATATGCACTATGTAATGGTTCAAGTTGACAAACACCTTTACTTATGTACAATCTTACAGACTTATACTGCTCGATGAAAAATTGTTTTCTTGGAAAAATTCAAGTGGGGGATTGTTGAAACATATGTGAATTTTCCTTTAAAATTACGCTAATCTTATCAGTTAGCTTTTGAGATGACCTGGTAAATAGGATGTCAACAACCAAGTCCTTTTTAATAGAAACACTTATCTATCGGTTAAATCACCAAGTCAATCTCCACTTTTCTATCCACTAGCCCTCTTTAATGTTAGTAAAATTTATCCTACCGTTATATTTTTTATTTATATAAGTACAGAGACTTACTTTAGTTGAAACGGCAGAAATATAGAAAAACATGGCAAGCTAATATATTCTATACTTACAAAAACCTCTCTGATACTTTACATATATTTTTAGTTTACGAGCAGTGTGATTAGGGTGTTAGTATTTGGGTATCTTAAGTGCAAAAAAGTACCTAGACAGATGAGAATTCTGCAAAACTCTAAACGATACAATTTTATCTTGTTTTTATTGTCAAGCAACAAAAGGTTTTCAAGCCTTAGGCATCCTGGTATACGAGGCCGGCACTGACGGAGTTCATTGAGTTTTGATTATTTACTCTCCACATACAAGTTTCCACAAGCACCGGAAAAAACAAGGCAGACTGGTTAAGCACATTGAGTGAAAAGAAAAGAAAAACTTAATTTACTTGACGGGAGAATCTCATGTCAAAAATGTCGTGTAATCCTTGAGCTATTACTACATCATGACTTTCTACAAGACATCTTACATGCCCAAGCAAATGGAAAATTTTGCGTGACCCTGGGCTTTGGTTCAAAGAGTCTTGCTTACAACTGCTTCTAAGGGCGCCGTCAAAGACTTGTGGGAAGTCAAGGTCTCAGTGCTCATACAACCTATTAGATGGCTTTTACCAAGTAATAGGATATTACAACCAGATACCAAAAGTGCTGGCTGGCTTGTCGCAGCAATACTTTCTTGATGTTTTTCCTTTTCTGTAAATTTTGGCTCTTTACTCATCTACCAGTTGTGTACGATTCCTTCAAATTGTCATTTTGGTCCATGTTGTCTCTTTGGATTGTGATCTCTTTTAGGTCTACAAAATTATTTTGTTTTGAAGTACATTTGAGCCTTAAAAGTAACGAGTTTGACATAACCCCGAGCGAGCTCAAACCCATAAGGGCTCCGGCAATTGATGGAGTTAGCATGGTACCCGTCACTGGAAGCAACATTCCAGCAGCAATAGGAATTCCAACCTGTTAAATACACAAGCAGATGTTCGGAATATTGTATAATACAAACATAGGAGAAAAATACAATTTTCTACATCAATGCATCATTTGATTTCGATTTTGTAAATAAATCTGCAAAACTCAGTGATTGTATATTATTCTACAATTTACTACTTGGGGTACAATTAGAGAAAAAAATATAGGCTGTAATTCACAAAATCAAACATCCTGTTTTTTCTGCTTTTGTACATATTCCTATCTCATTTTTCCTGTTCTGGTCCGCCGAATTATTTATTTTGTTCGATATGATAGCGTTATAATAGCAAATTTGCAGATTGGTGTACAAAATTGAACCAAATAGTAATTAACATCAAACAGAACTGGATGGGTAATTTTTTCCTCAAACACGTCAAACTGGTAGGGAATTTGAAAAACATATCTACCGTAGTACCTGTGTATCAATCAGCAGAGAGATAAACAGAAACTTTAGGATTTCTTTTATTAGTGGAAATCTAAATGTTGTAATTTTAGCATAAAGAGCTACTAGGACTGCGAACAAGATAAGATGGTTTGCTAGGATGTGTGTATTTGAAAACATTCCTACAATTTAAAGAGTCATCAAATGAAGAAAAAAAAAATACAGACAAACTCATCATTACCAGATTATAGGCGAAGGCCCACCAGAGATTTTGCTTCACGGTCTTCATGGTCAGTTTGCTAAGCTCAAGGGCATCAAGCAACTGCATAGAAATACTAGGCTCAAATTTTTTATCAAGGGTAATCATGTTAAGTAAAGTTTATTTTACCAAGGAAATCAAGGTATAACCACCTTGACAGTTATTAACACAGTATTCTAATAGGAACTGTCCATGACAATGGACAGTGTATTGAATTAAAAAGAGTAAATACAACTCGCTTGCCAGATATAAGATTAACTATGTCAACATGTTGGTTTATTGGCCAATTTGGTTGCTTTACCTCTGTAGTTTCCAACCGTTTTTAATGCATACCACTATATTTTATACTCTATCACAAATGGGATCAGCCAACTCAACAGGTTCAAGATGAGCATCGAATAATCCCAGTTCAAAACTGCCAAGCGGCTTACATCACGGAATTTAAATTTAATCTAATGACCTAATTTGCAGACAAATACCAGCATAAAACTTCACATAGACATGCATGCCGACATCATTAGCCAACATGCAACTTACAATATTGCAAAATTAAACAGAAAAAAGAGAGCCATGTGGATTTCTGCTATCAACTTTACTGATGTATTTGCAGAGGCAATAAAGAAGAGCGACGAAAGTGCCTCAATCTTAATTAAATTTCCCTATGTTCCATATTAAGAGTCCACTACCGCAAAAACAACTGTTTAAGGACATTAATAACTACTTTATTTATTACTTTCCAAATTCATCCTACTTTTTTTCCGGTAAGTATTCATCCTACTTTATGCCTTGTCAAATGATGTATTGAATGAAAAAGTAGGCTTTTCCCTGTGTTTCATTTTTTTACTACATCAAACTTCGATTTTTAATCGCATTTTTGCTTCATATTTAAAAAGTATCTAGTAGGTTTATTATGTGTTGGGGAAGTCTAAGGATTTTCTAGGATAATGTGTTTGGTTTGGGGAAGTAAATGATTAAGAACAAAATATCTCAGGAACCTACTAATATGGTAAAATCTATGCCGCATACATATATTATGTATATATGTATGTATGTATAAATTACATAAACACCTGAGACAACCGGTTGCCCATCAGCACAATGGAGGACGCCTCGCTCGCAGCTCCAGCACCTCCACCAATTGCAACTCCAACATGTGAAGAAGCTAAGGCAGCTGCATCGTTGATTCCATCACCAACCATGGCGACTATATTGCCATCCTTCTGAAGTTCTCTTATGAAATTCTTCTTCTGCTCTGGTTTGATTCCATATTTCACCTGTCACTATTAGCATTAGTCAAAGAAACAATACCACTGATGCAACTTAAACTAAGAAATAGCTGATTACGAGTACTAATTCAGGAATATCGAGCAATTGATGGCCAGGTTCCAGGCATACCCAGGACATCCTAATCCACATTACAGGTGATGATTAAAAGTAAGACGGGTCAAACATGGAATTTAAAAATATTAATTAAAACTGCGGCTAACACAGCTCAGAACAGAATCCATCCTTACCGATAGATTGGGAGACCCCGGATCAATTTTAAGTAATTGTAGGGTAAAATGCAAATAACCCGCATGTATGATGCCAGTATTGCAAATAAACCACATGTACTTTGGTAAGTAGCAAGTAACCCCCAATGATTTTTTAATGTTTTAGAAACAACCCCCATTACCAACTTTTTTAATATTTTATAACATTGTGTTCTATGACCCGGTTTGGATATATTTGTCTTGATACATAAAATATGGTAATATCTATGCATTAAAAAGAGACCGTTTACGAAAAGTTTTAGATAGAGCAATTTGAAATAAAAAAAGCCAAATAGATATGGAAAGTTGCACTTTTTAACCAAAAAAATGGTGTCATCCCGCATTCAGTTTGTATTGGAAAACGGACCACAGAGCAAAATTTAGGCCTTTTCGGATCAGATATGGGGAACAATTTTAAAATTATCTAGTTAATACAAGTATGGTAAGTGCTCGAGCGATGTGGGACAATTCCAACACTCCTCTCACTTGTGGGTTGGTCAATTTCCGAGAAGCCCAACAACCGCAATCAACAAATTGGGTGGAGGTGGACCAACATGCAGACTTGGCTACCCTAAATTACATAATTATTCGTTAAAAAAAAAGGTGTTTGAAGAACTAAAACAAGCCCTTTGATAGTTACCTGTTCTATTGGAATTCCAACAACAGATGCAACATATTCAGCAGTACTCTTTTTATCACCAGAAAGCATATAGAGATTGACACCTAGCTTATGCAATGATTCAACCACATGTTTAGCATCTTCTCGTATTTGATCCTCAATGTAAATTTGACCAGCTATTACCCCATCTACTCCTACATACACCACTGATTGATTTACATGCTCCTCCAAATCTTGAAGCGGACTAATACCCACCTCGTGCCTGTAAAAAGCTAAAAAAATGAGATTCTAGGAACAATTTACAAAGAAAACAAAAGGCTTGATTGATTTTCAGTAAAATGCTGTATTTGAACTTTTGCAATTGACTTCCATGAACTGTTTAGAATGGCATCTCTTATATTCTTTAGTCCTTTGTAAATATTTCCTTGTCTGATACATGTATTTAGCCAATATCTACAATGCAAGATAAAAGTTTTAACGTATCTGAACTGTTTAACCCATAAAAGAGTAATGCACAAAACTGTTTTTTACAAAAAAATCGTTTGAGCCAATCCGCATAGATATTAAAAAACTACCTAGAATAAATGAAGAAGAATCCAAATGGATCATCAAGCATACAATTATGCAAATTTAGAGTTGGGCTTGTAGGTATTGAAAATTTTATAAAGTACATGGGGGTGAGTCGATGTAAAAAGAAAACCAAAGTACCAACGAGTTATTTGCAAATCACTCATACTAGAGTCTACATGTTTTTTTTTACCCGTAAATTTACCATAACATTTGTCTAAATATCCAAACCTCCACCAATAGGTGAATAATTATTCTACCTCCTATCTAAGAAGTTTTTTTGGGGGGGTAAATCTCATTTCTAAGACGTTAGGTAATGATATAGAGAAAAATCGGGTCGATGTTATCCAACTATGTCAACATTAAAAAAAGCAGCAGGAACATAACAAGTAAAATTCCATAGCAGATGTCTTAAAGATGAAAATTAATCAAATAAAGAACCTTTACTTCTAAAGAAGTAAATAAACAAGTACCTTTGGACCCAGTCCAGTGTACCAACAGATACTCTCTTATTTGCAACAGTTGCTACAGCACCAAAACCAGGCTCCTCTCTGAATGTTCCATCTACAACCTGCAGATTTGATTTTTCTTCTTTAATTATAGTTGGTAACGTTTTTTTACTAATAATACTACCAGCGGACACATTCATGATTCAACACAAAATCTATGGCACTTCTTATTTTTGTCTTCTACAGTGATGCACGCATGCAACTTTATACAACTAAAAGAATCATGTGAGCTGATGAAAAAAGAAAGGGACAAAAAATGGACTGACGATAAACTATCTAAGCAGCACCAAATATGTAGCAGTTAAACAGAGGGGTTTTCCGTATACAAGTATTCCTAAGTGACTTGAACTACAAGTAAACTGAACAAAAGATTCAAAACTTGGCAATAATAATACATACAAAAAACTAAACCGAGAGATCAGAATTCATTTTTTTGACTTCTACTAGAATTGCACAAATTTTTAAGCTAAATATAACATACCTGTATTTTTGGACAATTGGCAGCACAAGCAGCTTCCACAATTGCTTTCCCAATTGGATGGATTGTATTTGATTCAACTCCAGCAGCCAATGCCAAAACTTCTAAGTCTGACCATACATGGTTGGTATCTGGTCTGTCCAAACATTTTAATATTCAATTTTCATTGAACTAAAGACTCAATAAGGGTAAGATCCAACTAATGGATAATGTACGACTTAGACGTATACTATAATTTTAATGTCTAATTATAATGTCAATGCTCAATCATGTTCCAATTTTGTTTTTCTGAAGTCATGCATTCCAGCATTAATGAATATTGCAGGCTACTGAAAGGCTTTGAACTAAGAAGCCTACTTCACTTGGGCCCAATCTGCGAACAAGTCCTATCTGTTTCGGCACTACCGATTACAAATGTAATTAAAAGAAGGATCGAAATTCAAAAAAGAAAACAAAGCAACAACTATTTCTCCGTGTGTTGTTTTCATACACCCTTGAATTTATTACAATCTGCCCTATTCAATCTCCCCAACTTTAGAAGTTCAACTTCATTTAAATGACTTGGGTTTTCTCTGACTGCAGTTTCTAAACAGATAAGCTGACTTTATATATTGAGAAAAAAGCTGGATTTTCTCAGATTCTAACTTTTTTTTAGCTGGTTAACCAAATTGAATATAGCTTTGAAGAAAAGAATCGAAAAAGAACTGGGCTTAAAAGCTGCAAGCAAACAGTGGATGTATAACGAAAAATGGACAGCATATAATTCTGTAGCACTCAACTGTGAATCATCTTTAGTACTTTGAAAACCTTCCGTCACCACCTTCGTCACAATTGGCCTTCCAACTGTCAAAGTCCCTGTTTTGTCGAAAACTAGAGTGTTGATCGAAGCAAATTTCTCCAAGACATTTCCTCCACGCAAAAGCAACCCTCTAGTTGCACCTAGTGATGTTCCCACCTACACATGACTTCAATCAATCACATGAACGATGAACTAGTTCCAGACAGTTTAATGTTTTAAAACACCAAAGGCTTTTTGCAATAATTTCACTAAAGCATAAGCATAGATGCGAAAAGCGTGAGATATAAATCATATCCATAAAAAATATAGGTAAAACGGCATAATTCATATTCAGTACATTAATACCTAAAAAAAGTAGTAAAAACATAATTCATTGAAACTATGCAGATATTAAAATTGGGGTTTTATAGGTTTAGTACACCAAACTATCTGCTTTTAACAATTTGGGTACCCACCTTTCAAATTTTCCAATTTAGGTACCACACTATAATAACTTTCCAATTTAGGTACCACCGTCTAAATAAATCACGGAATCATGTCACGTGACATTTGACAAACATTAATTTGAGAGGCTAATTTGACAATTTTGCACAAAAATGTCATCCTATAAAAATTTGGATTATATGCTAATTTTTTTTATGTGTGAAATTGGGGGGAAATTTTTTCTAATATGACATTTTTGTGCAAAATTGTCAAATTAGCCTCTCAAATTAATGTTTGTCAAATGTTACGTGACATGATTCCGTGATTTATTTAGACGGTGGTACCTAAATTGGAAAGTTATTATAGTGTGGTACCCAAATTGGAAAATTTGAAAGGTGGGTACCCAAATCGTTAACAGCACTATAGTTTGGTGTAGTAAATGTATTTTTTCCATATTAAAATATAAAATGAGATTCAAGGTTTATAACTGAAATTAAGGCAAGAAAAACAATTTTTAATGATCACAAAAAGTTCTGAAATATAACAGTTTCGTCCTTTATGGCAAAAAATAGTAGATAATTCAATACTTTTTGAAAATTAAGCAGAGCTTAAGAATTTGGAGCTTTGCTTCTCAAAGCGTAAGTAAGTTACAGTTTTTTTTTAATCTTTTTATCTTTTTAGCAAAACTAACAAATCTTTTTTAATCCTACCAGTAAAACAGCGATGATGACGTATGGAATCGAGTTTGTAAATAGAGAATTTCACAAAAGTCAATAAGATGGAATAAACTGTTAATTCACATAAAAGTACCAGGACAGCAGTTGGCGTTGCAAGGCCTAGTGCACATGGACAAGCAACAACCTGCAATGAGAATGCAATGTATTCGATATTCCTTATGCCATTCAAGGTGCAAAAGCTGAATAAAGTATGCACAAAACCCAATAACGAGTAGGAAATAACTGGATTTCAGTAGACAAAGTCTAAATTATCTAACTTTAAGATCTTTCACATAATTTTAATTTCATTGAAAAATTAAGATCGACCAGGATTCACAGCACCATATATCAAAACCACGATGGGTTGATAGGCCAGGTAGGAAAGGCAGGAAATATGCCTACAAAGTCAATTAATCAGAATTTCACCCATGTATCTGAAGTATCCTAAAGGATTTCCCCTCAAACTCGCCACCAGTAGTAAAATACAAGGCAAATCAGAGGGTCTCTTTTTCAGTTTTTTCCACTAAAGTATCACCAGATTTTGATTTTTGTACACCAACCTAATGTATTAGCAATTACTACACTGACGTGACATTTTTCGATGATTTTGGTACACTTAGTATACCATATAAAGAATTAAATCATAGGACAGGACATCGGCGTACTAAGTTAATACAAAAAAAAAATGATACAATACTATTAAATAATTTTATAAAGTAGGCATACTATTATATCCCATGTTTTCGTTTGAGTCCCGAACCTATGTCCTTCTATATTTTAGTCTCTGGTTTGTCATTGTTTTCCTACACAGTATAGAAAATTATCGAGAAATGCAACATTAGTGTACTAATTAATTTTTTTTCCGTTGGCTTACAAAATCGAAATATGATGATACTCGAATTTAGAATACTGTAATTGATTCCCCAAAATCAGACAAGTAACAACAGTCATCAAGCATAGAGACATAAAACTCCTTAATAGTGAAATGAAAAATAACTTTATTCTCAACTTTTCTCTTACCAGCACACTGCAAGACAGTTGCAGAGCCAATGAAACCGGGGTTCCTTGATAAAAAGCTACAGGTACAATTTGAGCACCAAAAAAGTTCCAAAACAAAAAAGTAGCCGCAGAGAGTGCCATTACACCATAAGTGAAGTGCCCAGCCACCTATTACAACAGAAGCAACGCCATTTTAGTTTAATGGAGATAACCGTAAAACTCACTATGCCTAGCAAAAATAAGCTAATGTCCTAATACAAGGAAGTAGTATGCACACAGGTTTATCTCGAATTTCAAACCAGATAGAGAAACCCAACGCCTAGGGCACATAAAGCGAAGGCCTACACACTCATTAGTACTTATCTGAAAAAAATTATCAATGTAAACTGATTGTTGTTGACACCATGAACTAGCAACGGAAACAGATATGAAGAGCCAAAGCATGTCTTCTGTAAAATAATTGATTTTATACAGTTAACTGAACTGATTGAAGAAAGGATGAATAAATTTAATGTAAACCTAGTTTTTCGCTCCTTTCACCTACTCCTATTACAGAACTTAGTCAATTAAAAATCAGGATATTTCATGTACAACTTTGTCTTAACGTCTACAATCTCCCACTTGTAATCTGTAGAATCCATGATAAAGTGAGACTAAAATACTTAAAGGAGGATTCAGTACAACGTATACGTAGCGAAAATAAATCATTGTGGGACTTGAATCTGCATCTAGGTAAGAGTCAAGATGGTTTTGATAATGCACTTGAGGGTTATGGATTTGATGATAGAAATAGCACGAGAGATAATATTCTAGATTTCATACTATGAACTGGGGTAGCAAATACATGGTCTAAAAAGAGAGAAGCAATATAAAGGTGAGTCAAATTAACTATTTTTTGACCACGTATACCGATATAAACATTTTAATTATTGTAAAGTTATACCACAAATGAATGACACCATTTTCTATATAGTGTTGCGCAATTTACATCCACATAAGTAAAACATTACGTAATACCATAATAGGAAGGACAATATTAAACACCAAAAAGCATAAGATACCTTATCAGCCAAACGCTGCACAGGAGCCTCTCTACTCTGAGCTTCTTCTACTAAACGAACAATGTCGCCCATAGCAGTTTCACCACCTGGTCTTCTTACTTCAATTGTAAGCTTCCCATTTAAGTTTATCGTTCCTGCAGCAACTTCAGCCTTTTGTATAGGCATTTTTTCGATATATTAAAAAAAGTGAAACAGGCAAAGCAAGTTGCAAATGCAACCATACCAGCAAGAACTAAACCTAAAAATAGACAGTGGGTGGAGAAGACTTAGGGTTTGACCCAATAATTTTTAAAGTTATGTGAATCCTAGTGCACCCATACAACTCATTAGAAAAGAGAATGTTTAAGTAAGCAAGAAATGGAAATGGAAATGGAAAGTATTGTTTATCAATTTGTTATAGCAAACATAATTTGCCCCAATAACATATACCAGCCCTTTAAATCAATTTAGCTGCAGCGCAGTACCAACAATTATTATTGGGACAAAAATATAAGACCAATAAATGAGTGCGGGGTGCAGGGGATCTTTTGATATAGTCATGCAATGTGTTATTGTTTGTGTCCTTGCAAAATTTCTTTAAATGAAAATAAAATCATATCAGCATTTAAGTATATATTACCCCAGGTAATTTTGTAACAGGCAGAGGCTCCCCTGTGAAACTTGACTCGTCAACTGCACTTCTACCTGCTCTCACTATGCCATCAGCTGGAACACGATCCTAACCAACGGAAAATAACATAAATCAGACATTTATCTTTTTCGAAAATTTTAGAAAGATCCGAAGTTGCAAAACAAAATAAGAAGCCTGTTAACATTAAATATACCAGATGCATGTAGTCAATTTTAATAGAGAGAGACTACGCAAAGAAAATAACTTTTTCAATGGGAAAAACAAGAAATGCAACAAACAAGTTTTAAACGAATTATCACTATTATAAAAATTCGTTGAACTTTTTACTCACGCCAGGTAGTATAACAATTTGATCACCGATTGAGAGACTGTTAGATGGAACTTCAACTGTGGAACTCAACTCATCTGCTTCATTTTTTACCACAAGGCGGGCTTTTGATGGCAAAATACTTAAAAGGCCAGTCATATCACTGCTAGCTTTTATTTTAGCTCTCTGCTCAAGATTTCTTCCCAATAAGACAAATGCTATTAGCATAATTGGCTCCTCAAAGAAGGACTTCCAACCCTTCAAGAGGAAAAACTCCAGTTAAGAGTATTCAACATCAACCAATTATGTTATTAGTATTAAGAGTCGGACCAATTTTCTTTGCAAATGATATTTAAGACATGCTTTAACCAAATGCACCCTACTTGCAAAACAATAAATATATATTTGACTTTGATCAGGGATTTACACAGATTTAAAACAGTAGACCCCAGAAGCAAGACTGCCAAATTGTCAAATCAACGGTTTGCAAGAAGCTTCTTCATGTGCTTATAAATCTTAAAGGTTGAGGCTGAAAATCAACCACTTATTTTTTCTTTGGAATTTTTCTCCTATTCCTATTCCTTGTTTTCCTTTCTTTTATGCTTTATTTGCAAAGGGAGTGTGTTACTTATAGACTTAGCAAAGAAAGGGGCATTCTTGAAACTGCATGATACGGAGATCTTAATCCTTTTATAGACTTACCAACTGTCCTCTTGGAAATCAACTGTCACAAGACAGTTACTAGGAAAGAAATAGTCACATGATGCTTAAAAAAATATTAACTACTTGTGAAGAAATAAACTATGGATTATTTTCAAGACACATACCAGTTTTGGAAGTATTGCAGCTAATGAGCTCACTGCAAAAGATGACAAAGCACCAAGACCAACTAAAGTATTCATGTTTGGGGCCCCCTTAACAAGTCTACTTATTCCATCAATGATAAGTTGCCGGCCAGGACCAAGTAGTGCAAATAAAGAGAGAGAGACATGGAACCCTGTGGAATGGAGAGCATGAAATATTGAAGCTTTTGCCCCAAGAAAATGAGATAGGTGGCCAAATAAGCAAACAGCGCATAATGCCCAAGAAACAGCTAGCTCACGGCCTGTCAAAAGAATAACAAAATAAATCAAAGAAAAATTAGTTAAAATAATGTCCCTTGACAATATTCTCACAAGTATTACACAGTTATAAAAAACAGCAATAAAGTAAAGTTTTGGTTTAGAAAAATTTGGCAGCAAAGTTGATCTTAGGATTTTTCTAGTGAAGTGCTGAATCAACCTTCGTGTTGTAATAATGATGAATGAGAGAAGAAGATAATTACCACTTTCTTTTAGGCGTTTATGTTTTTCATCCATCTTCCTTTCAAGTACTTCTGAAAAGTTATTTTTCACAGGATCTGCAAAACAAGCAAATATCATAGACCTACAAGATTAGAGACTAAAATAGAAGAAGAAAAATATAAAATCCTAAAAAAGCTTTATTTAAGTAGTCCTACTACTACTCTCGCAAAAAGTGTAGAGTAGCTAATGCAGCCAAAACATTGAGAAGGTATGATTAAATTATCACTATTATCACAACTACTATATTTGGTTGAATCCCACCTATTATACTCTTTATTTTCTGATAAGAAAGAGATGTATTCCCATAGGATAGGATGCAAGAAGGATAGCTTTCCCAAACTCTCTCTTGACTTCCATATAACAAACAAACAGGCGGCCAAATCTGAAAAAATTTAACATCAATTCTCCTCCAATAGACAGAGAAGACGCCAACTCTCTCTGCCAAGTTTACTTTTTCTCTCTGTCAACTTGAGAATAATGCTCTTCTTATATATCAAAACTCATAAATCTGAAAAATCTCTAGTCTACTAGATGATGTCGCCAAGAAACAATATACCTGAAGGCATATGAAACAGGCAGGACAATATTTCTTCAACCAAAACACGCCAACAAAATATTACCTTTCAAACATCAACATCAACATAAACATATATCCCATCAAACACAAAGGTTTCCACAAGCCCAGCAGACAACAACAGCACATTATGCTAAAAATTGTAAACAGTTTATCTGGTCATCTCATGGCTTTTCTACATTGCATAATGTAAACAACTCTCTAGTCACAATACACAATCACGAAACAAGGCATTTTCAGCTACCTATACGATTAAAATGGTAGCATTAATGCGATAACACCCATTATTGTGGCAGTGGAACAGTAATTTATAATGGAGAAGTCATATGGAATCACCTCGAATGTTAGACTTGAAACCACATGTGGTCAAATGTGTTGCTAGGGCTTCTCCTAATTGCTTCTGCCAATATGGCATAACCTTGGCTTCAGCGACAGGCCATACAATTGCTGTTTCCGTCGCAAGATTGACACTAGCAGAAGACACATTTGGCTGTCAGAACGGGTAGTGATATTGGTGAGGACATACTTGTATAGACGTATATAAAAAAAAGTCTTCCTTCTTATATAAAAACACGTAAATGACAAAATAAAAGATAGCTCGAAAATAACATTTATTCTATAATCTTACTCACTTGACTTTCCAACATTCTTTTTACACTAGCTGCACATCCTCCGCAGGTCATTCCCTGAAAGGGAGAGATTTATAACATTATAGCAGTTCATTTGTACAAAAATAACAAGAAAAAAGCCAAAAGCCTTGTGTAACAGTGTAAGTAAACGCATAATGTTCTATTTCTGCATATATTAAAGAAAATCGATGATCGATTGCAGTTTCAAGTAAAAAAGATAAAATCTTCTTTGATAATCTTAGAGCTTACCATAGTTGCACGAAGCGGGAGCGAGGAAGCGGATGGTGTAGAAGTGAGGAAGCGTGGTCGGAAGCGTCTAGGAGAATTTTTATTTTTATTTCTATAGTTTTATGTAATAAAATACTATTAAACGATAATAATCCTTTCAATACTTAAAAAATAGAAAAGAAAAATGTAGTACTCTTTCAGGTTAGCATAGGCATATGAGCCGATGTGTTAGGGTTGGGTTATATATGGATGTGGAAGTTTCCGCGAGCTTCCGAAGCGCGGAAGCGTCAGCAGTTCGGAAGCTTCCTGCAACGAAGGAGCTTACACACTTCAAGCTTTACTGAAACCTAGATTATCTTTGTTTCATTATTACTTAGGTCCGTATGTTATTTTGTCCTGGCTGGAGTTCTAATCATACAATACGGGCCTAACAAGCGAGTTCCTAGTAGTTCATTACTAAATTTCCTTGATAAAGAAAAGGGGATAGAAATATGAAACTGGATATGACAACTGTAAATCCGGCAAGAAATAAACAGCGGGCCCTAAAATTACAACTCCAAATGTATAGTAGCATAAGCAAGAAATCATAGGCTAAAGAACCATAGGTATGGCTTGTTTGATAAACACAAGTATGTTTTTTCTGTACTTTTACTTTCAAGTATAAGTATAAAGTATAAATTTTTGTTTGGTACCTCCTCAAAATTACACTTTTTACACCAAATTGAGAAAAACCTTCGATTCTAGTGCGTCTTTTGTTAAAAATATACATAAGTATCAAAACTTTGTGACTCAAAAGTACCAAAAAGTGTATGCATGTTAGCAACCCATGCCAAACAAGCTGTCTACTTATAAGTAAATTGTAAAGAGAAGTTTACTCATGATGCTACACCAAAAACAAGCGGGAGAAGCTAAGTGGTGACCGTTGAGGGTTTTTTTTATCCCTTTCACCGTGTATTTTGACTATAATTTGCTAAAAATAGTTACTAACATTGTATTGTTAAGTAAATTTGGTACCCCCAACATAAAAACCAGGGGGAAGCTAAAGTGAAGACCATCGGGGGCCACAACACCTCGTCAGCCTTAAATTTGTAAAAAAAAATTGTTTATGTTTTGTTAAAAGGCGTGTAATAAATGACCACGATATAGCAAATATTCTGCTGTAAATTAGATATATTCTGCTGTTATTTGATTAGATTAGATTAGATTAGATTAGACAATATCATTCTATTTTAGTCAAGTTAATATCTATAGAGATATTCCCCTAACCTTTAGGAATGTTGTTATGTTATTTTGTTAGTCTTGTCTGCCTATATAAAGGAGACCTTTAGTCTGTATTTGTATTGGATTTTGATTCATTATAATAAGAAGTATTCCTCTTATTTTACTCACATGGTATCAAAGCCGATACGGCTATTCCGATCGATCCTATAGCCTTCAGCCAAATTCGGATGTGGTTGAGTCTGCAGCTTGCGCTAAGCGCAATTCTGCCTCTCCTTTGTCCGCAGCCTCATCAGACAACTCATCACTGCAAATAACCCTTCATAAACTGAACGAAAAAACTTTTTGCAGTCACAGTCTCTCTCTTTTCCTGCGTGGCAAAGGACGGATTGGTTATATCACTGGTGCAACACCAACTCCAGCGTCAATTGATCCCACTTATGCCTGATGGGATGCCAAAAATTCCATCGTCTTGACATGGCTCATCAATTCCATGGATCTGCACATCGGAAGAACTTACATGTTTTTTCCGACGGCTGCAGATCTCTGGACTGCGATTCATGAGACTTATTCGGATATGGGGAATGCTTCTCAGGTGTTCGAGATCAAGACGAAGCTTCGCAAACACGTCAAGGCTCTCTCTCCGTCACCGAATACTACAGTGCTCTTTGTAGTATCTGGCAGGAACACGACCAATACTACTCCAATGAGTGGAAGTGTACTGCTGATGCTAAGCTTTCTGCCCAGCGTATGGAGAAGGAGAGTGTGTTTGATTTTCTCTATGGCCTCTCGCCCCAACTTGATGATGCACGCGGCTGCGTGCTAAATCGTGATCCGTTTCCTACTCTGCGTGAAGCCTTTGTTGAGGTACGCAGAGAAGAGACTCGACGCAAAGTCATGCTTGTCCCCAAAACGGATTCTGTCATGGAGGCTACAACCCTTGCAGCTTCAAACTTCTCCAACTTTCGTCACAATCTGGGTGGTGATCAGACTCCTTCCTTTGGGGATTCTCGGCCTAGCTCCAAGTCTACTCGCCCGTTTTGTGAGCATTGCAAGCGTACTGGTCATGTCAAAGAAACATGTTGGAAGCTTCATGGACACCCCGACCAACATTGCCTGCGTAAGTCTGTTGATGCCAAAGGATTCCACGCGGACAGCACGTCCATCCCACTACCTTTCTCAGCGGAACAAATCGAGCAACTAAAGCTCCTTCTCAGTGCCACCTCAACCTCCTCGACAACTATGAAACAACATCACTGCATTGTGGCGAAAAAAAGGTAATTCTAGCACAGCCCTAACCTCCCATGTGACCCATGTTGACCCATGTGACAGGAGCATCGCACTTGTTTTCAAACTGCACACCGTGCTCATGTATTCACAAAGTTCGCATTGCCGATGGCTCACTCTCCTCAGTAGCCGACAAAGGATCGGTTATACTTTCTGATCGTCTAACACTATATTCCGTGTTACATGTTCCCAAACTATCTTATAACTTGTTGTCCATTAGCCAACTCATTCGGTCTCAACCCTGTGTGGCTCACTTTACCCTAAATTCTTGTGTCTTTCAGGATCTCTCAGGGACGATGATTGGGACTGCGATGGAGCATGAAGGGTTGTACTACATGAAGACAAGAACTTTCAAGAGTGAGCAAGCCCACACATCTGCTTGCAAGTTTGTTTCTACGTCAATCGTATCTAGTGAAATAATGTTGTGGCACAATAGATTGGGTCACCCTAGTTTTCCATATCTGAATAAATTGTTTCCTCATTTGTTCATCAATAAAAATCTGTCTTCGTTTCATTGTGATATTTGTCAATTAGCTAAGCATACTCGTGTACCTTTTAAATCAAGACCCTATATTGCCTCGACCCCTTTCTCACTCATTCATACTAACTTATGGGGTCCATCTAGGGTGTCCAACATGAATAGGACTCGGTGGTTTATCACATTCATTGACGATCACTCTCGCATGACTTGGATCTATTTAATGAAAGAAAAATCTGATACTGCATACACTTTCAAGAACTTTCACATCATGATTAAAACTCAATTTAATGCATGTGCCAAAGTCCTTAGAAGTGATAATGGAAAAGAGTGCTTAAATGATATCCTAGGTCCTTACTTCACTGCAAATGGCATAGTCCACCATAACTCGTGCACGAACACTCCCCAACAAAATGGGGTGGCAGAAAGAAAAAACCGCCACATTCTAGAAATTGCTAAGAGTATTATGTTCACCACAAATGTTCCTAAATACTATTGGGGGGAAGCCGTTCTTGCAGCCTCATACCTTATTAACCGTATGCCATCGAAAGTCCTAAAGTTCCGAACACCTTTGCAAGTGCTCCTAGACACGTACCCTGATACTCATCTGTTCACAACGAAATTCCAAACTCGAGTCTTTGGGTGTGTGTCCTATGTCCATATCCATTCTCAGAACCGCTCTAAGTTTGATCCCCGAGCTATAAAATGTGTTTTCCTTGGGTATTCATCCACAAAAAAAGGTTACAAATGTTTTGATCCAATTACCAAAAAACTGTTTATTACCATGGATGTCACATTCGTCGAATCAGTTCCTTTTTATCCCAAATCGTCGCTTCAGGGGGAGAACATAGGTGAAGCTCGTTTTTGGGAGCAAACAACAACAATTCCTAACCTGGTCATTGACCACACGACCCACTCGATCAGCCACAATAGTGTCCCAAGTCAACCCGAAAATGCACATTCAGGAACAAGTGAACAGGCTGGGAACCCGATGGTAGTACGTGTTTACTCTCGTCGAAAAAACCCTCATGTAGTACATGCTGCCCCAATGCTCCAAGCTACACCATAATCTGAACCGAGGGAATCTGAACAAGAAGTGCAAAATGAGACAGGTATGGATTTTGTTGGTCGACTTAATATTATTGATGAACATGTAGATGTAAACAGAGTTGATGATCTTCCAATAGCTCTTCGGAAAGGTGTGAGAAACTGCACCAAATACCCTCTTCAAAAACAACTGTCGTATAGGAAATTGTCTCAACAATACAAGGCATTCACCATCGAATTACAATCTGCAGCAATTCCGAAAGATGTCCATGAAGCACTGAAGTCACTCGAGTGGAAAGAAGTTGTATTTGAAGAGATGAAAGCACTGCAGAAGAACGAAACCTGGTCTCTTGTGCTGCTGCCGAGAGACGAGACTGTTGGGTGTCGATGGCTTTTCAACATTAAGTTTAATGCTGATGGGAGCATTGAACAGTTTAAAGCGAGGTTAGTTGCGCGAGGATTTACCCAAACATATGGTGTTGACTACTCGGAGACATTTGCACAAGTAGCCAAACTCAATACTGTGCGGGTTCTCATGTCTCTAGCTTCTAATTAAGATTAGCCGCTATACCAACTCGATGTCAAGAATGCATTCCTCAACGGCAACAATGAGGAAGAAGTGTACATGGATATTCCGCCGGGATTCCACCGTGATGAAAACAAGGGACTCGTGTGCCGCCTCAAGAAGTCTTTATATGGTCTCAAGCAATCCCCTCGAGCGTGGTTTGAGAAGTTTGGAGAAACGATGAAGAAACTTGGGTTTATTCAAGGACAGGCTGATCATACATTGTTCTTTAAACACTCGAATCAGGGGAAAATTACGATCTTAATCGTGTATGTAGACGATATGATTGTCGCAGGTAGCAACTCAGTTGAGATTGAGAAATTAAAAAAAGAGTTGGCTCGGGCATTTGAGATCAAAGATCTTGGTCTCCTTAAGTACTTCCTAGGCATGGAAGTTGCTCGGTCTAAAAAAAGTATTTCTATCACTCAACAGAAATACATTGTCGATCTCTTCAAGGAGACAGGTATGACCGGTAGCAAACCTGTTTCAACACCTCTTGATCCTAGCATTAAGCTTAATGATCACGATGGAGAGCTTGTGGAAAAAGAGAGATATCAACGCCTTGTTGGAAGGCTAATATACTTGTCTCACACCCGACCTGACATTGCTTTCGCAGTGAGCCTTGTAAGTCAGTTCATGCATGCTCCAAGGAGTCCTCACATGCAAGCAGTTTTCAGAATTTTGCGTTATCTGAAAAAGACTCCTGGAAGAGGTCTGTTTTACAAGAGAGGAGATAGTCGGCGAGTAGAGATCTACACCGACGCTGATTGGGCCGGATGTCCGAATAATAGACGGTCAACCACCGGGTACTGCACATTTGTGTATGGAAATCTAGTGACGTGGAAGAGTAAAAAGCAACATGTTGCTAGAAGCTCTGCAGAAGCTGAATTTAGAGCTCTTGCTCAGGGCATGTGCAAACTGCTCTGGATTCGTAGACTTCTTGATGAACTCAAGATGGATCTCTCTACCTATGCGGTTGTACAGTGACAACAAAGCTGCAATAAGTATGGCACACAATCCAGTCCATCATGACCGAACCAAGCATGTAGAGATCGACACACTTTATCAGGAAAAAGTTGATTCTGGAAGAGTATCATCTATGTTCCAACTGATCATCAAACTACAGATATCTTCACTAAAGGGTTGTTCAGCAACAAATTTGAGTTCTTTATTAGCAAGTTGGACATGATCAATACCTATGATCCAACTTGAGGGGGAGTGTTTGCGTGTAATAAATGACCACGATATAGCAAATATTCTGCTGTAAATTAGATATATTCTGCTGTTATTTGATTAGATTAGATTAGATTAGATTAGATTAGACAATATCATTCTATTTTAGTCAAGTTAATATATGTAGAGATATTCCCCTAACATTTAGGAATGTTGTTAGCTTATTTTGTTAGTCTTGTCTGCCTATATATAAAGGAGACCTTTAGTCTGTATTTGTATTGGATTTTGATTCATTATAATAATAAGTATTCCTCTTATTTTACTCACACTAATCATTTGGCACCCCCATATTTAAATTACTTTTACCTTCTGGCTTCGCCTCCACAAAAAAAACATAACAAAAAAGGATCACCCGATCGAAGAACAACGCTTATACAGCAACACAGCACAAACGGCAAAACAATCACATTATCATAAAAATGCTTACTCCAACATTGAGAATAATGACATCACTCGAGAACCCCGACCCCTCCTCACTCTTCCCAGCAACCACCGCCCCACCCTTTCTCTCTCCTCCCTCTACCTCTTCTTCTCCTCCGCCACCGCGTCCTGCCCCTTCTCCACCACCTCCAAATCCACCTCCAGAAGCGGAAGAAAACGAATTCAAGCGAGAACAACGATGGGAGCTTCGAGCTCGGATGTTGTAGAGGGTACGTAGAGAGGGGGAGAGGGGACGTGTTAGGAGGCGGTGGGAGGGACAAGAGGAGGTGGCGTGTTAGGGTTTTCGAGATGGTTAACAGTGTTGAAGGTGAATATAATGTAGACTCCATTTTTTAGCACTCACTGTGTATGTATCTTACTATTAGTTAAGTGAAGTACCACTTATGAGGCCTTGGAACACCTTTTTACAAAATGACCCTTGAAAAATAAATCTTACTATTATTTAAGTGAAGTACCCCTTATGAGGCCTTGGAACACCTTTTTACAAAATAACCCTTGAAAAATAAATAAATTACAATGAAAAAAAACTGACGGTACTAAAAGCAACTGCCAACTACACGGTAATTAACCCCCCCCCCCCCCCCCCCACCATTTATTATTCCTCTCTCCCATTTCTCTTTCTATTTTGTCCTCAATTCCGTTTCATCTATTTAGAAATTCTTATCATTTACTGGCAGATAAATACAAATTCAAGATGATGGTGAGAGTCTTATGAGAGTTTTCTTGCTTAAGTTTTTTTTAATGTTGCTTACATTCTGTGTATTATTCTCAAGTTTTATAATAGGGTTACTTTTAATTGCTCCTTTTAGTAATAATTTATAGTATTGTTTTGTTAAGATTTTGAACTTTTACATCAATCCGTAGATCATTTTTTAAAATTTTCAAAACAGGTTATCACAAATAATTACAAATATCTTTGATTCCCACCCATCGGGTGGGCTGGACGGCTAGTATATATATATATAGATATATCTTACTTCTTACTTCTTACTATTATTTATGTGAACTACCGCTTATGAGGCCTTGGAACAACTATTTACAAAACAACCCTAATAAAATCAATATTTACAAAACAAAAGAAAGAAAAATACACGGTTAGAATTTAAATAAATAGAAACTGCTCTTTAAATTTAATTGTCATACACCGTAGATCATTTTTTAAAAATTTCAAAACAGGTTATCACAAATAATTACAAATATATTTGATTCCCATCCATCGGGTGGACGGCTAGTATATATACATATACATATACATATATCTTACTATTATTTATGTGAACTACCCGTTATGACCTTACGAGGCCTTGGAACAACTATTTACAAAACAACCCTAATAAAATCAATATTTACAAATCAAAAGAAAGAAAAATACACGGTTAGAATTTAAATAAAAAGAAACTGCTCTTTAAATTTAACTGTTATACACCCCCACTTTCAAATTCATTTTCCCATTTTCTTTCTTGTAACTTTCATTTATCTCTCTCATCCTTTTTATTCGTATTAATCTGGATTCAATCTCCTTCTTCATTCACTGGTACATAAGGTATGGATTATTTTTAATCTTTATACTTGGATTTCTATTTTTATAGCATTAGATCAAACCACACGTTACACCACGCAATCATGCCCGCTAGTATATATATATATACTAGTAATCGTTACCCACGTGTGGTATATATATATGATCCGAGTAAATAAATTTTAAAAAAAATATTGATTGAATGAATATGTTATATTATAAATTGTGAGTAATATAATGTTTTCGTTATATAAAATACACGTAAAACGATTTTTTGGTATAGCATTATAATTGTTTTGAAAAGATAATGATTTTTGTGTCTTTTTTATATTTTGAATTGAATAAATGTAAATGATTAATTAGTAAAAAAGAGTGGGGCCAAAATTTGGCAGCCTCACTTTTTTTATTGGGTTGGCTTAAATTATAAACTAGCGGACCTGTCCACCCGATGGGTGTGAATCGAAGAAAAAATATGTAACCCGTTATGGTATATAATTTGTAAGAAGATGCAGTTAAAAGGAAAGTTAATAATTAGATGGCAGTTACTATTTTGTAATTTTGTAAATTAATAGTAATTTTTTATAAATAATTGTTTCAAGACTTCATAAGGCCTATTCACATAAAGTAATAGTACAGATTGTGAGTAATATAATGTTTTTGTTATACAAAATACGCGTAAAACGATTTTGTTTGGTATAGGATTATAATTGTTTTAAAAAGATAATGATTTTGTGTGTTTTTTATATTTTGAATTGAATAAATGTAAATTGTTATGTGACATATTAGCTCACATATATATGTATATAGATATAGAGAGAACATAGAGAGAGGGAACAGTAGGTCTTTATTAATCAGAATGTATGAATGAATGTGAAATACAAGACCCCTAACCCTCTTTATATAGATAGAGGGGTAGGGTTATAAGCCCACTTGGGCCCATAAAGTACAAGCCCAAGAGTCCAATAATATCCTACAACACTCCCCCTTTGGACGTCTTGAATTATTCGTTTTCATGCAGTCGATCTGAGTTGAGTTCATTCGCAGTGCTAAACACATAAAAACCTTAGGGACGGAAAACCCAGTGTGGGACAAAACCGGAACCTATGAGAAACTGTGTAGCTAAATGATATAGGCCGAAATATCATGTAAGTAACTAACCACAAAACAGTGTGCCTCATCAAAACCTTGTCAGAGCAAACCCAATGGGAAAATCTCTGATCGAAGGAAAAAGAGTGCAACAATGGTAGTAGTAGGGATCAACCACAAAACAAGTGCCTCATCAAAACCTTGCTAGAGTAAACCCAGTGGGAAAAAATCTCTAGTCGAAGGACAAAAGAGTACACAGTGGTAAGAAGTACACAACAGGATACTCACCCTAATTTCGGCAATCTTAAGTGAGATAAGATGGGAACGTGTCTCGCTAAAAACCTTGCCAAGGAAAACCCAGTGGGAAAAAACCTTGGTCTAAGGACAAAAAGAGTACACGAGCATACGACTGGATGCTCCCCCTCACTTGCACACGACAGGGTGCGAGAATTTCGACTTAGTAATTAGTACAATAAGCATTCACCTGGATGCTCCCCCTCACTTGCACACGACTGGGTGCAAAGATTTCATATTCCAAAAAAGAGTACAAGTATTCGACTGGATGCCTCATTTACTTGCACACGACTGTATGCAAAAAAATATAACGTGGAATAAACCTAGCATTCGACATGATGCTCTTAAACTTCATATGTGAAGATTTATTTCGGCAAGAAATGCTAAATAGCATAGTCTAGTCATGTCTCTCTTGATCGATAACAAGTTGTCCTCAAATAAGACAAGTGTTTTATCTGCATCGTGAGACAGAACATATGTAATTCAAATATGGCTAATACGAGCTCGAAGCCATATACACTCTCTAGTCGTCTCATAGAGCACGAGTAGATCAGAGCGATTCGTTTGGAGTCATTCCAAGACCTCCAAGATATTGCCTTATTCCTAATGGTAAAGACAGACCATGTTAAGAATATCCCTTATGCGGGTCTGATAAGTAACCGGCATCGGTATAACCGAAAAAGGGTTGCGTTAATTCGAGTACCGAAGGGGGTAGATACATTCGATGACGCAAATGGGATAAACTAGCCCACTTCCAAAATTACCATAAGGTAAGGGAATGTGTCTTTAGTGCCATTTCGATGGCAGCGTGTTAGCGCGATGCTGTGTCGAGCTATACCATTCACAGCAGACGAGATGTTCGTCCTATCATATTAGACCAAGTACAATGATGCGCTTATTGTGCTTAGATATGAACATCATGGTTCAATATCTCTTCATCGTCTCATCAGGGACGGACTGGGTCTATATCAATGTCTAGTGATCGAACGATCATGGGTGTAGTCATGATGACTAAAACGTCATAACACCTTCTGGGTGTAGTCTGAATCATGGACTTAGATTCAATCTTTACGGGACTCGATCATCAGGCCGAGTCACTACCGTGTCTTCCCAAGATCCTTCATCTCGAAGGCAAATCCAAATATGGATAGCATAATAAAACACGCAAGGGCATAATACTTGTTCAAGTATCCCAAGATGATCAAGTACTCACTTAGGCGGTATACCACATCCGTTCGGATTATATTAATCCATATAGTGAACGTCTCAGTCAATTGAGATCGTATTCCGTGGTCAGGAACTACTTGATTCAAGCATTATGAAGTCACACAGGGACCTTCATCTATATCTCTTTGTCTAAATCCCCATAGAGATAAAACAGTGACCACAATCACATGCTGCATAATCAGTTTTCGGAAACTACTAAACTGATAAAGTAGGGGACCGTTATAACGTCCATTACGAGGAAATCAACCATCTCGTAATCAATTCCAAGGTGTGAGAGAAGCCTTGCGCTACTAGGCGAGCATTCTACAATCTCATTATTCTCATCACTTTTCCTTACGAATAACCAAATAAACGAACTCGTTTAACATTGGTGGTGTTGGAGCTACAGGTCCGAACACACTTTCGCTAAGGAGTCTACTTGGATTGCAAGTTTCCATTAGTCCAGTCTATCCTACGTTGACTTCAGGCAACGGTACATGGTTCCCTGTCATAATTTGCTCATATTATCAGTCGTCACCGAATATATGAACAAGTAATCAATGACAGTCTCGTTTCGCTTCAATATCGTCTAAGATATCATGATCGACAGATATTTTGAGATTCTTAGGATGAGGAGGAATCACACATCTCCTAGATCTTTTATAATCTTGTGCGAAAAACGAGTTTCAGTTCACCACCTCTGGGGCTGAACGAATTAAGAACCGGTCAACTTCCTCATAGCTTAGGAATGACGACAAACTGACGGCCGACGACAGCGTCCTTTGCTTGGCGGGTTCGGCCAAAGCAACGTGTTACGACAAGAACACGGCGTCCGACAGGGACGTCTATCCTTGCAAGCATTTTGCAGCAGCTATAAATGATCTCGTGACATCTCATAAAGTCATTAAATACGTCTGGCATTTAGTTCGACTTGAGGGAGTCTATGCACTTACTTATCACTAAGTGCAGTTTTGGGGATCAAGCTAAGACTGAGTGGGTTATGCCACGTTACTTCACGTCGTTCCTTATCAACGGTAACGTGCAAATCTCCCCCTAATGACGGGAAGGACAGTCTTAGCGATGTCACTTTCGCATATCATGCGGTAAAGAGATCGCTTGCCAAGGTTACTCTATCAAATGATAGGCAGGGGATTCATAATCGACTTATGTCCCCTTCAGAGGTCCATATTTTGAACGCTAGAGCGGCTCAATCAAAATATTAATTAATCACTCTAAACACGCGTTAATATGAGACTTCTGGCTCATAACCAGTAACCAGCTGGTACGCATATGGTGTTTGAGTGTCTATGGGCCTCATGACGGACCAATGCAGCAAAATAACATAACTCCACACGGAAATATAAATCTTGGTGCGCAAGACCAAGAAATGTGTGCAATCATTTGCAGTCGCATCATCAAACTTTCCGTGAGTCCATTTGGGTCTGAACATAATCGACAGGATGTTCAATTTGAATTTCCAAACTCAAGTAATTCAAATCGAAATTTCGATTATTACTCTTCGGAATTATCAAGTCGACTAGACTTTTCAGGATAATCCGGATCATGAGCCATCAACTTAATGATAGGGCTAAAAGTTTCGAAAGTGCTGCATTTATGTGGACAACATTAAAATGTGACCATATTGTCGATGCATCAACCATAACCATTTATATTTATGGTCCGTCTTATGGTTGGATAAGTCGACAATAACTCCTTCAATTCTTTACAAGAATTCTACGAGTTCATTTCATAATCTTTACACATATTAGTCTTTCAAAGTGAGCATTAGTAGCATGAATTTCGGATTAATCACGAAATATATTCTCAAAGATAATCCAAATGCGATGCGATTATAAATCAAGCATCGTCTTTTGACCCGGGAATATCTCATCCAGTCAATGCCACAATATCAAAATGCTCTTATCAATCGACGACAGGCGAATGATAGTACAGACAATCATGCCTTAGCATCTAAATCATTTATCATTTCGACGACAGGCGAAATGATAAGGTAACTTTAAATGCTTTTAAAAATTGTGGTAGAAACCCCTTGAAAGACATTTCAACTCCTAAAATACGCTTTTGGTCGTATTGAATGGAGGCTATGTAAAGAAATTTTAATTCTTTCATGAGCTATTACCAGATAACACTGGTTTTCTCGAATATTTTATAACTCAACAAGGTACGGCAGGACCTACATGAGTATAAGCTCTCATATTTGACACATCAATTTGGTTTTACCAAAGATTTCGATTTGGAACGACGGGTCCAGAATCGTTGTCACTGAGTACTCTTTTAGGCAAGTAGTTGGTGAAATTATATGGTACACTGTTACCCACTATTTCCAAAAAAAATCAACTACCCCACAAGTATTGCCTAAAATTTCATAATTTAAAGTTTGGTCACATTTGTCAAAGAAATTTGCTCAAAACACTTTAAATTATTTCGAGAAATTTCGTAAACAGGCAAACCATAATCTAAAAGTATGGTCCAAATGGAAAACATAATCCAAATGAAAAACATAATCCAGATGAGCGAAAAAATGGCTCAATGATTTATCAAAATCTATAAAGAAAGGTATCAAATTCATTTGAGCCACAAAATCGGGGGTCTCAAGAGTTTCCTTTCAGTTATCTTTAACCACATTAGCATCGGTTTTTCCACATTTATAATAGTTGTGAACTATTTAAGAAGTAACCGTGCATGAGCTTTGTCTTTATAGCATAGAGTTAGTTCCTTGAGCATTATCTCTTGCTTTGTGACAACGGGCCATATTGTTCCTTTCAATTACTGTCTTGGAGCCACAGGTTTTCGATTTTGACGATTGTCTAAAATCTCGCTTGGCTAGGCGATTCATTGGGATCGTGACAGTTCGAGACAAATAACACTTGTCTCGATTCTCGATTCGTGGAAAAAAATGTACACGAAGAGCATTAATATCAGGCAAACAATTCGCCATTGACCCAATAGGATTAAAACTACTCACCGGGGTAATTTTCTTATCCAATAACAGATGGGTGATAAAGGAACATGGTGAATATAAATTCACGATACTGCTTATGGAATACAATTTCCAAGCTAGTATTTTGGTGAATGATTGCTCCAATATGTCAATTTCAGACATTTGTTCACCATAGATGTCATCATGTCTCAAATGTGGCGGCGGAATAAAATCAACGCCTTAGCATTCATCCTGATGGTAACAACAAACTCGTGTTTTACTCATCAAAGATGGCATCCAAAAAAAATTTGGGCATCACATTTTCACACATCAGGGTGACTAACATGTGGTGACGGAATTAAAATCAACGTTTAAACAGTCATTTCGCAAGTATGTTTTACGATTTTTCTCATCATAGATGGCATCCAACATGTGTTGGGAGTTCTGGATTATTTATCATATAAACGACTGGTTTATATGTTTATGGTTTGCACAAGCATAAACGTTTTTTCGAAACGACAGGTTCGAAAACATTAGTTTTGCTTTTCATGTGAATCGGTTCTCATTGATCGAACGACAGGTCGATACTGAAACACCAATTCAGCGAAACATACATCACTATATAAACACACTCGGGGAAATTATTATTTAGTCAACCCCTTTCGGTAGCTCTATTTGAACACGACCAGGAAAGACGGTGAGGGGGGTGGGCACGAATGCCTCTTAAAAACCGACCTCATTAGGAGAACGACTTCCGCCTTTATCTTTCCTAGACATCGTATCCAAATAGGTGAGCCTATTTGGGGAAGATTCATAATTTTTCCAACTTAAATGTGAATATATACGATTTTCGCATTTTATATATGGCAATAATATTAAACAGCATAGAGAATATCTATTTAGATTAACCACACATATATAAACAGGCAGTAAATATATTTTAGGATATATCTAATCATGCAGTAGATTTGATGTTATAAACAAATCAATTTAAGATTATCAATCAATTCATAAAGATTCTAACATATCAAATCAAATCAATTTAAGATTATCAATCAATTCATAAGATTCTAACATATCAAATCAAATCAATTTAAGATTATCAATCAATCCATAAATATTCTAACATATCAAATCAAATCAATTTAAGATTATTAATCAATCCAGAATTTATTAGTAATTACCAATTTACACTAGCAAGATTTAGTCAATATTTTATTATCTAATGCCTTATATGTAAATTTTATACATGGTAATTAGCAAGATAAATCACAGCATGGAAGGAAACAAATATATTTACCTCTGTAGAATATACATGCATGTCCTACATGGTAATCACACTACATACATAAGTAGTCATGTAGCAATATTTTACGTGCGTTATGATTAGAACAGGGTTACGTGAATTCAATAATATTTTACGTGAATTCAATAATATTAAGCAGTCATGTATACAACAGGACTAAACTATCAAGCAATTCAATAATCATGAACATGCTATGTTATGCGTCAGTTATACATGGCAACTAATGTTACAGTGTTTCGATAAAATAAATTTGAATTTTGAAAAATCCGTTTACCTTTCACACGGTATGTTGGTGAAGGTCGATAGTACAATAACTTAAACCCGGTCGAATTTTTATAACGCAATAAACCTCAATCTCCTTGAGCAAAGTGCCGATAACGTGTTATGTGACATATTAGCTCACATATATATGTATATAGATATAGAGAGAACATAGAGAGAGGGAACAGTAGGTCTTTATTAATCATAATGTATGAATGAATGTGAAATACAAGACCGCTAACCCTCTTTATATAGATAGAGGGATAGGGTTATAAGCCCACTTGGGCCCATAAATTACAAGCCCAAGAGTCCAATAATATCCTACAACATAAATGATTAATTAGTAAAAAAGAGTGGGGTATTTTTGAAAAAAATGACCAAAATTTGGCAGTCTCACTTTTTTATTTTTTCTTGGGTTGACTTATATATGAAGTATATATATCTATACTATTAGTGTATGTGAAGAGAGCTTATGAAGCCTTGAAACAATTATTTATAAAAGAGTCCTATTAATTTACAAAATTACAAAATGGTAGTAGACACTTTTTACAGCAGAATTAAAAGAAAAATAACTGTAATCTAATTATTAACTTCATCATCAAATTCATCCTCTCTCTCTCAACCATAATTGTTACTCTCTTCATCAAAGATTCTGCCATAACGGGTTACATATATTTTTTTGGATTCACACCCATCGGGTGAACAGGTCCGCTAGTGTGTGTATATATATATAGGGAGAGGTTATATATAGTATGATTTTGGGAAAAAAAATAAAATCTATTGCCAAACATAACCTTAAACAACAACAACAGTCACTAACACAAACAACAAAACAATCACATTATGCGATACATTATCAAAAAAATGCTTACTCCAACATCAAGAATGATGACATCACTCGAGAACCCCGACCCGTCCTCAGCCTTGCCAGAAACTACCGCCCCACCCTTTCTCTCTCCTCCCTCTCCCTCTCCTCTGCCACCGTGCCCCACCCCTCCTCCACCATCACCACCACCAGAAACAGAAGAAAATGAATTCAAGCGAGAACGATAGGCATAGGAGAGTCTAGAGTGGGTGTGAAGGGAGCGTAGAGAGGGGGAGAGGGGACGTGTAAGGAGACGGTAGGAGGGGCGAGCGGAGGAGGTTAAGAGGTGACGTGTTAGGGTTTTTGAGATGGTTAACAGTGTCGAAGCCGAATATAAGGTGGACTCCATTTCTGCACCCACTCTGTATCAGTGTGTGTATAGTTATATATATTTATATATATATATATATATATATATATAGAGAGAGAGAGAGAGAGGTGTTGGTGGCTTTGGGTTTCAGACTTCCAGTGGTGCTTGTGTTTTCCCACTATCTCAGTATCTCATGTGGTGTTTGGTGTATCTTTGTTTGGATTTGGGTTATAGAGAGAGAGAATGTTTGGCTCGTAAATTGTGTATTTTCAAGGGGATAAATTCATTTTTGTGATGAGTTTATCTAAAATTTCGTTTTTGTGACTTGAGTTTTCAAATTTCCGGTTGTGTCCTGAGTTTTCAAAAAAAAAATTGATTTTGTGCCTTCGCGTTAGTCAGACTGACGGGAAACAGGTCAGCTGACCCTCACGTGCTCTCTGAAAGGGTGATATGACCAATTTGATCCTATTTTTTTTTAGGGAAAAAAAAGTAGTATTAGAGAAAAAAAAGTCTCATAACATAAACGCATACACACCCATCCTAAACCCTAAATTGTAACTCTTTGGAGAAAAAAACTCTCTCAAACTCTCTCTTCCCTCTCTATACCATGTCTAAAAACTGCTATGGTGCGAAAAAAGCAAGGGTCTCAACAGGTTGGACAAATGCCAACCCTTGAAGGAGATTTGCTACTTGCAAAAATGGTGGTTGTAAATTATGGGAATGGATTGATCCACCCATTTGTGAAAGATCAAAAAAATAATCCCATGCTGGTTAAGTATTAATGAGTTAAAGGAATATAAAATTGCACTAACAAAGCAAATCAATCATGAATAGTTGCCTATAGATGATGCTACACTAATAGTGATCAATTGTGGATTTTACAAGCTGTGGATATCGATAATTGTGCTTATTGGGATCATAGTGTGTCTCCTACTCAAAATTGGTGAACTGAATGAAGAAAACAAGAAAATGTTTAACAAGCTAGTGATGACTTGAAGCTTAGTGGATCTTAGTGGATCTTAGCGTATTTGGATTTTTCTTAGTGTAATGTGTTTGTTGTGTTCTAAGTGTAATATTTTAACAAGCTAGTGATGACCCGAAGCTTAGTGGATCTTAGTGTGTCTGGATTTTTCTTAGTGTAATGTGTTTGTTGTGTTCTAAGTGTAATGTGTGTGTGTGTTGTGTTGTAATGTTGAAATTTGCAAGTGTTGAATAAAATGATTTAGTTTCAGTTATGAGTTCATAATAGAAGCCATTCTTATCACATTCTGATATCTATCACTATAAATAAAAAGATTAAAAAATTGATAAAATAAATACAATAAAACAATAACACAATAACACAAAGACAAGTTTTTCATTACATGAAAACACATTACATAAGACCTAAACTGAAAACAAAGCTGACTTGACTTAACTTAACTGAACTTTACTTAACCACGTTTGATTGAACTAAAATAGAAACAACACCAAACATAGACTTGAACTGAAAACATCACAACTGACCCAAATACTTGGGGAAAAAAAAGGAAACAAAACAAGCTAACTCTTCAACAGCATTCTCTCAACCTGGACCCCTATTCCTCAACTCTTCAACAACATTCTTGAGCTCAATCACTGTCATCTCCAACTCTTCAATCCTCATTCTTATAGCATTACGACTCATATGAGAGTTCTCTATAGAACTCTCTACCCTAGACTCTAGATAGTCAAAATGACCAGTCAAATCTACTACATCTTGTTCCACCACAAAGATCCACTATTAGCATGAAAAGACGACCCAATATTACTATAATTTGCATGGTTACCATTGGGAACACCAAGTGTAATGACAGGAGGTTGCCATTAGGATTGGCATTCCCATTGACATTGTTATCCATTTTTTTTATGTAATTATATATATATATATATATATATATATATATATATATATATATAAGTGATAAAGGATAGTTGATTACAAAAAAAAGTGATAGAGGACAGTAAAACTTAATCTGAGTACGAAAGTGGTAGTACCACTGTTTATATAATGTAAATATTGAAGGTAGAAAGTCTCTAATTGAAGACATAAAGTCTAACCCCCCACATTGACTCCAACTTTTCATTTTCCCCTACCCTAATACACTAAATGTTCTCTTCACATTCACTGCACCATCCCATTAGAACTAACACACAATTAAGTCCCATTTGCGTGCCTATGGGGATATTCACTCAACTACGCATTCAACGCTCAACATTAATTCATTACACCTATATGACTGAAAATGTCAAAACTGACACACACTTAGCTCAGATGACATACACTTAGCTCAGCTACACATTCACACACTTAGAATTGTTATATATTTGGGCTAAAAAGCCCAAATATTCACACAAAGCCTAAAAAATGGCTAAAAGCCCAACTGCTACAATTGTTTTTATATTTGGGCTAAAAAGCCCAAATATTTCACACAAAACCTAAAAAATGGCTAAAAAGCTCAACTGCTACAATTGTTATATATTTGGGCTAAAAAGCTCAACTGCTACACATAAGCAAGCTGGGCTAGAGCTCATAACACACATCTAGCCCAAATATTAGCTTATTAAATTGTTATATATTTGGGCTAAAAATCCCAAATATTTCACACAAGGCCTAAAAATGGCTAGAAAGCCCAATTGCTACACATATATTCAGACCATTAAATTGTATATGTTTGGACTAAAAAGCCCAAATATTTCACACAAGACCTAAAAAATGGCTAAAAAGCCCAACTGCTACACATCAGCAAGTAAGCCCATATGATCAGACCAATATCATCATTTCATAGCCCAAATATTAGCACAGTATTGTCATCATTTCATAGCCCAAATATTAGCACAGCATTGTCATCCTATATGATCAGACCATTGTCTTCATTTCATAGATAATAATAATCCCATAAAAAAAGCACTGGAAAAATAAGAAAACAATAATTAAAGGGCACAAAGGACACTGCAAAAAAAAAAAAAAAACTTGTCATTAACAAAAACATATCCCAGCATACAAGGCAATTGCACAAATATTTTAGCCACATTTGGTATTAGAAAAGATGCTTAATATAATCATACTACAGTATTTTAGGCCAAATTTGGCATTACAAAAGGTGATAAGTTAATAAACTAGCTTAATGCTCTACAAAGTTGAATATTGTCAAGGCCTCCACACTGGTTTCTTCTTCTATTTCTGCTCTTTCTTCTCTTTTGCAGCTTGAGCTTTCATTGCATTGATTGTGAGATATGTAACGCCATTTCTAGTGATGTGACCGCCAGGCAATTGTTTTCCTAGTGGTGTAATTATACCAGCATGTAGTTTTTGTCCGTCCATGTCTTGGGTGCTTGGCTCCACAACATCATAACTAGCATGTCTAAAGACCCCTCCATGGCTCAGTGGTGGCAATTCTTCATCATAATCTTCATCAATTAAAGAAATTTGATCAGGAGTCTTATTGAACCCTTTCATGTGGTACTTCTTGACCTGCAAATAAAGAACACACTTTTTAAAAAGTTACATGTGTTAAAGTGCAAATGAGAATATAAAAATATACTTAATATAGCTAAAAACAAACAAACAAACATAAAAGCATATGCTTTACTTACCCCCAATGTCTTGTTTTTTTTGACTGGCAATTTTGTTGCTTGTTTCCCACTTTTTATAGAAGGACCACCACTCCCACTTGCTATACCATTCCCACTTAACAAATCCTTAGCACTAGATGACTGACTACATTGGGTCACTACATATTCATTACCACTTACTTCTACATCATCCCAAAAAGAGTCATCAACACCTTGAAATGGATCTATTTGCACTTTCTCTTCCATGTTAACACCCTCTCCCATTTGCAGATCAACATAATTTTCCCATAAAGATTCATTCACATATTCTCTCTCTACATGTAGCTCTTCCTCCCTGTATCTTGTTTTATTTTCTTGAACATTACCTGGGGTTTCTCCCATTTGCATATCAACATTCACACTTGCAGTTCCTTTTTTGCAACCCTTAGAATTATGACCAAACTTGCCACATTTCTTGCATTAGACATGATACCCTCTCCTTGTGAATTTATTTTTCTGCTCATTATCTTCTGTACCTCTTCTCCTAGCTTTTGCTCGCTTTTCAACTTTTACAGTCACAATATTAGGAGCCACCACTATAGTTTTGTTGGTTTTTACCCACACATCTCTCCCATTAATTGGAAACATAGTGTTTGAGTATATTTGCATATAGGTATTCTAGAGTAGCACTGATGCAGAGATGTGGATCTTTGCACATGTAATGGTAAGCAGAACAAGCATGTACACAAGGTATACCAGTAAGTTGCCAAACCCTACACCCACATTTCATTAAATCTAAATGAAGAGCAAATGAATAACTAGCATTACTCACTACAAACTTGCTATCTCCATTCCACTTTGGTGTCCACCCATGACTTAGTTTTCTTAGCTCTTCTAACTTGATATATATTTTTGGACATAGCATATAGTCTTTATGAAGTATTGCTTATTTTTTTCTCATTACCAGATTCATAATATATAACCTTATTTTCTCTAGCATTACTAAAATTGGTTGTCTTCTAGCTTTTTTTATACAAGCATTAAAACTCTCACACAGGTTATTCAGCAACATATCACACTTAGAATGTGTTGAAATTGAGATCTATTCCAGTTATAACATGTATAATATAGATAAGTATAAAACAGTGTTATAATGTGTTCACATAAATAATAGTATGATATATATATATATATATATATATATATATATATATAATATAGGGAAATGTTATATGAACATCATGAAAAACACCCAACTAGACACTTTTTCGTAAAAACGCTCCAAATCAAGATTTGGTTAATGCAAATCTCCACGGTTTCACGACGGGAACACAAATATGCGTCTTGTTTTTTTTTTCCGAGATGTATAATGACATGTTTTGAAATTATGGTAAAATTTAAAAATTCAAAACATGTCATTATACATCTCAGAAAAAAAAAACAAGACGCATATTTGTGTTCCCGTCGTGAAACCGTGGATATTTGCATTAACCAAATCTTGATTTGGAGCGTTTTTATGAAAAAGTGTTTAGTTGGGTGTTTTTCATGATGTTCATATATCCTCCCCCATATATATATATATATATATTATTTTTAAATGAAACCTGGTTTTGAGTAAAGCCATTTATATGCTTCTTCATCTAGCTGTCTCATCTCCTTCAAAACCTTTTCATGATACTGAGTAGTTGATGCCCTTACAGCTTTCCAAATCAGGTTTTTCAGAGCTTGGCCCTTGTGAATGCTCTTGAAATTGTTGTACAAATGTCTAACACAAAACCTATGGTGTATGTTAGGCATTATCTCATCCTCATCTTTTATCAACCCATGCAAACATAAGAGTGTTATAAGTTAAAAAAAACATTCTATTAGAAGAAACAAACTGGATTTATAGCTATAAAAGAAAAGTAAAATAAGACAAATAAAATTACATGCATTTTGCTTGTCTGACATAAGAGTGTAATTCCAATCCGTGTGCATCTTCAAATCCATCATTAAAAGCTCCAAGAACCATTTCCAGTTAGCATAATTCTCTACATCAACCACATCATAGGCAAATGGATACAAACAATTGTTTGCATCTATTGCCACTGCAATTAATAGAACTCTTCTTTGAGGCCCAGTTAGATGGAAACCATCAACCCCTACTAGAGGCCTACACCCCTTCCCCCCCCCCCCCCCCCCCCCCCCCAAAACCCATTTTTCAATGGTCCCCGACAGATATAGAGTCTCACAAATTTATCTTCTCCAAGTGGACCTATTTTGTAAAGAACATCCATTTCTGCAGTGGTTCCTCGATTTGCCCTCTTTATCTCACCAATGTAATCCAACAATATGGCATACTACTCAGCAGAACTACCCTCATTCAATTTATGGGCATGTCTCATTGCTCTATAAGCACAAACTAAACTGATTTTACACTCAAGACGTTCTGCAACTATTGCTTGAAAGTACTTCATATCCCACTTAGGATTCATCTTAACATGCTTTGCATAAAGCTCCCCTATAAGCTTAGGCTTAGCATGTCTATTTTTGAGAGCTCTTGGACAATTATGAATATCATTGAAGGTCATGATCTGCACAATGTGTTCATCTCTTTTTTTAGAAGCATACAAGTACCATGGACAATGTTCTTCACAACCAAGTATCATTTTCTTATCTGAGTTCTTTTTAAACCTAATATCTTTCTCCTTCTGGATTGCATACCTCTTCACTACATGGCTAAACTCTTTTTCAGTATCAAACTTCATTCCTAACTTGAACTCCAGTTTGTTCAAATCTATTTTGTGGAACATATATTACCCTTCAACCTATGATTTTCCTCATCTGAGTCATAATCACTATTCAAATCATTTGAGAAAATACATCCCTCATATATTGGACATCCATTGTTGTTATTACCCTGTGAAACTATTATACTCATGTCTTCATCACCACCAAAAACATTAATCTTTTTAACTTAGCCTTTTCAATATTTGTTTTAGATTTTTCTACAACTGGTTCTTTCCCTTTACCATTAACCTTGTTTTTACCCTTTCTTTTACCATTTCTTTTAATGACATCAACACCAAACTCTTCATCACTGCCAATAAATGACTCTAAAACTGAATCACTAACACTACCATCACTAGATTCAATACCATCATCATCACCTTTAGTGAACACTTGAACAACTCTCTTACCATTAACCATGTGACCTAAATTTGTTGCCTTACTGTCATCACCAATAAGGACTAATCCATTTTTATAATAACTATGAACCTTTTTATAGTACAACTGTCTAATCTCATACCTACCTGCATCTGCGGTCATTTCAACTATACTAAGAACAGTAATTTCATATGGATGACAATAGTCTATGAAGTCTATTTTTCTAGAAGTGTACCTTGTTTTCCCATCCCACTTAAAAATTCCACCATGATGCATTTCAATTGTAAACAATAAGTTGTTTTCAGCTGCAAAAACATACAAAAATGTAGACAAAATTACAAGTTCTCACTTATTTATACATAAGCTTGATTTCTATTTCAATTTAAACCAAAATTGGGGATGTGTTGTAGCAAAGAAAGGCCCACTAAAATTTCTCATTCACCAACTCAGAAAAATTTAACATCTTCGGTACCTAATCTTGATTTTAGTTTAAATTTAAAATCAGCCATAAAAGCACTAGTACAATTTAATTTAAACGCCCTAATATTGATCAATTCAAAGATAATAAGATAACAAACTCTAAACCCCTAATTTAATTTCTGATTCACTAATTCAAAGAAATATTAACCTTAAACTCAAATTTTACAAAAAACCCAGATAATAAGATAATTGACATTCAAAGATAAAAAGAAACGGGAACGTACCATATTTGGGTGAAAAATCCATCTCTGTACAACGATGCCAGCCCATATTTAATTATTAACCCTAGATCGCTACAATTGCTCTTCGAGGTTTAATCGCTCAAATTATTAACTAGATTTACTAGTTTGTTATGGGTGTCTCTGTAGAAAAACCTAATTTTGAATGAAAGTTTTAAAAAGTGATCGCTTTTGGGTGAATGTATAACTATAAACTGTAAATTACCATAATACCCTTCGTATTTAACGATGTGAACTGTTTCCGTCAGTTTAACTAACGCCAGATCATAAAATATAAAAAAATTGAAAACTCAGCGCACAAAATCGAAATTTTGCAAACTAATGTCACAAAATCGAAATTATATGTAAACTCATGTCGCAAAAGTGAAATTATCCCTATTTTCAAGCAACCGCATGAGATGCTTCAAAATATTTCTTAAATAATACGTTTTAGGGTAATATTTAGATTTATACAGTTTGTCATGTTACTATTAATTTATCTATAATAATCGTATTATATTATCTATTTGTTGTGTGACATATTAGCTCGTTATAGATATATATAGAGATATGTATAGATATAGAGAGATATGAGAAACAACATACGAAGTGTTTATTCATTAATATAATTGTACAGAGAGATAAATCAACTTAATGATACGGCTAGAAATTTAGGAGATAAAACAACAGATGAAGTGTTTATTCATTATTCGATTTTTTTACTCTTCGGAATTATAAAGTCGACTAGACTATTCAGGATAATCCGGATCATGAGCCATCAACTTAATGATAGGGCTAGAAGTTTAGAAAATACTGCATTTCTGTGGACAACAATAATCATGTGACCTTATTGTCGATGCATCAACCATAACCATTTATATTTATGGTCCGTCTTATGGTTGGATAAGTCCACAATAACTCCTTCAATTTTTTACAAGAATTCTACGAGTTCATTTCGTGATCTTTACACATACTAGTCTTTCAAAGTGAGCATTAGTGGCATGAATTTCGGATTAATCACGAAATATATCCTCAGAGAGAATCCAAATGCGATGCGATTATAAATCAAGTATCGTCTTTTGACCTGGGAATATCTCATCCGGTCAATGCCACATTATCAAAATGCTTTGATCAATCGACGACAGGCGAATGATAGTATAGACAATCATGTCTTAGCATCTAAATCATTTATCATTTCGACGACAGGCGAAATGATAAGGTAACTTTAAATGCTTTAAAAAATGTGGTAGCAACCACTTGAAAGACATCTCAACTCCTCTAAAATACGCTTTTGGTCGTATTGAATGGAGGCTATGTAAAGAAATTTTAATTCTTTCATGAGCTATTACCAGATAACACTGGTTTTCTCGAATATTTTATAACTCAACAAGGTACAGCATGACCTACATGAGTATAAGACCTCATATTTGACAAATCAATTTGGTATTACCAAAGATTTTGATTTGGAACGACAGGTCCAGAATCGTTGTCACTGAGTACTATTTTAGGCAAATAGTTGGTGAAATTATGTGGTACACTGTTACCCACTATTTCCAAAAAAAATCAACTACCCCACAAGTATTGCCAAAAATTTCATAATTTAAAGTTTGGTCACATTTGTAAAAGGGATTTGCTCAAAACACTTTAAATTATTTCGAGAAATTTCGTAAACAGGCAAACCATAATCCAAAAGTATGTCCAAATGGAAAAATCATAATCCAAATGGAAAAACATAATCCACATGAGCGAAAAAATGGCTCAATGATTTATCAAAATAAATAAAGAAATGTATCAAACTCATTTGAGCCACAAAATCGGGGGTCTCAAGAGTTTCCTTTCAATTAACTTTAACCACATTAGCATCGGTTTTTCCACCTTTATAATAGTTGTGAACTATTTAAGGAGTAACCGTGCATGGCCTTTGTCTTTATAGCATAGAGTTGGCTCCTTGAGCATTATCTCTTGCTTTGTGACAATGGACCATATAGTTCCTTTCAATTACTGTCTTGGAGCCACAGGTTTTCGATTTTGACGATTGTCAAAAATCTCGCTTGGCTAGGCGATTCATTGGGATCGTGACAGTTCGAGACAAATAACACTTGTCTCGATTCTCGATTCGTGGAAAAAAATGTACACGAAGAGCATTAATATCAGGCAAACAATTCGCCATTGACCCAATAGGATTAAAACTACTCACCGGGGTAATTTTCTTATCCAATAACAGATGGGTGATAAAGGAACATGGTGAATATAAATTCACGATACTGCTTATGGAATACAATTTCCAAGCTAGTATTTTGGTGAATGATTGCTCCAATATGTCAATTTCAGACATTTGTTCACCATAGATGTCATCATGTCTCAAATGTGGCGGCGGAATAAAATCAACGCCTTAGCATTCATCCTGATGGTAACAACAAACTCGTGTTTTACTCATCAAAGATGACATCAAAAAAAAAATTTGGGCATCACATTTTCACACATCAGGGTGAGTAGCATGTGGTGACGGATTAAAATCAACGTTTAAACAGTCATTTTGCAAGTATGTTTTACGATTTTTCTCATCATACATGGCATCCAACATGTGTTGGGAGTTCTGGATTATTTATCATATAAAACGACTGGTTTATATGTTTATGGTTTGCACAAGCACAAACGTTTTTTTTTTTCGAAACGACAAGTTCGAAAACATTAGTTTTGCTTCTCATGTGAATCGGTTCTCATTGATCGAACGACGGGTCGATACTGAAACACCAATTCGGCGAAACATACATCATTATATAAACACACTCGGGGAAATTATTATTTAGTCAACCCCTTTCGATAGCTCTACTTGAAAAACGACCAGGAAAAACGGTGAGGGTGGAGGGCACGAATGCCACTTAAAACCCGACCTCATTAGGATATCGACTTTCACCTATATCTTTCCTAGACATCGTATCCAAATAGGTGAGCCTAGTTGGGGAAGGTTCATAATTTTTCCAACTTAAATGTGAAAATATATGATTTCGCAAATTACCATATTATACACTTGGCAGTGATTAAGTATATTTAGATTGTACCTGATTGTAGTACATATTATAACAAGATATTCTAAATCACACTTAGCAATGTCTAATACAATCAATCAATCTAAATTTACCAATCAGTACAAAATATATCACAATTATTATTCTAATGCCATATGTGTAAATTTTATTCATGGTAATTACAACATGCAATGGGATGGATTTATATGGAAACACATCAATTTATTCAGTTAACATGTAATTTTTTTTATTCACTTGCCTTTTAATAAATATATATGTGCATGTGGGTGAATATTTATAGACCTAATATAGACTTTTATAACACATATATACTGTTTTTATACATGTAATATACTACAGGGACTACGCATGTAAGTTCAGTATATTATATCTATTTGCAGCGTTATTACAACTTCAGTCCATAATTTCAGACAAGTTTCAGTTTAGTTCTTTAGTAATTAACATGCACAATCAATAGTTTTCAGAGAATTACAGATTGGTTTACTGGTTTCAATTTATTACAGATTCAGTCCAAACAGATTTTCTAGATGTGTGTTTTTCTCAATTTACAAGCATGTTTACAGTTACATACAATTATCAACACACATACATATATTTTACAACCATGTCAGACCAATTCATGATGGCATGCAATTTAAGTTCATAATATAAAATAGACATGCAGTTCATATATGTTAAGAGCCTTAAGGGCGTGTAAACCAATTAAGTTGATCTCCTAGCATGTTGTTCAATATCTTCCACTACAACAAAAAATAGCATGATCTTATCAGACCACATATAGGTACAATTTATTCATGCTCTTATCGTCATATATACACTTGTAAACTATCAAGTCTACCATGATTAACCATATAGTTGACTTCTTACTAGTATATAATTACAAGCAGCCAACAAATTATCGCGTAATTGCGTAAATATGCAGATTTCATATTTTATTTGTAAGTGGTAGAAAAAAATATTTGTATACCGTACTTCTCGTATTTTGGTGAAGGTCGATATAGCAATAATTCAATTAAACCCGGATAAACCTCAAGGTTTAAAAATACTCAATATTTGTGCGTTTACCAAAATCTCCAATATCTGCGAGCGTATATCTTAGTCCCAGCGAGCAAAGTGTTGATAACGTGTTGTGTGACATATTAGCTCGTTATAGATATATATAGAGATATGTATAGATATAGAGAGATATGAGAAACAACAGACGAAGTGTTTATTCATTAATATGATTGTACAGAGAGATAAATCAAGAGATCTCTGACACTCTTTATATAATAGAGGGTAGGGTTACATATGGTAGGAAAGCCCAATTGAATAAGAAATCAAGTAGTTTGAGGAATGTGATGCATACCAGTGTGGAAGTTAACTAGTGACAGAACCACGATTCGTTGATTGCAAGATGGGGTTGATTTTTTATATAAAAAAAATTATAACTTATATGAAGTTATTTTACGGAATGAGAGGCTGAAACGCTAAAATTTAAAGGTTTTGATCAAAATACAAAGGAAAAATTTATTTTTTCATCATTTTTTTTCCAAAATGAGGGGAGTTTGCAACCACTACAAAAAAATACTCAAATAACGAAAGGATTAGTGACGGTATTTTTTGTTACGAGCTTATTAACGACGGTTTTTATGACGGTTTTGTGACAGTTTAGTCAATTTGCGACAGATTTGTGACAGTTTTTTAAATTAGCGACAGCCTTGTGACAGTTTTTGACCCTCACTAAATCAAACATTATTTTGTAGTGAACCCCCGACTGTCCTTACCTAGTTCATTCCCTTTAATTAACTATTATGCCCAAATTAACCACTATTTAAGCATTATATTAGACTTATTAGTGTCTTCATCTTAACAAAGATAATTGGTTCAGGAAAAGAAATGATATTAGTGGAAATAAAGAAGTAAGAGAGAAAATTTTCGAAAAAAAAAGAAGTAAGAGAGAAGAGCTGATTTTTCTTGTTATACTCCAGCAGTTATGAAACTCAGGAATTAGTACTCTGCAATGCGTTAATCATTATTCACTTCATATTTTTATTTAAGCTCTTAAGTTTGGTTAGTTGCACTCTTACCATCTTCGTTATTTTAAATTGTTACGTGATCCGCTATTTTGGTGCATTTGTACTATTGTGGTAAGTGAAAAGAAAAATGAAAACTTTCGTCTATGCTAAATATAGTAGTTTCAGGCAAAAATTTACACTTTCGGCTCATTTAGATTAATAGACATATTCTCTAAAGTCCCAAGCAGCCAAGCGTTTGGTTTGTTCAAGTTGCTGCATCATGAATCAGAAGTGTGAACACTACTGATAACTTTTGATTTGTAAAAATAAATATTGGACCCATAAACTCTAACCATTACAGATTTTGTTCAAAGAGCCAAATTAATGAATTATGTAGATAACGAAGGGTCAATGGTATACTTTCTTTTGTTTGTAAAGTTTTTAAAACACTAGGCATGTAATTGTTCAAGAGTTATATTTCTTAAAAGCCCATACGTACGTATAGTTGATAATCACTATATATTTTTATATTACGAGACCACATGTAATTGTATTACCAGATTTTGGTCATTGCAAGAGTCAAAAAACCATTCTAAATTAAATAAACTACAAACCTTTATTGGTAAGCAATTGCAAACCCCTGGCTTAGCCGAATGCTTGCGGAACAATTAATTAGGGCCTTGGCATGATAAAGCCATATAACAATTAGATATACACCTATTAGTCTAGTAAACTACCTCTAGGTGAAATCAGATTCTGTATTATGGTCTCTAATTCAGTTAGAAGACCTTCTGAAGAAGATTGTGCGCGTTGTTTTTCTTTCCTCAAATCATCTATAATTTCATTTTGCTCTTTCAGTTCATCCTTTAGAACTTTATTTTCGTCCCTCAGGTAACTTAACTCTGCATTTTCCTCCCTCAGGCGATTGTTTTCCTTCTTCAATTCTGCAATTTCTTTTAATAAAGCTTGTTGCATATTTGAGATATTCTCCTCCTCTTCATTATCCTTTAGTTGTGTATTTGCTATATTTTCCTCTTTATAATTCATTTGTTGGGTAGATCCAATATTCTCCACCTTATCATCATCCTCTTGTTGCACATTTGCCATATTGTCGTCATCATCACCCTTTTGTAACGTACTGGCGAAATTGACAACTTCTTTGTCATCCCTGTATAACATATCGATCTCCTCTTCCTCATTCATTTGTTGCGTATTTGGGATATTCTCATCCGCTTTATCAACCTTATGTTGCGCAATTCTCTTTTTCTCCTCTTCTTCATGATCCTTTTGTTGCATACTTGCGATATTCTCCTCCTCTACATCATCCTGGTTAAGAAAAACGCGTCAATTTTACAGTCAACATACAAGTGTTATCGATATATACATGTACCAGCAAAGAGACGAGAGAAAAAATAACAAAGAGAAACAATAAGCAGCAGCTCACGTCATTAATTATAGGGACAGAGGGGGAGTTGTCTTGTGATGTTGATTGTGGTGTATCTATTTGGCTTCTTAATTGATCCGAACACTCTGTGTCTGTCCGCTGTACTTCTCTAACTACAACTAAATCAGATTCTTGTGGATTTTCAGCAAACCACTGCTCCATAATATTCAACCTGGTTTGATTCTCATCCACCTTCACAAAACAGCCAACCACAAGATATAATAGATGAAACACATAAAAAGAAGGAACCCATTTTCCATTATATGCACAGTATGGATTTACCTTGGAAATCGCTTTTATAGTATCTATCTTTGACTCTTGGGGACTCAATTGGAGCTCACATACAACCTGAAATAACAGAAATTGCTAGGCAGTTGAGTGGCTGACTTCTCAAAAAATGACCAAAAATTTGTGTATATCAAGTATCGACTATACCTTTGTTCTAAGTGTAGAAAGTTTCCTTTCGTTACACAATATACTTCTCAAATAAAGGCAGAGTGTTTTACATGATGTATGTTGAAAAATACTTATTACAATAAGTAAGAGATCTCAACCAAATACCTGATCTTTGTCAAGTTCTTTAAACATTGTTCTGAACCATTGTCTCGCTTTAGATTTACTATTCTCCCATCGACACACGCGGGGAAATATTGTAGGGCAACCTGGCAATCAGCGGCCAACTCATAAGTTGTTAATGGGGGTGTTAAAATTCAAATAAAATCAAAAACCAATTAAAAAACTGAGAGTGCCAAGTCACTATTTTAAACAAATTGTACTCAGTATATACACATATATACATATATGGTACATGTACTGTACTGTACATGCTTATTTTGTTCATATACTTGTTGAGAACCTGATGTAATTTACTTCAACGCCACATGAATCTTCACAAGAACTTGATTCTATTACGTAATCTTAAAAGGAAAAAAAAATGTGATGGTAAGGCAAAATAGTTGTCAACAAACTTATCAACAAAATATGCATGAAGGTACGTGTACCATAAACTTGCTTATATATATACTAGTAAGTGAATGCACACGTTGTGTGCCCAACCGCTAGTGGGTAGTTTGTTTTTTGGGTTTTAAAAATTAAATAGGTAGTTTTTTGGTGTAGTTATTTTTAATTTTTTGGGCTAGTTATTTTTAAAATTTTAATTGTTTTTTTTTTTTTGTAAATTCAGAAAAATAGAAAGGGTATATTTGGAAAATTAGGGGCAAAATTTAGCAGCCTAAAAAATAACCACCAAATCTTGAGTTCCCTTATTATAAATAGAATGATATGTGTGTGTGTGTGCGCGCGCTAAAAATATATTTTGTAATAGTGTCACTACCTAGTTCTTCCCCTGCTAGTAAATTTGGCCTTGCGAGATCAATATGCTCATAGGACCATATCTGTTAAATTGAAAATAAAGCAAGCTATGTCAAAAAGAAGACCTTCAACTTCTATATTGGAAACCGACAAAAGGATATGCAAGTTAAAACAATTATGAACGAAGTCCGAGAAAATAAGCACAAGGCAAATAAAAAGGAAACTTACTTGGAGAAAATAAAGACAGCCTCCTATAACTTGGCCACTCTTCTCTTTTCTCTTGCATAGCCAGTTTGTAAGGTCCGTAAGGAGAGCTTCACCCCAGGCAAAATCATGAACTTTGCCTAAATCTTTAACTATAGAGAGATAACGCGAGTCGACTTTGGAATCAGCACAGGGGAAAAGTAATTTCCCAAATGTAAACAGCAGAAATAATCTAACAAATTTATCATTCACAGCATCCCCAAAAGAGTCAAGTGCCTTCTCAATTGATGCAACGGTAATCTTCTTTTTCTCAAAAGTCGCACCGTATTCTTTTTCCAAATCTGAGAACGGCTCATATTCACGTAAAATTACAGGAGTGCCCGTGACAGGTAGGCCTAGAATTACTGCTACATCAGTATGAGTTATTTTAATATTTATTTTAGTAGTATCGTTGGAGGGGGCAATTAGGAAAGCACGCTTCTCAGGGTGCCACCTTTCCATCAATTCTGCTAGAAGATTCTTTGATAACGTGTGGTCTGGGATTCTAAGCAAATTCCCAAACCCGGTTTTTTCTATGGCTTTTCTCTGGTTTTCCGATAATTTATTTACCCTTTTCCAGAACGATTGTGGGGAACATGTAGTGCTAAAGCTTTGCACCTGCTAGACCAAAGACATAGTGATTCTGATTAAACTTAAAAAAACAGTTTGAGAGTAATACAATCCTAATACAATATTACATGATAATCTGTGAGTCTAATTAAAGCTGGTTTTCCGATTCCATCAAATGTAAATGTACAAATAAATTTATATACACAAATTCGTGGTGAAGGACTAGTGAGTTGTTCTTCTTTTTCGGGTAAGTAGTCACCACTTAAAATAACGGTGAACAAGGAGATAGAACACAGATAAACGGGTGTTCAAAAATTGAATCTAATTTTCAATGTAATACAACTGACTCTAAAAAGTACTATTCTCAGGTAACTAGTCATCCTTAAAAATCAACGGTGGACAAGGAGATAGAACAAGGTTAAAGGATGTTCACATGTCAAAAAAAAATCTCATACAATCATGTGACCCCAAAAAATAATACATGGCTTCTGCAACTAGTTCAGCCACTGTGGTTAATTGACATTATTATTATACACAATCATCGTATATAAGTTGGTGCTTCAAACAAATTGAAACATTTACCGCGGCCATATGGAAATGCAAAAGGAAAAGTAAAAAACAATCTGGTCTGGTAAATATTCATCTGTTTTTACTTTCTAATGATCCCTGTCAATACTAACCTTGCAAATTATCATTTCGAGAAGAATCTAAAAAATGAACATGAGAACTGAATTAAGACCCTTGAACTTACACCCTCGCTTTTCAATTTTTTCTCTCTTCAAACCTCTAAAAAGACACCATCCCTTTTCTTTTCTTTTATCGTAATGAAACTTTTATTTTTCTGAAAAGATATAAACAGACATGAGTGTGATGACTACAAATCTACAATGATAACTAATCTGTATGCATAAAGAAAGCTAAGTTATAATGTGATGGGTTGTGGGATTTTAAAAAAATTTCCATCATCGGGAGAGGGAGTGAACCATATCTAGGGTTAGGACCGGCGAACAAGATACCAAAAGGACAATTACTAGTCGCAGTACGGACATAAACCCACACACACACATCAATTTAGTGGTTGTTACACGAAACTTGCATAGTTGGCAAAAAACACAAAAAAAGAGGACTTGATACAGAGAGCAATATTTGGGATAATTAATATAACCATGTGTACACCTAGCAATTCGCTAGTTCAGGGAAGGAACTAGGTGGAGAGCGGCCCCCCATTTTGATAAAATTTGATGAAAAATAATTTATTTCTGTTGTGTCACATATTAGCTACGGTATATATATGGAGACATAAATATAGAGAGATAAAAGAGTCGTCTTTTATTCGTTGATAAGTGTAGGGAGATTACATCAACAGACAGGGTCTTTATATAATAGAGGGTAGGGTTATATATGGTAGGAAAACCCCACATAGGCCTAAGTAAAGGCCCATAGAGTAAGGCCCAAGATGGCCAATAATATCCTACAACACTCCCCCTTTGGACGTCTTGATTTATTCGTCTTCATACTGAGTCGAGTTCATTCACAGCGCTAAACACATAAAAACCTTAGGGCCAGAAAACCCAGCGTGGGACAAAACTGGTACCTATGAGAAATTGTGTAGCCGAATGATATAGGCCGAAATACCATGTAAGTAACTAACCACAAAACAGTGTGCCTCATCAAAACCTTGCCAGAGCAAACCCAATAGGAAAATCTCTGATCGAAGGAAAAAAAGTGCAACAGCGGTAGTAGTAGGGGATCAACCACAAAACAGGTGTCTCAACAAAACCTTGGTAGAGTAAACCCAGTGGGAAAAAAACTCTAGTTGAAGGACAAAAGAGTACACAGTGGTAAGAAGTATACAACATGATACTCTCCCTCATTTCAGCAATTTTAAGTGAGATATGATAGGAACGTGTCTCGCTAAAAACTTTGCCAATGAAAACCCAGTGGGAAAAAAACCTTGATCTAAGGATAAAAAAAGTACACGAGCATGCGACTGGATGCCCCCCTCACTTGCACACGACAGGGGGCGAGGATTTCCACTAAGTAGTAATTAGTGCAATAAGCATTCACATGGATGCTCCCCCCTCACTTGCACATGATTGGGTGCAAGGATTTCATATTCCAAGAAATAGTACGAGCATTCGACGGGATGCTTCATTTTTACTTGCACACAACTGGGTGTAGTAAAATCTTAGCATTGAATAGCACAAGCATTCGACATGATGCTTTTACACTTTATATGTGAAGATTTATTTCGCGAGAAATGTTAAATAACATAATCTAGTTATGTCTCTCTTGATCGATAACAAGTTGTCCTCAAATATGATAAGTGTTTTATCTGCATCGTGAGACAGAACATATGTAATTCAAATATGGCTAATACTTGCTCGAAGCCATATACTCTCTAGTCGTCTCATAGAGCACGAGTAGATCAGAGTGATTCGTTTGGAGTCATTCCAAGACCTCCAAGATATCGTCTTATTCGTAATAGTAAAAACAGACCGAGTTAGTAATATCCCTTATGTGGGTCTGATAAGTAACCGGCATCGGTATAACAGAAAAAGAATTGCGTTAATTCGAGTAGCGAAGAGGGTAGGTACACTCGATAACGCAAATGGGATAAACAAGCCCACTTCCAAAATTACCATAAGGTAAAAGAATGTCTTTACTGCTATTACGATGGCAGCGTGTTAGCGCGATACTGTGTCGAGCTATACAATTCACAACATACGAGATGTTCGTCCTAACACATTAGACCAAGTGCAATTATGCGCTTATTGTACTTAGATATGAACATCATGGTTCAATATCTCTTCATCGTCTCATCTGGGATGGACCGGGTCTATATCAATGTCTAGTGATCGAACGATCATGGGAGAATCTGACGACTTAGCGTCATGATAACTAAACCGTCATAACACCTTCTGGGTGTAGTCTGAATCATGGACTTAGATTCAATCTTTACGAGACTCGATCATTAGGACGAGTCACTACCGTGTATTCCCGAGATCCTTCATCTCGAAAGCAAATCCAAAAGCGGATCGCGTAATAAAACACGCAAGGGCATAAACGTGTCTCGACGTATCCCAAGCCGATCAAGTAATCACTTAAGCGGGATACCAACTCCGCTCGGATTTTATAATCCATATAGTGAATGTCTCTGTTAATAGAGAACATGCGTGGTCAGGAATTACTTGATTCAAGAACATGAAGTCATGCAGGGACCTTCATCTACATCTCTCTCTAAATCCCCATAGAGATAAAACATGATCACAATCACATGCTGCATAATCAGTTTTTCGGAAACTATTAAACTGGTAAAGTAGTGGAGCGTTATAACGTCCATTACGAGCAAATAAACCATCTCGTAATCAATTCCAATGTGTGAGAAAGCCTTGCGCTACTAGGCGAGCATTCTACAATCTCATTATTCTCATCACTCTTACTTACGAATAATCAAATAAACGAACTCGTTTAACATTGGTGGTGTTGGAGCTACAGGTCCGAACACACTTTCGCTAAGTAGTCTACTTGGATTGCAAGTTTCCATTAGGACAGTCTATTCTCCGTTGACTTCAGGCAACGGTACATGGTTCCCTGTCATAATTTGCTCATATTATCAGTCGTCACCGAATATATGAACAATTAATCAATGACAGTCTCGTTTCGCTTCAATATCGTCTACGATATCATGATCGACAGATATTTCAAGATTCTCAGGATGAGGAATCACACATCTCCTAGATCCTTTATAATCTCGTGCGACAAACGAGTTTCAGCTCACCTCTTCAGGGACTGAACGAATTAAGAACCGGTCAACTTTCTCGTATCTTGGGAAGGATGACGACTGACGACCGACGGCAGCGTCCTTTTGCTTGGCGGGTTTGGCCAAAGCAACGTGTTACGACAGGAACACGGCGTCCGACAGGGACGTCTATCATTGCAAGCATTTTGAAGCAGGTATAAATGATCTCGTGACATCTCATAAAGTCATTAAATGCATCTGACATTTAGTTAGACTTAGGGGAGTCTATGTACTTATCATTAAGTGCAGTTTTGGGAATCAAGCTAAGACTGAGTGGGTTATGCCACGTTACTTCACGTCGTTACTTATCAACGGTAACGTGCAAATCTCCCCTAACGACGGGGAGAACAGTCTTAGCAATGCTACTTTTGCATATCATGGGCTAAAGAGATCGCTTGCCAATGTTACTCTATCAAATGATAGGTAGTGGATTCATAATCGACTTATGTCCCCTTCAGAGATCCATATTTTGAACGTTATAGCGGCTCAATCAAAATATTAATTAAGCACTCCAAACACGCGTTAATATGAAACTTCTGACTCATAACCAGTAACTAGCTAGTACGCATATGGTGTTTTGAGTGACTATGGGCCTCATAACGGACTAATGCAGCAAAATAGCATAACCCCACACGGAAATATAAATCTTGGTACGCAAGACCAAGAAGTGCGTGCAATCATTTGCAGTCGCATCATCAAACTTTTCGTGAGTACATTTGGGTCTGGACATAATCGACAATATTTTCAATTTCAATTCTCAATAATTCAAATCGAAATTTCGATTCTTACTCTTCGGCATTATCAAGTCGACTAGACTTTTCAAGATAATCCGGATCATGAGCCATCAACTTAATGATAGAGCTAAAAGTTTGGGAAATGCTGCATTTAGGTGGACAACAATAATCATGTGACCATATTGTCGATGCATCAACCATAACCATAAATTTTTAATGGTCCGTCTTATGGTTAGATAAGTCCACAACTCATTCAATTCTTTACAAAAATTCTACGATTTCATTTCGTGACCTTTACACATACTAGTCTTTCAAAGAGAGTATTAGTGGCATGAATTTCGGATCAATCACGAAATATATCCTCAAAAAGAATCCAAATGCGATGCGATTATAAATCAAGCACCGTCTTTTGACTCGGGAATATCTCATCCGGTCAATGCCACAATATCAAAATGCTCTTATCAATCGACGATATGCGAATGATAGTACAGACAATCATGTCTCAACATCTAAGAGGTCTTATCAATTGACGACAGGTGAATGATAAGGTAATTTTCAAATGCTATAAAAACGTGGTAACAACCACTGAAAGACATCTCAACTACTCATGACTACGCTTTTGGTCGTATTGAGTATAGGTTGTGTAAAGAAATCTCAATTCTTTCATGAGCTATTTCCAGATAAAACTGAATTTCTCGAATTATCTTACTACTCAACAAGGTACGACAGGACCTACAAAAGTATAAGGCCTCATATTTGATAAATCAATTTGGTTTTACCAAAGATTTCGATTTGGAACGACAGGTCCAGAATTGTTGTCAATAAGTATTCTTTTAGGCAAGTAGTTTGTGAAATTATGTGGTACACTGTTACCCACTATTTTCAGAAAATCAAATACCCCACTAGTATTGTCTAAAATTTCATAATTTAAAGTTTGGTCATATTTGTCAAACGAATTTGCTCAAAACACTTTAAATTATTTCGAGAAATTTCATAAACAGGCAAACCATAATCTAAAAGTATGTCCAAATGGAAAAATCATAATCCAAATGGAAAAACATATTTCAGATGAGCGAAAAACCGGCTCAATCATTTATCAAAATCAATAAAGAAAGGTACCAAACTCATTTGAGCCACAAAATCGAGTGTATCAAGAGTTTCTTTTCAATTAGCTTTAACCACATTAGTATCGGTTTTTCCACCTTTATAATAGTTTTGAACTATTTAAGGAGTAACCGTGCATGACCTTTGTTTTTATAGCATAGAGTTGGCTCCTTGAGCATTATCTCTTGTTTTGGGGCAATGGCCATATTGTTCCTTTCAAGGACTGTCTTGGAGCCACAGGTCTTCGATTTTGACGATTGTCTAAACATCGCTTGGCTAGGCAATCATCGGAATCGCGACAGTTCGAGACAAATAACACTTGTCTCGATTCTCGATTCGTGGAAAAAAATGTCCACGAAGAGCATTAATATCAAGCAAACAATTCATCGTTGACCCAATAGGATTAAAACTGCTCATCGGGGCATTTTCTCATCCACAAACAGATGGGCGATGAAGGAACAATATGAATATAAATTCACGATACTGCTTATGAAATACAATTTCCAAACTAGTATTTTGGTGAAGGATAGCTCCAATATGTCAATTTGAGACATTTGTTCACCATAGACGTCATCACGTCTCAAATGTGGTGGCGGAATAAAATCAACGGCTTAGCCTTCATCTCGTAAGTAACAACAAACTCATGTTTTACTCATCAAAAATAGCATCCAAAAAAAATTGGGCTTCACATTTTCACACATCAGGGTGACTAACATGTGATGACGGAATAACATTCACGTCTAAATAGTCATTTCGCAAGTATGCTTTGCGATTTTACTCATCATAGATGACATCCAACATTTGTTGGGAGTTCTGGATTAGTTATCATATAAAACGACTGGTTTATATGTTTATGTTTTGCACAAGCACAAACTTTATTTCGAAACGACATGTTCGAAAATACTAGTTTTGCTTTTCATGTGAATTGGTTCTCATTGATCGAACGACGGGTCGATACTGAGACACCAATTCGGCGTAACATACATCACTATATAAACACACTCGGGGAAATTATTATTTAGTCAACCCATTTCGATAGCTCTAATTGAACACGACCAGGAAAGACGGTGAGAGTGAAGGGCACGAATGCCACTTAAAACCCGACCTCATTAGGATAGGAACTATCCGCCTAGATCTTTCCTAGACATCGTATCCAAATAGGTGAGCCTAGTTGAGGAAGATTCATAATTTTTCCAACTTAAATGTGAAAATATATGATTTCGCAAATTAACATATCATAAACATGGCAGTGATTACATATATAGATGTTGGTACTTCTGAGATTTACTAATTATCATCAATCAGCAAATAATATATCACAATTTATACCAGCAAGATCTAATTAATATTATTAAACTGTCATATGTGAAGATTTTATTCATGGTAATTACAACATGCAATAGGATGTACTAAATTTATATGGAAACGCATCAATTTGTTCAATTAATCAAAATTTATATGGAAGCGCATCAAATATGTTTTTAATCAAAATCAGCAACAACTAACATCCCCCAAAAAAAAAACTCATCTACGGTATGGGGAAGAAAAAAAAATCGGCCCCTTCCATTTACAATTTCTGGTTCCGTCACTGCACTGTTTTAGTCTATAATAATGTTCATCCTCTATATCGAGATTAGAAATCAGTTAGTCTACGTGTCACATGCTGCAACAGCATACCAGAATCTTAACAAGTTAATAAACAGAGATGATGCTGTTCAAAGGAATAAAACCCAGATACTCAGATAGCACAAAAGCCAAGGGAGGAACTAGGTACAGTAAGTCGGGGCCGCGGCCCTCTATGTATTTTGATCAAAAGCTCCAAAAATTAGCGTTCGGCCCTTCATATTACGGAAAAAAACTCAAATTATGTATGAAAAAAAGTTATATAGAATATCAGCCCATCCCATTTCAAAAAATTTAGTTCCGCCCCTTAACAAAAGCAATATGGTTCTAAACCATACTACTCGTTTGGCTGTGAATTGTGATCATGGGCTAAAAAGCAGGGATATTCGGCGTTGCTAATACTAATAAGAAATCACATTTTCTACATCAATTTCGAAGTTTTCATCTAAATACGAGTTTTTTGCAAGTTATAATTGTACGCAATTTCGCAGTAGATAACTAAATTGGAACGGAAGAGGGATCAAACTCGATTGACTAATGCAATAATTCAGAGTACAACCTAATTGACACAAATAACACAAATAAAATCACAATGCAACAAGTAGAGATGATGCTGTTCAAAGGAATAAAACACAAATCACACGAAAGCAATATGGTTCTAAACCATATTCCATGTTTGGCTGGGAATTCTGATAATGGGCTAAAAAGCAGGGAAATTCGGCGTTGCAAAACTACGTGCAATTTTGATTTGCAAAATCTTGTATCGAAATTTACAAAATGGGTTTCTTAAAATTTTCATCACATAAATATTGAAATATTCATCTAAGCATGGTTTTTTTTGCAAGTAATAATTGCACGCAATTTCGTAGTGGATAACTAAATTGGAACGGATGAGGGAGTAATATCATACTCAATTGACTAATGCAATAAAATCATAGTACAACCTAAGTGTAATAGTTGTGAATGTAATTAATTGATCATGGGCTAAAAACAAGGATATTCGGTGTTGCTAATACCAATACGAACCCACATTTCTATTCAAAAAATTTCATCTAAGTACGAGTTTTTAGCAAATAATAATTGCTCGCAATTTCGTAGCGGATAACTTATTTGGAACGGAGGAGAGAGTAACATCATACTTAATTGACTAACGCAATAAAATCATTGTGAATGTAACTTAATTTATGAATACAAAACATAACAAACTTTAATAATTGAGATAGTAAAAACTCTTATAAAATAAGATTTTAATAAGATTGAGAGTGAATGTGGAAGTTACCGTAGAGGTGGATGCTCCAACCTCCTTGTTTAAACCAACAGAAGATCTCCTTGTATTCACCATTTTATTTAATTCTGTGACCAACGAAATTAAATAAGCATTTGTAGAGAGAGAGAGAGAGAGAGAGAACAGTCGAATTGGAGTGATAAAGCTTCCCGGAGAAGTCTTATAATACTTTAGTATCAAATAATAATAGAAAAATGAGTTAATTGTACTATTACTAGTAGTATCAAATTAATTAATACTACTTGCTGAATTTCGTAATTTATTAAGTACTTAGTGTTATCAAATAATGATAAATAAAAAAATGAGTTGTAAGAGTCATCGTATCAAACTTTATATCGAGCATAGATCATGTACCATATTTAAACTTTATCCTACCATATTTTATATTTTTATAAATAGTATATTTAATAAAAAAATATCAAAACATATCATTTTTTAAACTAAATTCTCAAAAATATGCCCTATCAAAATTGTTACCCAAAAACATACCTTTCAATTAACTCATTTGTATATTCTGTCTCTATATCTACTTTATTCTCATTCTCTCTACTCGTTTTCTGTCTCCGTCTCTATGTTATCTTTATTAGGTTTTTTTATTGTTATGGTGTATATTGGTAAATATGATATTTATTTTGATATTTTGGACCTAATACATCGAATTATATATCAAATTAGGTGACGGGGCTTTTGAGTTGATTTGTGGTGTTGTTTCGCCATACAAGTTTGATATATTAATCGATAGAAATCCAACTCAAATATAGCTATAAACTCTAAATTGAGGGTATAATCTCTACAATATATGGATATAAACTATAGAAATAGTATATAAACTCTAAAATGAGAGTATGATTTTTACAAATAAGTATACGTTTAGAAGATACGTTGAATGAAGAGATAATAGAGGTGGTTATGGACGGAGACGGAGACGGAGACGGAGAGCGGAGCGCGGGAGATGGGAAAGAGGGTGGGGAGAGAGCACGGTGATAAATGGAAGAAAGATAATGGAGATAGAGAGAGCATGCGGATGAAGAGGGAGAAGAGGTTTGAAGTTTTTATTAGTCTTAGGTCATGTTTTTGTTATTAGTTTTTTAAATATATATTTTTGATAATTTAATTGGGTCTGTGTATGTTTTAATTGTCCTTATATTTAAAATTGTGAATAAAGTAAATATGAACAAATTAGCATTGGTTGTGGCATCGATATGTAACACACACATTGAATACAAAATATTGTCCGGACTTAAAAGATCGGGTATTTTATATTATTAATTCAATTTAGATATGACTTGTAACCAAATACAATCTTGAAAAGAGACTTAATTCTTTCTCATTCACATAACTTGATAAAACTTAGTACATTGCTCCAAATTTTTATTGCTTAAGTTTTTTGTCATCTTTGTATTTGTAGAACCAAACATTTAACGAATAAATATTTACACACATCTCTTAAATTCCTGCATACAAACTTTATGAGAGAAATGAGAACAAAAACACGATTTTTTCATGTAACGTTTTTGTGTTTACCAATCTCATCCAAAACTTATGAAAGAGTATAAAGAGTGTGTATTTTTACTTTATTAACGAGACAAGTAAATAAATATAAATGAAGTGAGACTATCCAAATGTGATCACTCAAACACAAACACTATGGTCAAAAACCCGTTGTTAAAAATCTGCTTAAAAATCCAACAGAAATCCAAACATTCATATATTTTGCTTAAAAATCTTAGATTTATGTTACCCAAAAACTAATTTTAAAAGCTAAATAATCAGGACTTCCAAACATTAATATATTTTATTTAAAATCAAAATTTTGTTTATTAATGAGCTTAGAACAATATGTGGTCCAATATGGAGCCTCAAAAACGAGTGAAAAATGTAATCCCTCCGTTCCAAAATATAATTCAATTATACTATTTTGGACTGTTTCATAATATAAGGCCATTTTATTAAAATAAAAAAGAATGTTGTGTAAAATTACATGTTTTCCATACTTTTAAAGTTCTATTAGAATGTGCATTAATAAAAATGGACATAATTTTTTTTTAAAAAATATATAATAATTACATTTTATTAATAAGTAACAAATTAAAAAAAAGGGAAATGATGACTCAAATGAGATAAGTAAAGTCAGATAAAACAGACAAAAAGTCTCTCTGACCAAGTCTGTTTTGCACACTCACCCAATAAACAAATACTCCAACAAAGTCAATAACACGCAAATAAATACCAAAACCAAATCCAAAAATCAAGTTCTTAAATTTCCAAACTCATTTACCAATATACATACATATTACTTGCTTGTATAAGTCTCCTAAAAGGACTAAATCATCTCCTTTTTGTAGATTTGGGAAATTTCGTGGATTGGTGAGTAATTTTTGTTTTCTCTGTATTTTTTTTACCTTTAATTGACTCTAATTTTTATATATTGATTGTAATTATGTATGTTTTGATACAGAATATTGAGAATCAGGAGTAGATGTTGATTTTGTGCTGAGAATTATTATGGATAATTTTTGTTGCTTTGGCTCTCAGGTGAGGATTTATTTGTATTTTTTACTATGGTGGACTGATTATTAATTTTGTTAATTCCTTTGTTCGGTTATTTGGATTATGTTTTCCTCTTTGATTTTTGTTTAGATGATCTGTTTTGGAAATTTTGTGAGAACTGTGTTTTGGGGAATTTTATGATTAGTACATATAGGCTTGGAGTCAGTTAGGTCGTTTGACATCAATATATATTTTATTAGAATTTGTATGAAATTTTTGTTTAGTGATTTTTAGGAGAATTACGAATACAGAGAAAAAGCATGATTTTATCAATATATATTATTCTTTTGGCTGGATCATTTATCTGGCTTACTTATAGTTGAGAAAAAGGCTGAATTAATCCTAATAATATATTTGGCGTTTTTATAACTTTATAAGCCAGAAAACGAAAGGGTCTCAACTTAAGCTGATTAACCGAATGCACCAGAAAAGGAAAAAGTAGAGTTCAAAAGCTGCGATCTGTTAAGAAAGTCTTTTTAAGATGAATTAATAAGTTTATTGCTTGTTATTGCTTCTGGTCAAGTAGGTAGATACTAGCCAGATGGAAAAGAAAAATTCAACGATTTTGTTAGTGTAGCTTTCTAATATCGTCACGGAGACTGCAAGACCATGATATGCGTAATTGCTAATTATTAAAAACCGCATAAACGGAGATTATTTCTAGCTTCTTAGGAGAAAGATGGTGTCTATTTGTATAATGCACTTGGTGATGCTTGTAATTATCTTGATTTTGAGACCAAGAAGCACGATGGAACCTATTTAATTTGTTGGATGCGTCGTAGAGGTGTTCAACTAAACATTTCATGAAAAAGTGTCATTTATTAAAATTAGAAGGCAAAAGTCATATTTGTCTCTTTTGGAGAAGGGTCACATTTATATAAATAGAGAAATGAGATGAAAAGCCTCAAATTTTCCGATCTTTTCACTCCTACATGTATGAGTTTTATTTTCAAAGTTATTTTCTGAGTATGGGTGTCTTTTTATCTGTTAAGGTTGCAGGAGGGCAATCGTCACGTGGCTCTGGCAAAGGAAGGAGCAGTCAGGGTGCCGCCAAGTATGGTTTTAGCCTCGTTAAAGGGAAAGCAAATCATCCAATGGAGGATTATCATGTTGCTAAATTTTCCCACTCAAATGGGCGTGAAATTGGCCTTTTTGCTATATACGATGGACACTTGGGAGATAGTGTACCTGCATATCTGCAAAAACATTTGTTTTCCAACATTCTAAAAGAGGTACATTGGTTGCTAATATATCAGATGTGATGTTATTGAATTTATTTAAAGGCACATATTAAAGAACACATAAGGAAGGAATAGCTTAATGCAGTATAATTTGAGTTTTATTAGCTTTGTACCCTGTACTATGACATTTTTTCAATTTTGTAACCCAAACTCTTAATTTTTAAATTTTGTACACTCAATTCGTGTTTTTTCCGATTTAGACGAATTCCATCCAGTTTTGGACGAAAACAGACGTGCACTTTACATGCCTGTATTTTAGTGGTTTTACCCAAACGCCCTTATGGGGCAAGCCATTTACCAAAAAACCATATTTCATTAAAATATAAGATATAAATTAACAATAAAGTATTTATAATTACAAAAATAGTAATAATAACAAATACTATGATTTAAAAATATAAAAGTACACCGATAAAGTTTTTACAAATTTTGTACTTTCCACCCAAACCTGCACTTTTGTGGCTGGTTGTTTTTTCTCATCATCATCTGATATTTCATTTATTATTCTCGTTGCTGTTCCTATCTATATACCAATTTTGTATTTTCCACCTAATAGAAAAACTATGTTTTTATATTTGCATTCAGGACGACTTTTGGACGGACCCGAAGAGATCTATCTCTAAAGCTTACGAGAGAACAGACCAGGCAATTCTCTCTCATAACCCAGATTTGGGTAGAGGGGGATCTACTGCTGTTACTGCTATTCTTATTAACGGGCAAAATCTTTGGGTAGCAAATGTAGGAGATTCACGAGCAGTGCTTTCTCAGAAAGGGCAAGCTATTCAGCTCAGTATTGATCACGAGCCCAACACTGAAAGGGGAATGATTGAAAACAAAGGAGGATTTGTCTCAAACATGCCAGGTTTAGTATTTTATTCTTTCTATTTATATTTATAGAAATTTAGGCTGAATCTGACTGCTTTGTTCAAGCAGATAATATGCATTTACAAATTTTTCAGTAGCAGAGAGGGCCACAGAACATTAGCTAATCAAAGTGTACAAATCTTTGTGACACCCGCTGCCGCTTTATAATTCTTTGTATGGATATGTGTATCAATCTGTGGAAATAACAGTTTCCTCCTCTAAATCAGTTTTCTTGTCAACAAAATGGTATGGAATCTAGCAAAGTTTGAGATATTCTTTTGGCAATTGAGTGTTATGTGGAGTTTTTTGGTGTTGTATTTGGACATACCCTCACATTTCTAGATTCCGCATGTTATTTTTTTTTACCTCCTTTGCAATTGCACATGTTCAATTTTTGAAAAGCATATAAATCCTTTAATTTAGTTTAGTATTTACATTTTCTCTTCAATTTTGAGATGAGTAAGGGTGACTCAATGAATACTAGATCGAAAAGTTGTTTCTGTCACTGATTCAGTGATTTGAAATCTTTACGAGAAATTTGGTGGTCTTTGTGGGGATTCAGTTTTAAGCAAAAGAAAAATGGCGCCTTTCTAATAGCTGAGTAGACACGCTTTAGATTCTTCTGCCCTTGAAAATTCTCTTAAAAAGTTAAGTATTCAAATGTACAACAGACAATTAGCCTAAATGCAGCTGTAAAAGAAGGCTTAGATGACAAATCTAAAGAAACTCTTACGTATAATTGCTATAATTGGCATAGGATCTACTGTCAAGGAGTTGCTTTCTTTTCTATGTAAACCAAAACTTCTTTCTAATCTGGCTTCTTATCAAGGTAATAACTTCCAGGGGCATCTCTCTTTAAGGGTCATTTATGCGATGTTCTATAAATATAAAGCGATGGGTCAAAAATTTATTCTATTTCGAACTATACTAAGACCTTTTGTTCGTCAAATCATAATTTACTTAATGAAGACTCTGTTAAGTAATAATACATTTCTGTCAGATTGAAGTAGACCTTCACAGTTCGAATAGTATACATTCTTTTATTTCCATTTTCTCTATTTTGTTTATCCGAGAGTTATTATCTTCCAAGAGATTTTGCTTGTCGTATTGTTACCTTTATAAATCATTGTCTGTTTCTAATAATTTCAGGAGATGTTGCAAGAGTAAATGGCCAGTTAGCCGTCTCTCGTGCTTTTGGTGACAAAAATCTGAAAGCACACTTACGTTCGGATCCCGATATAACCAACGCCGATATAGACGCAGACACGGATTTTCTTATCCTTGCAAGTGATGGCTTATGGAAGGTGGTGTAACTTCTCTCTCTCTCCCTCTCCCTCTCTTATTGTGAGTATTAAGAATATAAAAGCACCTGCTACAGCTTCCCTAGGATGTACTCTAAATCTGTAGTAAAAGTACCACTGTTCCAGTTTTCTAAAACCACTTTATATATATATACAGAATTTCTACTATATCAAGTTCTCTATTTTGTTCTACTATATCAATTAACATTTAACATTACCAACCGAAAAGATACTCCCGCCGTCTTTACTCAGTTTCCTCTTGGAGGAACACCCTTTCTAAAAAAAAACATTGCTTGACCAAATTACCCCTGATCAATTTTTCATTATTACAAAATAATGCTGCAGACTTGTTGATGACTCAAATTCCCAAAAATTTTCAAACAAAATGGGTTGCAAAGCTTATGTAGTCATTTAGAATTAAAAAATGAGTAGCTATAGAAAGATTGTATTATTCTCGGGTAAGTAACTGCAAAGATATTGTACTCGTTTCGTTATATATTTAACCTTTTTAATTTTGGGGCAATGCCAAAAAATTCTTAACCAAGCTAAAATATTTCCAAAAAGTACTACCCCAAACATTTCATTCCATTTAGGTCCTACTTTCTCTCTCCTCCATTCTCTCTCTTTCTCCTCATTTAATAACCACCACACTCCACTTTAACTCTCTCTCCCCAACTAAAGTTTGTATCTATACTCCGACCCACCACTTGCCAATGGGTTGGCGGCGACGGTGGTGGTCCGTCGAATCTCCGGCAAGGTCGTCGGAGCTCCGCTGAGCCGCCGCAGCCACCGGCGAGCCACCGCAGCCACCGTCGAGCCCCACTAAAAAAAAATCAAAAAATCAAAAAAATAAAAAAACTCAAAAAAAAACTTACTAAAAAAGTAAAAAAATTTCAAAACAAGTCAAAATAAAGAAATCGAGAAAAGTGCATTCACAATCCAAAAAAGGTGCATACACAATCGCGAAAAGGTTCATACACAATATAAAAAATGTGCATACACAATCTCCAATCTCAACTCAAAAAAATAAAATAAAATAAAAAAACAAGTCAAAATAAAGAAATAGATAAAAATGCATAAACAATCCAAAAAAGGTACATACGCAATCGCGAAAAGGTGCATACACATTATAAAAAACGTGCATACACAATCTCCAACCTCCACTCAAAAAATTCAAAAAAAAAATTCAAAAAACAAGTAAAAAAAAGAAATCGATAAAAATGCATACACAATCCAAAAAATGTGCAATACAATTAAAAAAAGGCGCATACACAATCGCGAAAAATATGCATACACAATCCAAAAAAAGTGTATATATAGTCCAAAAAAAGTCACATACACAGTCGTGAAAAAAGCATACATAATTGTGAAAAATGTTCTTACACAATCCAAAAAGTATGCATAAACAACCATGAAAAAGATGCATACATAATACGAAAAAATACACATCCAGAAAAATGCATACACAATGCGAAAAAAGTGCATACACAATACAAAAAATGCATATACATTTAGAAAAGTGTATACACATTGCAAAAAAGTTCATGGACAATGCAAAAAGTGCATACACAATGCAAAAATGTGTATAAATAATAAGAATGTGCATAAACAATCCCGAAAATGTGTATACATAATCCAAAAAATGTGCATACACAATGGCGAAAAGATGCATACACAATACAAAAAATCTACATACACAATCTCCAGCCTACACTCAAAAAAATTCAAAAAAACAAAAAAAACAAATCAAAATAAAGAAATCGGGAAAAATGCATACACAATCCAAAAAAGTTACATACACAATCGCGAAAAGGTGCATATACAATCCAAAAAATGTGCATAAACAATCTCCAACCTCCACTCAAAAAATTCAAAAAAAAAAATTCAAAAAATTCAAAAAACAAGTCAAAAAAATTGCATACACAATCAAGAAAGTGCATACATAATCCATAAAAGTGATTACACAATCGAGAAAAGTGCATACACATCCGAAAAAAGTGCATAAATAATCCGGAATGCATACAAAATCGAGTAAAGTGCATACACAATCGAGAAAAGCGCATACACAATAGTATACAATCCATAAAAGAGCATACACAATCCGAAAAATGCATACACAATCCCGAAAAGCGCATGCACAATCTGAAAAAGTGTAAACACATCCACGAAATTGCATACACATTACAGAATAGTACATATACAATGCAAAAAGTGCATACACAATCCCGAAATAGTGCATACACATCCACGAATGTGCATACACAATCCCGAAAAGTGCATACACATCCACGAAAGTGTACACACATTACAGAATAGTGCATACACAATTTTTTGATTTTTTTGTGAATTTTTGAATTTTTTGGAGTGTTGGCGGTGGTTCGCTGGAGCCCTGACGATCTCGCTGGAGCTCCGACGGACCACCACCGTTGCCGCCAACCCATGGACAAGTGGTGGATCAGAGTATATATATAAACTTTAGTTGAGCAAAGAGGAAGTTGAAGTGGAGTGTGTTGATTTTTAGAGAGAAAATAGGAACTAAATGGAATGAAAAGTTTGGGGGTGTGTTTTTTGGAATAAGGTTTGAAAAGTAGTACTTTTTTGGCATTTTCTTTTTCAATTTTTGCAATCCAAATGAAAGGGCAAACCCATATATACATTTTTTTTTTGATAGGAAAGTGGACAAAAGAGAATAGTACCAACAGGGAGAGTATATAATAATAAAACTAATAATAATAGGGGAATCATTTTTGGTCCGCTATTTTGAAGAACCAGTTTGTAGTTATGCATTTCTAGGGAACTGATAAAGAAGTTGGTTAAGTGTTATTTTTATCAAATTAAAGTTGGTAGTGGGTGCTCTAAAACACATCCAATTTTGTTACCTTTTTTTCCCCCTTAATTCCAGTTTTTTTATTCTTTTTGTTTGGTTGGGCAATTTTTAGGTTGTAGATAATCAAGAGGCTGTCAACATTGCAAAGAAGATCAAGGACCCTTACAAGGCCGCTAAGCAACTAGCAATAGAAGCATTGAATAGAGAGAGCAAAGACGATATCTCTTGTATCGTTGTTCGTTTCAGGGGGTAAAATGGTAAAATATTGTTATTTTGGTGCATATGACTGTATATTTTGGGTATATAGCTTGGGATAAATTTATAAAAGCATCGAGAGATCCGCACTCCACCATAAACATGAAGGGTGTTTCACAAAACAGGTTTATACATAGTGTGGTTTTCTCGTGTGTTCAGCATTATGAATTTGCTCGTGGTTGCGTTCTTTTGTTTTAAAGATTTATACCACAGTTTTTTCTATAGGGGTGTAAAAACTCTGTGAGATGTTGAGATACGGATTGTTGTAATATTTTGTTGCAAATTCAGCTTCCCGTAAATTTTTATGATGAAGAGAATACAGCCAACTCGTTTTTTGCGTTACTGCTATTTATTAAGGATATGTAGCGCATATAAAATTCTACATGTACATAAGGCTACGTCAGTTTTGTAAAATTTGATCTTGAACAAATTTTGAATGAAATTGTGTTGACTAGTAATTGAGCTGCTGAGCTTGTACCCAACATGAGTGTAAAAATAAGCCAAAGAGCTCTTCAACTTCAATTTTTAGCATCTGCACTTGGTGACAAACGATATTTACCGCTGTTAAAAGAGTGATCAAATGTCAGAACCTTGATTGCGGTCCTACAGTAATTGTCTAATTTACAGTAGGAAAACAATAATTTATATTATTTTACAGATTCTCTTTGCAGCACTCTATTTAAAACACCACCCAACAGACATATATGGGCTTGGTGGTTGCAGCTTTTAAGCAAATAAGCTTGGATTTTATGTGATTTAAAATAAGCTAAGTTCATCCGGCTTAAAAGCTTGTTTTTTTTTTTTTGGAAGGTTAAGCTTTGTTCAGACACACAAAAACAGCCTCTCTGCTGGTCACTCAAGAACTGTCCAGTTTTTAATCCATTGATCAAAATTACCACAAAAAATTATTGAGCATTCTGGCAAAGATATGCTCTTACTGTTCTGGCATATATTTTTTCAAACATCATCTAATAAGCTTAAATCAATAATTACAAAATTCGCACATCATCTTTAAGCTGAAGATGTATCGATATAATACTTGGTAGATGGTTTTAGACTTGAAAGGTGATTACAGACACGAGTACTTATCTCATTGTTATTTTCAAAAAAACTTGCTCTCAATTTCGAGCTGAGGGAGAACGACGAATGTTGTTCACATAGTTCCAATATTATATTTCTAAAAGAGGTTCTTAAAAAAGTTTTGCGGCCTGCGGTTTACAATTACTACATAATTGGACCTCATTCATGTTGAGATAGCATGCCATGAAAGACCAAGGGATGAGTTTCTTTTTTCTGTTGGGGGCTTACTCACCAGACTCGCGACCATCTTATCTTCCGAAAATTCCAGCAACATATAAAAGATGTAGGCGTTTTAAACAGAAATGGCATGGTCGCATTCACTTTTTCGAATTTCAGTAATACCTCACCTTAGGGCATGAGGAATTGACGGGGTTCCCGAATTGAGTACTACATAAAAAGAGCAACCAGAGGACCAATTCACATCTTGTAAGGCTACACGAGCACTATATGTTTCATATCATATAGTAGTATGTTCCAAACATAGCCGTGAAATTCATCACATTGCAAGTCCATTAATTATAGAAATACCATGGGAATTAATCAATTATTATGTATAACCTTTTTGGATCTCCAAAACAAAGCAGAAAGAACTAGTTCTCATGAAGTTTTCGCCTTCTTTTTAGCTTTTTAGATGTTTCTTATTATAGTATTCTTTCCATTACGTTTCAATTTGAGGTTATGATTTTTTTAATTAATTTTAAAGTTTTTTCATCACGAATTTTACAAAAGGAGCAAATATGAATTCCAACAATATTGTCATATTTGTTAATCACAAGTATTTTTTCGAAAGAAAATAGACTTCAAAACCATATATAGTCATCAAATATATAAATTGCATAAACTAAAACCAAAACAAATTTAACACGGTGGGAAAAAGACGCGGTCATATTTCGGTGGGGAAAAAGATAAGCAACGGTTCAAATATTAAAGTAGTCTAAAACCTAATTAATTTATATTTTCTCAATAATACTAATCAATCAATTTCAATTGCCCCTTATTAATTCTCTCTCTCTCTCTAATTCCCTCTGTTATTTCAAAACCCTAATTCATAAATCAATCAAAATCGCCCCTTATTACTCGTTACAAATATGTGTTCAGATCAATTAGAACTCCCGCTTATTAGCCTCAATAATACTATCGCCGACGATGAACACAGTTTCACAACCCCACCAGCTCAGATTCGGGTGATGGTGAAGTGTCCTCGGGCGCCATCAACGAATAAGAGGAGGCGTAAAGCGGTGGTGGAGCAGCTGTTCAGCGAGAATAAAGATGTGAATAATACTAATAAAGAGCTTATTTTCATACCCGTTTACGACCCTCTAACCAAGAGGTTTAAGCTGCAGTTAGGACTGAACCTGAATGATACAAAGTTTGTTTTCAAAACTGTGTATGATCCGATAAGGAAGAGGTTTTATAACCCTGCCTATCAATTCAGATGAGTCTTTTCTTTTCTTTTCTTTTCTTTCTTCTTTATTAGTATTATTGTTATTTCACTTGATTCGAGTTCTCTTCACACTTGCTTCCTTTTAATTCTTACTACGTATTAAAATTCAGATCCACCACGTATAGGATAGGAGTCTTAATATACTTATTAAATAAGAAGATAATTATCCATTACCCATTACTGGTTTTATTTTTATAGTAACTAAGATTCTTAATTCGGATCTATTCAGTAGTTAGATTTTTTTTTTTAACTGAAGTTCATTAATTAGTTTTTAGTTTTTACTATAATTTGATTCTTATAATTTTTACTACATATTAAAATTCAGATCCAGCACGTATAGGAGTATATTCTGTATTCAATATGGTGATCAATCTGTATACTACTTATACAATTTGGATCTGAATTTGGAACTTTATATATGGATGGATTGATTTCACTCTGTTTTGGTTTGAACAAATTTTTTTTAGGAATTTAATTAGTTGTTGCTTGAGTTTATTTGGCTTAATTTACATGCAGAAACTTCAAACTGTTGCTTTCTTTGTTAGTATATTGAAATCACATATAGGTCAAGCGTTAAAAAAATTGTTGTAACCAATTCCTAATGTTATTTGTTGGGAAAGTTTGTTGGTTGTGCTTCTGATTTGTTCTTGTGTGAAAATTGATGAGTTTGTATATGTATGAGTTTGTGTAGGTTTTATCATTGTGGCACCATACCTATCTTCAATTTGATAATGTGCGTTCAAATCTTGTTATAAATGAGTTACTCCTACGGATTACAATATTTAGTAAAGTTAGTTCGTGTTTAGCTGTAGTAGTACTTTATTGTTGCATGTTGTCTTATTTCTCGTTCCAGTTTATGTTGTTTTTTTGTTTGGAGGTTGTAGGTTACCCCTACAAGGAAGGAAGTGTCTAAAGATTCTTTTTTTTTTCACTGTTCGCCGTTCGGAACATGAGGCTAAGTTTAATAATAAGGGTGTTGCTGTGGAGTCTGGTGGTGCTAACAAAAACAAGGTAAAACTTTTCCATTTAGTGCTCTTATATTCTTGTATGGGATTTCCTTTATGCTATTGTTGACAGAACGTTATACGATGTTTCTCCTTTCTAACTTTTAATGTATTAATTCTGTTCAAACCAAGTATGGTGTAAGTTCAATTTCTTTTATCTATGGGGTTTGTCTTAATATTTAATTACTTCAAAAATCAATGTCAAATGTACCTTCTTTGGACAGCTATTAAAATCTTATCTTGTTTCTCTAATTAATCATGTGGTCGGATTCTCTGAGAGTTTATAAAAATAGCAATGAAAATAAACTTAAATTATTTTGATAACCAGTACTTCTATGGTATTTCTTGTTTTCTATGGACATTTTCCAACTTTCACATACGCAATAGTAACAAGTTTTTTTTTAAATATTATCTGGAACATACCACTTAACTATGTAATAAGTCTATTGATATTTTGGTATTAAACGTGTGCGTCGAACATATTTAATGCATTTGTTCTCGGTATTACGTACTGTAATGTTTTTGGTTCAATAATGTTCCTTGCTGTGACCTTAAGATGTAATGTGTGGTCGAATAAGATTTTTTCTATGTGGGTGGGTTTTTAAAGTTGGGATTCCCGGTATTAGGAAATTGTCAAATTACATGCTCTACATATCTGTCACAATCTGAGCTTTTCCTTCTTTATCTCTATTGCTTTTATTGGCTCGTTCCTTTTCATTTTTCAGTAAGCACTGTTAGTTACCAGGTTTTAGTGTTTTACTACTTGTATAGGACGTGGTATTATGTAGCATTTTTTCATTTTACAGATCATGTATTTATGTTGTGGTTGGATTTTTAAAGTTGGGATTTTTCACTGCTAAAAAATTGTCTTTTACCTCTAATGCTTTTAGGGCTCATTCATCTTCATCTTACAGCTGGCAGTTACACTCTTTAGTTGCCAAGTTTTACTACTGTTATAGGTTGTAGTATTATGTAGCATCTGGTTTATTATAATAGCTCTACCTTGTTTTTTTAAAACTATTTTTCACTTTTAGTTTGACATTGCAGATTATGTACTGCACAAGCTTGTGCTTAAGTTCGGATGGAAGCACGCTGTTCAGTGGATACATCGACGGTGTTGTCAGAGATTGGGGAATTGGTCGCTACTAAGGCTCTGCGTTTGCTGCCTACTTGTCTCTCTTTAATGTGGACCGTCTTTTAATTTTTAATGGAATTTTGGTTTTAGATGTTGAAATTACATTGGATTTCATGTTTTTTGTAGTCGTCTTAGGAAAGAGGGGCCTCTAACTGTGTATTTTTCACAGTTAGAATGACTGGTTTTTCCTCTAAACCGTTAGATTACTGAAAATTCATCTGATGGCTTATATTAAAAGGAATGAACATAAAGATAAATAAGGTATATTTTCTCTGCTCCATAACTCTCTCTCCCCTTCTCTTCCATGTCATCTATTAGCATCTTTGTGCTAGTATTCGTTTGGTTAGCGGATTGACACTTCGAAGGAGCGTTTGTGGGAACCGTTGACTAATGTTTGATGTGTAGGAGCGTTAAGGAATTAAAGTTTGATACGGTTCAAGCTTTGGGTAGGTTTGAAGTAAGGAAACATGTTCGATATGGTTCGAACGGACCGCTGGTCTTGAGTCACGACAACGGATTGTTTTGGTTTTAAATGGCGGGCTGTTTTAGTTACATTGCGGGTTGATTACGAGAATTAAAATGGGCTGAACATTGGGCAGGTTATAGCTGCTGTAAACTCACCTTAGAAGGGTTGGACACCTTAAAAAAAGGATGGGAACGGTTACTAGAGTTGCGGCTGCAGTTGCAGTTTTTGATTTGTTTTATGCTTGTAACTGGCATGTACGAATTTATAAGTATATGGGCATATTTCATTATATGTAAGAGAGAGTTTCGGGTTGAGAAACACTTGTAAAACATATGTAATCTGGTTCCTAATATTAACGGAATTATATTGGGTTGGCTGCGGCCGTAAATTGTGCGTGTGTGTTCATTTACGTTTGCTTGCGTTTACATATATATTACTTGTCTTAAATCTGTTTAGATTAGAGTAGTTACGTTGCCTCGAAACGGACTGCGATTCAGTGATCAAACACGAGCGTTTGTGAGGCAAACACGAGTGTTGCGCGAGTGTTGGGTTGGCTGATTGTTTGTGGCATCGGTTAAGTTCATAAGCGAGCCATCAACTGTTTTTGTTGAGCGAAAAACAACCCCGTGACAGCATCCATGATGATCATCTTCTTCTAACCCCATCCGTCAAAATCCACGAATACTTATTACCAATACGCCGATATCTATCTTTCGTACTTAATTTTTGTTTATAATTAAAATTAACTCAAAACCGCCCAACTTAAAGAAAAGAAAAATTAACAAACTCTTAGATTTTTCATTAGACAGGTCTTCTGTATTTTCTTTTTTATGAATAGAGTTTTTTATGGGTTTTTTATGCTTCTTAATTTCGAATCTGTGACAAAAAGAATTGAAGATTTGGGGCTTCTTTTGGAGTTTATCTTGAAAAATTGGAGTTTTAGATTGGGCAAATTAGATAAATATAAATAATAGAGATTTGATTTAAGGTTGGACAAAAAAGTGAATTTTTTGTTTAAAAATTTGGGAAGGCAGAGAGGTTGGAGAAAGAGAGGTTTACAGATGAGATAAGAGAGAAAAGTTATTTAGTGTTTTAAGCTTTTAGTATGCTTGTATGACATCCATTAGATTGAAATATATATGATCATACGGTTTAAACTAAACAGTCACCCTAACTGTGAAAAATACACAGTTAGAGAACCCTCTTCCCTTATTTTATGATTTAAAACTCAAATATTACACACTACTTTTTAGCATTGCCTTGAGGTCTTTTTACACTGTACTTACTTTTTTTTTTGTCTCAAGTGCCCCGTTTTAAATTTACTCTGCAGAAATTTAAATTGGTAAAGAGGAACGATCTGTTACTGGATATATATTATATTAGCTGTCCAAATCTTCATTGATATCATTATTTTCCTGGGAGAGTAAGAATACAAATAGATTCTGATCTAACGTGGTTATGTAATAACCCAGAGTATAAACATACAACGAGCACTGAAACTAGAGTTGAATTGTATTATGAAACCATGTATACACTTAACACGAACATAAACGAAGTATAAGGATAGGCCGATTCGGATGGCTAATTAAACAATATAATTTTTCTGCATAATTCTATTGATACAAATACACTCCTATTTATAAAGGAAACCTGCAACATTATTTGAAATTATAATGCCAGTTGAAGTTACAAGTCGAAAACTGCCATTTTGTTGACCATCTTCATGCTTAATGTGATTTTGTAATAAATGGTCAAGTCTTCATAAGAATAGATATGTTACAGGTTAAAACTAGTCGACACTGTTATGCCATTCTCACTAATCACCATCGGTTTGACTTTGACCTCTAAAAAAGGTTAGCGGAACTCTAAACTCTTAACTATTTAAATATAATCTATTAAAACCTATGGTAAAACCTTTATAAAATAATAATGTTGAGACCATTAATATTTATTAATTTAGAGAGTTATTGATTAATCGATAAATTAATAATTATTATTTTAAAGAGCTTTTTATCGATTCAATATTTATACTCATTCGTAACTTAAATTAAATCATTATAAATTACTAAGAATACTTGTTAAACTCGTTAGTAAAGTCAAATACACTACTTCAATTAATAATATATAAATTTTGTTACATTTTAAGCCATGTAGCAACTAAAAATCGGTATTAGATACATTAAATACGTTTGATCAATTCCATATACATTGAGTATCATCGAATAAAGTAGCACAACACATTGTTTAATCGTGTATATAACTTCATAATTTTTTGGTGCAATCTGAAAATACAACATTAGAGTAGTTCGATAAATTTAAATTTTAAGAAAAATCAAACGACAATAGAGTCATATTTCACTAAATCATTCTAGTAATGTTTGTTATTTTCAATAATTATTAATTTATGATTTTATTAGGACCAAATATTTATATAGGGATCTTTCAAAAAATTATTATCTTATTATTTTTTCGAAATTAATGATTTTTTACACTGGCCAAAGTCGGAACCGGAAAAAAAATATTATTTTAGAGAGTTTATTAAATTACTGAGTATTATTTTGTAGAGGTTCTACCGGATGTAACTAGTTGAGTTAAATGTTCTATATTGCTTCCATACAAATTTAAGCACTTTAGTACCTTGTACAACAATACATGTTTTTCAATTTAGTAACTTATACTAGTAAAAATCCAATTTAGTACCTCCAATTACCAAAATCATTCAATTTAGTACTATTCCCCATTGATTAGTCAACAAAAAGTGATGTGCCAATGACGTTAGCACTGCCACTTCAGTAATATTTTAACATTTTAGTATCTTTAACAATACATTTTTTTCAATTTAGTACCTTTAAATATCAAAATTTATTAAGTAGTTAACAGATATGATACTAAATTGAGTGATTTTGGTAGTATAATGTCTTAAATTGGATTTTTCATACTAAAAAGTACAAAATTGGAAAACTGTATAAATTCCCAATTTTCAAGTACAAAAATAGTTGGAATGACTGTTCTTAATTTGCAGTGGATTTTAAATTTTTTTATTGAGAGATTGCTAGTTAACTTTTGTTGAATTATTTCAAGTGATTTTGTATCAGCCAAACCTTTTTTTCTGCTTGTTTTTCATAAGTTGTAAATTTACGATTTTTTTTACGTATTTTTATCAATTTTTTGCCATCGACTATATTATTTAAGCTTTTTCTTTGGATGTTTGTACCGTTTTTTGTGTGTTTTTTTTGGGTCTTCGCCTTTCTTTTTAGCTTTTTACATGTTTCCTATTATAGATTTTTTTCTTTGTCGTTTATTATCACAATATTTTTATCATTACTGTTTCGATGATTTAGATTTTTTTATTAATTTAAAAGTTACTTCAAGATAAATATTACAAAGGAAGCAAAAAAGGATTCTAATATGTTGTATTTGTTAATCACAAATTATTTTAGGAAAATTCCCCATAGGCATCTCCTTAAATTTATATTCCCCCTAAATACATCCATAAGTTCATATTTCCTTTAGTATTACTTTTTAATTGTTTACTTTATTTACTAAAACGACATTATCTGAAGCAACATAGTACATATACTTTATCTATATGTAAATCCAAAAAAAAAATATGTTTAAAAGCGAAAAAATCACAAAATTTATAAAAATGAAAAAAAAACACAAAAAATGTATTTTTTTGAAAAAAATCAAAAACAATTATGAAAAAATTCCGAAAAAATGTATTTTTTGAAAAAAATCACAAAAATTGTATTTTTTTTTCAAAAAATTCACGCAAAAAAAAATTGAAAATGAAAAAATTATAAAAAATCATAAAAAATGTATTTTTCAAAAAAACATCACAAAAAATAATTAAAAAAAGATAAAATCATAAAAAAAGTGTTTTTATAAATAAAAACCTCACAAAAAATATTAATTTTTTTTTTGTCAAAAGACCCCACTTTTTACATCGGAAAAGCAGTTTTTTCACCAAAAAGTGATATTTTCACCATCTTTTTCATCAAAAAATGGTATTTTCATCTACTTCTGCTCAAAGTGCATCTATTTCAGTGAAAAACGCATCTATTTCAGTCGAAAGTAAATATAGTTCAGCCGAAAGTGCATATAGTTCATTAAAAGTGCATATAGTGCAGTCGAAAGTGCATATAGTTCAGTCAAAAGTGCATACAATTCGGTAAAAAAAGCATACGTTTCAGTCGAAAGTGCATCGAGTTTAGTCGAAATGTCATACAGTTTAGAGTTCAGTCGAAATTGCATATAATTCAATAAAAGTGCATATAGTGCAGCTGAAAATGCATATAGCCAGCTGAAAGTGCATTTGGTTCGGGTGAAAATGCATCTAGTTCAGGTGAAAGTGCATCTAGTTCAGTAGAAAGTGTATAATGTAACTCAATATATTTCGCCACAAATTGATGTTCAGGAGTATCGGGGTGATGGAGAAGTAACAAGATGAACCTTTTATATTAAAGAACAAGTATTATACTTCGTAGTTTTGTATTATTTTTAGCGTAGACGTTTATGTGACGAGTTTAGTTGACTCACTCTTTGCTTTGTTATTTTCCCGTTTCTGTTTTATTGTATATTTTATAGGCGAATGTCCTGAGTTGTAGGCTTTTAAACCAGTTTAGCATTCGAGCATGTCTCGAGACAGTATCGGTTTTGTGAGCACGTATAGTATAGGTGTTGGTTTCCGTGTACGAAATAACAATTAAACAATAATAAAAGGACTAAACAATAATTAAACAAAACCAGTGTAATCTTTATTAATTTCGAATTGGAACGAAAATTACTGATTACAACATGTGGGTACTGAAAAGTAATTAAAGCAAACGTTATTCAGATTATTATTAATTAATAATCTGATGTACTGAATTGCAATAAATAGAAACTGCCGGACTTGAAAGTATAAACTTAACAGCCGGACTGTTCTGATTGAAATTGAAATAACATGACTGAATTGAAACTATTCTAATTACAGAATTGAATTACAGAATAGAAACAATACTTTAAATAAATTACAGAAAGGTAAAGACAGAATCTAAATATTACAGCTAAGTACAGGAAATTAAAATACTGAATTAAAAAATACAGAAAAGTAAATTGCGGAATTAAAATAACAGAATTGTAAATGGACAGAATTAAAAATGGACAGAATTGAAAAGACGAGGTTACTGTTTAACAGTATGCCTTTAATCGATATTCGCCCAACCACTTTGATGTTTCTGGTTGCGTTGGCGCTTCAATCCCAAGGTACAACGTCTCGGATGACTCGCCGAAAACTGACGACGAGTCAAGGTCGAGCTGTTGCTGGGTGGTTCTCTCTGGTTCTAAAATGCTATGGAAAAAATATAGAGAATGCTGTTTTAGAGAGATTTTCGTGTGTTAGAATGTGAGAGGATGGCTGCCTCATATAGAGGAATTCTGAAACCGCAGAATTTAATGTGGTCATTTAATTCTGGGAGTTACATCCCCAGAATCCGCCTCCATAACTGCTGGAGTTTCAAACTCTTTGAAATTTTAGGGACTGCTCTTGTGAATATACAAAAGTCCCTATTTCAGTTTAGTACAAGACCCAAGACCCGAGACCCGAGACATTCCCCAAATTCTAAATTCCAAATCCCAAATCCCGCGGCCTGCGGCCCGCGTCCCGTGACCCGAGGCCCGAGTCCCGAGTCCCGAATGAGCGCGCGCGTGTGTGGTACACACTAACCCACTCATGGGTATGTGGACTTTGTTAGTTTAACAACTACATGGGATAGACTTGTATATATAGTGTAAAAATCACTCATGATTTTACAATGTGGGATAACCCTCATGGTTTAAATCCCATGGGATAGACTTGGCTATATTGCCTATTTCGAGTACCAACCTTTGAGTCCAATTATCATTCACACCCATTCTCCGAATAGGTCATGCAATATACCGTTGCGAAGCTCGTCGCACGAGCTACTCAGACGCTTTGAGTATGGCCTCAGAAAATCTGAGTAGTCGCATTGAATATTGACTCAAAGATGGTCCCTGACCACTCGGAACAACCATGTTTAAAATACATGTTTTCCAACAATTTTTCCAACAATCCCCCACATGAATGCAATTGGCTCGAAAGCCCATGTCCTAAATGCAAATCAAGAGAACCGCAAAATTTCACTGCCTAAGGTCAGGTAGCGCGCACCTTGAAGCTGTCGTAGCGGAGTACCACCCAGAATACTGCTATTAGGTAGCTGTAAAGCTTTGAACCATCAAGCTTTGTGTATCCCAGAATGGCACCCGCACAGTGCCCTCTCTACCCACGTACTAGGCCCTTTAGTTGTTGTCCATATTTGGCCTGGACTGCCTTGACAACTTCAACTGAGTGCTCTAGTGAATTAGCACAAGCTCATCACATGGTACCGGCCTTACACACTCGTTATAGGTGTTCCAAGTCGAAAGTGTCCTAACTCACTTTACTCGACCGTCGAGTTACTTGGATCATTAAGAGCCTCAAGCTTACCCTTACAATGGTACATGTCTATCACTCTGTCATCGCGGAAATGGGCTGGGAACTCCAGGTTCCCGAGTGCTTTGTTCAGTTTCCCTCACAGTTCAGTTTCCCTTTGAACCTATCAGAAAATATTCCGTTTAGGTTGGGTTGCCTATGGGGGGCCCACCAATTTAATGGGCTTTAATCCCATTCCGTTCGATGACGTCTCGACTCCAACTTGAGTCAAGCCTTTTGTTAATGGATCCGCTATGTTTTCCTTTGATCTCACAAAATCTAAGGATACCACACCGTTGGATAACAATTCCCTTACGGATTTATGTCTCCAACGTATATGTCGAGACTTTCCATTATACATATGATCCTGAGCCTGCGCAATAGCTGATTGACTATCACAATGCTTGCTTATTGATTGAACATGTTTTGGCCACATTGGAATTCCTTCCAATAGACTTTTCAGCTAGTCTACCTCTTCGGTTGCTAAGTCTAACGCTATAAATTCAGATTCCATAGTTGACCTTGCAATACACGTCTGTTTGGAGGATCTCCAAGACACAGCAGCTCCTCCCATTATAAACACATATCCACTCATGGACCCTGTGATATTGGAGTCTGATATCCAGTTGGCATCTGAGTACCCTTCCAGTACCGCTGAATGTCTGGTATAGTACAGCCCGTAATCAGCTGAAAACCTCATATATCTGAGAAGTTTCATTATGACCTTCCAGTGTTCCTCATTCGGATTGCTGGTGTACCTGCTCAGTCTACTCACTGAGTTTGCTATGTCTGGTCTAGTGCAATTCATTATATACATGATGTTGAACGTAGTTTCTTCTAATCGATTATTTTGATGATAACAATATTTGTAAAACATGATAAAAGCTCGTTTTGCGTACTAATCATTTATCGAGTGTGTTAAAGGGTCTAAATGATTGAATGCGTAATTACGAAGCCATTGGTTCAAGCGGAACCTAAATCGGAGTTGGAACGAATTAGTTACGGGGTTTCGAAGTTTGTCGAGAAAACCGAAAATAACCCAGAACAACAAAAAACGACTGATCAACCCTAAACGATCGATCATACATACGAAAAATCCTTCCAGTGAGCATAGGACAAAAACGACCGATCGCCATAATAAAACGACCGATCGTTTTATTGATGATTTCTTCCAGTGAGCACTCAGCAAAAACGACCGATCATTAATCTGAAATGACCGATCGTTTCAGTGCACATTTTGTCCAGTAAGTCCAATTGAAAAACGACCGATCGTTTTTCAGAAACGACCGATCGTTTCTGTAGAATTTCAAAATCCAGCTTTTAAGCTATTCCTGAAAATGGGGCGAACTGCTGCAAAAACAGCATTGAATGAACTCACCAACCAGCAACGGTCTGAAATTTATTGCTGCACCTTTGTGACTCTACAAAAGCCCCAAAACACTTTGAAGAAGCTCATCCAAGCATTCACAACTTTTAAGCAATTCTTACAAGAAAATCCTTCAAGCTTATACTACTTATTTCTCACTTGTAATCAAAAATATTCTCGAGTATATTCTTATAGTAATCTTATAAACATCGAGATAATATTGTTAGTGAGCGATTCGAAATCAAACTTGTAAAAGAGTATTTTATAAACTCATTAGTGAGCGAGTGAATTGGGTAGAGGCTTTTAAGCAAGTGTAGCTTAAAAGCTCTAGGTCATTTATTCGGGATACTCATATAGTGAGGGGGAGCGTAATTGGTTGATTAAGCTCGTTAAGGTGTAATCTTGAAACGAAGATTTTTAGTGAAACACTCGGTAGTGAAAATACCGAGGAGAGGACGTAGGCGCGGTTTGCCGAACCTCTATAAATCTTGCGTTATTTCTTTCCCTTAACTTTTACTTTCCATATTTATTTATCGCTTATATTTATTGCTTGCTTAGATCATTTTAGCGTTAATTTGGTAACAAAAGAGTTTAGGTTATAAATATCACTAATTAACTTAGTTAAATACCCATAGTTTTAATTCCGCGAAAAACGTACGAAAACCTTATTCACCCCCCCTCTAAGGTTTAGACTCCTACGGACCAACAATTGGTATCAGAGCTTAGCTATTGTATTCATAAAAATCTAACGATTTTATAGTTTAAAGATCCACTATGTCTTCATACGCCGACTCAAAATCCATAACTAGGCCACCCTTCTTTGACGGTACTAACTATCCCTATTGGAGAGACCTTATGAAAAATTTCCTTTGTGGTTTTGAAATAGACCAATGGATAAGTATTAGTAAAGGCTATAAAACGCCTAGAAGAAATGGCGAAGATAAACTTGTAGAGGAACTAGACACCGATGAACGCCTAGCATTTTCCCTAAATTGTAGGGCTATGACTTCTATCACTTGTGCGCTCTCGCCTAGTGAATATGATAAGATTTCCGGTTGTGACACCGCTAAGCAAATGTGGGATAAGCTAGCTATTATGCACGAAGGAACTAGTCAAGTTAAGGACTCTAAAATTAGCATGCTTATTCATGATTATGAATTATTTAAAGTCGATGATGACGAGTCTATTGCTTCTATGTACACTCGTTTTACTAAGATTACTAATGATCTTAAGAGACTTGAAAAGGTATACTCTAGCAAGGAGATGGTGACGAAGATCCTTCGAAGTCTTCCAAGGAAGTGGGAATCAAAAGTGACGGCCATACAAGAGGCCAAGGACATGAACACTCTCTCTCTCGACAACCTCATTGGATCCCTAAGCACTCATGAACTCGACATGACGACTCGAAAGCATGAGGATGACTCGAAAAAGAAGAAAGGCATTGCCTTCAAATGCACAACAAATGACGATAGCGAAAATGATTCATCTAGTGAGGATGATGAGATGGCTCTCTTTGCCAAACGCTACAACAAATTCCTAAGTTGGAAAAAGAAGGGTGGACAACGATTTCGGAAAAAGGAATATAAGGAAGAGACTTCCGAAAAATCTAGCAAAAAGGACGAAATCATTTGCTACAAATGTCACAAACCCGGCCATATGCAAAACGAATGTCCCTTGAAGAAAAAGGACAAGTTCGTCAAGAAAAGGGAAAACAAGAAGGCATTCTTAGCCGCATGGGGGAGCGATGATGATAGCTCCGATAGCGACAATGAAGAAGTCGCAAATCTATGTCTCATGGCTAGAGACGATGATTCCGAGGAAGTAAGCTATCACTCCTCTAACTCCTCTATTTCTAGTGATGATTGTCTTGATATTAATGATGTGTTAGAATCTTTAGAAAAAGCTAGAGGTAAGAACAAATCTTTTAGAAAATTGCTAATTACTCTACAAGACGAACTTGAAAATTTAGCTATGAAAAATGACACACTCGCAACTAAAAATACCGAACTTGCCCTAGAAAATAATAAGTTAGTTGATGACCTTAAGTCATGTAAACTTAAGGCGGATAGCGCCGAACTCACTCTCTCTAAGTTCACTAAAGGAAGCAAAATGCTAAGTACTATATTAGCTTCTCAACAAGGCGCATATGATAAAACCGGTGTAGGTTACAACCCTCTCTTAGCGTCTAAGCATAAAAATCTATTCACCAAACAAGTGGAGAAAAATGAAAATAGAACCCCAAGTTACTCCCGTAAGAACAATTCATATAAAAGTAACTTAGTTTATAATCGTTTTGTTAAACCTATCTCGCATATAAAATGTATGACTTGCAACCGTAGTGACCACTATGAGGATTATATATATTGCCCTAATAGGTATAAAGTAAGTAGAAATGATTTGGTTTGGATTCCAAAGGGTCGAGACTCTAACCCTCAAGGACCCAAAAATGGATTAGGGTACCAATGATCGTTTTGTCTTGTAGGTATGCTTGAGATCAAAAATCAACGAGGACAAGTGGTTCCTAGATAGTGGATGCTCAAGACATATGACGGGAGACAAAACAAAATTCACCACTCTTGCACCTAAAGACGGAGGCTTTGTGACCTTCAGGGATAATAGCAAGGGCAAAATCATCGGTATTGGTAGTATCTCCAAACCATCTAATGTCATTATTGATAATGTTTTGCTTGTTGATGGTCTTAAACATAACTTGCTTAGTATAAGTCAACTTTGTGATTTGGGTCACAAAGTCATTTTTGAAAAATCGCATTGCATTATTCATTGTATTTCGGATAATAAAACTATTCTTATGGGTCAAAGACAAAATAATGTCTATATGATTGATTTGAATAGTTCGGTGGATGATGAAGTCAAGTGTCTTGTTACTATCAACGACAATGGTTGGTTGTGGCATAGACGACTTGGTCATGCAAGTCTTGATTTACTTGCTAAACTTTCTAGTAAAGATTTGGTAATAGGTTTACCAAAAACTCCTTATATAAAGGACAAACTTTGTCACGCTTGCCAATTAGGCAAACAAACAAAGATTTCGTTTAAATCTAAAAATATTATTTCTACTACTCGTTGTTTGGAGCTCATTCATATGGACTTAGTTGGCCCCTCCCGGACACTTAGTCTTGGCGGGCGTGCATATGCTTTCGTCATGGTTGACGATTTTAGTCGCTTTACGTGGGTCTTGTTTTTAACTCATAAGCATGAAGCATTTAGAGAATTCTCTATCATTTGCAAAAAGCTCCAAACACGAAAGGGTTATATGATCAAAAGTATCCGAACCGATCATGGTAAGGAATTTGAGAATACTCCATTTCAAACTTTTTGTGATGAAAATGGTATTGATCATAATTTTTCGGCCCCTCGTACGCCCCAACAAAATGGGGTAGTTGAGAGGAAGAATAGAACCCTAGAGGAAATGGCACGGACCATGCTTTGCGAAAATAATTTGCCAAAGTATTTTTGGGCCGAAGCCGTAAATTCCGCTTGTTATATTTTAAATAGAGCCTTAATTAGGCCCATATTAAAAAAGACACCTTACGAATTATGGAATGAGCGAAAACCAAATATTTCTCATTTACGTGCATTTGGTTGTAAATGCTATGTTCATAATAATGGTAAGGATAATCTAGGAAAATTCGATGCTAAGTCCGACGAAGGAATTTTCGTTGGATATGCTATATCGAGTAAAGCTTATCGTATTTTTAATAAAAGAACTTTATTGGTGGAAGAATCGGTACATGTCTCGTTTGATGAGAATATGCCGACGATTGATAAGCCTTTAATTGTTCATAATATTAATGATGATATTTTTCATAAAGCATCTTCTTCGAATCATGTTACATCTAGCTTAGAGTCAACGCCTAGCATAGAGGTTGAACCCGTTGATGAAGAAGTCACTATAGAGAGACTTCAAAAAGACTTAGAATCTAGCGTACATATTCATGAGGATTTGCCTCAAGAATGGAGTTTTGCCAATCACCATCCGCAAGATTTAATTTTGGGTAACCCGGGAGAAAGAGTGCATACACGTTCATCATTAAGAAATATAGTTAATCATTTTGTATTCTTGTCTCAATTAGAGCCCAAGAACATTCATGAGGCGGAACTCGATGAGAGTTGGGTATTAGCTATGCATGACGAATTAAATCAATTCGAGCGTAGCAACGTATGGACATTAGTACCTAGACCGCGTGAGAAAACCATTATAGGTACGAAATGGATATTTCGCAATAAGATGGATGAATCCGGGGTAGTCATTAGAAATAAAGCTAGACTAGTAGCTCAAGGGTATAATCAAGAAGAGGGCATCGATTTCGATGAAACTTACGCACCCGTAGCAAGATTAGAAGCCATTAGAATGTTGCTTGCTTATGCTTCTTTTAAACGTTTTAAATTATTTCAAATGGATGTTAAAAGTGCATTTTTAAACGGCTTTATTAATGAGGAAGTTTATGTAAAACAACCACCCGGTTTTGAAAATCACGAGTTTCCTAATCATGTGTACAAACTTCGAAAAGCTCTTTATGGTTTAAAACAAGCACCCCGGGCTTGGTATGAAAGACTTAGTAAATTCTTGATTAAAAAGGGTTTTTCTCGTGGTACTTTAGACACTACTCTTTTTATTAAAAAGGATGGAAAAGACATGCTTTTAATTCAAATATATGTTGATGATATCATTTTCGGTGCTACTAATGCTCGCATGTGCGAGGAGTTTTCTAAGTGTATGCAAGGTGAATTCGAGATGAGCATGATGGGTGAACTCACCTACTTCCTTGGGTTGCAAATCAAACAAACAAAGGACGGAATTTTCGTCAATCAAGCCAAATACACAAGGGACTTGCTCAAGAGGTTCAACATGAGCGATGCAAAGCCGCTAGGAACTCCGATGAGTCCGGCAACAAAACTAGACAAGGATGAATCGGGTAAAAGCGTGGACCAAAAGCTCTATAGAGGTATGATTGGATCCCTCTTATATTTAACCGCAAGTAGACCCGATATCATGTTTAGTGTTTGCTTGTGTGCTAGGTATCAATCTTGCCCTAAGGAATCGCATGGTATAGCCGTTAAGCGCATTTTTAGATATCTTGTAGGTACTTGCAATTTAGGATTGTTTTATCCGCATGATACTTCGTTTGAATTGCTTGGTTATTCCGACGCCGACTTTGCCGGTTGTCGATTAGATAGAAAGAGTACTAGTGGCACTTGCCATTTCTTAGGAAACGCTTTAGTTTCTTGGCATAGTAAGAAACAAAACTCGGTTGCGCTTTCCACGGCGGAGGCGGAATACGTCGCCGCGGGTAGTTGTTGCGCACAAATCCTTTGGATGCGTCAACAACTAAACGACTTTGAATTATCATTTGATAGTGTACCTATATTGTGTGATAATACTAGTGCTATAAACCTTTCGAAAAATCCGATCCAACACTCTCGCACTAAACATATTAATTTACGTCATCACTTTTTACGGGATCATGTCCAAAAAGGGGATATTACACTTGAATATATAAGCACAAATAGGCAATTAGCCGATATTTTCACAAAACCCCTTAATGAGGAACAATTTTGCTTTATTCGCCGAGAGTTAGGTATGTTTGATGTGTGATATATATATATATTTATATATATTTGATTGTCTTTATATATATATTTTTAAGTATTTTTACATTTTCTTTGCCAAATCAGTGTCGTAAAGTGCAGAAAATTCCTGGTCTGTAACCTTGTTACAGTCGATCGATCGTCTGTAAAAACGACCGATCGTTTTATTACATTCGACCGATCGTTCCTTAAAAACGACCGATCGTTTTTATGTTGCACTCACTGGAAGAATTTGGCTATATTTCGATCGATCGAATCCCAGAACGACCGATCGTTTTTCTGTTTGTCAGTTTTTAAAATCATTCTTCAAACCCCAAAACCAATTCATTTCAAACCCTAATCTCTTCTCTCTCTCAAAATTCGTCCACTCCTTTCCCAATCACCCAAAAATCTCAAACAAAACCCAATTTTCTATCCAATCAATCAAATGGTTCGCACAAAGAAAGCCTCACTCAACCTCGTTGATGAGCATGACGACGAGATCGTGCCTCCACCCACTCGCCGCCCGGCTATTCCTCGTGCCCCACGCACCGGCTCTTCCTCCGCTTCTCGCTCCGGCCCTCTACCTCCTCTCTATCCACCCGAAATGGGTACAAGAGGTATATTGACCAACTTCACTCTAGACATGCCTCTTTTTCGTGAACGGTTTTCCGCTCTTATGATAGACTTAAGCTTTTACAAACTTGATACCCTTCTTACTCTCAAAGAGCCCTTTTATAAAGAGAATGTCTATGAATTCTATTATCATCTAGTTCTAGATAGGGACTCCGATGACGCACTCCGTTTGCGTTCATCTTTTAACGGACAACAATTCGTTTACGGTATAGACCGTTTACGAACTCTCTTACGTCTAGATAGCGGCGGTTTCTATGAGTCTAGCAAGGAACTTTGTGAAACTCTAGAGATCGAAAACTTCAATGATCTTAAAGATGAAATTTTTCATCCGGCCCATAACAACCGCTCTAGCAAAGCCCATGGCCTTCTATTCCGTAATAAACTAGCCTACCACATTCTCTCTCATATCGTACTCCCACACACCTCCAACTTTACGGATGTTACTAATGAGTACATCTTTCTTCTTGGGTGTATCCATCGCCGAGTCCGCCTTGACTTTGCATCCCTCATTTTCTTTAAGATGGACTCGCTTAAAACAAAGTCCAAGAATGGGTTACCTTACGGTGCCTTAATTTCGGCCATTTTGAAGGACATAAATCTCGTTCCCGGTGGAACATTGTTCAAAAATAAGGATAAGCACATTTGGGACACTTCCTATCTTTCCCAAATGTCCATAAAATTCAACAATACCGACAAGTCCATAACTTGGTCCGGTAAGCGGGTATCCGGCCCCGGCTATACTCCTCTTTCCCCCGAAGAGGAAGAATACGTCGGCCCTAAACCGACACCTCAAATCGCTCATGAGGAATTCTCCTCCGAGTCTCTCCCTCCCACCGATATCCCTACCTCCTCCCGTCCCTCTCGAGGTCGCGGAAAAGCTAAAGTAGGATCTTCGACTCTTCCTCCACGCACCGAACAATTCTACAACGATCTCTATATTGATCAATATCAGAATGCGCGACTTCAACGACGCATGTTTCGATCCATGCATCCTAGTCAAGAAGATATGGACGAAATCGAAAGGTTAAGTAACGAGCAACGGGCAAGGTTCCATGGTTATTTTCCCGACTTTGCCGGTCCTAACAATGACGAAGACGAAGAGGATGATGCTACTTCCCACCGCGACTAGGCGGTTATATTATTTTTTTTGTTTTTGATGATGTCAAAGGGGGAGAAATACCTCTCTATTGTTTTTCTCTTTGCGTTGTATTTCTATTTCCTTTGAGTTGAACAAGTTGTTTTTGATGTAATAAGTAGGAAACGGTTTTACTTGATTATTATGATGCGTTTCTTCTTACATTTGCTCTTGTTTATATGATTGCGATCTTAACTATGCGTTTGAACCTTATTTGATATTATTGCATTTAGTGCGCATAGTTTGCTAGTTGATTGGATTATATATATTGTTTTTCTTTTGTGGCGATTGACCTTTTTTTTAGGCAAAACTATGGCCAATTTTTCGCTTGCATATAGATCTTCATAATCCCTAATCGTTTAGCTTGTTTATACGTCGTTTTAAAATCGGATGTTATGACATTTACTTGCTTTTTCTCTAAAAACTTTTATCTAAGTAAAGCGTCATCTATACATTTCCGTTATATTTGTTTAAACAAAAAGAGCTTATAGTATGTTGAAGTCAATATTTTGTCATCATCAAAAAGGGAGAGATTGTTGAACGTAGTTTCTTCTAATCGATTATTTTGATGATAACAATATTTGTAAAACATGATAAAAGCTCGTTTTCCGTACTAATCATTTATCGAGTGTGTTAAAGGGTCTAAATGATTGAATGCGTAATTACGAAGCCATTGGTTCAAGCGGAACCTAAATCGGAGTTGGAACGAATTAGTTACGGGGTTTCGAAGTTTGTCGAGAAAACCGAAAATAACCCAGAACAACAAAAAACGACTGATCAACCCTAAACGATCGATCATACATACGAAAAATCCTTCCAGTGAGCATAGGACAAAAACGACCGATCGCCATAATAAAACGACCGATCGTTTTATTAATGATTTCTTCCAGTGAGCACTCAACAAAAACGACCGATCATTAATCTGAAACGACCGATCGTTTCAGTGCACATTTTGTCCAGTAAGTCCAATTGAAAAACGACCGATCGTTTTTCAGAAACGACCGATCGTTTCTGTAGAATTTCAAAATCCAGCTTTTAAGCTATTCCTGAAAATGGGGCGAACTGCTGCAAAAACAGCATTGAATGAACTCACCAACCAGCAACGGTCTGAAATTTATTGCTGCACCTTTGTGACTCTACAAAAGCCCCAAAACACTTTGAAGAAGCTCATCCAAGCATTCACAACTTTTAAGCAATTCTTACAAGAAAATCCTTCAAGCTTATACTACTTATTTCTCACTTGTAATCAAAAATATTCTCGAGTATATTCTTATAGTAATCTTATAAACATCGAGATAATATTGTTAGTGAGCGATTCGAAATCAAACTTGTAAAAGAGTATTTTATAAACTCATTAGTGAGCGAGTGAATTGGGTAGAGGCTTTTAAGCAAGTGTAGCTTAAAAGCTCTAGGTCATTTATTCGGGATACTCATATAGTGAGGGGGAGCGTAATCGGTTGATTAAGCTCGTTAAGGTGTAATCTTGAAACGAAGATTTTTAGTGAAACACTCGGTAGTGAAAATACCGAGGAGAGGACGTAGGCGCGGTTTGCCGAACCTCTATAAATCTTGCGTTATTTCTTTCCCTTAACTTTTACTTTCCATATTCATTTATCGCTTATATTTATTGCTTGCTTAGATCATTTTAGCGTTAATTTGGTAACAAAAGAGTTTAGGTTATAAATATCACTAATTAACTTAGTTAAATACCCATAGTTTTAATTCCGCGAAAAACGTACGAAAACCTTATTCACCCCCCCTCTAAGGTTTAGACTCCTACGGACCAACACATGAGACTGCCTATGACTCAAGAGAACTCCAACTGATTCACACTCTTACCGAAATTCTTTTTCAGGTTACAGTTGAACTCAATTGGGGTTTTAGACATCGCTTTACTGCCCTTGTCAAACTTGCCTAATACTTGTTTAACATAGTGACTTTGTGACAAGGCATACCCCTCTAATGTTTTGGTAATCTTCATACCAAGTATTACATCAGCTATACCCAGATCCTTCATATCGAAGTGTTGTGATAACATTTTCTTTGTGGAGCTGATTCTATCAGTACTCCCAATTATAATTATGTCATCCACATAGAGACAGACTACGACACAGTCTCTTCCACTTCCTTTAGAGTAGACATTTATCGCACTCATTAATGAGAAAACCGTTTGATAGCATAATTCTATCAAACTTCTCGTGCCATTGCTTTGGCGCTTGTTTGAGTCCATATAGAGACTTTACAAGTTTGCACACTTGGTGCTCTTTATTAGGAACTACAAACCCTTCCGGTTGTTCCATGTAAATCTCTTCTTCCAGTTCTCCATTTAGAACACCGTCTTTACATCCATTTGATGTATTTCCATATCAAACAAAGCTGCGAGAGCAATGACGATTCTGATAGACATTTTCCCGGAGACAGGAGCATACGTGTCAAAATAATCTACACCTTCCGTTTGCCTGAAGCCTTTTACTACAAGTCTCGCCTTGTATTTCTCAATCGTGCCGTCAACCCTTAACTTCCTCTTGAAGATCCACTTGTGACCTAGGGGCTTACATCCTTTCGGAAGATCCACTAGTTCTCAAGTGTGGTTTTGCATGATTGATTCAATCTCATTTTGAATAGCTTCTTCCCAATATTGGGAATCCGGTGTTGACATAGCTTGTTTATATGTCACCGGTTCGTCTTCAACCATGAAGGTTAAGAAATCAGGTCCAAATGAAGTTTTCTTCCTTGCCCTTTTGCTGCGTCGAGGCTCTTCCTCTTCCTCTGTCGGTTCACTTTCCCCCACATTTCCTTCACTGTTCAACTCTTGAGTTGGTACAGATGTAGGTAATTTTCGGGGAAAGATATCCTCAAAGAAAGAGGCCTCTCGGCTTTCAATATACGTATCTACGTGCACATCGGGATTGTCCGACTTGTGTATGAGAAACCGATATGCACTACTATTATGTGCATATCCGATGAACACATAGTCCACCGTTTTAGGATCAATTCTCATCCTTTTAGGAGTGGGAACTAGGACATTCGCGAGACAACCCTAAACCCGCAGGTTCTTATAATTGGGTTGATGACCTTTCCATAATTCATATGGAGTCTTTTCTCGCTTCTTATGTGGTAACTTGTTTAAAACATAGTTTGCGAAAAGTACCGTCCCCCCCCCCCCCCCCACATGTTCTGGGGTAACCCAGAACTGATTAGCATATCATTCATCATTTCCTTTAGCGTTATATTTTTACGTTCAGCAACCCCATTTTGCTCGGGAGTGTAAGGGGCTATGGTTTGATATATAATGCTGCTTTCAGCGCATATCTGTTCAAACGGTGATTCAAATTCACCGCCTCTATCACTTCTCAATGTTTTAATTTTTCTATTGAGTTGATTTCAACTTCGGTCTTATAAAGAGCGAATTTCTCTACTGTTTCGTCTTTACTTCTCATTAAGTAAACATAACAGTATCTAGTACAATCATCTATAAAAGGTGATAAAGTACTTTTTCCCTCCTCGTGTTTGTATAAACTTTAAGTCACATACATCCGTGTGTATTAGACCGAGAGGTTCACTTTCTCGTTCAACATGTTGAAACGATGATTTCGTTAATTTTGCCTCTACACAAATCTCACATTTGTGTTGCTTATTAAAAACGAAATTTGGTATTAGTTTTAGTGATTTAATTTCTTTAAAGAATTATAATTCACGTGACCTAATCTAACATGCCACAAATGAAATGACTCAAATAAATAATCAAAATTAGAATTTTTATTGGCCTTTTGGGCAATAGTCATTACATCGCTAGTGCTAGCCTCAGCTTTAGCACCTTTATTGGGAGCATGTGTCCCTACGTTTAACTTAAACATGCCGTTGGTCATATAGCCACGGCCTACATAGACACCATTTTTGGTGATTACAATTTTATCGGATTCTAAAACCAGCTTGAACCCGTTCTTCACCATCACCGATCCGGATATCAGATTCTTACGGATATCCGAAACATGGAGCACATTTGTCAACCTCAGCTCTTTTCCCGAGGTCATCTTCATCACCACCATTCATTTTCCTTCCACCTTAGAAGTAGCAGAATTTCCCATGAAGCATCTTTCTCCCTCTACCGCCTCGTAGGTCTTAAACATCCACCGTGTTGAGTAGATGTGGCTCGTGGCGCCGGTATCTAGCCACCACTCTTTGGGGTTGCTCCCCACGAGATTCACCTCAGAGACCACAGCAGTAAAGTGGTCATCATCTCGTCCTCCCTCGGCCAGATGTGCCTGAGCTGGAGCTTTCCTCTTTCCCTTGCCCTTGAAGTTTCTCGGGGAGGGCTTGGGCTTAACAGCGCCTTTATTGTCATAACAGTCCGCGGCACGATGGCCGGTCCTGTTACACACAAAACAGGTTCCCGCAAATTTCTTTGCGACAACAGCACTGCCTCCATTGTCAAAACGTTTCCGTTTGATGTTGGAGCTTTCGACCACATTGGCCTTTGCCATCGGGATGATAGCACCACCGACTCTCCTCACGGAGCGACGGTTGCTCACCTCGATATTGAGCTTCTCAATGAGCCCCTCCAGCCTCATTTCCTTTCGCTTGTGCTTCAGGTAGTTTTGAAAGTCTTTCCAAGACGGTGGCAATTTCTCAATCATGAGTGCCACCTGGAAGGGCTCATTAATCACTAGCCCCTCAACATCAAGGCGATGGTAAATGAGGTGGAGCTCCTCAACTTGCTTCATGACACCCCTGCTGTCAGTCATACGGTACTCATGAAAGTCTGTGACAACAAATCTCTTTGTGCCAGCGTTATTCACTTTGTACTTGTTTTCGAGAGTTTCCCATAGCTCATTTGCAGTAGCTTTGGGCTCGAAAACACTAAACAACGTGTCATCTAAAGCACACAGGATATAGTTCTTTCATAGGTAGTCGGCATGTCTCCATGCCTCAACCGTAGAGAACGACTGCTCGTCCAGATCGTCCTCGCTTAGGATGGGCCTCCTTAAGAAACCTGGTCAGATTCAGGGTCGTGAGATAAAACAACATCTTTTGCTGCCAACGTTTAAAGTTGTCTCCCCTGAATTTTTCCGGTTTCTCCAGATGAGAAGTCGGCAAAGTAGGCACAGCCGAATACATCGGTGTCTTGCCCTTGGCCGCAGCCTTGGCTCTAGCCGCAGCCTTGGCCGTAGCCGCTGCTTCGACCGCAGCCTCAGCTTTGGCCGTAACATCCGCCATGGTCGCAGCCGCGGCGGCCTCAGCCGCTGCAGCTACGTCATCAGCGTTAGCCCCCACAATCGCATCGCCCCCAGTGTTATGGATATCTCCACCAACCACTGGGTCAGCTCACTTCCGATAGGTAACTGAATAGGCTACGTGTTTGTCATCTGAAACGACAACACAACAAACGTATGAGATACGTGTACAAAACAAATTCTATAAACAAAACCCCAAAACTGAAATTTGGGTTTGTAAAAGAATTTTAATCAAACAATAAAATTAAACTTTTTATCCTTTTGAATATCAATACGGTTGATATTAAAAGGATTAAATGATTCTTATTGAATACCAATACGGTTGGTATCAACAAGATTCTAAAACAAAATTAAAACTGTTTGGAATTTTTCTTTGTAATTCAATTTCTAATATGATTTAGAATTGAAAACAAAAAAGAATTATTCCTTTTAAAAAATAAATAATTGTATTAATTAATACACAAAAGAAACAACAGAGATATTGGTTAAGATTGTTGGTTTCCGTGTACGAAATAACAATTAAACAATAATAAAATGACTAAACAATAATTAAACAAAACCAGTGTAATCTTTATTAATTTCGAATTGGAACGAAAATTACTGATTACAACATGTAGGTACTGAAAAGTAATTAAAGCAAACGTTATTCAGATTATTATTAATTAATAATCTAATGTACTGAATTGCAATAAATAGAAACTGTCAGACTAGAAAGTATAAACTTAACAGCCGGACTGTTCTAATTGAAATTGAAATAACAGGACTGAATTGAAACTATTCTAATTACAGAATTGAATTACAGAATAGAAACAGTACTTTAAATAAATTACAGAAAGGTAAAGACAGAATGTAAATATTACAGCTAAGTACAGCAAATTAAAATACTGAATTAAAAAATACAGAAAAGTAAATTGCGGAATTAAATAACAGAATTGTAAATGGACAGAATTAAAAATGGACAGAATTGAAAAGACGAGGCTACTGTTTAACAGTATGCCCTTAACCGATATTCGCCCAACCACCTTGATGTTTCTGGTTGCGTTGGCGCTTCGATCCCAAGGTACAACGTCTCGGATGACTCACCGGAAACTGGCGACGAGTCAAGGTCGAGCTGTTGGTGGGTGGTTCTCTCTAGTTCTAAAATGCTATGGAAAAAAATATAGAGAATGTTGTTTTAGAGAGATTTTCGTGTGTTAGAATGTGAGAGGATGACTGCCTCATATAGAGGAATTCTGAAACCGCAGAATTTAATGTGGTCATTTAATTCTGGGAGTTACATCCCCAGAATCCGCCTCCATAACTGCTGGAGTTTCAAACTCTTTGAAACTTTAGGGACTGCTCTTGTGAATATACAAAAGTCCCTATTTCAGTTTAGTACAAGACACAAGACCCGAGACATTTCCCAAATCCCAAATCTCAAATCCCAAATCCCGCGGACCGCGGACCGAGGCCCGCAGCCCGAGGCCCGCGGACCGAGGGCCGCGGCCCAAGACCCGAGCGAGCGCGCGCGTGTGTGGTACACACTAACCCACTCATGGGTATGTGGACTTTGTTAGTTTAACAACTACATGTGATGGATTTGTATATATAGTGTAAAAATCACTTATGATTTTACAATGTGTGATAACCCTCATGGTTTAAATCTCATTTGTTTTCTCATTTTCCAGCATTGACTATATTGCCTCTTTCGAGTACCAACCTTCGAGTCCAATTATCATTCACACCCATTCTCCGAATAGGTCATGCGATATACCGTTGCGAAGCTCGTCGCACGAGCTACTCAAACGCTTTGGGTATGGCCTCAGAAAATCTGAGTAGTCGCATTGAATATTGACTCAAAGATGGTCTTTGACCACTCGGAACAACCATGTTTTCCAACAATTTTTCCAACAATAGGTACTCAAGGCTAAGTGTGTGCAGTGTTATGTGTTTTATATATCCATTTTTGTGTAATATACGTTAAAACGGTATGATTAAAATGATGTGTTTTCTGTAATTCTTTTCCTTTTTTTTTTCTTAAATCGCATTCCCGGATTTCTGTAAATTCGGGACGTGACATAGAATATGTTTTTGGTAATTAAAACTTTTTATAATATGCTTTTGGTAATTTAGTTTTAAAAGTGATATGTTTTGTTAATTTTTCCTTATATTTTTTATTCTAGCAATTTGTTTGCATTGAGTATTTTCTTTGGTTAATTATCTTTGTCATTTACAATTTATTTAAACAGTAAAAATGACTTAGATTATTTATTTTAGTTCGCTGTCTAGGGTATTGTGTTACAATTGACCATATACTGTTTTAAAATGAATATTGACTATTTTAAAATGTCACATAATGTATTCAAATGATCATACACTATGTTAAAATGACCGAATGTGTTTTTAAAGTACAATAAACTATTTTAAAATGACTCATAATGTTTTCTAATCAGCATAAACTTTTCTCAAACGACGATAGATTGTTTTTAAATGACCATAGACTATTTTTAAACGATCATAGACTAATTACGTGGATCATTTTCTAGTGTATTTTGTTTTGTAAACTATTTTTCCAATGGTATAAGTGTCTCATACTATTTACTTTAGTGTCATTTCTTGGTGTATTTTGTTATTTAGATCGTTGTAGAAATGATAAATTTTACAAAGGAAGCAAAAAAGGATTATAATATATCATAATTTTACTAATTACAAGTTATTTTAATTTAAGTTGAAAGAGAAAGGGCTTAAAAACAATATTGATCAAAATATAGAATTAACGCGTGGGAAAAAAAACGCGCTCGGGTAATGGCGGTGAGGGGGAAAAAGGATAAAACCCTTCATTCATATTTACTCTCAATAACACTTAAATCAATCAAATTCAATCGCAACTTAATTCTCTCTCTATCACTGAATTCTTCAACGGTTCGAAAATCAAAGTAGCCAAAACCCTAATTCATATTTTATCAAAATACTAATCAATCAATAATCGCCACTTAACTCTCTCTCTCTCTCTCTCTCTATAGATATATAGTATAGATACATCTGAGCAGATTTCTTCAACGGGATCAACACATATTCACGAATCGCTCGCCCCTTTTATTTCACTTTTATTTACGTTTCTAATATTACTGTTTCTCTATTCATTTGTTTATTTGTTTAAATTGCTCGGTTCAATTAGTGGGTATTTGAGGAACTGTTGGTTCGCTTAAACACAAAATTGAATTAAGCAATTGAAACAAAACCAATAATAATATTACTTTGTGTTAACTTTTTTTTTTTGCAGATCCCTCTGTTTCTCTCTCTCTCTCTCTCTCTCTATTTATATATATATATTTGTGCTAACATAATGGATGCAGGTATTAGTTCTTATTTTTATTCACAGTCACAACGAAGCTTACTTCAAGGTCAATTTCCTCAGCGCACGAATTCTAGTGACAACGTATGTATATTCACTAGTTAGATTTGTTTTTATTTTTTTTAACTCAAGTTCATTAATTAGTTTCTTTAGAATTTTTGTATGTATATTTATAATCACTGTTTTAAAAAAACGTGTTTCCTAGTAAAAAAAGCTTTAAAGGCTCGATTCAAAACTTTAAAAAGCTCGCTTTTCCGGTTTTTAGGCAACTTAAAGCTTATGCTTTTAGCGTAGCTCTTACAAAAACGCTTTAGCTTTTCGAAACACTGTTCATAATCAGGGCTTTTTTCGATTACTTTCAATGTATAATTAAGACTTTTTTTATAATCAATTCAGAATTTTTTATAATTTGTGTTTTTATGTATAACTGTAACTAGAAATCGGTTACAATTGGTTTAATCAATTATCACTTTTTTGGAAAAAAGAACTTTAAAAAGCTTGATTCAAAACTCAAAAAAATCTCTTACAAAAACGCTTTAGCTTAGATTTTGCTTTTTAAGCAATTATTTACTTTCTATGTTTTTTCAGCTGGACAGATTCATACCAAACAGATCGGCGATGGATTTTGATTATGGGCATTACATGCTTATGAAGGGGCCGACACCGAGAGAGAATCCGCCGAGAAGGTCTCCATCAAGCGAAGCATATCAGAGACTCCTGGCAGAGGCACTCGGCATGAATAGAACTCGGATTTTGGCATTTAAAAACAAGCCACCGAACCCAGTTGAGCGTATTCCCTATTTTTCCACTTTCCAGCAAGCCAATGTTTTAAACATGCGTAGACACATTCCTCAGGTATGTGTTTATCCTTCTTTCCTATTTTATTTTAACTTCATTAGCCTAGTATGTGTTCAGCTTCGATCTATCTTGTATAAAATGTTAACACGGCTTTGTTTGTAATTTAGCTTTTTTGCCAAGTAACCCAAAATACATTTCCCAGGTGTGTCTACATGCATATAATTTTCTTTATGAAAGGATACCTTCATTTTGGTTCAGATTTATTATGAACATTGTAGGATCAGCTTTGTACAGAAAATGTTTTTCTTTCCGCTAACCAATCAAAACATTGACGATGCATTCAGAGCCATGCTTTTGCTGAAACGGTGATGGAAATGTACTTTCAATAGATACATATTTTTAACATTACGGGATCATACTCTCATCAGCCTTGAAAATAATTGTTATAACAGACTTTGTATATACGTTGGCCCTTTTACCCAAAAAACACATATTATGAGATTTTAACTAAGTAGGCTGGTGCTGAGACATGCTAAGGCTTTGTATGTTTGATATTTTGGGCTTACTCTCAGCAGCCTTGAACAAAAAATGTTATAACAGACTTTCTATGTAACACCTTTTACCAAAAAAAAAACAGATTAAGAGTTTTTAACTGAGTAGGCTGTTGGTGAAACCCGGTAAGGCTTTGTATATTACTAGCCCTTTACAACATCCTTTTGCCTATTACTGTTCATTCAATATTTTGGCCTTTTGTTAATGCATATTATATTTACCAAAATCTGTATTCATTGTGTTTTGATTTGATTGAACAGACTCCAGACAGGATAATAGATGCACCAGGCCTGGTGGACGATTACTATTCAAACTTATTAGATTGGGGCACCGGAAATGTTCTCGCCATTGCTCTTGGAAACACTGTATATCTATGGGATGCTAGTAACGCCCGCCCTTCAGAGTTAGTCACAATTGAGGATGAAGATTGCCCCGTCACCAGCTTAAAATGGGCTCCTGATGGTAGACACATTGCTGTTGGTTTGTACAATTCTGATGTCCAGTATTGGGACTGTACCTCTATCCGACAGGTAAACATTAGTTTTCCAATATGCTTATATAGATTCAGGATCCTTGTTTCTTGGAACCAATATTTTCTGGTGCAAACTTGTCTAATGGCTAGACTGGTTATCTTCTAAATTGGAGAATTCAGGCATAATCCGTTGACAAAATGGGTACTATGTCCAATAATTTATTTTGATAATCTCTTATAATTACCAGAACTTCAATCCTAGCTTATGTTGATAAAAATACCTGTTTTCCAGTTGTGCACTAATGTTATTTATAATCTCATTATAGTTACCAGAACTTTATATGTCTGCGCTAACGTGTAACATATGATGCCTATATATGCAGCTGAGAACCTTGAGAGGCTGTCACCGGTCACGAGTCGGTGCTTTAGATTGGAACAACCAAATCCTGACCACTGGTGGAATGGATGGCCAGATTGTAAATAATGATGTTCGGATAAGAGATCATATAGTCAACACTTACAGAGGTCACCACCGTGCGGTTTGTGGCCTAAAATGGTCAGCATGTGGAACAAAACTGGCTAGCGGGGGAAATGATAGTCGCCTCCATATATGGGACAAATCTGTGGCTACTCAATACCTACACAGGTTTGGATCTATTTATCTAGAATCTTTCATTCATTTTTATGTTGATTTATTGTTAAAGATCCTGTGGAAGAATGAAATATAAAAAACAATGAGGTTGTTGTATCGTTATTATCAAAGTTAACTTGTAACAATTTGCCATCTTTATAAGCCGGTTTAGAAATTGAATTTGCTTCCAAACATGAAGGATTGGTCCCCGCACTTAAAGATAAGTTTCGACGTCATCTCCATAATTCAGTTGTAACCGGTAACACTTTGATTAAGTTAACACCAAATAGTCGTGCCCATGGGTTTATTCCCATTAGTGTTAATTCGTGGAGACAACATGTGTAACTTATGTAAAATGTGGGACTATTAGCATAAATCCAAACTATGGTGACCATTATTGTTAAAATCGAAGTATGGGTCTGTGAAGCTTGATTACTAGTAACTGACAAACTAAATAGCTTAGCTAGCATAGAAAGTTTGGGACATTATACCAGAACGAACGTGAGTAAAATCTGCGATATAGGTTCCCGATGTTCTTCCTTCAATTTAAAGGAAAACTGGCAACTTTTCACTTTTATATTTCTCATTTACAAATTCCACTTGCATAAAAAACCAGCTTCCTTTAACTTCCTTATTCTTTTCCAGTTTCATTTGTTTATAATATTTATCTCCTCTGTTTACAAAGGGAGATAGACAAAAAAGAAAAGAGGGCCAAAAACTATTATAAATAAAATATGAGGAAGGTTTTTTGGTTTCTTTAACATGTAAATTTTGAGGTTTAAATAAGGAAGCTGTTGGACTACAACTTTTACCAAAAAATTGTATTGTTCCTCAAGATATAAGTTAAAGCTCAAATAAGGCTTCAATAGCGGTTGCTTGAATAAAGTAATTTTCACATGATCATACATATTGATATACAGGCTGGAAGACCATACAGCTGCTGTTAAGGCCCTGGCGTGGTGTCCTTTCCAGGGTAACATGTTGGCATCTGGTGGAGGTATCGATGACCAGACCATAAAGTTTTGGAACACACACACGGGTTCCTGTCTAAACTCGATAGATACGGGATCACAAGTTTGTGCTCTTTTATGGAACAAAAATGAGAGGGAACTTTTGAGCTCTCATGGCTTTACCCAGAATCATCTCACTCTTTGGAAGTATCCTTCAATGGTTAAGATAGCCGAGCTCACTGGACATACTACCAGAGTGCTTTTCATGGCCCAGGTATATTAAATTTGCTTTGAATCCGTGAAAGCTTTTATGTTGGTCAATTGTCGATGAAGTTAAAACTTTTAACTTTTGGCCTAAAGGCTTAGAGACTTTTAAACTTTTTGCTTGAAAAAACTAGAGAGGATGTAAGCTGGATTGACCCCACTTTTTTTTTTCTGAACCTTGAAAGTAATAGTGTATGTGTATGTGTTTTTGTTTTTAAATCTTAATTCAGAGGAGCCCACAGTTCAGGTTCTTAGGCAGGAAACCAAAGAATTTGGCAACCAGTTAATGTCCTCAGTATGTTTTTTTCTTGCTGCTTTTTGGGTTTTTACGTAATATAGAAACGTTCTTAACTGTATTTGTTCTCTATTTCAGAGTCCGGATGGATGTACAGTAGCTTCAGCTGCAGGGGATGAGACTTTACGGTTTTGGAATGTATTTGGAAACCCAGAGGTGGCTAAAAGACATGCACAAAGGGCAGCTCGTGAGCCTTTTGCTAATGTAAACCGTATTCGCTAAGTGTGTGTGGTTCGATAAAACTTGAGTAAAACTTGAGTGGGTGGATGAAAAGAGTGAAAGTGTCCTGATATTGTTTCGTCTTGTTGTGTATATGTCATAGAGATGGTTTACAGTAATATTCAAACACTTGCTTGTGTTGGATGTTATCTAGACCAGAGGCAAGCGTCCGAGCGTTTTGCTAATTGGGAACAGTATCCGCTGGTGTGTGTGGGTCGTTAAGGCTGGAGTAAGTGGATGAAAGAATTGACAGATTACCGATATATTTTTTATTTTGTGTAGTATTAATCATAGGGGAACAAATATGTTTAGTACACTTGGCTACCACACGTCAACAAAAAAAGGTACCAAACTATCATCATTAATTGTTTATATTCCAAATTTCTATCTTTTTTCACAAATCACACCTTTCCAGCCAAATTGATTTCAAAAACCCTGTTGCATGCCATCGCGTGACCAAATTAATGGGTATTTTACTTTTTTCCGCCAAAATCAGAAAAGGTATATACATACATCAATCTATACCTTGTTATTTGAAGGGAAAAAACGAGAGCAGTATGGTAAAATACCGCTAATTTGATCACTTGATGGCACATCACACAATCTTGACATCGATTTGGCGTGAAAGTTCTGGTTTGTGAATAAAGAACGAAGTCTGTTACTCAAACTGTCAATGTTGATAGTTTGGTATCTTTGTTAACGTGTGAAAGAGGCGTAAGCTGCTGTTCTGGGAGATAGTCGCTGGAGAAGTGAACACAAAGTTCCTCTTTAAACCCAGTTTTGACCCTATAAAGAAGAGGAAATATCACCCCTGCACACAATTCAGATAACTGTTTTTGTTATTATTATTTCACTAGATTGGATTTCTTCATACTTGATTCTTATAATATACTATTAAAATTCAGACCCAGCACGTATAGGAGTATTGACTAAGGCGATCAATTTGTATACTACTTATACAATTTGGATCTGAATTTGGAAATTTATGTATGGATGGATTGATATCACTATTTTTTTTATTTTTTTTTTCGTCACAGCTATTTTTTTTTTTTTTTATAATTAAAATCAAAACAAAACATCCATGTCATGAAACAAGCCTCCATGACTAGCATAAGAAAAGGAAAATTATCAACTAGTACAGCAACAAAAACTATTGCTACAATCAAATATAATTCCAATAGAAACGACAGTTTTACACATGCTGAAACCAGACATAGCTTAGCAAGGACTTAACCATGTCAATTCATGACCATCTTCATTACCATTTGGTTTGGACTCTATGTCCCCTAGTGACCATTGAGTGTTTCTTGTTTTTTCTACCTCCAAAGTCTGAAATAGATCCATACCCATCTGATGAACAATAATCTTGATCTATTAAACAAGATGAGTCTAGATTGTATTCTCCCATTAAGTCCTCCAATGTGTTGTTAAAAGGCACATAACCATGAATGTGGCTAATAGAGTGGACATTAGTGACCTCTGCCTCAACTTCTTTCTTCTTGTTCTCCTTTTTCTTTTCCTTTTTTCTTCTATTTTTTGCAGTTTTTGATTCCTTCATGGGAGATACCCTCTCATCAACAGTAGAAATATGGCTTGGTGTGAAAGTCTTGGCATATTTTCAGCATATTCTTTTGAAGACAGAGAATCCTCCAGTGAGTTAACATCAAGCTGTATATTTGGGTTAACCATCTGATCTTCCCCAATAACTTTTGAACCCATTTCTTCAGTCAACTCTTCAGCCCTCTTTTCAGGTTCTATAGTGTCTTGAATACTTTTTGTTTCCTTAATTTCTTTCATGGATTCCAGAATTTTTATATTTTCCTCATCATCACTTTCAACCTCTACTAGCTTACCATTCACTTTTTTAAAGAATTTATTTGCTTTTGAGCATTCCTCTGCATTTTTAATGTTATGTGCTTCTTGGCCACATATTCTTGTCTAAAACCATCCTTTTTCCCCATGTTCCTGATCTTATTTGTATCTTTTAGAGTATTTTGTTCAGCCAGATCATTACTCCCTCTTTTTTCCCCTGCTTGCACCTTAGAGCCCAAATTTTCATCATTTTTTATCTCATCAGAGAAGTGAGCTTGAGGTTGCTGTAGGGTTTTAGTATTAGGGAATTTTTTACACTCAAGATGAGAGTAACCCTGTAACCAACACTTATCACAGTAATTAGGGAGTTTTTCATACTCCACTCTTTGCCAGAAACCCTCATCATAAGAAGTCCCAATCCATATTGAGTCCTCTCTTTCATTTAGAAGATCTAATTCCACACACACTAGCATAGGCAGGCCTAGCATGAGTAAGTGTGGCTAAATCCGCAACTAAATTTTTTCCGAAAGATTGGGTAATGGCTTTGAGATATGAGAGTATACAAAAGTCAAAGGTAGTAGGGGAAGTCTAATCTAAACAGGTGCTACAGACGACTCTTTTTTTAAATTAAAATCTATTGTCCATTTATAAATTCTAAAAAGAGCTCCTTCAATTTCGTGATTGTTTTGGGTCCAAGCTTTAGTAAAATCAGTGGCATTTCTAGTCTTAATTAGAACATGCCTATAGTCAATGAGACTCACAACAGGGGTTTCAGAAAGTCCCTAATTTCTGATTATATGGTCCCTAACAGTATCATCAATCTTAGGGAAGCTCTACTGAATTTGGCAATGAGTGCATATTGTAGAGGAAAACCCGACCTTTGCAATTCTAAAGGCGAGAAAATAATAGCAGGCCTAGATTCTTTTAATTGGGTTTGCTTCAATGGAAGCTGAATGTCATTTATTTCTAGCGAATTAAGATCTAATTTATAAGTGTTAACTTCTAAATCAGATTTGGATTGATTACCTTTGACTGCAACCGCATAAGAAACTTTAGTCGTTGATGGCGATGGAGAAAGCTCTGTCGCCATCAAATCCCCAAATAGTGGTGAAAACCCTAATAAGTTGTATAGTAAGAGAGAGGGTAACGAGATCTATTTGAATATGTAAAGAAATATAGGAGAGGGGGTGGTGGATTGATGGGAGACGGAGCCCTAAGGTGCTGTCACGTGATCGCCATAGTACTCTCTCTCTAAGCCATTTTCTCTAGCGTCCTCTCAGATAATTGTCGTCAAAGCTATTCTCTATCCGATTGATATCAGTATGTTTTGGTTTGATTGTAGCTTCTAACATCGGCGCTTTTTGCCCTTTTTGGCTAGTCTGGACACACTGTTTGGTTAGTTAGTTAAAAATCTGAGCTTATATATATTTATATATTTGTGCTAACATAATGGATGCAGGTATTAGCTCTCATTTTTCTTTACTCAGGACGAAGCTCGCTTGAAGGTCAATTTCGTCAGCGCATAAATTCTAGGGAGAATGTATGTATATTCAGAAGTTAGACTTGTTCTTTTTTTTAACTGAAATTCTTTAATTGTTTTTTTTATTATTATTTCACTAGATTGGATTTCGTTATACTTGATCCAGCACGTATAGGAGTATTATGTATTCACTAAGGTGATCAATCTGTATACTACTTATACAATTTGGATCTGAATTTGGAACTTTATTTATGGATGGCTTGATATGACTCTGTTTTGGTTTTGAACAAAAAAAAATTAGGAATTTAATTAGTTGTTGCTTGGTTAATTTGGCTTAATTTACGTGCCATTGTGCATAAACTCCAAACTGTTGCTAAGGTACTGAATTGAGAATTTGAGTTATATGCTTTCTTGTTAGTATGTTGAAATCACAACTCTGTTTCCTATCTTTGCTAAGGTACCGTATTGAGAATTTGAGACGACGTTTGATTGTAGCTTCTATGATCGGGGCTTTTTGCCCTTTTTCTTTTTGGTTAGTTAGTTAAAACTCTGAGCTTTCTTGTTTTTTGTCTTGAAAAAGATAGACGATTTAAGCTGGATGCCCAATTTCTTCTTCATGGGTTTTTGTTTCCTTGAATATTAAAGAAAATAACTTAGATTTGTTATAGTTCGGACCGAATATCTAAAAGCTTTAAACTTAATGGGTTTTTAGTTAGTCAGCCAATGCCGTTCAGGTTTTTAAACAAATGAAAAGAGGGCGAGCTTAAAAGCTACAACCAAACTAGGCCCTATGTCAAATATTTCAGGCTACCTTTTCATATTGCTTTCATTTTATTGCTAGTTTACCGATGAAGAAGCAATTGCTTTCGACTTTTTGCAAATGGGATTTAATTGTATCCTATTGTAGTAGGTGCTCTAAATCACATCCATTTTCGTTACTTTTTTTTCTTAGTTCCATTTTTTTTCCTTTTTGTCTAGTTGGGTAATATTTAGCTTGAATTAATCAAGATGCTGTCAACATTGCAAAGAAAATCAAGGACCTTACAAGGCCGCTAAGCTACTAGCAATAGAAGCATTGAATAGAGAGAGCGAAGACGATCTCTTGTATCATTGTTCGTTTCAGGGGGTAAAATAGAAAAGATTGTCATTTCGGTATGACTGTATATTTTGGGTATATATAGCTTGGGATAAAGTCAAAGCATCGAGAGATCCACGCTCCACCATAAACATGATGGGTGCTTCACGAAACAGGTTTACAGTGTGATTTTCTTGTGTGTTCAGCGTTTTGAATTTGCTGGTGGTTGCGTTCTTTCGTTTAACCGTGGTTTTTTCTATAGCATGTAAAAGCTGTGAGAGATGTTTGGATATGGATTGTTGTAATATTTTATAGGACATGCATTTTGTTGTAAATTCAACTTCCCATAAATTTTTATGATGACTACAATATACGTGAACCAACTCGTTTTTTTGTGTTATTGCTATGTTATTTAGGATATGCAGCGTATATAAAATTCTACGTGTATAAGGCCGTCAGTTATGTAAAATTAGATCTTTCGATTTTTTTTGGTATGAAATTGCGTTGACTAGTGATTGAGCTGCTGAGCTTGTACCCAATCTGAGTGTAATTAAGCCAAAAAATTATTCCATGAATTTTAAGCGTCCGCAGTTGGCGACAAACGATATTTACAGCTGTTTAAAGAGCTTTCAAATGTCAGAACCTTGACTACAGTCCTGAGTCCTACACTAATTGTCTAACTTTACAGTACGGAAACAAAAATCCATAATATTTTACAGATTATTAATGCAGCACTCTACTTCACTGTTTTAAAAAGCTCGCAATGTTGCGTGATATAGTAGTTTTTGAAAAAAAAACGCTACGCTAAAATGCTATTTGGGTGTTAAAGCAAAAATATCGCGTTATTAGATTTAAAAGCGCAGAAAAATTGATATTTTGGATCGAATTCCTAACTACCGAGTATTTAAAAAACAAACAAAAAATCAGTATTGCATTACGTCGTTTTGGTTTGTATTATATTTTTCTTTTGTAAACACTAAAATCAATGTCCTTACAGTATTAGACAAACAAACTGATATTTTCACTTCCTCTTTCTTTCTAATCTACTGCCATCCAACCCCGATGTTCACAGCCTCCGAATTGAGGCATAGATTAAAGTCTGAATATTTGCTAATTATTGTTTATTTTTATCTAGAAACATAGTATATTATATATTTCGATTTTGAATAATAGGCTTTTATCTTGTTTAGGAAAAGAATTAATAAATTTGTATTCACGTGCTTGTTTACAACTAAATCATATTTAAAGTTAATGTGTATCATGAGATTTTATCTTGTTTTATAGTGAGCAAGATAGATAAAATGAGTGATTTTTCTTGTAAGTGGGTCGTTAAGATACGGGAAGGGGAGAATTACAAATATTTTATTTGTAAATTTTATGATTAAAGAATGACTTGTGATCAAATTAGTTGTATTGAATTATGTATTTGCTTAATTATAACAACCTACACATTGTATTGTATTTAACTATTTAAGTGTTAATATAATTAACATAAATTATATGATTACCTAGTATTGTATTGTTATATTAATAAGAAAAAAAATACACCGCAAAGCGATTCGTTGTTATGCTATTTGCGCTTTTAACATAACTCTCGAAAAAGCGCTATACTAACGATAATGCTATTTACACTGCTCTATTTAAAACATCACCCCACAGACATATGAGCTTGTGTGGTTGCTGCTTTTGAGAAAAAATCTTGAATTTTATGAGGTTTAGAGTAAAGCTAGGTTCATCCAGCTTGAAAGATTTAGCTTATTCAGACAAAAATAAAAACAGCTTATCTGCTCTTCACTTGAGAATAATCCAGTTTTCCTTATTATTGCAACATTCTGGCGAAGATATGCTCTTACAGTTTTACTGTTCTGGCATATATTTTTTCACACATTATTTAATAAGCTTAAATCAAGAATAACAAAATTCACACATAATATTGTAAGCTGGAGATGTATCGATATAATGCTTGCTAGAGGGATTTAGACTTGAAAGATGATTACATATACGAGCAACTATCTCACTGTTAATTTTCAAAAAATTTACTCTCATTGTTGAGCTGAGGTAAGAACAACGAATGGTGTTCACATAATTCCAAGATTATTTTAAAAAAGGGTTTCTTAAAAATGTTTTGCGGCTTGCGGTTTCCCCATTACTAAATAATTGGACCTCGGACATGTAGAGATAGTGAAAGACCAAGGGGTGAGTTTCTTTTTTCTTTTGGGCGCTCACTCACTAGACTCGCGACCATCTTATCTTCCGAAATTCTAGAAACATTTTAAAAAAATGAAGCATAGATTTAAACAGGAATGTCATGGTCCCGATCGCTTTTTAGAATTTCAGTAATACCTCACTTTTGTGCCTTAGGAATTGAGTACTACCTACCACCTTCGATCTTGAAAACAAAGCAGAAATAACTTGATTCTCATGAAGTTCACATAATCTCCAATAGTATGCAAAATTGTAACAATGAGAAATCGTTCTCAGACAAATACAATTTGAGTTTGACAAGTTTCCGAAGATCTGGGTAACCTGACGATCTCCTTTCCAAACCAGTCTGCCCTCCGTATATCATTGCACCAATTTTCAACCGCGATTTCTCCAATGCTTCCACAGTTTCCAATATATATTTTATCAAATCCAGCTCACTATAGAATCCATCAAGTGTGAATAGTTCAACTTTTTTAACACGAGATTGAAACAACTGGCACCTTGCCTTGTTCATAAGAGTTGGTTTGCTTCACAGGCTCGCAGTTACTGAGTGAGACCTAGAAACCAAAGATTAATAAAAAGAACCTTCTTTTTTAAACCATTAGAAGAATCAAGGTTATAAAGAACTTTAACATCAAGGTTCGAGAATCTTACTTTGCTGAATACAAGGGTAGACAGATTAGGCGCCCACCTAAGTGTTTTCGGATTTTTTTTGGAGCCAAAGTCCTCCTTGACATTTAATAACAAATGTTTTAAGCTCGATTTGTTTTATTCCTTTTTGCTTTTACGCTAGTATATTGTACGAGGTTCATTTTTAATATCTGACTAGTCATTGGTATAGCCTGGAGGTTTTGGAAACCTTTAGACTGAATGAACTCCATTGACTTCTCAATTTCACAAATTCAGCGTACTCTTAAAAGTTAAACTTATACCTGAAAAGCCCTCTGAATTGTTCAATATTTGAGAGATTTAGCACTTTATCAGCACCCTTAACTTTACCAGACTACATAAAATTTCTTGAATAAAATATAAGAGTGAACATTAGATTTTGGGGTACTTAGAAAAATGTCATGGCAACTATTGACTTGAGAAATTGTAGGGTATCAACTTCAAGTGTGCAGCCAGTTTTTATTCCTTAGCACATGTTCCATGTTGATTAACGTTAGTCATCTCTTATTCTCTTGCAATTGTATAAGGCAGGTCAAAGAATTGGTTCATTTTGCGTTTCTTGGGATACTTGTCTATGTTTTTGAAATAAGTTGCCTTATTCTTCTAACAAAGTTAGGAACTCAAAAGAAAAAAAGGTTTCAGGTTCATCCTGCACTAAAAAATGAGCTTGGTGAAGTTTTGTTTCGGTCCGAGGACATATCCTACAGCTACAAAGCCACAATATTATTATTGCTTGTAAAAAAAATATTTTACCTTTATGTCGGGAAATAAGTCATAAAACTAAATTTTATAATCCCTCACTTTACCCGACAAGGCAGCAAGCTCTTAGGTATCCACAACTATGTGCATATAAATGGCAGCCAGAGATTTTAACTAACATTATAGTTGATGAATAAATTTAGTAACACTAACAAGTACGAATATCTAACTAATATAATACCAAGTCCTGCATAAGCCCAATGACTCAAGCCATTCAAATCTCAGAAACTTAAGAAAAGGTGGAAACCCCTTGGTTCCACAAGGACAACGTTAGTACCGAACATGTATACAATAATTAGTACTGGTATAAGCTATGCAGCTTGCAAAAGTGAGCAGGAACCAAGAAATCAGTGTAAACTAAAATGAATAGCTAAACAGTAAGAGATTGGGTTCGAGTTATTGAAGTAACTAACTGAAAGTCTTTAGTTTTGAAGATATAATTCTTCAGATTAGTTGGGACAAAACTATCTATTTTACTAGAAAATTGATCGATATAATAGAGTATTTATATTAAGAAATCCAATTGAAAAGCCAAAGCGAAGGCATATTTTAGGCACTGTAATTGCCCAAATATAGGCAATGTTTCTTATGCCCGCTTCCAAACAGGGGCATCAAGTGTTTCATCTCTGGATAATGTCTTTCTAGTTTGTTCATAGATAAATTAGGCATGTTTGTGGGAAAAAAAATACCCAGGTGGCTTATTGCCACATCAGGGGGGTGTGGTGGCACACTTTCTCCTGCAGTTTGAGAACGAATTACTATGTTCTTATACAAACCGTGTTAAAGAATATAATGAACCATAACTGTCTTGACCTAAAGAAGCTCCCCGACAACTCTGGCTAATCTATTTTCTCAAAAAGTTAACAAGTAATAAGTCTGGCAACTCCGAAAACTCATCGGTTCAGATTAAGACAAGAACAGCTTGTATTAGTGATACCACTTTTCGAAAGTAGCTTCTGGTGTTTGGGGAAATGAACATAAGCACTGACACTAACATGTATGAACAATCTCGATATCTACCAGTATAATAGTCTCCTAAATTGAAATTGAACATGAATTTGGCACCAGATGTCGAACACTAAAAGCGAGTGTATATATACTGGTAATGCATGTGATAAAAGAAGAGAGTGGTAACTATAATTTGTGGTATTCTGTCACAAGCTGTGATGCTATATGCACCTAGAATTGTACGACGTCTTTCTAATCAACTACTGTTTATAGCTAAACTATTTATTCAGTTGTCATTTGCAGAAAAAAATAAAATAAAAATAAAAATTGAAATATCGTCAGCAAGGAAGATGTTAAAGCACAAAAGATAAATTACAAGATGGATCTTTACCCAAAGTCAGGTAAGGTTTTTCCATGTCTTCACCACATTAAAAGGTTCCATTATCCAAATAATTTGAAATTTCGTTGGATTGGAATTAAAAAAAGATACTTCATACACACTAAATAAAGCAACACGAAATCTGAATTGAAAAACAAAGACACTTAAACAAATTGAAGAACACAGTGAAGAAAAAGGAGAAAGAGCAACATAAAAACCAAACAGCATACCGAAGTTGTCGTCACATTGTCAAGATTACGAATAATAAAAACTTTTTATATATCAAGGTAATCCTAAAACAAATATGTAACTGTAACCCCGAACAATAAAGCGACCTTAGTAAGAAGTGATATGTAATGTAATAAATATCAAGGGTGGGCACCGCAAATGTTGCATTCCCAACAGCCAGACTTAGCTTCTAAAAGTTGCCAACTCATAGGAGTCTAAGACTCTAAGGTAAGCAACCTCTCTAGCTAATCTTGGTTGTTTGAGATTCCATTCAATCAATCGATATCCACAAAGATTTTTCTATTTTTCCAAGACTGAAGTACTCAATAACTTACATGGAGTCGGGTAATCATCACCTTTAACATTGCTTTACAATCTGTAAATACCACTTATAAGTGTCAATGAGCCCCTCTCGCAACGAAACCTTGGGTACCCACCCCAACTTCGCCAACTTGGAGCTATCCATAAGCTTCCTAGGCGTCCCATCTGGCTTGGTAGAGTCCCAAACAAGCCTCCCCTCAAATCCCACCACCTCCTTCACGAGCTCCGCGAGTTCCTTAATAGTCACCTCTTTCCCACTACCCACATTCACATGTTCCAACCCACTATACCTGTTGGAATATAATATATATGATTATAAAATGGTCCCTATAACAGCTCAAAGTTTTTAGCAAAATTATTAACCAGGACCGGCGCTGGTACAAGCCAAACGAAAATGGTGGTACACGATTTGCAGGTAAACATCATTTAAAAGCACAGAACATGTCGGAGGCGGATTCTGCCCTTCTTACTTTTTGCAGGCATTACATCATCACAACTTTCATTTTGCTTTTATACTTTTTCATTTGATAATGAAAAATTGAAACGTATTCGGTGGGTGCAGACCAAATCTACAAGTTATTACCAACTATGTTACCTCAATTGACCTTTAGATGCTTTGCACTTTTTTTCAAATAGGTTATAATAAATTATTTTAATATGTACTACTTAGTAAAAAAAAGGACATTTTTTAGTATGTTAAAAATTCGGAATAGGACGCTTCAACCAATAGGGCCACATTGTATCAGAACCCAGGTTAAGGGTTGGGATCTTCACAGATACACACCATCACATAATAAAAATCATAATAAGAGAAAGAAGAGAACGCTTTCTAGAACTAGTTTTTTTCCTGCAAGTTAGAGAATAAGATGAATGATTAAAAAGTTGTTTCTACTAACATCTCGAGTTTTCAGTGGCATTGGTAAGTTAACAACAATACAATACCTTCCCATCAAAAACACCACCGCATCGGCCAAATCATCGACATGGAGAAACTCCCTTAGTGGCGACCCGGTCCCCCAAACCACTACCTCCTCCTTCCCTGCCACCTTCGCCTCGTGGAACCGCCTCATCATCCCCGGAAGCACATGAGAATTCTCCAGATGAAAATTATCTGTTAAAAAACGTAACTACCCAGATTAGTCACAACAATTTTTAGCTACAACTGCTTTGTTTTTACTTTGTATTAGTCATAGTAAATTTTCTGTTAAGAGATGTATGTATCATAAAAATGTACAGTTTCTGGGAGACTCTTATTATCTTTTATCGGCATCAACTTGGGATTGTAAATCTTATTCGTCAAGATTTCGAGCCTCACCACCCAACTTAAATATGTTTTTTCCCTTTTTAAACCCAAACTGGGAACTAGAAAGGGTCCAATTATGTAATATAATACACAGTGTGGGTGGTAATATTATACTAGACCACCATTTCCCTAATTTAAGATTGATGATAATATATTTATTTGGCTTACTTTCTAATATTAATTTGTATACTTTTTTAGAAGGTTATTTTTTAAAATAATCAAGTCTCTTGATAGCTAAAAATTCGTATCTAAATTTTTTATTACAAATTTCGAAATGTTCTAAGATATAATAAATTTTACGAATTTGATATACATTAAAAAAAATTACTTGCATTGGTATTTTTGTTTCAGGAGACCCCATGTTTTGCAAAGTCCTTAAGCCAACTCTTGTACCGACCATACCCTGTCTACGGTTCCAGTCCAACAATTTTATTAACCTTCCAATTCTATAAATCAGTCCAGATATGAGATGTACTTGTTTGTATATAGAATTTCTACCTATGTTCCTTGATGATGCGGTATAAAACTCCAGCATTTGTATCTGATACTACGTTTTATTATTTGCGTCTTGGCCCCCCTCATCATCAAATCCTGGCTTCGCCCCTCTAATATTTATCATTATAGTTTCGTTTCAAACTCTCAAACTAAACCCTTTTAAAATAAATTTCTACCAGGTCACAATGTCTATTGCCGTATTACGTTGCAATTCTATAAACCAGTTAGAGTCAACAGCAAAATTATGCACAAAAATTCCTTTTTTTAAAATTTCCACATACTTGTGTTTAGTCATTATTAGTTACAGTGAAACATCTATTATATTAAAATTTCTGTTACAACAAAGCACACAGTTTATGTAGAATCTCAGTCCCTTAATCATATTAAAACTTTACAATTCCAATCCAAAACATGTACCATCACATTCCATTTTAATAAATCATTCCGGATACGAGATAACATTACCTTCCGGTCCATACAGATTCGTTGGCATTGCAGATATTGCGTCAAATCCGTACTGTATCCTATACGCCTCGCACATCTTAATCCCCGCGATCTTCGCCACCGCATACCACTCATTGGTCGGCTCCAACGGGCCAGTCAAAAGGGCCGACTCAGGAATAGGCTGCGGAGCAAATTTGGGGTAGATACACGACGACCCTAGAAACACGAACTTCTCAACGGAGTGTCTCTGCGCGGACGCGATGACATGGCACTGGATCTGAAGGTTTACGGTGATGAAATCTGCGGGGTAAGTCGAGTTGGCGTGGATTCCGCCTACTTTAGCGGCAGCGAGGATAACGAATCGGGGCTTTTCAGTGGCAAAGAAGGAGTCGACTTGGGATTGGATTGTGAGGTCGAGTTCGGAGTGGGATTTGAGGATGAGGTTTGTGTATCCCAGGTGTTTGAGTTTACGGACTATAGCGGAGCCTACTAGGCCGAGGTGGCCGGCTACGTAGATCTTTGCGGATTTGTCCGTGGTGAATTCCTGACCATAGCTCTATATGATTCACATGTCATTCATCAGTAGCTTTATATAATAGCTCTCTTTAATAGACAGATCACATTTTAAACAAACCCATAGATCCTAATACAGAAAAATGACAATGTACACAGATCATAACTACCCACTTTGCTGTTTCTTTAATAATTTAAATAATTTAAGTTCATTCCCTGCTCAGCCTCATATATCAAACAATAGATAAAGAACCCTAATTCACCAACTCAAAACCGTAAGTACAAATCAAAACAAGAATGAAATGATGATCATTCTTATAAAACTGTGTGTTTTTTACATCTTCACAGAAGAAAGATGGACCTAACACGGTAAGAGCATCTACATCTATCTCTTTAAAATCCACTTTTTTTTTCTTCAAAATTTGAAGAGTTAACCTTCAAAAAAGCCATCACACCTCACCCAATTTAACTCATCTGTTCATTTTAGCTCCAAAAGATAATTAAATATTAATAGAGATAATGTTTTAGTAGAGAGAGTGAAAAAACATGTAAATTGCAAATGATTCTCCAAATGCCAAAAAGTGCAAATTTCAGTCCCCATTGTGATAAAATTATGAAGAGTTTGATGCAGATGCTCTAACACCTAACCCAACAAAATGTCATACATTTTATTACAACCCACTATCAAATATACATATATATATATATGTATGTATATTTGCAGCTTTGTAGTTTTTAAGCAATAAGCTTATAGTATTTCTAAGTATGAGGGAAAAAAAAAAAAGCAAGGTTCATCCATCTAAAAAGCTTACAGCTTTTGCATGAAAAAAGAAAAAGAAAAAGAAAAAGAAAGAAAAACTCAACTTTTGCAAGGCTAATATTTTATGCAAATCCAATCACGCTCAAAATAAAACCGAGAGAAAAATGCCCAAAATTAACAAAACCAAAAACCATACATAGGTAATAAACGAATAAAAATAAAAAGAACCTTGGTGAGCATAATGTCATCTCTAGAGATTTGGGGCTTCTCCATACTGTAGAGAGAGATAGAGATTTGAGAAATATGGATAAAATTAATTGGGTTTTGGAGAGTTACGTAATTCTAGTGTTTAATGTTTTTTTTATTACGTTTCTAGTTTGGAAAATAAACAAAGGGAAAGCGGGATATATTTATTTATTTATTTATTTATTACTCCGATAATGGCAGATCCAAATTCATTTAACTCCTCGTATCTAAATCCCTACAAAAATATGTTTAGTAACTAATTAACGTTACAAACAAATACCAAACTACTATCAACTTTAATAACTTAAGTATTAAAACTATTTACTTTTTTTATAAACAAATATTTAAAACAAAATGTATCTCAAAATCGTGTCACATGCAATCGCTTGACCATATTAAAGTATATTTTATTTTTCCATCCTCATTTTTCACTATAAAAACATAAAATGCAGAAACATACTACAACTAAATTTTAGCCTTTAATTCGAAACGAAAAAATGAGAGAAAACCGGTAGATAACTTTTAACTTGGTCGTGTGATTTTGAGATCGATTTTATCAGAAAAATTTGTTTGTGAAAAAAATACGTAGTTTATACTTAAATTGTTTAACGTTGATAATTTGTTTTTGTTTTTTTGGTTAACGTATGATAGTCGTATGTACTAAATGCATTTTTTTTTCCTATCCGGATCTAAGTACAAAATCGTACTTATTAGTTATACGTAACTATTATATATGATTTTGACTTTTTCAAAAATAATCCCTGATTTTTTCAAAAAATAAAATAAAGGAATTCAGAGGACCATAATAGTTTTTTTGCCAACAGCAAATTGATCTGTGATTTGGTCATTTGGAGACTTTATGAACTTTTATTTTCATATGGAAACTGCTAGTAAAAGTTTTTAGGTTATTTTCTCATAGAAAAACACAAACATCAAATATGTGGATAATTTAATTAACATCCATTATTTTTATTGATATAGTTTTATCGAAGGGAAAAGTGGAAAAATCGATACGAATATGGAAAATAAATTCAATTGCAGGTCTTTTGACGATTGAATTAATTTTCAAAATCAACCCTATTTAAATCTGACTTGAAACCGCAATTTGAAGAATATTTGATGTATTATTAAATGGGAAAATCTAAAATGTTTAGATTTTGTTTTCAAATGAGAAATATGATAACTTTTTAATACTGTTTATAAAAGTTTTGTTTATGTAAGATATAATTTAATAATGTAATGCAACATGTGTTTGCATTTAATTTAAGTAAAAATGTCTAATTGGTCACACTTTTATAACTTAATTCATAAAAAGTCACACATAAAATCATTCTTATCAATTAGTCACATTTTATGACTAATATAAATAGATCCCAAAATCTAATTCGACATTATCTATCTCACTTTCTCTCTCTCACTTATATCTCCGTATCGACAAAAAATGGTGATCTCACATTCTCTCTCTATATCTCTCTATAGCTATATCTATCCTTCTGTATCTCTATATCTTCGTCATGTTCGATCTTTTTGCCCTATTTACGTGTTTATCGACCTGCATCTATATCGGCTGCATATATATCTTGGCCGATAGGTTTTTCTTCCCAATTCTCTCTTTTCTTGTTACCTTTTGCTTAAAATTTACAATTGATGTTAATTTTTGATCGAATTACATATAATTACGTTTACTTTGAGAAGTTAGTTACGTGAATATCATAATTTATGTTTTTTTATAAGCGGTATGTGTTTTGGGGGCTGATTTTGGGTTTGATGAGTTTATTCTGCTAATATGAACCCTAATTCGCATAATAAGTGCATTAGAAGTGCTTTTATGCACACTTTTTTTCTTAGCATTCTAACCTTTTGCATAAATAAGTGCATAAAAACGACGGATAAATAAGTACATAAATAGGTTTAGTAAAAGTGTTTTTATGCCATGCGCACCGTGTTTTTATGTTGTGAAATTTCAATATATCAGACTCTTCACATTTATGAAATTGTTTTTTGCATAAATGTTGTGGATAGTTAAGTGCATAAATAACTGCATATACAAATTTAATCTCTTAGCTAGTAGTTATGAATACCGAGAAATTCTTATTCATAAATAAGTGCATAAAACTGTTTTTATGCACTTTTTTAGTGATCATTATGTACTTTATGTTTAAGAGGTAGTGGGTTCATAACAATTTAATTGAGAGAATATGGAGTTTTTAAGGGACACCATATGCATTGTTTATGCACTTGTAAAGATACAAATACAATATGACTTTTTATGCACTTTAAATGAGTCAATATAGAGTTTTTATGTATACACACTTTTTATTCATTTGTAAATATTTTATGCATTTTGTACCTTTAAGTGATAGCATATGCATTGTTTATGCATTTTGTAAAAATATTATGCACCTTTTACTCATTTTTTATGCACTTGTAATGATTTTATGCATCTTTTATGCACTTGTAAAGATCTTATGCACTTTAAATGAGACAATATAGACTTTTTATGCATGTTATGTTTAAGTTAGACAACATTATATCTTTTTTATGCTCTTATTATACACCTATTATGCAATTTAAGTTGGACAATACTATTCACTTTTTATGCGCATAATATTCACCTATTATAACCTTAAGTTGAACAATATTGACTTTTAAGTGAGATCACATGCATTTATTATACAACTTATTATGCACTTTAGGTTAGACCATATAAACTTTATATGCACTTTTAATGATTTTATGCACTTTTTATGCATTTGTAAGGATTTTTTGCACTTTTTATGCATTTGTAAAGACGTTATGAACCAATTGCATTTTAATTGGAGACATTATGTACTTTTAATACTTGACATAACTCTGGTACATAACATCTATTGTATGTATTTTGCGCTTTTTTTTCTTATCTCTACTCTTTATGTGATTTTTTTTTTTACAGATAGAGTATGTTTTATTGATGTGCAAGTATGGTTTGGAAAAAGTTTCTATTAAAGTTCATATACACATTCGTTATGAAAATAACATGTAGTTGATGCAAGTACAAATGGAATCATAACTCAAGAAGTTGTAAAGAAGTTGAATGTTTAGTCAAAATAGATTTATTTTGAATATTGATAATTCTTGTGAATTTTAATAAACAAATATAAGAAACTTTCCACATTTCTATTGAATTATTTTACTTTTAGAAGTATTTCATTTAAACGATCCATGTATACTCCTTCTGAACACTATGTACTTCCTTATGATCCATGTGTATTCTCTGTGAATACTATACACTTTCTCTGAACAAATTGGGTTCTAGGTGAATATTACATTCATTTTTTATGCATTCGATGCGTTTGTGAAGTATTTTTATGCACTTGTAATGATCTTGTGAATGACATATGCACTTTCCAAGTACTTTTATGCACTTTCGAAGTTTTGCTAGAGAATATTTACACTTTATTAAACACATTACGCATTTGAGTTACATATTATGTATTTTTCGTGAACATTATACACTTTTTTAAGACGTAATTATGCACTTTAAGTTATTGTTTTATAAATTTTTTATGTAACTAGCACTTTAAGTTATTGTTTTATAAAAATTTTATGCACCTATTATGTACTTTTATGCTCTTTTCATGCATTATGGATGTGTTTGTGAAGTAATTTTATGAACTTTTAAAGATTTTATGCACTCTTAAAGATTTTATGCACTTTTTAAGTGACAAACATGTTTTTTTCATGCATACTCACTTTTAAAGTTAGATACGATTATGCGCTTTTCTATTATGCACTTTAAATTGGCCAATATTGACTTTCAAGTGAGACCAAATGCATTTATTATGCACCTATTATACATTTTTATGCTCTTTTTATAGATTATGGATATGTTTGTCAAGTATCTTTATGCACTTTTAAAAAATTTATGCACTCTTAAAGATTTTATGCACATTTTAAGTGATAAAAATGCTTCTTTATGCATATGCACTTTTAAAGTTAAACAAAATTATGTATTTTTTATGCGCTTATTATGCACCGATTATGCACATTTTATACGTTTATTATGCACATATTATGCTTTTTTATGTATTTTAAGTTAGACAATACTTTTAAGTGAGACAATATACAATTTTAAGTGAACCCATTTGTATTGTTTAAGCTAGACAATATTTTACAAATTTTATACGCTTATTATGCACTTATTATGCACTTTAAGTTAGTTTATATTGACTTTTAAGTGAGACAAAATGCATTATTTTATAAACCTTTTATGCACCTATTATGCATTTTGATGCTCTTTTTATACATTACATATGTGTTTGTGAAGTAACTTTATGCACTTTATGCTCTTTTTAAGTGATAAACATGTTTTTTTATGCATATTTATTTTTAAACTTATACAATACGATGCACTTTTTATGCACCTATTATGCAGTTTAGGTTGGTCAATATTGACTTTTAAGTGAGAACAAGTGCATTCATTATGAATCTATTATGCATTTTAAGTGAAACCAAATACATTTATTATGCACGTTTATGTTTTTTTTAATACATTTTGTGCAGTATTTTTATGCACTTTAAAAGATTTTATGCACTTTTTAGGTGACATGCATGCTTCTTTATGCATATGCAATTTTAAAGTTAGACAATATTATGCACTTTTTATGCTCTTATTATGTACTGATTATGCACTTTTTATATATTTTTTATGCACCTATAAAGTTGGTTAATATTAATTTTTAAGTGAGACAAAGTGTATTTATTATGCACTTATTATGCACAATAAGTGAGACAAAATACATTTATTATGCAACTATTATGCACTTTTATAATCTTTTTATGCATTACAGATATGTTTGTGAATTACACCTTTATGCACTTTTAAAGATTTTATACACTTTTTAAGTGACAAACATACTTATTTATACATATGCACTTTTAAAGTTAGACAATATTATGCAATTTTTATACGCTTATTATGTACCAACTATGCATTTTTTATGCGCTTGTTATCCAGATATTATGCACTTTAGATTGCACAATATAAACTTTTAATTGAGACAATATACAATTTTAAGCGAAATCATTTGTATTTTTTAATCTAGACAATATTATGCAAATTTTATACGCTTATTATGCACATATTATACAGTAATTATGCACATACTATGCACTTTAGGTTAGTATATATTAACATTTAAGTGAGACCAAATGCATTGTTTTATAAACTTTTTATGCACCTATTATGCACTGTCAAACTTCTTATGCACCTATTATGCACTTTTATACTATTTATAAACTTGACCATATGCATTGTTTATGCTCTTATTTATGCACTTATTATGCACTGATTATACACTTTAAGCTAGACTATATTGACTTTTTAGTGGGCCTAAATGTAAATCTATATATAAATTAAACATAGCACAATAAATAATACAATTTATGAGTTTTTTCCATTAGACAAGAAATACACATTGCATCATTTACAAATCCGTACGACATTTGACAAAATAAACATATAAAACACATAACAATCGTAATCCATGTTTACAGTTTTTGAATAAACCAAACAAAATAAACTAAGCTAACCCTACTCTTCAAGTTGTGAGTCAATGTGAAGGTTAAACAAATATGCTTCATTTATCAAGATATCCTCTTTAATTACGACTGTCATTGGGTCTCCGACTGTCTAAAATTGATTCATAACTCGGTTTTTGAGTCGTGTACTTTTCCTGAGCTGTACTCCTCCTACACTAGGCAGTTTGCTAACTTTTTTCGGTTCAACTTCGGAAACTCCCTTTTCTTTTGGATTCATCAATCCTTCCACTTTTGGCTTTGGTGAGCTGTTCTTTACTTCTCCGTCTTTCAATTTCTTTTTTACATACACTATACTTTGTTTTCTCTTGTGTTGATCCATTTTCGCCTCTTTGTTTATTTCAGACGTCACTGATAAGATTTTTTCACTTGCGCTTGCCTCTTCATATGATCTTAACAACTTAGAAAACACGCACAAATTATCTAATATACCACTTGGTTTTTTCTAATAAGGTTGTGTAAACATGTGGACAACCTGGTCATCTACCACATCGAGTTGCTTCAACTCTGCAATTTTCTCATTGGCTTCCTCAATAATCTGCTCATAAGTGTCAGGTATTTCTAAGTAAAACTGTCAACTTGAATCTTCACCATCTCTTTTAATTATTTGATGCAGACTATGTTTTAATTTTTTCAATTCCATGTTCTCCGTCATCAGCATCTGCTTTTCTTTTGTGACACATGTTAAGTCAATACATAATAATTTTTGTAACTACATAATCTGCATAAATAAGTTCATAAAAGTGTGCTTTTATGCTCTTTTTGGTTACTAAATTCTTGAAAATCATGCTACACATAAACATAAACGCATTTATTTGTTTACGGGGTCCTGCATATGAAGTAGCCATACGTCATAACGTTAATTGTTTCTTCTTAGCCAATCACAAGTGTATAAATAATATCATTTATTTCATATTATGCCTTTTTAATCAATTCTAACAAACTCGAGTCATAACTATCTAATTTTACGCTCTTAGCATAAATAAATAAGTGCATGAATAAGTGCATACACAAATTTATATTCTTAGAAGATACAAATTTATGAAAAATTCATTTGAATAAGTGCATAAAATGTTTTATGCACTTTTTAGTTACTAGATTCTGGAAAAAACCCTATTTTTCTTATAAAAAAAACTAACTCTGTGGATATATAAGTTCATAAATATGAGACATTTAAAAGCACTGTTATGATTCACGCACACAATTTAGTAACCTTATTCACTTATCATATACTAATTTCTTATAAAAGTTAAGTCTATTCATAGATAAGTGATTAAAAAGTGCAGAGAAAAAAAACGTACATCATCAGCTAACTTTTTTTTTTCTTTCATATTTCTGAAAAAGTATCAATTATTGTCCTTGTTTACAGGGTCCTGCATATGTCACAGTGTTAGTGGTTTCTTCTTAAAAAATGATATATGGACTTAAATGATGTAAAATTGTCAATTGAGCGACTATTTATGCACATGTGACTACTATTTATGTACATATGACTACTAGTTATACACTTGTTGTTACTATACAATCTTTGCATAAAAACTATAATTTATACACAGATGATTTTTGCAATTTTAAACCAATCACAATCGCATAAATAAGAGCATTTACTCCATAAAGTCCATTTTTAATCAAATTTAACAAGCTCGGTTCATAACTATTCAATTTTATGTTCTTAGCATCTATTATATTTCATAAATAAGTGAATATATAAAAGCATATACAATGTTATGCTCTTAGTATATATCAATTTTCGAGAAATCTAGCCTTTGCATAATTAATGATCTTTCTGGTTACTTAATTTTAGAATAAACTCAACACATAAATATCTGCAGTAAAATGATTTTATGCACATACACTATTTTCTGAAAAAAGCTAAGCAGAGCCCTATCGCAGTAGAAGATTTTGTGCATAATAAATGTATTAAAAGTGATTTTATGCACTTCGCACAATATACCCCAACCATATCCATGAACACATGAACCGTTGCATAAAAAGTAATTTTATGCATTTCAAATATATTAATTCGTAAAAAGTGCATAAAATAAAATTTTCACACCTCAATTGGCTAATTGTTCTGAACTGAATCATAAAATAAACTTTACACATAAATAACTGCACTAAAATGATCTTATGCACTTCACATACACTATTTTCTAAAAAAAACTAACCACAACCCTATCCCAGTAAAATGATTTTATGCATAATAACTGTATTAAAGGTGCTTTTATGCACTTCGCACAATAAATCCCAACCCTATCCAATAACCGTTGCATAAAAAGTCTTTTTATGCACTTCACATATATTAATTCTTAAAAAGAGCATAAAATAAAATTTTCGCACCTCAATTGGCTGATTGTTCTGAACTGAATCATCTTGTTGGACAGTATCATCTTCAGTAAGCTCTTTTTTCATATCATTTTTGCTAGATTTAGATTTGTCATTCATATTTTTTTTGAAAAACTACCAAATTACGAAATACAAAATAATCGATATATAAGCATATAAGTATATAAATTAGATGCATATGTAGCGATATAGAGAAATTAATGGGTTTTCGATGAGGAAAGAGAGGATTGTAGAGAGAGAAAGTGAACATACATTTGGATCTTATCGCATGGATGGGAATATGATAGTTATTTGTGATGATTGTAGATTGAGAAAGTGATATGATTTTATGAGTCTTATTAAATGAATTTTAGTTTTATATATTTTTATGAAGTGTGACTAAATTAGGATGAAACTTTTCTAGTGTGGCTAAATTGGGATGAAACTTTTCTAGTGTGACTAAAAGGAAAATAAGATGGTAAAATGTGACTAAACGGTAATTCCCCCTTAATTTAACTTCATTATGAAATTGTATTAGTTTTTAAAACGATTCCCCGAGCACTCGTTAGTCAAATCGTTATTGAATTAGTAATTGTTAAATGTATAAGCTTCTTTTTTTAAACTATGTTATCATTGAGTTGCAAGGCCTATTTTTCAAAAGTTTGCAAAGCGTTCCAAAAGTAAGAAGACGACAACTTACACTTCACACCTTATATAGGCTTGTTTGGTAGTAAAAGTAAAATATAAAAGTATACTTTTGAAGTGAACCTAGAAAAGTAACTAAAATCATATTTATTAACAGGGCGGACCCCGAGTTCAAGTGAGGAGAAAGAATAATTATATAAAATTCCGATATTTTTTATATGTGTACTAAAATCCAACCGAACACAGATAGTAAAAAAAATTTCTGAGTAAGAATAAAGGTATAATTTTGTATTGGCGATATAATGTTTTAAAAGAAAATAAACACTAATTAAAAAGATCTGAACTTGAGACCTCTGGCACCTAAAAGAACACTTATCCACTGGCCTAGTAGTATAAGTTATAATATTTTTACATTAAATATTATATATCTACACAGTTTACATAATATATACTTGAAAACCCCGGTTTTTATTTATTTTTGTTTTTGTTCTTGTTCCGGACCAATTGAGGCGCTTGACCCTCTTACATATCGAAGTATCCACCACTCCTTATTAAAAGTAGGGGGAATTCCCTATAAATATCTCATAGCAACTTATATTCCTCATATATATTTTAATAATTTCACATTGCTCATAGGTAACACTTTTTAATTATTTAGTTTATTTACTAAACGGTCATACAAACCAAAATATAATTGACATATTTTATCTTTCTACAAATCAAAAAAAATAGTTTTAAATTACAACAAAATAAAAAAAAACAAACAAAAAATATAAAAAATAAAAAAAATCACAAAAAAATATAAAAAATCACAAAAAAATTATAAAAAAATTATAAAAAATCACAAAAAATCATAAAAAATCACAAAAAATCATAAAAAATTAAAAAAATCACAAATTTTTTAAAAATTTACAAAAAAATATATAATTTTTTTTGTCAATATAACACTTTTTATACCGAAAAAGTTGTTTGAATTTTTTAATACAAAAAGTGGTTTTTACCTGAAAATTTGTCTTTTTTTTAATCTAAATGAGTTGAAAGTGCATCTAGTTCAGTCGAAAGTACGTATAGTTTAGTCAAAAACATATATAGTTCAATAAAAGTGCTTATAATTCAGTCGAAAGTGCATATAGTTAGTCAAAAGTGCATAAAATTGAGTCGAAATTGCATTCAATTCAGCTGAAAGTACATCTAGTTCCGTTGAAAGTGCATACAATTCAGTCGAAAGTAAATATTGTTCAATAAAAGTGAGTATGCATATAGTTCTGCTAAAAGTGCATCTGGTTCAGCTGAAATTACATATGGTTCAGCTTAAAATGCATCTAATTTAGTCGAAAGTATATATAGTTAAGTCAAAGGTGCATATAGTCTAGTCGAAAATGAATATAGTACAGTCGAAAGTGCATATAGTTCTGTCAAAAGTGCATCTGGTTCAGCTAAAAGTGCATCTGGTTCAGCTAAAAGTGCATCTGGTTCAACTGAAAGTGCATATGGTTCAGCCAAAAGTACATATATTTCAATAAAAATGCATATAGTTATGTAAAAGATGCATCTGGTTCAGCTAAAAGTGCATATGGTTCAACTGAAAGTGCATATAGTTCAGCTGTAAATGCATCTAATTCAGTCGAAAGTGCATATAGTACAGTCGAAAATGCATAAAGTTCAATAAAAGAGCATATAGTCCAGCACAAAAAATGCATATATTTTATTTTAAAGTTAAAAAAAACTGGATGTATTCGAACCACCAACCTCTTGAATATTGTTGTTGGGTGCAATCACTCTTATCAATTTGAGCTTACAGATCTAAAATTAGTTACTAAAATTAGTTTCTAAAAAGACAATTCAAACTTTAACAAGTATTAAAATGAGTCAAACGAGAGTTAAATACATAAAATTCACTTTTTGATGAAAAAATGTTTTTTTTTATGAAAAAGTGTTTTTTTATGAAAAAATGTTTTTTTATGAAAAAATGCTTTTCCGGTGTAAAAAGTGGTATATTGATATTTTTTTTATGATATTTTCATTTTTTATGATATTTTATATTTTTTTTTTGTGATTTTTGTGATTTTTTATAATTTCTATATTTTTTTGTGATTTTTTAATAATTTTTTGTGATTTTTTTTCGTTTTATTTTTTATGATTTTTGTGATTTTTTATGATTTTTTTCATTTATGAGGGAGAAGGATATATATTTTCTGTTATTTATGAAATTAGATTTTTTTTTTAATTTATACAGTATGAAAAAGTTGTATCTAAGAAAAATGCAAATTATAATAGGTATTTAGTGGGAATTAAATTTCAAAAGTCATACCTATGAGGTATTAATCCTTAAAATATGTTTTCCTATCTTATTTTCACAAAAAGTATACTTTTTTAGTTTTAAACCAAACATATTTTACTTTTTAACAGTAAAAGTATTGAAAAGTAAGTTTTTTCATCATTTACCAAACAATCCATTATAGGGTGAACGATTTTAAATTAATTTCATTCCTATTTTGCAAGAGAAGATGGAATGTAGTTTAGAATAGGAGTGGGTTAGGGTCGAAACCCGACCCGTAAATGGTCAACCCGTATCTCGACTCGAAATCCCTCGAATTCAGATCGACTGCATGAAGACGAAGAATTCAAGACGTCTAAAGGGGAAGTGTTGTAAGATTATTGGACTCTTGGGCTTTTACTTATTGGGCCCAGGTGGGCTTGTAATCCTACCCCTCTATCTATATAAAGAGGGCTAGGGGTCTTGTATTTTATCATCCATTCATATTCATTCATTAATAAAGACGATACTGTTCTCCCCTCTCTCTACTTCTGTCTCCCTAAATACATAGTTAATAGTTGTATTACAACACGTTATCAGCACTGCTCTCGGAGATCGAAGTACGGATTATAGATTCAATAAACCTTGAGGTTTATCCGGATTTTTTAAAAGTATTTTGCTATATCGACCTTCACCAACATACCGTGCGTAAGGCATGTATTGTGGGGCAGTTGATTGTCTAGTTGATAGTGGCACTACACACACTATCTTAAAAGATAAATGGTTTTTTTATCAACTTTACGCCTAAAGTAACCTCAGTGACAACAATTTCGGGTCCGTCGACCCTTGTTGAAGGCAAATCTAAATTCACGTTGTCAAATGGTACTCCTGTTGAAGTATCTGTGGCCTTATATTCTCCGAGGTCCAGTCGTACCTTGTTGAGCTTTAAGGATATCCGAGAAAATAGGTTTCATCTTAAGACTGCTTGTGAAAATGGTATTGAATACCTTCACATTACCTCCACTCAATACGACCAAAAGCGTATTCTGGAGAAGTTGAGATGTCTTTCAAGTGGTTTGTATGTTACTACAATCCAAAACTTTGAAAGCAATCTAATCATTCGGCGGGCGCCGATTGATGAGAGCACTTTTATGCTATGGCATGACCGGCTGGGACACCCGGGTCAAAATACGATGCTTCGTACGATGAACGCATCTCATGGGCATCCTCTTGGAGGAAAGAATTTCGTGATTAATCCGAAAAGCCTATGCCAAGCATGCTCGATTGGAAAGACTAATCTCAAACCAATTCGTGTGAAACCTACGAAATTGGTTTCCCAATTCCTTGAAAGAATTCAAGGAGATATTTGTGGACCTATCCAACCAACATGTAGACCATTTAAATATTTCATGGTTTTGGTTGATGCATCGACAAGATGGTCACACGTAGCTTTGTTGTCCACAAGAAACGCAGCGTTTCCAAAACTCCTAGCCCAGATCATTAAATTGAGGGCTCATCATCCGGATTATCCGATAAAGTCTATTAGACTTGATAATGCCGCGGAGTTTACATCGAAAACTTTCGATGACTATTGCATGACTTTGGGAATTAATCTTGAACACCCAGTTGCGTATGTTCATACCCAAAACGGCCTTGCAGAAGCTTTCATTAAGCGATTGCAAATGATTGCTAGGACTTTGGTTATGCGCACTAAACTTCCTATTTCTGCGTGGGGCTATGCCATTTTGCATGCTGCTGCGTTGGTCCGTCTGAGGCCCATGGCCACCCAAGCACTATCTGCGTACCAGTTGGTAACTGGATATGAGCCCGATGTCTCACATTTACGCGTGTTTGGGTGTTTAGTCAATGTTCCAATTGAGCCGCCTAAGCGTTCCAAATTTGGACCTCAGAAACGACGGGGCATATATGTCGGTTATGAATCCCCGTCCATAATACGCTATTTAGAGCCCTTGACAGGCGATCTCTTTACCGCTAGACATGCGGATTGTGACTTTGATGAGACACTCTTCCCGTCGTTAGGGGGAGAAATGCACGTTAACATTGATAAGGAACGACGTGAATTAACGTGGCATGTACCCACTATGTCTCATCTAGATCCCCCAACTGCACATAGTGATAAGGAAGTGCATAGAATCCTAGGTCTGCAAAATGTTGCAAATCAAATGCCAGACGCATTTAATGACCTAGCGAATGTCACGAGATCACATATACCTGCTGCAAATGTGCCTGCAAGGATAGACGTCCCAATGAGACGTCGTGTTCCGGTTGAACACGTTGCTCCGGTTGTACCCACCGAGCAAAGGACGCTGCCGTCGGCCGTTCAGTCCGCCGCCCTTCCGAAAAAAAGAGGAAGGCCGTCCGGTTCCAAGGATGTTCTGCCTCGAAAGAGGAGAAATCCTGTCGCATCTGTTTTGCCACACGAGACCATTAAGGATCACGGTGATGTATTAGAGGAGCGTGTTCCAGATGAAACACTAGTTCCTAATCATCACGATAACCTCGAAATATTTGTCGATTATACTAGTTTAGACGATATTTTGAAGCGAAACGAGACTGTTATCGATGATGTGTTCATATACGCAGTGGCCACTGACATTATGAACAATGATGACATGGAACCTCGTACCGCTGCTGAGTGTCAGCGAAGAACGGACTGGCCTCAATGGAAACAAGCAATCCAGGCTGAATTGGATTCCTTAACGAAACGAAGCGTGTTTGGACCTGTCGCTCCAACACCGCCCGATGTTAGACCAGTTGGTCATAAATGGGTTTTCGTAAGGAAGCGTGATGAGAATAATGAGATTGTTAGATACAAAGCTCGCCTTGTGGCGCAAGGTTTCTCTCAATGCCCTGGAATTGATTACGATGAGACGTATTCTCCCGTAATGGACGTTATAACGTTCCGCTACTTAATCAGTTTAGTAGTTTCCGAAAAACTGAATATGCAGCTCATGGATGTGGTCACAGTGTATCTCTACGGGGATATGGACACAGAGATTTACATGAGAGTCCCTGATGGACTTAAGTTGCCTGAATCAAGTAGTTCCCGACCACGGAACACGTTCTCGATTAGACTGAGACGATCACTATATGGATTGAAACAATCCGGACGGATGTGGTATAACCGTCTAAGTGAATACTTGATCGGCTTGGGATATGTTAATAATGAACTATGCCCATGCGTGTTCATAAAGAAATCCACTTCAGGATATGCGATTATCGCAGTCTATGTAGATGATATGAATCTCATAGGAACCTCGAAAGAGGTGTTTGAAACTGCTGAAATCCTGAAGAAGGAATTCGAGATGAAAGATCTTGGGAAGACACGGTATTGCCTCGGCCTGCAGATCGAGCACCGTAAAGATGGAATTTTAGTCCATCAAGAAAGCTACACCCAAAAGGTGTTGAGGCGCTTTAGTCATAGTGATGCTAAGCCGTCCTATACTCCCATGGTCGTCCGCTCTCTAAACATTAATAAGGACCCCTTCCGTCCAAAGGAGGACGATGAAGAGATATTGAGCCCTGAGTGTTCATATCTGGGTGAAATAGGCGCAATATTGTACTTGGCCCAATGTACTAGACCGGACATCTCGTTTGCTGTGAATTGTCTAGCTCGACACAGCACCGCGCCAACACGCCGCCACTGGACTGGCATAAAAGACATTTTCCGTTACCTTAGAGGTACTACGGACATGGGCTTATTCTATCCACTTGCATCGAGTGGATCTAGCTCCATTGATCCTCGAAATAACGCAACCCTTGTCGGCTATGCCGATGGTGGTTTCTTATCAGACCCGCACAAGGGACGTTCTCAATCTGGTTATGTCTTTACCATTGGGAACACGGCGATATCCTGGAGGTCTCGTAAACAGACTCTAGTGGCCACTTCGACTAAACACTCTGAGCTACTCGCGCTCTATGAGGCGACTAAAGAGTGTGTCTGGCTTCGAGCAGTTATTGGCCATATTCGAAGCACTTGTGATCTAGCTTACGATCATGATGAACCAGTTGTTATTTATGAGGACAACACCGCTGTGATTGATCAAGCGAAACATGGTTATATCAAAGGTGATGCCACTAAGCATATCTCGCCAAAGTTGTTCTTCACACATGAACAACAAACGCTTCAAAAGATTGAAGTGAAACATATTGGTTCAGAGAATAACCACGCTGACTTGTTCACCAAGTCACTACCAAAGCATTCTTTTCAGAAGCATGTACGGGCGATTGGCCTACGTAGGCTATCTGAGCTACCTTAGAGAGACATTTTATGTCGGAGTCGAAATCCTCGCACCCTGTCGTGTGCAAGTGAGGGGGAGCATCCTGTTGTATGCATGTGTACTCTTTTTGTCCTTAGTACAAGGTTTTTCCCACTGGGTTTTCCTTGACAAGGTTTTTAGCGAGACACGTTCCCTGTTATACCTCACTAAGGATTGCCGAAATCAGGGGGAGTATCCTGTCGTATACTTCTTACCACTGTGTACTCTTTTGTCATCCGACCAGAGTTTTTTCCCACTGGGTTTACTCTGGCAAGGTTTTGATGAGGCACCTGTTTTGTGGTTGATCCCCTACGACTATCATTGTTGCACTCTTTTTCCTTCGATAAGAGATTTTCCCATCGGGTTTGCTCTGGCAAGGTTTTGATGAGCCACACTGTTTTGTGGTTAGTTACTTACATAGTATTTTGGCATATATCATTCGGCTACACAATTTCTCTTAGGTACCGGTTTTGTCTCACACCGGGTTTTCCGGCCCTAAGGTTTTTATGTGTTTAGCACTGCGAATGAACTCGACTCAGATCGACTGCATGAAGACGAAAAATTCAAGACGTCTAAAGGGGAAGTGTTGTAAGATTATTGAATTCTTGGACTTTTACTTATTGGGCCCAGGTGGGCTTGTAATCCTACCCCTCTATCTATATAAAGAGGGTTAAAGGTCTTGTATTTTATCATCCATTCATATTCATTCATTAATAAAGACGATACTGTTCTCCCATCTCTCTACTTCTGTCTCACTAAATACATAGCTAATAGTTGTATTACAACAAGTTTAATATTTTTTAGTATCTTCATTTATTCACTTTTTTTCTTTATTATATCTTGATTTCTAATTTTTTTTCTTTTTGACCAATTTTGAATTTTTTTTCAAACTTTTACAAATTCCACAACATAAAAGACATGTGACCACGTTTTGGGATTTGAAAATTGACCCAAAAAAGTATTCTTTTTAAAAATCAAAGTATAAAAAATAAAAATTAACAAAAAAAAGGGTCGATTTTTTTTTTTTTTAATATATCACAAGATAATAAACCCACATATTTACATTATCGGTCTTATTTTCAATTGTACCATTTTTCAGCCTTCGTTTAGACTACTAGTACATTGTTGAAGCTGAAAGACTTGTTTGGAAACCCTAAACTTTTAACACCTTCGAAAGTACACAAAAAAAAAACATTTTCTCAAAACTCTCACAAAAACCACCAAATGGACCCCACCACACCTCCACCGGAACCCCACGGCGGCGATATTCCCCCACCGGAAATCCAAGGCGGCGGTGACAACCTCCCAACCGCCACCTCGGACGACTCCGCCGCCACACCTTTGAAAAAACGTCGCCGTCGCAAGAAGCTCTTCCCGGAGATGATTCCTTCCGCCGCCGCTGTCCGGGGCCTCCGTATCCGCTACAACAAATCCCCCTCCGAAGACGACCCCGACGATGATAACCACCGTCGGCGCCGCCGCTCTGATTTGTCGAAGGAAGTCGATGTCGAGGCCTTGATTGCGATCTCCGTGGGGTTCCCGGTCGAGTTTCTGACCGAAGAGGAGATCGAGGCGAATGTGGTTGGACAGATCGGAGGGGCGGAGCAGGCGAATTATCTAGTCGTGCGGAACCATATCCTCTCTAGGTGGCGGTCCTACGTCTTCTTACTATACTGTTATTTTTTTATTAGACTTTCATTTTTTATGTTCATTATACCGATTCTTGTATCAGACTTCAGTTTTTTGATTATTTTTTTTGTTAGAATTTTCTGATTTTTTTGGATTTTTTTAAAATTATTATTTTTAACCATATCCTGTCCATGTGGCAGACTGTCATTTTTTATATGTGGCATTATCATTTTAGACTGTTCATTATTGATTATACTGTCATTTTTTGTATGTCCATTGGACTATTAGACTGTCATGTCCTTTTTGAATTATATTTTTTTTTTTTTGGGATTTTTTAACCATTTCAGGTCTTGTTTAATATAGGGTCCATTTGGCCACATATTTTTTTTAGCTGATTTTTGGATTTTTGATAATGAAAATCCGTGGGTATTTGGGCAGTCAAATTATTTAGCTTTTAAAAAAGCAGAGTTTTAGGCTAAAAAAATCTAAAAGTCAAGAATCTGGATTTTCAATGGATTTTTTAAATCTGATTTTGGACAAAAAAATATGTTGCCAAACATATACATAGTGATTTGGCGCTTGCTCTGAGTTAAATTTATCTTCTTCTTTTTAATATTTTGAGTGAAGTTTGTTTAACATACTCCGTCCGTCCCGAAATAAGTGTATTCCGGACGTCCCAAAGTAGTTGTTTACGTAAATTTTCTCTTTTTCATTTTTTATATGGTATATCTTTTTTATAGTTAACTCATATCAGGTTTACACTTATAGTCTCATATTTTAAGTAAGAAATAGTAGTTTTTGTTTGAAATTTTTGATACTTTTTGTTAAATTTTAAGTGGAATCGGTTCAAATCCTTAATATCACAGTTTTTTTTCGAAGCAGGACACTTATTTTTTGGGACAGAGGGAATATAGTGATTTGGCACACTAGGTTTGGGGTTGCCAAAAAAAAGTATCCGGCCCTAAGTTTCCTCATTTTAGCGTGGACTGAAAACTTTCACTTTTACAAAAAAAAAATATCACCCTCTTGTATAACAAAAATTCAAAATAATATATTTTCAGAGCATCGCCAGCCGTCTAGCTAAAGAGTTTTGACTTAAGTTTTTTTAAATTAAAAGAACCACATAAAATGCAATTTAGTAAAGAGAACAGAAATAGCCAAATCTATATTTAATGCTCAAATTTCCAAAATATCGAGTAAAAAATTTACATCATTGTTTTAATTTCCTTTCTAAATTTGCTCAAATTGTTAAAATTTTGATGAAATATTTATGAAATTTATTATTTATTCTTGAGAAAATTCATAATTTATGGACAACATATTGATCAAAATATAGAATTTTTAGAATTTATAACTTTTTTTTGTCTGAATTGAAATATGCATGATTTCTTTACATATAATTTTTTTTTGTAATATATAGAAAAATATTTAATCTTAATTTTGAGAGTTGTTTTGTAATCTTTGTAATAATAATTTGGCTAAGTAGATATTAGGGCTAGGGTACAATGAAAAGGATCCAAAATCGTGTTAAATTAGTGCATGCGGCACTAGTAGTCAATAAGACATTCATAGTTTGTTATTGTAATAATTCACTACAATCACTTTTGAATTTTATTTTCTCTTTTTTTTTTTAGAATTTTGATATATTTTTTCTTTACTTTCCAGCCCTTAGCCTTTAGAATTATTAATGTTTACTAGTATCATTACACAAAATGTAGTTACAAAAAGTAAACAATATAAATTTGAAAGGGGTTGCCGGAAATAAAAGTTAAGGGGTTGCCCTGTTTACAAATTACTGTATAAAACACTGTAAATTTTTTTTTATTGAAAATTGTAGGGTTGCCGTGTCAACCCCTGGTCATATATGAGCCCCGCTCTTCTTTGGCGCTTGCTCTGAGTGAAATTCATCTTCTTCTAATATTTTGAGTGAAATTTGTTTAATATAGTGATTTGGTGCTTGCTCTTAGTGAAATTTATCTTCTTCTTTTTTAATATTTTGAGTGAAATTTGTTCAATATAGTGATTTGCTGCTTGCTCTCAGTGAAATTTGTCTTTTGTTTTTTTAATATTTTGAGTGAAATTTGTTTAATAGTGTTTGGCGTTTGCTCTGAGTGAAATTTATCTCTTTTTTTATATATATTTTGAGGGAAATTTGTTTAATATCGTGATTTGGTGCTTGCTCTGACTGAAATTTATTTCTTCTTCTTTTTCCCAATATTTTAAGTGAAATTTGTTTAATAAAGTGATTGGCCCTTGCTCCGAGTGAAATTTATCTTTTATTTATTTATATATTTTGTGTGAAATTTATCTTTATTTATTTATATATTTTGAGTGAAATTTGTCTGAAATTAGTTCATCCTTATGTTGCAAAAGCACTTAATGTTGTACTATGAATATTAGTTAATCTTCATTCTGTTCAGGTGGCGGTCGAACGTCTCTTTATGGATGACCAAGGACCATGCGCTCGAGTCTATTCGTGTCGAGCACAGAAACCTGGTCGAATCGGCATACTCTTTTTTACTTAACCACGGTTACATCAACTTCGGGCTCGCGCCTATTATAAGGCAGGCGAAACTGAACCCGGTGGGTGACAACGGTACAGTTATCATTGTGGGGGCGGGTTTGGCTGGGCTTGTTGCGGCGCGACAGTTGATCTTCTTAGGGTTTAAGATTGTGCTTCTAGAAGGACGCACGCGTGCCGGTGGTCGGGTCAAGACGAAAGCTATGACTGCCGGTGAGTTATTTATTCGCAATTGTATACAGTGCTGGAACTAGAACTGTTTTTGTCGGCAATTATAGGGGTGATTAAATGCTAAAATCGGTATAAAAAAATCAAGCTACATGGTAAAAAATTGGAATTTTCTCAATATGGGTGCTAGCCTGCTATTAGTTTTTCCCTATAATATGTCACGGGCGAAGATAACCTTGTAATTATAAAAAAACTTGTCTGATTTTTTCTTATAAAATAGTGATTTGGCTCTCGCTCTGAAATTAGTTAAGCCTTATGTTGCAAAAGCACTTAATGTTGTACAATGTACTATGAATATTTCAAAAATCAAGCCGGAGCACTATGACTTTTTGCTAAATAAGGCTATCACGTTGTAACCAGGGAACTCTAATGTGAGAGTTTTTGTTAGTATGGGAGGGGCTGACTTTAGTTATTGTAATAAAAGGAAATTACTTTTTCGTCATTTTCATCGAAATGGGAGGGGTTGTAGTCTCACTGTCTCCACCTAGTTTATCTCCGTTTAAATATCTATTGATTCTAATGGTATTTTTTTATTTGATAGGTGGTTCAGGAGTGGTGGCTGCGGCGGACCTTGGTGGCAGTGTCTTGACTGGGATAAATGGGAACCCGCTCGGGGTTCTTGCAAGGCAATTAGGGTTTCCTCTTCATAAGGTGAGAGATATATGCCCTTTGTACTTACCCGACGGAAGAACAGTGAACCCGGATGTAGATTCTAAAGTTGAAGCCTCGTTTAACAAGTTGTTAGATAGGGTTTGTAAGCTTAGGCAGGCGATGATGGTTGAGGTTAATTCGGTAGACGTTTCCTTAGGTACCGCTCTAGAGGCGTTTCGTCGTGTGCATGCTGTTGCAGAGGATAATTTAGAGCGCATGCTATTAAATTGGCATCTTGCTAATTTGGAATACGCCAATGCTTCGTTAATGTCGAATTTATCGATGGTGTTTTGGGATCAGGACGATCCGTACGAGATGGGTGGTGACCACTGTTTCATCCCTGGCGGAAACGATAGGTTTATCCGTGCACTTGCGGAGGATTTACCGATTTTCTATGATAAAAAGGTCGAAACTATTAGATACGGAGACGATGGTGTTGTTGTGCATGCAGGTGGGCAACAGTATAAGGGCGATATGGTCCTTTGTACAGTACCACTAGGTGTGCTTAAAAAGGGGTTAATTGAGTTTGTACCTGAGCTTCCCCAGAGAAAGAAAGAGGTGATAGAGAGATTAGGGTTTGGGTTACTGAATAAAGTTGCTATGTTGTTTCCTTACGATTTCTGGGGTGGGGACATAGATACGTTTGGGCATTTAAATGAGGAGCCGATCATGAGAGGGGAATTCTTTTTGTTTTATAGCTATGCTTCTGTATCGGGAGGGCCGTTACTTGTAGCCCTGGTTGCTGGTGAAGCTGCCGTTAAATTTGAGAAAATGTCACCTGTAGAATCAGTTGGGAGGGTGTTGGATATACTAAGGGGTATATATAACCCGAAAGGGATTGCTGTCCCGGACCCTATACAAGCTGTATGTACGCGTTGGGGACAAGATGAGTACGCTTATGGGTCATATTCATACGTATCTATCGGTGCTTCTGGGGATGATTACGACATATTGTCTGAAAGTGTTGGAAATGGGAGGTTGTTCTTTGCCGGGGAAGCGACTAACAAGCAGTACCCTGCAACGATGCACGGGGCTTTTCTTAGTGGGATGAGAGAGGCTGCTAACATATTGAGAGTTGCTAAGAAGAGAGAGAAATGTGAAGTTAAGTCGGATAATGGTAGTGTTGAAAGGTGAGTCCCAATGAGGCAGTGAATCAAGAGGGTTTTCTTATTTCAATTTAGGTTAGATGCTAGGAATGGAACAGTTTATAAGTTATTCCAGATTGTTGTATATTTTAGCCTTATGATTTATGAAGTTTGATAGTTTTTGTTCTTCTCGTGTACTCTGTGTTAATTCAAGCTTATTCAACAAATGAAGTGATCTCTTTTACTTGATAGTTACATAAAACAACATATGAAACTGTGGAATCAACAAGTTTTGCCCAAGTAATAGCTAGAAAAAGTCGAACAAAATCCGTTACTCTTTTGCAGTCATTTTTTTCTTTTGATAGATTCTACATGGGATTCAGACAATAGCAAAGCTAAAGAGTTTAAAATAGTACATGAATTGTCTCAAATCTGTTTTGATTTTGTTTGATGCACAAATCTAACATTACTTTAAGCTTACAAATTGAAGTTGATGATCCATTTATATAAAATTTAACAGATTGAAAGAGTAAGCTTTTGCTTTTATTTTACAATTGTATGCTAATACAAATCTCTGTTCAGAGCTGACTCCCGAATGTAGAGGATCAAATCTGATAATCCATCTTTTCATTGTTTCTAGATAAAATTCCCGATGAAAATCAGTCACTAAAGTTATTTTTTTTAAACAGTGTCAGGGGAGAAAATAAAAATATGTTTAATATTTAAATACATTAGAAACAAGACCGACCTTAGCTCAGTTGGTAGAGCGGAGGACTGTAGTGTTTTCACAGATAAATCCTTAGGTCACTGGTTCGACTCCGGTAGGTCGGATTTTTTCTTCCTTTTTCTTTTATTACCCTTTGTTCGAATTTTTACGAACAAAAAGTTTGAATTATCAAATTTACGTGAAAGAGAGTTTCTTAGTTTGCTGTAAATTATTTGCATATGATAATGTAAAAACATAGTTTTAACTGTAATTCGACGTGATAAATACATGAGTATAATTTGATTTCTACACGAACGAAAAATAAAAATATTTTAACTCCGGTCAATATATTCCTTTTCCAAACTTCCGTTTTTGCCTTGTCTTCGGTGTAAACCTTAATGGCGTTATACAACATGATGGTTTATTCATTTTATAAAATGGTACTTAAAACACCAAAAAACTTCTTCTCTTAAGTGTTGCAGGATTGAGCAACATAAATCAACTATCAGTTTTAGTTTGGTCCAGAATAAAATAAATCATAATGAGTAATAACTAAATGTCCATTGGAGAAATTTTAAACAGTCGAGGAATCTAAGACCAGCAACTCAAAACTTTTCCTTGATTGAGACCCTCTATTAGCCTCTGACTATATTTTCTAGAATATCTTTTCAGGGGAATTTAGACTTGATGGAAGTTATTCTAAAAGCAAGATCGATCCCCAGACCCCATCAGATGCTTAAATTAGTTTGGCAACATATTTTTTGGTCTAATATTATCACATTTAAAAAATCTGTTTCAAGAATCCACTGGAATTCCAGATTTTTTACTTTTAGAACTTTTTAGCCTAAAATTCTGATTTTTGAAAGCTCGATAATCTAACTGACCAAATAAATGCACACTTAACCTAATCAATATGTATAGATGATGTGCAACCATCATTTGTTTCTCCGTATAGGAATTAGGATGATCTACCAGGAGCATCAAAAATGTTCTCAAACCTCAATTAGCAACTCGGAATATAGACCCTTCATTTTGAGGAAAACGTGTGGGCAAGCAAAATTCCGTATAACAAACTTCTGTTCAGTACTTCAGTTTGCATTGTTACACATCTTATATGTTTACATTCTATATGAGTGGTTAATTGCTAGCCATGCTAGCCAACTAGGCAATTCCGAATTCTGTTAGAGGTTATGTATCAATGTGTCTGTGTGCTTGCCATAACTATTTAATTTAATATCTAGGATTATAGAGGATAAGAAAGCATGTGATTCCACAATTGTCGTTTATAGTACTAACATATCAAATATGAATACCTTTTCTTCTAAAAAGAAAAAAAAAAGCAAAATGTTTGTGTGAGAAATGAACACACTTCGGAACAACAAGAACCTAATTCTCCACCCATAAGGAATAAACAAAGGTACGAATATAAAAAGCTACTTATCATCATACCACAAACAATAACTTCCTCTAGCACATCTTCAACAAGTTTTCTATAAAAGACGGAATGTCAATAACAAGAACATGTCTTCAGTTATATTCAGCAAGGCTGCTTTATAGACCAACAACTCTCTAGTCACAAATGGCACGATTGAGATGCAACTGTGGAGTGACTTTATACGCACTACCTGGCATCCGGACTGCTCGGTGTCCAGCCTGCAATTTCCTCGTTGATTTTACCCCAAAAATCACACAAATCCAGTACCAAGTCCCAGCAGTGAGCCAATACTACAGCTCTATTCCTACACAGTCTAACTATGGTTATTACCGACAACCATATTTGCATGTCTTGCCAAACAGAAAGAAAAGAGCAGTCTTGATTGGAGTAAGCTACCTCGGACAAACAAACAGTGTAAAAGGTAGCGTCAATGACGTAAGAATGATGACTTACTTTCTAATTCATAGGTTGGGATTCGCACACGAGTCTGTCCTTGTCCTCACAGGTATCCCTCCCTCGGTCTATATCATTACACGTGTACATACATACATACGCAAGTAAACATATGGAAAGTTGTTCAAGTAGTATAAGAAATAATACTTATTGATGGAACAACATTACGCTCGGACCCCGGTCATCGGTCTATACAAAATTGTGATGTTTATGTGTAGAATGAAAATTGTGTCTCTTTCATGTTTTAATGCTTCAGAATATGCTAGGACTCCTTGTGGACAATTCTAATTCTATATACGAGACTATGAGAGGAAATAGGTGGTGACATGGCGATGGGTCGGGGTAGAGGGGAATAGCCAACCATAGTAACAAATTATAAACAATAAAGTTCAATTTGCAGTATCTTTCTTGGATTAACACATTCAAGTTTCAACCATACCACTGTATAGTTTTAAAATTCATTTGGGGTCTGTGACTGTAAGAGACTAATTTGTAATTTAAAGTTAAAACTCCAGTATTGTATATCTAAACAATTATAAGCCCCATGATAGATAGTTCAGGACTATTAATATCCATGACAAATTTGTCCAACAAAATAAACCACCTAATTCTTCTATAATAAAATGTATGTAGTTATGTGTGCCTTGTTCTAACAAGTGTAACAATCTGCAGAAGAAGAGAGGGATACAAACCGGGTACCAACGAAACGGAACATCCAAATGGCGATGAGTTGGCTGGTCAGAGGGTGCCAATCAGGGGACTCATTGGTGTTTTTCTACTCTGGACATGGATCACGAGTGAGTGATAACAACGGAGACGAGTTGGACGGGTTCGACGAATCACTCTGCCCAGTTGATTATCGCACACAAGGAAAAATATTAGATGACGAGATAAATACAGCTATTGTGAAGCCACTACCCCATGGGGCTAAGCTACACTCCATTGTAGATACTTGTCGAAGTGGCACTTTGCTAGATCTGCCATTCATGTGCAAAATGAACCAGTTAGCTACATAACCATTATTTAACTGTTTTAACACATACCTGATAAACTAGGAACTATTAGGTACATTGGTTCAAAATATTTCAAAATTTTGGTATGCATCAAGCTTTCACTCGTTCTGGAGCTGAAAAAAAAGCAAAAAACATGAATTTTTTTATGACTGGTTATTTATTTTTAGTATTAAGGAAAAGTACATCTGGAATTTGGGAGACAAGAGAAACATGTACTTTGTTTCTTTAACTAGGGTATTGCCAGATATTTCTTTAAAGCTGGTTTCTGAACCAATCTGCCAAACACGTACTCTTTTTAAAAAACCTAAGAATAAGTTTGAGAATAGTGGTGATATATACCAACATACACCAAGGCATGCACTGAATTTAAGGCATGATGGATTTGTAATTCTGAAATAACACTTCTGTCCATCAATTTTTATGGGGGGACTGTAGTGCAACTTCAAAATAGAGAGAAACTGAAGCATGATTTAGAAATGACAATTGGTCCTTCATTTCCTAAAATTTGGGGTACCTATTCGGTGCTGGAATTAATTTTCCTTTCGAGAAGTGCTAAGTAGCACAACCTTAATGCTTGTGATTCTCAAACAGGCAAGGGTATTATGGATGGGAAGATCAGCGCATTTCATCAGCTTATAAAGGTACAAGTGGAGGTACAGCAATCTGCTTTAGCGCATGTGATGATCATGAGACCTCCCTGGATACAACAGTGAGTACGTTATTTATGATAGTTATCTAATATGTTGGCACTAATCTCATGAATTTATATCTTCACCATATTGGAACAAGTACTCAATCTTCCTCGATCAACATTCAAGGCTCTCATGAATTTATATCTTCACCATATTGGAACAAGTACTCAATCTTACTCGATCAACATTCAAGGCAATGCACAAGCTAAACAAGACCTATAACTTGTGGATGCTAGGAAAAAAAAACATAATGAATTTAACCTGTAGCCCAGATGGTTTTTACAAGATGTTTACTTTCAAACGTGACAGGCCTCCTCAAGTGACACTGTAACTGGTGCTATGACCTATAGCTTCATCCAATCAGTGGAAAATGAAGGTGGAATGACTTACGGTGGCTTGCTCCAATCAATCCGTGCTAAAATTCGTGAAACTGAAAAGCGGCTATATGGTCCTAATGTTGTACCACCAACACCACAGGTATGTGTGCTGTATACAATCAAGGTATTGAAAAGGAAATATGATGCTTGGGTAAATGTCGCTGTAGGTTATGGAACTGAATCAATTTCCCTGCTCATCAATTATTGAGCTGAATCTTATCAGAGCCTAGTTTTTACCAGTGTAATTTTTTCATAACTTCTTTAACAAAAGTAATTTTCTTGATAACTTTCAAATTATGTGGTTTATCTTTTGCAGGTTCCCCAACTCACCTCAAGCGAGAAGTTCGATATTCACACAATGCCGTTTAGGATATAGAATATAGAGCACTTCCAGCGGTTTCCCTACCAAATTACGAACATTAATCGTACGAATTAAATCTGGGTTATAACTAGCTTTTACCAAATAAGTCAGCGGTGACTGTTTAATACTAATCTTTTAAGGGTTTATATGGAAAAATAATACAATGGATGTCGTCTCTCTTTCTCTAATGCTTCACCTTAACATAGATCAAGATATTGAAGTAATTGTGCAGGTCCCAGTAAGAATTCTATGTTCTCTACATGCTAAAATAGCTTCCATTGGTTCAAAAATAAAAATCCTAAGCTTTAACTGTGTGTCCATATGTAGAATTAATAGTTAGTAAACCTAAAATTCTGGAGGAATACTACAAAAAAGGCTATGAATGACTAAACATCTTTCATTTAAAAAAAAAAAAAGACTAAACATCTGATCTGATTGAATTTTTAAATTTTACCATAATTTCCAAAACATGTCATTATACATCTCGGAAAAAAAAAACAAGACACATATTTGTGTTCCCGTCGTGAAACTGTGGAGATTTGCATTAATCAAGTCTTGATTTGGATCGTTTTTGCAAAAAAAATGTCCAAGTTGATGTCTAAATTGATGTCTATATAACCTCTCCCATATATATATATATATGCGGTCACAAAACTATTTTTGTGTACTTGAGCTTTATTCCTAAATCTTTTACTGCACAAGTATAAGTAGATACAGATGAACACATACATATAAATTATAATAGCTATACATGCTAGTAACCAACACCAAGAAATGGTTATTATTTGTACCAATAAGTTCCCGAAATTGTACCTCCACTTAGTTCTCGAAGTCTTTAACTGCATTAGTACAAGTAGATACAGATGAACACATACATATAATAGCTATACATGCGAAGTATCCTACCCCGAGAAAACAATTATAATTGTAAATCATAGACAGAGTGTGGAAGATTCCTGGAGCTTGAATATAAAATAGCTTGGTTTTCCATCACTCGATTATTCTGTTAGCCATTACGATATATGATGCTGACAACAATATGCTGTCCAGAGAGATGTGTACAAAGTTAAAAAATTATAGCAGAGGTTTACTTGTTTTGAACTTTTGCAATTCTATATTAACATCCCAAGATAGCAATTCCTACCTTTACAAAGAAACAAAACGAATGAGAGAAGTTATGTTACATTGACAACTTTTGCGGTTTCTGGAATATTTCTGACGAAAATTTCCCATCTTATAGGAAATCTACTATCATCTTTTGTGATCTATATTTGAGGGAGATGATAAAATTGGATCTATAAGAAATTCCTTCAAGTTCTGGTTAAACTCTTCAGGCTTTTCTAAGTTTAAAGCATGCCCTGCATCCTTGATAATCGCAATCTGAGCATTTTCTCCAATATGCCTACAAAAATAATGTTCAATGGACAGTACATTAAAACTTGGGGATAAATATAGTAATATACTGCAAATGAATATTCAGTGCTACTATACAAATATATTAATACTAAAAGCCGATATAAGTTGAGCATACCTTTTCAATCTGTGCCCCAATTCTAAAGGAAAAATTTCATCTTGATCTCCCCATACTATAAGTGTTTTCTGCTCAAAAGAGAAAACACATTATTGAGATAACAAACAAAAAAGCTTGTTTGTGTTGATTTTAATCAAATTCCTTCAGCACGTTTGTGTAATTAAAAAATATAACAGTATATGAAGTAAAATGACAACCTGGTTAATCTTGGGAAGACTAGAAAGCCTTCTGTCCCTCAATATTTGTTGGATTAACTCCCTCTTTTCTTTCAGATGTTCTGTACACATGACCTGCATACATACAACCATGTAATTTCAAAATATTTAATGGAAAGTAAAGAACAATTTCAATAATCAATACGCATAAAATTCGTTTCTGATTATATACGGTACATTAAAGTATGTTTTTTACTCTTTTCAAATGGGAATAAGGTTTGTGCCTTTCTCAATGGTTTTGTTTCTCTTTTCCTTTTTTAGAAAGAACAAAGTGAATTTTTGTGTCGAAGTATTAAAGACCATCTATCTGCATATCCTCAATTTTTAGCTAACTTATGAACCAATATACAAAGGTTAATGAATTTTATAAGCTTTTGTTTTATAAAGTGCTGAATAATTAGTGTGATTCATGATGATGTTAAAAGCAGAAGTCTTGAGTGGTTAGTTGTCCTAGACATGCTTTTTATAGAAGTATAAAAAGTTGTTTTTGTAAAGACTTTGATCCAATAGTCAAAAGTATTATGACAATTTCGAGCATAAGTGAAGCGCAAAACTACTAGTCTTCCAAAAGCGGCAGTAAACTCACTTGAAAAATTCACATATTATACCAAAACTTGATCTAATCTGGTAAAATATTAGGAGCAAAAAAAAAAAATATAACATTCGATTAGCCACCTTAATTGTTCGGAGTTTTTAAGAAGTATAAGATGACCAAAAAAAGTTAAGGTCTCACTTCTATAAAATCAGCAAGAATGCAAGAGGGCACTCCCCATGCTGGCTTTACATACGACATTCGCATAAGCTCTCTCAGCTTATCTGGCGTCTGTGGCAACAAGATATTTTTGGCCTCTTCCAAATCAGGCACCTTGAAAAGCCCCTCTTTCATATCTCTCTCCTCCAAACACACCCCTGTACAGCACAACACCACCCTGTCCACGATCTCCGGCCACCTCACCGCCATGTTGTACCCAACAAAACCACCATAGCTTATTCCCACGAGGCTCAACTTTGTAACGCCATGAATCCTCATTAACTCTGCTAAGCACCTGTTGAAATGAAGTGTATGTTTTCTTAGTTCACTATATTGGTTAAACTAAAATCTCATAAAGGTCATTTCCTTTTACTGGATAGTCAAAGGATAGACTGCTTGTCGTCTCTGTTACTGTTACTCAGTGCAGCTCAAATTTTATCTGATGCTCTACCTTTACACCACGATTGCTTAGATAATTGTTGTCATTATGTCATGTCTATACTCTATATCTACAATTTGCATGAAGTATTGCTTACGGTCTAATTTTAAGTACATTTTCATTTTCTTATTAAACTTCCGAAACTCTAATGTTTCCATGTTATTTGAGTATTCAATGGCGTAAATACCCACAGGTTAAAATAACCGAGACAAGGGAGGGAGCTTAACAAACAAACAAACAATAACCTCATCTGATACCATATTAGAGTCCATTAATTCCCATTAAAAAGACTTATGATAGGAAAGAGGGAAAATCTTCCATAAACAAAGGATAGGACCGAAAATCTTCAACACGTGGCTTTCTACTATCGGTAAAAATCAAATGAATCTCCAATATTGTTAATAGCACTGTTTTTAAGATATCGATTCAAGGTTGAAACTGCTCGACTCAAAGCACATAAAGCTCGGAAACATATGGAATACAAGCTTATGCGTTTATAGTCCTCAAAACTTTTATACGCTGAAAAAGCTTAAATTTGTTACCGCATTTAGCACAACTCTTACAAAAACGCTTTAACTACGCTTTTGCATTTTAAAAACATTGGTTAAAATAAAAAAAGGTAAAAAAAACTTATTTTTTCGCTTCAACTATAGTTTTTCCATAAATTGTCTGAGGTCTTTTAAATCAGTGATAGAGTTAAATTTGAATCTCAAGCACACTAGGTCTTTAAATCAGTGATATAGCTCTAATTTTTCGATTAAACACACACATGGATATCTATTTATCGTCTTCTGACAACAACAACTACTAAACGTTACTGTATCTTTTTATCACCTTTTTATTATCAATTACATGACATCAAGTTTACCTTACGGCATGACTCTCTCTCTCTCTCTCATTGATGTAACCACAACTAAAAATCTAAAATAATAATAATAATAACAAATAAATTAAATAAAAAGTGACCTGGCCTGGAAAGCTTCGGTCCGGTCATCGGCTCGGGTGAACGACTTTCCAAAGAAAAGGAGGTCAGGAACAAACACATTGTAATGAGGCGTGACTTGGCGGAGGAAGTCGCTAAACTGCCAAGTGGCATTGGCACCGAACCCGTGAATCAGCAATAGACACGGCTTTGTGTCCGTACGCTGTTTCGGTACCCAGCATTGCAAAATGCTGCCGTTATTTAATTCAGTTGTTACGGGACTTAACCCCGCTGCATGGAATTTAGCACGGTATATCAAATCTTTGTATAATATCACGTTTAATAAACTTTTTGCAATTTTCCACATTCTTATTATATAGCTGTGGTAGTAATTAATTGTGTTTTCTTTATTTGAAGAATTAGGGTTTTGTGTCATTTGAATGAAAGATGATTAACTCAAGATAGGATTCACCCTTTCGATTTTCTAATAGCGTTTCCTTGTGGTACCTGAATATACGGACGACTTTTCTAATTACAGTAGAACCTCTTTTCTTTCTAGGAATACTCCTATGAAATAAATTCTTTTATTGAATAAAAATTATGGTTACAACTCGTGACCACCTATAAATTGAAATAACATTCATATTGTCATATTTTATAAATTTTTGAGATCATTTCTTAAAAAAATTTACATATGTAAAATAATAAAAACATAAAATTGTAAAATTATATATATTTCCTTTATTATGTTACATTATACATAGTAGAGCATTTATAAATGTAAAGAAAACATTAAAATAAAATTTAGATAAATTTTCATCTTTCTACAAACATCATACATGTACTCGGTTTTCTATATAATTTTGTGTTTAATTAAACTTTCTTAAATTTATGAACATTTATGAGTTTATGATGTTCATGATTTTTCAGGTCGGGATAAAAAAAGAAACTACTTTTAGATCTTGACCTATATTAAACCAAAACTAGTTTGGTTTGGAAAAAAAAGAGAGAAAGGAATTGCAAAGTTTAAGTTAACTTCATCGGCTAAAGTTTGTAAAACCACCGTTCGATCAAAAGGTAAAAGAATATTATCCAGTTAACAAAAGGGGGACTCAGTTGAGACGATATTATCTATACATAAACTAGCACCCAAAACAACGAGAGAAGTCGGACAACAGTTAAAAAAGCAGAAATAAGAACGATCCTGACTCAAGGATGCTAAAGAGTCCTGTACCCGAAAATACATGTCAAAACAAATACACTTTTCAATGTAACAAGACACATATAAAGTCGCATATTACTGCAAAAAAAGTACAAGACAATCCATCCACCTAGGTATTACCCAAACTCTGCCACCTCATTGAGCAAATTTGCAGATATCTTCGTATTCAATAGCTTTAAGCACCCTCCCATCATATATCCCTTTCTCAATCTGAACAGTAGCGCAAAACTTATCGACATCCACCTTCAACAGTCTTGCATTCCACCCTCTATACGCCCCATTAACAATCCTAACAAGTCCCCCAATTTGGGGTATAACAGTCTCAAGTTCGTCCTGATCAACTCTAAGCACGTGCTTACTTTCAACCATCTCAATCTCGCCCCTGTACTTATCTATCACCTTAAGCACAACTCCCTTTTGCTTATAATAACCCTGCTCGGCCAACGCCTTGCTCATAACCTTCACAATAATCCCCTCGGTTAGCCAATAATCCCTCCGGCTCTTCCTCTCTTTCTCCTTTTCCTGCTCTTTTATCAAGTCGTCCAACGCCGACTTCACCGCTAACTTCCCATTCTCTCCCCCCTTAACCCTATCCTCCTCCTCCTCGAATAGGACCTTTTCTTTTATACCCATCTTCGACGAGGATGAGCTGCCTAGAGTCAGCCTAACTTTTTCATCACCTTCCGATCTAACAAGCTGCCTCTTCTCGATCTGTTTCTCCTGATTCTCCTGATCCTGGTTGCCATTGTCTTGCTTGTCCTCCCTTTGCCCAGCTGCCAGCTCGATTTGGCGTTGAATCTCTTTCTCCTGCTTCTCCTCATCCTCGATATCTGCACGAGCCCGCTTGTTTTTCATTTTCTCCTTGAAGAGCGTCTCAGAGTCTCTGCCAACAGGATAAATGTTGATCCCGATCAGTTGAATTTTAAAATGATAAATATAAGTACATAACATACCAATGAAAGTTATCCGTTTAGTTTAATTTGGGTTCAAAATGAATAGTCATTAAAAACAAAACTCATCATGGTTGGTTTGGTTTGGTTTGGTTTGGCTACTCACTCATGTCTGACGAGTTGGACCTTCATCACATAACAGAACACGCTATATAACAGCCAAGTTTTAGCAAGTTTAAGTTTTTTTCAAGTCAAGACACAAGGTGGTTAGGATTACTTGCTTTCTTGAGCATATTCAGTGTATATTCTCAGGTTATTTTTTTTATCATTTATGTCAATTCATACCTATCAATGTAAGTCATGAACCATCCTTTGGGCGTATCCTCGATTTTGCACTTTCCGGTGCGGCCCAAATATTTAACAAACTCGGTGAGGGTGGCCCATTCAGTGGAGTTCATGTGAACATGGTTTCGGTCATTTATATACTCGTTGTAAGCAACAGTGGCAGCGATACGTGAGAAGCGGTGGGATCGTTTCATGTGCTCGAGAAAAGTGGATTCAAACTCTTCGGAATAGCCTTCGATGATGCGATGAGGGTTTTGACCAAAGACCTCCATCTGGCGTTGGTGGGATTCACTCATGCAATGGCATTTGAACCCATTTTCGTCACGGCATTGCTTTTGGCACATTTGACAGTACCATCGGAGCTTTTGGAGGCCTTTGGCTTTGATCCGGTTTGCGATTGCTTTAGGAGTGAGAAAGTCGTTTTTACCCATTTTGAGACGAGATTATAACCTACAATTTCATAAATACAAAACCCCATAAGATAAATGTCAAACTTCAAGAAACGGATAAATGGACTATCATGAAATGGAGGGCTCAATGAATCAAGATTATTCCATTTTATCACCAAACTGGATGAAAGGATCAGATCAAAAAACCCGAACGTTAAGACCACTTTCAGAAATATTAGTTTGAAGAATTGTTTTTACCCATTTATAGACGAGATTATTGTGCTTGCTGTTACTATTTGTACCCTACTATTTTGTAAATCATTTAAAGATCCACTAGAATAAAATGGCAAACTCAAATTCAGAACCAATAAATCAACTTAAATGAAAAAAGGACCAAAGAATCAAATCTATCCCCTTCTATTAACAAAACAAGTTGAAAGATAAATCAACTGCAAAACAAAACTAAGATACAGATATTTTATCATCTACTATAGAAGTTTAACATGATTAAAGTAAATCAGCTCATAACTTCAGATCTAAGCCGAGTACCACGTACGAAATACACTGTAAAATAGTTCTTCCCCATTTCGAGACAAGATTCTGATCATTGCTACAATAATTTGTACCCTAAATTTTCATAGACCATTAAAAAAAACTCCACATAATAGAATGGGTCAGAACCAACAAATCTATGAAAACTAGAAAGAAGGTTTAATGAGTCATAATTACACAATTTTATCACCTAACTAGTTGAAGACACCGCAAAACTCAAACGTCTATCATCCAAAATCTATGTAGCACGGATTCTTTGAATTTTTTATTTTTTGGAGTATCGGATATGGATACGCCCCCGATATGGGGATTGAAGTATCATTGACTATTTTGAGGTTTGACCGGCTGGATACGGTTAGGATGCGGCGTGGATACGGCGTGGATACGTTTTGGATACGGCGGGGTGAAAATGATATTGTTTGAAAAAAACAAAAAGGTAAAACATGAAAGGAATTATCATAAAGGGATAAAAGTACTTTTAGTTCTACTTTGATTTCACACATCACATATAAACACAAAAGATATATGCATACACACTAATATAGAAAGAGGATACAAGAGCTTTTTGTAATAATTTAGCACTATTTTGTAATGATCCTAGCGCTAGTTAGTTGATCTTTCAGACAAGTGTCTTTTGTAATGATTCTCTTAGCTAACTATATTGGACAAGTGTTATGTTCTGGCTAAAGTTTCGGGTAACTAAAAACTAATTTTTGGTTTGAATGTTTTGTAGCTACTTTTATTAATATATACTATATATATTAATATTTTAATGATTGACGTATCTTAGCCGTATCGTATCCTAAATTTTCAAAAAATTCGTATCCCCGTATCCGTATCCGTATCGTATCGGATACGAGTATCCGTATCTGTGCAACATAGTCCAAAATATTCCAGGATTTTATGATCTCCTATACACGTCGATAAAATAGAATATAACGTAAGGACAGATTTAAATTAAGTGGAGAGACTGAGTATAATGAAGCACTATTAAGAACCTGATCTGTACTATTGTCATGATAAAAATACAAATAATGTGAGTGAGTGAAAGTGTTACATCATTTATGAAAATTACGAGATCCTCGCACATTATTATGGCACCATAGATTCTTCAGTCTAACCACCCACGTATCAAAGGAAATTCAAAAGAGCTATTCTTAAAAAAAGAACCTAACTTCGAAGAACCCTGAGAACTAAAAACTCAAATTCAGAATCGAACCACACCCTAAAAGAAAAGCTTGTTTTAGTTTATTAATTTTTTAAACAAAATGGTCATTTTAGGAATAGCTAAAGATGAAGATGAGAACATCCAATTACAAAGATGATACTGGAAAGAGACTAAATCGATGAATATTTAACAACTATATAAATCAATCAGAAAGGCCCCACCTCTGTCGTCTCGGAAGCAGTGTGAAAGAAATTTTATTGTTCTTTTTGCAAAATTGTTACTACTTAGAAAAAAAAAAACGATGAATTAAATACTTCAGAATTCAAATTAGAAATACAACCACAAAATTATTACTAAAGCAAAAGCAAAAGATAAATTACTAAGTAGTCTTGCTACTTATATTTACAGAATCATTCCCCAACAGGTACCAAATATATAGCAACAGTTCTATCCAATGTCAAAGATGTTTTTTTGTTGTTGTTGTTGTAATACTGATTATTTTTATCAACATGGTATGAATAATTTCCAGGACTTTATGCAATTATAGACTTTATAGTCCAGGACTTTGCAAAACACAAAAGAAAATAAGCTTAAAAGCTACAAACAAGGAAAATTACTGTTTTCTTGTTTAAACCACATCCCAAAACTACTTTTTTTTCCTACAAAACCAGTAATAAATCCATTCACTTAACAATTATTATTTAGATATCCAACTCCCTCCCAAAAGTGGTATAATCCTACAACAGATTCAAAATAAGAGCCCAATTAAGTGTCCGTTTTGCAGCAGATTTTTTAGTTGAATTTTAGAAATTTGATTTAAAAAATCTGTAGGCGTTTGGACATTATTTATCTTCTAAAAAGCTGATTTATAGGCTAAAAAAATCCAAAAACGAAAAAATAAAGATTTTCAGTGGATATTTTAAATCTGATTTTGGAACAAAAAAACATGTTCTCAAACATAGCCTAAGTTGAGTTAAAATGGGGTTTAGGACCAAAAAAAGGTGAAGTGTTGAATAATTATTAATTGAACAAGGTAAAGATCAATTTAAGTATTAAAAAAAAACCCTAATAAAACTTACAAGGTGTTAGCTGAGAATTGAGAAGGAGATAAGAAGAGATCCGAAAGTCGCTTCAATTCGCCTATTCTCTCTCTCTCTCTCTCTCTCTCTCTCTCCGGGAAGTTCTTTTTTCATTGCCCTGTTTACTCAAATATAAATTGGATTCATCCTCATGAAATTTAAAAAAAATTAGTAATGTTGTTAGGATGAATTCAATTTATATTTGCTAATAATATTTGTTTATTTTTTATTATTAATAAGTTCATTAACTTAAAATCTATAGTATAAAAAATCATAAATAATTCAATTTAATGGGTTGAGAAACCGATTAATAATTCAATTTAATGTGAGCTAATAGCCACATAGGGTTGAAAAATTCGGGTTCTATGTTGATTTTTTTGATCCACATATTATTAGCGAATAAAAAAAATAATAGTGACACGTAGACCCGAGATTTCCAATTCCGGATCTCTTATTGTGCTGAGTAAACAGCGCAATGAATTAACTCCCCTCTGTCTATTGTGTTTTTATTTTTTTGAATATATATGTATATATCTATTTGTGTGTTAGTTGTAAATTTAAGTATTTTGACACATAATATAAAGTAAGCATTATATTAACCAAAATATACTATTAAAACTTAAATTATTAAAAATATAACTTAAATTAATAAAAAATAAAAAATATCATTAATTACTCTCATCTCTTGCCTTTTTATACTATTTCCTCTCTCTCTCCTCCTCTTACTTTCTTTCCTCTTTCCCTCTCCTCCTCTCACTCTGTTTGCACCATCTCTCCTCCTCTCGCTAGGCTGGAATTTTTCATTGCAATTTATCTGTTTTTATGCATAAACCATACTTTCAAAGTATGAACCGTACTTTGAAAGTACGATTTACTCTGAGGTAAATTACCTCAGTGTCCATACGTAAAATTTTACATCGCGTAAAATTTTACCTCAGTGTAAACCGTATTTTGAAAGTACGGTTTGTGCGTGAAAATAGATAAATTGCAGTGGAAAAATTCAGTCTCTTTCTCTCCTTCTCATTCTTCCTCTCTCCGATCTCTCTCTCCTCATCCTACTTTCTCTCTCCTATCTCTACTCATTATTCTCTCTTTCTGATCCCTCCTCATTCTTCTCTCTTTTTTCAATATTTCTCTCTTGCTCTCTCCCTACGATTTCTCTATTAGGTGAAAATTGAGACGGAGGCATCCGTCGGATTGGGCGGCAGGAGCGTATGGAGAGGTTGAAAACTCGTGATTGATGCCGACGAATATGCGGTCGTCGAATGAGATGCCCATGACGATGACGTGAAAATTCGAGATCGCAGGATAGCTAAGAGTTGAATTTATTAACTAGTGTATAAGATTGAAAAATAAATGTATAAACTTTATAAATTAATAGTATGAAGTTGAAAATTATAGATATAAATTAAAAAATCGAAAGGCCGAAAGACCGAAAAAATCGAAAAATCCTGAAAAACTATACTAATTAATTAATATTATATCATACATGTACAAATTAATTTGTTTGGTTAAATAAAAAAACAAACAAACAAAATGACCATTATGGCAAATAATTTTCAGGCTTTTTCCCCCTATAACAGCCGCTCTCATTGGTCATTTTATTTTTCTCAATCTTTAACTCTCTGTGGTCTTTAATCTCTATACTACATGCGGCAAATGTTGAGAGTTATTTGAGTCATATTATCTTTACATCAACCCAATATTTTACATTCTTCCCAACCCTTTCTCTTTCCGACCCAAAGGTAAGAAACTTGATTTTTTTTATTTATCTAGTTTCAATTTCCAGCTACTGCATTTATAATACTTTCTTATATCATTTGTTGTTTGCATTTTTATTTTTACAGAATTTTTAAGAGGAGTAGATCATTGCAACTTCACCTATAAAACAGAACCAAACCGGTACCGAAAAACCGAATCAGAACCGGTTTCGACCGAACCGGACCGAAAATCTGTCTGGTCCGGTTCGGTCCACATTTTTAGAAAACCGAAAATAACCGGACCGAAAATTAATCTTGGTTTCAGTGTCGGTTTTACCAATAACCGGACCGAACCCAACCCTAGTACTCACTATTAGAGAGGAAGAGGTATCATTTTGCATTTTTGGGATTCGAATTCCGAATTGCGGAATGTTGTTTGGTTTTTTAATCATCCAGACAAAATGGGTAATCCGGAACTTGTTGCTTGGATAGGTCCATCGACGTTTCAAAAACTTGTTGCCTTTTATTATTATTTTATACAAAATATAACTAGCTGATGCATCCGAAGTTCTATCAAATGATCAAGGATAAACCATTCCGGAGAGAATATTGTGGTATACCAAATTCATTACAAATAGGAAAGAGCTTAGAGCATAGTTGTCTGGATGGAAAACGGAAGCAAGAACGAAACGAGAAACGTCAAACGTTTTAAACATGAAAAGAGTCTAAATTTTACACGTGAAATAATTGGAAGTGTGAAACGAGAAGCCAGAGATGTGAAACACAATTTATTAAGGAGGAAACAAGTTTTCCGTTACTATAGTCCAGAGCCTTTCAACTTGCGCCTTTTCTTCTTTTTCCTATTCAAGTTTTGACTTATGCTAACAAGTCTAGTATTAGGGATTATTAATAAACTAAAGTTTCCTTTTAAAATAAAATAAAAATAAGCTCTAATATTGTTCTTGGAGATTGAAATTACTTATTTTTCCGTTCTCCAATTTTATCATACTTACAGTCTTGTGCATTACAAGTTTAGAAGTTGTCAGAAACTTGCAAGGAGAGAGCCTCGAGATTGCAAAACCGACTATCATTTTTCTCGATGGAGGATCACAGAATTTGAATATTGCTTCCTAATCAATGAGCCAACAATTTCACCTTCTCATACTCTGGCACATTGCGACGAGGTTAAAGCACTTTCAAACGTTATTTGGTTGTTATTTTAAGGACTTATCTATAATGTCGGAGGCCACATTCTTCTTACATAAGAAACAAATACCAGAGTAGAAACTGAAACAAGCAAACCATGCCAGGAACAAAGAAGTGGGGAAAGCAAAACGTAACTTCGCTAGACCTACTAACATCAACAAAATTTATTTGAACCTTTAACTTTTAGTACAGAACTTCTAAGAGTATTAATGTCAACCACTTCAGAGATACTATAAAATATAAATATACGTCCATTGCCTGCATAAGCAGTTATGCTTCAAAGGTGGGTCTATACTTTATAAGGAAAAAGAGAATATTGCTTTCAAGTTTAAACTCTCTAAACACATTCACCCGTACCGACGCGCAATGAAGAACTGCGGCGTCTCAAAATACCACTTCCAGTTATAGTAAATTGTGGAGAACTAGCAAACTCTGATTTCTTGTTTAACCTTCGATATACCGAAAAACAACTATAGATTACATAAAAACGCAGAAAGGGTGAGGTTTCTGCTGCGTCAATATCATCAAACAAAATTGCAACTGATCCAAACACCTCTTCCTTTTTACATGTCAACAGCTCTACAACAATTTTAATAATCTAACATACGACGCACCAAAAGAACAAACAAAAGATTGAGGTTAAGACAAAAAATACCAGCCTCTGAACAGGCTTCTAAATACTTCCGTTTTTATCGTCTTCCTTAAAAGTATGTCTGAAGCTAATGAAATTTAATACCGTGTACCATATATTATATTATTTCATTCTTAAATACTACTAGATTCTTAATTAAAATTTAGGTGAACAAATCTTTTGTTTTTCAAAGAAAGAAGCGTATGGTGCCTCCTAACATGTAAGAAGCCAGGGGGGTAATATTCACATAAGTACTTACCAAGAAGTGCCTCTTTATAAGACAGGCGTGATTCTCTAGCTGCTCCTCGCCTCAAATATGCCTTCACATTCTGCAAATTATCAAGAAACTATTAAGATAATTTTTTTATTTTTCTAATATTATAGATCATTAGCATTTAATCCTATGAAAAATGAAAAACTTTTTACCTTAAGCAATAAAAACATTAATTGTCTGTTCTTTCAGGTCTCATATTAGTTTCTAGAATAAGGCACCTTAACTGGGTCTTACCTGTTTATCAAGTGAGATTGCTTTATCACAATCTTCTTCTGCCTCCCGAAAACTGCATCAATTCAATCAATTCTATAATGAAACTTCCGGATGCAAAGCAACAAAGACGACAATCAGCAAAAAGACACAAAAGACGTACCATGCTAGTTGTAAATAAGAAACAGATCGGTTGCAATAGTATGTTGAGTTGACCTTGTTTAGTTTAATAGCTTCACTGTAGTAATTCACAGCTTTGTTCCATTGTTTCCCCTTATATGCTGCATTTCCCTGCGATTAAATTGTCAAGCAGAAATTTATCAGAGCAGCATATTGCTAGTCGCTTCTTCAAGTTAATAATAAGAAAAACCTTTAAATGTTTCATAAGTAGCCGAAAACAATGATATCAGGATCTGGATCCAACTCGATCAGTTATAAGGAACCTGATAAATAACAATAACAGAACCCAGAGTTTGGTAACGTACCTTCTCTTTTAGCAGTTCAGCAGCATCCATGTCACCATTCATATCTGGTAATGGCGGCGAATTATCAGCATGGCTAACTTGCTCTTGAAAAGAAGAATACACATCTAGAACAGTGTCTAGAAGAAATTTATCAGCTCCATGGCAAGCTATGAGAGATACAGAAATCGGAAAATCTTCATATTCGCCTAGATGTGAAAAATATTGCTCATCAAGCTGGGACCTTAGGTGAAAAATATAGTTATGCTAAACTTGTAAAGAAAACCCTAAGGTCTCTTTCAGAAAGGTTTGAAATTAAAGTTACTGCTATTGAATAATCAACAGACTTAGATAATCTAAAATTTGAAGAGATAAAAATTTTCAAACAAAAGATACTAGAAAAAGGAATAGCCTTTCAGGCTAAGAAACCTGAATCCAAGTTCTGTGAGAATATGAGTGATGAAGAACACCTGACCTTCTTTGCTAAAAAGATTTACAAAAAATTATATAAGAAAAACCAGGATGATACTGGAACATGCAATAACCTTCAGAAAATAGATAATCAATTCAGGCCAGAACCTAGGCTTAATAATAATCTTAAAGGAAAGTGGAATCGTAAAGAGAAGGATGACAGAGATTATCAATCTAGAGAAATTCAATGCAGAGAATGTAGAGGTTATGGTCTGAGTGTGCAAATACTTTAAAAAGGAACAAAAATGCTTATATAACCACTCACAGTGACAGTGAATCTGAGAGTAACAGTGATGAAGAAAATGAATCTAACTTTGTTAATTTTATGGGAATAATCACTGAAAAAAACCTGTGTATGAAAGTGATTGTGAGTCAGTTTCAACCCTAGTTACAACTGCACTTAAAACCTATAGCAGTGATGAGGAAGAGCCCTCTGATGAAAATATTACTCAGCAGTATCTTGTTATTTATGAAAAATATCAATGTCTGAATAAACAATCTTTGATCATAAACAAACTTAATGCTAATCTAACAGATGAGGTAAAGAATCTCACTGAGCAACTCAACAAACAATTGGTTGAGTTAACTGAGACCAAGAAGAAAATAAAACTATTGAATGTGTCTGCATTAGATAAGTTAGATGACATGTTGTCCTATTCTAGATGCTGTAAAGATAATAGTGGTTTGGGTTACTATGGTTATGGAAGCACTGGAAAAACTATTTTTGTTAAAGCTCTAGTTAAAGCTGAAACTCATGTTTTTAACAATAAGGTTAGAAGTACAGTTGCAACCAAGAAAAAACTGAATAATTTCAAAGATAAATCTACTTTTGATTTAAAACTGTGTAATTTTTGCAAAAGACCTGGACATCTATAAATCAGGTGCTATATAAAAATGAACATAAAGTATATTTCTCAGAAAAACTGGTTGTTCTCTTGCTATCAAAAGATAAATTGGGTCTGGAAGGTTAAAAGTAAATCTACCTTAATTGCCAATAATAAAGCTGTCATTACTTCTCTAAATGCTGTTACTACTAATGAATGGTATTTTGACAGTGGTTGCTCAAAACATATGACAGGTGATGCAAGTGTTCTAAAAAATATCAGTAATCTTACAGGAAAAACTGTTGTGTTTGGAGGTGGAGACACTGGTAAAATTATTGGAAAATGAGTCTTGAATAAACCTGGAATGCCTGAAATAAATGATATTTTTCTTGTAGATGGGTTAAAAGCTATTCTCATCAGTATTAGCCAACTTTGTGACAATCACATGGTTGTTCATTTCAACAAACATAAGTGTATGATTACTGATGTGAAAAATGAATTGATCATGACAGGAGTTAGGTCAGCAAACAGTTGCTATATTTTTGAGAAAACTAAAAAAATGTTACCTGAGAATAGGTGCAATCAGGCTGCTACTAATAATGTTGATGCTTGGCATAAAAGGCTTGGTCATGTGAATTACAAAATCTTGGATAAACTGGTTAGAAATGAACTAATAAGAGGTATTCTTAATCTTAGTATTAAAACTCAAGTTGTGTGTGGTGATTGTGCAATAGGCAAACATACAAAGAGGACTCATAAAAGTACCAGTCAAATCTATACCAAAAGAGTATTAGAACTTCTTCATATTGACCTAATGGGTCATATGCAAACTGAAAGTATTGGTGGTAAGAAGACATTCTGGTAGTTGTGGATGATTTCTCTAGATACTCTTGGGTAGTTTTTTTGAAAGATAAAACTGAAATATTTGAACACTTCAAAGTACTTTGCTTAAAACTGCAACTTGAAAAAGGAACCTCTATTGGAAAAATTGTGAGGGTCAGAAGTGATCATGGAACTGAATTTGAAAACAGTAAGTTCAAAAACTTCTACAACTCTCTAGGAATAAGTCATGAGTTTTCAGCCCCAAAAACTCCACAACAAAATGGTGTAGTGGAAAGAAAAAACAGAACCACTCAAGAAATGCCTAGAGTCATGTTTAACTCTAAGAAACTTGCCAAACGATTTTGGGCTGAAACTGTGAATACTGCATGTTATATTGTTAATAGAGTATATCTTACAAAAGGTACCAACATGATTGCATATGAAATCTGGAAAGGTAGAAAATCCAATGTCAAATACTTTCAAGTATTTGGGTGTGTTTGTTACATTCTTAAGGATAGAGAACATCTTGGGAAATTTGACCCCAAAAGTGATAAAAGTATATTTCTTGGTTATGCTCAAAACAGTAGAGCTTTCAGAGTCTTTAATCTAAGAACAAACTGTGTTATGGAGTCATATAATGTGTTATTTGATGACGTGAAAGATGTTTATGAGATTACAGGTGATGATGATGAGTCTGGAATCAAAAGTAAAAACATAAAAGAAAAACTGCACATTGACAGTTCTGCAGAGGTTGGAAGTCCAGTTGCAATTGAGGTTGGAACCCAGAGTATAACAGATTCTGATGAAGAGGATGATGGTCCTCCAATTCAATCCAAAAATAAACCTCATTATGCAAGGACTCAGAAGAATCACTCTCTTGAAGATGTCATTGGAGAAGTCAACTCAGGTATGAAAAACAGAGGTAAAAGAAGTAATGTTGTCCACTTTGCTTGTTACATTTCTCAGTTAGAACCTAAGAATATAAAAGAGGCTTTGGAAGATAGTGAATGAATTTTAGCTATGCAAGATGAACTGTCTCAATTTGAGAGGAATGATGTGTGGACATTAGTAGCCAGACCTACAAATAAAAATGTTATAGGGACTAAATTGATCTTTAGGAATAAGAGTAATGAAGATGACATAATCATTAGGAATAAAGCTAGACTTGTGCCTCAAGGATACACTCAGATTGAGGAAATAGACTTTGATGAAACCTTTGCCCCTGTAGCAAGAATAAAATCTATTAGAATGCTACTTTCTCTTGCTTGCCTGTATGACTTTAAGTTATTTCAACTAGATATCAAAAGTGTCTTCTTGAATGGTAACATACAAGAAGAAGTCTATGTCAGTCAACCTAAAGGTTTTGAGGATCCCAAGTTTCCCAAACATGTTTTTCTCTTGAAAAAGGCCCTGTATGGTTTAAAACAAGCCCCTAGAGCTTGGTATGAAAGGTTAACTAAGTTACTAATTGAAAAAAGTTTTAATAGAGGAGGAGTTGATAAAATCTTGTTTATAAAGAAAACTCCTATGGATATTATTGTTGCTCAAATTTATGTTGATGACATTGTATTTGGCTCTACTTGTAATAACAAAATTGCTGAATTTATTTCTGATATGAAACTTGAGTTTGAAATGAGTGGTGGAGGAGAATTAACTTACTTTCTAGGACTTCAAGTTAAGCAGAATGGAAAGGGCATTTTTATGTGTCAAACTAAGTATGCTGATAATCTTGTTAAGAAATTTGGTTTGAGTGAGAGTAAAGAGAAAAGAACACCTATGAGTACTACTCTTAAATTGTCTAAAAATAAAGGAAAGAGTGTTTGTCCTAGCCTATATAGGTCTATGATTGGAAGCCTTCTTTATTTGACTGCTAGCAAACTAGATCTTTGCTTAAGTGTAGGAGTTTGTGCCAGATATCAGGCAAATCCTCTAGAATCTCATCTTCTTGCTGTCAAAAGAATCTTAAGGTATGTTAAAGGCACTACTCACTTTGGTCTTTGGTACTCTAAAGACACTAATCATCATTTGGTAGGATACTGTGATGCAGACTGGGCTGGTAACATAGATGACAGAAAAATTACTTCTGGTAGGTGTTTTTATTTTGGAAATAACCATGTGTCCTGGTTTAGTAAAAAGCAAAATTGTATTTCTTTGTCAACAGCTGAGGCTGAATACATTGTAGCTGGTAGTTGATGCACTGAACTAATTTTGATGAAACAAATGTTAGCTGATTATAATGTCAAACAAGAAGTATTAACTCTGTTTTGTGATAATAAAAGCGCTATAGATTTAGCAAAGAATCCAGTGCAACATTCCAGAACTAAGCACATTGATCTAAGACATCACTTTATTAGAGAATTGGTTGAAGAAAAGAGCTTAATTTTAGAACATGTTTCAACTGAAAAACAATTAGCTGATATTTTCACAAAACCCCTTGATACAAACAAGTTTGAAACTTTAAGAAGTGATATTGAGGTCTGTCACTATAGATCTAATTAAATACTCTTGTTATATATATTTTACTAAGAGAAAAATCAATATTTTTTTTGTCTAAGATAAGTCTTGATTGAGCTATGATGTTTTTATCTTGAAAAAGCCGTTGATTGATGTCTCAAAAATAGATGTGGGATAACTTGTCCTAAAAACCTCTTTGGTAATAGAGTTGCAAGCACAAAGTGCATATTTCATATTTAGTTGCAAGCTCAGTTGCAACCTTGTTTGTAAAACAGAAAAATCAAAAGCCTTACAAAGAAAGTCATATTACTTATGATCAAAGGCATCATATTTTGGTTTCCTAAGTGAACATAAATGTTAAACATCCCTTACTCTTTCCTTGCTAAGATGATCAAGCCAATTTTTGTGTAGAGGAAAAACAGATTTGCTCAATCTAAACTCACAGTCTCAATTCTTATTGAATAGATATCCTATGTGAAATACATATTCTTGAGTAAATTGTTAGTTTCTTATGTTCAAAAATCTTAAATATCAATTATTATTTTTCTGTTGAGACAAGTCAATTTTTCCTTTATTTCTTCAATTAATCGGTAATTCAAAATTGGATAGATTTGTTTTAAATTGGAATGTGGATACTGTATTCTTTTCTGAACTTATCTTGATAGTAACAGAATTTTTTAAAAAAAGAAAAGTGCCTAATTTTGGGGAAAATTGGTTCAAAAAGAGGATTTTGGTATATCTTTTCTAATTTTAAAAGATATGGGCTTAATTGCTATTTAACCGTGTGTTTTTACTAACATAAACCAACACTTATCAGAATTACTTTCTCTCTCTATTCCTCAATAAAAACTTTTGTTTTCTGCAAAACCCATCTTCAGTGTTCCAAGTCCAGTTGCAACCTCAGATCCAACCATGTCTGATTCGTCTCACAATCAACTTGATCTGAACTATAAAGATGATAGTACCCTTGGTGACTTTTTAAATAGGTCCAAAACTCATAGCAGTTCTAAAGCTAAGGTAAGTGAATCCTCCTCTCCCAAACCTAAAAGGCGTAGAATCAAGAAACGGTCTGGTAGAAATACACAGGTTGACCCAATTTTTATTAAATTTGTCTACGACACTCTGAATAATGAAGTTGATCCTAGGTTCTGGAACACAAATATGTCTAGTAGGTTCTCTACACTTAGCACTAGGAAAATACACTCTGAAAGACAGCTGAATCTGGCTAGTTATAGGAACATTCAACTGCATGTTGAAAGATGTGGGTCTTGCTAGAACAATAGGCTTTCCTGAATCTTATTTTCCTGAACTAGTTAGGGAATTCTATTCTAATCTACATGAAGGAGTGTTTGATGAGGGTGATATGGCATGTGGAAAAGTGTTTGTGAGAGGTCATACCCTTGATTTTAATCCTGAATTGATTAATAAGTTTTTAGGAACTCCTAACAGACATGAGGATGATCTAGACTGTGATATATATTCTGTAGCTTTGGTAATTACAGGGAAAGATGACCAGTTTGATGGAAATTCCATTAAAACATCTGCTTTGACTCTCAGTGCAGCTGTCCTGCACAAAATCTCAAAATTTAACTAGACTCCTACTAAACAACCCTCCAAACTTACCAAAGAAATGGCTGTGTTTATTTATAGGATAATGTCCAAAATTCCCATAGATTTTTGAAAGCATGTCTTCAATCTGATTAGGGAATTTTCTGATGTCAAGGCTAACACTGTTTTGTTACCTTTTCCTTGCCTCATATCTGTCATTCTACTATCACAAGTGGATCGTGTACCTCCTTCTGTGGTAAATCCTCTCCTTCAAACTTTTGAAAAATCCACCAAATGCCCCTCTGCTCTGTATATTTCTGCTAAGTTTCTCAAAGAAGGCCATATCAATGACATTTCTGGTGAGAAAGGCAAAGAGAAAGAGTCTACCAGCGCTGCCCCTAAGAAGAAAGGTGTAAGGAGGTATCTGGAGCAACAACTTGCCATAAATCAAGAAAAGAGGGTTGAGCTAGACACCCATGATTATGAGATCAAGAAGCTGCTGGAAAATCTCAAAGAAAGTGACAATGACAGCAGCAGTGACAATGGTTACTCTCTGAGCAGTGAAGAAGATGAAGACATCATCAGAGATGAACCTGTCTCCACAAGAGCTCCTCATTCAAGGATGCCTTTCTAAAACCTAGTTTGTCTTGGTTCTGACAAATAGGGGGAGAAAAATGAAGTTTATGCGTATGCTTTGTATTTCAATTTCAATTTCTGTTTCTGCAAATTCTGATTCAAAACTATCTTGTGCAAGTATTTTTGGCCTTATGTTTGTTCTGCAACTTATTTCTGAAGTTTGTTTCTTGCAATTTGAATAAGTTCTGAAACTTTGATGAATGGATAGCTATTTGTGTTTAAATGTTGCCTGCTATTCTAACTTGCAGGGGGAGCTCAAATGGTTAACTCAAAAGCACTAAAATGATAAAATACAGTAAAGAATGTATGCTAACAAATTTGCAGGTGAAGTTGTTTTTGATAAACTTAGATTATTTGTCAAATCCAATGACAAATGGGGAGATTGTTATGACCATATTTCTGGCCTATTAACTCTTGTTGTCAATTGGTTTGAACAAAATAACTCAAGTTGGTTTTTATGAATTAAAACAGTTTAATGTTTACATGTGAGGTTACAAGCTCAGTTGCAACTACAGTTCCAACCTGCCAATACGCATGATTCTGTTTTATTCTGTCTAACTGCATTACTTAATCTTTAAAATCTTTTATGTGAATAAAAGTATGCAGGATATATTCTCATTTGTTTAACAAGATTCAGTTTGTTCTTAGGGTGATGCTAGACACACAACTTGCACACAACTCCCACACTCACTAGTTAATGAAAGACATATGTATCCTCCAAATGTACATAAAACACAATCTATAATTTGATAAACCAAAATATAAATATTCAACATAATAAAAACTCAACCTACTAAAAATCCAAATAAAAATATAGTAGAACCCTAGTTGAGACTACCCTAAATTTAAATATTAATTAAAAATAAGAAAAATTATTAAATTTGGTATTACTAATATATATATATATATATATATATATATATATATATATATATATATATATATATATATATATAAACCCAACCTACTAAAAATATAGTAGAACTCTAGTTGAGACTATCCTAAATTTAAATATTAATTAAAAATAAGAAAAATTATTAAATCTTGTATTACTAATATATATATATATATATATAACTCACACACTCCATACATGTATATTTGGAGGAAGAAAAATGTATTTTTTAACAAAAATATATTATTATTATACATGTAGAGGAGTGTAATACATGTAAGGGAGTGTGTAGGGAGTGTGCAATACATGTAAGGGAGTGGCAAAGTTGTGTGAATATCTTTTTCCTTGTTCTTATTGAGAATATTTAAAGTGATAAAGAATGGAAAGAGTTTAAATGGAATTTAGAGATTAGTTTAATTGTGGAAATTAGATCTCTTTTATTATACAATGTCTTTATCTCGTCATTCAATCTATGTGCTTACAAATCAGCAATGATATAATTAGATTGAATATATGGAGTTATGGTTTCACGTTTTATTAAAATTATATCTCTAAAAAGATATTGTTTAATATGTTCCTTGTTTAAGAAAATAGTAACTCCTATTGTCAAGCAAGTCTATTAACATGTATTAATAAGAAGATTGGGTCAATCAATTACAGCATTATCTCATTCAAGATATGGAAAGGTTGATCAATTAGAAGAGTCCAAATCAATCAACAAGTTCTTAAAAAAAGAAGTTGTTTTTACTCTTTATATAGTTAATAGCTTTGCTTGTAAAAAGTGTGTTCTAAATTATAAAGAACTCAACTTTGAGAAAATACACAACAAGCTTTAAAAACGAAAACAATGGTGGGATATCATTGATCTTTTGAGTGATAGTTATAAGGTATGAGCAATATAGAGATAGGCAGAAAAACCTAGAGCGAGTCTGAGAGTTTTTCATTAATACTTGAATCCTATATTGTAAGCCATTATAATATCATCAATCTGGGTAAGTGCCCCGGAGACGTAGCCTAGTTGGGTGAACTCCGTTGTTAAATGTGCGTGTGATTTAATTCAAGTACATTTAATCATTTCAGTTTTGTCCATCATTATATTTAGGTTCCAACCTCAGTTGCAACTGTACTTGCAACCTAACTGCATAACTGCAACTAGAACAGCGGATAGAAATTTCAAACCTGCAATGTTTGATTAAACATTCAATCCATGAATTAGCAGGTCTTCAAGAAAAAGCAGAAATGGTTAAAAATAAGAAGTTCAATAAAAACATACCTGACAACAACCTGACATACTTCAATGCTTTGCAAGGCAAATGCTCTATCATGGAACTCAGCAGTGTCTCGCTTCTTTGATTTGAGTTTCAGTGGAGGATCAGCAACTGTTGGAATTACAAGTAAACTATTGTCCTATGAAAACATAAAAGGAAAGAGGTGAATGAATCGAAAGAAGAAGAAATATCCTGTCGCAAATTCATTTACAAGCTCATGCCCAACATGAATAAATAGCTAAGGATACCTTCAAAAGACTCTGGAGGGCTGCTCTCATTTCTGTTCTGGCTTTATATAAAATTTTGATGTTTTCATAATCAGCTTTAATAGCTGCACGAACACGATCAGAGACATCAGGTCCTAATTTGGGTTTTGCCGATTTCACCCATTCTTCATGGTTCGTCTTGAACTCATATCTAAGCAAGCAGATCAGGGAATAGAGAAGCTAGTAAGAAAGATCCACTAATTAAATGAAAAGTTGCATACATTGAAATCGCTGAACAAACAAACTTTGAAAGAGCGTCTGAGTCAATGCATTTGGAGAAAGGCTTTTGAGAAAATCAAGTACTCAATTTATTAAAAAGATGATCAACTACCTACCTCCGCTTTCACTATCACTCGATTTCCAGTTTAAGCACAACCATTTTCTAAGTCATACTTTTAAGTAAACAATTTCCAAAACTTTGTAGTTTTCCACCAAGAATAATTTTCTTAATATATTATCAATGCCAAGTAAATTTTTTTTTAATGTTGTTATACCTCTGCAGTAAAATCATCACTGACGAAAGAGCTTTCAGGGTTGTTATCCCATTTTGCAGGCTGTCGGATTCTTCACAGAAATATTTTAGACTTGGGACATTTGATGCAATGTACTCACCGAAATTCATGTGTTTGGATAGCTGATCTGCATAATCATGAATTGAAAAGAATAAGTTAGAAATTAGTAACACAATTTCTGGACATTGTCCCATCACATTATAAAGAAAATAAAAATGTATGCGCAATAGTTTGAATTATCAGATAACATACAGCCGGATAGCGTTTCAGTTGCTCTTTTCACGACATGTACCGTTTTGTGCTTAGGAACTTCTGAAAGCTGGAAAAGATCATCGGCTATTACTAAGCGCCTTATTTTTTTAGATGCCACCTGATTTAATTGAAGTAAAATGTGCCCAACACGATGCAAAACAGACGGATCACGAGCAAATAATCCTGAAATCATTTCATGTTCATCATTATTGAAAATATAAATCAGACCAATGAAAGTCTTTAATGACTTGTAGAGCAGTTTACAAGGAATTGACTTCGATCAGCATAGTTGGTCAAAATTTTGCTTATGTAGACCTTGGCAGTGAACAAAATTTTGACATTGATAAAGAGACACGTTAAAGAGTAAGGATTCCTGTAGGATTTTACTCTTGGATAGTTTATCTCGGCATAAATATTTGAACATAAACTTATTTGATTTCCATTATCACTATCTACTTTATTCTCAATTTGACACTATTAGAAAATGAATTAGCAAACCAACAAGATCATAGTTACAGGTAAACTTGCGTAAAAGAGAAGGTTAACTTGCTGATTTTAAGATTGAATCTAGTTTTTTGTTTTGCTTATTAGTTGCAATGCATTTGGTAGACCAACTGAAATGTTAAGCATCATTTTATTTATAGCCTCAAAAGCTAAAAAGTTCTAAATTAAATAAGTATAAAAAGAAATTAATTACTAATAAGAAAACATATTTGCTTAAAAGCAGCAGCCAACTCGTACACTTCCAGTTAGTTACTTCCTAAGTTTATGACTATAAAGTGAAGGGACTATTAAAAACTTGTTCATTCGCTTCCAAATATGTGTTCTGAGGGATCTTTTGGTTATAAGCTTTTGTGCACTTGATTGACAAGCTAAAAAGATTGGCCCTTTTTCTTTTCCGAACACCGAAAAGTTAGAAATTAAGGTAGGTCAACAAAAAATTCCCATCCTTAAATCAGCCAAGTTACTTGCTTAATAGTCCAGAAAGATCAGAGACTGTATCAAGGGACAGAATCAATACACAATATTGACAACTAAAGTTACAAACAATACATCAGCCATTGAACATGCTGAGAGCCTGAGACCGGTGGAGATTTTGGAATTTGATCTTCGCTCTTGAGATAAATGTAATCCCAATGCTCAGATATTGTGTCGAACTTAAAAATATCAACATATATGTATTTACTAATCCTTCCTCCTGAATCAAAAGTGATTTTCCGAAATTCTTCATTAGATTTTGTTAGAGTTGTAGGTTTTTAAATTAAAACTCAAACTTAATTTTTTTTCAGCTAAATAAGCAAAGGAATTCCATTTTTTTTTTGGAAACAGACAGATAACTTGCGTGAAAAACTTATCTGGTTAGCATTGAAGATGAAAACCAAATGTACCGTATCATTTAAACAAAGTAAAAAGAAGTAATTGAGCTCTGAAGCTGCAACCTAACCAAACAAGGCCCCGGTGAAAACATTATACATTTCCTTAATGGTGAAAGTTAACGCAACTTACTGGCAATTGAACATAAAAGAGTTTCGATTCCTTAATTTCAAAAACACAACAAATACAAATATTTGTGTTTTTTCTGTAGATCTTTCAGCTAAATAACCATAAATACCATTTTATATCCTTCATTTTGGAGCCAAATAAAGATAACAAAAGAGACAGCTCTGAAACAAATAAGTGGTGTTTTAAAATTTTAAGAAAAAATCTAGCTTCATTGAGCTTAAAGATTCCAGCCTTTCCAAGACAAATAACTCCATATTGAGATAATAAACTAAAAACAGTCTAGCTTATAAGCTATGTTTTTTTTTTTCCTTACAAGATACCACCTTAAAATCGAAATTACGTGTATTGAAAAAGTGAGATGTTTTAACCTCTATTAACTTAGATTTTTTCCGGAAAAAATGAAATCCGGCTTACTTGCTTCAAAAACAGTCTAGAAGCAAACAAGCCCGATTTTTTTTTTTAAAAGCAACCTAGGTTCATTTCATCAAGCCTAAGCTTTAAATATTCTCCAGTACAAAAACCTTGAATTCTAAGATGGAATCTACTATTTATCAGAACCGCGCTTATACAACTAGCCGAATTTTTAAATCTGAGAAGAATTTAAGTTGGTTGAGCTTAAAACTTCTAAAACATTTTCAGGACCAATAATTAAAACCGTAAGATGGAGTATATTTTAAGCAAAATACGGTACCTTCTGATCTGTAAACAAAACCAAGGTGTTAATTTACTATGAAAAAAAAAATGATAACATACATATCCTTGAATACTAAGTGGAATCTGCTCTTTATCAAAACCGCGCTTATAAAATTAACCGAATTTGTAACTTTTAGAAGAAATCTAAGTTGGCTGAGCTTACAACTTCCAACACCTTTTCAGGACAAATAACTAAAAACTGTAGGAAGGAGTATATTTTAAGCAAAATATGTTACCTTCTCATGTAAATAAAAACCAAGGGGTTAATCATTATTACTATAATGAAAAAACAGAAATGATAGTAAATAAGAAAGCTACTAACATATTACATACATATCCTTGACCGCGCTTATACAATTAGCCGAATTTCTTAAGTTTTAGAAGAAATCTAATTTCGTTGAGCTTAAGACTTCCAACTCTTTTCCAGGACAAATAACTAAAACTGTAAACATAACTTTTAATACTTTTAAGCAAAATATGTTATAATCTGGTCTGTAAAAAAAACCAAGGGGTTAATTATTATAATAAAAACAAAAAATGAGGTTAGTAAACAAAAACCAAGGGGCTAATCATTATAATCAAAATAAAATATTAAAAAATGATTGTTGTAAACAAGAAATCAAACATACACATCCCTGATAGCGAAAGTAAGACCGGAACAAAACCTTGAATTCTAAGATGGAATCTGTTATTTTAAAAGACCGCGCTTATGCAATTTAGCCGAATTTTTTTAAAATATTCGAAGAAATCTAAGTTGGTTGAGCTTAAAACTCTTTAACACTATTCCGGAACAAATAATCATTATTATTAAAACAAAAAACATAAAACAATAATAAAAAAAAATATACATCCTTGATGGCGAAGTAAGGCCGCAACAAAAACTTGAATTCTAAGATGGAATCTGCTATTTTAAAAGACCATGCTTATAAAATTAGCCGGTATAAGCTACGTTTGTGTCATATATAACTCTATAGACATTCTCCCTTATATATCCGGGTTTATAATATGAGTTGTACCTATGAGATTGTTACCCTTACACTACCGATGTGAGATAATGTAGTTTACACTACATCACATCGGTAGTTTACCAATATTAGATTTATCTTTACATTATTACATAAATACTACTGTAGCATAAGAAGAAAACACATGAAAAGTCATTTAGGTACTATGGAGTTTTCAATTGCATCAGCAAAATTTAATCACATTTTTCATGTTTCATCGATAAAACCATGTGCAGATGAAGATCTAGAGGCCTGTGAGTTCATGACCTTTTTTGAATATCAATGTTTAATTTATGATTAATCCCCCAAATCTTTACTATCTCTACCTTAACCTTCTTAAACATATTCACTTTTTCTAGCGCCACATCCTATAAGTTACATTTATAATTCTCAACCTTTTTCATATATGTTGCTGAATTTAGTTACAAAATCAGCTACTCATTCAAACGGGTCTTCTACTCGCTCCTCCTTTCATGCTTTAATCCCTCTTTTCAATTATTGGCGTATGTTTGAAGCCAAGAGCAAAGCAATATTCACAATTAACGAGAAACATGTTTGGGATTGCAAATGCATAACGAAGTATTACCAAACAAACTGAGATCTTCTAACCCCCTCGGTTCTTTTTGCTCAGAATTATAAGTGCTAATTAGGTTTGATGTTTGATGCATTCCAACAAAGTGTTTGGCAATATTTATATTATATTATACTCTCTCCGTTTTTATTTAATTGTTCACTATGAAACTACGTGCAATTTTGACCGGTCAAGAACTTGTATCAAAATTGTCGGAATGAAAATTTTCAAAAGTTAATAATATATTTCAAATGTTAAATTTTATGATTAGATTTAAAAAAAATTCATTTTGACAATTTTGATACAAGTTATAAACCGATCAAAATTGCTCGTAATGGACAATTAAATGGGAACGGAGGGAGTAAGAGAGAATGAAATTACAGCGAGTATTTGAGTAGAATCTTATCAAATAGTTCTTGTTGAGACTTTGATGCTAAAATATTGTAAAAACTGTTCATTACAATTTTTTTATAACATTAGGAAAAATAAACGATCAAACCACTACACATAAACAACAGACACAAAATAATAAGGCATATTAAACTTTCCAGGATAAGATGATGGGAGTTTTAACTTGGTTTTGTTCCAAGCAGAAATGAACTATTCTTGAGAAGATCAAAATATAGATCAAAGGAGAAATTGATCATTATGAACACATTAAGTAATGCCTCACAGCGAACCCAGCAGCAAATCACCCATCGTACACCATGCCTGCTGCAGCAAAGTCAAAAGAATAGTGAGAAATTCTAAGGAAAACAATATCGTATATCCTCTCTCTATATAAAGATATGTTTTTTACATTATTTCACAAACAATGTTCCACAAATTATGAGTGGAAAAACAAAACTTAAAATCGATAAACAAGAAACACAAGAAAAAAACTAAACTATCTATGCGGTCTTCTTGTTCATGTTTGCATACAAATGTCTCATTTGGAACCTCCAAACACAGAAATAAGCAAATCCAAACCCAACCAAAACGTATATCCAAACAGCATCGTCCTTACTCTCCTTCTCCGACATAATCTCAACAATGCTAAACTCGTCTCTCTCTGGATACCCCAACATACCCTCGTCCACGTGTCCATACAGGACATAGACTCTATCTTCCGCACCTACAGCCACCGAGGTAGGAAACCTCTCACTCTCGAGGGAAGTTTCGTCAAACACCACCCCCTCCCCCCAACTGTCGTCACTCTTTATGAAATAAGCCTTGTGTTGCGAAACAACGATAACCACTCCGTCTCTTCGAAGAGCAATGCCATCTGCTGCTGTTAAGTCTTTGTTTAGGAGAACGGTTCTTGCGGATCCGTCGTGAGCGTTGACTTTATACATCTTCCCCGTGTTTGATTGGACAGCGAGGAGATAGCCTTTATGGTTATACACGACACCATTCAGGCCACAAGAGGAGTATGGTTTGTTTTCCTCGATAGGATAGGAGTTGAATACCGATGACCTGGAAAAAACAGTTGCCTCTCCATCAGCAGAGACTTTCCATATGACGTTTCCAGCAGAGTCTGTTACATACGCGTTGCCTTCGTAATCTACTGCCACGTCGTTTGCGATGGGGGAGGGGGTCTCTCCCTCTAGAGGGGCGAGGAAGAGGCGGCGTCTAGGAGGTTTGAGGTCGTAAGCGGCAAGGGCAGCAAAAGGAGAGAGAGGAGGGAGAGAGTTGATTGTGGCGAGGAGGCGGTTTCTTCGCCTGTCAACTATGACACCGACGATTGAGGAATTGATTGGTAGGGTCTGATCATGTATTAGGGTATCGGCAACGGCGGCATCGGAGATAGATAGGAGGGTTGGGTGGCGAAGAGAGCCTACCACAAAATGCTGGGCAGCGGGGTCCCAGGAGAGGGATTCCGGGTAGAGGTTAGATGATTGAAAGTTGATGACATGGCGGGCACAGATTAAGGGGAGGAGGAGGAGAAGGATAAAGATGTTGGTGATCAAAGGTGATGATTTTTTGGAAGACATTGTGGTCTGTTTGTACTTCTTTCTCTGTGTGTGTGGCAAGTTCGTTTTGATCAACGGAAACAACCACCGTCAGACACCATCATACATCAAAGCTGCTGCAGGTAGCCATTAAAACAAAGATAAAATTGAAGGTTATAAAACATGGAAATGAAAGTAACTGCTCGTGTGAATTTCTTTTATACATGCAGCCATGAGCATCAAAATTGGTAACAGCCTATACATATATGATATCATACTATTATAATAAGCCAATCCAAGATTTTTGAAGCTGCCAAATCTTGCCACTTTTTTCCAAAAATACCCCTAAACTTTTTTATTAATTACTATCTACCTTACTCTCAAATTAAAAACTAATAACACTCTTTCTCCCTCTTTAACCATTCAGTCTTCTCATTTTATATTCTATCTCTTTTTTTTCTCCACATTTTTATCATAACCACACTTATTTTCTATCTCTTTGTCGTATCACGCGCCGCACACGCAAGGCGTGGGCACCATTACTAGTATCATATATAATGCCGTATCGTATCCTAAATTTTCAAAAAAAACGTATCCCCGTATCCGTATCGGATACGAGTATCCGTATCCGTGCAACATAGTCCAAAATATTCCAGGATTTTATGATCTCCTATACACGTCGATAAAATAGAATATAACGTAAGGACAGATTTAAATTAAGTGGAGAGACTGAGTATAATGAAGCACTATTAAGAACCTGATCTGTACTATTGTCATGATAAAAATACAAATAATGTGAGTGAGTGAAAGTGTTACATCATTTATGAAAATTACGAGATCCTCGCACATTATTATGGCACCATAGATTCTTCAGTCTAACCACCCACGTATCAAAGGAAATTCAAAAGAGCTATTCTTAAAAAAAGAACCTAACTTCGAAGAACCCTGAGAACTAAAAACTCAAATTCAGAATAGAACCACACCCTAAAAGAAAAGCTTGTTTTAGTTTATTAATTTTTTAAACAAAATGGTCATTTTAGGAATAGCTAAAGATGAAGATGAGAACATCCAATTACAAAGATGATACTGGAAAGAGACTAAATCGATGAATATTTAACAACTATATAAATCAATCAGAAAGGCCCCACCTCTGTCGTCTCGGAAGCAGTGTGAAAGAAATTTTATTGTTCTTTTTGCAAAATTGTTACTACTTAGAAAAAAAAAAACGATGAATTAAATACTTCAGAATTCAAATTAGAAATACAACCACAAAATTATTACTAAAGCAAAAGCAAAAGATAAATTACTAAGTAGTCTTGCTACTTATATTTACAGAATCATTCCCCAACAGGTACCAAATATATAGCAACAGTTCTATCCAATGTCAAAGATGTTTTTTTGTTGTTGTTGTTGTAATACTGATTATTTTTATCAACATGGTATGAATAATTTCCAGGACTTTATGCAATTATAGACTTTATAGTCCAGGACTTTGCAAAACACAAAAGAAAATAAGCTTAAAAGCTACAAACAAGGAAAATTACTGTTTTCTTGTTTAAACCACATCCCAAAACTACTTTTTTTTCCTACAAAACCAGTAATAAATCCATTCACTTAACAATTATTATTTAGATATCCAACTCCCTCCCAAAAGTGGTATAATCCTACAACAGATTCAAAATAAGAGCCCAATTAAGTGTCCGTTTTGCAGCAGATTTTTTAGTTGAATTTTAGAAATTTGATTTAAAAAATCTGTAGGCGTTTGGACATTATTTATCTTCTAAAAAGCTGATTTATAGGCTAAAAAAATCCAAAAACGAAAAAATAAAGATTTTCAGTGGATATTTTAAATCTGATTTTGGAACAAAAAAACATGTTCCCAAACATAGCCTAAGTTGAGTTAAAATGGGGTTTAGGACCAAAAAAAGGTGAAGTGTTGAATAATTATTAATTGAACAAGGTAAAGATCAATTTAAGTATTAAAAAAAAAACCCTAATAAAACTTACAAGGTGTTAGCTGAGAATTGAGAAGGAGATAAGAAGAGATCCGAAAGTCGCTTCAATTCGCCTATTCTCTCTCTCTCTCTCTCGTTGTTTTTATATTTTTGGAATTGGACAATGATTATAGGGATCATTTCTATAATAATTCGGTGAGTTTACATGTTTTTAAATTTCACGAGTTTTTGCGTGTGTATTTTTTTACATTTTTGATTTCTTACTGTTTATTTTTCTTTCACACTTTTTTCTCATTGGATGAACTAAAAAATTATTTGTTTGATACAGCAACAACGTTTGGTTTCTTTTTTACGACGACTTTGTCAAAAAATCTCAAATCACACTTTACCGGCCAAAAAAAGTAGGGTCACTGTGATGTGTAACAAAAATAGTGTTATAAAGTTGATAATGATTGGAAGTTTTATATCAAAATTGGGGTGCACAAACATGATATGGTTGTTTATTTAGAAGCTCATCCCCGAGCACGTAGGCTTACAAAAAATGAAAGGGGGTTATTCAGAACCATGGTAGATCGTCTTGCGAATTCAACGACTATACTTTCTGCTATAAAAAAAAATTCCCTTGCTAATAAGTCTAATAGAATATATATATATATATATATATATATATAAACTTAAGCCTAGGGAAAAGGTTAAAGAAATGGTGGGTATGAGTCAGATGAATATCTTATGGATCTCATAGTTAAAAATGATTTTTTATCAGAACCAACCCTGAAACAAAACAATTAGAAGATACATTCTTTGCCCATAAAGATTCGGTAAAACTAGTATGTGCATTCTCATATTTACTTTGCATGGATTGCACATATAGTGTTAATAGGTTCAATTTACAATTTTTACAAATTATGGGAGTAATATCAACCCAAAAAACATTTTTTGCCACGTTCGCCTGCTTACGTAATGAGAAGCAACCCACTTACGAATGAACTTTAGACTGTTTGAGAACGATGATAAAAGATTGTAAGAGCCCCCGAGTAGTGCTGACAATAGAGATCAAGCGTTGACAAATGCGGTCCAAAATTTATTTCCTAATGCAAACCATTTATTCTGCACATTTTATATTGCTCAGAATATTCTAAGTAATTGCTCTCAAAAAGTTCCTAAAGAAGTATGAGAAGTAATGAAAATAGATTGGAAAATGTTGGTGGATAGTAAAACAGAATAGGTTTATGAAGCGGTATGCATAAAACTGGAGAGTGACTATAAAACAGAATGTATTGAAATATGTGTGATTTGTTAGACAAACATGACAAGAAATTTGTGGCTTGTTGAACTAACAAAACTAGACATCTCGGTAACCGAACGACCAACATGTATTAAATTTATGATCCGACATGATATGTACACATGTTTTTAATAAAATAACAAATTATCTAATATATATTTTCTTTCAAACAGGGTTGAGCGTGCTCATACATCACTTAAATAATATATAAAAACTTCTAGTGGTAACCTTGGTAACATGTTCGTATGCATTAATGACTTGCTTTCAACTCAACACAATAGAATTAAAAAGTCTTTGGGAAGCAACATGAATAAAGTTAAAAGAACACATGATATTGAGTTTTTTTCGGTCATAAGAGGTAAAATTGATTTTTATAAGATATTTTATAATAGTTGTATAATATGTTAATTTTTATAATATAATAATTTATATGAGGTAAATGCTCTGCTTACGCGATAGATGAAATGTTTTATGAGATTAGACAGATCGAGTGGACGACAGCTGACCCAACCTGCTCTGAGTGTGAGATAACATTGGTCAATAATCTTCCATGTCACCATGTTATTCGTAACTATTGGGAGCGAGCTTGTCCAATTCCGCTAGAAAGTATCGATCCCTATTGGAGAAAGCTAAGATTTGATGCCGAAGTTATAATCGAAGAAGAAGACAACATCGGAGTGCACATGGCGGCCTTGCGACGAAGGTATGACAAAGCACATGATCAAGTTTTAAAGGCAAATTTAAAGGCACAAATCAAACTTTTGTACGATCCTTCGAAAACAACAGCAAGAGAACCCGAACTTAGACCACAGCGGCAAAATACATCATCAATGAGGGGGGAAAACGTGGGTAAATACTCAACAAAGCGTAACCCATATGCTTTTGAGTATACTCAGGTTTATAAGGATGAACAATCAGAACGGAGACGTAGCTGTATCAGCCCAAAAACCAAATATGATCATTCACCCCTTTACCACCTAGATATTCAATTTACGAGAAACAAAAAGGTAAAGAATTATCACAACTAGCAAAACCTGTCCCCAAGTCTTTTAAATATAGTAAGAAGATTCCGGTTATTTTCCATAATCACATATTAAAGGTGGTTGATGTACTCGAGGATGCTCACTGTGGTTTTCGTGTTGTTGCGAAGTCTATGAGAATGAAGTTTGGTGAAGACGATTGGGGAAAAGTGCGCGTCGACCTACAACATGAGATTGAAAATTTTCCTTCTTATTATCTTTATATCCTTAGAGCATTGGACGGATTCGGTGTCATTCGTGACTCGTTTTTTGGAATGACATGACTCTTATGCCACCTCCACATAAATGGATGACATTCCCAGAGGCGGGGTATGTAATTGCATCACGATATAATGTAGCAGTGGTTATGATGAGCATTTCGACCGGTACGATAACGTATTTACCACAACATACAGCCCCTCCGGCGAAGCATATTGTGATGTTCATGGTTCACGTAAACACAAACCATTACGCCGAGGTTTTTATTGATCAAAGTAAGAATAATTTTAAGTCGTTCCCTATGCCAGAATTTATTAGTGGATGGGAGGAGCATCATTCTCCAGAAGCTGATCCATGCCGAGATGTTTTTAGACAAAATTTTAAATATTATGAGGTGTTAAGAAAGCAGTCACGTCCCGCCAATTATTTCGAGAAAACCAGCATAACTGATGACGAGTGATTGGTTTTTTTTATCGCTTCTAATTACTGTATTTTTCCTTGTGGTTTGATACTCTTTTTCCCAACTCTTATGGAGTATGGTTTTAATGAGACCAATAATAAAATTGTGATGAACTATTTTATCGCTTCTTATTTTTCTTGTTTTTTGGTTCTATAACATCTTGTAGTAGTTGGCTGAAATGAATGATAATATAATACTTTAAGGTTTTTTATAACTAGTTGGCTGGATTCATGCCTTAATCACTATTATGTTTTGTCTTTATAAAGAATTAATATATGAGCATTTGCTTACATGATAGCTAGTTAAATAGTATGAAACAGAAATAACAAATTACATAGTATAAATTATAATCTCTAGTTATTTACACGTAGTATCTTCTAAGTTTTTCTAACCCCATTTACCCATTTCTTTCAAACGTTTATATATACATACAATTGATACAAATAAGAAGGAGATATACTAACACAGAAATAAAAGAAAGAAAGAGGTGACAAGAAGGATATAACTGCAAACCTAATAAATTAGGAAACGTACTACTTCAGAAAGAAACGTACTCACAATTACAACATAAAGTACTGAAAATATGGTAAATAAGAGTCCAAGTACAATTTAAAAATGAACTAGAAATGTGGTAAATAATAATCAAATTACTATCAAAACCCTTATATAGGACGGTAGCCTTGAGGGACTTGTTGAGACCATCATGCCTCATCTTGTGTAGGAGACTCTGATATGAATGGAAACATACGCAGACATAAGAAAGAGTCCGACTCATTAAATTGCGTTCGTCTATGTGAAGTAATGGGAAAACCAGCACTTGGCCATCCTTGTGGTGAAAAGTTGGTATTTGGAACTTGAACCTCATTAAATAAATAATTTGTCGTAGCACGAGCAAACGATGATGAGGACATCTCGGGTTGGTTCCAAGGACTCCACTGTGAACTTTGGTCATGCTACTGGTATGATGTGTTAGGAGTGTGAAGCCCTTCCGTCCACGGCTCCGGGATGTAACAGTCAGAGGGCTGATGGGGTGGGACATCATAAGACTGTTGGTGCGACATCCGGAGGTTTGATTCCTATCTTTGTAAACATGTTAATACATTTTGCTATTTTCCTCTGATCACCTTGATGCATAGCATTTTCATACTTTTTGTTCCAATGTTGGACCTATAAAAATGTAAGAGAGTAAATTTAATAACAAATGATAGGTATACAAAATAAAATATAACAAAATTATAATGAAAGTAACATAATGTAATTTTTGTTTCGTCTTGAATCGGCAAGTGACCTAGATAAGATAAGCTTATAGCTTTGCAACTAACAATTTATTAATTAGCAAATTTAACTGGTCATTTTTTCCCCTTCCCTTTAGTTAATGTGTGTTGTAATGATTTCATTTCTTAACCCTATAACTAATATTATGTCAATTTCAAAGCCTGATTATAGCGTTTATGAGAACTATTTGCACAACTAGGTTGACAATCATTCCCGGACAATTTAAAACCTTTGTTTCAGCATAAGAAAATATCAAATTGAAAACCATTGGTAAGTTAAAAATAATGTTATTTTACCAGCACTCCCATCCTTCCAGCAGTCGGATGGAATCCGTCGACAGGTGTTTGATACGCATACTTGCATATCCATCGTCTGGTAACTCTATGATACCATCTCATGTAGTCATGACTTGTCCTATGAATATCACAATGAAAGTCACCAGTTTGTACATGCTCGTTTGTGGCATCCCAAGTCGAAATGTGTTGCGCAAATCGTTGAACCCAATTGTACGTTGGACGACTCTGACGACTAATTGCACATACCTCAGTAGGTTTAATGGCGGAAAGTGGTATCGTCTGTCTAAACCCGAATTATTGCATGACCCTATCGGGGGATAAAACTCCATGATGTTTGTACATATAAGAGGGATTCGGGCTAACCATATAACCTGCCCTGCCTTCGAGCATTCAGACAAATACATTACATCTGGATATCGCTCCCAAATTATATGTAAGTAAACAAACAAAATATTAGTAATTATATTACATATCGTTAAATCAAATAGATGTATGAACAAACAATAAAAAACATATTTATACCTGCATATGACTCAACTGCTCAAACTGGTCACGGAACACGCGAACACTGTGAGAAGGACTACCCATTTGGTACATTAAGTTACATGTAGCCAACCTGTAAAACATGTAAAATAAACAAATTACTTAAAATATAAGCAGGTAATTTTTTAGAATAATGATAAGTTACCTATATATACATAATTTAATTTACCGGCATCCATAAGTATAAAATGGAAAACTCGAAGGTGGCATATCAACGTTAGGCAAATTTTCTATATAATAAGGGCGAATAAATGTGAATCTACTCCATGCCCAATATTGCAACAATTGCAAAGCGCCAGTCACCCCATTTACTTCATTCCCGTCTTTATCGAGAGTAGCTGCCTTATATAGGGACCGATACAAATATGCTAAAATAGCCGAACCCCAACTATATTCTCCGCATGTCACGAAATCCTCCATGAATAGTAAATAACACGCTGGTACACCCGACCCCTGTTTATCTTGTAAATAGATACGTCTGATAATTAATAACATGCTCGTGTAACGCGTATAACCTCATCCATCATTGAAAAATCATGCAAGGACTTGAATTTTGTTTCTAACCATTTCAAACTAATCAACCCACTTTTAGAAAAAGTGTTTGAGTTAATGTGACCTAAAAAGTTAGTAACAAAAGCATTTCGTGTATTTTGTGTAAAGTCGTTCTCATTACAAATAAGAGCTTTCCTATCCACTTTCACTCCTGCTAAAACCTCAATATCTTGAAGAGTCACTGTTAACTCTCCACACGAAAAATGAAATGTGCTAGTCTCAGTCTCCAATGCTCGATTAGCACGGTTATTAGATGATTATCTACTTTTCGGTAATCCAAACTATATAACCCATAAAAGTCAGCCACATTTAGCATATATAAGACTCTACGATCTTCAATCTCAAGAATATTTTGATAATTATGAATGTCCTTTATTTTATCCGATAAAGGCGTCGCCCAAATTTTTTCCGATATGTGTTTTTTTTTATCATATAGAACCATAGTATCAATAGGTCATGGAACTAAATTTATGTTGGTTTTAACTATATCGAAAATCAATAATATAAAAGATAAGGACTGAAGTGGAAATAAACAATTTTATTTCACTTTGAAAGCAATGTAACTCGATTACAAATTTCTGACTCGTACAGAATTTAAATTTCAATAAATAAATTCCAGACATATTTAATATAAATTATTAAACTGCTGGACTGAATTGTGATTATACGAAACTGTATAACAGAATAGTGTAAAGACTATACTACTGGACTGTTTGTTAATTAAAAGAAACTGTCAGACAGAATAGTATGATTACTAAACTTCTGGACTGTTTCTGTAAATAAAAAAAAATACAGAACTGAAATATAAATTACAGCTGAAAAGTAAACAGTACTGGAAATGTAAATTACAGAATGTAAAACACTGGAAAGTAAATTACAGAATTTAAACAGTATTGAAATGAAATAAACAAAATGTAAAGTACTGAAATAAAATAAACAGAATGTAAAGTGCTGAAATAAAATAAACAGAATGTAAAGTACTGAAATGAAAAGAAGAGGCAACTGCAAACAGTTTCCCTTAAACAATATTTTCCGAACCACCTTATAAGTTTCTGGTTCTCAGGACTTTGTTCCCAAGGTGCAACTTCTGTCACTGAGTGGCTCGGGTGGAAACGGCACTGAACCACAAGTCGAGCTGTTGGTGGTGCGATTCTCTCTCTCTAATATGATGTTGTATGTTGTGAGTGTGTGATAGTTGTTGTGTCTGAATGAGAGGGGAAAGGCTGCCTTTTATAGAATTTTCAGAAACCGCAGCCATAATGGTCCATTTAATTCTGGGAGTTACACCCCCAGAATCCGCTCATTCAATTTCTGAAACTACAACACTCAATCTAATGTTGGCGTTTCAATTTGCTGGAAATTTTATGGACTTCTTTTATATTTTATACAAAACCCCCTTTTCATATTTGACCCAAGACCCGAGACATTTCCCAAATCCCAAGGCCCGTGCCCGCGTTCGAGGCCCGAACGAGCGCGTGCGTGTGTTGTACACACTCATACACTTATGTGTATGTGGACATAACAGTTTAACAACTACATGGGTTGGACTTGTATATATATATTAGAAAATTAGCTCTTAATTCTCCAATATGGGGGATAACTTTCAATGGTTTTTCCCTTTATTCATTCCATTTTCCAGCATTAAGGTTTTCCTTTCTTTTGATAACCCAACTTTGAAGCCGATTAATATTCACACCCATTCTCCAAATAGGTCATGCGATATACCATTACGAAGCTCGTCACACGAGCTACTCAAACGCTTTGAGTACGGCATTAACAACTCAGTGTTGTCACATGTAATATCGACTCGAAGTTGGTCTTGTGACCATTCGGAACACCCATGTTTAAAACATGTTTTCCAACAATTTAAAACAAATTTAGCATGCATCAATATTTATGAAGCTCGAATTTTATTTTGGTTGTACTTTCAAACATGAAAAAAAATCTTATTGGTTTTAAACTTTAGTTGTTTGGTTAGAGCTTTTATACAACTAAAATTTATTAATATTTTTTGTAATATAATGTATTTATTTCTACTTGTCCAAAATAGTCTGTGACCAAGCGAACCGATGCGTATGACCAAAATAGTCCGTGACCAAGCGAACCGACGCGTATGACGCGTAGGTGGGAAAAATTAGGGGGGTTTTAAAATTATTGCAATGTAGTATGTATAATTAAACAACCAATAAACATATATTTTTTAAAAACAAAAACACCCTTTTAAATATAAAAAAATACTAAATGATTTCCTTTTACAACTTACTAACATTTTTAAATTAGATAACTAGCAAAAATTAGACACACTAAAAAATCTAAATTGTAATCATATAGAATTAACAAAATGATTGAATAAAAGAATAGATAAAACTTACTCCGAAAGTATCTCAAGTTGTGTATCATGTAGGATTTACTTTTTTTTTAAGGTTAAATTTGAGTGTGGAATAGAGATAGAGTACGTAGTATGAAAGGTAGAAATGAATGGAGTAAGTGTGGGTTATTTATTGTTTAGAGTATAAGGGTTGGCTAGGTGGTATAAGTTGTAGGGTGGACTTTTTGTACCGGTTTGTACCAACCGACCGATTTTCGAACCGAACCAAACAAATTGGTACCGAAACTTCGGTTTATCGACTTTTCGGTACGGTACGACCGAATCAAACTTTAAAATTCGGTTCGATTTCGGTATCTATTTCGTATGTTTTGTATAATATCGAACCGAACCAAACATTAAAATTATAAAATATATAGAAATTTACAAAGTAATAACTTAGAAATAAATTTTCTTATAATTTAGTTTAATTTTTCTTATGACTTTTTTTTCTATTTACGAAGTCAAATACAATAATTTCGTATTTTTCTATTTTTTTGTATTGATATATGGTCAAAAAAGTGGGTACCGTACGAAAACCACCCTTTTAACTTGGTCGCATTTCAAAAAGAAAAAGGATGAAACATGGAAATGATGCAGATCAATTAATTTAAGAAAGTAACATTCATAGTAGCAATTCACGTGAACAAACACGGTAAGACAAAAAATATGTGGGGGACAGCTCTGTTACGTAGTTTAAAGGTCCGGTATGGATTTTTTCTAAGTTATTTACTTCCTAAAAACAAGACACACTCCACTTTTTCCTTCTCTCTCTCCTTCTCTCACTTCCTTTGCTCTCTCTCACCTCCTCTTACTCTCTCTTTGATTTCTCTCCTCATCCTCCTCGCTCTCTTTGATCTATCATCATTGTTCTCTCTTTCTGATCTCTCTCTCTCCTCCTTCTCTTTTTTCGATATTTCTCTCCTTCTCTCTCTATCTCCGATCTCTTTTTTCGTTGGAGATTGAGACGGATGCATCCGTCAGAGTGGACGACAAGAATGTAGAGAGAGGTTGAAAACTCGAATTTGATGCCGACAGAGATGTGGTCGCTGAAAGAGAGGTCCACGACGACGACGTGAAAGTTCGAGATCGGAGGACGGGTAATGGTTGAATTTGTTAACTAGTGTATTAGCTTGAAAAATAAGTGTATGAACTCCGTGAATTAAGTGTATGAAGTTGAAAATTATGGATATGATTTATATAAATAAGTATATGAATTCTTTAAATTGGGGTATGCACTTTACGAATTAGGGTATGAATTTTTGAAATAATGGTACGAACTTTTGTAATAATTGTACGAACTTTTAGAATAATAGAATAACGGGAAAAGGAAAATATGATTTTTGAAAGGGGAAAAAGTTTACCCGTAACTATGATGCCGCCTACTTAATATGTATGGAACACGAATAAAAACACAAAAAGGAAGAAATTAAAGTATGATAATGTTATTAGTATTATGCTATTAAAGAGTGTTTCGAAAATGTAACTTCTAAACTTACCCTTGCAAAAGAAAAAAACGTTTTATAACATACTCACTAGGACGGGGTGAAAACACCAAAAGACCGAACCGAAAAAGACCGAAACTGAGAAGACCGAAAACCATTCGGTTCGCTTTACTATATAACCGAACCGAAAAAAGTCAAAAAGCCGAAATACCGAAATACCGAAAAAATCGAAAAATCCTCGATGACTATAGTAATTAATTAATATTATACCATACATGTACAAATTAATTTGTTCGGTTAAATAAAGTAACAAAGAAACGAAATAAAAGACCAATATGACAAATAATTTTCAGGCTTTTTCCCCCTACAACAGCCGCTCTCATCGGTCATTTTATTTTTCTCTTTCTTTTACTCTCTGTGGTCTTTAATCTCTATACTACATGCGGCAAATGTTGAGAGTTATTTGAGTCATATTATCTTTACATCAACCCAATATTTTACATTCTTCCCAACCCTTTCTCTTTCTGACCCAAAGGTAAGAAACTTGATTTTTTCTATTTATCTAGTTCCAATTTCCAGCTACTGCAATTATAATACTTTCTTATATCATTTGTTATTTGCATTTTTATTTTTACAGAATTTTAAGAGGAGTAGATCATTGCAACTTCACCTGTAAAACAGAACCAAACCGGTACCGGAAAACCGAATCAGAACCGGTTTCGACCGAACCGGACCGAAAATAAATCTGTCCGGTCCGGTTCGGTCCACATTTTTAGAAAACCGAAAATAACCAGACCGAAAATTAATCTTGGTTTCAGTGTCGGTTTTACCAATAACGAGACCGAACCCAACCCTAGTACTCACTATTAGAGAGGAAGAGGTATCATTTTGCATTTTTGGGTATTCGAATTCCGGATTGCGGAATGTTGTTTGGTTTTTTAATCATCCAGACAAAATGAGTAATCCGGAACTTGTTGCTTGGATAGGTCCGTCGACGTTTCAAAAACTTGTTGCCTTTTGTTATTATTTTATACAAAATATAACTAGCTGATGCATCCGAAGTTCTATCAAATGATCAAGGATAAACCATTCCGGAGAGAATATTGTGGTATACCAAATTCGTTACAAATAGGAAAGAGCTTAGAGCATAGTTGTCTGGATGGGAAACGGAAGCGAGAATGAAACTAGAAACGTGAAACGTTTTAAACATGAAAAGATTCTAAATTTTATACGTGAAATAATAGGAAACGTGAAACGATAAGCAAGAGACGGGAAACACGATTTATTAAGGAGGAAACAAGTTTTCGTTACTATAGTCTAGATAGTCTTTCAACTTGCGCCTTTTCTTCTTTTTCCTATTCAAGTTTTGACTTATGCTAACAAGTCTAGTATTATTAATAAACTAAAGTTTCCTTTTAAAATAGAATAAAAATCAGCTCTAATGTTCTTGGAGATTGAAATTACTTATTTTTCCGTTCTCCAATTTTATCATACTTACAGTCTTGTGCATCACAAGTTTAGAAGTTGTCGGAAACTTGCAAGGAGAGAGCCTCGAGATTGCAAAACCGACTATCATTTTTCTCGATGGAGGATCGCAGAATTCGAATATTGCTTCCTAATCAATGAGCTAACAATTTCACCTTCTCATACTCTGGCATATTGCGACGAGGTTTAAGCACTTTCAAACGTTATTTGGTTGTTATTTTAAGGACTTATCTACAATGTCGGAGGCAACATTCTTTTTACATAAGAAACAAATACCAGAGTAGAAACTGAAACAAGCAAACCATGCCAGGAACAAAGAAGTGGGGAAAGCAAAACGTAACTTCGCTAGAAACTTTTAGTACAGAACTTCTAAGAGTGTCAATGTCAACCACTTCAAAGATACTATAAAATATAAAAACGCAGAAAGGGTGAGGTTTCTGCTGCGTCAAGATCATCAAACAAAATTGCAACTGATCCAAACACCTCTTCCTTTTTACATGTCAACAGCAGCTCTACAACAATTTTAATAATCTAACATACGACGCACCAAAAGAACAAACAAAAGATTGAGGTTAAGACAAAAAATACCAGCCTCTGAACAGGCTTCTAAATACTTCCGTTTTTATCGTCTTCCTTAACTCATATACAATCAACTAGGAGTGCGCAACAAAATTTCTGTTACAGGTTCAATGTTGTACCTAATTGACTTCAAGTACATAATCCGGTCTGTATATTAGCTGATGCTGCAATAAGTTCCAAGTTTTTTTCTCTTTTGATGTCAATTCGATGAATAGAGCAGGAGGATGAAAAAAATGTTATGATCAATTTAGAAGCTTTTTAATCCTCTTCTCAGCCAGGCCAGCAACTTTGTTTTGTGGTTCTAGGACGAGAGCATGCTTAAAATCTGTAGATTGATAGAGAGATGCTGATGAGAGAATAAGGGAGACAATACAAGATAAGTTGAGATTGGTGTATTTCTTTTAACCACCGTGACTTATAAACCTGGTGGGCGAGAATCATTTCAGATTTCTTTCATAAGTTTATTCCGTTGCTAAAGAGGTCCTAATTGTTTTTTATGTTTCCCAAATAATGGTCTGTTTCATCTTTGAGAGGATTAAATATATAAAACTTAACATGATGCCGTCGTAAGATGTTTTGTATTTTGTCAAGAATTCATGGGTAGCGAGTTTGATGAATTGACAAAGGGAAAATTAGGCACCTATGACCAATACTTAATGTTGCACTGACATTTATTAGCATGTCAACACTGAAAAAAAAAATGTTCACTAACAATTTTTTAGGGAGTGAAGAGTAACAAAGTCTAAAAGTGGATAATCTCTTTAGTTTGCACTAACTAATTTCAAGATACAAAAAAAAGTTGTTGACTTTTAATGTGGTTAATTTTATAACACCTCTACACATGCCAGGTCAACTGCAAAGGCCACAAGTTTAAGAATGGTACAAAATATGCCTGAAGCTAATGAAATTTAATACCGCGTACCATATATTATATTATTTCATTCTTAAATACTACTAGATTCTTAATTAAAATTTAGGTGAACAAATCTTTTGTTTTTCAAAGAAAGAAGCGAATGGTGCCTCCTAACATGTAAGAAGCCAGGGGGGTAATATTCACATAAGTGCTTACCAAGAAGTGCCTCTTTATAAGACAGGCGTGATTCTCTAGCTGCTCCTCGCCTCAAATATGCCTTCACATTCTGCAAATTATCAAGAAACTATTAAGATAATTTTTTTATTTTTCTAATATTATAGATCATTAGCATTTAATCCTATGAAAAATGAAAAACTTTTTACCTTAAGCAATAAAAACATTAATTGTCTGTTCTTTCAGGTCTCATATTAGTTTCTAGAATAAGGCACCTTAACTGGGTCTTACCTGTTTATCAAGTGAGATTGCTTTATCACAATCTTCTTCTGCCTCCCGAAAACTGCATCAATTCAATCAATTCTATAATGAAACTTCCGGATGCAAAGCAACAAAGACGACAATCAGCAAAAAGACACAAAAGACGTACCATGCTAGTTGTAAATAAGCAACAGCTCGGTTGCAATAGTATGTTGAGTTGACCTTGTTTAGTTTAATAGCTTCACTGTAGTAATTCACAGCCTTGTTCCATTGTTTCCCCTTATATGCTGCATTTCCCTGCGATTAAATTGTCAAACAGAAATTTGTCAGAGCAGCATATTGCTAGTCGCTTCTTCAAGTTAATAATTAAAAAAAACTTTAAATGTTTCATAAGTGGCCCAAAACAATGATATCAGGATCTGGATCCAACTCGATCAGTTCTAAGGAACCTGATAAAGAACAATAACAGAACCCAGAGTTTGGTAACGCACCTTCTCTTTTAGCAGTTCAGCAGCATCCATGTCACCATTCATATCTGGTAATGGCGGCGAATTATCAGCATGGCTAACTTGTTCTTGAAAATAAGAATACACATCCAGAACAGTGTCTAGAAGAAATTTATCAGCTCCATGGCAAGCTATGAGAGATACAGAAATCGGAAAATCTTCATATTCGCCTAGAGGAACGGTAACCTGCAATGTTGGATTAAACATTCAATCCATGAATTAGCAGGTCTTCAAGAAAAAGCAGAAATGGTTAAAAATAAGAAGTTCAATAAAAACATACCTGACAACAACCCGACATACTTGCAATGCTTTGCAAGGCAAATGCTCTATCATGGAACTCAGCAGTGTCTCGTTTCTTTGACTTGAGTTTCAGTGGAGGATCAGCAACTGTTGGAATTACAAGTAAACTATTGTCCTATGAAAACATAAAAGGAAAGAGGTGAATGAATCGAAAGAAGAAGAAATGTCCTGTCGCAAATTCATTTACAAGCTCATGCCCAACATGAATAAATAGCTAAGGATACCTTCAAAAGACTCTGGAGGGCTGCTCTCATTTCTGTTCTGGCTTTATACAAAATTTTGATGTTTTCATAATCAGCTTTAATAGCTGCACGAACACGATCAGAGACATCAGGTCCTAATTTGGGTTTTGCCGATTTCACCCATTCTTCATGGTTCGTCTTGAACTCATATCTAAGCAAGCAGATCAGGGAATAGAGAAGCTAGTAAGAAAGATCCACTAATTAAATGAAAAGTTGCATACATTGAAATCGCTGAACAAACAAACTTTGAAAGAGCGTCTGAGTCAATGCATTTGGAGAAAGGCTTTTGAGAAAATCAAGTACTCAATTTATTAAAAAGATGATCAACTACCTACCTCCACTTTCACTATCACTCGATTTCCAGTTTAAGCACAACCATTTTCTAAGTCATACTTTTAAGTAAACAATTTCCAAAACTTTGTAGTTTTTCACCAAGAATAATTTTCTTAATATATTATCAATGCCAAGTAAATTTTTTTTTAATGTTGTTATACCTCTGCAGTAAAATCATCACTGACGAAAGAGCTTTCAGGGTTGTTATCCCATTTTGCAGGCTGTCGGATTCTTCACAGAAATATTTTAGACTGGGGACATTTGACGCAATGTACTCACCGAAATTCATGTGTTTGGATAGCTGATCTGCATAATCATGAATTGAAAAGAATAAGTTAGAAATTAGTAACACAATTTCTGGACATTGTCCCATCACATTATAAAGAAAATAAAAACGTATGCGCAATAGTTTGAATTATCAGATAGCATACAGCCGGATAGCGTTTCAGTTGCTCTTTTCACGACATGTACCGTTTTGTGCTTAGGAACTTCTGAAAGCTGGAAAAGATCATCGGCTATTACTAAGCGCCTTATTTTCTTAGATGCCACCTGATTTAATTGAAGTAAAATGTGCCCAACACGATGCAAAACAGACGGATCACGAGCAAATAATCCTGAAATCATTTCATGTTCATCATTATTGAAAATATAAATCAGACCAATGAAAGTCTTTAATGACTTGTAGAGCAGTTTACAAGGAATTGACTTCGATCAGCATAGTTGGTCAAAAGAGATAAACAGACGCATATCATTAAAACATCACACAAGGGAAAACCATAAAGTGGTAAAGACATACCAACTGTGTCTAGACTTTGAGAATTCGGAAGGACCCCAATAGCACAAACAGCCCCATGAGATGGGCGAAATCCAAGGATGCCACAAAACGATGCTGGTATTCTCACACATCCAATTGTGTCGGTACCTGAAGCGTTGTTCATGTCATTGGTCAAATGCCATTATGAATGAGTAGTTTTCTTTAAAAAAGGACTGAATATCAAAGAGGTAGAAAAAATCATGTCTGCATTGGGGACGTGCAGAATTACACTAAATAAAAAGAGGATCGCATATGTTATATCCACAAGAAATGAATTACTACAGAATCAAATTGAGATGATAGAAGAACTAGTCAAGAAAAATCAACTCTGGTAATTACCGGACAAAACGAGACTTTAAACTAATTTACAATATCTGCAATGCAAAACAAAGAGCCCATACCAAGTGAAAAGTCGACAAGTTCAGATGAAACCGCCACGGCTGAACCGCTGGATGATCCCCCAGGAATATGAGATGGCATTTGCAGATTAATTGGAGTTCCATAGTGAACATTTTCTCCTGTTATCCTGAAATAACCACCAAAAATATTCATAGTAACTTTAAAGAAAAAAAACCTTTTTAAAAGAATACTTGAATGTATATATCCACGACAGTTGACAGGTAAATAGTATAACCTCAGTGATATATCTGAGCTAAAGTGATTGTGCTTATGTAGACCTCGGCAGTGAACAAAATACGAAGACTAAACTGCCCAGCTGTTTAACTAACTAGATATTCATCTGTGTTTTTATTGGACCAGAACATGTGGATTCATCAAAGACTAAATTATTCACCAAATCGTACTCTATATTTGGACTACCTTCTTTATGAAAAAGCAATGAACAATCTAAAATAATGGTAAAAAATAGTTATTTTAGATTCGGGAAAAATTCTTCCATGCCTTTTATGCAGTGTTTCAAAATTCCCCGCCTAGGCGCTAGGTCTTGGTCTACCCGCCTAGCGCCTAGGTGAAATTTTATTATCAAAAAAACTAGGTAATTTTTTCCTTAATAGGAGTCAAATCCGGGTTGATCCGGGTCAACTTGGTCAAAATAGGTGAAATTTTATTATTAAAAAACTGATAAAAGATTACTCAAAAATACATGGTGATTAGTCAAGATTTACACTTCAAATTTGACTTTAAATACATCATGAAACCTTAACTCGTATGACGTTTCGTACAATTATTGGGTTGTAAGAGAATAACTATGAGCTAATAGGCTTGAAATGTTCAATTTAACTTTGTAATCTTATTCACAATATGTATATTGTACAAAGGTCTAAGAAAATGAATAAAAATGTGAAAATAAGGTCTTGTCGCCTAGTGCCCGCCTAGACGCCTAGGTCCCAGCTCACCGCCTAGATCCCGCCTAGTGCCATTTGAAACCTTGGTTTTATCTATCCCCTGATAATTGAGAGAGAAAATATACCCGAAGGCCAGTTCATCCATGACAGTTTTTCCAACACAAGTTGCTCCATTTTTTAGCAAAGCCGTCACAACCACAGCAGTCTTCACAGCGGCTTCATGGGTCTTCTTCCAGTGTGGGCTCCCGAATCCAGTCACATAATCTTTTAAATCAAACCTGAAATATAGATAATAATAAATAATTGACAGACCACATCTCTATTGGTCAACACCAATTGCAATCCCTAGTTTTAAATATTTTTGAATTTCTGAAAGAAAATGTTCTTTGGATGTTTTGGCAAAAACATTTTATTTTTTTAGAAATTTGTCTATGACATTGTTTGAAACTGAAAAGTTCTTAATTTCTCGAACATCAAGATTGGCAATTCTCCGAAAACCCGTTGATTTTGAGAAGTTTCAGCTTGTTGTACATTATGAAACATTTTGACATTGATAAAGAGACACACGTTAAAGAGTAAGGATTCCTGTAGGATTTTACTCTTGGATAGTTTATCTCGGCATAAATATTTGAACATAAACTTATTTGATTTCCATTATCACTATCTACTTTATTCTCAATTTGACACTATTAGAAAATGAATTAGCAAACCAACAAGATCTTAGTTACAGGTAAACTTGCGTAAAAGAGAAGGTTAACTTGCTGATTTTAAGATTGAATCTAGTTTTTTGTTTTGCTTATTAGTTGCAATGCATTTGGTAGACCAACTGAAATGTTAAGCATCATTTTATTTCTAGCCTCAAAAGCTAAAAAGTTCTAAATTAAATAAGTATAAAAAGAAATTAATTACTAATAAGAAAACATATTTGCTTAAAAGCAGCAGCCAACTCGTAAACTTCCAGTTAGTTACTTCCTAAGTTTATGACTATAAAGTGAAGGGACTATTAAAAACTTGTTCATTCGCTTCCAAATATGTGTTCTGAGGGATCTTTTGGTTATAAGCTTTTGTGCACTTGATTGACAAGCTAAAAAGATTGGCCCTTTTTCTTTTCCGAACACCGAAAAGTTAGAAATTAAGGTAGGTCAACAAAAAATTCCCATCCTTAAATCAGCCAAGTTACTTGCTTAATAGCTAAGAGCCGAAATCAAACAACCCATGTATGGTTTCTAGTTACTCATCAGGCATATGTCCAGAAAGATCAGAGACTGTATCAAGGGAAAGAATCAATACACAATATTGACAACTAAAGTTACAAACAATATATCAGCCATTTATTACATGCTGAGAGCCTGAGACCGGTGGAGATTTTGGAATTTGATCTTCGCTCTTGAGATAAATGTAATCCCAATGCTCAGATATTGTGTCGAACTTAAAAATATCAGCATATATGTATTTACTAATCCTTCCTCCTGAATCAAAAGTGATCTTCCGAAATTCTTCATTAGATTTTGTTAGAGTTGTCGGTTTTTAAATAAAAACTCAAACTTAATTTTTTTCAGCTAAATAAGCAAAGGAATTCAATTTTTTTTTTTGGAAACAGACAGATAACTTGCGTGAAAAACTTATCTGGTTAGCATTGAAGATGAAAATCAAATGTACCGTATCATTTAAACAAAGTAAAAATAAGTAATTGAGCTCAGAAGCTGCAACCTAACCAAACAAGGCCCTGGTGAAAACATTATACATTTCCTTAATGGTGAAAGTTAACGCAACTTACTGGCAATTGAACATAAAAGAGTTTCGATTCCTTAATTTCAAAGACACAACAAATAAAAATATTCCTGTTTTTTCTGTAGATCTTTCAGCTAAATTACCATAAATAACATTTTACATCCTTCATTTTGGAGCCAAATAAAGATAACAAAAGAGACAGCTCTGAAACAAATAAGTGGTGTTTTAAAATTTTAAGAAAAAATCTAGCTTCATTGAGCTTAAAGATTCCAGCCTTTCCAAGACAAATAACTCCATATTGAGATAATAAACCAAAAACAGTCTCGCTTATAAGCTATGTTTTTTTTTTCTTACAAGACACCACCTTAAAATTGAAATTACGTGTATTGAAAAAGTGAGATGTTTTAACCTCTATTAACTTAGATTTTTCCGGAAAAAATGAAATCCGGCTTACTTGCTTCAAAAACAGTCTAGAAGCAAACAAGCCCGATTTTTTTTTTTAAAAGCAACCTAGGTTCATTTCATCAAGCCTAAGCTTTAAATATTCTCCAGTACAAAACCTTGAATTCTAAGATGGAATCTACTATTTATCAGAACCGCGCTTATACAACTAGCCGAATTTTTAAATCTGAGAAGAATTTAAGTTGGTTGAGCTTAAAACTTCTAAAACATTTTCAGGACAAATAATTAAAACCGTAAGATGGAGTATATTTTAAGCAAAATACGGTACCTTCTGATCTGTAAACAAAACCAAGGTGTTAATTTACTATGGAAAAAAAAATGATAACATATATATCCTTGAATACTAAGTGGAATCTGCTCTTTATCAAAACCGCGCTTATAAAATTAACCGAATTTGTAACTTTTAGAAGAAATCTAAGTTGGCTGAGCTTATAACTTCCAACACCTTTTCAGGACAAATAATTAAAACTGTAGGAAGGAGTATATTTTAAGCAAAGTATGTTACCTTCTCATGTAAATAAAAACCAAGGGGTTAATCATTATTACTATAATGAAAAAACAGAAATGATAGTAAATAAGAAAGCTACTAACATACATATCCTTGACCACGCTTATACAATTAGCCGAATTTCTTAAGTTTTAGAAGAAATCTAATTTCGTTGAGCTTAAGATTTCCAACTCTTTTCCAGGACAAATAACTAAAACTGTAAACATAACTTTTAATACTTTTAAGCAAAATATGTCATAATCTGGTCTGTAAACAAAACCAAGGGGTTAATTGTTATAATAAAAGCCAAAAATGAGGTTAGTAAACAAAAACCAAGGGGCTAATCATTATAATCAAAATAAAATATAAAAAAATGATAGTATTAAACAAGAAATCAAACATACACATCCCTGACAGCAAAAGTAAGACCGGAACAAAACCTTGAATTCTAAGATGGAATCTGCTATTTTAAAAGAGCGCGCTTATACAATTAGCCGATTTATTTCAAATATCAGAAGAAATCTAAGTTGGTTGAGCTTAAAACTCACCTTTCCGGAACAAAAAATCAGTATTATTAAAACAAAAAACAGAAAACGATAGTAAAAAAAAACATACACATCCTTTATGGCAAAAGTGAGTCCGGAAAGTGGCAGCTTAGCAGCAGGCGGAGGCGGCTGAGGGAACGGAACAATCTCGAACCTTTCGACAAAAGCCCCAAAATCTTCCCTCTCTAGCTCTATTCGGCTCCGGCGACGAGTCTCGGCTAGGATCAGGACTCCGGCGACTCCGACCCCGATCAGGATCCATACCTTTGGGTTTGATGTTGTGATCTTACTTAAAGTGGACATGATTTTTAATAGGGTTTTGTATATATATATATATATATATGTATAGAGGGAGGGGGTTTTTAGAGAGATAGAGAGAGAGAGTTGGGGAGGGTTTAAGGAAATGTAGAGAGGGAGGGAGGGAGGGTTTTAGAGAGAGAGAGAGAGAGAGAGGGGTATCTTGCGCTAGGGGTTGGGAGAGTGGTCAACACTTGCGCACTAGCGCGTTTTTTATATTTACCCATTGAGAAAGTGAGAGCATATATATTCGCGATTACTTGTGACACTTCAAAATAAAAGTTAAAATTGTCATTTCATCCTACACTAGTATTCATGGGTCGGACATTACAATTTCATGTCGACCTCATGTTTCAATAGGTGCAAAACGTAATTTGGGTGTAAGTCGGTCAGTTAACGCGTTATCATGTCTAATTCTGTTTAATCACAGTCTAATGTGTCTAATCTCGTCTAATTAAGTTGGCCAGTTAACGTGTTATCATGTCTAATTCTGTTTAATTACAGTCTAATGTGTCTAATCTCGTCTGATTAAGTTGGCCGGTTAACGCGTTATCATGTGTAATTCTATTTAATTACAGTCTAATGTGTCTAATCTCGTCTAATCATGGATAGTTTATTAGATTTTTAATCTTTGCTTAGTGCCTATGCACCGCTTAATTTTCGCATAGGTAAGCATTTTACATTACTGTGTTTACTTATTGGGTCGTCAGCATACAGACTCGTATGGACACGTCTTTCGATATTTCCGAAAACGTTTTGTATCTCTTTAACAATACATTTAGAAAATGAGAAACACAAGTTGTACTATAACATTTTTTTTAACTTTCACATTTAACAAGTTTATCTCTAAAATTAGAAAAATATAACTAAGATAGGTTGAAATGACTCCATATATATTTATAGTTTTTCTTATAAATTTAATATATATAAACCTATATAAATAATTATATTTTACTAATATTTTAATTGTCGTGCCCTATCCGTATTTTGTTCTAAATCTTAAAAAGTCATCATTTCGTCGTGTCCGTCTCGTATTGTATCGAGCACATACATGCGTGTCCGTGCTATACATAAGGTGATGGTTATTTATGATATTTATATTGACCGACTCTGTTTATCAAAGGAGGTAAATTGTATTACTAATATTAAAAGCATAATTATGCTTATCAAAAAAAAAAAATTGACAAAAATAAATAAATATTAAAAGCATAACTTTGAAAAAAGTCGTCTCGGCTAATTATGAGGTTTAATCAACTCAACAACAACAACTGTCACACTACGTCAATAAGAAGTGCGTAAAATGACACATGAAAGTCTGAATAATTTTTTATTTTTTTAGCACTAAACGTTTTTATTTAAATTTGTCGTTGTTTTAAGTTTGATTTCAGATATAATAAGATAGTTTTGACCATTCATTACCAATTAGTGGGTTTATCACCAATTTATATATATAAAAAATAGTCTTGTATAGTCAAAGAAAAGTAAATTATTATTTGATTAATTTTATTACTTTTCTGAACGAACATGTTTATTTGGTTTGTCACCATTTGACCAAAGTCCCAAACATCAACAGACTCGTCTAGTTGCATATGTGTGAATGTAAGTATGTCATTTTGGTTAAATTTAAATGGTCATTTCATTTACTTGAGGGCTGCCTTTATTTTCAAAATTTACCGTATCGCCTTGTCTCGCTCATCTCGTATACGTACTGATTCGTGCTATATAGCTGGAAAATAATAAATATATCTTTTGTATTAGTTATAGTAAAAATATATTTCAAAGTAGTATAAAATTTGTAAAAATACCCTCACAAATGAAAGTGCTCATAATAAAAACAGCTAATTGTTTTTTTGTTTCAGAAAGTTATAGAGGATCCTACTTTAAATTTCGTTCTTCCCCATTTTGAAACAAGTTTATTATGGTGGTTGATGCTTTGAACCTACCAAATTTATATAAAGTTTCACAAATAAATTAAAATGAAAAAAAAAGTGCCATAAAACAAATACTCCCGACTTGTCACCGAATTACACAACGCACAATCCAGACGTTTATAATATCATTCAATATATGCACATGTTATAACATCTACTAAAAACAACGTTGATCACGTAGATCAATCATACCATAACAATCCATAACCAAATAGAATATCAAGGAAGATGATCTTGACAAAACTTAAACTGAATTTGGGAGAAACTTTTGATGCTGTCAAGGTGCGTACAATTTGCAACCCTCCAGTTTCTTACAAAATTTTATATATTTCCTACTGCAATAAATGTTACATGGGTGTAGTGTACTGGATAAGAGCAAGTGTAACATGCCCTGATGTCGAAAACGAATCTCCTAGCATAGCTACAAATTTTTTAGCTACATAATTTGAACCCTATTCATGTCTTTGCTTCCGGCTATAAAACCAGGTTATTTCATATTCAACCATCCTCTCCTCATGCATGCATGTCAATATTGAATCAAGCTATTTTCGAACCATTTGGAAAGCAACTCAACGAATGGAAGAAGACAATAAATATGAATTCAATGGTTGAAGGGGGCTCATTGGTGGGAGGTCACATTTCAATAAGATTTGTGTTCATAGGTAGTGTTAATCTTATAAGATTTTTAAGTGTATGACACCTTACAAGTGATAAAAAAAATATTATTTTCGTAACTTTTTAATATTTTTTTTTTTACTTAATAATTCAAACAAGCACTAAAAAAAACCTAAAAAAAACAGCTTTTAAGTTATTTTTTTACACTTTGATATTTTTCTCGTGTAGATTATAATTTTTTTTAAGCTTAAAAACAACTTTTAAACTATTTTCTACAATTTAATATATTTTCCGTATAGATTATAAGTTATTTTTTAAACTTAAAAACAAGTTTTAAACTCTTCTTTTTATTAGAACGGGTGACTGAAACTTAAAAAAGTTTCGGATCAGAACATCTAGTTAAAAAATCTGGTAAAATATGATATATTACTAATATTAAATTGGAAATAGAATAACTTATGCGCTGCCAATTGGGCTCTACATGAACTTTGAGTTCGTAAAAAAATAAATGGATCCAACGTTTTCTGTGATCTGTCTTGTTATTTTCCCACCACCTCACTATGATATTTGGTTTAACTTTGTCCAAAACATACCCTGGCCTTTTTCCTTTTTCTTTATCTCGTATGTATTGCAAAATTGTTAACAATATCGACCATTTAAAAAGTCAACTAGAGATTTTATACCCTCAACCTCAAAAAAGAAGGTTAACCAACAATCGCAACTTAGAGAGAGGTTGTATAGTGTTGGTTTTGTATTATATCGAAAAACAATAAATTAAATAACAAATGACTGAAATGAAAATAAACAATTTTATTTCTCACAAACGGAATATAAATTACAATTCCTGACTCAACAGAATTAAAATTACACTAATTTAAATTCCAGACAGATTTAATATAAATTATTAAACTGCTGGACTGAATTGTAATTGTTTGAAACTGTCAGACAGAATAGTATAATTATTAAACTGCTGGACTGTTTAACAATTAAAAGAAACTGTCATACAGAATAGTATGATTACTAAATGTCTGGACTATTTCTGTAAATAAAAAAAATTACAGAACTGGAAAGTAAATTACAAAATAGAAAAAACTGAAAAGTAAATACAAAAAAGTAAACAGTACTGGAAATGTAAATTACAGAATTAAAAGGACTGGAAAGTAAATTACATAACTTAAACAGTACTGAAATGAAATGGACAGCAGATAAAAGTACTGAAATAAAATAAACAGAAATTAAAAGAAAAGGCAACTGTTGGGCAGTTTCCCTTAAACAATATTTCCCGAACCATCTTAAAGGTTTCTGGTTCTCGAGACTTTGTTCTCGAGGTACAACTTCTGTTGAACTTAGAGTTCAATAATGATTTTGATTATAACCTTGATTATGTTTTAATGATTTCTCTATTTCTCTATTTCATTGATATAATGCTTGTCTTTTCCAAAGAAGAGAAAATGTACATTTCAGGTCTTTAAATGATAGAGCATTCGATAACGAAGCCATAGGTTCAAGCGGAACCAGAATCGGAGCTAAAACGAAGAAGTTACGGGCTTTTGAAGATTAACGAGAAAACAGAGAAAACTGAAGTACGACCGATCGTCTGTACAAAAACGACCGATCGTTTTTGTTCTGATTTCTTCCAGAGAGTCCACAAGAAAAACGACCGGTCGAAACTCAGAAACGACCGATCGTTTTCTGAAAACGACCGATCGACTGTAGAGAACGACCGATCGTTTTCTGCAGTTTTCGAAAACAGCTTTTCAGCAATTTCTGGGAAATAGCTTAAACCACTGAAAAATAGCCATAACCACTTCCAACGGTCATATACAGAAAAATAGACTGTTTGGCATATATAAAGCACCCCAATCTCTCTCCTAAATCACCAATTACAATATCTATTAACATCCTTCAACCTCTCTTATAAAAACCATAAAATCACCATTTTGGTGAATATATTCGAGAAAGAGAGAAATCAAAGAAAAGGAGATTCAAGCTCGATCATCATCAACAACTCACCAATTAGCTTTTTAAGAAGCAATTAGAATCGTGAGCGAAGTTACATTTTTGTAACTAAATTTGTATCGAGTGTTTTATAAACTTAATTGTGAGCGAGTGAACGGGTAGAGGCTTTGTAAGCAAGTGAAGCTTAAAAGCTCTAGGTTTTTCATTCGGGTACTCATAAATTGAGGGGGAGTCGTAGACTCGTAGACGTGTTCTCTTGCACTTGTATCAAGAGTAGGAACCCCGGGTAGAGGGTGAGCCAATCGGTCGATTGAGCTCAATAGGATTTGTAATATCCGCAAGAACATTTTTAGTGAAATACTCGGTAGTACCGAGGAGAGGACGTAGGCGCGTTTGCCGAACCTCCATAAATCGCGGTGTCAATTCCTTTCCCTTACTTTTACTTTACGCAACTTTTTTTATTGCTTATTTTCTTGTTTGCGTTAAGTAATTCTAGCAATTCTTTAACTCTTGTTATAACGCTTAAGCTTAGAATTGCATTAGTTGGGTGTTAGTTGCTTAGAATTTTAATTAGGCGAAAATCGCCATAAACCTTATTCACCCCCCCCCCCCCCCCTCCCTCTAAGGTTAGCACACGGGACAACAATTGGTATCAGAGCCGAGGCTCTTGCATATAGGAATCTAACGATTCTAGAGTTAAGATCCCGATGGCTAACATACTAAATTTCGCATCCGGCATGGCTTCATCACCCAATACACCACCATATTTTGATGGAATAAATTTTTCATATTGGAAGGATAGGATGAGCATGTTTTTACAAAGCTCTAATGTTAGGCTTTGGATGACTATTAAAGTAGGATATTCCGCACCTACATCCGAAAATAGCGAGAACCCAATCCCCGTAGAGGACCTAGATAAAGCTCAACTAGAAGCCTACTCTACGAACGCCAAAGCGATGTATGCTATTGTTTGTGCCGTTTCTCCTAACGAGTACAACAAAATTTCCGCTTGTAAAACCGCAAAGGGTATGTGGGATAAGTTAGTAGTTATGCATGAGGGAACTAACCAAGTTAAGGATTGCAAACTCCAACTTTTAGTTCATGACTACGAACTCTTTAAGATGAGCGAGGGAGAAACTATTTCCGATATGCTTGCTAGATTTACAACTATTACTAATGGATTAACATCTCTTGGTAAGTGTTTGTCTTGTAAGGAAATGGTTTCTAAGGTGATTCGGAGCTTACCGAAGGAATGGGAACCAAAGGTCACCGCAATTCAAGAGACGCATGACATGAATACCTACTCTCTTGATGCTTTGACGGGTTCACTCATTACACACGAGATCACCCTCAATAGTCACAAGCCAATCTCAAAAAGGAGGGAGATAGCTTTCAAAAGAACGACTTGTGACGAAAGCAATGAGCTATCCGATGACGACGAAAATTTAATGCAAATCATTCGAATCGTCAAGGAAATCCTAAAGATAAAGGACCAACGCAAACATAAAGGTAAATCGTCAAATAATTCAATTTATTCTAACGATTTTGTTTGCTATACATGTGGCAAGGAAGGACACATGGCGAGAGATTGCCTTAAGAATCGCAAGAGCAAAGGAAAGAAGAAGATATCCGCTTCAAGCTCTAGCGATAGCTCCGACCAAGATGAAGTCGCTCACCTTGGTTGCTATATGGCCATGGAAGACAAAAATGAGCCTAACAAATCGTCTTCAAGCGAAAGAGACAACTCAAGCGAAAGTGAAGCCGATGAGGTAAATGATCTATCTTATGATGAATTACTTCATATGTGCGATATTTATTCCAAAAAATTTCCTAAGCTTGTTGAAAAGGTCGACTCTCTTAAAAGGATAAATTCTTCCCTCAATGAAGAAATAAGATCCTTGAAAAGAGATAAAATTGAAAATGAGTCTATTCCGACATCGTCATTCTCTTTACATGATATAGATGACGAAAAGGAAGACTTAAAAGATAAAAACGAGTTTTTAAAAACCGAAAATGACTCTTTGAAAAATAAAAACGATGAGCTTGTCATTGCGGTCGAAAAACTCGAGTTAACAATCTCAAGGTTTTCCAAAGGGAAAACCGTGTTGGACGAAATTTTGAGTTGTCAAAAAGATGTTAATGACAAAAGCGGTGTGGGTTTCGATTCCAACTCTATTGGCTCAAGTACAACCCGCTTTGTCAAATCTCCTAGCTTGTCTACAACTCCTATTCCGCCTATACAAAAGGTTGTTTTTACACAAGGGAGTACTTCAAGAGTTTTGCCGAACTCTTGTAATAATAGAAGAGGTTTAGGTTTTCAAACCAAAACCGCTCATCATACTTCTAAAACTTCCTACAAAAAGTCGCATAGTTCTCGTTTTACGAAAAAGTCTATGCATTGTATACATTGTAGTAGAAATGAGCATTTTTCTTCTAAATGCCCAAATCGCTTTCATGTTAGTAGAAGCGATTTGAAATGGGTAGTAAAGACCCGAGCCACTAACAATGTCGGACCCAAAAGAAATTGGATACCAAAGGACAAAACTTGTGTTGTAGGTATCTCCATCCAAAAGGAGAAAATCAACAAGTGGTTGGCGACACCGGCAAAAGTCGTGGAAGTCAAGAAGATCGACTCCACCATCAAGAAGGAAGTGCCATTAATCGACAAAGGTGGAAGGCATACCAACAAGTGGTACCACCTATTTGGCATCGGCAACGCTCAATGCAAATGCCATTAGCGAGCGGACTCACCATCACATATTCGGTATACTCTACTCTTTTATGTCTACATATATGTGATTAGGTGGGTATATGCTTAATAATAACATTTTTCATGTTTTGGTTTTTCTTTAAAAACCCTTCACATAACCCCATATTTTTTGATTGCATTTTGATAATGCCAAAGGGGGAGAAAAATGATATATTTCGAGGAAATGCGTTTTATTTAAATGGAGGAGATATTTTTCTTGTAAAATCATCATTAGTTTGTCATAATCAAAATGGGGGAGATTGTTGAACTTAGAGTTCAATAATGATTTTGATTATAACCTTGATTATGTTTTAATGATTTTACTATTTCTCTATTTCATTGATATAATGCTTGTCTTTTCCAAAGAAGAGAAAATGTACATTTCAGGTCTTTAAATGATAGAGCATTCGATAACGAAGCCATAGGTTCAAGCGGAACCAGAATCGGAGCTAAAACGAAGAAGTTACGGGCTTTTGAAGATTAACGAGAAAACAGAGAAAACTGAAGTACAACCGATCGTCTGTACAAAAACGACCGATCGTTTTTGTTCTGATTTCTTCCAGAGAGTCCACAAGAAAAACGACCGGTCGAAACTCAGAAACGACCGATCGTTTTCTGAAAACGACCGATCGACTGTAGAGAACGACCGATCGTTTTCTGCAGTTTTCGAAAACAGCTTTTCAGCAATTTCTGGGAAATAGCTTAAACCACTGAAAAATAGCCATAACCACTTCCAACGGTCATATACAGAAAAATAGACTGTTTGGCATATATAAAGCACCCCAATCTCTCTCCTAAATCACCAATTACAATATCTATTAACATCCTTCAACCTCTCTCATAAAAACCCTAAAATTACCATTTTGGTGAATATATTCGAGAAAGAGGGAAATCAAAGAAAAGGAGATTCAAGCTCGATCATCATCAACAACTCACCAATTAGCTTTTTAAGAAGCAATTAGAATCGTGAGCGAAGTTACATTTTTGTAACTAAATTTGTATCGAGTGTTTTATAAACTTAATTGTGAGCGAGTGAACGGGTAGAGGCTTTGTAAGCAAGTGAAGCTTAAAAGCTCTAGGTTTTTCATTCGGGTACTCATAAATTGAGGGGGAGTCGTAGACTCGTAGACGTGTTCTCTTGCACTTGTATCAAGAGTAGGAACCCCGGGTAGAGGGTGAGCCAATCGGTTGATTGAGCTCAATAGGATTTGTAATATCCGCAAGAATATTTTTAGTGAAATACTCGGTAGTACCGAGGAGAGGACGTAGGCGCGTTTGCCGAACCTCTATAAATCGTGGTGTCAATTCCTTTCCCTTACTTTTACTTTACGCAACTTTTTTTATTGCTTATTTTCTTGTTTGCGTTAAGTAATTCTAGCAATTCTTTAACTCTTGTTATAACGCTTAAGCTTAGAATTGCATTAGTTGGGTGCTAGTTGCTTAGAATTTTAAGTAGGCGAAAATCGCCATAAACCTTATTCACCCCCCCCCCCCCCCTCTCTAAGGTTAGCACACGGGACAACAACTTCTATCTCAGAGTGGTTCGCGTGGAAACCGGCACCGAACCACAGATCTGAAAAGGACTGAAAAGTAAATTACATAACTTAAACAGTACTGAAATGAAATGGACAGAAGATAAAAGTACTGAAATAAAATAAACAGAAATTAAAAGAAGAGGCAACTGCTGGGCAGTTTTCATTAAACAATATTTCCCGAACCACCTTAAAGGTTTCTGGTTCTCGAGACTTTGTTCCCAAAGTATAACTTCTGTCTCAGAGTGGTTCGCGTGAAAACCGGCACCGAACCACAGATCGAGCTGTTGGTGGTGTGATTCTCTCTCTAATATGATCTTGTATGCTTGTGTGTGTGTGATTGATGTTGTGTCTGAATGGGAGGGGGAGGGCTGCCTTTTATAGACTTTCTTGAAACCGCAGCTATTAATGGTCATTCAATTATGTGAGTTACACCCCCAGAATCCGCCCTTCAATTTTTGCAACTTATTCTCATTGAATGCTGGCGTTTCAACTTGCTGGAAACTCTAGAGACCCGAGACCCTAGAGACCCGAGACATTCCCCCAATCCCAAGGTCCGCGCCCGCGCCCGCGCGCGTGACCCGAGACCCGAGCGAGCGTGTGTGATACACACTAATACACTTAAGTGTATGTGGACATGTTAGTTTAACAATTACATGGGTTGGACTTGTATATATATTGTAAAACTAACTCTTAATCTTCCAATATGGAATAACCCTCATTGGTTTTCCATTTATTTAATTCATTTTCCAGCATTGAGGTTTTCTCCTCTTTCGAAAACCTAACTTTGAAGCCAATTTGTATTCACACCTATTCTCCGAATAGCTCATGTGATATACCGTTACGAAGCTCGTCACACGGGCTACTCAAACACGTTGAGTACGGTATCAAAAACTCAGAGTTGTCACATGTAATATTGACTCGAAGTTGGTTCTGTGACCATTCGGAAACATCCATGTAAAACATGTTTTTCCAACATATAGTCCTTTAGTAGCCTCGTGCATGTTGTGAACGGCCCCGGTCCGAGATGCGACAGTCGATCCCTATCCACTCGTGACTTCTTTATTTATTATTTGTCGTATTTGTAGTAGTTCGTTATCGTTTATATTTTGGTATTTAGTTATGTTAGTAATTAAAGTGAATATGACTTACGGGTCTTTTGTTATTCACGCAAGAGGTCGCTCTCTTGTTTATGAGTAGGGTTATCCACAAAACAATTAGTCATTCATTAATATATTTTCAAGATCTTAAACTGTTTCTCTTTCTCTCTTACTTGTGCATTTTGTTGCTTAGAAGAACGGGTTTTGGTCAACTAATGTAGAAAATTGCCTAAGATTTTGTAGTTTGTAATGTACTTGAGAAAGATAGGGGTGGATTAGTCCATCATTGCACCACTAGCCTACTCTTTCATGATTTGGTTGTGTGTATTTGCCTATTCTCTAAAATAGAAATATTTGGATAGTTGTGCAATGACCTTAATTCCTTATATACGAAGCTGGTTGCAGACATACTTAATAAAAACATGATACATTTTTCTAAAGAACGTGACATATTTTTCTAAATAACATAAGTTTAAATCAGGGGATTAAGCAGCTCAGCTTGATTTAAAAAAAAAAAATACAAAGGGAACCAACTAAAAATAACTGACTTTGTTTTGTTTGTCTAAACTGTTTTAAAAAGTTGGCTTGATAGTAAAACAAGTTAGATTCAAAGGTGGCTTCATATTGAATATTGCACTTCATTTTTACGCTTAAAGAACGTCTATTGAATATTGATACTTAGACAACGGTCTTACCGTATTCCTATGCGAGATATTTTACATTTTGCACAAAATAAAAAACAGGCAAACGGCTAAGTGAAAGTTCTACCCCCACAAACAATTATTCAAATCTCTACTCACATAATAAAATGATGAAAAAACTAAAAAGACTATAATTTTTACCTCAAAACAAAAAAATTCTCCTTGAAAAAAAATCTTAGCACTTTAAAAAGTCCTAACCCGATTATAAGTAGCTAAATTTGAACCTAATGACAAAATATTTTGGAAATGTGAGTACCTTACGACCAAGATATAAAGAAAGAAAAGCACACAAACACAAATTTGTTAACGAGCTTCACCCAACACTCGCTAGTTCCACATGTCGCTGCATGTGACCTTATATATATATATATATATATATATATATATATATATATATATATAAAGAGCATTACAACTACGTAATCTAGCTTGATCACACAAATCTATGATTCTTTCACACAATAGTTTTCTCTCTTTATAATATTATCTCTCAAACATGTGATAATATATAAAGTATCAATGAGTAAATTTAAGAGTATATATGTAAGACACAACATGGGTTTTATACATATTACAACCAAAGTCATATTTGGCTTCACATCTCTACAATCTTCCATATGGTGATAAATGCCGAGAGATCCACATGATTCCCGATTAGACCATGTCTACTAAAATTATACACTATAACTCTACATATGTTTTGTCCATTTTCATCTAAATTTGTAAATAATTTACTTATATTATATAAGAACCGATAGTCTAATTTTTCGTGTGTAAGCCGTACTATACACACTAAACTATTTACGAATTATAATAGTAGACACTTATTTACGCATTAATAAATAAAACAAATAACAAATTCCTAATATAAAATCTCATAAAAATGTAACAATGTCTAATAAAAAAAATATTAAACAAAAAAAAACATGTCTTTTAATCGTATTTCCTAGCATTATCGTTAATTTTTTTAATAAAATTTATAGTTACAATAAATCGTCCTACCATCTTACTAATAATTGATTTCTTTAACTTAATCTTAACATTTATTTTAACCCGTAAATGATGATGTCTATTTTAAAAATTTTATAAAGTATATTCTAATATGAATACGCATCTTGATGCATAAGTGTAATAGTATACATATATATATATATATATATATATATATATATATATACATATTGATAGAACATAAAAATTAGACCCGAATATTCTATTTGGGTAATAATCAACCCACTTTATAAATGGGTATCCAACGCTTAAATGGGTCGTCTCATATTTTTTATAGGAATTGAGGTGTTACTATTAAAAGCCCAAGCCCAATCAAATGGGGACCCATGTCTGAAAAATCCCTGGGATGAAGACATTTGTCAATATCCTAGAAGGCGCAGTTGCCTATAAATAGCCAACTACCCCTCCTAGAAAAGGATCAGAAAATCTATCCAAAAAATATAGAGAGAAGTTGAGAAAAGAGAGAAACTAACCGACGCACACCACTTCGAGAAATAAACCGAGAAAAGACAGCCTAGCACCGAATAAAAGGGGAGAAAGATCAAGACGAGAGATTAAATAGTCATATCGAGCACAATTGTCAAAACCGAAATACTAGTCCGAGCAAGTGTAATAGTCCGAACAAGGATAATAATCCGAGCAAAAATAAAGATCAGGAAGTGTCCTTTATTCACGGTTGATTTACTATTATATCATTGTTGAAAAGCCTAACGCGACCGACCAAAGTTATGGCTTTATCAAATGGCGCCGTCTCCGGGAGTCATCTAGTTCCCAACTAGTTTAGAATTCGAATACCAATACTCTGCCAGACGAGCGACAATGGTTACCAATGTAGAGGAAACCCATCCCGAAATAATAGAAACCAATAACCAAAACACGCAAATTAGCCAACAAGACCTCGACGATCTACTCGCCATCCGCGACAGATATGAAGCTATCCAATCCGGAAACCAACCAACAACCTCCTACGTCAACCAAGAACAACCGGTCGAACCACCCCGACATTTCATCGAAGGGATTGTCGACGAACACCCTTCGTCCTCGGAGGACGAACAAGACGTGTCCTCGGAGCGCATGCTACCTAGCAGTTTCCGCTACAACTGTGAGCGCGGTCATCCTAAGAGAAGAAGGTCGCGAACAATTTCCGATCTACTTCGTCAGCAAGACTCTGGTCGAAGCCGAAACACGTTATCTACCCTTGGAAAAGCTGTGCCTGGCATTGGTCGTCGCAACCAGAAAGTTGCCACACTATTTCATAGCTCATCAGGTCCGGGTATACACAAAATTTCATATCAAAGAGTCACTTCGACGGACGGACATTAGCGGCCGAGTTGCCGCCTGGGGGGTCGAGCTATCCCAATTTCATATCGAGTTCGCACCCCGTCATGCCATAAAGGGACAAGTCCTGGCCGATTTCGTCGTAGAATTCACCGAAGGCTATGACGAGCCTTTGGCACTCTCTCCACAATCACACTGGCAGATACATGTCGACGGATCAGCCACCAAGGACGGATCAGGAGCAGGGATCGTCCAAAAGTCTAGAGAGGGAGCAATCATCGAAAAAAGCATAAAACTGTGCTTCCGAGCTACCAACAATGAGGCAGAATACGAGGCCATGATAAATGGCCTGCTTATTGCCCGGTCCCTCGGATGCTCCCACTTAATTGCAAGCTCAGACTCCATGCTCATCGTCAATCAAGACATCGGCGAGTACCAAGCGAAAGATGATAGAATGATCCTCTACCAAGAGAAAGTCCAAAGCTTGATGGCAACCTTCGAACAGTGCGAGTTAGTAAGAATCAATCGCACCGAAAATGCACATGCCGATGCCTTGGCCACCCTAGCCTCGACATTAACATTGACCGACACCTGGTCGATCACAGTGGAACTACTACCGACCCCGAGCATAATAAAAAGGGTAGGCCGGGTGACGTTGATACAGTACGAACTAGGTTGGATGGAGGACATGACCCATTATCTGCGAAGTGGAACGCTTCCGGCCGACAAGATAAAAGCGCTGAAAATTACAAGAAAAGCTCCTCGCTTCTGGCTATCCGAGGACGATAAACTATACAAATCCAGTTACCGGGGACCCCATCTACTGTGCGTCCCGACCGAGCTACAACTGCCAGTCTTGGAGGAAATCCACGAAGGATCTTGCGGAGCACACATCAAAGGGCGATCCCTTGCAAACAAGGCAGTGACCCAAGGATATTGGTGGCCCTATATCAAGCGAGACGCCGATGCATACGTCCAACGATGCGACAAGTGCCAACGATTTGCCAAGATACCACGGCTCCCTTCATCTATGATGACCCCGGTATCGGCACCATGGCCGTTCGCTCAATGGGCAATTGATTTGGTCGGTAAACTCCCAAGAGCACCTGGGAATGTGGAATATCTAATCGTTGCGACTGATTATTTCACCAAATGGGTCGAAGATAAACCCCTCCGAGAAATCAAAGCCAGCAACGTCAAACAATTCGTTTGGGAATACATCATAACTAGGTTCGGTATACCGTACTCTATAGTCGCCGACAACGGAACCCAGTTCAAAGATGCCAATTTACAGCTGTGGTACGAGGAACTCGGTATCCGAAAATTCTATTCGACGCCGACATACCCACAAGGAAACGGGCAAGCCGAAGTGTCAAACCGAACAATATTAGACGGCATCAAGACCACCCTTGAACAGGCAAAGGGGAGGTGGCCCGAGCGGCTACTCAACGTTTTATGGTCGTGCCGAACTACACCCAAGACGGGCACCAAGGAAACCCCGTTTAGCTTAGCATACGGTGTTGAGGCCATCATACCAACAGAGATCGGGCTACCCACGCTCCGAACGACGTTGGTCGAGCAGGGAAACAATGAACAAAGAATGAGAGAAGAGCTCGACATGATAGACGAGAAACGAGAGATAGCGGCCCTTACCCTAGCTAAGTACCGACAAAGCGTGAAGCAAACCTATGACAAGAGAGTAAAAGGGTCCAAAGAATTCATGGTAGGAGAACTGGTGCTGCGACGAGTGACGGTCTATACCCGCAACGAAATACATGGCAAACTAAGACCTACCTGGGAAGGCCCATACGAAATCGTCAAGCAAACAAGTCCAGTCTCTTACAAAATCAAAAGTGTCCTGTTCGCCAACAGCCGAGGGGAAAAGAATTCTTGGAACGTGGCTAACCTAAAGAAGTACTACGTATAGGCAATCCTCCGAATACAAGTACAGGTGCTACCTTACCCTTCTTGCTTAATGGCATTATCTTTCTTCTTTTGAATGAATAAAATATATTATCATGTTGTCTACTAATACTATGAAGTTCCTAACATGGCCGAAGTGCCTAGGAATACTATGAAATTCCGTAAATGGCGTGTTACCGAAGGAACGCCTAGGTATACTATGAAATTCCCAACATGGCCGAAGTGCCTAGGAATACTATGAAATTCCGTAAATGGCGTGTTACCGAAGGAACGCCTAGGAATACTATGAAATTCCCAACATGGCCGAAGTGCCTAGGAATACTATGAAATTCCGTAAATGGCGTGTTACCGAAGGAACGCCTAGGAATACTATGAAATTCCCAACATGGCCGAAGTGCCTAGGAATACTATGAAATTCCCAACATGGCGTGTTACCGAAGGAACGCCTAGGAATACTATGAAATTCCCAACATGGCCGAAGTGCCTAGGAGTACTATGAAATTCCCAACATGGCGTGTTACCGAAGGAACGCCTAGGAATACTATGAAATTCCCAACATGGCCGAAGTGCCTAGGAATACTATGAAATTCCCAACATGGCGTGTTACCGAAGGAACGCCTAGGAATACTATGAAATTCCCAACATGGCCGAAGTGCCTAGGAATACTATGAAATTCCCAACATGGCGTGTTTTCAAAGGAACGCCTAGGAATACTATGAAATTCATATGCAGGTACAATGCAAGGAATTATTCAGGTCCACATTACGGCGGCGATACAATACAAATTGGCTAAAACAATGAAGGAGAATCAATCTAAACAACGAAATATCAACAAGAAGCATCTCCAAAACAGGAATAACGAAATAACAAATGATTTAGCAAGGAAAAATCGATCCAATCAATCAAATAGCAATACGGCAATGGAAAGGTACAAAACAGGAACAAAGAAATAACATAAATAGTCCTCGCCCGCATTACGGAGGCAACAAGAAGATCATCGACACTAAAGAGATTCATTTAAGAAGAGCTACTGCAGGAGGAGCACGACGGTAATTGACCGAGCTCAATCTCTTCGTCATCCGTCGTTGTGTACCCATCAGACTCATCACCATCAAAACGCTCCTCAGAAATGAGGGCATCAAAATTGGTCGTATGAGCCCCAACACAAGTCAGCGTCTGAAGCCGCGCGTTGAACTCGGCTTCTTTCGCGAACTCGTGAGCATCCGAGGCCGCTTTATGGCGATCATCGTCAAAGGAGAGGTTACGGCGAGCTTCGATCATAGCTGCGGAAGCATCGTATCTGGCACGGGACAAACGGAAATACTTCACCAACACGTTGGCCTTGGTCACAAGCAACTTTAATTTGCCGAAGTACTTGTCCTTTGCACGCCAATATCGATCCAAACGACGCTCCTGAAGCTCAACAGTATGCTCGGCACGGCGAACGTATTCTCGAAAAAAGGCCGCCTGGGTTTTCAGCTTGGTCCGCAGTCGAGCACATTGGTCGGTCAATTTGACATTTTTGCTCATCAAAACAATGTAGGGCCACCTGTCAGGCACCTCACTAGCCGCACCAGATGAGACCTCGTCCCGGGCAGCACCAGTAGGTCCTAACCCCGGGTTAACTAGGCATGGAGAACCAGCCTGGTGCGACATAGTAGCATGTGCCTATAAAAAAAAAAGAGGGGGGGGGGGGGGGGGGAGAAGAACGAGAAGAGATGAATATACAAAAAAAAAAAAAAAAAAAAAAGAAAAAAGAGAAAAAAAGAAGCTACAAAAAAAAAAGAGAGAATTTTTTATACAACCTACAAAGAAAACGACAAAACAAGCTACTTTATTAATCCGACAACCCCTCAACAGACGCCGAAGTCTCTACTACATCGGTAAAATGAATATCTCGCAATGAATTAATTTGCGTCCCCAAACGCTCACGAATGACCGCCTCGATTCGGTTCAAGGCGATAGTGATTTCAGTTACCCCGGCCTTCGCATCAACCATGCGCTCTGCCCGGGATACACCACTCATTCCTTTTATATGCTCAAGCACCTCTAAAGCGCGAGCTCGGGCCCAATACGCTTTGGCAAAGGATAGCAGCAGGTCCGCGTCCTCGAAAACGGCCCCAAGGACCAAGTTCAAGCTCGTCACACGACCTCGGGCTTCATCACGAGAATGTCGTAGGGCACCGAGAAGTTCCTTCGCTTTACCCTTGTTTGCCGTATAATGGGCGGTCTTTTTACTAAATTTCTCTCCCAAATCACGTAACCGAATCGCCAAGTTGGAAATATGAATATTCAGACCCTCGATTTCCTGATAAGCACGAGTCAATTTCGTGGTAAGGGACGCCTTAGATCTTTCCAAATCTTCTATTACGTCACCTACACTACGACTAGGCGAGGTCCAGACCACCATGGCAAGGGGGTTATTTGGTACCTGACAATATTTTGTTTTCACATCCTTCAAAATATGACGACCATTAAAAGAAATTAACCCAAGAAAGCCCAACAGAAATAAAACACAGCACCTATGTTATCACTTCCCCAAAAGAATCTGTTTCTAGATACAAAAAAAAAAAAAAAAAAAAAAAAACTATACATACTGCTAGAAAGATAGTCAAGGTTCCACCTGAGCAGATACTGGTGGGGGCACAACAGTAGCATCCGGTCGAGGAGTGGACGGGGCCGACATAGAGTGAGGACGCAGCGCTGCCGAAATTGTCTGTCCCGGTAGCCGAGGAAGCTCTTCTTCACGAAGATTCGCCCAGTCCAAGGGTTTCGGCGGTGCACCATGCGGACACGGATACACCAACTCCGACCACGCCCTATCCGAAAAACGAACTTTCGCGAAATTGAGCGCCCGCACATGAGCACAGTATACAGAGAAGTTGGCCATCATTGCTAACTTTGTCCGCTCCTCCGCGTGTGCCGTTTTCAGGGCAGTCACCTTAGCCTTTTCGGCTTCCACGTCCTCTGCCAGGAGCAAGTTCTCCTCCTCTAGTTCGCCGTACTTAACGACCATGCTCTCTTTTTCCGCCTTCAATTTATCGACATCCTCGGTCAGGTGCAGAAAGTCCCCCGACAGCTTGTCATAATTCTCGCCCAGGGTTTTATTCGCGGCGACCAATTTCTCTTTCTCGACCTCGAAAGCCGCAAGCAGATCCTTTATCTTCTGCTCGTTCTCCTCAACTATGGCGTTCTTCTCGGCCACCAGCTTCTCTTTCTCAGCCCCTAGAGCTCCCAGCTGATCCCGTAGCGCCACGGTACTCAAAGCAATCTGCACTTCAACACATTAGATTCCAAACAGAATACAAGTACCAGACCTATATAGCGAAATACGAGCCCCACGTACCCTCAGCGCATCCGCGTGGGCCTGCTCTATAACCGACATTGTAGGTTGAGCAGCTAGTCTTCCTGCATCCTTGAACGCAAGGGGTTTCAGAGCCGTATACCCCATCTTCAAGATTCGCGGTTGCTCCAGCAGCTCACCCCTACATCGGTCAATGTAACGGGTCATTGCAACCCCGTCAACCAACACCTTCTCGGATCCATCGAGAGCCTCATCCTCGCCACCCGTCACAACATCCTCAGCACTCTCTTCGCCGCCTTCTATATCCACTTCCTCGACCGCCTCCTCCTCTGGAGCATTAGTCTCAGGGGTCCTGCGTTCGATTACATCCTCTGTACGGCTGGGCGAGATACCAGACAGGTCCAACGCGGCCTCGGCAAGGACAGGCGAGACCGCAGACAGGGTCATCGTCTCCTTCCCCATAGCCACCAGCATGTTGATATGTCCGAACAGGCTATCGACCGACCCCTGAAACACAACAATACCCATCGACCGGGCAAGAGCGAGGGTAACCAATGGAGAATTCAGTAGCTGAAACAAGATAACTAATAAAGCAAAGCACTAGCGAACAAACCGATAACCAAAAGACAAGAAAATCATAATACATATACACATACCTCGCCCGGCGCAGAGGCATCCTCGGCGGTATCCCCTTCGGCGGCAGCAACCGCCCCCTCGCCCGAGCCAACGATATCAGCCTCCTCGGTAACCGATGTATCGGTTCCCCTGGCCCTCTTCGTTACTCCACCAACAGGGTCAGACGCATGACGCTTAGACCGAACGAGCTTCTTCCCGAGCCGAGCAGCACTTCGTGCCCGGACCACTTTCAAGAACTCTTCCTCGGGCTCTTTGGGGATCTCGGGCGCAGGATTCCCCTTGGTCACCGACCCCATAGGGTACCCGAGCAGCATTGGAGCAGTACGACTCGCCGGATCCGGCGTCGGTCCCGGCCCCCACCATTTCCAAAGAGCTAACAGAGCCTCCACATTGGGAGCGCCGAGGTCGGGCATAGGGGGAGCGTTGGTGGCCGGTCCAGGAATCTGGTGTCCCGGACAGCCCCATTCACCAGAAGCTATCACGATACCAAGATTGCGCTCTTTGTTGGTATCCGGAAAACCAATAACAAGCCGGCAATAGGTACGCTGGGTTTTCAGATACGAGCTGCGACGCTCAAAGCTCAGACTGTAGACTCCGAAGACGTCTTTCAATTCAATCGGTATTCCGACCAACTCCGATAACCTTTGAATACCGTTCAGAGTACGGTAACCATTTAAGGCCAGTTGGGCTGGAGCAATCTGGACGGCCTCAAAGAACGAAGCCACCCAGTTTGTAAAAGGAAGTCGAAGACCCCCAGTAAAAAATGCCGAAGAGCGCACGGCCACCTCGCCGGCAGGAACAAATCCCAGCACCTCCTCGTCAGAAATAGGAAGCCGGATATGTATGTTGTCAGGTATTCCGGCAAGCTCCTTAAAATCCTTTTCTACGAATGTGCCAACTTGGGCCACACTTTGGCTCAGAATTTCCTATCCAAACATCATCAAAAGTCCATCAATATACTAACCAAATACACAAACAAGAACCACATCAATATAACGAACGCCACACCTATGACCACAACGACAAATCAAATACAACTCCTAACAAAGGGAAGGGGGGAGAACGAAAAATCACTTACAGTAATCATTATGACCAAGCAAGCGCGAACAGCAGCAAGTCTTCCAACAAAACCACGAAACCCTAGATCAAGCGGCCGAACTCTTTTCCTTTTTGGCGGGAAGAATATGCTTTAGAGAGAGAGATATTTTCTTCAGTAAATTCTATGATAAAAATAAAAAAGGATTACTTGGCACAGTAGAAAGGAGTGGAGTCACAAAAAGAATAAAATAATAACCGTCCTTTCGTGTAACAGAGGTTTACCTTTTTTCCAACCATACAAAAGTCAACAACCGCTGCTATTTTTAACATATAAACGCTCCAGATTTCGCCACGTCAGCGCGTATCCCACTACCCAAGGCAGTTCACATCATTACACCTAAATAAACGGCCAGTGGACCCTACCACGAAAAGCTTCCCACATACGCTACCACTATTATCACACCGAGAATGTCCCCCGATTAAAGTTCCTCGACGGCAAACCAATTCTTACCCAAAGGGCACACCGAACAAGGTGGACGAAGACCGTTTCTAGCTTGACGGCAGGGAGCATCAAGTCTACCAACGCTCTCCGGGGGGATAACCGGGCATATTGTTCGGTGTATGCTGAGAGACATCAAATGATATCAACATAAAAGAGTGAAGCAAACAGGAAATAAAATAGGACAGAATCAAGTGCAAGACAAGTTTTATTCATCCACAAAGGGGTAAACACAAACAATACAACAGAAAAAGAAAATACACCCATCCTACTTTTTCGAACTATCCCCCATAGCAACATCCCTCTTCGCCAAAAGTTCCTCCAGACGCTCCTTCTCCCTAACCAAACGAGAAATCGCCATCTCAGCCTGTTTCAAGGCGTAAGACTGAGACTCGCATTTTTGCTCGGCCTTGAAACGAGTAGTGCCCTCCTCGTCCCAATATTGTTTAAACCTCCTCGCTTCAGTCCGAGCACACATGAGATCATGTTTCAGCCATGACATCTCAATTTCTTTTAGTTGAATCCTCCTCCCCAAAGCCAGGGGGACGAGGTAGCAAAAAAGTAGGCTCCTCTTCCATAAGGGCTTTCTTTTTGGAGGCAGACCTAGTGATGGGAGCCATCTCACGCAAAAGCAAGTTAGAAGCAAATTATAAAACAAGAGAGAGGTAGAAATTGGTAATGAGATACAAGCAATAGGGAGCATTTATAGAGAATCAAAAGGCACAAAGTACGAAGCGTTACAATGGTTCACAAGACAGGCACGAGATACGAAAAGATACAACTGATTCATCAAATACAGAAAATAAAACACAAATTGCAAAAGGGGAAATACATAAGAAAACCAGCCCAATCTAAGGATCAATGGGTGGAAAAATCGAACTGCCAGACCGAGAGAAAGCAAAACGAGCAGAACAATTCAACCAAGCTTGGTAGGAATCGTTCATGGCGACCAAATTGTCATTCTCCGAGGAGAGCCTGTTGTTTTCCGTAGTAAAAACCCTGACGCGCTCCACGAGCCGAGCATTCTTTACCATTATGCTAGCTAGGCCTTGAGGAGAGTTGTCAAACTCATCTTGAGAATGGTCCCAAATCTCCTCGGCATCATACCAGGAGTTGGCCAGATGGTTTCTCTGTAACAAGTGATCGAGCTGGCGACTCAGTGCCGAAATCTCGGTCCACTTCACCGTCTCTTCGGGCAAAGAGCCGAACAAGTTCAAAGCCAGAACGCCATACTCTTTCTCAAGCATTGCCATCCGACGGTGGACCCGAGATACCTCAGTGTCCAAGCCCTTCATCTGAGCATGATATCTAACCACAGGTCCATACATTCTGGGAAATTGTTATAGTATGGAAGAAAATAAAGGGCTGAGGGGGAGAGAAGCAAAAAGAAAAAAGAGATGATAAACTACCAAAGAAAAGAGAAGTACTTATAGAACGGAGGGAGCATGCATATTCCTGACCTACTAGGGAGCATGCACCTATATTCGACAGTGATGGGGACATCTACTGACATCTGATACGACAATACAGAAGGAAATAAAGACGAGATATTCAAAGATCTAGCTTCCAGACAAACAACAAACCATAGGCGCAATATAAAAAGAAGTGCAAAAATAAAGGGGAAAAAATACTTTTCATTAATGAAGATGGAATACATCATTGTTCATTACATCAAAAGACAATATTACATCGAGGTCTATTACATCAAGGTCTATTACATCCGAGATAAAAATCTATTACATCCGAGATAAAAATCTATTACATCCGAAAAGAAAATCTGTTACATCCGAGATAAAGACCTATTACATCCGAGAAGAGCTAGTACAGAAGATCAGGCAAAGAAGATCGACTATATCAGCTGACCAAGTGAGCAGGAAACGCCAAAAAGAAAAAGTAAGAAGAAAGAGAAAGGAAAAGAAGAAGAGTGCAAGAGAACAAAAGGGGAAGAAAGTGGAGGGAACAGAAGTGAAAAGCAAGAAGAGGAAAAGAAAAACGACAAACCCTAGACATAACACAACCTTTAGGATCACAGGGTTGATTGTTACATCGTAGTGGTGCAAAAAAAAAAAAGATGAAGAAAAAAGAAAGAGAAAGAGCAGAGGAAGAAGAAATGAAGGAAACAGACAAATAAAAAGGACGTAAAAGAAACAAAACAAAAAGAAGAAAAAGAAAGACCTAGGAAAAGATAGTAAGAAGAAAATGGAGGATAGAGAGAAGAGAGACTGAAAAAGTATAGAAAGAAAAGAGATGGGAAAAGATGGGGAAAAGCAGAGAGAGATAAAAAAAAGAAGGGGGAAGGTTAGGGGGAAGTCGATTGGTATCGATGAGAGGGCCCGGCAGAGACATCCCTGTCCCTCAGTGTCGGGTTCCCCCTTAGCATCTCATTTTCTTCGACTAGAGCCTGACAAGCACGTCGGCTATAAGCCAGTTCGGATCTTAGCCAAGTTAATTCCCGAACCATCTCGGTATGGTGATAACGCATCACCTTCAGTTCCTCCTCGGCATCCCTCAACAGCCTTTGTACATGGCTATAAGAGGCTTCAAAAGCCTCGACTTGCAAAGCAAATGTTGATGGGGTGAAAGGACCAGACATCTTAGGGAAATTATAAGATGAGGGTCTATATATGGGGGAAAATAATATGATAAGAATTGTGGATGTAACCATGCTGTAAGCAGGTATTTATAGATCAATTAGATGAGGGCTGGTATTGAGAGTCGCAACCGTTCGCCAATGGGTACTAAGAAGCGATGGCAATTAAAAGATGTCTGTTCAAGAAAGAACGTTTGGATTCCCCAAAGGTTCTAAAAAAGCGTGAGTAATTAAAAGCCACTCTTGTTCACAAAACGCTTGGATTCTTACCAATATTTAAAGAGGGCAAGTAATAATGGCATTGAAACACGCGTCATTTCTGGGGAAAGGCATTAGGTTCAAATAAATATCTAAGATCTTTTGCACAGAGATCAAGAAAACTCTGGTGAATAAGATTTTTATGCACATGGCTCAAGAAATCCTATTGGTCCCCAGATATAAAGAGTAAGAAGGTCCACTGGATAAGGTAAAAGGCTAGGCCCAAGAAAAAGCATTGATGAGGCCATAAGCGTGCGCAGTCAAAATAAATTGCATTGGAAAAGTAATTCAGATATAAACAAGAGAAAGATGTCTTTATTGATTGATTGGTACTTCGTTACAGAAGAAGCAATAAAAGGAAATACAATGAAAAAACAATAAAATCATTTCGTGGAAGGGCCCGCTTCGTCATTTGGTTTCCCCTTCGACCGAGCATACACTTCCTTAAGGGCCAGTTTGTAAGCCCTCTTGGAAGCAAGTTGCCTATCTCTGGAGGCCTCGAGCTCTTTGATCTGAGCACGAGCGCGAATACTGTCGAGCAAAGACCTCTGATGCTCCTTCTCCAGGGCATCTAATCGCTCGTCTAGTTCGGCGGCCCGACGAGCTTCCACCGACAACCTGGCAACCCTCTTGTCGAGATAACGCACCTTCTGAACTTCCTCTTCAAGACGAGCAACGTATTCAGGAAGGTTGTCACCATAGTTTTCAAGAGGAAAAGCCATTTGGTCGTTAATAAAGAATGAATTACATAAAGAATACTGGGACAGTCCTTTTATAGGAAGAAACAAGGAGTAGATCAAAGGTCATCTCGAAGAAATACAACCTCATGAACTTCCCAAGAGCATTTACGGAAAATTAACCACAGTTCCAAATCCAATTAAAGTCATCCAAAAAGACATCAAGAAGATAAACAGACAAGAACAAGGAAAGGGAAATATTTTATTAATTTCAAAAACTTCGATTACAACTGAGGAGAAGACTCCCCATTCAAGAGAAATTACGACAGAAATTACAAAAGACTAATTATTTCGAGGAAGAGCCTTCTTCATCGTCATCCGAACTCGGTTTAGACCGAGCATGCAACTCCTTGAAGGCAAGCTTATAGGCCCTTTTTGCTGCCTTCTGCTTAGCCAGATTAGCCTCGAGCTTCTTTATATGCTCGTAAGCCCAATCCCGATCGGCCATCGTCACATGATGATCAGAATCCATGTCAGACAACCTTTTCTTGTAGTCTGAAACCTTGGCCATGAGTTTCTTATTCGCGGTACGAGATTTCTTGATTTCCATTTCTAAATATGAAATATAATTAAAGGAGCTCTCACCAGTAGAACCAGAAGAAGCCATTATGTCACGGGCAAATTAGTAGTAAAATGCCTAATTATGGAGGGAGCACACCCCTTTATAGGAGTTTTCCTCGAAGAAAGATATTAGGATAGGAAACATTAAATGTGCCCCCCTGGGAACCGTCATGAGTCTATTGCGTTTCTCGATGAAGCATTGGGAAAAACAAGACCGAAGTAACGTTCTCGACAAACCGAACATGACTCCCCCGACATGGAAACCACGCCGAGGAAGTCAGGGAGCACTTGATAGAACATAAAAATTAGACCCGAATATTCTATTTGGGTAATAATCAACCCACTTTATAAATGGGTATCCAACGCTTAAATGGGTCGTCTCATACTTTTTATAGGAATTGAGGTGTTACTATTAAAAGCCCAAGCCCAATCAAATGGGGACCCATGTCTGAAAAATCACTGGGATGAAGACATTTGTCAATATCCTAGAAGGCGCAGTTGCCTATAAATAGCCAACTACCCCTCCTAGAAAAGGACCAGAAAATCTATCCAAAAAATATAGAGAGAAGTTGAGAAAAGAGAGAAACTAACCGACGCACACCACTTCGAGAAATAAACCGAGAAAAGACAGCCGAGCACCGAATAAAAGGGGAGAAAGATCAAAACGAGAGATTAAATAGTCATATCGAGCACAATTGTCAAAACCGAAATACTAGTCCGAGCAAGTGTAATAGTCCGAACAAGGATAATAATCCGAGCAATAATAAAGATCAGGAAGTGTCCTTTATTCACGGTTGATTTACTATTATATCATTGTTGAAAAGCCTAACGCGACCGACCAAAGTTATGGCTTTATCACATATATATATATATATATTGTATAATCAAATAATGCATCTTATATACCACTTTTAAACTTTAAATCCCACTAGATAGCTAATATAATTTTCATTGCTTTTAGATACCACTTTTTAGTAATATATAAACAATTAAAAATCTATTTTTTTTTTCACACGGAGTCTTTCTCTCTATCTCTATCTCTATAATCCAAGGAGATCGAAAATTCTCATTAATGGTGATTATCTCTCTCCTCCGCTCCTTTCTATTCTCTGCATTTCTTTCTCATCCGTCATAACAGAAGGAGACTTATTTGATCTGACGTCGCTATGCCGCCGCTGCACAATCTCTCCACATCGAAGATGTCACATCAAAACCCTAGCTGAAGGAGAGAGAAAGAGGGTCGTTGTGATAGAGCTCAGTCCAGCGACGATGATGAATCGATCTAGGGCCGTATCTTTAACGAGTTTTAGCAGATCATCAAGATTTTTCATTTCTTTCTCTCCGTCTATTTATACATATATATACATATATATACATATATATATAAATATATATATATATATATATATATATATATATATATATATATATATATATATATATATATATATATATATTTATACATACATATATACATACATATATACATACATATATGTATGTGTGTGTGTGAAATTAAGGCATGTTTAAGGCTAAAATTAAGCTCCGTTTGGGGCCTGAATTAAGCTCCTATTGAGGTTGAAATAGAGCTCGATTTGAGGCTGAAAACGTAGTCCGTTTGTGGCTGAAATTAAGCTCTATTTGGGGCTGAACTTAAGCTCAGTTTGATGCTGAAATTAAGCTATGTTTGGGGCTGAAATTAAGCTCTGTCTGGGACAGAAATTAAGCTCCATTTGGTGCTGAAATTAAGCTCTGTTTGGGCTGAAATTAAACTCTGTTTTGGGACTAAAATTAAGCTCTGTTTTGGGGCTGAAATTAAGCTCTGTTTGGGGCTGAAAATAAGCTCTGTTTGTGGCTGAAATTAAGCTCTGTTTGTGGCTGAAATTAAGCTCTGTTTGGGGCTAAAATTAAGCTCTGTTTTGGGGCTAAAATAGACTTCAATTCGGGGGTGAAAATATTCATTTTGTGAAACATTGCTTCATTTGGTCATTATCAGGTGCAAGTCTGTGTTTTTTGGAAGGTTTGTTTTATGGAGTTTTATAGTGTTAAATATTTGTTTGGGTCTGAAATTATGACCATTTTTAGACTGAAAAGCCGATTTAGCTCCGTTTGGGTCTAAATCAAAGCTTGTTTAGGGCTGTAAAAAAAAGTGTACATGTATTTGTTTGAATTTTATCTGAGCTGCTAGTGGAGTAATAATAATTGGTATATGTATATAAATAGTATGAACTGATTTTTGTAGGTTTTATATATGAGGTTTTGTAGGCACTGGTTATGTTTTATCGGTTAAGGCGTTGGTTTTCGTATAGTTAGTTTTCGTCTATTAGGTTCGTATGTTTTTGTCTATAAGTTACTAAATTGATTCATAAGCTTGGAATGGCAAAGAACGGTTGCACCAATAAAAAATACTAACTTTAATTTAGGTGGAGAGTTTGTTACTTGGCTAATTGTTTAATTATTAGACGGAGGCCGAATGATTTTTTGGATATACATGTTTGTATGATTTTGTTTAGCAACTATGTACACCTGTAAGCTCAAAACGGTAAGAGCGCTTGCACCAACACCGAGCTTCAAGAGTTTGGTGATTCGAATCCATCCGGATTTGTTTTTTTTTAATTTGAAGTAAAGAATATACACTTTGTAGTGAACTATACGATATTTAGCAATTTTAACTAAACTATATGCACTTTTTTACTTAACTATATGCACTTTAAATTGGACTATATGCACTTTGTGTTGAATTTTATGCACTTTTGACTGAATTGTATGCACTTTTGACTGAATTGTATGCATTTTGTGTTGAACTAGATACACTTTGTGTTGAATTAGATGCACTTTTCACTAAAATAGATGCACTTTTGACTTAACTGTATGCAGTTTGTGTTGAAATAGATGCACGTTGTGTTGAACTAGATGAGCTTTGTGTTGAACTATATGCACTTTTGACTGAACCGTATGCACTTTCGATTGATATATATACATTTTGTGTTGAATTAGATGCACTTTTGACTGAATTGTATGCACTTTTGATTGAATTGTATGCACTCAGTGTGGAAGTAGATGCTCTTTTGAACAAACCCTATATATCTTTTCGATTGAACTATATGCACTTTTGACTGAACTGTATACACTTTTGATTGAACTATATGAACTTTGTATCGAACTAGATTCACTTTTGTCTGAATTGTATGAACTTTTATATCTAACTACATGTTATTTATATCAAATTATATGCAATTTTGACTAAACTATATATACTTTTATTGAACTATATGCACTTTATGATGAACTATATATAATTTTGACTTAACCATTTGCACTTTTATTAAACTATATGCACTTTTTGATGAAAATGCCTCTTTTTGTTGAAAAACCTATTTTTGGTGAAAATACCACTTTTTAGTGAAAAAACTAGTTGTTAATGAAAAATAACTTTTTCGGTGTAAAAAGTCATCTATTGACAAAAAAACTGATTTTATAAATTTTTATGATTTTTTTTAGAAAAATACATTTTTTGTGATTTTTGTGATTTTTTATAATTTTTAGTGTTTTTTTTAGAAAAATACATTTATTATGATTTTTTTTTCTTATTTTGTGATTTTTTTTATTTATAATTTTTTATGATTTTTTCGGTTTTGTAGAATTTATTCTAATTCAAAACTAGTTTTTTTTCGATTTTACAGAGATAAATATGCATATTATGTTTTGAATTGGATAATGGCGTTCTGTTAATTAAAATGAATAATTAAAAAATGGTATCTAGAGAGAATGTGAACTTATAGAGGTATTTATGAGGAATATAATTTGATATGAGGTAGATATAAGAAATTCCTGCTTGTATAATTTTGCCCCCTCCCTTGGGTTAAAGTGAGGATCAGCCCCGAGTCCAATAGAGACATATAGTTGTTAAGAGACATATAGTTGTTAAGTTAGATATGTTGAAATAAACATAAAATTGAACGTGTCATAATATTGTAAATTCTCAAATTTTGTTATTGTTCCTTAGACAATATAAATATATACTTGGATAAGGACCCCGTAAACATAGAAAGTAGGTTTAGGTCGAACTTCGTTGACAAACGAATATGTTCAATTTATTAACTGATTTTTTAACTAAAAACGCGTAACAACACTCATAATTTTAGTGTCAAGTTTTTTCAACGGAGTACATAAAGAATCATGACCAAAGAAACTGAGATTTTGAATAGATTTTACAACCCCCAGTGTTGTTTCTTTTGATCAACAAATTATGCGTGTGCTAATTGCATTTGATGTTTGATGCATGTAAACAAAGTAGTGTTTGACAACAAATATATAGAGCATAAATTATAAAAATTATTAACACAGTATAATCTTCTCCTAGACTTTAATGTTTAATTATTGCAATAGTTGCTCATTGCAAATATTTTGGCAAATATAATAAATCAAATATCAAACCATAACACACAAATGAACAAGCCATATTTATTCAAGGCTATTTAGTTATTATTTTATTATCCATTTAATATTTTTAATTCTTTTTAATATGTTAGCGGGTCCGGGCCGAGCCCATTAGTGCAATGGTTTCTTGAAATTTTACTATTTATATATGATCTCTACTAATATCAATAAGACTAATAATATTTTCTTTCCAAACATTGTCTTCGTAAATTGCTTGTTAATAATTGCTAGATTCTCCTATATTTTCGTTTAATTTCTATTACCTGACAAATTGTGGGTTTCCATCACATATGAAATTCTCCACCAATCAATTATTACTAGGAAAAAACGATGATCATGGCTACCCACATGAAATGAAGTGAACATCGATCAATGATGAAATAAAAAACGATCAGTTTTTTGTTTTGTAAGATTTTGAATCTTTTCCGACCTACATAAAATTTAAAAGGCAATTAAGAGTCGATGATAAAAAAAAATTGTTGGTTTGTCATCATTATGACTTTTCTATGTCTAAACTTAATCATTTTTTTTATAACATTACCCAATATTATAGAGATCTAATTGTTATTCAAACAAACAAATCATCTTCGATTTCTGTATTAGTTAAGCGGGGTCTATAAAAGCCAAACATAAAATGTCAAGTAGAAAATAATTGTTTTCATTAAAATCAGTAGAATCTTTTGGATCTTGATGTATATATTCAAAAAATTGACATCATGATAAACAAATCAAACAAACATTCAAAATTTTAACCACTGAAATAAGTGTAGGGGGTATTTTTAGAAAAAAAGTGACAAGATTTGACAGATTCAAAAATATTGGATTAACTTATTATAATAGTACGATAAGAAGCAAACAATTCAACAAAATCATGGATGATTAAGATCAAAACAAGGGGAAAATGCACTTCAATAAAAACTACACACAGTACTCAGAAGAATCAAATCCATTGCCAGGAGATAAGCTTAAACTAAGATCAAAAGCCAAGAAACAATATTCCTAGTATAATTTTCGGTTCAACATTTGCAGCCAAACAAAGCCCATGGATTTAATACAAAATAGAAACAAATCCCTCTCATTGCTTATCATATGGTCCTTAATGTAATCACTATCGAACAACTTTTTCAAGCTATGTTGTTATACAATAACGACGATGATACATAAAAACGCATGGCCAAATGTGTATAATATACCAGCTCAATAGCTCATAAGAAATTAAGGTCATCAACAACTTTCCCAAATCTCAGTGGCTCTTATGATTACATTCATACTATCAACTCACGACCAACTGCTAAGTGTCAAAAACTTAACACAAAAAACATTACCTTTTCAATTTATGTCATCAACTCACGGCCAATGGCCAACTTCCCAAAGCGCGCACACACACACTCTCTCTCTCTTACCATCGCTCGATTCGCTCCATCTCTCTCTCATTCATAGTCGAAAGCAACATCAATCCTCAAAATACACCCCAAAACACAAAAAACATTACCTTTTCAATTTTACCTACTCATCTATTCTATTATAATAAGGGAGGCCAGAAAAATAATTGCTCCCTTTGAAAATATCTCACATTTGATACATGTTTAGCTTGCACAATACGAATATGTTTATCGTTCCCGGTACTTATGAGTATGGGATACGATTTTAAAATAAAAAAAATAGGTGCAATACAAGAATGGTAATTCAACAAAAAAACACCTAGTCTCATTATATATATGCATCATATATGGATTAAGTTACGGATTTACAATTTTTCAGTAACATAAATAACAATTTTGATGAATAATTTCGGCTTGAGTACCACCGTTTTCATTGAAGTTATATTTTAATTAGTTTTTATAACAAAAACAAAGATTAATTTTCTTAGCCGTACCTAAAAAGTACTGAATTTGTACTGAAAAAGTACCCGAGATATACCATTCGTGTACCCGTGTTGTACCCAAGTTATACTGAAGTGGTCAAAGACGAAAAAAATCAACACTACTTGAAGTGTCATATGCGATATTCCAAATGGCGTATCGTACCCGTATCAGGGAAAAAAACTCGAAGTACCCATGTATTTATAGGTATTCAGTAATTCATACTTGATCATCCTACCCTAAAAAGAATGAAGTGACGGACACGGGTTGGACACGAAAAGTAAGGCTCCTCCCACATAAATTCATGCTTATTTTACTTTCAGTGCGTTTTTGCCTTTTGAGGTGACACGTCGACAATAGTTAAGCTAAGTTTTGGTGATGATTAAAGCTATATGGGCTAATGTGCCAGACTTCAACGATAAAAATCTTAAGTCGGTTGGGGATCGAACAAGAAGACATTTTTTGAAATCTCTATATTTGATTTTTAATCACCAAAAAGGTTGTTTCTCTGAGATTGAGGTGGCCACCGAAAATACAGATGGTCGTTGAAGGTGTACACGGTCTTTGTATATATTGTTGAGTTTCTAAATTTAAAGTTAGGATAAGTTGCCACACCCCAGAAACACAAACTCAAATTTTATAAATAATAGTAGTAAAAGTCATGTAATGAAGAAAAACGATACCCACTAGAAGGGGCAAATATGATAAAACATAATATATTACAACTTAACCAAAATCTAAAACTATGTGATCAGTTCACTTATTTTGAGCTTAACATATAAATGCTTATTCAAATATATAACATGTGCATTCTTAGTGATACTAAAGACTCTGGTACATACCAATTGATGAAATACGTCCATCGACGGAGTTGTTTCGTCGATCGAACACCACTGCCAAGAAAGATGGAGGTCACGCGTCCACTCACGCAAGGAATTACCGCAAAGATGAAAGAGAAAGTTTATTGCTAATTATTTTATTAATGAATGAAATCGAAAACAAATTTAGTATTTAAACATAGATGGAACTCTTGTTGGCCCAAATAATAACTAACTAGAACTAATGAACTAACTAGCCAATCACTACTAAATAAACTAATAAATAAAAAGTACTAAAATAGAGTAATTATGGACTTGTCACATAGTCGCCCAAGTATCGGGGTTGCTCAGGGGTCCTCGTATTCCTCTCATCACCGTGTACATCACCCCATGACCAGATATACAAAGCAGATCGGTTAGAGAGATTGTTTTTTATCTGAACACAATTAGATACTTTTGGGCTTAAATATGAGTATCTATCTAAGTTGTACGGGTAAGATGATACCATTTTTAAAATTTTATTTTTTACTGTATGTTTGGGCTATGACATAATTTTTATTTATACATGTTAAGAATTTAAAGATACATAATGACAAATGCATATAAACAAATCAAATTAATGTACATCAGTTATAACATGAATGATTATTAACGTTAAACATTAGTACAAATAAACTATAACACGAGTATTCATAGTAAAAACAAAGAGATTAGAGGATCTACAATAGGTGTGTTAAAGTGTGTGTTAACTAAAATTTTTAGCTAATAATACAATTTTGTCTCTCCATTAGATGTGTTAAAATGTGTGTTAACTTTATAACATTTAAAAAGATTGTTAAAGATAACAATATTTTTAAGTGTTATTACTTGATTACATGGCAAAAAAAACTGACACACCATCATATTTTTCACGCATATCTTTTCTATCTCTAACCTACTATACTCTTCTATTTATTTCTCCTGCATATTTTCTTCTTCTTTATTTTCTCTTATTCTGCATAAATATGGAAAATCGTCCTCGTTTTCTCAACACACAATTCAACTATGAATTTTATAAAACAACACTCCAATCGAGTTCTCAACAATTCTCTCAACAATATCCATATAATATACAACAACATTTTGGTTCATTCAACTCTCAAATGTTAGGGACCAATCTCAGTTTCAATCTCAATTACAAAAAAAAAAAAAAAAAAATATTGAAATAAATACAAATATTAACCTGTACATCAACAATATCTTTAAACCAGTGTAGCAATATTCATAGAATCATTCAACCCATGATTTGTTACCCAGACCTTTATTTATAAAGATATGTTGAAAATAAATAACTTATTTCCCTATTTTTAAAATTCTATCTTTTCTGAAATTTGGCGCTGAAATTTGGCGGTAATGTATGGTTGCTGGAAAAAAAAACAGATAACTACTGTATTTTGAATATTTAATTTTTAATTAAAATAGATAACATTGTTAAAGTTAAAACTAATGTGGATGTTTAACTTAATATGCATATGTGTCATTTAATAGTTTTTTAAATGATGATGTGTCACTAGTTAACAACAAAAAGTTAACACATCTATTTTGTATGCCCTTAGAAGATATAAACAAATTCAATACCATTTGATGAATGATTGATACTATTATGTTATAGCATTTTCGGTTTTTTATGACGATATTTTTTGAAGATATTAATATTGGTACGTACCAAAAAAGTACCTAGTCACAAGTAGGTACCCGATACCGATAGGGTCGGAGTAAGTTACCCATGCTAGGTGTACATTTGATTATGTTTATAAGGGTATTTTTTTTATCATGTTATTGCTTTTTTCATATGTACTCGTAAAAAAAAATTCGATTTTTGTTTCCTCTTAAATCAACGTTTTGTTTTATTTATAAAGTGTTTGTTTAATAAAAGAGGACCACTTTTAAACTACAAATTATCTGTATAAATGCTGTAACCGTAGATTAAATCTACGGTATACAGTGATTCACTGTAAACCGTAGATTAAATCTATGGTTTACAATCACTGTAAACCGTAGATTTAATCTACGGTCTGTGTAATTTTTGCAGAAATTACACAGTCAGTCCCTACTTTTCAGAAATTACACAGTCAGTCCCTGCGCAAAAATTACACAGAAGGTCCCTGAAAAACAGAAACTTACGTTTTTAAAAAAAAAACAATTTTTATACTACATTCTCTCTCTTTCTCTCAAAAACCCCCAATTTTCATCCAAAAAAACCACCCAAATCAATCAACCACAATAACTATCAAATTTATTAACAAAAAACCCCAAAAATTGAGTTATTGATATTTTATCCGTTTTATAAAAAAATTGAGTTATTATTGTTTGATTATCATTAAATGTGTTTGGTTATGATTAAAAAATTGAGTTATCATTGTTTGGTTATGATTAAAAAATTGAGTTATCATTGTTTGGTTATAAATTGAGTTATCATTGTTTTGGTTATTATTAATTGGTTATCATTGAGTTATCATTGTTTGGTTATAATTAATTAGTTATCATTGAGTTATCATTGTTTGGTTATAATTAATTGGTTATCATTGAGTTATTATTGTTTGGTTATAATTAATTGATTATCATTGAGTTATCATTGTTTGGTTATCATTAATTGGTTATCATTGAGTTATCATTGTTTGGTTATCATTAATTGGTTATTAATTGGTTATTTTATCATTGTTTGGTTATCATTAATTGAGTTATATTTGGTTATCATAGTTAGAATGGCAGAGCCAGGTCCACATATTAAAGGCAGGTTGGGTATTTTACGACAGACCGATCACATTTCTAATCAGACTTGGGATGCTGGAAGAGAAGCGGGTAGAGGAGATGCCAATAAGATTAGGGTTTATAATTATAGTTGGCAGATACCGACGCCTGAAAGGTAGTTCAAAATATGATTAGGGTTGGTTTTTACGGTATTCACATTATAGGTAATTATACCGTAGACCGAGGCTTGCTTATAGCCTTAGTTGATAGGTGGCGTGATGAGATGCACTCGTTCCATTTTGTCGGTGGAGAGTTGGGGATATCTTTATAGGATGTAGAGATTATGCTTAGTCTCAGGGTGGATGGTCTTGCTGTTACTCGATCGGAGCAGAATGACACCAAGGCGAGCAGGTTGGATATGATAGAGAGTTTGTTGGGTGTTAGACCGGCTGACAATCAAGTGGATACAAACTGTTTGACAGTTAGACTTGATTGGATGTTACACACCTTTGGTGAATTACCCCCCAACCCTAGTGAGGAGCGTTTGCTATATCAGTCTAGGACTGCCATGCTATTATTACTGGGGGCACATGTGTTTTCGGATAAGAGCAGTGATCAGATTCCATTCTGGCCTCTGCCATTTCTGGAGGATTTTGACACATGTGCTGAGTATAGTTGGGGATCAGCTCTTCTGGCCTGGTTAGAGGCTAATCTATGCAGGTTGGTACGTTGTAAGGCAAACGGAGTAAGCGGGGCGGTGATGTTTCTGGATATGTGGGCGATTACCAGACTACTGCCGGTTAGACCATGTGAAGAGCTGCCGGAAGATATCGAGCCACCTGAGGGCTGGCCTAGGTTCCCCCTCGGTTACAGGTATGATATTATTTAGTTTTTGTATTGGATTTGTGTTTTTTTTATATTGTGTCATCTATCATTTACTTAGCTGCCGGTTATATTTATTGTTTATCGGGTTTTGTTTGTATATTACAGATGGAAGATTGGGAGGCAAACTAACCTTACGCCATATGTCTACGGACATAATGTGGTCCACATACGTGACCAGTTTGACAATATATCGCCTGAACAGGTAAAATTTAACTTTTGTATTATATGTAACTTACGTATTATATGTTTTATATGTTTGCATTGGTCTTATGTTCGCAGAATTTATTACTAGTATTTTTAACCCCTTGTTTATATATTCTAATTTTGCTGATTACAGATAGTGTGGCAACCTTACGGGAATCTCAATCAGTATCCGGCATACCACACGCGGGGCCGTTATATGTGGCATTGTTCTGTGCCTCTCATTTGTAATGAGAAGGTTGAGTTCCACCCCGCGGACAGGTTCATGAGACAGTTCGGTTTTGTTCAGCGGGTCCCTACATATATTTGGAAACCCAGAAAGGGTCACGGCAAGGATAGAAGATATGGGTTTGGGCAAAAACACGACTGGCCTGTACTTTTTGAAGAGTTTATAACCGTGTGGAATGACCGCCACAACCGTCTTATTAACGGCGAATTTGGTACGGGGACGTCACCGGATTACATGAGATGGTATAGAGAGAGGACCCGCATCTTCATAAACCCACCTGAACTTGCCCCGCCATCTCACGGTTTCCGGAAGCATACGGGGTTGTTCAATAGAATGGTAACAACTAATTAAAGTTCATTAATATTTGATTGTTATTTTTCTATTTGTATATTTCAATACTTATAAATCGTTTTTTATTGGTTTTTTTTTTCAGAAAGCGGTATTGCGCCGCAATTTCAAATCGTTCAAACGGGCGAAAATGAAAACGGAAGTGGACTTACTACGAAAGGACTTCGTTGAAATGAGAATGAATCCGTATGGGTCAGCTGATGAACAGTCGGATGAGGAGGATGACGATGATGACGACGACGACGATGGTGATGACGACCTACGTTACGACCCAAGAACTTACACTAGGGCTTCAAGTTGTCGGCGTCCCGACGAAAGAGGCAGATGGGAAGGCGAATCTAGTAGCGGCGGGCGTAGCCGGGGTAGAAGATCGACTGGAGGTCGACCCCCGACTACAGAGCAGGGTCCGGGTCCGAGTTCAAGCGGTCATGGTCGTCGTGCTTCTTTTGCTGGGTCGGAGTACATTCAGGATGATGTTCCGTTCGATTATCATAGTCAGCATTCAACCGACAGTTGGAGTCGCGGATTAGCACTTACATCCCACGAGCGTGCTCCGTATCCAGAATCGCAGCAGCGATAGAGACGGCGTACGGAGCTAAACAAAATCGAAGAGTCTGCTGAGCCGTTATCGGATAGATTAACATCGGCGGGAAAGATGCTCCCTACGTCCAACTTTAAATCATTTAGTCGTTATAAAAATAAATAAATGCACATTTGTGTTTTTTGTAAATGTTTTTTGTATTTGATTTCTATGTTTGATTTGTAAGTTTTATTCTTATCTGAGTTGGAATATTATAAATTCGTAAGTTTAATTTGATTCGTATGTTTGATTTGTATGTTTGTAAAAAATATTCTGTATTTTAATTGATAGGACCAATATTGAGTTTTTACAAACCCTAAACCCTAAACCCAAAATTACAAACCCTAAACCCTAAACCCTAACCCTAAACCCTAAACCCTAAATTACAAACCCTAAACCCTAAACCCTAAATTACAAACCCTAAACCCTAAATTACAAACCCTAAACCTTAAACCCTAAACCCTAACCCCTAAATTACAAACCCTAAATTACAAACCCTAAACCCTAAATCCTAAACCCTAAACTCTAAATTACAAACCCTAAACCCTAAATTACAAACCCTAAACTCTAAATCCTAAATCCTAAATCCTAAATCCTAAACCCTAAACCCCTAAACCCTAAATATTCTGAAGAATACATACAAACCGTACATTTAATGTGTACGGTTTGTACAAATTTCATACAAACCGTACATTAAATGTACGGTTTGCATGTATTCTGTGCAAACCGTAAAATAAATATACGGTTTGTACCCCTGTTTTAAGCAGCGTCCTTTTACGAATGTACTTTTTGCACTGAATCACCGTTAATAACGTAAAAAAAAAAAAAAAAACTACAAACCGTAAAAATAATCTACGGTTTGTAGTGTAAATGACATTGGATACCATATCTATCAAAATAAATCCGACAACACCTTATCACCTTTGAATTATTATGACTTGACAACCCTATCCGAAAATGACTACTCAATGCATTATTAAAGTTTGGAAATGACTACACCAAAAAAAAAACTACAAACCGTAAAAGTAATCTACGGTTTGTAGTGTAAATGACATTGGATACCATATCTATCATAATAATTCCGACAACACCTTATCACTTTTGAATTATTATGATTTGACAACCCTATCCGAAAATGACTACTCAATGCATTATTAAAGTTTGGAAATGACTACACCAAAAAAACACTACAAACCGTAAAAGTAATCTACGGTTTGCAGTGTAAATTAACACTATAAATATGGCTCAATTTTGCCAATTCTAACAAACCCTAAAATCAAACACAAACACATTTCAGAAATCTCTAAAAAAATACTCATTTCTCCCCAAAAAAATATATAAACAAACACTTTTCGAAAATGAATTACAACTATGGTTATGATAACAACCAATGGAATAACAACAATGCGAATTCATCCAGTGGCTCAAACGATGAGTTAACTGATTATTCAGAGCACTTTGAAGTTGATGAATTGACTTGGGAAACAAGGGATGAAATGCTTGCTGATCTTGCTGATGTGGCTGGAAATTGGGGTTTCATTCTTACGATTCGTATGTCTGGAGGGGGTGATGGGAGCAGAACACCGTATGTTGATATTGTGTGTGATAAATCGGGGGTTTACGAAAAAAAGAAACCATCTTCTGTAAATTCAGGTACAAAGAAAAAAGATTGTCCATTATTCATTAAAGGTTACGTAGTTAATGGTGAATGGATGTGTCGCGTAGAAAATGGACAACATAACCACCCACCTCCAACTTACCTCCAAGGGCAAGCACGACGTGCTCGTTTAACCCAAGATGAAAAAGAAATTGTTAAAACTTTAAGGCAAAGTAGTTTTAAAGTTGGTGCAATATTAGAGGCCATAAAAAATCGAAATCCTGACAATGTATCAAACACTAAAACGATACATAATTTTTTGGCTGGACTGAAATTTAAAGAACGAGATGGTAGAAACCCGATACAGGAATTGTTTAATTTGTTGGATAGCCATCGCTACACATTCTACTATAATATGAACCCATCAACCCATTGCCTTGAGAACTTGTTTTTTGCACACCCCGATTCTATAAGGATGTTCAAAGCTTTTCCTCATGTCTTGTTAATGGATTGTACATATAGAACAAACCGTTTTAATATGTCATTTCTAGAAGTCGTAGGAATGACATCAACGAACAAAACATATTGTTTAGGTTTTGTTTTCATGAGTGACGAGACAAAGGAAAGTTATATATGGGCATTGGAAAAATTTAAAGTTACATTGGAGGGGTGTATACTACCTAGGGTGTTTGTAACCGACAGGGAAATGGCCTTATCAAATGCTTTATCCGTTGATTTTCCCGATTCTCATCATATTTTCTGCACTTTTCATATTGCAAAAAATGTTTTGAAAAACTGCCGCAAAAAGATCCCTGATGAGGAGTGGCAAACGTTTCTAGATGATTGGGGTTTATTGGTTGATTCTGAGTCGATAGAGGAGTACAATCATAACCGAACTTATTTCAATTCCTCTTACAAATCGTACCCTGCTGTGATTAAGTATGTAGACAAGCTTTTAAATGATTATGCTGAAAAGTTTATTGCATGCTATACCAACCATACAACACATCTAGGTAACATAACTAGCAATCGAGCCGAACAACAACATGCTAAGCTGAAAAGATCCCTTTCCACAAATACTGGCACGCTTGAAACTGTTTGGGTAGAGGTGAATAGAATTCTAGAAAAACAGTTTGAGGATATTAAGATGAAGTTGGATAAATGCAAGTCTTATTTTCCACATTCTGAACGAACACCTCTATTTATAAATCTTAGGTCGTATATCACACACTATGCCTTTGATTTATTATTTCAAGAACACAAAAAATGTAATGGCCAGGCTGATGAGAATTGTTCTTGCGGTTTCAAATTGTCTCACGGTTTACCTTGTCATCATATTATGAGTGAACATATTTTATTCGAAAAGCCTCTTCCTCTAGAATATATTCATCCATTCTGGAAAAAATTAGACGTAATTGATGATAATGGGAATACCGATGATTATGGGATAGAGGGTGATCTAGAAGAGTTTAAAAGTGTTTATGCTAGCAAAACTAATGTTGAAAAACGGCGTATGAAAACACAACTCCGAGAGATAACCGTACCAGCCAGAACATCCATCAGTGATCCCGAAGTGAGAGTAAATATGGGGAGACCTAGAAAAGGAGACAAATCTAGTAAGAGAGATAAGTCGGGATGGGAGTATGCGGAGGAACAGAGTGCTGGTGTTAGTAGGGACAAGGGCAAAGGTAAGGCGGATGAAACACCGGAGGTAAGGGTAAACCCAACTAGGAGGCCGCGAAACCAGAACCCTAAACCCACCCCCAATAGCCCAACCTTCCTGTACAGTGACCAAATATGGGTCATGTTACATAGTTACATCGAAATGGTTTATGATGTGTGTGGGGATGGTAACTGTGGGTTCCGGGTACTTGCAAATGCGACAGGTAAACAGCATGGGGAAGATGATTGGTATGCGGTAAGATGTGAGTTGTTTCAAGAGCTGCAGCAAATGAAAGGTGTTTATTATGAGCTGTTTGAGAATCTTGGCTTTGAAGCTTACCGGTATGATTATATTTTATCAAGTTTAAATTTTTATCATGCTACAAATCCCGCACCTTCTGACAAATGGATGAGATTTCCGTCTTATGGGTTTTTAATTGCTTCTCATTACAATATTCCAATTGTATTGTTGTCCTTATGGCAAAATAATGATGGAGGGGTAAACGTGTGGAACAGTACTTTTTTACCTCTTTATACTGCTCCGCATCGGGGAACGACATATTACATCCCGACTGTAATGGTGTTCGTCAACAGTTGTCACTATGCTCAGGTTATTCCAAAAGAAGAAGGGATATTTCAATGCCAGGAATTATAGCATGGTGGGAACAAACACGCACTGAGACAGCTGCGCCATGGAATAAACTTTTTCGACCAAATTTTAAGTTATATATGGCGCTGGAAAAGCAATCGGGAAAGCAAAAAGCAAATGAAGAAGAAGCTATAGACCTAAGTCCATAATCAGTTTTTTATTTTTAATTTTATGTAAATTACTATTTTTTCCAATTTGTTGTAAATTTATATGATGTAAACAAATGTTTAATAAATATGTTTTATAAAATTTAGTTCATCTTTGCATATTGAGTTAATTTCTTTTATGAAATTTATATAATTTATGATTGTTTCATTCAAGAAAATTGACGATTGACACCAAATTGACGACTTAGTTAATGTTTCATATTGCGTTATACAAGTGTTAAAAACAAACAAAAAAACTTCTCAAAAATTGACGATTTAGTTAATCATTCAATAAATGTCAACTTATACAATTGACAAAAATATAACATGAACCAAAAATATAAAATATAATTTATGATTGTTTTATTCAAGAAAATTGACGATTGACACCAAATTGATGACTTAATTAATGTTTCATATTGCGTTATACAAGTGTTAAAAACAAACAAAAAAACTTCTCAAAAATTGACGATTTAGTTAATCATTCAATAAATATCAACTTATACAATTGACAAAAATATAACATGAACCAAAAATATAAAATTTATCAAATCAACTTTTTTTGTGTAAATTTGTGTAAATTTTGTGTTTATTTTGAGAGTTTGTTAGAATATTGATAATTTATTTTATGTAAAATTTTAAAAATAAGGCATTTATTTTTTTATTAAAAAAATCATATTTAATTTGAAAAAAATATTCAGTATTTTAATTTTAATTATTAGATTTTAATTTTTAATTTTTAATGCAAATTTTCTGAAAAACACACAGAGACCGTAGATTTAATCTACGGTCTACAGTGGTTCACTGTAAACCGTAGATTAAATCTACGGTCTTAGCGTTTTTTCAGAAAATTTGCTGTTTAAAAATCCATCCTCTTAAAAAAATCTGTAAAACTTGACTTTTTATATTTTTTTGAGTATTTATTATTATTACTACCTTATAAATTGCCAAAACAAACAATAAATACCCAAAAAAATATAAAAAGTCAAATTTTATAGATTTTTTTGAACAAACACTTTAAAAATAATATAAAATAGTGATTTAAGAAAAAAAATTGAATTTTTTTTACGAATAGGTATGAAAAAAACAATAACATTTTCAAAACATAACCGTACAAACATGACCAAATGTTCTCGAAATCTAGACATATCGATAATTTCTAATTAAATAAACGAGTTGGCTAACAAGTGCTCCGAGTCATTGTTCAAGTTTTATCCATAACTTAAATCCATGTAGTTATTTATGGCAAGTAAAAATCCGATTGATTCCTGAATCCATCACTTAATAGTTTATTTTAATAATATTTACAACTGATATATTTTATGATTTAATAAACTAAAAACCACTTTTTCAACATAATAAAACCCAGATAAAAACATGAAATATTAGTTGAAACTATCATAAAATTAAATAAAAAAACTAAAAACTATTTTTCTAACACAATAAAACTAAAATAAAAATATAGAACCCTAGTTAAAACTATCATAAAATTAAAAAAATCATCTCTAAGAATATTTAGAATTGAAATATGAAAATAAATGAAATAAAATATTAATACATTCATTTTTTTAACAAATTATTCACTATATATTTTCATACATTCCCCCAATTTTCTTTCCAAAAAGTACTTCAATTTATAATTACAAATATTAAATAATTATACTAGTTTTTAAATGTGTTAGCTTAATTAATTTTTTATCTATTATCTGGTGCATGGTACTTGTAGGGCTGCTAATGAACCGAGCCGTTCATGAACATGTTCGTGTTCGGCTTGTTAAATACTCGGCTCGTGCTCGTTCATTTACTAACTAGCCGAGCCTGAATACAATAATAAGGTCCGTGAACATGTTCGGCTCGTTTGTAAGCTCGTTTAATTATTTTTAATATATTTGTTTCATATATTTTTCTGCATATATATGTAAACTTTATCTAATATATGCTGATGATCAATAAATACTCTTCAATTTAAGTAACAAATTTATTTTTTAAACTAAATATAATTAAAACTTAAATCACAATAACTAAATTTATTATTACTTATTTTAACACTTATTTGAATTAGGTAAAAAAGATTTTTTTTTATACAAAACGATATCAAATTTGTCAAAAACGTGTTGATAAAATACTGATAAACAAGTTCAAACTCTGCTCGTCTACAAACGAGGCGAGTTTGAGATAGATTTTAGTAGTGGTTTGCTAAATGACCCGATGTCCATACACTTAAACAAATAGTCGTGTAGTAATACATACAACTATTTAATTTAAGTGTAGTTTGTGGAAAGATGGCCTTGTGTGATTAGAAAGAAGCCTCATCTTCGACCAAACTTATAAAAACAAAAACATTCACAAATAGACACTCAATCTGAGAAGAGCTGTAGTTGTATGGTCGTACAAAGCTTATTCATTACAGGTTCCTCTTATTCATTTCATCTCTCTCTCTCTCTCTCTCTCTCTCTCTCTTTAAATATATATTTTGCTCATCGCTTCAACTCTCTTATTATCCGCTCTTTATTTATTTCAAGTCTTTTTTTATTCTTCAAATATAACACAAATAGTTTCACTTCCTGCCCGTAATTATTACTCCTTTTAGTTATTCTGTATTTTAAATTATAATCATTCATTGACCTGAAATCGGTTATTACGCTCATTTTTTGTGGGGATTGTTTTAGACTCTTTTAGTTTTAGTTGCAACTTTTTAGCTCAGTTTCTCTTTATTATTTATGAGCTGTACTGCATTTGATTGACCTGTTTAATTTAAATCCTGAGTTTTTTGCCTTCTTTTTTCCATTTCCTGTTTGGGCTTGGTAGCTTGAGAAGAGTAGAAGTTGTAACTTATTCTTTACTTAGACTCAAATAAGCTGACTTATTTTCTTTAAAGAATCCTTTTTTCTTTGGCAAAATCATCTTCTCAAGTTATCCCTTTGACTTGAGTCTCAAGTTAGCCCCTCCCATTTTAGGAGCCAAGCCAGGATTGGTTTATAGGGGTGCCAAAATTTACATAAGCTACTAAATTAAGTGAAATATATTATAAAAAAAATGGGTGCCAAATCATCACTTTAAACATATTTTAGTGAAAATAGATGGTCAAAAATTAAAAAAATTATAATTTTTGGAATTACAAGGGGTGCCGTCACCCCCGATGGTCTGTACCTAGCTTCCGAGTCCATATGATTAAAATTGACGAAAAAGCAAGTCTTTACTATGTATGATTAAACCTCTAAAATTAGTGTTTATGCCCCTCCCATACTATGAAAAACAATTTTATCATATAGAATATTAGGTCGTAAAAAGACTCTTGTGTAAACAATGCAAAAACTAATTGTTGCGTAATGCGTATTTGCTAATTATGTGTCTTTCGCGTGAATGATCCTATAACAACTTCAGTATCTCGTTTGCCACATAAAGCATCATCTGTCTCCTAATATTTAACGTGGTTCTGGTTTTAGATGTGCATTGATTTTGGTTAGGATTGGTATACTACTAGGTTCACCTTACCACGATTGAATGTGTCATATCACACCTTGAACCCCACCTCGTTGATCACTATGTTTTTTAAAAGGTGGGATGGTTTAGTGGGAAAGAAATTCTATGTGGTCATTATAAATCTTAGAATTATGCATTGAGAGAGTGACACATACTGTTCTTCGAAAAGCTCATATGATATTGGGAGGATTACATTATTTTCTTGTACCTCGAACTTATCTCCAAAAAGTAGGGTCACTTCTAGAACTACGATTATTTTTGGGTAGTATAGCCTTCTCAAGATCTCATAAGATGTCTGTTGGATTATAAAAAGTGGTAGAGGGTAATTAACAAGAATTGCTCTTTCCACGTACTTGGAAATCAAAAGAGAAATTTAAATCTCTTTCATAGGTTTTATGAAGGAAAAGAAACGTTGACAAATGATAGATGATGAATCTCTTTGATAGACTCCTGACTCAACAATGGATGGCCATAAGTGGTAGAGAACTCGCAAGCCCTTGGTGTCACATTTAAATAAAAGATAAAAATCAATGTAGTTATGCCCACTTGATAACATGTAGGATTCTAGGAGAACTTGTGTGTCTGCTTTAAGTTATAACTGTGCAAGGGTGATGTGGTTATTATTGCTCTGAATAATGTTTGACAACTTAATGGCTGATTTTTCTATAAGTTTGAAGTTGGTTTGGCGAATTAATGTGATCTTAGACCACAAATTCTATGATTGGGAGCTATAAGACGTAGACTGGGATCAGTTAAGTGGTTATTTTATCAAGTACTGTTCATTTCTATTTTGATAGAAGATGAACTAACAAGATATTAGTCGCAAATATAGTTGGAAGGTAGCTCCGGTGGCGGTCAGGAAACAATGATGTTTGTCCTCTTCTTTTTCATATTGGTGCTGAAGCATTGTCAACATTTCAATAAAGATAAATTGGTGTACTTTTGTCTTCATCTGCAATATAATAGTAGTAACTAAGTTAAATCATTTTTGGTGGCCTAGCTACCATAACTGGTAATAGTTACTTCCTTCATTCCAATTTATAGGTTTAGTATTCTATTTTGGGTTGTTCCACATTATTTGTCAACTTTCCCAAAATAGAAAGGAACCTTTTGCAAGTTGCAACATTACAAAATTGCCAGTAGTTGAATGTTTATAGGTAAATGATCATTAAAAAGAATAGGGGTAAAATTGGAAAGAGAGTATAAATAAAGTGCCGTAATTGTGTTCCCTTTATAAGTTCGGTTCCCCGTAGTGGACTTATATTTTGGAACGGATGCAGTTCAACTAAACCGACCCCCAACTTACCATGTAAGTGACAAAGAGGTACTTTATTCCCGTACCGTAATATGTTCCACAACAGAATGGAATCCCGAAACCAGGAAACAGTGGGTATTCTGACATTATGAGGCGCTTTTCTCCTGCTTACAGGCTATTCTGCCATCTTAATTATGTCTCCTTTTTCTCTCTCGTTCTCTTTTTGTCCTTCCTTTTCCCTCTCACTTTATATAGTATTTAGATTTGTTTGTCAGGTCGTTCAATCTCTTAGTGACTTAGTATATGCTCATATAAAGCCTTCATTATGGAGCCAAAGGTTCTGGAAAACATAAGTCCTTGAGTGTGTCCGTGTATTGGCTCGTGCTATGAGTTAGTTTGGTCATTGAGTGGGTGATCTTTTGAACCTTCTTTTTTTGTCTGAACATGTGTTCTTGGACCTTAAATTATACGAGTATAATGGAAAAGGTGGATTGACCTGGGGTACGTTTTTTTATGTAGAATTATTCAATATATGAAATTGGTTACTTTGACAATTTTATCTTTTCCATACCTTCATAAACCGAATTACCTATGTTGTTCATTGGAGTCGCAAAATGGGTTGTAAGGCAGTCAGGTACAGAAAATTGTGATGATATTACCATGGTATGCAAATGATTAACCACCAATAGGTGGACATACAAAAGTGTAATATGTCTGATAATATAGCTGTTAATAGTTATTGTTAGTAGTTAGTGAGTATTAATTAAGATAGCATTAAATATATAAGAAGTCTGCAGAAGCTAACCAGCCTATAAAAGGGCTGATATGTACTCATGTTAAAAAAAAAAGAAATACTTTTCTCTTTCTAAATTATTTACACTCTTAATTTGACATGGTATCAGAGCTTTAGGCTCTATCCTTGGCTCCTACTTTGACTGAATAATCAGTCCACTCTTTGCTCAACTTATCTCCATAGCAGCATTGATATTTGCTGTTTTATTTTTACCTGGCAACAACGATTGTTACACTTTTGTTTTCCCCTCTGTCGCAGCCTTAATTGCTGCCTTTTTTCTTTCGGTACGGTTTTGATTGCTGCCTTTTTTTCTCTTTTGGAGCGGCCTTAATTGTTGCTGGTCACGTCTGCAATTTTTCGCCTTGTCTCGCTGCTGCATACTCAAACTGAATGTCTTGCTTTAACACTAACTGATCGAGTCAAGAAAGAACTACAGATCAAGTGGAGTTTAACAAGGAGGAGATTGCAAAGATCAAAGAATTTTTAAAATCATTGGAGAAACCAAGTGCTACATCTGCTGTTTCTCTTTCAGGTAAGTTTTCTACTTTTCAAGGATTAAATGTCTTAGATAAATCTATTAGGAATCTTTGGATAATTGACTCAGGAGTCACTGATCATATGACAAACTCATCATTAAATTTTAATACATATACACCTTGTCCAAGTAGCCGAAAAATAGAAGTTGTAGACGGCTCACTCACTACCGTAGCTGGTATAGGAGGACATATAGTTGAATCATTCGCTAACTCTTAAAAATGTCCTTCATGTCCCTAAATTATCAACCAACCTAATTTCGATACAAAAACTTACCCACGATATCAATTGTAATGTCCTTTTCTATCCTTCTCATTGTATATTTCAAAATCGGGATTCGGGAAAGAAATTCGGATTTGCTAAAGAAAAGAACGTTCTCTACTATCTCGATGATGCTAGCAATTCTTGTACGGTCAACCAAGAAATATTATTCTCATGTTCTTCAAATACCAATAAAGATAAAATCTGGCTTTATCATTTCAGATTAGGACATCCATCTTTTGAAATTTTAAAACTCATGTTTCCATCCTTATTTAATGAATTGTCTGTTAAGAGTTTTCATTGTGATATATGTCAACTTGCAAAACACAAACGCGTTTCTTTTCCGATTAGTAATAGAAGCAGCTCAAAATCTTTTTATTTGATCCATAGTGATATATGAGGGCCTTCCCCAGTCCCAAATGTTTATGGCTCAAAATGGTTTGTCTTTTATTGATGATTGTCCTCGAGTTTCTTGGGTTTTCCTACTAAAATCAAAATCGGACGTTAGCAGTGTACTTCCAAATTTTCTTAATATGATTCAAAACCAGTTTGGAGTTAGAGTTAAAAGATTTCGATCAAATAATGCCCGAGATTTTTTTAATCAAACCTTGTCTCCGTTTTTTCAAAAAGAAGGAATTATTCACGAATCTTCTTGTGTTAATACCTCACAACAAAACGGCATTGCGGAGAGAAAAATGGGTCATTTATTAGCAACAACGCGTGCGTTTCTTTTTCATCAAAATGTTTCAAAAACTTATTGGGGGGAAGCAGTTCTTACCGCAACATATATTATCAACCGCCTACCTTCAAAAGTACTTGGCTTTAAAACACATATGGAGACTCTTTCTCAATTTTATCCTGATATTAATTTAACAAATAAATTAACGCCAAGATTTTTGGATGCTCTGCTTTCGAGCAATCAAATGTATATTTGTCGGGTATTCGTCTACTCAAAAAGGGTACAAATGTTATCATCCACCCACAAAAAAGTTATTTGTTTCAGTCGATGTTACATTTGATGAGGAAAAACCATATTTCACCCCTCCTTATCTTCAGGGGGAGTTCATATAAACTATGAATCTTCGTGTCCCATCTCTAATAAACCATCCAATCCTATCGAACCATGTCAGTTTGAGTCAGCTCCTCAAATCGATTCATCTCAGATAATTGAAAATAATGACTCAACGAGATTTACACAAGTATATTCAAGAAGAGACCCGAATCCTAATCTTGAAATAGTCCAACCTTCGATACCTAATCCTAATAGTGAGTTAACCCAAAATTCTCCTCAATTCACACAAAACCACGACCTTCCTATTGCTGTCAGGAAAGGCACTAGAGAATGCACTAAGCACCCATTATACCCCTCTTCAAAATTTGTGTCATTTGACAAGTTCTCACCATCACACAAAAGTTTTTTAGTCCACTTAAATAAAGTTTTAATTCCTAATACTTTATCTGAGGCATTATCTAATGAGAAATGGATAAACGCAATGAGAGAAGAAATGCGGGCATTCGAAAAGAATAAAACATGGAAGATAGTTGACTTACCACCCGGCAAAAGGTCTGTTGGATGCAGGTGGGTGTTTACAGTTAAATACAGGTCGGATGGCTCCCTAAAAAGGTACAAGGCTAGACTTGTGGCAAAAGGATACACACAAACCTATGGCGTTGACTACCAAAAGACTTTTGCTCCCGTAGCTAAGATGAACACGGTTAGGGTGTTATTGTCGCTAGCTGCAAATTTTAATTGGTACTTGGAACAATTTGATGTCAAAAATGCGTTTCTCCATGGCGAGCTGGAAGAAGAGATATACATGGATATACCTCCAGGCTTTGATAAAAATTTAAATGGACATAAAGTGTGCAGATTGAAAAGGGCATTGTATGGACTTAAACAATCATCTAGGGCTTGGTTCGGTAGATTCACTAAAATCATGCTTACGATTGGATATAAACAGAGCAGAGGAGACCACACGCTCTTTATAAAGCATTCGGATGCAGGGGGAGTCACAATTTTGTTGGTATACGTTGATGATATAATTATAACAGGAAATGATATAAAAGAAAAAGAAATTTTGTGAAGACGTCTTGCTACAGAATTTGATATTAAAGAACTTGGAAGATTGAAATATTTTTTGAGTATCGAAGTAGCTCATTCGAGAGAAGGCATCTTTATCTCGCAACAAAAATATGTGACTGATCTTCTGAAGGAGACTGGGAAGTTAAGATGCAAACCAGGCTCGACACCCATTGAGCAAAATCATAGGCTAGCAGAAGCAAATGAAGATGTAGCTGTTAACAAAGAAATATATCAGAGACTAGTGGGAAAACTCATATACCTTGCTCATACAAGGCCAGATATTGCATATGCCGTTAATGTGGTTAGCCAGTTTATGCACGACCCGAAAGAGGTTCATCTGCAAGCAACTTACAGAATACTGCATTATCTTAAATCCAATCCAGGTCGAGAAATTTTGTTCAAAAGAAACACAGGACTCGCCATTGAGGCATACAATGATGCAGATTATGCAAGTTCGCTGGTCGACAAAAGATCTGCAACAGGTTATTGGTGGCAATCTTGTAACTTCGAGGAGCAAGAAACAGAATGTAGTAGCAAGATCTAGTGCAGAGGCCGAGTTTCGGGCAATGGCTCATGGAAAGATAATTTTAGATGATCTAAAGATTAAATGGGAGGGACCAATGCGGTTATTCTGCAATAACAAGTCAGCCATTAGCATTGCTCATAATCCGGTCCAACATGAACGAACAAAACACAACGAAGTGGATAGGCACTTTATGAAGGAGAAATTGGATAGTGGATTAATTTGTATCCCGTACATCTCAACCAGTAACCAAGTCGCAGATGTACTTACGAAAAAACTCGGCACTGAGGTGTTTGAAAAATTAAACGAACAAAACACATCGAAGTGGATAGGCACTTTATAAAGGAGAAATTGGATAGTGGATTAATTTGTATCTCGTACATCTCAACCAGTAACCAAGTCGCAGATGTACTTACGAAAAAACTCAGCACTGAGGTGTTTGAAAAATTAATTTCCAAGCTGGGAATGACGAATTTGTATTCACCAGCTTGAGGGGGAGTGTCAGATAATATAGCTGTTAATAGTTACTGTTAGTAGTTAGTGAGTATTAATTAAGATAGCATTAAATATATAAGAAGTCTGTAGAAGCTAACCAGCCTATAAAAGGGCTGATATGTACTCATGTTAAAAAAATAAGAAATACTTTTCTCTTTCTAAATTATATACACTCTTAATTTGACATGGTATAAGAGCTTTAGGCTCTATCCTTGTCTCCTACTTTGACTGAATAATCAGTCCACTCTTTGCTCAACTTATTTTTTTTACCTGGCAACAACGGTTGTTGCACTTTAGTTTTCCCCTCTGTCGCAGCCTTAATTGCTGCCTTTTTTCTTTCGGTGCGGCCTTGATTGCTGCCTTTTTTTCTCTTTTGGAGCGGCCTTAATTGTTACTGGTCACGTTTGCAATTTTTCGCGTTGTCTCGCTGCTGCATACTCAAACTGAATGTCTTGCTTTAACACTAACTGATCGAGTCAAGAAAGAACTACAGATCAAGTGGAGTTTAACAAGGAGGAGATTGCAAAGATCAAAGAATTTTTAAAATCATTGGAGAAACCAAGTGTTACATCTGCTGTTTCTCTTTCAGGTAAGTTTTCTACTTTTCAAGGATTAAATGTCTCAGATAAATCTATTAGGAATCTTTGGATAATTGACTCAGGAGCCACTGATCATATGACAAACTCATCATTAAATTTTAATACATATACACCTTGTCCAAGTAGCCGAAAAATAGAAGTTGCAGACGGCTCACTCACTACCGTAGCTGGTATAGGAGGACATACAGTTGAATCATTCGCTAACTCTTAAAAATGTCCTTCATGTCCGTCACCCCCGATGGTCTGTACCTAGCTTCCGAGTCCATATGATTAAAATTGACGAAAAAACAAGTCTTTACTATGCATGATTAAACCTCTAAAAATTAGTGTTTATGCCCCTCCCATACTATGAAAAACAATTTTATCATATAGAATATTAGGTCGTAAAAAGACTCGTGTAAACAATGCAAATAATAATTGTTGCGTAATGCGTATTTGCTAATTATGTGTCTTTTGCGTGAATGATCCTATAACAACTTCAGTATCTCGTTTGCCACATAAAGCATCATCTGTCTCCTAATATTTAACGTGGTTCTGGTTTTAGATGTGCATTGATTTTGGTTAGGATTGGTATACTACTAGGTTCACCTTACCACGATTGAATGTGCCATATCACACCTTGAACCCCACCTCGTTGATCACTATGCTTTTTAAAAGGTGGGATGGTTTAGTGGGAAAGAAATTCTATGTGGTCATTATAAATCTTAGAATTATGCATTGAGAGAGTGACACATACTGTTCTTCGAAAAGCTCATATGATATTGGGAGGATTACATTATTTTCTTGTACCTCGAACTTATCTCCAAAAAGTAGGGTCATTTCTAGAACTACGATTATTTTTGGGTAGTATAGCCTTCTCAAGATCTCATAAGATGTCTGTTGGATTATAAAAAGTGGTAGAGGGTAATTAACAAGAATTGCTCTTTCCACGTACTTGGAAATCAAAAGAAAAATTTGAATCTCTTTCATAGGTTTTATGAAGGAAAAGAAACGTTGACAAATGATAGATGATGAATCTCTTTGATAGACTCCTAACTCAACAATGGATGGCCATAAGTGGTAGACAACTCGCAAGCCCTTGGTGTCACATTTAAATAAAAGATAAAAATCAATGTAGTTATGCCCACTTGATAACATGTAGGATTCTAGGAGAACTTGTGTGTCTGCTTTAAGCTATAACTGTGCGAGGGTGATGAGGTTATTATTGCTCTGAATAATGTTTGACAACTTAATGGCTGATTTTTCTATAAGTTTAAAGTTGGTTTGGCGAATTAATGTGATCTTAGACCACAAATTCTATGATTGGGAGCTATAAGACGTAGACTGGGATCAGTTAAGTGGTTATTTTATCAAGTACTGTTCATTTCTATTTTGATAGAAGATGAACTAACAAGATATTAGTCGCAAATATAGTTGGAAGGTAGCTCCGGTGGCGGTCAGGAAACAATGATGTTTGTCCTCTTCTTTTTCATATTGGTGCTGAAGCATTCTCAACATTTCAATAAAGATAAATTGGTGTACTTTTGTCTTCAGCTGCAATATAATAGTAGTAACTAAGTTAAATCATTTTTGGTGGCCTAGCTACCATAACTGGTAATAGTTACTTCCTTCATTCCAATTTATAGGTTTAGTATTCTATTTTGGGTTGTTCCACATTATTTGTCAACTTTCCCAAAATAGAAAGGAACCTTTTGCAAGTTGCAACATTACAAAATTGCCAGTAGTTGATTGTTTATAGGTAAATGATCATTAAAAAGAATAGGGCTAAAATTGGAAAGAGAGTATAAATAAAGTGCCGTAATTGTGTTCCCTTTATAAGTTCGGTTCCCCGTAGTGGACTTATATTTTGGAACGGATGCAGTACAACTAAACCGACCCCCAACTTACCATGCAAGTGATAAAGAGGTACCTTATTCCGGTACCGTAATATGTTCCACAACAGAATGGAATCCCGAAACCAGGAAACAGTGGGTATTCTGACATTATGAGGCGCTTTTCTCCTGCTTACAGGCTATTCTGCCATCTTAATTATGTCGCCTTTTTCTCTCTCGCTCTCTTTTTGTCCTTCCTTTTCCCTCTCACTTTATATAGTATTTAGATTTGTTTGTCAGGTCGTTCAATCTCTTAGTGACTTAGTATATGCTCATATAAAGCCTTCATTATGGAGCCAAAGGTTCTGGAAAACACAAGTCCTTGAGTGTGTCCGTGTATTGGCTCGTGCTATGAGTTAGTTTGGTCATTGAGTGGGCGATCTTTTGAACCTTCTTTTTTTGTCTGAACATGTGTTCTTGGACCTTAAATTATACGAGTATAATGGAAAAGGTGGATTGACCTGGGGTACATTTTTTTATGTAGAATTATTCAATATATGAAATCGGTTACTTTGACAATTTTATATTTTCCATACCTTGATAAACCGAATTACCTAAGTTGTTCATTGGAGTCGCAAAATGGGTTGTAGGGCAGTCAGGTACAGAAAATTGTGATGATATTACCATGGTATGCAAAATGATTAACCACCAATAGGTGGACATACAAAAGTGTAATCTGTCAGATAATATAGCTGTTAATAGTTATTGTTAGTAGTTAGTGAGTATTAATTAAGATAGCATTAAATATATAAGAAGTCTGTAGAAGCTAACCAGCCTATAAAAGGGCTGATATGTACTCATGTTAAAAAAATAAGAAATACTTTTCTCTTTCTAAATTATATACACTCTTAATTTGACATAATCAACTCTATTTCATATCCATTCTCCATTGGTTGTTATTTGATCTGATTGGGTCAGTTTCGGGCACGAAATGGCTAAAGCTGATGCTGCACTTGTTAAATTTCATAGACTGTATCCTCCTCATCAATGAATTTTCCTTAACTGTTGCTCTTTCATCTCTTTTGAGCTCTGCCATAATGTATGGTATTAAAACAGGGAAAATGTTTTTTGTTGTTGTTAAGAAAATTTTGCTTTACCATATAGGTAATTGATGGCAATTATACCTAGTGGAAGTACATGGGTGGCTCGATGTGGACAGCCTCAATATGTGCTAAGATTTTCTGTTACAAATAGTTTGGTTACATTTTCAACTTGGTAAGTATTTACTGTTGTTTTTTTGCATTTGTTGTAAAAAACTATGCCATAATAGAAACGTTATGGTTCTTAGTGATCAAAAAAGAAAACAAAATTGTTCTTACATAGTAGTAATATAAAAGTAAGAATTTTGTTATTGAGCATTGGGAAGTGGTATTGATATTTCCTCTTGTCATTGTAGTGCATCCACCAAGTTCAGATCGTTAGCATCACAAAGTTCAACAATGTTTTCTCAAGATTTATCGCAAGGACTATTTAATAATGTCCCATCTACAAATTCTAAATGCCGAAGGGGAGCTCGCTTGATCGTTAGAGCTGTTAGTGTGAGTGTGTTTCCTTCCCTTTTTTGGAGAAACTTTACAAATAATGACTTGTCATCAGTGCCTAAACTATATTGTGTGCTCACAGGACTACTATGCTGTACTTGGCGTGTCAAAAAGTGCTAACAAGTCGGACATTAAAAGCGGTATGTTTTATCTTTTTTTTGCTAATCTTTCCTTTCTTTCTGTTAGCAATTTCTGAGTTTGGCAATCTATTAGATGTGTTACTTTGTAAATAGTTAGGTAGTCTTCCAAGTTCCGCACCGCACCTTTTTACATGAAAGACTTGTGTCAGTAACTGCTAATAACCGAATACTGTGCTCTTGCTTAGAACTAACTGGATAGCAAGAGTAAATGATATCGTACAAATTTGTTTGTTTAGTATGTCTTCTTTTAATCTCAAATTGCCCTTTAGTTACCAGTCAGTTATCCCATCCCATATATTAATGATACCGGTTTTCTTAAGCTGAAGTGAACAATCCTACTTGATGGTGGAAAATAAATTAAATGTGTTATTGGCAAGGAATTGCTGTAATTTATGGTCCATCTTGGAAGATGAGGATTGAAATCCATAGGAATTTACTTTAAGTATACAGGTAAGATTTGAAATCGATATTTATTTATTCTGTGGATTTGACTTCGTGGATTTATAATACACACTAGTTTATTTCAATGATAAAAAAAATTCCAGGTTTTATGCAACTGAAATCACTCCATGGATTTATAGTTCTTATATAACAAAATCTCCCTACATAATCGGAGAACTTTTCAGTTATGATCAATTTCAAATCTAACTGAATTTTAAATCCATGAATATCAAAGGAGACCTTAAATAAGAATGGCTTTCAGTTAGCATTGGCGACCGTCTTTTGTTTATGTTGTTTTGGTGATCAACTATTTGGATTATCAGACCTGCTAACTAATTGTTTCCTATTTGCAGCTTATAGGAAACTTGCCAGGAGTTATCATCCCGATGTGAACAAGTAAGTACAAGCACAGTATCTTACATTGTTGTTTACTATAAAGAATTTCATCTTTAATTTGGCGGAATGACGCTGCTTAATTTTACTACTCCATTCAACATTCCTGTGATTTATTGAAAAATGTTAGTAGTTTAGAGTGCAGATTTTTTTATGCTAGTGCTTGAGGTTCTCAGTTTATCGCCATGCATCTTAATATGCAAATTTAGCTTCAGTTGTTCTCGTCTCGCTCTTTCTCTTGTAACTTTAACCATTTGGATTTCATTGAATTAGTAATTTATTTGATAACTAGATTGCTTAACGTATTGCATATTTGCATGTAATGTGGTGGCATTTAGTTCGGTGTCGGTGAGCAGTGACTGCTGCTTCTGTTGACTCATTGTATCATATAGTTAAAGAATAAGAAAAAAGCGGTGTGTAGCTGAAAGCCTGAAATTGTAATAACTAACATCACTAGTCCTCAGAATTATTAATGGATGACCAGAAAAGGCGATATAGAATTAAAAAGTAAATTAATAATTCTAACTATAGAGCACCCTGTATACGAATCAATTTGCATTTTTTGATACATAAGCAGCAAGATATCCCAATTAGTTGTAATTTATGGCGTTAGATTCTTATTCTTCTCCCTTACAGAGAGCCGGGGGCAGAGCAAAAATTTAAGGATATTAGTAACGCTTATGAGGTACTTTCGGGTCTTCTACAGATTCTTTCATGTTTATGATAATCTTGCCTGGTGGCATGTAGAACTATCTTTTACCATCATTCGATTTGGACAACAGGTCTTGTCAGATGATGAGAAACGTTCCATATATGACAAGTACGGCGAGGCTGGGCTTAAGGGAGCTGGCATGGGAATGGGGGTGAGCTACTAACAACCATAATTCTCTTTAGAATAACTTAAATATAAATCTGCAGGGGAACTTCACTTGGCTATAATTTACTAAATTTACTTGGTAGTCTAGATGCTAATATTTTTTCGTATTCATTCTATGTACATACTGTACAAAATGGTCTAGTTGGGTGCCCTACTCGCTCTCTGGTGGTAATGAGTTATGCCCTTGGCCCTCTGGTGTCTACTGTCAAATGCTTTTCTGTATTGCCAAACAATATTAATAAAGGAAAGAAAAGACCGTCTGCTTAACTTATTGCAATAAGTCTGCTGAATTGTAAATTTTGCTAATTTATCCAAAATTCAAAAAGAAAATCATTTTTAGATAGTCCTCTCACTTGGAGCGTGTGATTATAGCAGGATTTCAGCAACCCATTTGATCTGTTCGAATCATTATTCGATGGCTTGGGTGGTATGGGGGGCATGGGCGGGATGGGTGGAAGGGGCGCCACTCGGAGTAGAGCCACGGAAGGCGAGGACCAAGGCTATAATTTAGTCTTAAACTTTAAAGACGCGGTTTTCGGAATAGAAAAAGAAATTGAAATCACTCGTCTCGAAACATGTAACACTTGCGAAGGGTCAGGTGCAAAACAAGGCACCAAGCCGACGACATGCACCACATGTGGTGGTCAAGGCCAGGTGGTGACATCGGCACGGACCCCTCTTGGGGTTTTTCAACAAGTGATGACTTGTTCCACTTGTAGCGGAACAGGTGAGACGTCCACCCCGTGCACGACATGTGGCGGTGATGGGAGAGTAAAAAAGTCGAAGAGGATCAGCTTAAAAGTTCCTGCTGGGGTAGACTCTGGGAGCCGGTTGAGGGTTCGAGGAGAGGGTAATGCGGGGAAAAGAGGTGGGTCCTCTGGGGACTTGTACGTAATTATTGACGTTCTACCCGACCCTGTGTTGAAGCGTGAAGATACGAATATTTTGTATAATTGTAAGGTTTCGTATATAGATGCTATTTTGGGGACGACAATGAAGGTGCCTACGGTTGACGGGATGGTAGATTTGAAGATTCCGGCTGGCACACAGCCAGGCACAACCTTGGTAATGGCGAAAAAAGGGGTGCCGTTTCTTAACAAGAGTAGTATGAGGGGTGATCAGCTGGTGAAGGTACAAATTGAGATACCTAGGCGGCTTGGCGGCAAAGAGAAGAAATTAATTGAAGAACTTGCGGAGCTGAATCAGGCTAAAACTCCCAATAGTAGGAGATAGTTTGGGTTGAGAATGGTTCTATTTTTTTCTTTTCTTTCTCAGTACATTATAATTTATATGTACGCTACATATTAATGAAGAATAGCTGAATTGATCTATTGATGGGGTGAGATGAAGCCATTAAGTTGGAACAATAGAATTTTTTTAGGGATTAGTTTTGTAATTTGTAATAATGTATTTGTACTTGAGGCCAATGTTGGAAGAGGAATTCTGTGTGTTACTATTCATTTGGAAATGGAAAATAGTTATAAACTCGTATGGAAATTTGGTATTTGCCATATTATAGTGGTATGGGCATCTCATTAGGGAACTAAAATTATACACAGAAAACATTTAAGAAATTCTGCCATTTCTTCAGGTCATGATGAGCTCATATGCTCATCATTCTGTTTTTATACGACGAGTTATTTTCTTGTCCATGGGTCCATGACCTATTGAATATATGTTTATATGTTAGACTGATAAGTGACATTGCAGAAGTTACATGACTGATATGAAAGAAGCAGATTAATATATTAGATATCATGCAATTTGTGTATTTGAAGGACTGTTTATGTAAATGGTGAAAGTTTGTAATATGTTACTTTCTGGTTCTATAGGACTGTTTGTGTAAAGTCTGAAAGTTGTAAAACAGCACTATATAAAAACTGTAGATACCAGTTTGTAAATTAACAAAATATTTTATATCAATACAGTTTTATCTCTCTATATACAGGCGAATATATATATATATATATATATCAATATTAGGTTATATTGATCGTGTTATAGCCACTGATTGTGGATTTCTACATGGTATCAAAGCAAATCGTTATCCGCTGTTAATTTCGCCTGCAATTAAAGCTGGTTTGATCTTCTTTAAATCCTCATATTAGGTTTTTTTTATATATATATATATATTATCTTGGTTCTTTCTTAAAAGATAATAGATTTATTATCTTATTCATTATCCTGATCTAAAATCAGAAGTAAAACTTACCCCAATTCTTTAAGAATTAGGGGTTTTGTGTGATAGATTATTATTTTCTTATAATTTGTTATAAATTAAGGTTAATTTGTTGTTTAAATTCTTTTTGTTATTTTTGTTATTATTTTTTAATATTTCAAAAACAGAAGTAAAATTTACCCTAATTCATAGATCTTCCTGTTATTATAGTTTATTGAGAATTAAGATTAATTTGTTGATTAAGTACTTTCTATTTTTTTTTTCTGTTGATCTAAAATCAGAAGTAAAATTTACCCCAATTCTTTAAAGAATTAAGGGTTTTCTGTTATAGATCTTTCTGATATTAAGAATTGTTTAATAATAGAATTTCTTACTTTCTTGGAACAATAGGTTTGATTCGTTCTTTATTTTTCTAATTAGGGTTTCTATGGATAGTGTAACTGCACCTGTGATTACACAATGAATCCATACTTCATAGGGAATAATGAGAATACTAATTCTAGTTTAGTTTCTCCTGTTCTTTCTGGTTCTAATTTCCATTCTTGGAAAAGGGCAATGGAGATTTCAATTGGGGCCAAGTCTAAATTAGGGTTTATTAATGGTACTCTACCATGTCCTATTGAGGGGGATCAGATGTTTGGGGCTTGGCATCAGTGTAACTTGATTGTTATGTCTTGGATAATAAATTCAGTAAGTGAGGATATTGCCCAGTCTATTCTTTATGTAGACACAACTACTAGAATGTAGATGAAATTAAATGAAAGGTTTTCTCAGGGTAATGAAGCTAGGATTTATGAACTTCATCAAGATATTAATTCTACTACACAGGAAAATATGTCTGTGTCCACTTATTTTACTAAGTTAGAAACTTCTTGGAATGCTTTGTCCATTATTAATCCCATTCCTAGGTGTGGTTGTGGTACAGTTGCTGGGTGTACTTGTAATGTCATGGCTGCTATTGTTGCTAGAGAAAATAGAATGTTCAAAACGACTTTCTTAATGGGTTTGAATGAAAGGTTTTCTATGGTAAGAGGACAAATTTTGCTTATGAAGCCTATGCCTTCAATGAATAATATTTACTCAATGGTCTCTCATGATGAGAAACAGAACAGTGTTCATAATAACAATGTGCTACAGTTTTAGAATTTGGCTTTAAGTGTACAGTCTCAGAATGTTCAGGGTAGTCAAAGGGCTGTTGGGTATAGTCAAGGTAGTTATAGACCTAATTTTGGAAGAGAAAGTAATAATATGAAGTGTTCTCATTGTGGTTCTAATAGACATACTAGGGACAAGTGTTATAAGGTTCATGGTTACCCACCTGGTTGGAGACCCAGACCTAGGCTACCTTCTTTTCAACCTAGGCCACAAGCTTATTTAGCTTCTATTTCTCAACCTTCTGGAGTTTTTCAGCAGAATCTTCAGTCTCCTCATCTCTTACCTTATCAGAACCAGTTTTCTTATCAAGATACTTATCAGAATCAAGTTCCTCAGGTTCAGATAGGTCAAAATCAAATGGTTGCTGATAATTCTTCTCAATTTAGTGATGCTAGTTCTTCACAGCAAGTTGCTGTTGTTGACACACCTATCTCAAACCTTACTTTTACTGATATGACAGGTACAAATATAGTTTATAATTTTTTTATTAATTCCATACATGATTCTTTGGGGCTTGATAATAATAAAAATACTTGGATATTAGATAGTGGAGCTAGTGAACATATGATTAATGATTTTTCTAAATTTTTTACTTACAAAACTAGTAATATTCCTTATGTAAATTTACCTAATGGTAATAACTGAAGTAAGTTGTATTGGAACAGTTTTTTTTTGAGTTTGGGTTAGTATTATACAATGTGTTATGTGCTCCCTCTTTTAGTTTTAATCTAATATCAGTCAGTAAGTTAACTAGGGATGTCTCTTGTATTGCCAAATTTGAGTCAGATATATGTTTTATTCAGGACCAGGACTCTATGAAGATGATTGGTAGTGCTGCAGAGAGAAATGACCTTTATATTTTCCAGAATCCAGTTATTTCCAGTAAGATTAGTGAGAAACCTCTTGTTTGTAGTTTTTCTTCTTAGAATAAGCCATCTATTTGGCATTATAGGTTAGGTCATCCCAGTAGTTCAGTATTAAGACTTGCTATTAATGATATAAATAGTAATTCTGGTGTTGTTTGTGATTCCTGTTATCTTGCTAAACACAATAGATCTTCTTTTCCTCTAAGTACTTCTTCTACTATTCTTGCTTTTGAATTGATACATTGTGACTTATGGGGACCTTATGCAGTAGAAACACAGAATGATCATAAATTTTTCTTAACTATTGTAGATGATTACACTAGATGTACTTGGGTTTTTCTTCTTAAAATAAATCTGACACTACTGCTATCATTACACATTTTGCAAAAATGGTTAATATTCAGTTTGGTTTGCATATTAAAGTATTAAGGTCTGATAATGGATCTGAGTTTAACTTAAATAATTTTTACTTGAATAATGACATTTTACATCAAACAAGCTGTGTAGAAACACCTCAACAAAATGGTATAGTTGAGAGAAAACACCAGCATCTTCTTAATGTAGCAAGGGCTTTAAGATTTCATTCATGTTTACCTTTAAATTTCTGGGGTGATTGTATACTCACTGCTGTTTATTTAATAAATAGATTGCCTACCCCTTTGTTAAAAAACAAGTCACCCTATGAAATGTTATATAATAAAAAGGCTTCTTATAATCATCTTAGGGTGTTTGGTTGTTTGTGTTTTGCCAGTATACTATCTAGAAACAGGACTAAGTTTGATCCAAGAGTAAGAAAATGTGTTTTAATAGGTTATGGCACTAGTACAAAAGGTTATAAATTGTATGATTGTGAAACTCATGAGTTTTTTCTTTATAGGGATGTAACTTTTTATGAACATATAATATTTTTTAATAAAAGTAGTGTTGATGATAATGTGAGAAATAATAATGATCTATCTGTTAAAGAAAAATCTGAGATTTTTACTGACAAACCTAACTCAAAAGCTATTAATAATACTGATGTTGTTCATTCTATAGATTCTGTTAATAATAGACCAAAAAGGTCACATAATGCACCAACATATCTACAGGATTATCATGTTGATTCTAATAAAGTGTCTTCTTTAACTACTTCTTTATATCCTTTGTCTTCTTATCTTACTTATGAAAATACTTCACAAAATTATAAATCTTTTTGCTTAGCTATTTCTTCTAAAAGTGAACCTAGGAATTATAAAGAAGCACGCACTGATCCTTTATGGAAAGAAGTAATGCAAAAGGAAATAAAAGCTTTAGAAGAAAACAGTACTTGGGTTTTAACTACATTACCTATAGGTAAGCATCCAATTGGTTGTAAATGGGTTTATAGAATTAAATATAAGGCTGATGGTAGTATAGAAAGATACAAAGCTAGTTTAGTAGCCAAAGGCTATACACAATTAGAAGGTATTGACTATGAAGCTACTTTTTTACCAGTTACAAAAATGACCACTGTTAGAGTTTTTCTAGCCATAGCTGCTTCCAAAAACTGGATTTTATCACAGATAGATGTTAATAATGCTTTTTTATATGGAGACCTAGATAAAGAGGTCTATATGCTTGTGCCACCAGGTTTTCATCAAGAAAATACTAATATGGTTTGTAGACTGCAGAAGTCTTTATATGGTTTGAAACAAGCCTCAGGACAGTGGTTTTCTAAGCTTAGTAATGCTTTGATTATTTTTGGTTTCATTCAGTCCACTGCTGATTATTCTTTATTTACTTATAATAAGAATGGTAATTTCCTTGCTTTATTAGTTTATGTTGATGACATACTAATTGGAAGTTCATCTTCCACTTTAATTAATCAAGTTAAAATCTTTTTAGATAACAGGTTTAAACTAAAAGATTTAGGGCAACTTAAGTACTTTCTGGGTCTTGAAATAGCCAGAAATAAAGATGGAATTCATGTTTGTCAAAGAAAGTATGCTTTAGAATTATTGGCTGAGACTGGCCAGTTAGCTGTTAAACCTACAGATTTTCCAATGGATACCAAAACTAAATACACTATAAAGAATCCAGATTTACATGACAATATTACTGAATATAGAAGGTTAATTGGTAGGTTGTTATATTTAACCATCACCCGACCTGACATTAGTTTTTCAGTTCATCACTTAGCCAATTTTTGGCATCTCCCAGTAAGCAACATTTTGCAGCAACTATGAGAAAACGGAGATATGTCAAGACAAATCCTGCTCAAGGTATATTTTTTACTTCTTCTAATAATTTCAGTTTAAAAGCTTTTAGTAATTCTGATTGGGCATCATGTATAGATACTAGGAAGTCTATTACAGGTTTTTGCATATTTTTAGGTGGTTCTTTGATTTCATGGAAGAGTAAAAAACAGAACACAATATCTAGAAGTTCGGCAGAGGCTGAATATACGGCTTTGACAGCAACATCTTGTGAAATAATTTGGCTTTTATAGCTTATAAAAGACTTTAATTTGGAACATAAACAGATATATAGACAGTAAGTCTGCATTAGCTTTAGCTAATAACCCAGTTCATCATGAAAGAACAAAGCATATAGAAGTAGATTGTCATTTTATTAGAGAGCAAATACAAAAGAAAATAATTCATCTTTTACATGTTTATACTTCAAATAATTTAGCTGATATGTTTACTAAGGCTTTGGATGCACCAATTTTTACAAATTTATTGTCCAAGTTGGGTGTTTTATCATTACACAACCCAACTTGAGGGGTATATTGAATATATGTTTATATGTTGGACTGATAAGTGACATTGCAGAAGTTACAGGACTGATATGAAAGAAACAGATTAATATATTAGATATCAGGCAATTTGTGTATTTGAAGGACTGTTTATGTAAATGGTGAAAGTTTGTAATATATTACTTTTTGGTTCTATAGGACTGTTTGTGTAAAATCTGAAAGTTGTAAAACAGCACTATATAAAGACTGTAGATATCAGTTTGTAAATTAACAAAATATTTTATATCAATACAGTTTTATCTCTCTCTATATATACAGGCGAATATATATATATATATATACACATATATATCTCTATCAATATTAGGTTATATTCATCGTGTTATAGCCACTGATTGTGGATTTCTACATGACCCATTCATTTGAGATAAGCAGTATAAACAAATGCAACTTAAACGTACATTTTGCTGACACCTCTTCAAAAACCAAGCCTCTAAGACAAGTTAATCCACATGATAGGGACTTTAAATTATATAATTAAATCATTTAAAAAGGTTGTCAATATCTTTGAAATACATGCTTATCTTTCAGCTTTTATCTAAAAGATCTTTTTATTATTAGTTAGTTGATGAATACGCATGCAATTAGTGGAGCAGTTGGGTGCCTGCTGCTTATTAATTTTTATTTTTATTTTTTGACATTGTTTCTTTATTCTTTTTTTTTAATAGGAGTAATTATTATTATCCAAAAGGTTACACTTCAAATTTAAGTTTTTCTTATTGCATAACGTCATCATTCAACTCAACTTCATTCAAACCATACATTTTACCTCTCTAAAAAAAGGGAGCACATATAAAAATCAAAAAAATGCATTGAATTCAAAATAAATAAAAAACTTCAATGTTTTAAAACGTTAAAACATCGTTAAAAAGCGTGTTTTAGGAGAGTTTTACTAAAGCATATGCTCCGAAGGTTAAAACGTAAGCTTTACTAAATAAGCGTAAATACTTATATATATGTTCAATAATTATTACATACATGAATATAATACGTTTAAAACATTACGAATAATTATTGTTCACATAGTTTAATCATAGACTGTGTGTAATATTACAAATTACTTTTTAATATGTACATTGTGATTCATTTTTTAGCCCATAATTATAGTTGTAGACATTTTGACTATAAAACAACGGTCAACGTAGTTGTTTTAGCGTTTTTATCTATTTCTAAGACTACATTAAGTTTTTTTTAGTATTAAGCTTTTGAGTTTTGAGAAGTGTTTTTTTTAGAATTGACGCGTTTAACGCGGAGTTTTTTTAATCTTTTTGACCTTTAAGAGCGTTTTTTGAGTTTTTTTAAATCTTTTTTTTTGGATTACTTAAAGAGCATTTTTTTAAGCGGAAAAGACACTCTTTCTCTAAGAGAAATACTTATAAAATAAAACCCGGCATTCCTTCCTATCCTAAAGTGAGGACGCCTCCCCTTAGTTATGTCTTTCTGGGCTTCTAGAGCCTTTCGGCTGGGTCCCTCATATTTCCCACTTGTCTAGCCGATTCTAGAGTCATCTAGGTCTTTCAAGGCTTCGTCCTTCTAAACTTTATCTAATTGAATAAAAAGAAAATATGTAAAATTCGGGGCAACTCAAAGGCAGAAGGCAATATAGAAAAAAATTATGCTAAATGACAGGCTACGCTGGACTTTTTTTTTGAGATTTAAGTAAAAACGAGTCTCAACGCGTTTTAAGACGAACTTTTTAATACACTTGAAATTCTATAAAAATTGCAATAATTAGGAAAAAACTATTAACAAACAAAAATATCAAAATAATTATGAAAAAAGCAAAAACATTACAAAAAAGTAAGAAACTCGTAAAATATTAAAAAAGCTAATAAAGTTAAAAAAAAAAAATTACCAAAAATATCAAAAACATCAAATAACCAAAAGATGTCTCATTTTAAACAAAATTGACTTATCTCTGAAAAAGTGACTTATTTTATTTTAAAAATCACCTTTATTCAAAATAGACTTTAATTTTAAAAAGTTCATATACTTCAAGTTAAAACGTGGTTTATCAGTATAATTAAATTTAAAGTCCATATGGTTCAATTTAAAGTGTATATAGTTGAAGTTAAAATGCATGTGTATCATTTTAAAGCGGATAAGGTTTTGTTAGTGTACATACGATTCGGGTTTAAAACGAGTCATTTGAAAGCGAATATGGTTTAGTTAAAAGTACATAATGTTCAATTTAAAGTGCATATGGTTTTGTCTAAAAGTGCATAACGCTCAAGGTTCGAACTAAAGAACATATGGTTCAAGTTCAAAGTGCACAAGTTTCATCTGAAAGCGCATACGTTTAATTGAAAGTGCATATAGTTCTGTTTAAGTGTATGTATATCAAGTTAAAAATTGCACATGATTCAATAGGAAGTATTGTACTATGATTCAATAGGAAGTATTGTACTACAAACAATAATGAAATGAATTTTATAAATATCCAAAACTGTTTTTATTATTATATTGAGAAATCGAAAGCTTTTCGTGACAATGTATTAATCTTTTTATTTATTTATTTATTCTTTTGTTTACCTTTTTGTTTCATTGTGGTTCTAGTATAAATCTGGGGTTTTAATTGATTCAGAAGGTCTTAACAAGAGAATTGGGTAAAGAGTCAAATGTTTTAGCAATTCCTTCCTGAAGCGTTTCCTGGTTTAAAAATGATGAATCTCGTCTCAATCATCATTTATCATGACTTTTCGGGCTAAGTTCCTTAGAAAATCAGGGATAGGATTCTATAGGATCTCCCCCCTTCAAAATTAGACATGATATTTTAGAGTGCATATGATTTAAGTTTGAAGTGCATATAGTTTAATTTAAACTGCATAAGATAAAGTTGAAAATATGTATGTTTCAATTCAAAGTGCATGTATTTCCATTTAAATTGCATATAGTTCATTTTGAAGTGTATAAGCTAGCATTGAAAATGCATATGATTCAATTAAAAGTGCAGAAAGTTCAAGTTAAATTGCTATATATTTCACTTCAAAGTGCATAAAATTTGTGTTAAAAGTAATTCAAAGTACATAATGTTCATTTAATTAGAAGTTCGATTTATTTGTCTTAAAATATGTATTTCGCACACAAAACGCCGGTATTAAATGTTTTATTGATTCACTATGTGCATTTATGCTAGATGTTTTCCTTACTCAATTTCGTCAATTCATTATGTAAGAAACCGATTCTATCAGGGGCGGGTCTCGGATTTTATTTTTATTTTTTGGGGGGGGGGGGGGGGGTGGGCACAAATATTATAATGAGATCAAAAGAAGCAGTTTTCATATGTGAGTTTCAAATAAATGACCAAATGATCTACTGAATTTGAACAATTATTGTCTTTTGTTCTACCCGCAGAATTTGATAAATAAAAAATAAAAAATGAGAAAACATAAAATAAAGAAACAAGAACAAAAGTTAAAGGACCAGTTCAGCAATATTTGATAAAGAAAAAACCCAAAACGAGAAAATATGAAATAACTAAATAACAAAAAACTAAAGGACTAATTAAGAAATATAAAATGAATACACGTGTTATGTTATTTAAAGCGCCAAAGAAATAGCACCACTAGACCCTATATAACTAACGGTGTAACAAATAAGATTTGAAATAATTAAATAACCATGTTTCTCCTTAAGGGTAATTAAGTAATTTCACAGGCACAAAAATTTGGATGGGCACATGACCCTCATGCCCTAGCCTGGATCCGCCAATGGATTCTATTTTATATATATATATATATATATATATATATATATATATATATATATATATATATATATTTATGGGGAAGTATATATGAACACCGATAAAAACACTGACACTCTAATCTCAACCGTTTATTTTAACGGATAGGATTAAAAGTTAACAATTAGAATTATTGCTATCACCCATTAGTTAACCATGGTTAAGGCTACAATTAATTATAATCAATACTCTCTCTAATGTGATTTCAGATAACATTCTCCATCACATTTTCATTTGACAATTCGACTAATATTGTGATTCTTGCTCCCATAATTTGACAATGAGGCTGGATTTTTTCAATGTAATTTATCTCTTTCCACGTTCAAATCGTAATTTTTTTTTACGAACCATAAGTCAAAATTACGAATTAAACTGTAAAATTACCAAATTTCCCCTGCGTTGAAATATAAATTTTTTACAGTGGACCGATCGATCGGTTGCCATCTCTGATCGATCAGTGTACAAGTATTCTGTAAAATTTTACAAAATACTTGGCCGATCGATTGGAGTTGACAGTCGATCGATCGGCTGAGTGTTGTTTTACTTTACAACACTCTCACTCTCACTCTCCCACTCTCACTTAAAAAAAACCCTCAAATCAACATACTCATCAAATTCGTTCTAAACCGATTATTTATTCCGATTAAACCAAACTCGTTCTAGGCGGAATATGACGACAACCACTATTGGGACTATAAATATGTTGCCTTTTCAAGTAGCTCAAATGTGGAACTAACGGATTATACACAATATTTCGATGTTGATGATTTGTATTGGGATAGTAGGAATGACATGCTTAAAGATCTTTCTGACATGACTGGAAATTGTGGTTTTATTCTTTCGATTCGTAGATCAGGGGGGGTTTACGGTACAAGAGTACCGTATGTTGAGATATGTTGTGATAGGTCGGGTGTTTACCAGCAAAAGAAGGTGTCTTCCACTGATTCAGGTACAAAAAAAACAGGTTGTCCATTTTCTATTAATAGTTTTTTTATTAATGATAAATGGAGGTGTCGTGTGGAAAATGGAAATCATAATCATAAACCCCCCACTTACCTACAAGGGCAAACACGACATGCTCGTTTATTGGAACCCGAAAAAGAATTGTGTAGGTCATTAAGAAAAAGTACTTTTAAAGTTAGTGTTATATTAGAGGATCTAAAAGTTCGAGACCCTGACAATGTGTCAAACGCAAAAACATTACATAATTTTTTTGATTCTATTAAATTTAAAGAGCGAGATGGTAAGACCACGACACAATAACTAATTAATTTTTTGGACATATATCATTATAGTTTCCTTTATGAAGCGAATCCAACCACCCATCGCATAGAAAACTTATTTTTTACCCATTCCGATTCTAAAAGTCTGTTCAAAGCTTTTCCTGATGTATTGTTGATGAACTGTACATATAGGACAAACTGCATCAATATGTCATTTCTAGAAGTTGTGGTGATGACTTCGACAAACCAAACATATTGCTTAGGTTTTGTTTTTATGCGGGATGAGATGAAACGAAGTTATATTTGGGCTCTGCAAAAATTAAAAGATACATTGAGAGGGGGGGGGGTACAATACCTAGGGTTTTTATAACCGACAGAGAGATGGCCCTGATGATTGCGTTGTGTCTTGTTTTTTCTGATTCTTATCATTTGTTACGCACTTTCCACATTTCAAAAACCGTTTTGAAACACTGTAAACCAAAAATCCCTTCGTAAAATTGGCAAAAGTTTCTAGATGATTGGGGTTTAGTGGTTGATGCCGAAACGATAGAGTAGTACAATTATAGCGTAGCTACCTTCATGTCCTCCTACGATTCGTATCCTGATGTTGTTAATTATATAACGAACTTGTTATATGAATATGCCACCAAGTTTGTTGCATGCTATACCAACTCTTCAACACATCTAGGTAATAGAACTAGTAACCGGGCTGAACAACAACACTCGAAACTAAAATCATTACTTTCCAGCAATTCTGGCACCCTTGAAAATGTTTGGGTCGTTGTGCATAAATTCTTATTAAACAGTTCGACGAGATTAAAATGAAGTTGGAAAAGGCCAAATCTTATTTTCCACATGCAGAGTGGGGACCTATCTTTACAAATTTTAGATCCTATATATCAACTTCTTGTGTGGTTAATATGGTTGTTTTTATCGTTTTTATATGTCGTATTACTAGCTGAGTATTGTGTAGCTATAATTTACATGCTATTTTTCATTATCGTTTTTATATGTCGTATTACTAGCTGGGTAAAAATACTATAAATCAGTTATTTTTGTTATTTTTGTAAATGTTGCAATGGTTGTAAAACTCTCTTTATGTAAATGAAAATTTATCATTTTCAAGTTTTATTTAAACGACATACTTGTAAATAAAAAATTCGTCATATTTTTTTTTAAAATTGGAGCATCGCCACAAATAAGATTTACAAAATGATCAACACAATAATTTACATCTAATACCAACAAACAACACCGACAGAAGTATAAATCAAGATACAAGAGATTGGTAAGTAAATGTCGAGCGAAAAATTCGCCATAGTTTTGCTTTAAAATAGATTATCGCCACAAATAAAAAAAAAATACAATAATCACCCCAATATATCAAATAAATAATACCATCAAAAAATGATAACAAAAGATAAACATTAACGGTAATCGTCCAAATTGGATATAAATGTCGAGCGAAAAATTCACCATAGTTTCGCTTAAAATTGGATATCGCCACACAAAAATTACATGTACCTGTAAACCAATAAATAACACCAACACATAACCAACACCAACCCTAACACCAACAACCAACACCCAACACCAATCAACCCATACCCAATCGCAAAAACGATAAAAAATAAGCTAAAATGATGAAGAAAAATAAACATTAACATTTATAATGCAATGAGCCCCAAAATTGTCACGATTTAACAAAATAAATAAAATAAAATTACACATTATTCGAAACATAGAAAACTTACATCGAAAGATAGGAAAATTAAAAGGCTAGTTATGTTTTGAAGTAGCATCATCGTTGGTATCATCATAGAGCAGCCGACGATAGTTCGGAAAATATGCACGATAATACTTATACTCTTCTTCACTATAGGCATCGATATCTCCGTAATCCTCACCTTTGTCCATTCTATACTCACGGTACTGTTGACAATGCATACGATGAAAATCATAATCCATCGTCATTTTGTCCGCATGAAAATTTCTGGTCACGGGCGCCCAAGGAGGGTTACGAGGAAAGGAGAAACGAGCATTTTCAGTATTATGAGGAGGAGAGGTTCCAATAGGAGGAAGAGAGGAAGATCCCGCTATTCCTTTTCCCTTTTGTTGATGCGAGGACGAGAGAATGATGTCGGAAGGAGGACCCTCGGGTTCCGTATTAGGACCTAGAGAAGGATCATTGGGTTCCAAAACGGGTTCAATAGGGATTGCCTTAGGGCCTACATAGAGCTCTAGATGAAGAGAGAGATGTGCAAAAAATTCACCGGTAACTACTCGGCCATACCAAGTTAGAATATTATTACCGATGACACGAATTTTCATTTGCGAAAGATTTTTTGACTCAAAAACACTAGTCGACTCGAGTTTAACGCTTTTGCATTTGATATTAAAAGAATTTATAATTTCGGTAATAAGAGAGCCATACGGAAGAGAGTGTTTTGTTGAATCTTTAGCTTCTCTCATTGTTTTAAGAATTAGGGTGACGGTATCCAATTTAATTTTGTTTTGAATACAAGCTAGAATAACAATGTTATCTTCCATAACATCGGTGAAATTTGAGCTATGAGGGAAAATAATTTTAGAGACAACAAAAAAGGCGATTTTATTTTGAAAGTGGAGACCATTAGCTTTTGGCTCTCCACGATGATCGGAGTGAAACACGGATTGACGAAGTTCAACCATGGTTAAAAAATTACACCTATTTAAGACTTTATCGGCTTTTGATACGCCACTACTCTAAATCTAATAGGTCGCGTACTTGAGAGGCGGAAAAAACTATTTTCTTTTTATCGACATTGGTTGAAAGTTCGAGGTCATTATTGCCATTAGTATAAACAATAAGATTTTGATAAAATTGATAAGATATATAAATAAACAAATCAATTTTTTCCTTTTGGAAACCGATATTCTCTTCAAGAAGGGGAAATTTGCGAAGGAAAGTTACATAATCAATAGAGACACGATTGACAATTGAGATACAATTACCGGATTTAGAGACTTACCCAAATGAGAAGCGGAGGAGCCGATATCTTTAGAAGTCGCCTTCGAAGAGCTTTTCTCTCGAACCATTTTATTGAATTTGAGAAATTAGGGTTTTTTTTTAAAAAAAATACGAATTGATTTGAGGCAAATCAATGGTTGAATTGATTTGAAATATATGTATTAGGGTGATGAAAATAGAGAGTTATAACAAAAAAAAAATGTGATTTTGTTGAATATTGGATGGTTTTTGATGAAAATTACGAATTTTGGGTAATATGGATAGAGAGATGTGTGTATATATGTGTATGTATGTATGTGTATATTATGTAAAATTTTACAGAATGTTCAGTCGATCAATCGGATGTCAACTCCTATCGATCGGCCAAACATTTTGTAAAATTTTACAAAATGCTTGTACACCGATCGATCGGAGATGACAGGCGATCGATCGGTCCACTGCAAAATTTTCAGATTTCAACGTAGGGGGAATTTGGTAATTTCACAGTTTAAACCGTAATTTTGACGTACGGTTCGTAAAAAAAATTACGGTTTGAACGTGAAAACAGATAAATTACAGTGGAAAAATCCAGCCTCTTTGACAATACATGCTTAGCAATACTCTCTCTCTTTGACAATACTCTCTCTTAATTTATGTTTTGATTATGGTTTATTTCCAAACTACAAACAGGTTATGCTTAGCAATTCTTCTTTATGTAGTTTTTATGGAGCTCTGGTTATATTGGTTAACCCCATAGAATTCTCTCACGCTCTCTGCTTCTAAACTATGGGATTTTTTACCTACTAAAATTAGTTGAAGTTGACGTTTTTCTTCCTTTGATTTAGGTTTTATTTAAATTTTGGAGCTTCTTTTCATACTTAAAAAGGGTTTGGGATATGTTTTTTTTTTCTTCAGAGGTTAATATGTCCAATTGGTTTTTCCTATAGAGTTTAAAATTTGGTTAATTCAATCATTAAAAAGAAATTACAAAGTCCCAAATGATTTGCCAATTAGGAATTGAGAAACACCAAAACTGGTTTTATTTGGTCTAAGATGAAAGCTGACGAAGACTATTGCCATTGGAGTTTATTATTTTATTAATGATATCTTTTGTTCCTATTTTATTAGTTTTATTATGAATATTTTTTGGGGAAATATGATAATTTAGTACATGTTTAGAAAATTATTTAAAAAAAATCCGGTTATTTTGAACTTGATGATTCTTTTACAAAAAAGTATATATTTTGTGAAATTATTACAAATAGATACATGTCATTAAAAAAATACAAACAAAATAATTAAAAATTAAAAACCAAAATTAAAAAAATAATTTTTTTATAAAATATATATTTTATACAAAAAATATGTGTGATCTTGTCTGATCCTGTTCAATACTGTATGTCTAATCATGTTTGATCCTGTCTAATCCTGTCAAATATTGTATGTCTAATCATATGTAATCATGTCCAATCATGTCTAATCCTGTTTGATAATATGTACATTTTTTTTTAAATATTGTTTCGAATTTTTAATTATTTTTTCAATTTTTTCAATTTTTTTTATATATTTTGTTATTTTTTATGACATATGTATCTAATTGTAAAAAGTAAATGGGTTTTTGTAATTAAATCGATTGGTATGTATATATTTGTAATTCTCCCTATTTCTGTAATGATATTCGAAGATTGATGTATGGTTAACCAATTAATATGGGATTTTTTTTACAAGTTAACATTTAATCCTAACCCTTGAAATAGATTAAAATAGATGGTCTAGATTTTGATATCAAACTTAGTGTCTATGTATATATCCTCTATATATATATATCATACTATTAATATAAGTTAACCCAAACATTTTGAGACTGCCTAATTTTACCAAAATTTTCTAAAAATACCCTCACTCTAATATTGTAATTACTCTTAAATGGCATCACTCAATTCAAATACATAAGTAATTTAAAAAATGTTATTTTCTATACATTTATATTTCAAACAAAATCGTTGTGTATTTTTTATAAGAGTAAAACGTTATGTTACTATTTATATACGATTGTTAATTAATTATATTTAATCATTCGATATTTAAATTTTAAAAAAAATATTAAGTTTATTTGTCGGGATCATATCTATGTCACTACGTATCGCATACGCAACGCGTGGGCAACGATTACTAGTATATATATATATATATACTAGTAATCGTAGTCCACACGTTGTGTGTGCGATACGTATATAAATATGATCATGTACAGACGAATTTAAAATTTTCAAAAAAAATAGAAAAATGATGTAATGAATATAGTAAATTAATAATCGTATATAAGAAGTAATATGATTATTTATTGGTATACTTTGGGAGATAAATTCTTGTGTGGGAAGGAGCAAATTTATTTAGTTATGTATGTATTTGAATTGCATTATGCTATATGAGTAATTAACATATTAAAATAGGGGCATTTTTGGAAAAAAATGATAAAATTTAGCAGATTCATTTCTCTTGGGTTACTTATATTAATAGTATGATATATGAAAAACTATATATACACATAAATCTACACTCTTATCTTACCATTCATATTAAAAGGTTTTTAATTAAGAGTGGTCTTTGGAACAGTCATATTATTTGACTGTTTATGAAACAATCACATTAACCACCGTTAGATTAAAAAATAAATGGTTAGATAATATTTTTCAATAACTAATTTATTTTTTCTATTTTCAATAAATTAGAATTTGATAAATTTAAAACAAATTTTACAACACGCTAAAAACTCAAATAAAAATATAGAACACTGTGGAGGCCTACCATAAACTTAAATATTAATCAAAATTTAATTTTTTTTATGCATTTGATATCTTTTTATGCTAACGGGTTGTGAACCAGTCATATAGTCTGACTGTTCCATAGTAATTCTCGTTTTTAATGGTTAAAATTGATTTATTTTAAATTATATTTACATAAACACTCTATTTTTTTCTTTTTTCTTCACTTTTATGTCCATAATAATTTAGTTAAACCCTAAATTCATGTTGAATAACGTAAGCTAGGCGATTCTAATTCCGAACAATAATTTCAAACTGACATGGCCTGGTTTAGTGTTGAGATAACAAAAAATCCATAACAAGATGCAAACTATATATATATACCATGTGACATTCTAAATAAATCAACCAATGCAGTTTTATTTTTCCAGTTTGCCCAATTCAGGGCTAAGGAGAGTGGTAATAAAACCCCAAATTTATTTGTATGTATATAGATAATTTAAATATGGGTAAGGGTGACCGGCATTATATTTAAACTATATTATAGTTGTATAAATTAGGTTAGATTTTTTCTTACAAATGTGCACAACTTATACATTATTTTTAGGATTAGATGAATTACTATGGATACAAAAGAAAAGAAAAGAAAAGAATAAAGAGATTGAGTATTTATAGCATTTTTTAATTAGATGAATCAATCTTAACTATTAAATTCCTTTTAATATGAATGGTTGAGATTAGAGTGTACATTTATGTGTAAAATTATGTGTATATATATATAAAAAAGATCAAAACACACTTAAATCCACACCTAAATCTACAGCCAATCTCAAATATTCATTTTTAAAATATCTAAACTATATGATTTTGTGTAGATTGTATACACGGTGAATAATGTGGGGGGTTTGTATTTGTTTTTTTTTTAAAAAAAAAAACACTAAAAAATAAGAATTCATGATAAATTTGATCATATGGAGACTCTACATGAAGGTTTATATAAATTTGTTATTTCGGAGGTTCTACGAGAGGTTTTGTGATATAATAATATATTATTAGATTTTGTGGGTTTATGTGAGTTGATTTAATTGATCAATGTTAGTTTTTATGTTGAAATATATAGAGATTTGAGATTGGGTGTACATTTAGGTGTGTATTTAACTGTCGATGGATTCTTCCCATATATATATATATGGGCCGATTATATGAAAATAAATACAGGGGCCGATTATATGAAAATAAAGTGCAACATGATTTTAGACGGGTAATGATACATACACTATTCACACACTTATTCACACACTAACCACGTCACCAATTATACGTGGCATGTTCAAATGTTAGCGAGTTTGTTATAATTACGTTTCGGCCCCTATGAGTGTGTGAATGAATGTGTGAATAATGTAGGTATCATTAATTACCCATTTTAAACATACATGAAAATAAAGGATTCAGATTAAACATATCAACTAAATCTATTGATATAGACCCTTTATTTTCATCAATTTCTGAAATTATGTTCCACTTCATATTCGTCCCACACGTGTATATATGTATATAGATGTATATGTATATATGTATATGTATATATATATATATGTATATATATATATCTATATATATATATATGTGTATATATATATATGTATATATGATAGTTCAAGTGACACATTTTTAACATCCATATGCAAAAACACCAAATTAAGATCTAGTTAATGACACAGTTTCATGACGGGAAAACAAATATGAGTTTTGTTTTATTTTTCGAGATGTATAATTGCATGTATTGAAAATTAAGGTAAAATTTAAAATTCAATGCATGCAATTATACATCACGAAAAAAAAGACTTATATTTGTATTCCGTTCGTAAAGTTGTGCATGTCTGCATTAATCCGTTATTGATTTGAAGTATTTTTTTATGAGAGTGTCAAAAAAGGTGTTAAAAAAGATGTCCATTGAACTGCCCCTATATATATAAGGCCCCAAAATAGAATCATTGACTTCCTCCATATAGGGATAAACATCCAAAAACTCAATATCAGCCTCACCAATAACCTTAGAAATAACATTAATACTGTTAAAATCTTCCCACCTTTTGGATCAGGATCAAACACAGATTGAAAATAACTTCTTGCTTCCTATTTGATCTCACTTGCATCAGTAATAATATTTCCATTAGCACCTTTAATACTGTAAATATTTCTAATCACTGCATGAAAATATTTAGTGTTACCTTCCCACTCTATTACCCATTTAACATTGATTTTTTTCCTTCAGAAATCCTTTTCAATCTTCTGTTCAAAATTTAAATCATCATAAGTCTTATTCAAATTATCTTTATTTGTAAGAGAAGGATCATTTGCAAATTCAGCCTCATATTTAAAAACATCATCCTCAGTAGCTACCAGACTTTGAAAAATGTCACCAAATGTATCTTTCTTCCACACTTGTAGCACTTTTTTCATATATTTTAAATTGTAGAATAAGGAATTTATAACATTAACTTCTTTAAAACGCTTCAAATTATTTGTAATATTTTCTCAAAATCTTTATGTTTAGCCCAATTTTTTTGAAAAATAAACTTTTTTGGACTAAAATCCCACTTTGTACAAAGAGATACCAAAAGAGGAGCATGATATGAGGATCTCTTTTTAAGATGCTTCAAATAAACCTTTTTAAAAATATCATTAAAAGACTTATCAATTCTTTCGAGAATACTTTGACTGCCTACTCTTTTCTTATATCTTGAGCCTTCAAAACCTAACTCATGAAGATCATTCCCATCAATACAAGCTCGGTACTCGTTAGCAACATTAATATCAATATCAAGACCCCCAATTTTATCCATATATTATGTTACAGTGTTAAAATCACCCCAATAATCCATGGATCTTGAGTGTAAATACTGGTTAAGAAATATCATAAAGTTCTTCTTTCTTCCTTACTACATTTAGCATAGATAATACTTAGGCTCTAGACAAGCTAAAATAGGAAATTTATACTGAAAACAAAGTCTTTTCACTCTTCTAATCATAGTTTTAGTTGAGATCTCTCTCAAATTCCAAATAAGAAGATTAATCTTTTATAAAACTTTCTAGTGGTACTTACAGAAGACCTTAGCGCCATTTGACTTTGACTTTTTTCTTTGAGAATTTTTTTCTTTTCAGCATTTTTATATTGCATTACTGACCATTTTCATTTTTCTTGCTGCAACTCTGGTGATTTTCTTGGAGATAAATTGAGCTTGTCTTGAATGGTGGAGTCAGTTAAAACATACTTAAACTTGGTAACTTTATTACCAATTACCTTTCATAAATTTCCTCTAATTCAGTAATATTATCATTGTTATTTTCTTGAACAATTTCTTCTTTGATAAGTTGTCCTGGCCATTTCTCATTTTTTTTTTAGAAAAATGGGTTTCTTTGAGATTTTCATTGATAGAGTTTGTAGGTTAATTTATAATATTTATTTTAGTGTTCATATCAATGATGTTGCTACTGTTTTCTTTAAATCCACTAAGGCAGGGAGATCCTTTATCTTCAGAATTATTTGTGATCTGTTCAGAGGTGATTTTTACAAATATTAATGAGCTGGTGAATAATGGAAGATATACACACTTCAAGATCCCTATTGGTTGTCCATACATTACTCATTTAGCATATGCTGATGATATTATTATTTTTTCTGGTTCTACTGGTAAATCAGTAAATGAAGCGAAGAAAGTGATTCTTCAATATGAAAAAGACTCTGTGCAAGAGGTAAACTATGATAAAAGTTTCTTATATTGATCTAGTCACGTGTCTATTGCTCAAGCTAAGATTATGAAAGAAAAGCTGGGTATTGTATTGAACAAGCCATATTTTATTTATTTGGGGTGTAATCTTTATGCTGGAAGGAAAAAAGTTATTTATTTTCATTCTATGGTGGATAAGGTGAGAGAGATGTTAAATAAATGGAAGTCCAAATGGCTGTCTATGGGATCTAAAATTACTCTTATTAAAATGTGATGCAATCCATTCCTATATATATCTTATATGTAATGCAACCTCCAAAGTGTGCTACTGCTGCTATTGAAAGAGTTTTTGCTAACTTTTACTAGGGTCAAGATGAAGAAAAAAATAAATTTCATTGGGCATCTTAGAATAAAATTACTTTTCCTATAGAGGAAGCCGGTTTGGGTGTAAAAAGCTTGACTGATATTTCAAATGCTCTATCTATTAAGCTCTGGTAGAAATTTAGAAATCAAAAATCTATGTGCTTTTTATTTATGAAAAGAAAATATTGAAAGAAAATTCATCATAATCAAGCAAAGAAGGCAATCTATAATGGCACTTGGAACAGGATGTTAGAAAATAGAGAAGTGGTTGAAAATAATATTGTGTCACTTGTGAGACAAGAGAATATTAATCTAAATTGGGATAATTGGAGTGTGAATGGTATAATCAAATGCTTGAATGTGCAAGACAATGTTTTATTAGAGGACATAAGGGACAAAGGTGAATGGAAAAGAGATATTATTAACACTATTTACCCTGATAACATACATCATTATTTTGGTGTAAAATTGAGAGAACATACCTGTGGAAAAGATATTATGGTTTGGAAGGAGATTGTGACATGGTATTTCTCAGTCAAAGTAGCATGGAACCTGTTGAGGGACAAAAGTAATATTAGTTGGGTTCACTCTCTCATATGGGACAAAATTTTACCTCATAGAGTATCATGTTTCATGTATAGAGTTTTATTGAAGATAGTGCCTATTGATAAAAAAAAAAATCAGAGCAAATGTATTCATGAGCTTTTATCTAAATGTGATTGTTGTAATCAAAATGAAGAGGACTAGAGCATCTGTTTGGGTATGGTCTAATTGCTCAGGCGATTTGGGCACACTTTGACAATAAATTTGGTATTTTCTACAGTGGTCACTGTATCAGGGGAAGATGTATGAGCTGCTGGTTGCAATCAAAATCTTCTTTACAGGGTAAATGCATTAAAATAATTCCTTGTGTTATTATTTGGGGTATTTGGAAAGGAAGATGCTCAAGAAGATATGAAAGTGCTACAATGACAAAAGAGAGGATTATTCAAAATATTATTACACAACTTTCTCAATTCATTAAATGAGATAAATCCTATGGTGTCAATGATTATATTTTCTCTGATTCTAGTAAGGTTATTACTCCTGCAATAGGAAAAATGACTAAATTGGTTTATTGGTCAAGTACGCCTTGATCTAAAATTAAAATTAATGTTGATGTTAATTTCAAACAAGATCCACACTTTTCAGATATAGGAGGTGTGGTGAGAGATTACAGAGATAGTTTTATAAAGGTTTTCTTTTTTATTGTTCATGCGGAATCTATTTTAGAAACTGAAACTCTTGCTATATTACGAGGATTATTTAGAGGAAGATGGTTTCATTATTGAAAGTGATTCTAAAAAATTGGTAAATATTCCATCCAATAAAGAAAAAATGTCCTTGGACTATTTATTCTCTAATAGTCACAGGACCATGGTAAACCATGTTAAAACATGGTAGATTCTGAATAGTCACAGGACCATCTTTGAGTCAAGATTCCAAGCGACAGCCGTTGTCTTTTAACACCGTATTCAAGACGCTTGAGTACATGGTATGACAAGATTCGTAACGGTATGTCGCATGACCTATTCCAAAAATGGGAGTGAATAAAAATTGGCATCAAATATTGGGGTTGAGAAAAAGGAAAACTCTTACTGGTGAAAAATGGGTTAAATGAGGATAACTCATTGGGAATTGTCCCACATTGGAAAATGAAGAGTTATTTTTACAATATATATACAAATCTATCCCATGTGGATATTAAGTTATGTGTCCATATACATGTGTGTATTAAGTGTGTACCACACACGCGCATGCTCGTCATGCGCGCACATGCTCATCGGGAGCGGCCTCCAAGACGGGAGCGGGCCTCCTCGACGGAAGCAGGCCTCCTCGTAAGTTTTCAGCAAAGCTGTAACTGTTGCAATGAATATGAATTCATTACAGAGTTAATACTGCAGTTTCGAATTTCGAAAACTGAACTGACAGTATTAAAGTGTGACTTTAATGGCTGAGATAATCAGCAGCATATAAATAGGCGACCCCCCACATGTCACTATAAAGCATTCTGAAATACAAGCAACACTATATATCATCTCTCTAAAATCCAGCAGCATTACATTTTAGTCAGAGAGAGCCACCCATCAACAGCTCAACATTGACTCATCGCCAGTTTTCAGCGAGTCATCTGAGACGTTGTACCTTGGGATCGAAGCGCCAACGCAACCAGAAACCAAATATGGTTGGGCGAATATCGGTTAAGGACAGACTGTTTAACAGTCGCGTCGTCTATTTCATTTTCTGTCTTTTTTTTATATTCATTTCATTTCAGTAATTTAAATTCTGTAATTTGTTTTTAGTATTTCAATTTTCTGTCATTAGCTGTAATATTTCAATTCTGTTCTTATCTTTCTGTAATTTATTTAAAGTACTGTTTTAATTTTGTAATTTAATTTATGTATTTATTTCACTCGTGTAATTTATTTACAGAAACAGTCGAGCAGTTTAGTAATTATACTATTCTTTCTTGCAGTTTCTTTTAATTAACAAACAGTCCAGCAGTTTAGTTTTATACTATTCTGTCTGACAATTTGGTTTAATTGCAAACCAGTCCGGCAGTTTAATAACTTATATTATTCTGTCTGAAATTTTATTTATTTGCATTTATATTATGCAAGTGTCGAAATATTATATTAGAGTCACATTCCGTTTAATAGAAATAAAATTATTTATTTCTCTTCAGTCATTTCACTTTAAATTATTGCTTTTACGTACATTAAAATCAACAAACAATAGAGATAACAACACTATTATAGATGCTCTAAGATATATAAAACTTTTCTTGAAATTGAGTATCGCTAATGTTTATTGGGTGAACTGTCAAGCATGTATGCGTGTAACATGGCTTGAAGACTGTAAAACTCGAGTAAGGAAGCAGAGGCAGCTATTTTTTATTTTTGATGGGTTGCTTAGTGGTTTTTATTTTTGGTTTATCCATTCAAAGAAAACCTTGAAAAAACATAGTATAAATTTTATTTTATTTCAAAAATTATTTGTCGTTGGGATGGGATACCCGGTCCACTCGATTTATTGACATCAACTTGTAGAAGAGTTTATATGTATTGTTAGTTCTCATGACTTTCCACAAGACTGCAGGACTAGATATAAGTTGCAAGTTTATAATGTGTAATACTTTGGTGAAAATTGTTTGGTACATTGTTTTACTCTGGAATAAAACATTACTTTATACAATGCAATTTTGTGTGGGGATGACACGCATGTTTTTGTTACTGTTATACACTGAAAGTACTATTAGGTATGCATATGCTTATTTAGATAATAATAATTTTGGATAAATTTATTTGATTCTAAGGAATTTTAAGTTTCTAATATGGATAGAAGTTGGATTCATTCAAGTAAGAGATATCCAATAGAGTACGAGAATAGGGGGAATTTATAAGGTTTGCGCAAAACAAATATTGAATTTGATAATGATATGGTTGTATATATGTCCGTGAAGTGTGGTTGAATTTGATAATGAGCTTCCATTTGAGAAAACGAATCTAAGTCTACTAGTTAACTGACTATTAAAAGATGGAAATAAAACTAATATAAAGTACCTTTTGTGAACCAGATCTTCCATATATACTTATATATCTTCAAGCTCATCTAACAAACCGCACGTACAATGAAAGCATTTTAACACATGCCTTCTCAGATATCGATGTTACTGGTAAATCAAAAGTTTTCTACCAACATGATTAGTTGTTGTAAGACAAGTAAAACTCAGTACAAGTAAAGAATGATGAACATATCTTTTGTTGTCGGGTCTTATGCATCTAAAACGCCACCGATGGAGATGCTAGATACAATTAATCCAATTTTTTCAAGTCCGGATGTTGGAATTATTGGTAAGGAAACAACATTTCTTTTTTCTTTACATCTTTTGCTTGTGAATCTCTGTAGCCATCATACCAATTACATCATTGAATTCGCAACATGGAAAACGAACTACAGTTTTGGTAACATATATAAAAAGTAAGGCATGGAGGAAGATTAAGAGGTTAATAGATAAGCAATAGATCAATTTTGTGCTATTAGACTGACGATATTTATTATGAGTAAACCCAATAATTCAAAATGAAGAACGAGTAAAATGACAAAACTAGTGCAATGACAAACAACTTGAAGGATGGAATGACAACTTCACACTCCATATATTATTACTCGCTTAACAAAACACGAAAACATTATAACATGAAAGTTTCAAATAATCTTATATTTGTAGTATTATTTTCGAAGAAGGGTCTCATTAATCAACCTCTCCAAGTTACTGTAAGAAGACCCATCAACCCTTGTAGCAATATTTGCTTTTTCTTTCCATTCTAATGCTTTTTTCCTCATCTCTATCCCTTTCTCTCCCTCCATCAACTCTCTCACAAACCCTTCCACTTTCTCCCTTGTAACGCCGCCCTCAATCTCCATTTCGACTCCCCATTTCTCGCACGCATAGTGGCAGTTTGTTTGTTGCTCGGCAAAGAAAGGTCAACAAATCATAGGCACACCTTCCGACAAGGTTTCAATGGTCGAGTTCCACCCAGTGTGACAAAAATCCTCCTACAGACGGGTGGCTTAGTACTTCTTCCTGTGAGCACCTCCCGGCAAACATACCTGTTTAAATTAGAATCCAGTTTGTGCATATTAGAGTTTATAATTCCCATACCATCTATTTGAAAATCTAACTCAGAACCGTATATATTTTGCATTTTGCAGGGGAGGGAAGCAAGTGATTAAGTTATTTTTACTCTTACAAAGGTATTGACTTTCTAGACATCATTGATTAATCATTTAATTTTTTTATTTTGTAGGAATATAAATTTAATAATGGTCTTGTTGTGATATATATTTAGTGGATTGTCCACATTTGTAGCATACAATATTTTATGTATTCTTCCTTAGTGTCTTAATGGAAGTTGCAAAGGTTGATACTAAGACCATTATCTATGACTTGTAACATTGCTCAACCTTCATTTATATAACAAATTTGAGTCTTTCACCATTGATATAGAGATACATGACTTGTTCTTCCTTTTCTATACTTTTCTTGACCTCTTACATTGCTTATCACATTTATATTACGGTTGAGCTAATTCGCTTATAAGAGTTCTTATATTTTCTTTGTAAAGTTGAAATATAACTTTCCAGAATAATATGCACAGCAATCTCATTTCACTCAATTACTACCGCTAGAGTCAACCTAATATTTCCAACTCTAAGAAAGAACGAGTATGCCTAATTAAGATGAAAGACTGTGACAATAACGTAAATATATTTTTTGTTGAAATGATGTTAACAGTAAATATTTTATTGAACTGAGCCACTTCGTAGAAACTCGTTTTGTTGTTCTATAAATATTTGATATTTCAAATCATCATTCACAACTTATTTTAAAATGTTGATTAAGTAAATTTTTGTCATTAAGCTAGAAGACAAATGGCTTGATCACCTCATTATTTTATTGTCCTACTTTCCGGCCATGTTATGAGTTTAGTCCTCTAAATGTCAGTGACTTCCATCGTGGATGTGTTTAAATTAACTTGGTGTAATTTGTAGATGCTTGATTCTATTTGTTTATTTGAGATCGGAGCCTCATTGTGGCCTGGTTCTATATTATGGAGCTGGATGTAAGCCTCTTATTTTTTCTTATATTGATCTTTACAAATACTAATGAAAACATTGATGATTTAAAGAAATGGACCACTTTCATCTAGTGACCCCGTCTCAGCAATTAAGTGATACGAAAATATACGGTTGATGGTATTTAATTTATATATAAAGGTAATTGTAGGGATATTTCAAAATCGTTTCTTGAACATTATTCAAATAGTTACATTCATTCGCTAATGTTACATATTTTTCTTTGATATGAAACTTAATATGACGTAGGACACTCATCTGTTTTACTGTGAGTGACTGGATTCAGTTTACCAAAAATTGTTTTATCTGGGAAAGCGTTGTTGACAAAAGGGTGCTGTCACAAGTATTTTGCAGTAGAACGGAACATGAGTTATAAATCTTAAAAATATTATTCTAAGATATTTAACAAAGTTTCTTACGTCATTTAATTGTTTTCTCAGATACCCTTTTTTTGTAGTAAAAAAGGGATAGTGTGTAAAACAATCGAACTAAGGTAAAATTCATCATCACCGAAAATATAGGATATATATACGTACATACCTCGTTTCTTCATCACCTCCAAAAACTCCTCCGGTAACATCACGGATTCCCCAGTGACCAAATCCGGCCGAATGATCCAGAAGTAAAAATGCTTACTATCCGCTAAGCCCCATGCAAACTCGAGCATCTCTTAAGCCGATAGAACCGTAATGCTCCCAAAGTTTTACTTTCTGACAAAGAAAAATAATAGTTATTTTAGCCTGAAAAATCTAGATTTAAGCTTTTTTATGAAAAAAAACTTAGATTAAGATAAAAGAGTTTTTGGTTTGGTTGAAACACTTTTGAGTATTTGTTTTTGTAGTTTAGTTTTTTTAATTGTTCATTAATGTTTCGATTACATTACATGTGATGAAACATTTGTCTATGTTGAATTATTTTTAAAGTTGATAATTTTGTACCGTACCGTATCATTACCATACCGACTAGCGGTATGTAATGGTGCTATATACCGAATGCACGATACGGTAATTGTTATGAAATTTTCTTCTACCACTAATTACGGTACGATAATAGTAATAAACAAAAATAACACGGTATTGTACCAACTCACGCCTAATTGGTACAATTCTCCTCGCCCTAACTTGACCGTAAACCATTTCGTGCTTTGCATGAACCAGAAAGCATCTAGCTGTCCCGAGCTACATTCAAGGACATCAAAATCTCCGCAAGCCTGCCTAATCTTTTGTACAGCTTTCTCTCTTTTATTAACTTTACATTCAATAATTAATAGTGAGGATATGAAAATAGTCATGTGTATTCACCAGTATTCAAGCCATTTTGTTTGGGTTATATTAGTATAATTTAAACAGTGCATATCTTTTTCAATCTCATAAGCATGCCCCACAACGTGAAGCTTAAGTATTGACAAATAATAGCCAAATAAAATTTAATATTGTAGTACTTTCCTGAGTTATGGCTATAAGAGGGAAAATACTTCTCCAAGCACCGGCCATCAATTTCTAAAACAACGAAGAGAACTAAGTAAATAGTGAGAGTGAGAAATGGGTTCAACCGGCAAAATCGAAAAGCCTCACGTCGTGTGTGTGCCGTATCCCGCCCAAGGCCATGTCAACCCCATGTTGAAACTAGCAAAGCTTCTAAACTCCCGCGGTTTCCACCTCACCTTTGTCAACACGGACTATAACCACCGCCGCCTCCTTCGCTCTCGTGGTCCTGCCGCCCTAGACGGCCTCCCATCATTCCGGTTTGCCTCTATCCCTGACGGCATGCCCCAATCTGATGCTGACGTCACACAAGACATACCTTCCATATGTGAGTCCACCGCGAGGACTTGCTCCACACCGTTCTCTAAACTAGTTTCCGAGCTCAACAGGTATATGAGTCAACGTTGTTTTCAGAGTTTTAGAGACCGTAGATAGAACTTTTTTGTATCCTTGTTTGTTAACACCCTATAGGTCAGCGACACTCACAATTTATGTTGCAATTCCAAAAAAAAATTACAGTGACAAAAGAATAAAGAGGTATATACTATTATTTTAAAAACCGCGCTATATTGTGTTATATTTTGCGAAATAGCGTTTCGGCCGAAAAACGTTATGATAAACCGCTATTTGGATGGAAAAACGCTAAATTCGCTCTATAGGAACGCTATTTACGCTATAGAGGACGATATTTACGCTATAGCGGATGCTATTTACGCAATAGCAGTTGCAGTCCAAATTTTTTTTTTTTTTTTTTTAGCAAAATTTTAATAAAATTATTGAAGGATAAAGAAAATCAAACCCCAAAACAAACAAATTAAATGCTTTCACATCTCAAGTACAATCATTTTGTGATTATTAGTTACAACTTTTTATATATATTTAGTTAATTTTTATTAGATATTCTGAATTTAATGTTATATTTATTTGTATTTAGGCTTAAAAAAAATACACCGCAAAGCGCTATGTAGCAACGCTATTTGCGTTTTTAGCGTTTCTCTAAAAAAACGATATGCTAACGATAACGCTATTTAAAACAATGGTATATACCAGAAACATGCGCGATATTTCTATACCATATTGAAGAGTGAACAAAGTGGATGATTTAATGAACAATTTGTGAAACTTCGTATGCTTTGATGCTTATTGCAACCAAGTAGATATAATTTTGCAGGTAACGTAATGATACTTATACATGCATATATACACCTATACGATAATACTACAACTGGACAATTACATATATGGCATATTATATTTTATGCAGAATCCGAAGTATAATTTTGATGCTACTTTTAGATATCAACATAAAACCAGATGCTACTTTATGCAATCAATTAGACTTCATTTTAGCCTAAGCATGGTATGTGGTGCCGTTTTAGTAAACTCTGCCTTGTGGATATATTAACAGGGATGGTCCACCCGTGACTTGTATCGTGTCGGATGGGTGCATGAGTTTCACACTCGATGCTGCAGCGGAGTTCCAGATTCCGGAGGTACTGTTTTGGACCCCGAGCGCCTGTGGGGTGTTGAGTTATACACAGTATAAGTATCTAGTGGAAAGAGGGCTTACCCCACTCAAAGGTAACTTTTGATCTCTAAATTTGTAGAGTGAAGTACAATAATATTGGTCCCGGAAAAAAAAATTGTTTAAACAATAGGGCTGGTCTCCGTTTTAACTATGAAGACCAGATTTGTGCTCCTTTGTACTTTTACTTCTGGAATTAACTAGTTCGATACTTAAATTCAATTATTTAGTGAACACTCTTCCAGTTAAATAAAGATACACTTCTTAAAAAATTTAAAAAATTGAATTTTCGATTTTATTTAGCATTAGATCTCAGTTATACTTTAAGATGGAAATATCACAAAAAGAAGTCAACATATGTATACTACGTCCAAGTTGGCGTTCATTATTTACAATGTCTGACTTTATTGATGACGAATACAATTAAATAATGATAATGACGTGTATATATAGTTTGTGGTTATATAATAGTACTGCTACTTCTATGCGTTTGGTTTTCTAGAACAGTTAATGCAATGAATTTAATATTTAAATTGAAGCAAAAGTCGAAGAAGTCTTATTGTTTAATTGACCATCCATCGATCAAAACATCATGCTAATGGAAATTAAACATCTAGCCATATGCCAATTATAAATCGAATATTTTGGTAACGTATCTATTATCACTTAGATCTAAATTGTACGACTAAAATTCAAAAAATTAATGGTGAACTTGCAATAGAAATATCCCAACGTTGTTATCTTTTCTAATTGATTTTCATAACATTTTACAACATCGTATTTATCAGTCATAAATTATAATAAGGTATAACAAAATATTATCTTTTTATTTATAAGATAATAAAAAAATCATAAGGGCTTCCTTTTAATTGTTTGAACTACTACTGACCCTTTTATTGATTTTCCATTGTATTTTATTGTTTTGTGAAACTTTTTATGTAGCTCTTATATTGAAATTGGTGGAGAGTTTTAGGATCTCTTAAATATAGAGACTCTTCTATGATAAAACAAAAGCGTTAAAAAAAAAAACCTTTGAAAATAAATAAATTAAGATGGACTTTTTATGTAACCTTTAATTTTGGTAACAAGGAGGGCCGAGAACTTTCGGTACTATAAAAGAGAGACGGAACACTAGGAATTAAAGATCAAATTAGATTCTCATTATTCTTCATTCAGTAAATACAATAAATTTTTTATTTGTTTTGCAAAATCAATCTATAGGCGGGCAACAAGCCCAATATGTTCCATGGGGTGTTGTATCCATTTAAGTTTTCTTTCCATGTGGCATATCATTAGTGATATGTGAAAGGTGGGTAAGCTCAATCTATATCCCGACTGATTACTTTTAAAAGTGAAAAAAAAATCCCGATCCGACCCGATAAAAGTCCGGACTCAATTTTTTCGGAATCCTGTACGGTCGGGATACGTTTATCCCGAATCTCCCAACATTTTATTTTATTTTACGACAAAGTCATTTTTTATTAACAATTTTTATTTGATAAATCTAAACATGTTATTAACACGAAACATAATGTTAATTTAAAAATAACATTCCTAATAAATGAAAAAATAAAAGATAAATTAACAAAATATACTATTTTTGAAACTAAATTACCAAAAACATACCATCACAACTTTAACTATCAAAAACATACCTACTGCTGAAATTAGGGTATGAAATTTTAAAATTGGTATGAATTTTTAAAATTAGGGTATGAAATTTTGAAATTAAGGTATGAAGTTTTAAAATTAGGGTATGAAATTTTTAGATTTTTGATTGTGATTCAGAACATTCAGGGTATGACATTTTAAAATTAGGGTATGACATTTTATAATTAGCATATGAATATCTTGTGAGTTTTTAGTCATTTTTAGAGAAAGATGGGAGATTAGAATTTTTTAGAAAGAGTTACGATTATCGTGTGTTAAAGAGAGATGTGCGATTAGAGAGAGAGAGAGTTGCGGTTAGAGAGAGATAAGTTAGATTATGGTTTGATTAAAATTACAAAAAATAAAAAATATATATATGTATGTTTTTGGTAATTTAACTTTTAAGGGTATGTTTTTTGTAATATAATAGGGGTATGGTATACTTTTGTTAATTGTCCCATAAATAAATTTACATGTAGTAGAAAAAATAGTATGAAACTATAAATAATGGAGTAGACAAAAAAATTAATACGTTTTTTTATCAGATTCTTTTAATATTTAGTTTTATTCAAACAAACAAGAATTATCATACTAAATGAGATATATTATCATTATAATTTTTATAATCGAAAAATAATGAACATTTATCTTTTTTGAATTAACAATATAACTTTTTTATTTAAGTATATTTTTTATTTTAATAGTTTTATATATTCAAAACTACAAATCTATATTATACTTATATAATAATAACTAATATATGAAACAAAAAAGATTATAACTCATATGGTAGAGTGTTTATATTATACGCTACAATACAAGGTTCGATTCTCATCACTTGCATTTGATATAAATTAATTTATATTTTAATGTTGAAATAAAAAAAATGAGGTTATATAATATAAAATATAAATTAATTAAAAAATCCGGCGGGTCGGGACACCCGACGAAATCAAAATTATCACCTGATCCCTATCCTGAAGTTTATCGGGTCGGGACAAAATCCGACATTGTCGGGTCGGAAAAATTCGGGCCGGGTGCAGGTCGGGACACCGGTCGGATCGGGATTTCGGGAATTTTTCCAAGCACTCGTCAAAAGTAGCATTATAATTGGAGTTCAAATCTTCTACCCCCTTCATGCCCCCTTTCTTATTTTATTCGAAAAAATTTTCTAAAAAAAAAAATTTATACAATTACTATAAGGCATGTCAATACATCCCAATAATTATTTTTAAAAGAAAATCCACACACAATTAATTTTGGAATAAATGTATAAATTAGTGTAAATTAAACATTAAATCTTAAAAAATTTATCTAAAACAATAATATGTCCAAATATTTTAAAATTTGAATACAATATAATATAAAAGATTATAAATTTACGAAACAAATTGTAAATTTAAAATTTGAGCAAAAATAAGCAATGAGATAGAGAATAGGGATAAAAAATTTGGACTCCTATAATTGGAATAAATTTTGAAAGAGAATTATATTGGGAATTAGTTAACTGTAAATAGCATTATTTAGGTAAAAAAAAACTCTAGATTTGTCCATGTTTAAATAGGACATGTCGACTAGTCTTTTAGTGAAATACAGAGAACACTTTCTATATTTTACAATATGATCAAAGTGACTAATTGTCTCGTAAGCCTTTACAACTTGGTGTCTGCTTTTAATAAATGCCGTTAATGGTCATTCCTTTATTTGAACATGTCATTATTAGTATTAATACTATTTCCTCGGTGCATTTTTAAACGTCCCTTTTAAAAATTTGGACTTTTTAAGAGTTAAAATTTTGATATATAAACTATCTATATTGCTCTTATTAAAATTATAATTAAATTCATTTATAGTGATGAAATATCTAATGAATGGTAAGTATGTCTCATTATTATGTTTATTTCCTTTTATGTTCTTTTTTTATTTTAATATTATTTAAAAGGTAAAATAGTAAATTTGGTATTTTTTAATTATCAAATTGAGAAAGTAGACAGTTATTTTAAAACGGCCTAATAAAAAGTAATAGACACTTAAAAAGAAACGGAGGTAGTATATAACAGTGGTCCAGGTATGAGGGGAGAAACACCCCTGAAATTAAAAGAAAATACTTCTTACTTTTGCATTTATCTAGACCCCTCGAGATCTTTGCTAATATCTGGTGTATTTATCGCTATATTCGAATTAAGAATTTAATTACGTATAAGTGTAGAATATTCGTCATTGCAATAAGAAAAGATCAGGTTTGTCGCTATCGCATACTCTCTATTTAAATACTTATTATGTTTGTATATACATGTGATATATAAATATTATGAAAGTGGACATTTTAAACATGTATAGGAGGAGTATGTTGCTATACTCGATGTCAATAAATTAGTAACAGAAACAAAACCGAAAGATCTCAAAAAGTTTATAGACTAACTATTAACAAAATATTTATTCTAGGGCAGCAAGTTTGCCAGTCCGTGCTATTTTAGTTTTTAAAATTTAGCAAGTACTATAATTTTTTTTAAAAAAACATTTAGCAAGTACTATAATATGTTCTAGACGAAGTTACACTAAGCTAACCATCATGTACCATATGTACTCATTTTTTAAAATGTTTTAGAGTGTTTTATTTAATTAAGTACCAGTAGTATGTATAATTTCATCATTTTACCTTATTATTTACTTCATGTAGTGAAGTTAACAAATGTAGTCCTAATATGCAGATGAAAATGACCTCACAAATGGCTACTTAGACACAAAGATCGATTGGATCCCAGGAATGAACAATATTAGTTTGAAAGACCTTCCGAGCTTCATTAGAACCACAGGTGGCGACCCAAACGAGCTCATGGTTAACTTCCTCGTACGTGAGACTGACAGAGCTGCACGAGCTACTGCTATAGTCATTAACACGTTCGATGCTTTTGAACACGACGTGCTTAAATCTCTCTCATCCATTCTTCCTCCTGTTTTCGCCATCGGCCCACTCAATTTAATGATGGACCAAATTTCAGATAATAAAGATTTGAAATCCATAGAGACTAATCTTTGGAAAGAAGATGAGGAGTGTTTTGAATGGTTAGATACAAAAGAACCCAACTCTGTTGTTTATGTCAATTTTGGTAGTATCACGGTTATGACGACGCAACAATTAGTAGAGTTTGCATGGGGATTGGCAAATAGCGAGAAACAGTTTTTGTGGATTATACGGCCAGATTTAGTTTCTGGTGAGTCGGCAATGCTGCCACCAGAATTCGTGATGGAAACGAGAGAGAGGGGGAAGCTGTCCAGCTGGTGCTCTCAAGAACAGATCCTCAAGCATCCTTCGATAGCAGGTATTTATTTCGACTTGTATATTATAATCTTCTGATAGGATCATTATCGTACAAATTGTTGGGTAAGCTGGAAAAAAAAAAATCTACGGAAAGAAAATGGAGAAACAATAGAAAATAATTTCAACAAATATATTAATATATCAAATACAAACCGTAACAAAAGAGAAGGTAAATTATACCGAAATGGACTAAAATACTTAGACGAGCTTACTGTTAAACAGTAACCCTTAAACGATATTTGCCCCGCCACTGCTTCTTCTGGATAAATGGGGCAATTCGTTCACAAGTTACAACGTTTATCACATGTGACTCGACGGAAGCGGTATCGAGTCATGGTCGAGCCATTGATAGTGTGATTCTCTCTCTCTATATGTAAGCATGTGTGTATATGTGCATGTGTATAATGCTATGTATTTTTTCTTTGTCATAAAAACATAGAAAAAAATGATGAAAGACCATCATATTTATGCAAACTTTTGTAACTCATGAAAGCCATCAATATGAGGATATGAGTATTTTGAAACTTTTACAACTTAATTGCATTCAAAACAAACAAAACCAAAAAAAAATTCCAACAATCCCCCACACGAATGCAATCATTAAACATGCAAAGTGCAACTAAATGCAATCGAGAGAACCACGAAAATTCACTGCATACAAATAGGTAGCGTGCGCCTTGAACCTGCCATAGCGAAATACATTTTGAATATACTTGCCTTAACTAGCGTAATACTTTGAACCCTTAGCGTTTTGTGTATACCAAAAAAAAAAAATACTCACAGAGTGACTTCTCTACACCAATTACTAGGCCATTTAGTTGTTTCAATGTTGGCGATTCTCCTACACTCATAAAGCACCCTTTAGGAGTGCTTCATCTTTCTTATAATATTCACTTGCCCACACATTTAAAGCACCGTTTGAGTGTTACCTGTCTTGCGTAGCGTAATGCTTTGAACACTCAACGTATTGTGCACACTCGCTAGGCTTTAGAGTTTTGTGGTAAAGCTTCTCTTAAAGAAAATATGTTTCTCGGGCGTAGATCAATATTCTATATGCACTTTACAAGTCATCCGACATATGCATTAGAAACTGATCCACACTACCTTTAGTGCTTATCCGATGAATAACAATCTAACGTTTTCGGTCCTATCGAATTCCTTCAATGAACAAGAATTTAGACATTTGTAAGGTAGAACCAAACTTTCACGAACTTATAGTCATGCACCATGTCTTCTATAATTCTAACCATTTGGCCCAACTTCCTAAGAGGTAATTTGTTCAACACATAGCTTGCGAAAAGCTCACTTCCCGCACAAATTCAGAGTTTATACCTGAACTTATCAACATGACATTCATCGTTTAACAATTACAATTTTGCTCGAAAGTATAATAAGTCGTTGTTTAACGATTGGTGTCATTCCAACAACACAATTGTGTGAACGGTGTCTCATGTTCATTGTTTCATGCATTCACACCATGTATTCATAAACATGTGAATATACCATTTCGGAACTAGTTAGACTATATCTAACACGTCCAAAAATAGTCTATCATTTAATGATTAACACTTAATCATTGGGTTAAAGTATGTAAATTAACACAATAGAACACTCATGATTAAACCATGTTTTCTGACAAGTCTTAATCATCAACAATAGGATTCTCGTATTCATTCATACTTGAATGAATATCTCAACTGATTTCTCTTTACTTCTCATCAATGAGGCATATCAGTGTTTAGTACAACAATTAATAAATTGAGCAAATACTTTTTAACCCATTCTTCTTTTGCATGCATCTCAAATGTACCAAACCGTTAGGTTATGTACTCCATTCGAAACTTTGAACTGAAAACTTAGCAATACATTGCTTCAAACACAAACTCATATTTGTGTTTCAATTTAAATAATGGATTTAGAAAAATAAAACATATATGCTTTTATATTTTCATGACCTACTATATCATGTTAAATCAGTGACTTATTTGAATAACTCAACATGTCACTATTGACCACAAAAATATCGACTAAAATGCTCATTTTGAACAAATAGTCACTCATGTATTGTCATAAATAAGCAAACTTATCATAATTTGATTCTAGTGTTTTGCCTACCGGAAAGGCTACTGCCCTTTGATTTCAAAAGCCACTAGTCATGATTCAGATTAGTATGCTTGCACTTGTTAGTGAAATTCCAAACGTTTAAAACGTTTACACATATTAATGCCCCCACAGTTCGTGCATTCCCTTTGTCCTCACTCAGGACATGCACATTTTAATTGAGAAAGTTAACCGGCTTCAAGGTGGCAAATGAATTGTATCATTTATTTCAGACGTTTAAGGTCTATATCACTGAAACGTTAGCTATTCTCCCACTCGTCCACAGGTGTGTTGGGACATGACTAGATTCTCGATCTACAGTATTGATGGGTTACTCTCACATTTGGGGACACTTGTGGTTCTCCCTAATAATAGTAATATAATATTACTAAATTGTCATTCTCAATAATAGCAAGCTCAACATATTCACAATATGTTTTACTAACAAATTAATAATATGTTTTTTCAACAAATAAATAAGAGGTTAATTTTAACAGATTATTAAATGTTCTTTCAGCAAATTAAAAGATGTTATTTCAACAAATAATTAAATAGCTGATATTTGTTTATTATTAAAATAAAACTCAACGGCCATTTATAATTTTTTTCATTATCAAATTATTTGTTCTTGGATGAAGAAAGTTGGTTATTAAATAAACTTTTATCTAAATATGTATCCGACTCGTCAATGCAATTCTTAGTTAGCTAATAAACCTCTCCGTAAATAACAACAACGACTGTCGTTACAAACTTTACAACTCTACAAATTAAATTGTGATTATTTGTAACTTCTGATTAATTATGATTCACACGTACAAATACTCGTCATTAATCTTTTTAATAATCACTATTATAAATTTTGTAACCCTCCAAATTAAATTGTAATAAATCACAATTAATAAGGAGACCACCCAATATGTCACCACATTAGTGTCTTTAATGGTGGTTTCAAAATTATAACATCGTTTATTAATTTGTAATAAATCACAATTAATAAGGATACCGCCCATTATATCACCACATTAGTGTCTTTAATAATGGTGGTTTCGAATTTATAACCTCCGTCATTAATATGCACTCATGCAAAATTAATAGGAGTTACACCGGCACCCACAATGTTCTGGTCAGTTCCAGCACTCACTGTGTTTTGGACATTTTTCGCAGGAAACTGTTCGTTATATCAAATAACAAACACACACAATCTAATTTCGGAAAATGAAACTAAAACTTCTCCTTCACAAACACCAAATTTATATAACCACGCATGTTTTCAAGAAACTGATTTTGCAAGAGTATTCTAGTTCATTTCCGAAAAAGATTATCAAATTCTGAAAGATTTATTCAGCCGTAAACACAAGATAAATCTGATTTTACCAAGAACACTCTCAAAATTCAAACAAATTCTGTCGTAAGCACCAAATTCTGAAAATCAGAAAACAATAAACATGTACTAACAAAATAATATAGTCTCTAACTATATATTGCTCATAATAAATGTCAATAACTCCATTACTACTATAAAAAAAATCCAAATAATAATAGTAACATGAAAAATCCACCAATATAATTTAGTCTCTAACTAGATTGTCCACAATTAATTCTAGAACTCAAAAAAAATTATTTAGCTAAAACGACATGTTCACAACATATACGTAACCCATTTTAGAAACGGTTTCATAACTAACACGGTATGAAATATCATTAGTACATCTTACTAACTCATTTTCCGTAATATTTATATACGGTCCACTTGACCTTGAAGTAAAGTCAATTAAACCAACAGTAGTTACGAACGTTTACAAACCCAGAACGTTTTCAAACCCATTAAATAGGCAAGGCAACAGTCAATACACTGGAAATTTAATCGCCACCAAATATACATGCAAAGTAATAAATTCTCTTAGTGAATAACTAAACCGTTTCTAATAACCATGTAAAAGATACTATCCAAAAAACCACACAACTCTGTCACCTTATAAATTGCTACAAACTAAACAAATATAGCGGAGTGACAAAAGTTCAATTCAAGGTAAGCATGGATATGATTTTTTCTCTCTTGAGTATAGAACAAAACAATATAGCACTTGACAATGTCCTTGTTATGTTATGTAGACAATAAAATATTATCTTCAAACAAATGAAGCCATTAACTGTAATTAACCAAAATTCAGATAACAGCCATGGTCTTTACATCCACATGCATATTATAAACGGTCAGCATAATAAACCGTCAATAAAGACAATCAATAAATATGGTATTAAATTTCCTATAAGCAGTTACAAAACTATTGAAACTCCAAATCAATAACAAATCCGTAAGTAATTGTTTCAAAAAAAAAAAAAGCCATTGGACAAATTAAAATCATGTATGTAAGCAAATTACTCTCAAACTAGATTAAATTAGATGATATAACACATCAAGTTAACAAATTAATCTATACTCGGTAACTAGATTAAATTACATGAAATTCGATAATACTAGTAACAAGTACAAACCAATAGTAGCTCATGCAAATAAGTTAACTGCAACAACAATATCAAAAATTAGAAGAGTGATCTCTTACATTTACCATGCATATATAAAGGTCTATAAAACACCCGTTATGCAAATATTAATACACCAGTATATTCACATTATACATAATTCCACAAAAACATATTTGGTAGAGAACCACGTAAATGTAACGGTCTACAAAACCACTCCTTATTAATAAAAACCAATTTACTAACTACAGTATTCTACCCTTACTCATCACCAGGCACCACAAATTTTAATTATTAGCTAAATATGCATATACACATACACATAAACTGGACAATACACATACCAAGTCCAAAAAATAGAACTACAGCAATTCCAAACTCTACCCGTGAAATATGCACATGCAACTTATGCATATCATGTGACACACATATTTTACAATAAAACATGCTATTATAGTAATATTAAATTAACCATTTAATCACCAAGATTAATAAAACAAACCAAACCAAACGTACATCAAGATTAATAAAACAAACCAAACCAAACCGAAAATATCAATTTATTAAAATCAAAGTTTGTTAGAAAATAATTTTTCAAATAATTGTCTTAGTCACGGAAATAATTTTCTGTACATCTATACACCGAAATTACTGCATTAACGTACCAAACATAAAAAATATCGTTTAAGACTGTTAATATATCAAATACAAAGAGTAACAAAAGAGAATGTAAATTATACCGAAATGGCTAAATTTTTTAGACGAGTTGACTGTTAAACAGTAACCCTTAAACGATATTTGTCCCGCCACCTCTGCTTCTGGCTAAATGGGGCACTTCGTTCACAAAGTACAACGTCTATCACATATGACTCGATAGAAGCGGTATCGAGGCACGGTCGAGACGTTGGTGGTGTGATTATCTCTCTATATGTATTCATATATGTGTGCATGTGTATAATACTATGTATTTTTTCTTTTTCATAAAAAACAGAAAAATGATGCCATCGTATATATGCAAACTTTTATAACTCATGAAAGCCATCAATATGGAGAAATGAATATTTTGAAACTTTTACAACTTAATTGCATTCAAAACAAACAAAACCATTTTTTTTTCCAACAAAAATAAGACCAAATTGATTACATTTTTCGGATTGTAATACAAATAGTGTCACCCACTGTATTATTTACTTTTTAAGTCCTCTTTGTTGTCATAGCAGAATGATGCGACTGCGACTGATCACAAGTTTTATCCACATCAATTTGAAGTTTTAACACTTACAGTGTAACTTTTTCACTCTTACCTTTTGACTTGATAGATACCTTATGACACCCTGGAAAAACAGGGTTTTTGAGTAACAAAATGATATCGTCCTTCACAAAGTAAAAAAATTACTAGGTTAAACTTGATTTTCCCGCTACGACATCTCGTGTCCCATATAACAAAGCCGGGCAGTATATAGATAGGGTCTGTGAGGTCAGAAACATTATGCTTTATTTAAAATAGAAAGTTTGCGCTTTTATCCAAATTTATCTTCTTCTTTTTCCCATATATTAGGATTCTTGACACATTGTGGATGGAATTCGACGCTAGAGAGCATAAGTGGAGGGGTGCCGATGATATGTTGGCCCTTCTTTGCGGAGCAACAAACTAATTGTTGGTATATTTGCAACGAATGGGAGATCGGTGTTGAAATCGACAGCGATGTGAAAAGAGAGAAAGTAGAAGGACAGGTCAGAGAGTTGATGGAGAGCGACAAGGGCAAGGACATGAAAAGGAAGGCTGTGGAGTGGAAAAAGAAAGCACAAGAGGCTGTCGAGATTGGTGGCTCATCCTACGTTGACTTGGAGAAAGTGTTTAGTAAAGTGCTTGTAACGAAGTAATTCGACAAAAACAGCGTTGAAAAAAATACAGAATACTATTCCCCACTTGCCAACTCTTCTAAGACACGAAACAGTGCAGAAATTTATATTAACTTCTATTTACCCCTAGTGTCGATCCCGGATAAAAATAAAAGTAGTGATGCATATCATGTTGGAAAAACATGTGAAAACATGGGTGTTTCCGAATGGTCACTGGACCAACTTCGAGTCATTATTTCGTGTAACAGCGCTGAGTTGTTTATACCGTACTCAACGTGGTTGAGTAGCCCGTGTGACGAGCTTCGTAACGGTATATCACATGACCTATTCGGAGAATGGGTGTGAATACAAAGTGGCTTCAAAGTTGGTACCTCGGAAGCTCAAATCTGGAAAAAATCTGGAAAAAACCGAAATGGTTAATGAGAAAACCATTTTGATTAATCCCATATTGGAAGATTAAGAGTTAATCTTACAATATATATACCTTACCAACCCATGTAGTTATTAAACTAACATGTCCACATACACCTAAGAGTATTAGTGTGTACCACACACGCGCGCTCGCTCGTGTCTCTTGTCTCGGGTCTCGGGTCTCGGGTCTCGGGTCTCGGGCACGGGCACGGGCACGGGCACGGGCACGGGCGTGGGCGTGGGCTTGGGCTTGGGCTTGGGCTTGGGCTTGGGCTTGGGCTTGGGCTTGGGCTTGGGCTTGGGCTTGGGCTTGGGCTTGGGCTTGGGCTTGGGCTTGGGCTTGGGCTTGGGCTTGGGCTTGGGATTTGGGATTTGGGATTTGGGGAATGTCTCGGGTCTTGGGTCTTGGGTCCAAACCCGAATAGGGAGTTTTGTATAAAATACAAAAGGAGTCCCTAGAGTTTCCAGCAAGAGAAAACGTCAGCAATGAATGAGAGTAAATGCTGCGGTTTCAGAATTGATTGAGCGGATTCTGAGGGTGTAACTCCCAGAATTAAAGACCAACATTTATGGTTGCGGTTTCAGTAGAGCCTATAAAAGGCAGCCATCCCCCTCTCATTTCAGTACACCATCAAACACACAACTCACAGCATAAGCATACACTTAGTGAGAGAGAACCGCACCACCAACAGCTCGACCTGTGGTTCGGTGCCGGTTTCCATACGAGCCACTCTGAGATAGAAGTTGTACCTTGGGAACAAAGTCCCGAAACCAGAAACCTTTAAAGGTGGTTCGGGAAATATTGTTTAAGGGAAACTGCTCAGCAGTTGCCTCTTCTTTTAATTTCTGTTATTTACTTTTCAGTCCTTTATTATTCTGTCCATTTAATTTCAGTACTGTTTCCCTTTTGTATTTTTCTTTCCAGTACCTTTAGTTTCTGTAATTTACATTTCAGTCTTTCCTATTCTGTAATTTACTTTCCTGTAATTTAATTTCCAGTATTTACATAACAGTCCGAGCAGTTTATTTAATAACAGTCCGGGCAGTTTTTTATTCGTTAAAACCAGTCCAGTTTGTTTTATTTACAAAACCAGTCCGGCAGTTTTTTATTTGTTAAAACCAGTCCGGCAGTTTGTTTAAAACCAGTCCGGCAGTTTTTTTATTTGTTAAAACAGTCCGGCAGTTTGTTTAAAACAGTCCGGCAGTTTCTTTTTTGTTAAAACAGTCCGGCAGTTTGTTTTATTTACAAAACAGTCCGGCAGTTTTTTATTTGTTGAAAACAGTCCGGCAGTTTTTTGTTATTTCCAAAACAGTCCGGCAGTTTGGTTATTTGCGAAACCAGTCCAGCAGTTTAATTTAATTCTGTACGAGTCAGGAATTGTAATTCATATTCCAATTGTGAGAAATAAATTGTTATTTCCATTGCGTTCCTGTCTTCTTTATTTATTGTCCTTTACTTTATCGTATTCGAAATAGTACCAAAACCAACAATCTTAAACAATATTATTATTTGGTTTTACTATTTTCGAATAGAAAAGGACTTTTGTTTTTGTTTTTATTGTTGTTGACGTCTCGGTTTTATTCTTGCAAAAATCATTGCTAGTTTACTAGAAATTGAAATTTGCAAATAGAATAAAATCCGAATTGGTTTTAATCTTTTAATTCTAGAATATAATAAAGAATTCTTAGTGAAATCAAAAGTGATTTGATTTTCACGCTAGAATATCTTTTGTTGTTTTTATTCTTTTGAAGCAATCTAATTAAGTTATAATTAGTATTTGCGATAAAGAATTTAGTTTTCTTGCGAGAAACTAAACGGTTTTATATTGTCATTTCAGATGACTAATGAGGATCAAATACCCACCGTTTCTTCGGAAAACGTGCAGGGCGCACTTGTGATTGGCAGTAGCCATAACAATGCGAGCGCTGCGAGTGGGGGGGCTCAGGCTCAAGCTGAGGCCGAAGCTGCTGCGGCAAAGGCTGCGGCCGACGCCGCTGCGGCAGAGGCCGATGCTATGGCTGCGGCTGCGGCCGCAGCACAGGCTGCTGCTAAGGCTGCGGCCAAGGCAGCGCTTGTAGCTGCGGCCAGGGCAAAGGGCAAGGCTCCGGCAACGCCGGCGATGCCAATGTTGCCAACCTCTCAACTGGAGAGACCGGAAAAGTTTAGGGGCAACAACTTCAAACGTTGGCAGCAAAAGATGCTGTTTTATTTAACTGCCCTTAATCTGACCCGGTTTCTTAAGGAGTCTGCACCCGTCCTAAGCGAGGACGATGAGGACGTGCAGACGGTTTCGGCGGTGGAAGCGTGGAAACACGGTGACTACCTATGCCGGAACTACATCCTGTGTGCTCTGGATGACACTCTCTTCAGTGTATTCGAGCCCAAGGCTTCTGCAAAGGAGCTTTGGGAGTCTCTCGAACGAAAGTACAAAGTGAATAACGCTGGCGCAAAGAAATTTGTCGTCACGGACTTTCACGAGTACATGATGACTGATGGGAAGAGTGTTATCGAGCAGGTTGAGGAACTCCAACTCATATACCATAGGCTTGAGGTTGAAGGGCTAGTTATCAACGAACCTTTCCAAGTGGCATTAATGATTGAGAAACTGCCACCTTCTTGGAAAGAGTTTCAAAACTACCTGAAACACAAGCGAAAGGCTATGACCTTGGAGGGACTCATTGAGAGGCTCAATGTTGAGCAAAGCAACCGCCGATCCGGAAGGAAAGGCGGTGGCGGAGCAGGCAACGCGGTTGCCAAGGCCCATGTGGTTGAGGACGCTGTGTCTAAGCGGAAACGCTTTGACAGCGGAGTCGGTGCCTCTCTCAAGAAGAAATTCATGGGAGACTGCTTTGTGTGCAACAAACCGGGCCATCGTGCCGCGGATTGTAAGATGCGCACCGACAAGCCCAAACCCCCCCCCAAAGAGGAAGTTCCAAGGGAAAGGGAGGAAGAGGGCACCTGCTCAAGCTAATGTGGCTGAGGGAGGAGATGATGCTGGACAGGACTATATGCACCTGAGTGCTGTGGTCTCGGAAGTGAACCTGGTGGGGAGCAACCCAAAGGAATGGTGGCTAGACACAGGCGCCACTAGTCACATCTGTGCCAGCAAATGGATGTTCAAGACCTATACGGCCGTGGACAATGAGAGCTGCTTCATGGGGAACTCGGCTACTTCCAGGGTGGAAGGAAAAGGAACCGTGCTGCTGAAGATGACATCGGGAAAGGAGCTCACACTGAATGGCGTGCTCCATGTGCCGGAAATTCGCAAGAATCTGGTTTCCGGGTCCGTGATGGTGAACAAAGGATTTAAACTTGTATTTGAATCTGCTAAAATTGTAATCACTTTAAACGGAATGTATGTAGGCCGTGGATATATGACCAACGACATGTTTAAATTAAATGTTGGTACTCCGGCTCCTAAAGCCGAGTCTGCTATTGTGGGTACTAAGGCTGAGGCCAGTACCAAGAATAATGTAACCGTTAATGTTGCCCAAGTGGCTAATAAAACTTCGTTTGCTTATTCTTGCGATTCATTTAATTTATGGCATGGTAGATTAGGTCATGTGAATGCTAATTCTATGAAGAAATTAATATCACTGAATCTACTACCTAATTTTGTTTTTGATAAACAACATAAATGTGAGATTTGTGTTGAAGCAAAATTAACTAAGTCTTCGTATCAACATATTGAACGAAGTACTGAACCTCTCGGTCTAATACATACGGATGTATGCGACTTAAAGTTTATACAAACGCGAGGAGGGAAAAAGTATTTCATCACGTTTATAGATGATTGTACTAGATACTGCTATGTCTACTTAATGAGAAGTAAAGACGAAGCGGTAGAGAAATTTGCTCTTTATAAGACCGAAGTAGAGAATCAACTCAATAAAAAGATTAAAATGTTGAGGAGTGATAGAGGCGGTGAATACGAAGCACCGTTTGCGCAGATATGCGCAGAAAATGGCATTATACATCAAACGACAGCCCCATACTCTCCGGAGCAGAATGGGGTTGCCGAGCGTAAGAATAGGACGCTCAAGGAAATGATGAATGCTATGTTAATAAGTTCTGGGTTACCCCAGAACATGTGGGGGGAAGCGCTGCTTTCCGCCAACTATGTATTGAACAAGCTACCACATAAGAAACGTGATAAACCACCTTATGAACTATGGAAAGGCCATAGGCCGAGCTATAAATTCTTAAGGGTTTGGGGTTGTCTCGCGAAGGTCCTTGTCTCGCTTCCTAAAAGAACGAGAATAGGGCCAAAGACGGTAGACTGTGTGTTCATAGGATATGCACAAAACAGTAGTGCTTATCGTTTTCTCGTGCACAAGTCGGATAATCCCGATGTGCATGCAGATACTATCATCGAAGCTCGAGAAGCTTCTTTCTTCGAGAAGATCTTTCCCCGCAAGTCTTCCGTAACTGTAGAGACTGAGGAGTCAAACAGTGAGGAAAATGTGGGGGCAAGTGAACCGTTGGAGGAAGAAGAAGAAGAGCCTCGGCGTAGTAAAAGGGCTAGAAAGGAAACGACTTTCGGTCCAGATTTTGTAACCTTCATGATAGAAGGCGAACCGGCGACATTCAAACAAGCAATGTCATCCCCGGAAGCCCAATATTGGGAGGAAGCGATCAACAATGAGGTTGAATCGATATTACAAAATCACACTTGGGAACTAGTGGATCTACCACCCGGGTGTAAGCCACTAGGACACAAGTGGATCTTCAAGAGGAAGAGAAAGCTCGATGGAACAATCGAGAAATACAAGGCTAGGCTTGTAGTGAAAGGTTTTAGACAAACCGAAGGTGTCGACTATTTCGACACCTATGCTCCGGTCTCCAGGAAGACGTCAATCCGGATAGTCATTGCTCTCGCAGCACTGTTCGATCTGGAAATACATCAAATGGATGTAAAAACGGCGTTCTTGAATGGTGAGTTGGAAGAGGAAATTTACATGGAACAACCGGAAGGGTTTGTGGTTCCAGGTAAAGCTCACAAGGTGTGTAAACTTGTGAAGTCCTTGTATGGACTTAAACAAGCACCTAAACAATGGCACGAAAAATTTGATAGAGTGATGCTATCAAACGGTTTTCGGATAAACGAATGTGACAAATGCGTCTACGTAAAAGGAAACGAAAAGGACTACGTGGTAGTCTGCCTCTACGTAGATGACATGATTATAATAGGGAGTATTGATAACATCAACTCCACTAAGAAAATGTTGTCACAAAAATTCGAGATGAAAGACTTGGGTGTCGCTGATGTTATACTTGGTATGAAAATTACCAAGACATCAGACGGATATGCGCTATCTCAAACTCACTATGTCAGGCAGATGCTTGACAAATTTGATAAAGATAGTAGAGCTACATCCAGAACTCCGATAGAGATCTCAACCACCCTGAAAAAGAACTTTGGGGAGAGTGTGAGACAATTGGAGTATTCTCGAATAATAGGCAGTCTGATGTACGTCATGAACTGTACTAGACCAGACATAGCCAACTCAGTGAGTAGACTGAGTAGGTACACCAGTAATCCCAATGAGGAACACTGGAAGGCCATCATGAGACTTCTCAGATACATGAGATACACAGCAGACCGAGGGTTGCATTATACCAGATATCCAGCTGTACTGGAAGGGTATTCTGATGCAAACTGGATCTCGGATTCCAACAGTACACGATCCACTAGCGGATATGTGTTCGTGATGGGAGGAGCAGCTGTCTCATGGAGATCATCCAAGCAGACGTGCATAGCTAGATCAACTATGGAATCTGAGTTCATAGCGTTGGATCTAGCAACAGAAGAGGCTGATTGGCTGAGAAGCTTTCTGGAAGGAATTCCAATGTGGCCGAAACCTGTCCCAGCAATAAGCATGCACTGCGATAGTCAGTCGGCTATTGGACGGGCGCAGGATCATATGTATAATGGAAAGTCCCGACATATTCGTCGGAGACATAAATCCGTAAGAGAATTGTTAGCTAACGGTGTGGTGTCCTTAGATTTTGTGAGATCTAAAGACAATATAGCGGATCCATTTACAAAAGGCTTGACTCAGGTAGGAGTTGAAGTTTCATCGAGGGGAATGGGGTTGAAGCCCATTAAACTGGAAACCTCCTCAGAGGCAACCCAACCCGAACTGGATTCTCCAGCGTCGGGTTCAACGGGAAAACCGAACTGTGGGGGTGACCGAACAAAGCACTCGGGAACTTAAGTTCCCAGCCCATTTCTAGGATGAAAGAGTGATAGACCTAGACCATCTTAAGGGTGAGCATGAGGCTCTTAATGAAAACAAGTATCTCGAAGGTCGAGAGGGGTGAGTCAGGACACCCTTGACTTGAAATCACCTATGACGAGTGTGTATGGCCGATACTATGTGATGAGCCATGGGCTAAATCACTAGAGCACTCGGTTGAACTTTGCCAAGGCAGTCCACGGCCAAATATGGACAACAACCAAAGGGCTTAGTAAGTGGTGTAGAGGGGACACTGTGTGCGTATTACCCTGGTATGCACAAACGCTAAAGGGTTCAAGGCTTAAAGGCTACCCAATAGTAGCATATCAGATTTTACGTCACTACGGCAGGTTCAAGGCGCGCGCTACCTGTCCTTATGCAGTGAACTCTTGCGGTTTTCTCTCGTATGCATTTAGGAGCATTTTATTTTCAGCCAATTGCATTCATGTGGGGGATTGTTGGAAAAACATGTGAAAACATGGGTGTTTCCGAATGGTCACTGGACCAACTTCGAGTCATTATTTCGTGTAACAGCGCTGAGTTGTTTATACCGTACTCAACGTGGTTGAGTAGCCCGTGTGACGAGCTTCGTAACGGTATATCACATGACCTATTCGGAGAATGGGTGTGAATACAAAGTGGCTTCAAAGTTGGTACCTCGGAAGCTCAAATCTGGAAAAAATCTGGAAAAAACCGAAATGGTTAATGAGAAAACCATTTTGATTAATCCCATATTGGAAGATTAAGAGTTAATCTTACAATATATATACCTTACCAACCCATGTAGTTATTAAACTAACATGTCCACATACACCTAAGAGTATTAGTGTGTACCACACACGCGCGCTCGCTCGTGTCTCGTGTCTCGGGTCTCGGGTCTCGGGTCTCGGGCTCGGGCACGGGCACGGGCACGGGCACGGGCGTGGGCGTGGGCGTGGGCGTGGGCTTGGGCTTGGGCTTGGGCTTGGGCTTGGGATTTGGGATTTGTGATTTGGGATTTGGGATTTGGGATTTGGGATTTGGGGAATGTCTCGGGTCTTGGGTCTTGGGTCCAAACCCGAATAGGGAGTTTTGTATAAAATACAAAAGGAGTCCCTAGAGTTTCCAGCAAGAGAAAACGTCAGCAATGAATGAGAGTAAATGCTGCGGTTTCAGAATTGATTGAGCGGATTCTGAGGGTGTAACTCCCAGAATTAAAGACCAACATTTATGGTTGCGGTTTCAGTAGAGCCTATAAAAGGCAGCCATCCCCCTCTCATTTCAGTACACCATCAAACACACAACTCACAGCATAAGCATACACTTAGTGAGAGAGAACCGCACCACCAACAGCTCGACCTGTGGTTCGGTGCCGGTTTCCATACGAGCCACTCTGAGATAGAAGTTGTACCTTGGGAACAAAGTCCCGAAACCAGAAACCTTTAAAGGTGGTTCGGGAAATATTGTTTAAGGGAAACTGCTCAGCAGTTGCCTCTTCTTTTAATTTTTGTTATTTACTTTTCAGTCCTTTATTATTCTGTCCATTTAATTTCAGTACTGTTTCCCTTTTGTATTTTTCTTTCCAGTACCTTTAGTTTCTGTAATTTACATTTCAGTCTTTCCTATTCTGTAATTTACTTTCCTGTAATTTAATTTCCAGTATTTACATAACAGTCCGAGCAGTTTATTTAATAACAGTCCGGGCAGTTTTTTATTCGTTAAAACCAGTCCAGTTTGTTTTATTTACAAAACCAGTCCGGCAGTTTTTTATTTGTTAAAACCAGTCCGGCAGTTTGTTTAAAACCAGTCCGGCAGTTTTTTTATTTGTTAAAACAGTCCGGCAGTTTGTTTAAAACAGTCCGGCAGTTTCTTTTTTGTTAAAACAGTCCGGCAGTTTGTTTTATTTACAAAACAGTCCGGCAGTTTTTTATTTGTTGAAAACAGTCCGGCAGTTTTTTGTTATTTCCAAAACAGTCCGGCAGTTTGGTTATTTGCGAAACCAGTCCAGCAGTTTAATTTAATTCTGTACGAGTCAGGAATTGTAATTCATATTCCAATTGTGAGAAATAAATTGTTATTTCCATTGCGTTCCTGTCTTCTTTATTTATTGTCCTTTACTTTATCGTATTCGAAATAGTACCAAATCCAACATATCAATCCCTGTTTTTTTTTAAATACCGTCTAACTTTATCCAATGATTTCCGTTATTCATAATGTTAAACCTTCTCAATGAATGAATGGTATTAAGCCGAAATAGCTTGGGGCGCATGCCATCTCATTTTACTCGCAGTAGTTTTAGAATATATATCCGTTGCAATCTCGGTCATAAGGGCAAAAATAAATAATTGCTCGTTGTTTCCCATTCTCGTTAAATCATATATGGTGCACATGTTGCAGTCCATTCTTTGACTATCTGCACCTCAAATAAATCATTCAATATTGTTTACATACATCGATCTTCTCCATTGCGAGTCATAAACCATGTATTAATTTTTGGTATGGTAAAAGTTACCGGGGAATGTGTGAACGATCTTCAAGTAATAATATCTTATATGCTCCAATATATCTCCCATAAGATGTTGTTAACGAATATGTATCCACCTTTATTTTCATCGTAATGGTCATCATGTCGAACATTGAGTGCTTTGAACCCCTGTATAATAGTTGCACAATGGCCTTCATCATATCATAAAATCCTTGTGTGCAGGTTTAGGTGCTTCTTGATAGTATTTAAAGTTAGGCCCAGCAACATCACTAATCATTGTTTGATAACGGATCTTTTGTCTCTTGTTCATCCCGTGTATATTGTGGTTTGAATGTGTCGTGAGCATAGCCTCATAGGTTTCCTTCATGTCCACTTCATAATTCTTAGGCATATAGTCCAATGTTTCTTCGTTTGGACGGACATTCCTAGAAAATCCACCATACCCATGATCATTAGTCCATGGTTCCCCGTGTCGATAATAAGTAGCATACTTAGTTAGTGGAACTCAACTTCACTACCATGAAGAAACCGAGTATTTCGGCACTTTTTTTTACTACATGGATACCTAATCATATTTTCATTCAGACATCACTCGTTATTCATCGCAAACTTAAACAAAGAAACACCAATGTGAAAATATTCTAATAGACAACGATTATAATCTAAGCGGGCATACATTCACTCTCTAAGTTTATTACTCATTAATTTAATCATGTAGATATAAATTACTTAAATCTAAGTCATTTTATGAATTATAACCATAATTAGCTAAACAAGTAAACCAACCTTAAACTATGTAAAAGAAAGAAAAGAACCAAACATATTTAAGTAAGGGGAAAAAAAGATTTAGTACCATGCTATCAACTTTATACAAGAAAACACAAAAAACTAAATCTTGTTTAAGAATTGATACAATTTAAACTTGATGTTACTATAATACCCTTAAAAGTAAAAATCTCTCAACCTTAATTAACTTCCCACACATACTTATCTCATATTAAGATTACATTATCCTTAAATATCTATTATTTTGAAAATCTATCCTATTTTCCTCCTATCTTGATTGTTTCTTTACAAAAAAATGGTCAAAAGATGGAAAAAAACATAAACGAGATAGCATCTTACAGCATCCTTATAAATAATCATTTGAATATTATATACTCCCCATAAAAAAATCATTGAATATTATATACTCAAAATACATATAGCTCCAAATAGCATCAAAAAAAATAAAAAATCAATGTGCTATTCAAATAGCATAAAAAAAATCAATGTACAAGATAGCTTCAAAACTATAAAAATATAAAACTCAAAAAAGTAATTACAAAATTAAAATGCAAAAAATCAATAAGTAAAAAAACATCTAGATAAATATCACAAAACTATCAACATATAAGTGTAAAAAATGAGAACATCAATTTTAAAATATAAGACAACATCATAGAGTATCGACCCAAGTCTACAAAAATTGTATAAAAATTATAAAACTAAAGAATCAAAGAGCAACAATCTCAAATCACACAACGAATAGAAAGTGAGCGGGAGGGAGGCATAGCATCACCGTATTAAAAGTGAGCAACTCGTAGCATCAGATAGCATACTCGTACTATCACATAGCATCAATGGAAAATTTGATTTAGTGATCTCGGACTCGTAAGCTTTTCAAAATAGGAAAAAGGCTAATATAAAAAGTTGAAAATCTTACTTATTGCAAAATACATGATAGTAATTGGTGTTATATATCTTTTGTATACATATATAACTTTTATCCACGAAGAAAAAATGGAAGACAGACGGGAGAACAAGAGAAAAAAGATAGATATGTGTTAATATTTTTTTTAAGTTGAAAAGGAAGTAATAAGATATGGTTTCTAATTATTTGGTAAAATGGTTAGTGCAATTAAGAAGGGAAAAGAGAGGAACGGGGTAAAATAGGTAGTGAAAAAGACAAGTGTACTAAATGATAATAAAGGTTTTAGGGCTTTTTTTCAATAATTAAATCGTTAGTTTTGTACTAAAAATGATGATTTTCCCTTTAACTAGCTATAGCTAAACAATTAACTAAATTACAATCGTGCACCATATTAAATTAACTAAAACTAGGGACCTAGTGGTCGGGATAAAATTGTGTATATTTTGTGTGAAAAGCCCCTTTTTACCTTGCAAGTGTACGAGTACCGACATAGTAATAAATTTATAATTTACAAGTATATCAAGTCATCAACAAGAATAAGATTATAATCTATTTAAATTAAGTTTCGATTATTGTGTTTTTATGCGATAAAACCGGTGCTCTCAAGGTGTAGTTTGTTGTCTTACTTAATCTAGTATGCAAAGAAAACTAACACAAAGGTGAAGGTTGTCAATATTCACACTACGCTACCCTCACAGATATAATAAGTGATTGTAGTGTATTACTTGTAAAGAAATTGCAAAAGGTTAAGCAATGGCGTGAGGTGGTAAAGTCATGGAGATGAAGCACCAATACTCGGCTATGAATGAGAGAAAAATATGAAAAAATGTAGAAGGGTAAGAGAAGATGGGTAAAAAGAAGAGAGGACCAACAGAAATTGAATAAAAAAGATTTATGTATTATGAAAAAGACGTACATAGGTCATGCAGTTAGCTACTATTTATACAAGTCACCTCATGAAAATCACGATCTACAACCCTAAAAACACTGATCCGGGTTGGAAATGATGTGATCTGGCCGGTCACCTGTTTTAGCGAATCAGCGACTACCACGTCATTAAAATTTGTTGTCTCCACGCATGGCTAATCCGAATCAGAAGCCTTGATTCGAATCACTAGCGGAGATAAAAATTTCTTCCTATTTTTGGCGTATTATCTCTTTCCTTATTGGTCTATTGACTTATGACCGAATCTAATCTTTAAAATCTCATATTTTCGGTCCCTTAAGTTTCCTATTCATCAATTATTGTCCCTCAATTCAGCATTTTCACATAATTCAACCTAAAAAGGCCAAATTAACATAAAATAGATAAAATGATGCAAAATGATAAAATACGTAAAACAAATATAAAAATATCTAAATACGCATTTTTAGATGGGAAAAATGATTATAATTAACACCGGAACTATACAATATTCTGGTGTAATCACACCCCCAACAAACTCGATACTTGTTTTTGTCGCTAAGTGATAAATGAATAAGCGTGATAATTTCTTGAGCAGTAAATCCTAAAACATGAAAAAAAAAAATTAAATAAATAAATAAACAAAATATCTTACTTTCGTGTAAGGCATGATTGCACTTGGCTCATGAAATAAGTGATTAAACTTGTACCTGGCCCTTAAAGAACGATTTTTGTCTCGTGAGAACTTATAAGTACGATATCCACAAACATCGAAAATTAGCACACGAAATAAGAAATAAAAATTAAGCTAAGGGGGAAAGCAAATATAAAAGTTTATACCATACCTCCTTCTTATGTCTGAACCAAGTATACTAGCAACAAACAAATTATCGAGTACTTCTATCTTCTCTATACACATAAGTCTTACCACCTAATCACACATAAACTTTCATTTGACTTCTTGACGTTCGTCGAGGGGTTAATCGATCGGGTCACTGGTCTTCTATTGCCATCCAAATTTTAAAATTCAGATTCAATTACTTGGCCGATCAGGTTGATCGATGAGTCTGATCGGTCAAGTTGACCGATCAGGTCAACTAGTCTTTTAGAAACTTTCGCGAATTTGGGCTTCATGGGATTTGACTCTTCTTAATCTCATTTTTTTAAATTCTGATCACTTTGCTGCTTCGCTTTGTTCAAGTCTCGTTTTTGCGCTAAATCGAAGCTTTTTCCTACAAAAATGCAAACGCATGCAATTTAACTGAAAAATACATATTTTACGAAGTAATTCTTAATTAGGTAATATTTGACTTAAAACTTGTCTAATTATGCCCAAATTAACGCAAAAATATGTAGAATTTCTTGGTTTTATCAACAATGTAATACATTAATAGACCGTTTAATAGACATTTCACACAAAGTACATTAAAAAAACTCAAAATATAGCCAATTATATTCATTATTTTTTAATTGTTCCAAATTTTAATTTTTTTAAGTTTTTAATGAAATTTGTTCCTTTTTAACAATTTACATCCCAATTACAAAACACTTGAATATTGAATATAAAATCAAAACAAACTTAAATTTTTGGTTTTATGACCCTAAGTTTTGCCATTTTTTCAGTTTTGTACCCCAATTCTTAAATTTTTTCATTTTTGTACCCCATATTCGATCTTTTTCTATTTTATGAGTTTTCTATCCAAAACCCTAACAGGCTATAGACGTTAATGGAATCAGTCATGTGCACGGCACATGCTATTTTACTGTTAAATTTAAGGGTATTCTGGTCTTTTTCACATGAGTATTCAATTTCAATCGTTGGATCATTACAAAATGATCCTATGGCTCATATATTTTGTATATTAAAATTTTGATTCTATCAAATTTACCAAATCAGTCCATTCTTATATATAGACTTACATAGTGACTATTTTGAAGAAAAAAATTCTGAATTCTGAAATTTAGTCCATGGTGCCCTAACCCTAAGTGCCCACTCATAGCCATCGTCGCCACATGCACCATTGTCCAAGGTCGATGTGGATGGTCAACGGATCCAGATAGAGGTACAGAGAGAGACACGGAGAAACGCATGAGAGATAAAAAGAATAGAGAAAGTGACAAAGGAAGGAGACAGAGAGATAATAGAGGAGATGAAAGAGAGAAACCATTGTCGGCGGAGCTTAGCAGCGGCAGAGCTCCGGTCTGCTTAGAGAAAAAAAATAAAATCTATATATACATACATATATGAAAGACGAGAGAGATTAGGGCTAGGAAAAAATACTGAAATTCCGACCCGACCCGTGTCTCGACCCGACAAACTTCGGGATCGGGATCGGGTGGCAATTTTGATTTCGTCGGGTGTACCGAACCGATTTTTTAATTAATTTATTTTATTTTATATAACATGATATTTTTTATTTTAACACTAAAAATGCAAATTAATCTATATCAAAATGTTGGTGATAAAAATTGAAACTTGTAGCTCTAACATGTAATGTAAGCACCCTACCATATGGGATATAACTCTTATTGTTTCATATATTAGTTATATTTAGATAATTATAATATATATTTGTAGTTTTGAACATATGAGACTATTAAAATAAAAAATATATTTAAATTAAAAAGTTAAATTGTTACATTAAAAAGGATAAATGATCATTATTTTCCATTTATAAAAATTATAATGATAATGTATCTCATTTAGTATGATAATTGTTACTTGTGTGAATAAAACTAAATAATAAAATAATCTGATAAAAACGTATCAATTTTTTTATCAACTCAATTCTTTGTATTTTGACACTATTTTTTCTACTACATGTTAGTTTCTTTTTGCATTTATTAGGAGTGTTATTTACAAACTAATATTATGGTTCGTGTTAATAACATGTTTAGACAAGCATAACAAAATTATTATTTCTCAAATAATTTTTTTTAATAGAAATGACTTTGTCGTAAAATAAAAAAGATAGGTTGGGAGATTCAAGATAAAGTTATCCTGACCATACGAGATCCGAAAAATTTGGGTCCCGAAAAAGTCGGGTCCCGACTTTTGTCGGATCGGGATCAAGATTATTTTCTCACTTCCAAAAATAATCGGGTCGGGATAAGGGTTGAGTGTCTGTCGGTAAGATCACAACCCTAACCCACCCCTAAGTGAGATGATAGACCAAAGAAAAGGACAGGAAGTGGTAGAGATTAATTGAACACTGTTGTGCGACATATTAACTCGGTATATATATATATATATATATATATATATATATATATATGGGATATGCATAGATATAGAGAGAATATATAGAGACAACAGACGAACTATTTATTCATTAATATGGGTGTACAAAGATACATCAAGAGACCGCCTAACTATCTTTATATAATAGAGGGTAGGGTTACATATGCTAGGAAAGTCCAAGATAGGCCCAATAGAGTAAGGCCCAAGATGGCCAATAATATCCTACAACACTCCCCCTTTGGACGTCTTGATTTATTCGTCTCCAGGTTGTCGATCTGAGTCGAGTTCATTCGCAATACTAAACATATAAAACATTAGGGTTGGAAAACCCAGCGTGGGACAAAACCGGTACCTAAGACAAACTGTGTAACAGAATGATATATGCCGAAATTCCATGTAAGTAACTAACCACAAAACAGTATGTCTCATCAAAACATTGTCAGAGCAAACCCAATGGGAAAATCTCTGATCGAAGGAAAAAGAGTGTAACAGTGGTAGTAGTAGGGGATCAACCACAAAACAGGTGCCTCATCAAAACCTTGCTAGAGTAAACCCAGTAGGAAAAACTTATAGTCGAAGGACAAAAGAGTACACAGTGGTAAAAAGTATACAACATGATACTCCCACTAATTTCGGCAATGTTAAGTGAGATATGATGGAAACATGTCTCGTTAAAAACCTTGCCAAGGAAAACATAGTGGGAAAAAACCTTGGTCTAAGGACAAAAAGAGTACACGAGCATGCGACTGGATGCTCCCCCTCACTTGCCCACGACAGGGTGCGAGAATTTTGACTAAGTAGTAATTAGTGCAATAAGCATTCACCTGGATGCTTTTCCTCACTTGCACACGACTGGGTGCAAGAATTTCATATTTTAAGAAAGAGTACGAGCATTCGACTGGATGCTTCATTTACTTACACAGGCATGGATGTAAGAAAATCCAACATGGAATAGAACGAGCATTCAAATGGATGCTCTTAAACTTCATATGTGAAGATTTATTTCGGCGAGAAATGCTAAATAGCATAATCTAGTTATGTCTCTCTTGATCGATAACAACAAGCTGTCCCAAATAAGACAAGTGTTTTATCTGGATCGTGAGACAGAGAATATGTAATTCAAATATGGCTAATACTAGCTCAAAGCCATATACACTCTCTAGTCGTCTCATAGAGTACGAGTAGATCATAGTGATTCGTTTGGAGTCATTCCAAGACCTTCAAGATATCGCCTTATTCCTAATGGTAAAGACATACCATGTTAGGAATATCTCTTATGCGGGTCTGATAAGTAATCGGCATCAGTATAACAGAAAAAAGGGTTGCGTTAATTCGAGTACCGAAGGGGGTAGTTACACTCGATGATGCAAAATGGGATAAGACAAGCCCTCATCCACAGTTACCTAAAGATAATGGGAAAATGTCTTTTATGTCATTTCGATGGCAGCGTGTTAGCGTGATGTTGTGTCGAACTATACTATTCATAGCAGACGAGATGTTTGTCCTAACACATTAGACCAAGTATAATGATGCGCTTATTGTACTTAGATATGAACATCATGGTTCAATATCTCTTCATCGTCGTATCAGGGACGGACTAGGTCTATATCAATGTCTAGTGATCGAACGATCATGGGAGAATTTGATGACTCAGCATCATGATGACTAAAATGTCATAACACCTTCTGGGTTTAGTCTGAATCATGAACTTAAATTCAATCTTTACGGGACTCGATCATCAGGCCGAGTCACTATCGTGTTTTTCCAAGATCCTTTATCTCGAAGGCAAATCCAAAAACGGATTGCGTAATAAAACAAGCAAGGGCATAAAACGTGTCTCTACGTATCCTAAGCCGATCAAGTAATCACTTAAGCGGTATACCACCTCCGCTCGGATTTTATAATCCATATAGTGAATCTCTCAATTAATTGAGAACATGCTCCATGGTAAGGAATTACTTTATTCAAGCACATGAAGTCACATAGTGACCTTCATCTATACCTATAGTCTAAATCCCCACAGAGATAAAATCATGACCACAATCATATACTGCATAATCAGTTTTCCAAAAACTACTAAATTGATAAAGTAGTGGACCGTTATAACGTCCATTACGAGGAAATAAATCATCTCGTAATCAATTCCAAAGTGTGAGAGAAGCCTTGTGCTACTAGGCGAGCATTCTATAATCTCATCATTCTCATCACTATTCCTTACGAATAACCAAATAAACGAACTCATTTAACATGGGTGGTGTTGGAGTTACAGGTCCGAACACACTTTCGCTAAGGAGTCTACTTGGATTGCAAGTTTTCATTAGTCTAGTCTATTCTACGTTGACTTCAGGCAACGGTACATGGTTCCCTGTCATAATTTATTCATATTATCAGTCGCCACCGAACATATGAACAATTAATCAATGACAGTCACGTTTCACTTCAATATCGTCTAAGATATCATGATCGACAGATATTTCAAGATTATCAGGATGTGGAGGAATCACACATCTCATAGATCATTTATAATCTTGTGCGACAAACGAGTTTCAGTTCACCACCTCTGGGGCTGAACGAATTAAGAACCGGTCAACTTCCTCATATTTTGGGAAGGACGATAGACTGACGGCCGACGGTAGCGTTCTTTGCTTGGCGGGTTCGGCCAAAACAACGTGTTACGACAGGAACACGGCATCGGACAGGGACATCAATCCTTGCAAGCATTTTGCAGCAGGTATAAATGATATCGTGACATCTCATAAAGCCAATAAATACTTATAGCATTTAGTTAGAATTGAGAGAGTCTATGCACTTACTTATCACTAAGTGCAGTTTTGGGGATCAAGCTAAGACTGAGTGGGTTATGCCACGTTATTTCACGTTGTTCCTTATCAACGGTAACATACAAATCTCCCCCTAACGACGGGGAGAACAGTCTTAGCGATGTCACTTTTGCATATCATGCGGTAAAGAGATCGCCTGTCAAGTTTACTCTATCAAATAATAGGCAAGGAATTCATAATCGACTTATGTCCTCTTCAGAGGTCCATATTTTGAACGCTATAACGGCTCAATCAAAATATTAAGCACTCAAACACGCGTTCATATGAGGCGTCTGGCTCATAACCAGTTACCAACTGGTACGCATTTAGTGTTTTGAGTGACTATGGGCCTCAGACGGACCAATACAGCAATATGCAATGTATTGTGACCCCACACAGAAATATATAGGTACGCATCACCAAATAACGCGTGCAATCATTTGCAACCGCTTAAAGTTTCTGTGAGTCCACTTTGAGTCGGAACATAATCAACATTATGTTCAATTCCCAAAGTCAAGTAATATAAATCAAAATTTCGATTCTTACTCTTCGGCATTATCAAATCAACTCGACTTTTCAAGGTAATCCGGATCATAAACCATCAACTTAATGATAGGGCTAAAAGTTTGGAAAAATGCTGCATTTTTATGGACAACAATAATCATGTGACCATATTGTCGATGCATCAACCATAACCATAAATTTTTAATGGTCCATCTTATGGTTGGATAAGTCTACAACAATTCCTTCAATTCTTTACAAGAATTATACGAGTCCATTTCGTGATCTTTACACATATTAGTCTTCAAAAGTGAGCATTAGTGGCATGAATTTCGGATTAATCACAAAATATATCCTCAAAGAGAATCCAAATGCGATGTGATTATAAAATAAGCATCGTCTTTTGACCCGGGAATATCACATCCGGTCAATGCCACAATATCAAAATGCTCTTATCAATCGACGACAGGCGAATGATAGTACAGACAATCATGTCTTAGCATCTAAATCATTTATCAATCGACGACAGGCAAAATAATAAGGTAAATTTAAATGCCTTTAAAAAATATGGTAGCAACCACTTGAAAGACATTTCAACTCCTCTAAAATACGCTTTTGATGGTATTGAATGGAGGTTATGTAAAGAAATTTAATTTTTTCATGAGCTATTACCATATAACACAGGTTTTCTCAAATATTTTATAACTCAACAAGGTACGGCAGGACCTACATGAGTATAAGGCCTCATATTTGACAAATCAATTTTGGTTTTACCAAATATTTCGATTTGGAATGGCAGGTCCAGAATCGTTGTCAACGAGTACTCTTTTAGGCAAGTAGTTGGTGAAATTATTTTGTACACTGTTACCCACTATTTCCAGAAAAATCAACTACCACACAAGTGTTGCCTAAAATTTCATAATTTAAAATTTGGACACATTTGTTAAAGGAATTTGCTCAAATAATACTTTAAATTAATTCAAAAAATTTCGTAAACAGGAAAACCATAATTCAAAAGTATGTCCAAATGAAAAAATCATAATTTAAATGGAAAAACATAATCCAGATGATCGAAAAATCGGCTAAATGATTTAACAAAATCAATAAAAAAAGGTATCAAACTCATTTGAGCCACAACCGGGGGTCTCAAGAGTTTCCTTTCAGTTAACTTTAACCACATTAGCATCGGCTTTTTCAACTTTATACTAGTTTTGAACTATTTAAGGAGTAGCCGGGAATGTCATCGGTCATTTATAGTAGAGATTGGCTCCTTGAGCATTGTCTCTTACTTTGGGACGACTTGCCAAATTGTTCCTTTCAAAACTGCATAGGTGCCACATATCTTCAGTTCAGACAATTGTCTAAACCTCACTTGGCTAAGCAATTCGTCGGGATCGTGACAGTTCGAGACAAATAAAACTTGTCACGGTCCTCGATTCGTGGAAAAAAATATACACGAAGAGCATTAGTATCAGATAAACAATTCGCCATTGACCCAATAGGATTAAAACTGCTCATCGGGACATTTTTTTTTTTATCCAATAACAGATGGGCAATGAAGGAACATGATGAATATAAATTCACGATACTGCTTATGGAATACAATTTCCAAGCTAGTATTTTGGTGAATGATCGCTCCAATATGTCAATTTCAGATATTTGTTCACCATAGATGTCATCACGCCTCAAATATGGCAGCGGAATAAAATCAACGCATTTGCCTTCATCTTATGAGACACAACAAGCTCGTGTTTTACTCATCAAAGATGACATCCAAAAAATTGGGCATCATATTTTCACATATCAGGGTGACTAACATGTGGTGACGTAATAACATCAACGTCTAAACAGTCATTTCACAAGTATGGTTTGCGATTTCTTCATCATAGATGACATCTAACATGTGTTGGTAGTTCTGGATTAGTTATCATATAAAACGACCGGTTTATATGTTTATGGTTTGCACAAGCACAAACTTTGTTTCGAAACGATAGGTTCGAAAATAGTTTTGCTTTTAATGTGAATTGGTTCTCATTGATCGAACGACGGGTCGATATTGAGACACCAATTCGGCGAAACATACATCACTATATAAACACACTCGGAGAAATTATTATTTAGTCAACCCCTTTCGGTAGCTCTAATTGAACACGACCAGGAAAAACCGTGAGGGTGGAGGGCATGGATGCCACTTCAAACCCGACCTCATTAGGATATCGACTTCTGCCTATATCTTTCCTAGACGTCGTATCCTAATAGGTGAGTCTAGTTGGGGAAGGTTCATAATTTTTCCAACTTAAATGTGAAAATATATGATTTCGCAAATTACCATATTTTGGACATGGCAGTAATTAAATATAGATTGTACATGCTTGCATGATTAAATAATATAGAAGTAGATGGTAGTACATATTAGGACAATCTAAATTTACCAATTTACACTTAGTAAGATATAACATAATATTTTATTATTCTATTGCTATATGTGTAAGTTACATGATAATTAAATTATGTATGTAAGTAATATATTCTTAATTATCAATTAATTCTATATGATAATTTTAACATGCAAAGAGTTTAAATTTACATGGAAACATATCAATTTATTTAATTAACATGTAATTTTTATTCACTTTCCTTTTAATAAATATATATATATATATATATATATATATATATATATATATATATATATATATATATATATGGGTGAATATTTATAGACCGAATATTGACTTTTATAACACATATATACATGTAATATACTACATGGAGTATCTCTGTAATTTCAGCAAACTATATATCTATTTACAGCATTATTACAGATTCAGTCCATAATTTTAGACAAATTTCAGTTTAGTCCTTTAGTAATTAACATGCACCGTCAATAGTTTCAGCAAATTACAAAACAGTACTACTGTTTTCAGTATACAACATATTCAGTCCGACAAATTATTACATGTTTACAATAACAATTGTTTAAATTCTTGCTATTGACAATTATTTCAATTATCACATACTCAGGTTACATATAAGTACACGGTACACAATGCTGACAAACGTGTGGTTATATTTTATAGCCTTTTAACATGCAATAGGATCTAACAATACACATGGCAAGTTTTATTACGTTGCGATTTTACAGTCATTAGTATTCAAATTACTACCAATGGTTGTTAACCTACAGATCATGCAACGCATACACAGACAGTAAACATGCGGTTATAGTGTTACCAGACAAAATTAGGTTTTGAAAAATTATGTACCTTCCGCACGGTATGTTGGTGAAGATTGATATAACAATAAACTAATAAAAATCGGATAAACCTCAAGCTTTATAAATACCCAATATCCGTGCGTTTACCCAAAATCTCTAATATCCGCGAGCGTATTCTATTCTCGGGCAAAGTGCCGATAACGTGTTGTGTGACATATTAGCTCGGTATATATATATATGAGATATGTATAGATATAGAGAATATAGAGAGACAACAGAATTGTTTATTTATTAATATGAGTATACAAATATACATCAATAGACCCCCTTAACCCTCTTTATATAATAGATGGTAGAGTTACATATGCTATAAAAGACCAAGATATGTTCAATAGATTAAGGCCCAAAATTGCCAATAATATCATACAACAAACCCTATATTATGCAGTCGTAACAGATTCCGATTTTTTTAAAATGGTATCTTATCTTAATGTAAAAGAATATGGGTACAGGGTGTCAAAACCTAGTAATAAATATGTTAATAGTGTATAAGACTTCAGTTTTTCCCAATTATGTTGACTTACTTGGTATCTAAATGATGCTCACTTTTTTTAAATATGGTGATGAAGGGTGCTGGTAAGGGTTGCTAAGTCTTGTCGAAAGGATGTTAACAAAAGAACATAGAAGATTTAAAGACCAGAGAGACAAGTATTGTAAACCAATTGTTATTTTCTTGAACGAATAATAATGATGAGACTAAACTCTTTAAATAATTCATGACAAGCCCATGGTTTAGCCTCGTTAGTCAATGTGGTGGGATAATAAATCCTTAACTAAATACAAATTATGAACCAAGTAGAAATACTAATACTAATCTAAATGGAAGTATCAAATACTAATACTAATCTAATTAGGAATAGCAATGCGTCACGAGACGGTACCTTTCGCCATGTTCAGGCCGAACGGCAAGGTCTCCCTACATCACTCCTTCCCCCTTGAAAACAATCTTGTCCCCAAGGTTGTAGAACCTTGGAGACCTTTCGTCTTCCACGATCTGGCGGAAGCCCCTGAACACTCCTCCATCCACTAAAGCGCCTCAACTCTATCAGGTGGCCAACCAAGCAAATATCCCAAGCCATAGATAAGTATCATATTCCTCATCTTCGGCCCATGACCAAACGAGCTATCCTCAAACCAAATACCAAAGAGAACACGGAAACATCCTCTCATAGCCCAATGCTCCAATCCCGACAAGATCTCTCGTCCAAGAATATCACAGAACTCTAACTTGAGCTTCGTCCTATCAACAATGCTCTCCCAATCCGAAAGCTAGCACTCCCGCCTAGAATGGGTTAATCTAATCGCTCGGCGTTTTACCACTCGATGCATAGAAACTCAACATATACTCGTCTATCGTGTCCGATCATTTCTCTTCGGAAACCCTTTTCCTCTCCACCTCTTGAAAATAAACCTTTCTCTCAAGGTTTGATTTAGCGTGATCCCATGGATAACCAGTCAAAATCGAATAAAACATGTTATTTAAGTTCACCCAACCATACGTATTTAGAAAATAATAACAAACTCCATGAGAATCCAAATGAATCAATTTCAGTGGGCAATCACATATATACGTCACCTCCAAAAAGTTTTATAAGAATGTGGCCCCTTTTGCTATGCCAAAAACAAAATTTCTCCAAGACATGACAAATCTGCAGAAATAACTTGAAAACGCGCCGCTGACTTCAAAAAATTCATATCTCCCAAATCGTATACCCAAATGAAGCGATTCAAATTGGAGAACATTCCTCACTGTCATTCCTATAAACTCTTCAAACAGTTTCAGAAAATAACTCCGTTGGCTATTCCAAAATATAAGTTTTGCCAGCTGCGATGAGTAAGTACACTTTCTGCTGAACAGTTTGCCAAACTTTAAAAAGCCACAACTCCTTAAACATTTACCCAAATTCACCGATTCAAATTGGAAAATACTTTCTATGGTCTTGGCTAAATTCTCGCTGAAATTTGTCAGAAAATAAGAAACTGAACGGTCCTAAAATATACTTTTACTTAGCGTTGTCATATCTGTACAGTTTTCTCCAAACCTTTTGTTGAATTTTAAAAACTCATAACTCAAGTTTCGCTCATCCAAACACCTTGATTCAAGTTGAAAAACGTCTGTATGTGTCCGTACTACAACTTCGCCAGGCAGGTCGTAAATATAACTTCGTTTAATATGATTAATATCCAGTTTTTCCATCAACGTCAAATCTGCCAGATTTTTTTCTCTTTCTATTTCATCTTTTTGTTAGTTAATTTCTTAAACAACTTTCACGCATCCCAAAATTTCAAAAAATTTACATTATGTAGAAGAATCGGATCATCTAAATAGAATTTATTTATATCAATAAACACACCATCTTTATCTCCAACCAAATCATATGCAAATTTATCAAATTTTCCATAAACTTTATTTTCACGATTGTCATCCACACACAAGTATTCTGATTTCATGATTAGATTTATCGAAAATGACTTCATGAAATCTAAAATTATCTCACTTACAGAATTTAAGGGAGGTTCATCTTCGTCTTTCGCTTCTTCCGGCAAAAACTCATCCTCAAGTATATCTTCTCCACGAACCTCCGCAATAATAAAACTAGCCCTAACATTGCCCTCGAACATACCGCCCATATTTTCTCCCACGTCGGACGGAACCCTAGCCGAGACCATCACCCCACCTGTCAGTCCAGACCCGTTGTGCCCTAAATCACCACCTCTGTTGCCGCCAGCTTAGCTGTCGTGCGGTTCGAAATCTAGGGTTTCATCCTTTCGGGGCTTCCCTCACTTCAGGTGACCTTGTTTTCGCATACTTCGTTATTATCATTTATACCTAAAGATTCAAGAACCAAATTCTGAACCTTTCTCAACGACTCATGTGAACATTGAGTTTCCTCGTCATAAGAATTATTACCTTAATAGTCGGAAAAGCTAATATTAATCCGACCATCGTAAATATATTGACCACCTAATGAATCAAAAAATTATGAGTTTGGAACATTAAAAAAACTTGCACTTTTTAGCAAGAAGAGCATTTCGGCATGACCGAAATCTTACCAACGCTCGAAAACTTTTTAAGATCACAATCTCCTCCACAAAGCCATATATACCAAAATTTCATATAATTCCTCAATCATGATATTCTACGTAAGGTGATAAATATCAAATCGTAAAAAACATGATTCACCCGGTATGCAAGATCACCCGCTCTGATACCAATGATGAAGGCAGAGAGGCGGGTCCTTGATAGAGTTGCTAAGTCTTGCGGAGAATGTTGGAAAAACATGTGAAAACATGGGTGTTTCCGAATGGTCACTGGACCAACTTCGAGTCATTATTTCGTGTAACAGCGCTGAGTTGTTTATACCGTAATCAACGTGGTTGAGTAGCCCGTGTGACGAGCTTCGTAACGGTATATCACATGACCTATTCGGAGAATGGGTGTGAATACAAAGTGGCTTCAAAGTTGGTACCTCGGAAGCTCAAATCTGGAAAAACGAAATGGTTAATGAGAAAAACCATTTAGTATAATCCCATATTGGAAGATTAAGAGTTAATCTTACAATATATATACCATACCAACCCATGTAGTTATTAAACTAACATGTCCACATACACCTAAGAGTATTAGTGTGTACCACACACGCGCGCTCGCTCGTGTCTCGTGTCTCGGGTCTCGGGTCTCGGGTCTCGGGTCTCGGGCTCGGGCACGGGCACGGGCACGGGCACGGGCACGGGCGTGGGCGTGGGCGTGGGCGTGGGCGTGGGCGTGGGCGTGGGCGTGGGCGTGGGCTTGGGCTTGGGCTTGGGCTTGGGCTTGGGCTTGGGCTTGGGATTTGGGATTTGGGGAATGTCTCGGGTCTCGGGTCTTGGGTCTTGGGTCCAAACCCGAATAGGGAGTTTTGTATAAAATACAAAAGGAGTCCCTAGAGTTTCCAGCAAGAGAAACGTCAGCAATGAATGAGAGTAAATGCTGCGGTTTCAGAATTGATTGAGCGGATTCTGGGGGTGTAACTCCCAGAATTAAAGACCAACATTTATGGTTGCGGTTTCAGTAGAGCCTATAAAAGGCAGCCATCCCCCTCTCATTTCAGTACACCTTCATACACACAACTCACAGCATAAGCATACACTTAGTGAGAGAGAACCGCACCACCAACAGCTCGACCTGTGGTTCGGTGCCGGTTTCCATACGAGCCACTCTGAGATAGAAGTTGTACCTTGGGAACAAAGTCCCGAAACCAGAAACCTTTAAAGGTGGTTCGGGAAATATTGTTTAAGGGAAACTGCTCAGCAGTTGCCTCTTCTTTTAATTTCTGTTATTTACTTTTCAGTCCTTTATTATTCTGTCCATTTAATTTCAGTACTGTTTCCCTTTTGTATTTTTCTTTCCAGTACCTTTAGTTTCTGTAATTTACATTTCAGTCTTTCCTATTCTGTAATTTACTTTCCTGTAATTGAATTTCCAGTATTTACATAACAGTCCGGGCAGTTTATTTAATAACAGTCCGGGCAGTTTTTTTTTTTTATTCGTTAAAACCAGTCCAGTTTGTTTTATTTACAAAACCAGTCCGGCAGTTTTTTATTTGTTAAAACCAGTCCGGCAGTTTGTTTAAAACCAGTCCGGCAGTTTTTTATTTGTTAAAACAGTCCGGCAGTTTGTTTAAAACAGTCCGGCAGTTTCTTTTTCTTGTTAAAACAGTCCGGCAGTTTGTTTTATTTACAAAACAGTCCGGCAGTTTTTATTTGTTGAAACCAGTCCAGCAGTTTAATTTAATTCTGTACGAGTCAGGAATTGTAATTCATATTCCAATTGTGAGAAATAAAGTGTTATTTCCATTGCGTTCCTGTCTTTTATATTATTGTCCTTTTCTTTATCGTATTCGAAATAGTACCAAAGACCAACAATCTTAAACAATATCATTTTTTGGTTTTTCTATTTTCGAAATAAGAAAGGACTTTTCTTTTTTTATTTTATTGTTGTTGACGTCTCGGTTTTTATTCTCGCAAAATCATTGCTAGTTTACTAGAAATTGAAATTTGCACATAGAATAAATCCGAATTGGTTTTGATCTTTTTATTCTAGAATACTATAAAGAATTCTTAGTGAAATCAAAAGTGATTTGATTTTCACGCTAGAATCTCTTTCTCTGGTTTTTATTCTTTTGAAGCAATCTAATTAAGTTATAATTAGTATTTGCGATAAAGAATTTAGGTTTCTTGCGAGAAACTAAACGGTTTTATATTGTCATTTCAGATGACTAATGAGGATCAAATACCCACCGTTTCTTCGGAAAACGTGCAGGGCGCACTTGTGATTGGCAGTAGCCATAACAATGCGAGCGCTGCGAGTGGGGGGGCTCAGGCTCAGGCTGAGGCCGAAGCTGCTGCGGCAAAGGCTGCGGCCGACGCTGCTGCGGCAGAGGCTGATGCTATGGCTGCGGCTGCGGCCGCAGCACAGGCTGCTGCTAAGGCTGCGGCCAAGGCAGCGCTTGTGGCTGCAGCCAGGGCAAAGGGCAAGGCTCCGGCAACACCGGCGATGCCAATGTTGCCAACCTCTCAACTGGAGAGACCGGAAAAGTTTAGGGGCAACAACTTCAAACGTTGGCAGCAAAAGATGCTGTTTTATTTAACTGCCCTTAATCTGACCCGGTTTCTTAAGGAGTCTGCACCCGTCCTAAGCGAGGACGATGAGGACGTGCAGACGGTTTCGGCGGTGGAAGCGTGGAAACACGGCGACTACCTATGCCGGAACTACATCCTGTGTGCTCTGGATGACACTCTCTTCAGTGTATTCGAGCCCAAGGCTTCTGCAAAGGAGCTTTGGGAGTCTCTCGAACGAAAGTACAAAGTGAATAACGCTGGCGCAAAGAAATTTGTCGTCACGGACTTTCACGAGTACATGATGACTGATGGGAAGAGTGTTATCGAGCAGGTTGAGGAACTCCAACTCATATACCATAGGCTTGAGGTTGAAGGGCTAGTTATCAACGAACCTTTCCAAGTGGCATTAATGATTGAGAAACTGCCACCTTCTTGGAAAGAGTTTCAAAACTACCTGAAACACAAGCGAAAGGCTATGACCTTGGAGGGACTCATTGAGAGGCTCAATGTTGAGCAAAGCAACCGCCGATCCGGAAGGAAAGGCGGTGGCGGAGCAGGCAACGCGGTTGCCAAGGCCCATGTGGTTGAGGACGCTGTGTCTAAGCGGAAACGCTTTGACAGCGGAGTCGGTGCCTCTCTCAAGAAGAAATTCATGGGAGACTGCTTTGTGTGCAACAAACCGGGCCATCGTGCCGCGGATTGTAAGATGCGCACCGACAAGCCCAAACCCCCCCCAAAGAGGAAGTTCCAAGGGAAAGGGAGGAAGAGGGCACCTGCTCAAGCTAATGTGGCTGAGGGAGGAGATGATGCTGGACAGGACTATATGCACCTGAGTGCTGTGGTCTCGGAAGTGAACCTGGTGGGGAGCAACCCAAAGGAATGGTGGCTGGACACAGGCGCCACTAGTCACATCTGTGCCAGCAAATGGATGTTCAAGACCTATACGGCCGTGGACAATGAGAGCTGCTTCATGGGGAACTCGGCTACTTCCAGGGTGGAAGGAAAAGGAACCGTGCTGCTGAAGATGACATCGGGAAAGGAGCTCACACTGAATGGCGTGCTCCATGTGCCAGAAATTCGCAAGAATCTGGTTTCCGGGTCCGTGATGGTGAACAAAGGATTTAAACTTGTATTTGAATCTGCAAAAATTGTAATCACTTTAAACGGAATGTATGTAGGCCGTGGCTATATGACCAACGGCATGTTTAAATTAAATGTTGGTACTCCGGCTCCTAAAGCCGAGTTAGCTATTGAGGGTACTAAGGCTGAGGCCAGTACCAAGAATAATGTAATCGTGAATGTTGCCCAAGTGGCCAATAAAACTTCGTTTGCTTATTCTTGCGATTCATTTAATTTATGGCATGGTAGATTAGGTCATGTGAATGCTAATTCTATGAAGAAATTAATATCACTGAATCTACTACCTAATTTTGTATTTGATAAACAACATAAATGTGAGGTTTGTGTTGAAGCAAAATTAACCAAGTCTTCGTATCAACATATTGAACGAAGTACTGAACCTCTCGGTCTAATACACACGGATGTATGCGACTTAAAGTTTATACAAACGCGAGGAGGGAAAAAGTATTTCATCACGTTTATAGATGATTGTACTAGATACTGCTATGTCTACTTAATGAGAAGTAAAGACGAAGCGGTAGAGAAATTCGCTCTTTATAAGACCGAAGTAGAGAATCAACTCAATAAAAAGATTAAAATATTGAGGAGTGATAGAGGCGGTGAATACGAAGCACCGTTTGCGCAGATATGCGCAGAAAATGGCATTATACATCAAACGACAGCCCCATACTCTCCGGAGCAGAATGGGGTTGCCGAGCGTAAGAATAGGACGCTCAAGGAAATGATGAATGCTATGTTAATAAGTTCTGGGTTACCCCAGAACATGTGGGGGGAAGCGCTGCTTTCCGCCAACTATGTATTGAACAAGCTACCACATAAGAAACGTGATAAACCACCTTATGAACTATGGAAAGGCCATAGGCCGAGCTATAAATTCTTAAGGGTTTGGGGTTGTCTCGCGAAGGTCCTTGTCTCGCTTCCTAAAAGAACGAGAATAGGGCCAAAGACGGTAGACTGTGTGTTCATAGGATATGCACAAAACAGTAGTGCTTATCGTTTTCTCGTGCACAAGTCGGATAATCCCGATGTGCATGCAGATACTATCATCGAAGCTCGAGAAGCTTCTTTCTTCGAGGAGATCTTTCCCCGCAAGTCTTCCGTAACTGTAGAGACTGAGGAGTCAAACAGTGAGGAAAATGTGGGGGCAAGTGAACCGTTGGAGGAAGAAGAAGAAGAGCCTCGACGTAGTAAAAGGGCTAGAAAGGAAACGACTTTCGGTCCAGATTTTGTAACCTTCATGATAGAAGGCGAACCGGCGACATTCAAACAAGCAATGTCATCCCCGGAAGCCCAATATTGGGAGGAAGCGATCAACAATGAGGTTGAATCGATATTACAAAATCACACTTGGGAACTAGTGGATCTACCACCCGGGTGTAAGCCACTAGGACACAAGTGGATCTTCAAGAGGAAGAGAAAGCTCGATGGAACAATCGAGAAATACAAGGCTAGGCTTGTAGTGAAAGGTTTTAGACAAACCGAAGGTGTCGACTATTTCGACACCTATGCTCCTGTCTCCAGAAAGACGTCAATCCGGATAGTCATTGCTCTCGCAGCACTGTTCGATCTGAAAATACATCAAATGGATGTTAAAACGGCGTTCTTGAATGGTGAGTTGGAAGAGGAAATTTACATGGAACAACCGGAAGGGTTTGTGGTTCCAGGTAAAGCTCACAAGGTGTGTAAACTTGTGAAGTCCTTGTATGGACTTAAACAAGCACCTAAACAATGGCACGAAAAATTTGATAGAGTGATGCTATCAAACGGTTTTCGGATAAACGAATGTGACAAATGCGTCTACGTAAAAGGAAATGAAAAGGACTACGTGGTAGTCTGCCTCTACGTAGATGACATGATTATAATAGGGAGTATTGATAACATCAACTCCACTAAGAAAATGTTGTCACAAAAATTCGAGATGAAAGACTTGGGTGTCGCTGATGTTATACTTGGTATGAAAATTACCAAGACATCAGACGGATATGCGCTATCTCAAACTCACTATGTCAGACAGATGCTTGACAAATTTGATAAAGATAGTAGAGCTACATCCAGAACTCCGATAGAGATCTCAACCACCCTGAAAAAGAACTTTGGGGAGAGTGTGAGACAATTGGAATATTCTCGAATAATAGGCAGTCTGATGTACGTCATGAACTGTACTAGACCAGACATAGCCAACTCAGTGAGTAGACTGAGTAGGTACACCAGTAATCCCAATGAGGAACACTGGAAGGCCATCATGAGACTTCTCAGATACATGAGATACACAGCAGACCGAGGGTTGCATTATACCAGATATCCAGCTGTACTGGAAGGGTATTCTGATGCAAACTGGATCTCGGATTCCAACAGTACACGATCCACTAGCGGATATGTGTTCGTGATGGGAGGAGCAGCTGTCTCATGGAGATCATCCAAGCAGACGTGCATAGCTAGATCAACTATGGAATCTGAGTTCATAGCGTTGGATCTAGCAACAGAAGAAGCTGATTGGCTGAGAAGCTTTCTGGAAGGAATTCCAATGTGGCCGAAACCTGTCCCAGCAATAAGCATGCACTGCGATAGTCAGTCGGCTATTGGACGGGCGCAGGATCATATGTATAATGGAAAGTCCCGACATATTCGTCGGAGACATAAATCCGTAAGAGAATTGTTAGCTAACGGTGTGGTGTCCTTAGATTTTGTGAGATCTAAAGACAATATAGCGGATCCATTTACAAAAGGCTTGACTCAGGTAGGAGTTGAAGTTTCATCGAGGGGAATGGGGTTGAAGCCCATTAAACTGGAAACCTCCTCAGAGGCAACCCAACCCGAACTGGATTCTCCAGCGTCGGGTTCAACGGGAAAACCGAACTGTGGGGGTGACCGAACAAAGCACTCGGGAACTTAAGTTCCCAGCCCATTTCTAGGATGAAAGAGTGATAGAACTAGACCATCTTAAGGGTGAGCATGAGGCTCTTAATGAAAACAAGTATCTCGAAGATCGAGAGGGGTGAGTCAGGACACCCTTGACTTGAAATCACCTATGACGAGTGTGTATGGCCGATACTATGTGATGAGCCATGGGCTAAATCACTAGAGCACTCGGTTGAACTTTGCCAAGGCAGTCCATGGCCAAATATGGACAACAACCAAAGGGCTTAGTAAGTGGTGTAGAGGGGACACTGTGTGCGCATTACCCTGGTATGCACAAACGCTAAAGGGTTCAAGGCTTAAAGGCTACCCAATAGTAGCATATCAGATTTTACGTCACTACGGCAGGTTCAAGGCGCGCGCTACCTGTCCTTATGCAGTGAACTCTTGCGGTTTTCTCTCGTATGCATTTAGGAGCATTTTATTTTCAGCCAATTGCATTCATGTGGGGGATTGTTGGAAAAACATGTGAAAACATGGGTGTTTCCGAATGGTCACTGGACCAACTTCGAGTCATTATTTCGTGTAACAGCGCTGAGTTGTTTATACCGTAATCAACGTGGTTGAGTAGCCCGTGTGACGAGCTTCGTAACGGTATATCACATGACCTATTCGGAGAATGGGTGTGAATACAAAGTGGCTTCAAAGTTGGTACCTCGGAAGCTCAAATCTGGAAAAACGAAATGGTTAATGAGAAAAACCATTTAGTATAATCCCATATTGGAAGATTAAGAGTTAATCTTACAATATATATACCATACCAACCCATGTAGTTATTAAACTAACATGTCCACATACACCTAAGAGTATTAGTGTGTACCACACACGCGCGCTCGCTCGTGTCTCGTGTCTCGGGTCTCGGGTCTCGGGTCTCGGGTCTCGGGCTCGGGCACGGGCACGGGCACGGGCACGGGCGTGGGCGTGGGCGTGGGCTTGGGCTTGGGCTTGGGCTTGGGCTTGGGCTTGGGCTTGGGCTTGGGCTTGGGATTTGGGATTTGGGATTTGGGATTTGGGATTTGGGATTTGGGGAATGTCTCGGGTCTCGGGTCTTGGGTCTTGGGTCTTGGGTCCAAACCCGAATAGGGAGTTTTGTATAAAATACAAAAGGAGTCCCTAGAGTTTCCAGCAAGAGAAACGTCAGCAATGAATGAGAGTAAATGCTGCGGTTTCAGAATTGATTGAGCGGATTCTGGGGGTGTAACTCCCAGAATTAAAGACCAACATTTATGGTTGCGGTTTCAGTAGAGCCTATAAAAGGCAGCCATCCCCCTCTCATTTCAGTACACCTTCATACACACAACTCACAGCATAAGCATACACTTAGTGAGAGAGAACCGCACCACCAACAGCTCGACCTGTGGTTCGGTGCCGGTTTCCATACGAGCCACTCTGAGATAGAAGTTGTACCTTGGGAACAAAGTCCCGAAACCAGAAACCTTTAAAGGTGGTTCGGGAAATATTGTTTAAGGGAAACTGCTCAGCAGTTGCCTCTTCTTTTAATTTCTGTTATTTACTTTTCAGTCCTTTATTATTCTGTCCATTTAATTTCAGTACTGTTTCCCTTTTGTATTTTTCTTTCCAGTACCTTTAGTTTCTGTAATTTACATTTCAGTCTTTCCTATTCTGTAATTTACTTTCCTGTAATTGAATTTCCAGTATTTACATAACAGTCCGGGCAGTTTATTTAATAACAGTCCGGGCAGTTTTTTTTTTTTATTCGTTAAAACCAGTCCAGTTTGTTTTATTTACAAAACCAGTCCGGCAGTTTTTTATTTGTTAAAACCAGTCCGGCAGTTTGTTTAAAACCAGTCCGGCAGTTTTTTATTTGTTAAAACAGTCCGGCAGTTTGTTTAAAACAGTCCGGCAGTTTCTTTTTCTTGTTAAAACAGTCCGGCAGTTTGTTTTATTTACAAAACAGTCCGGCAGTTTTTATTTGTTGAAACCAGTCCAGCAGTTTAATTTAATTCTGTACGAGTCAGGAATTGTAATTCATATTCCAATTGTGAGAAATAAAGTGTTATTTCCATTGCGTTCCTGTCTTTTATATTATTGTCCTTTTCTTTATCGTATTCGAAATAGTACCAAAGACCAACAGAGAAGACAATAACAAAATAACAGAGAAGATTTAAACACTAGAGAGACAAGTATTAAATAAGTTGTTATTTTTTGAATAAATTATAATTATTAGAATAAGTTTTTTAAATAATTTATGGCAATCACATGGTTTAGCCTGCTAGTCAATGTGAGATAATAGCTCATTAAATAAATGTTAATTATAAACCAAGAATACTAATACTAATCTAAATAGAAATAGTAAATAGTAATACTAATATTAATCTAAATAGGAATAGAATTAATGTGTCACGCAACTTTCATCCTGACAGGCCGAACAGCATGGTCCCCCTCCATCATATGAGAAAATTAACTATATAATGTATCTTTTTAAAATTTTGTGGTGGTGTAAAATTTATGTCAATCATTTTTTTTATTTAGTACTAATAAATATCACAATTACCAAAGTATGAATATGACTTACTTTTTAAAATTATTAACGAATTGAGCTCTTAATGAACGGATGATGTCAATGGTAATGCTCGGTTCGTTGCCTTAACGAATGAACACGAACCCAACATGATATACTCATGAATGGCTTGGTTTGTTTTGCAGCTCCTTCCCAATTTAAATGCATTCAAGGACAACAGTACAATCTGACCCGGCCTGCCTAATCTTGTGTACAGATTTCGCTCTTTTATTTTCTTTGCATCCATTAATTGATATTGAGAATATGAAAAAGAGCAAGTGTATTCACCAGTATTCAATTCAAATTTCCAATAATTTACTCTGTACCAATCCCTCAGTTTCATTTAATTGTCCATTACGAAATTACGTATAATTTTGATCGGCTTATAACTTGTATCAAAATTGTCGAAATAAATTTTTTAAAAATCTAATCATAAAACTTAACATTTGAACTATATGATCAAGTTTTAAAAATTTTCATTCCGACAATTCTTATACAAGTTATTGACCGATCAAAATTGCACGTACTTTCGTAATGAACAATTAAATATGAACGGAGGGAATATAATTTGAATTATTTGAATACGCATAAGCATGCCCCACAACGTGAAGCTTCAGTACTGCTTCAGCTGTAATAAATAACACATCCCGAGTTTATGGCTATAAGAGGGCAAACACTTCCCCCAAGCACCCGCCATCACGTTTTAAAGGGAATAAAAAGGAGAACAAGTTATAAATAGTGAGAGTGAGAAATGGGTTCAACGGGCATAATCAAAAAGCCTCACGTCGTGTGTGTGCCGTATCCCGCCCAAGGCCACATCAACCCCATGTTGAAACTAGCAAAGCTTCTCAACTCCCGTGGTTTCCACGTCACCTTTGTGAACACGGACTATAACCAGCGCCGCCTCCTTCGCTCTCGCGGCCCTACCGCCCTAGACGGGCTCCCATCCTTCCGGTTTGCCTCTATCCCTGATGGCATGCCCCAATCTGATGCTGATGTCACACAAGACATACCTTCCATATGCGAGTCCACCGCGAGAACTTGCTCCACGCCATTCTCTAAACTAGTTTCTGAACTCAACAGGTATAAAAAGGCAGTGCTGTTTTCAGAGTTTTAGAGACCGTAGATAAAACTTTTTTATCCTTGTTTGTTAACGCCCGGCAAAGAAATTTCACTATAACAATAAAATGTTTATTCAGACATTTTTTTGCAGTGACAAAATTATAAAAAAAGGTAATTAGTAACGTGCTCGATTTTCTATACTATATTGAAGAGTTAAGAGTTAACAAAGTGGACGATTTATTGAACAATTTGATGTGTCAAAGCTTTTTGCGAATCCTTCAAGACTTACTGTATATAATTTAGTAGCTAATGTAAATGTAATGATACTTTATTCAATTATACAAGGCCAATATACATACAACTATACGATAACATTACAAGTACTATACAATTATATGACAAATCATATTATAAGCAGAATATCCAAAGGTTAATTTAGATGTTACTTTTAGATATCAAAACAAAATCAGATGCGACTTTATGGAATCAAAGAGACTTGATTTAAGCCTAAGCAAGGTATGTGCTGCCTTTTTGTAAACTCTGCTTGTACTAATATTTACAGGGATGGTCCACCCGTGACTTGTATCGTGTCAGATGGGTGCATGAGCTTCACACTCGATGCTGCAGCGGAGTTCCAGATCCCGGAGGTGCTGTTTTGGACCCCGAGCGCCTGTGGGGTGTTGTGTTACACACAGTATAAGTATCTAGTGGAAAGAGGGCTTATCCCACTCGAAGGTAACATTGATCTTAATAATTAGTAGGGCCAAGTGCATTTTTTTTCTTTTTTGAAAATAAGTAGGAAATCAGCCATATGTTTTGTGTTTTGTGTTATAGTTTGAGTCAATTATATTTTAGAAAGTCATTATATTTTAGGAAGTCAATCATGTTTTGTTACCTTATTTTTGTTTTACTTGATGCTCAAATTATTTTACTTAAACAATTATTCTAATTGTTGTGATACATTGTGTGGTTGTCCATATTCATGTATAGGTTACATACATTATGTATAACCTTTGAGTTTGTGACTTATGACTTTCTAGCTTTTCTCTTGTACATGTATCGGTTTTGTAGCTTCCCTCTTGTACATGTATCTTGTTCTACCCCTCCACTATATAAAGGGGTTAGAGTCTTCATAGTTGTACACACATATTCATACTTGAATAAGACGACTTTACTCTCTCTTCACATATATCTTGCTATGTCGATACTTTGCAAATAGTTGCAACACAACACGTTATCAGCACTTTGCTTAACAACGGAATAAAGAAATAGCTAGATAGTTTCATTAAAAATGAGTATACGGATCTATTTATTCCTCGACGAGTTAGGAAGAGGATTTATTGGGTTGCTAGATCACATATCGATCATTATTTTTGCATTTCCGAATTAAGGTACACAATTTCTATTTTTTATAAAACGTAGAAATTGCATGATTAATCAAGAATAGAACCGGAAATCTCATGTTTAAGATTTATATCACATGATGGATGTTTTTTTTGATGAAAAATTGCTATTGGAACTCATGTATGTCACTTATAAAATGAGTTATAACTTGTAAAATTAGACATAATAAACTGTCGGACCTAAACTGTCATTTTTAGAACATTGGAGGACTAATATGTGACTTACCAAAACTTTAGGATCTCTTTGTAAATCTCCTGAAACTATAGGACCAGCACTGAAATTACCCCTAAAATGCATATAGTTTCCTTTATTTACACTCGTAGTCCCTGTAGTTACTCTTTATACACAGAATAGTATATATGTACGAGTTTACCCAATGTTTAGTCCGAAAATACTTATTTACATACAAATGATCTAAGATTTAATTGCTACAACTTCTAAAATTTATAGAAATCTTGTAGAAAATACCTCTTGCATAATAGTATTAATTGCTTGTGTGACATTAACTATATTTAGCCTCTTCGCATGCCACCATTTATTGCATATATGCGATGTATTAATTACACATAGAAAATGATAAAAGTCACACTTTAGTGTTGGATTTAATAATAACTCATGTGTTTTAATATTAATAGTCCATGTTAGGACTAGTTTACATGAGTATGGCATGCCTTTATATTACAATATTGTTGAATTCTATTTTATCTTGTCACATAAAAGCTCGTAGACATTTATATGTTACGTGAGCTTATAAATTGCCTCGAATTTGAACATTTTACAATGTATCTCTTTTGAGTAGAAATTTTCCTCAAGGTTAAACATTTAGATGTAGCTTTTGAGTTGAAAATTTGCGAAATCCGGTATATGTATTCACATTTAAGTTGGAATAATTATGAATCTTCCCCAAATAGGCTCACCTATTTGGATACGATTTCTAGAAAAGATAAAGGCGGAAGTCACTCTCCTAATGAGGTCGGTTTTTAAGTGGCATTCGTGCCCATCCCCCTCACCGTCTTTCCTGGTCGTGTTCAAGTAGAGCTACCGAAAGGGGTTGAGTAAATAATAAGTTTCCCGAGTGTGTTTATATAGGTGTATGTTTCGCCGAATTGGTGTCTCAGTATCAACCTGTCCTTCAATCAATGAGAATCTATTCACAAAAGAAAAACTTGTGTTTTTCGAACCTGCCATTTCGAAATAAACTTTCTGCTTATAAAAAAGCCATAATAGACATATAAACCTGTCGTTTTATATGATAATTAATCCAGAACTTCCAACACATGTTGGATGCCATCTATGATGAGAAAAATTGCAAAACATACTTGCGAAATGATTGTTTAGACGATGTTATTTCGTCACCACAATTAGTCACCCTGATATGTGCAAATGTGATGCCGTATTTTTTTTTGGATACCATCTTTGATGAGTAAAACACAAGCTTGTTGTTACTCATAAGATGGCTAAGGCGTCAATTTATTCCGCCGTCACATGTTAGACGCGATGACGTCTATGGTGAACTTTTTTGTCTGACATTGACAATTAGAGCAAACCTTCACAAAAATACTAGCTTCGAAAACGTATTCCATAAGCAGTATTGTGAATTTATATTCACTATGTTCCTTTAGATCATCCCCCATCTGTTATTGAATAAGAAAATTGCCCCGATGAGCATTTTTTTTAATCATATTGGGTCAATGGTGAATTGTTTGCATGATACTAATGCTCTTCGTGGACATTTTTCCCGAATCGAGAACCGAGACAAGGGTTATTTGTCTCGAACTGTCACGAGTCTAACGCTCGCCTAGTCAAGGCAGTCCTTGAAAGGAACAATAAGGGCCCATCGTCCCAAATAAAGAGACAATGCTCAAGCAGCCAATTCTCTGCTATAAATGACCAATGTCATTCCTGACTACTGCTTAAATAGTTCAACTATCATGAGGGTAGACAAGCCGAAACTAATGTGGTTAAAGCTAACTGAAAGAACACTCTTGAAACCCACGGATTTGTGGCTCAAATGAGTTTGGTACCTTTCTTTATTATTTTTTGAGTCGATTTGTCGCTCATCTGGATTATATTTTTCCATTTGGATTATGATTATTCCATTTGGACCATACTTTTGGATTATGGTTTGCTTGTTTATGAAATTTCTCGAAATAATTTAAAGTGTTTTTGAGCAAAATTCCTTTATAAATGTGACCAAACTTTAAATTATGAAAATTTAGTCAATACTTGTGGGTAGTTGGTTATCTGGAAATAGTGGATAATGGTGTCCCACATAATTTCACCAACTACTTGCCTAAAGAATCCTAACTGACAACGATTTTGGACCTGTCGCTCCAAATCGGAATATTTGGTACAACCAAATTGATTTGTCTAAAATGAGTCTTTATACTCCAGGTCCTGTCGTACCTTGTTGAGTTATAAGATATTTGAGAAAAACAGTGTTATCTGATAATAGCTCAAGAAATAAGTAAAATTTCTTTACATAGCCTCCACTCAATACGACCAAAAGCGTATTTTAGAGGAGTTGAAATGTTTTTCAAGTGGTTTCTACCACAATTTTTAAAAGCATTTAAATTTACCTTATCATTTCGCCTGTCGTCGAAATGATATATGATTTAGATGCTAAGACATGATTGTCTATACTATCATTCGCCTATCGTCGATTGATCAAAGTATTTTGATATTGTGGCATTGACCGGATGAGATATTCTCGGGTCAAAAGTCGATGCTTGATTTATAATCGCATCGCATTTGGATTCTATTTGAGGATATATTTCGTGATTAATCCGAAATTCATGCCACTAATGCTCACCTTGAAAGACTAGTATGTTTAAAGATCACGAAAAGTACTCGTAGAATTCTTATAAAGAATTGAAGGAGTTATTGTGGACTTATCCAACCATAAGACGGACCATAAATATAAAGGTTATGGTTGATGCATCGACAATAGGTCACATGATTATTGTTGTCCACAGAAATGCAGCATTTCCCAAACTTTTAACTCTATCATTAAATTGATGGCTCATGATCCGGATTATCCTGAAAAGTCTAATCGACTTGATAATCCGAAGAGTAAGAATCGAAATTTCGATTTGAATTACTTAAGTTTGGAAATTGAAATTGAACATCCTGTCGATTATATTCAGACCCAAATGGACTCACGGAAAGTTTGATGATGCGACTGCAAATAGTTGTACGCACTTCTTGGTCTTGCGCACCAAGATTTATATTTCCGTGTGAGGTCATGCTATTTTGCTGCATTGGTCCGTCTAAGGCCCATAGTCACTCAAAACACTAAATGCGTACCAGTTGGTTACTGGTTATGAGCCAGACGCCTCATATGAACACGTGTTTGAGTGTTTAATATTTTGATTGAGCCGCTATAGCGTTCAAAATATGGACCTCTAAAGGGGACATAAGTCGATTATGAATCCCATGCCTATCATTTGATAGAGTAACCTTGGCAAGCGATCTTTTTACCGCATGATATGCGAAAGTGACATCGCTAAGACTGTTCTTCCCATCGTTAGGGGGAGATTTGCACATTACCGTTGATAAGGAACGACGTGAAGTAACGTGGCATAACCAACTCAGTCTTAGCTTGATCCCCAAAACTGCACTTAGTGATAAGTAAGTGCATAGACTCTCTCAATTCTAACTAAATGCTATAAGTATTTATTGGCTTTATGAGATGTCACGAGATCATTTATACCTGCTGCAAAATGCTTGCAAGGATAGACGTCCCTGTCGGATGCCGTGTTCCTGTCGTAACACGTTGCTTTAGCCGAACCCGCCAAGCAAAGGACGATGTCGTCGACCGTCAGTCTGTCGTCCTTCCCAAGATATGAGGAAGTTGACCAGTTCTTCATTCCTTTAACCCCAGAGGTGGTGACCTGAAACTTGTTTGTCGCACGAGATTATAAAGGATTTAGGAGATGTGTGATTCCTCCTCATCCTGAGAATCTTGAAATATCTGTCGATCATGATATCTTAGACGATAATAAAGCGAAACGAGACTGTCATTGCTTACTTGTTCATATATTCGGTGACGACTGATAATATGAGCAAATTATGACAGAGAACCACATATCGTTGCCTGAATCAACAAAGATTAGACTGACTAAATGGAAACTTACATTACAAGACAAATTCCTCAGCGAAACAAAGTGTGTGTAGACATGTCGTTCCAACACCACCCATTGTCTAAACGAGTTTGTTAATTCGGGTATTTGTAAGGAAGCGTGATGAGAATAATGAGACTATATAAGTGTTCGCCTATTGGCGCAAGGCTTCTCTCACAACTTGAAATTAATTACGAGATGGTTTACTTCTTCGTAATGGGCGTTATAATGGTCCCCTACTTTATCAGTTTAGTAGTTTCCAAAAAACTGAGTATGCAGCCATGAATGTGGTCACGGTTTTATCTCTATGGAGATTTAGACAAAGAGATATAGATGAAAGTCCATTTGTGACTTCATAATGCTTGAATCAACTAGTTCCTGACCACGGAACACGATCTCAATTAAATGAGACGTTCACTATATGGATTAATATAATCCGAGCGGATGTGGTATACCCGCATAAGTATGTACTTGATCAGCTTGAGATACTTGAACAAGTATTATGCCCTTGCGTGTTTTTATTATACGATCCACTTTTGGATTTGCCTTCGAGAAGAAGGATCTTGGGAAGAAACGGTAGTGACTCGGCCTGATGATCGAGTCCCGTCAAGATTGGATCTAAGTCCATGATTCAGACTACACCCAGAAGTTGTTATAACGTTTTAGTCATCATGACGCTAAGTCGTCAGATTCTCCCATGATCGTTCGATCACTAGACATTGATATAGACCCAGTCGGTCTCTGATGAGACGATGAAGAGATATTGAACCATGATGTTCATATCTAAGTACAATAAGCGTATTATTGTACTTGGTCTAATGTGCTAGGACGAACATCTTGTCTGCTGTAAATGTTATAGCTCGACACAGCATCGCGCTAACACGCTGCCATCGAAATGGCATAAAAGACATTTTCCCATTACCTTAAGGTAACTGTGGATGAGGGCTTGTCTTATCCCATTTTGCGTCATCAAGTGTACCTACCCCTTCGGTACTCGAATTAACGCAACCCTTTTTTGGTTATACCGATGCTGGTTACTTATCAGACCCGCATAAGGAGCGTTCCCAATCTGTTTATGTCTTTACCATTGGGAACACGGCGATATCTTGAAGGTCTCATAAACAGACCATAGTGACTACTTCGACGAACCACTCTGAGCTACTCGCGCTCTATGAGGCAACTAGAGAGTGTGTATGGCTTCGAGCAGTTATTGACCATATTCGGAGTACGTGTGATCTACCTTATGATCCTGATGAACCAGTTGTTATTTATGAAGACAACACCGCTGTTATTGATCAAACATGGTTACATCAAATGTGACGCCACTAAGCATATCTCGTCAAAGTTGTTCTTTACACATGAACAACAAGCGCTTCAAAGGACTGAAGTGAAGCATATTGGATCCGAGAACAATCATTTAGACTTGTTCACCAAGTCACTGCCAAAATATTTGTTCCAAAAACATGTTAGAGCGATCGGACTTAAGAAGCTCTCCGAGCTTTCCTAAACGACATGTTTATCACCCTGTTGTGTGTATCCTCACATATGCTTAGCACCCTGTTGCGTGCAAGTTCTCACTAGTTATTATTCCCGCACCCAGTAGTGTGCATGTGAGGGGGAGCATCCTGATGAATGCTTGTGTACTCTTTGTCCTTAGTTTAAGGGTTTGTCCCAATGGGTTTACCTTGATAAGGTTTTTAGCAAGACACATTTCTAATCCCGTTCTCACTTATGATTGCCGAAATCAAGGGGAGTATCCAGTTGTACACTTCTAACCATCGTGCACTTTTTTGTCATTCGATTAGAGTTTTGTCCCACAGGGTTTTCTCTAACAAGGTTTTAATGAGACACACCGTGTATGGTTATTTCCCCCGCTATTACTGATAGTTGTGTACTCTTTTGTCCTTCGACCAAGTTTTTTCCCACTGGGTTTTCTTGGCAAAGTTTTGATGAGACACATATTTTCTAGTCAGTTCATTAACGCACTTGTATAGCGTTTCAGCCCACTCCATTCGGCAACACCATTTTATCCTATGATCCGGTTTTTGTCCCACATCGGGTTTTCCGGGCTTGAGGTTTTATGTGTTGACAATTGCGAATGCGACTCAACAAAGTTTATGAAGACGAGGAAGCTTGCAGAATGTTTGAACACCCAAGGGGGAGTGTTGTGATACATTGTGTGGTTGTCCATATTCATGTATAGGTTACATACATTATGTATAACCTTTGAGTTTGTGACTTATGGCTTTCTAGCTTCCCTCTTGTACATGTATCGGCTTTCTAGCTTCCCTCTTGTACATGTATCTTGTTCCACCCCTCCACTATATAAAGGGGTTCGAGTTTTCATAGTTGTACACACATATTCATACTTGAATAAGACGACTTTACTCTCTCTCCATATATATCTTGCTATGTCGATACTTTGCTAATAGTTTTCACACAACACTAATATAATTTTCTCTTTCTTATATATTATATTTTCTTTTGCTTGTGTTCTTGTTTTTATTCGTATCTAGCTATTATTTTCGCATCTCCACGATCTCCGTATCGTGTTCTTCAAAACTGATCTGCAGATGGATAGTAAGTAGACGTGCCCATCTACTTTTGACTATTCGGAATGAAAATGTGGCTTTTGATTATTCGAAGGATATGTATGGCGACGATGATGATTTTAATATTATGTGGAAAAAGTGTATATCTTGTTCACATGGGATAGATGACTTTCTTCTTCATGATGGTTTTCTTTTAAAAAATAACCGTATTTGCATTCCTCAAGGTTCTTTGTGTAACCCCCTACATTGAGCAGATGTCACATGTCTGAATAACACGTGCCAAATACACATGTTACACGAAGACTAAAACTCAAGGTAGTAAACGATGCATTTCATTACAATAATAATGGAATTTGTTGCTTAAAACACAAATAGTATAACAATTCAAAGTCTTGTGTAAAAAAAAAAAAACATTCTCAAAAGGATAATTTTCATAATTTTATAACAGCGAAAAAGAACTTAAACAACTATTATGAGGTATGATTGGTAGCCTATTCTCTAAGTATCAACGTCAACCCATTTAAGAGGCATGTTCGTTAGATTTAGAAATCATAAAGAAATGTCACCCCACTCAAGAGGCATGTTCATCAAAGTTCATTGCTGGTCCCGAAAATTAATAATCATTCAAATGATTTAAATATTTAAATCAAATATCTCAAATCCTTAAATCAAAATTAAATATCAAAATCAATATCACTTTTGAAATACTAGTAAAAACTGTTATAATTCTTTTCCGAAGTTAAAAATCCTAAAAGTTTTCAATATAACACGAGTAACAAATCGTTTATATATAACATATAAAACCGTTCATGTAATCATCTAAAATCATATAATAAAACTCAATAATTTCATGAAATATCTTGAAAAATGACATAAGTAATAAATCAATTAAACGGAAGTTACAAAATTACTCACATCATCAAAATATTAGTTGGCATCACTTGTTTATACAAAATAAAATCCGTTTTTAAAAGATTTTTCTAAAACATAATATTTTATAAAATACTTTGCAAATAACATGGATCATAAATCTATTATATATAGGATACAAGATAACTCTCTGACCCTCCAACTATTAAACAATATAAGCATATTTGATTTGTAGCGGCACTCACTTCCCTGTTTTTTTCTATACGGTTAATTGAATGCAAATCTATTATTTTATTTTTGATAGTTATCCTAGTGGTGAACATGTAACAGCATGTGGTAACCTTAATTTGTTTCATTGCTACTTTAATTTCAATTTATATTAATTATGCAACTATAGTTTCAAGTAATTATTAATTTCAATCTAGCATCTTATCTTTGAAATCAAATTAGTCCTTTATTCATTATTAATTTGAAAGGCAGAGCCGCACATTAAGTTTTGCAAAAGATAAACAAAAAAAAATGTAATTTAATTTAGGTGTGGAATCGGAACGGGACCCGACCCGAAAAATTTAAACTCGTGTCCCGATCCGATAGTTTTCGGATGTCATTTAAAAGTCCTGATCCCGACCCGAAAATGGTCGAGTCTCGATAATATGGATTTCCGATAATTCGGAATCCCGAAAGGTCGGGACGGGATTTTCCGATACTTCATACTCCTAAAAAAAAAATTATTAAAAAATTACAGCATAACTAGCAATTTTGTTAAAAAAATTAGTTATATTTAAACAAAATAAAACAGTGGGACAATACTATGTTGATATTGTATTCGTTTATAAGATTGATGATCAAACAAGACAACTGATTATAATTATTTTTAAGAAAAAATAAACAATAAAATAATTCAAACTAAAAGTAAGAACCAAATGTTATAATTTTAGTTATTCAAAATTAAGATGAATACACAACATATGCAACAATAAACTCATGTGGAAATAAAGGTGTGTTATTTAGTAAATAAAGTATATGTGAAAGTAATTTTGTTTTTTTTAATAAACATAAACTGGTACTATTCGTAATAAAAAAAATATATATATTTTTTTTAATGTATATTAATTCTATCGGTTAGGGTCGGGAAATCCATCGGGATTGGAAATAAAAATCCGATGCCGAACCGAATTACTTCGGGACGGGACAAAAATCCGATCTTTCGGATCGGGACAACATCGGGTCGGAAAATTTTTGGGTCGGGGCCGGATCGGATATCGGATCGGGTCGGGATTTTGGGAACTTTTCCAAGCCCTAATTTAATTAACACAATAAAAATAGTGGTATTACAATTTGCGCCTTCATCTTGTTCGCGAGCTACATGGAGAAGGACTTGGTTGGCACTTCGGACGTGATAAAACAATTGCTCTTGTCGAGGAGAGATACTACTGTCCTTCTTTGAAACGTAATGTTCAAAAATTTGTTCAAAAGTGTATGGTTTGTAAGAGGTCTAAAGGTGTTATTCAGAATAGAGTTCTTTAAACTCCATTGCCTGTTCCTGATGCTCCTTGAGTCGATGTTAGCATGGATTTCATATTGGGTTTACCTCGAACTCAAAGGAGAAATGATTCTGTCATGGTGGTTGTGTATCGGTACTCCAAGATGGCTCATTTTATTGCTTGCAAGAAGACTACAGATGCTTCTAATGTGGCTTATTTATTTTTCAAAGAGGTGATTAGTTTACACGGTGTCCCAAAGTCCCTTACTTCTGACCGTGATACTAAAATTTTGAGCTATTTTTGGAAGTCTCTTTAGATGCGCTGGGGAACCAAATTGCAGTTTAGCACTACTTCTCATCCTCAAACTGATGGACAAACGGAGGTTGTTAATCGTTCTAGGAAATTTAATTAGAGCGAAGATTGAGGGTAGAGAAAAACAATGGGATACTCTTTTTCCTCATATGGAGTTTGCTTTCAACACTTCGGCAAATCGCTCCACTGGTAAGACTCCTTTTGAGATTGTTTATTCAGAGGTGTCCAATCATGTTCTTAATCTAGTAGTACTTCCAAAGTTTCAACAGTCCAATGTGAAAAAAGATAATATGGTGGACAAAGCTTCTCAAATTCATCATGAAGTGAGGACAAGGCTTGCCGATTCTAATGCAAAATACAAATAAAATGCAGACAACCATAGGCGTTTTAAAACATATAAAGGAGAGTTGATAATGATTCATATTCGGAAGGAACGTTTTCCCGTGGGCACCTATAACAAGACCAAGATGAACAAATTGTTGGAAAAATTGTAGAAAAACATGTTTTTAAACATGGTTGTTCCAAGTGGTCAGTGACCATCTTTGAGTCAATTTTCGATGCGACTACTCAGTTTTTCTGAGGCCATACTCAAAGCGTTTGAGTAGCTCGTACGACGAGCTTCGCAACGGTATATCGCATGACCTATTCGGAGAAAGAGTGTGAATGATAATTGGACTCGAATGTTAGTACTCGAAAGAGAAAAATAAAGTCAATGCTGGAAAATGAGAAAAGAAATGGTATTTAACCCATGAGGGTTGTCCCACATTGGAAATCATGAGTGATTTTTACAATATATATACTAAGTTATCCCATATGGATATTAAGTAGTGTGTCCACATACATATGTGTGTATTGTGTACCACACATGCGCGTCGTCCGGCGCCAAGCGCTTCCGGCGCGCTTGCTCGTCGGGCGCGCTTGCTCGTCGGGCTTTCAGCTCGTGACTGTTCGGGAAAAGCTTACAGCAAATGTGTAATTGTTGCAATAATTATGAATTCATTGCAAAGTTAATACTGCAGTTTCAAATTTCGAAAACTGACAACATTAAAGTGAATTTAATGGTTGAGATACTCAGCAAGCCTATAAATAGGCAGACCCCCCACATGTCAAAAACACATAACATTCTGGAATAAAACACAGCAGCATATATCATCTCTAAAAAAAAAACAGCATTACATTTTAGAATCAGAGAGAACCACCCACCAACAGCCCGACCTTGACTCGTCGGCAGTTTCTGGCGAGTCATCTGACACGTTGTACCTTGGGATCGAAGCGCCAACGCAACCAGAAACATCAAGGTGGTTGGGCGAATATCGGTTAAGAGCATACTGTTAACAGTAGCCTCGTCTTATTTTAATTTTTCATTTCTGTCCATTTTCAATTATGTTATTTAATTTCCGCAATTTACTTTTCTGTATTTTTTAATTCGGTATTTTAATTTACAGTACCTAACTGTAGCTTTTCTATTCTGTTTGTACCTTTCAGTAATTAGTTTAAAATTCTGTTTTTGCTGTAATTACTATTCTGTAATTTAATTCAGTAATTAGAATAGTTTCAATTCAGTCCTGTACTTTCAATTTAAAACAGAACAGTCCGGCTGTTAAGTCTATACTTTCCAGTCCGGCAGTTTCTATTTATTGCAATTCAGTACATCATATTATTAATTGATAATAATCTGATAACGTTTGCTTTAATTACGTTTCAGTACCTACATGTTGTAATCATTAATTTCTGTACCAATTCGAAATTAATAAAGATTACACTGGTTTTGTTTATTCTTGTTTAGTCCTTTATTTATTGTTAATTGTTATTTCGTACACGGAAACCAACAATCTTAACCGATATTCTTGTTGTTTCTTTCGTGTATTAATTAATACAATTATTTTTTTTATTAAAGGAATAATGATTTTTTGTTTTCAATTCTAAATCATATTAGAAATTGAATTACAAAGAAAATTACAAACAGTTTTAATTTTGTTTTAGAATCTTGTTGATACCAACCGTATTGGTATTCAATAAGAATCAATTTCAACCCTTTTGATATCAACCGTATTGGTATTCAAAAGGATAAAAAATTTAATTTTATTGTTTGTTTTATAATTCTTTTACAAACCCAAATATCAGTTTTGGTGTTTATTTATAAAATTTATTGTCACGTATCTCATACGTTTTGTGTTGTCATTTCAGATGACAAACACGTCGCCTATTCAGTTGCCTATCGGAAGTGAGCATGACCCAGTGGTTGGTGGAGATGTCCATAACACTGGGGGCGATGCGATCTCAGTCGCCGCGGCTGCGGCCATGGCGGACTCTATGGCCAAAGCTGAGGCTGCGGCCGAAGCAGCGGCCACGGCCAAGGCTGCAGCTAAGGCTGCGGCAAGAGCCAAGGCTGCGGCCAAGGGCAAGGCACCGATGTATTCGTCTGTGCCTACTTTGCCGACTTCTCATCTGGAGAAATTGGAAAAATTAAGGGAAGACAACTTTAAACATTGGCAGCAAAGGATGTTGTTTTATCTCACGACCCTGAATCTGACCAGGTTTCTTAAGGAGACTGCTCCCATCCTAAGCGAGGACGATCTGGACGAGCAGTCGTTCTCTGCGGTTGAGGCATGGAGACATGCCGACTACCTATGCAAGAACTATATCCTGTGTGCTCTAGATGACACGCTGTTCAGTGTTTTCGAGCCCAAAGCTACTGCAAAGGAGCTATGGGAAACTCTCGAGAATAAGTACAAAGTGAATAATGCTAGCACAAAGAGATTTGTTATCACGGACTGTCATGAGTACCGTATGACTGACAGCAGGGGTGTCATTGAGCAAGTTGAGGAGCTCCAACTCATTTACCATCGCTTTGAGGCTGAAGGGCTAGTGATTAATGCGCCTTTCCAGGTGGCACTCATGATTGAGAAATTGCCACCGTCTTGGAAAGACTTTCAAAACTACCTGAAGCACAAGCGAAAGGAAATGAAGCTTGAGGGGCTCATTGAGAAGCTCAATATCGAGGTGAGCAACCGTCGCTCCGTGAGGAGAGTCGGTGGTGCTAACATCCCGATGGTAAAGGCCAATGTGGTCGAAAGCTCCAACGTCAAACGGAAACGTTTTGACACCGGAGGCAGTGCTGTTGTCGCAAATAAATTTGCGGGAACATGCTTTGTGTGTAACAGGACCGGCCATCGTGCCGCAGACTGTTATGACAATAAAGGCGCTGCTAAGCCTAAGCCCCCCCCGAGGAACTTTAAGGGCAAAGGGAAGAGGAAAGCTCCAGCTCAGGCACATCTGGCCGAGGGAGGACGAGATGATGACCACTTTACTGTTGTGGTCTCTGAGGTGAATCTCCTGGGGAGCAACCCCAAAGAGTGGTGGCTGGATACCGGCACCACGAGCCACATCTGCTCAACAATGTGGATGTTTAAGACCTACGAGGCGGTGGAGGGAGAAAGCTGCTTCATGGGAAATTCTGCTACTTTCAAGGTGGAAGGAAAAGGAATGGTGGTGATGAAGATGACCTCGGGAAAAGAGCTGAGGTTGACAAATGTGTTTCATGTTCCGGATATCCGTAAAAATCTGGTATCCGGATCGGTGATGGTGAAGAACGGGTTCAAGATAGTTTTAGAATCCGATAAAATTGTAATCACCAAAAATGGTGTCTATGTAGGCTGTGGCTATATGACCAACGGCATGTTTAAGTTAAACGTAGGGACACCTGCTCCCAATAAAGGTGCTAAAGCTGAGGCTAGCACTAGTGCTGCAATGACTGCTGCCCAAGAGGCCAATAAAAATTCTAATTTTGAGTATTTATTTGAGTCATTTCATTTGTGGCATGGTAGATTAGGTCACGTGAATTATAATTCTTTAAAGAAATTAATATCACTAAAACTAATACCAAATTTCGTTTTTAATAAGCAACACAAATGTGAGATTTTTGTAGAGGCAAAATTAACGAAATCATCATTTCAACATGTTGAACGAGAAAGTGAACCTCTCGGTCTAATACACACGGATGTATGCGACTTAAAGTTTATACAAACACAAGGAGGGAAAAAGTACTTTATCGCCTTTATAGATGATTGTACTAGATACTGTTTTTGTTTACTTAATGAGAAGTAAAGACGAAGCAGTAGAGAAATTCGCTCTTTATAAGACCGAAGTTGAAAATCAACTCAATAGAAAAATTAAAACATTGAGAAGTGATAGAGGCGGTGAATTTGAATCACCGTTTGAGCAGATATGCGCTGAAAGCGGCATTATACATCAAACCACAGCCCCATATACTCCCGAGAAAAATGGGGTTGCTGAGCGTAAAAATAGAACGCTAAAGGAAATGATGAATGCTATGCTAATCAGTTCTGGGTTACCCCAAAACATGTGGGGGGAAGCGATACTTTCCGCAAACTATGTTTTAAACAAGTTACCACATAAGAAGCGAGAAAAGACACCATATGAATTATGGAAAGGTCATCAACCCAGTTATAAGAACCTGCGGGTTTGGGGTTGTCTCGCGAAGGTCCTAGTTCCCACTCCTAAGAGGATGAGAATTGGTCCTAAAACGGTGGACTGTGTGTTCATCGGATATGCAGATAATAGTAGTGCATATCGGTTTCTCGTACACAAGTCGGACAATCCCGATGTGCACGTAGATACGTATATGGAAAACCGAGAGGCTTTTTTCTTTGAGGATATCTTTCCCCAAAAATTACCTACATCTGTACCAACTCAAGAGTTGAACAGTGAAGGAAATATGGGGGCAAGTGAACCGACAGAGGAAGAGGAAGAACCTCGACGCAGCAAAAGGGAAGGAATGAAACTTCCTTTGGACCTGATTTCCTAACCTTCTTGGTTGAAGGCGAACCGGTGACATATAAACAAGCTATGTCAACACCGGATTCCCAATATTGGGAAGAAGCCATTAAAAATAAGATTGAATCAATCATGCAAAACCACACTTGGGAACTAGTGGATCTTCCGAAAGGATGTAATCCCCTAGGTCACAAGTGGATCTTCAAGAGGAAGTTAAGGGTTGACGGCACGATTGAGGAATACAAGGTGAGACTTGTAGTAAAAGGCTTCAGGCAAATGGAAGGTGTCGATTATTTTGACACGTATGCTCTTGTCTCCAGGAAAACGTCAATCTGAATCGTCATTGCTCTCGCAGCTTTGTTTGATATGGAAATACATCAAATGGATGTAAAGACGACGTTTCTGAATGGAGAACTGGAAGAAGAAATTTACATGGAACAACCGGAAGGGTTTGTAGTTCCTGGTAAAGAGCACCAAGTGTGCAAACTTGTAAAGTCCCTGTATGGACTCAAACAAGCGCCAAAGCAATGGCACGAGAAATTTGATAAAATTATGCTATCAAACGGTTTTCACATTAATGAGTGTGATAAATGTGTCTACTCTAAAGGAAGTGGAAGAGACACTGTTGTAGTCTGTCTCTATGTGGATGACATGATTATAATTGGGAGTAATGATAGAATCAGCTCCACAAAGAAAATGTTGTCACAACACTTCGATATGAAGGATCTGGGTATAGCTGATGTAATACTTGGTATGAAGATTACCAAAACATCAGAAGGATATGCCTTGTCCCAAAGTCACTATGTTAAACAAGTATTAGACAGGTTTGACAAGGGCAGTAAAGATATGTCCAGAACCCCAATTGAGTTCAACTGTAACCTGAAAAAGAATTTCGGTAAGAGTGTGAATCAATTGGAGTTCTCTCGAGTCATAGGCAGTCTCATGTATATAATGAATTGTGTTGAACGTAGTTTCTTCTAATCGATTATTTTGATGATAACAATATTTGTAAAACATGATAAAATCTTGTTTTGCGTACTAATCATTTATCGAGTGTGTTAAAGGGTCTAAATGATTGAATGCGTAATTACGAAGCCATTGGTTCAAGCGGAACCTAAATCGGAGTTGGAACGAATTAGTTACGGGGTTTCGAAGTTTGTCGAGAAAACCGAAAATAACCCAGAACAACAAAAAATGACTGATCAACCCTAAACGATCGATCATACATACGAAAAATCCTTCCAGTGAGCATAGGACAAAAACGACCGATCGCCATAATAAAACGACCGATCGTTTTATTGATGATTTCTTCCAGTGAGCACTCAGCAAAAACGACCGATCATTAATCTGAAACGACCGATCGTTTCAGTGCACATTTTGTCCAGTAAGTCCAATTGAAAAACGATCGATCGTTTTTCAGAAACGACCGATCGTTTCTGTAGAATTTCAAAATCCAGCTTTTAAGCTATTCCTGAAAATGGGGCGAACTGCTGCAAAAACAGCATTGAATGAACTCACCAACCAGCAACGGTCTGAAATTTATTGCTGCACTTTTGTGACTCTACAAAAGCCCCAAAACACTTTGAAGAAGCTCATCCAAGCATTCACAACTTTTAAGCAATTCTTACAAGAAAATCCTTCAAGCTTATACTACTTATTTCTCACTTGTAATCAAAAATATTCTCGAGTATATTCTTATAGTAATCTTATAAACATCGAGATAATATTGTTAGTGAGCGATTCGAAATCAAACTTGTAAAAGAGTATTTTATAAACTCATTAGTGAGCGAGTGAATTGGGTAGAGGCTTTTAAGCAAGTGTAGCTTAAAAGCTCTAGGTCATTTATTCGGGATACTCATATAGTGAGGGGGAGAGTAATCGGTTGATTAAGCTCGTTAAGGTGTAATCTTGAAACGAAGATTTTTAGTGAAACACTCGGTAGTGAAAATACCGAGGAGAGGACGTATGCGCGGTTTGCCGAACCTCTATAAATCTTGCGTTATTTCTTTCCCTTAACTTTTACTTTCCATATTCATTTATCGCTTATATTTATTGCTTGCTTAGATCATTTTAGCGTTAATTTGGTAACAAAAGAGTTTAGGTTATAAATATCACTAATTAACTTAGTTAAATACCCATAGTTTTAATTCCGCGAAAAACGTACGAAAACCTTATTCACCCCCCCTCTAAGGTTTAGACTCCTACGGACCAACAATTGGTATCAGAGATTAGCTATTCTATTCATAAAAATCTAACGATTTTATAGTTTAAAGATCCACTATGTCTTCATACGCCGACTCAAAATCCATAACTAGGCCACCCTTCTTTGACGGTACTAACTATCCCTATTGGAGAGACCTTATGAAAAATTTCCTTTGTGGTTTTGAAATAGACCAATGGATAAGTATTAGTAAAGGCTATAAAACGCCTAGAAGAAATGGCGAAGATAAACTTGTAGAGGAACTAGACACCGATGAACGCCTAGCATTTTCCCTAAATTGTAGGGCTATGACTTCTATCACTTGTGTGCTCTCGCCTAGTGAATATGATAAGATTTCCGGTTGTGACACCGCTAAGTAAATGTGGGATAAGCTAGCTATTATGCACGAAGGAACTAGTCAAGTTAAGGACTCTAAAATTAGCATGCTTATTCATGATTATGAATTATTTAAAGTCGATGATGACGAGTCTATTGCTTCTATGTACACTCGTTTTACTAAGATTACTAATGATCTTAAGAGACTTGAAAAGGTATACTCTAGCAAGGAGATGGTGACGAAGATCCTTCGAAGTCTTCCAAGGAAGTGGGAATCAAAAGTGACGGCCATACAAGAGGCCAAGGACATGAACACTCTCTCTCTCGACAACCTCATTGGATCCCTAAGCACTCATGAACTCGACATGACGACTCGAAAGCATGAGGATGACTCGAAAAAGAAGAAAGGCATTGCCTTCAAATGCACAACAGATGACGATAGCGAAAATGATTCATCTAGTGAGGATGATGAGATGGCTCTCTTTGCCAAACGCTACAACAAATTCCTAAGTTGGAAAAAGAAGGGTGGACAACGATTTCGGAAAAAGGAATATAAGGAAGAGACTTCCGAAAAATCTAGCAAAAAGGACGAAATCATTTGCTACAAATGTCACAAACCCGGCCATATGCAAAACGAATGTCCCTTGAAGAAAAAGGACAAGTTCGTCAAGAAAAGGGAAAACAAGAAGGCATTCTTAGCCGCATGGGGGAGCGATGATGATAGCTCCGATAGCGACAATGAAGAAGTCGCAAATCTATGTCTCATGGCTAGAGACGATGATTCCGAGGAAGTAAACTATCACTCCTCTAACTCCTCTATTTCTAGTGATGATTGTCTTGATATTAATGATGTGTTAGAATCTTTAGAAAAAGCTAGAGGTAAGAACAAATCTTTTAGAAAATTGCTAATTACTCTACAAGACGAACTTGAAAATTTAGCTATGAAAAATGACACACTCGCAACTAAAAATACCGAACTTGCCCTAGAAAATAATAAGTTAGTTGATGACCTTAAGTCATGTAAACTTAAGGCGGATAGCGCCGAACTCACTCTCTCTAAGTTCACTAAAGGAAGCAAAATGCTAAGTACTATATTAGCTTCTCAACAAGGCGCATATGATAAAACCGGTGTAGGTTACAACCCTCTCTTAGCGTCTAAGCATAAAAATCTATTCACCAAACAAGTGGAGAAAAATGAAAATAGAACCCCAAGTTACTCCCGTAAGAACAATTCATATAAAAGTAACTTAGTTTATAATCGTTTTGTTAAACCTATCTCGCATATAAAATGTATGACTTGCAACCGTAGTGACCACTATGAGGATTATATATATTGCCCTAATAGGTATAAAGTAAGTAGAAATGATTTGGTTTGGATTCCAAAGGGTCGAGACTCTAACCCTCAAGGACCCAAAAATGGATTAGGGTACCAATGATCGTTTTGTCTTGTAGGTATGCTTGAGATCAAAAATCAACGAGGACAAGTGGTTCCTAGATAGTGGATGCTCAAGACATATGACGGGAGACAAAACAAAATTCACCACTCTTGCAACTAAAGACGGAGGCTTTGTGACCTTCGGGGATAATAGCAAGGGCAAAATCATCGGTATTGGTAGTATCTCCAAACCATCTAATGTCATTATTGATAATGTTTTGCTTGTTGATGGTCTTAAACATAACTTGCTTAGTATAAGTCAACTTTGTGATTTGGGTCACAAAGTCATTTTTGAAAAATCGCATTGCATTATTCATTGTATTTCGGATAATAAAACTATTCTTATGGGTCAAAGACAAAATAATGTCTATATGATTGATTTGAATAGTTCGGTGGATGATGAAGTCAAGTGTCTTGTTACTATCAACGACAATGGTTGGTTGTGGCATAGACGACTTGGTCATGCAAGTCTTGATTTACTTGCTAAACTTTCTAGTAAAGATTTGGTAATAGGTTTACCAAAAACTCCTTATATAAAGGACAAACTTTGTCACGCTTGCCAATTAGGCAAACAAACAAAGATTTCGTTTAAATCTAAAAATATTATTTCTACTACTCGTTGTTTGGAGCTCATTCATATGGACTTAGTTGGCCCCTCCCGGACACTTAGTCTTGGCGGGTGTGCATATGCTTTCGTCATGGTTGACGATTTTAGTCGCTTTACGTGGGTCTTGTTTTTAACTCATAAGCATGAAGCATTTAGAGAATTCTCTATCATTTGCAAAAAGCTCCAAACACGAAAGGGTTATATGATCAAAAGTATCCGAACCGATCATGGTAAGGAATTTGAGAATACTCCATTTCAAACTTTTTGTGATGAAAATGGTATTGATCATAATTTTTCGGCCCCTCGTACGCCCCAACAAAATGGGGTAGTTGAGAGGAAGAATAGAACCCTAGAGGAAATGGCACGGACCATGCTTTGCGAAAATAATTTGCCAAAGTATTTTTGGGCCGAAGCCGTAAATTCCGCTTGTTATATTTTAAATAGAGCCTTAATTAGGCCCATATTAAAAAAGACACCTTACGAATTATGGAATGAGCGAAAACCAAATATTTCTCATTTACGTGCATTTGGTTGTAAATGCTATGTTCATAATAATGGTAAGGATAATCTAGGAAAATTCGATGCTAAGTCCGACGAAGGAATTTTCGTTGGATATGCTATATTGAGTAAAGCTTATCGTATTTTTAATAAAAGAACTTTATTGGTGGAAGAATCGGTACATGTCTCGTTTGATGAGAATATGCCGACGATTGATAAGCCTTTAATTGTTCATAATATTAATGATGATATTTTTCATAAAGCATCTTCTTCGAATCATGTTACATCTAGCTTAGAGTCAACGCCTAGCATAGAGGTTGAACCCGTTGATGAAGAAGTCACTATAGAGAGACTTCAAAAAGACTTAGAATCTAGCGTACATATTCATGAGGATTTGCCTCAAGAATGGCGTTTTGCCAATCACCATCCGCAAGATTTAATTTTGGGTAACCCGGGAGAAAGAGTGCATACACGTTCATCATTAAGAAATATAGTTAATCATTTTGCATTCTTGTCTCAATTAGAGCCCAAGAACATTCATGAGGCGGAACTCGATGAGAGTTGGGTATTAGCTATGCATGACGAATTAAATCAATTCGAGCGTAGCAACGTATGGACATTAGTACCTAGACCGCGTGAGAAAACCATTATAGGTACGAAATGGATATTTCGCAATAAGATGGATGAATCCGGGGTAGTCATTAGAAATAAAGCTAGACTAGTAGCTCAAGGGTATAATCAAGAAGAGGGCATCGATTTCGATGAAACTTACGCACCCGTAGCAAGATTAGAAGCCATTAGAATGTTGCTTGCTTATGCTTCTTTTAAACGTTTTAAATTATTTCAAATGGATGTTAAAAGTGCATTTTTAAACGGCTTTATTAATGAGGAAGTTTATGTAAAACAACCACCCGGTTTTGAAAATCACGAGTTTCCTAATCATGTGTACAAACTTCGAAAAGCTCTTTATGGTTTAAAACAAGCACCCCGGGCTTGGTATGAAAGACTTAGTAAATTCTTGATTAAAAAGGGTTTTTCTCGTGGTACTTTAGACACTACTCTTTTTATTAAAAAGGATGGAAAAGACATGCTTTTAATTCAAATATATGTTGATGATATCATTTTCGGTGCTACTAATGCTCGCATGTGCGAGGAGTTTTCTAAGTGTATGCAAGGTGAATTCGAGATGAGCATGATGGGTGAACTCACCTACTTCCTTGGGTTGCAAATCAAACAAACAAAGGACGGAATTTTCGTCAATCAAGCCAAATACACAAGGGACTTGCTCAAGAGGTTCAACATGAGCGATGCAAAGCCGCTAGGAACTCCGATGAGTCCGGCAACAAAACTAGACAAGGATGAATCGGGTAAAAGCGTGGACCAAAAGCTCTATAGAGGTATGATTGGATCCCTCTTATATTTAACCGCAAGTAGACCCGATATCATGTTTAGTGTTTGCTTGTGTGCTAGGTATCAATCTTGCCCTAAGGAATCGCATGGTATAGCCGTTAAGCGCATTTTTAGATATCTTGTAGGTACTTGCAATTTAGGATTGTTTTATCCGCATGATACTTCGTTTGAATTGCTTGGTTATTCCGACGCCGACTTTGCCGGTTGTCGATTAGATAGAAAGAGTACTAGTGGCACTTGCCATTTCTTAGGAAACGCTTTAGTTTCTTGGCATAGTAAGAAACAAAACTCGGTTGCGCTTTCCACGGCGGAGGCGGAATACGTCGCCGCGGGTAGTTGTTGCGCACAAATCCTTTGGATGCGTCAACAACTAAACGACTTTGAATTATCATTTGATAGTGTACCTATATTGTGTGATAATACTAGTGCTATAAACCTTTCGAAAAATCCGATCCAACACTCTCGCACTAAACATATTAATTTACGTCATCACTTTTTACGGGATCATGTCCAAAAAGGGGATATTACACTTGAATATATAAGCACAAATAGGCAATTAGCCGATATTTTCACAAAACCCCTTAATGAGGAACAATTTTGCTTTATTCGCCGAGAGTTAGGTATGTTTGATGTGTGATATATATATATATTTATATATATTTGATTGTCTTTATATATATATTTTTAAGTATTTTTACATTTTCTTTGCCAAATCAGTGTCGTAAAGTGCAGAAAATTCCTGGTCTGTAACCTTGTTACAGTCGATCGATCGTCTGTAAAAACGACCGATCGTTTTATTACATTCGACCGATCGTTCCTTAAAAACGACCGATCGTTTTTATGTTGCACTCACTGGAAGAATTTGGCTATATTTCGATCGATCAAATCCCAGAACGACCGATCGTTTTTCTGTTTGTCAGTTTTTAAAATCATTCTTCAAACCCCAAAACCAATTCATTTCAAACCCTAATCTCTTCTCTCTCTCAAAATTCGTCCACTCCTTTCCCAATCACCCAAAAATCTCAAACAAAACCCAATTTTCTATCCAATCAATCAAATGGTTCGCACAAAGAAAGCCTCACTCAACCTCGTTGATGAGCATGACGACGAGATCGTGCCTCCACCCACTCGCCGCCCGGCTATTCCTCGTGCCCCACGCACCGGCTCTTCCTCCGCTTCTCGCTCCGGCCCTCTACCTCCTCTCTATCCACCCGAAATGGGTACAAGAGGTATATTGACCAACTTCACTCTAGACATGCCTCTTTTTCGTGAACGGTTTTCCGCTCTTATGATAGACTTAAGCTTTTACAAACTTGATACCCTTCTTACTCTCAAAGAGCCCTTTTATAAAGAGAATGTCTATGAATTCTATTATCATCTAGTTCTAGATAGGGACTCCGATGACGCACTCCGTTTGCGTTCATCTTTTAACGGACAACAATTCGTTTACGGTATAGACCGTTTACGAACTCTCTTACGTCTAGATAGCGGCGGTTTCTATGAGTCTAGCAAGGAACTTTGTGAAACTCTAGAGATCGAAAACTTCAATGATCTTAAAGATGAAAATTTTCATCCGGCCCATAACAACCGCTCTAGCAAAGCCCATGGCCTTCTATTCCGTAATAAACTAGCCTACCACATTCTCTCTCATATCGTACTCCCACACACCTCCAACTTTACGGATGTTACTAATGAGTACATCTTTCTTCTTGGGTGTATCCATCGCCGAGTCCGCCTTGACTTTGCATCCCTCATTTTCTTTAAGATAGACTCGCTTAAAACAAAGTCCAAGAATGGGTTACCTTACGGTGCCTTAATTTCGGCCATTTTGAAGGACATAAATCTCGTTCCCGGTGGAACATTGTTCAAAAATAAGGATAAGCACATTTGGGACACTTCCTATCTTTCCCAAATGTCCATAAAATTCAACAATACCGACAAGTCCATAACTTGGTCCGGTAAGCGGGTATCCGGCCCCGGCTATACTCCTCTTTCCCCCGAAGAGGAAGAATACGTCGGCCCTAAACCGACACCTCAAATCGCTCATGAGGAATTCTCCTCCGAGTCTCTCCCTCCCACCGATATCCCTACCTCCTCCCGTCCCTCTCGAGGTCGCGGAAAAGCTAAAGTAGGATCTTCAACTCTTCCTCCACGCACCGAACAATTCTACAACGATCTCTATATTGATCAATATCAGAATGCGCGACTTCAACGACGCATGTTTCGATCCATGCATCCTAGTCAAGAAGATATGGACGAAATCGAAAGGTTAAGTAACGAGCAACGGGCAAGGTTCCATGGTTATTTTCCCGACTTTGCCGGTCCTAACAATGACGAAGACGAAGAGGATGATGCTACTTCCCACCGCGACTAGGCGGTTATATTATTTTTTTTGTTTTTGATGATGTCAAAGGGGGAGAAATACCTCTCTATTGTTTTTCTCTTTGCGTTGTATTTCTATTTCCTTTGAGTTGAACAAGTTATTTTTGATGTAATAAGTAGGAAACGGTTTTACTTGATTATTATGATGCGTTTCTTCTTACATTTGCTCTTGTTTATATGATTGCGATCTTAACTATGCGTTTGAACCTTATTTGATATTATTGCATTTAGTGCGCATAGTTTGCTAGTTGATTGGATTATATATATTGTTTTTCTTTTGTGGCGATTGACCTTTTTTTTAGGCAAAACTATGGCCAATTTTTCGCTTGCATATAGATCTTCATAATCCCTAATCGTTTAGCTTGTTTATACGTCGTTTTAAAATCGGATGTTATGACATTTACTTGCTTTTTCTCTAAAAACTTTTATCTAAGTAAAGCGTCATCTATACATTTCCGTTATATTTGTTTAAACAAAAAGAGCTTATAGTATGTTGAAGTCAATATTTTGTCATCATCAAAAAGGGAGAGATTGTTGAACGTAGTTTCTTCTAATCGATTATTTTGATGATAACAATATTTGTAAAACATGATAAAAGCTCGTTTTGCGTACTAATCATTTATCGAGTGTGTTAAAGGGTCTAAATGATTGAATGCGTAATTACGAAGCCATTGGTTCAAGCGGAACCTAAATCGGAGTTGGAACGAATTAGTTACGGGGTTTCGAAGTTTGTCGAGAAAACCGAAAATAACCCAGAACAACAAAAAACGACTGATCAACCCTAAACGATCGATCATACATACGAAAAATCCTTCCAGTGAGCATAGGACAAAAACGACCGATCGCCATAATAAAACGACCGATCGTTTTATTGATGATTTCTTCCAGTGAGCACTCAGCAAAAACGACCGATCATTAATCTGAAACGACCGATCGTTTCAGTGCACATTTTGTCCAGTAAGTCCAATTGAAAAACGACCGATCGTTTTTCAGAAACGACCGATCGTTTCTGTAGAATTTCAAAATCCAGCTTTTAAGCTATTCCTGAAAATGGGGCGAACTGCTGCAAAAACAGCATTGAATGAACTCACCAACCAGCAACGGTCTGAAATTTATTGCTGCACCTTTGTGACTCTACAAAAGCCCCAAAACACTTTGAAGAAGCTCATCCAAGCATTCACAACTTTTAAGCAATTCTTACAAGAAAATCCTTCAAGCTTATACTACTTATTTCTCACTTGTAATCAAAAATATTCTCGAGTATATTCTTATAGTAATCTTATAAACATCGAGATAATATTGTTAGTGAGCGATTCGAAATCAAACTTGTAAAAGAGTATTTTATAAACTCATTAGTGAGCGAGTGAATTGGGTAGAGGCTTTTAAGCAAGTGTAGCTTAAAAGCTCTAGGTCATTTATTCGGGATACTCATATAGTGAGGGGGAGCGTAATCGGTTGATTAAGCTCGTTAAGGTGTAATCTTGAAACGAAGATTTTTAGTGAAACACTCGGTAGTGAAAATACCGAGGAGAGGACGTAGGCGCGGTTTGCCGAACCTCTATAAATCTTGCGTTATTTCTTTCCCTTAACTTTTACTTTCCATATTCATTTATCGCTTATATTTATTGCTTGCTTAGATCATTTTAGCGTTAATTTGGTAACAAAAGAGTTTAGGTTATAAATATCACTAATTAACTTAGTTAAATACCCATAGTTTTAATTCCGCGAAAAACGTACGAAAACCTTATTCACCCCCCCTCTAAGGTTTAGACTCCTACGGACCAACAAATTGCACTAGACTAGACATAGCAAACTCAGTGAGTAGACTGAGCAGGTACACCAGCAATACGAATTCAGAAACACTGGAATGCCATAATGAAACTTCTCAGATATATGAGGTTTTCAGCCGATTACGGGCTGCACTATACCAGATATCCAGCAGTACTGGAAGGGTACTCAGATGCCAACTGGATATCAGACTCCAATAGCACAAGGTCCACGAGTGGATATGTGTTTATAATGGGAGGAGCTGCTGTGTCTTGGAGATCCTCCAAACAGACGTGTATTGCAAGGTCAACTATGGAATCTGAATTCATAGCGTTAGACTTAGCAACCGAAGAGGAAGACTGGCTGAGAAGTCTATTGGAATGAATTCCAATGTGGCCAAAACCTGTTCCCGCAATAAGCATGCATTGTGATAGTCAATCAGCTATTGGGCGGGCTCAGGATCATATGTATAATGGAAAGTCTCGACATATACGTCGAAGACATAAATCCGTAAGGGAATTATTATCCAATGGTATGGTATCCTTAGATTTTGTGAGATCAAAGGAAAACATAGCGGATCCATTAACTAAAGGCTTGAGTAAAGTGGGAGTTGAGACGTCATCGAACGGAATGGGATTAAAGCCCATTAAATTGGTGGCCCCCCCATAGGCAACCCAACCTAAACGGAATCTTTCCTGATAGGTTCAAAGGGAAAATGAACTGTGGGGGCAACCGAACAAAGCACTCGGGAACCTGGAGTTCCCAGCCCATCTCCGCGATGACAGAGTGATAGACCTGTACCATTGTAAGGGTGAGCTTGAGGCTCTTAATGATCCAAGTAACTCGACGGTCGAGTAAAGTGAGTCAGGACACTTTCGACTTGGAACACCTATAACGAGTGTGTAAGGCCGGTACCATGTGATGAGCTTGGGCTAATTCACTAGAGCACTGAGTTGAAGTTGCCAAGGCAGTCCAGGCCAAATATGGACAACAACTAAAACGCCTAGTACGTGGGTAGAGAGGGCACTGTGCGGGTGCCATTCTGGGATACACAAAGCTTGATGGTTCAAAGCTTTACAGCTGCGTAATAGCAGTATTCTGGGTGGTACTCCGCTACGGCAGGTTCAAGGCGCGCGCTACCTGACCTTAGGCAGTGAACTTTTGTGGTTCTCTTAATTTGCATTTAGGACATGGGCTTTCGAGCCAATTGCATTCATGTGGGGGATTGTTGGAAAAATTGTAGGAAAACATGTTTTTAAACATGGTTGTTTCAAGTGGTCAGGGACCATCTTTGAGTCAATTTTTGATACGACTACTCAATTTTTCTGAGGCCATACTCAAAGCATTTGAGTAGCTCGTACGACGAGCTTCGCAACGGTATATCGCATGACCTATTCGGATGAAGGGTGTGAATGATAATTGGACTCGAAGGTTGGTACTCGAAAGAGAAAATAAAGTCAATGCTGCAAAATGAGAAAAGAAATGGGATTAAACCCATAAGGGTTGTCCCACATTGGAAAATCATGAGTGATTTTTACAATATATATACTAAGGTATCCCATATGGATATTAAGTAGTGTGTCCACATACACATGTGTGTATTGTGTACCACACATACGCTTGCTCGTCGGGTGGGCTTGCTCGTAGGGTTTTTAGCTCAACGGGAAAAGTGCGCCTGTTCGGGAAAAGCGCGCCTGTTCGGGAAAAGCGCGCCTGTTCGGGAAAAACGTGCCTGTTCGGGAAAATCTTCCAGCAAATGTGTAACTGTTGCAATAAATATGAATTCATTGCAAAGTTACTACTGCAGTTTCAAATTTCGAAAACTGACAGTAGTAAAGTGACTTTAATGGCTGAGATACTCAGCAAGCCTATAAATAGGAAGACCCCCCACATGTCAAAAACACATAACATTCTGAAATAAAACACAGCAGCATATATCATCTCTCAAAAAAAAAAACAGCATTACATTTTAGAACCAGAGAGAACCACCCACCAACAACTCGACCTTGACTCGTCGCCAGTTTCCGGCAAGTCATCCGAGACGTTGTACCTTGGGATCGAAGTGCCAACACAACCAGAAATATCAAGATGGTTGGGCGAATATTGGTTAAGGGCATACTGTTAATAGTAGCCTCGTCTTATTTTAATTTTTCATTTCTGTCCATTTTCAATTCTGTTATTTAATTTCCGCAATTTACTTTTCTGTATTTTTTAATTCAGTATTTTAATTTTCATTACTTAGCTGTAGCTTTTCTATTCTGTTTGTACCTTTCAGTAATTAGTTTAAAGTTCTGTTTTTGATGTAATTACTATTCTGTAATTTAATTCAGTAATTAGAATAGTTTCAATTCAGTCCTGTACTTTCAATTTAAAACAGAACAGTCTGGCTGTTAAGTCTATACTTTCCAGTCTGGCAGTTTTTATTTATTGCAATTCAGTACATCAGATTATTAATTGATAATAATCTAATAACGTTTGCTTTAATTACGTTTCAGTACCTACATGTTGTAATCATTAATTTCTGTACCAATTCGAAATTAATAAAGATTACACTGGTTTTGTTTATTCTTGTTTAGTCATTTATTTATTATTAATTGTTATTTCGTATACGGAAACCAACAAAAAGAAGTGAAGCTATTACAACCCGTAAGTAAAAGACCGGTACAAATTAGCAATTTCACGATGAAATCTAAAAAGACAAACATATCAAAAATGGTAGAAGTTCATATTAAGGTGTCAACACACGAATAAACCCAAAAAAATTGTTAAGGTATGAATCACCATGAAAAGACAAACTAGCTCAATCAATCACTTAGAAGGTGGTCCTCGGAAAAGGCTGTCGTCGGGGTATATTACAAAAAAAAAAGAACACAAGGTATAAAGGGGGTGGGAGAAGATGGTGAAGGTGAGGAAATATGCGTATCGGACCGTAGAAACCCAAATCTAGCCGGATGCAACCGAATAGAGGAGAAAAAGAAAGATTAAGAAGAGACGGAGATGAGGGAACAAAGAGGATATTAGGGAGTAGAGAGAGAAGAGAGAGGAAAGGGGAGTGAAAGAGAAGGGGGTGAGAAACGATAGTGAAGGAGCGGTGGCGTGAGAGGCGGGGAAAGAAGGGGGATTCATATGAAGGGGATCGAGGATGAAAGAATATCGCCTGGGGGCGGAGCGGAGTCAAAACCTCCTCCTCTGCCCTAGGCAGGCGGCGATGGTTGTGTGGTTTTTAAGGTTGGGGGCGGCAGGGAGTGTGACTTTTAAATAACATTTGTAATTATTAATACTTCGAAATTTACAATTTTTCTCATAAGTTCTATTAAGTTGCTATTATGATGATCTTGTAATGTTACTACTAGTTATGCAGAAACTAATTTCAGATATTTAAATGAACACATGATATATACGGTTCGACGTCTTAACACTTCACAGTTGAGTCATACTTCACACAAAGATATAAATACATTTACTATAGGGAAAAGAATTTTAAAGGTGTTGCAATATTTAGAAAAATTTACTAAATAACCCACTGTCTCACTATTATTTTTGTCTTTATTTTTTATTTTATGTGTTTCGGTGCAACTACTAAAAGAGAAGCCATGCTGTAACAACATTATCCAAACACTTTGTAAGTTAATAGGGTCATCCCCTAGAGTGTAGAATTTATAGCACTCCCCCTTGATTGTCACATTATAAGTCTTTCTCTAATCTATAACATAATAATTTATTGTCATGAATTGTCTTTTAAGGATCGCATTACAATGTTATGTACCAAGTTATTAAGAATTGTTGTTGGAAGAGATTTCGTAAACAGATTGTCAAATTGTTAGGTGAATGGATTTGCCAACATCTATCACTAGTCTCTCAGAGTTCATGTGTATAACAGAACATTGTTGATATATGCTTATTCTATCTCTTTACCCAAAGATTTTGTAAGTTAATGGGGCCATCACTTATGGTGTAGCATTTATATCACTCCCTTCTAATGGCCACATTTTAAAACTTTCCCAGAATCTGTAACATAATCATTTCTTGTTATGAATTGTCCTTTAAGGATCACATTCCAATGATATGTATCAACTTCTTAAGTATTGTTGTTGGAAGAGATGCGGGTTGTGTGATACACTAAACGTATATTTTTCCTATTATTTTGTAAGATTTATAAAGTAATAAAGTATTATCCCTATATTTCACTTAAACACATATCTTTAAAAATAGAAAAATTTATATGAGTTTTGTTAGACTTGTTTAACAAAATACAACTTTGTAATATTATTTTAATTAGTGGTGATATGAGCAGATACTATTTGATATATACTTTTGCATATACTAGCTTATATCATGATTTTAAAGATACGACGCTTTGAAATTATTCAAGTGAATAAATAAAACTCTACCAATTTTAATTGGAAGTTCAAGATTGCGAATTTAGAATCCATAATGGTCTTAAGTTATCGCAATTGTTACATAAATTTTTTACTTAATAATAAAATTTAAGGAAATGTCAAATAACTCCTATTTTTCAAACCTTATTCCAAAAAAATCCACCTCCAAACTTTTCATTTCATTTAGTTCCTAATTTCTCTCTCCTCAACTCTTTTTCTCCTCATCTAAAATCATCACACTACACTCCAACTCTTTCTCTACTCAACTAGAATTTGAACATATACTCCGACTCACCACTTGTCTATGGGTTGGTGGCGACGGTGGAGATACATCGATGACGGCAGGTCGTCGGAGCCCCGGCGGCCTGCCGTCACCGCCACCGACCCCTGCCCAATTTCAAATTAAAACCATTCAAAAAAATATATGCAAAAAAATTCCAAAAAAATCAAAAAACAATTTGAAAAATATTTTTTCTAAAAAAATTTAAAAACTCAAACTATAAAAGTGTATACACAATCGAGAAAAGTTTATACACAATCCCGAAAAGTGCATACACAATCACAAAAATTACATACACAATCAAACACAATTCATAAAAGTGTATACACAATACAGAAAAATATACACACAATCGAGAAAAGTGCATAAACAGTCCAAATAAGTGCATACACAATCCAAATATTTGCATACACAATCGAAAAAAGAGTATGCACAATATAGAAAATTGCATGCATAATCCTCAAAAATTGCATACACATAAATAGTGCATACAGAATGAAAAAATTAATAGATTAAAAAATAGAAAAACTTCTAAACTTCTAAAAAACAATTAAAAATTTATTATGTATGCACTTTTCTCGGTTGTGTATGCAATTTTTGATTGTTTATGCACTTTTCTCGACTGTGTATGCACTTTTTTGGATTGTGTATACACTTTTTTGGATTGTGTATTCACTTTTCTCAATTGTTTATGCACTTTTATTGATTGTCTATTCACTTTTATTGATTGTGTATGCACTTTTCTAGATTATTTATGCAATTTTCTCGATTTGTATGCATTTTTTTAGAGTTGTATGCACTTTTTTTAGCATTGGGTAATTTTTTCTAGATTGTGTATGCAATTTCTCGATTGTGTATATATGCATTTTTCTGGATTATATATGCAATTTTCTCGACGCGTTTACACTTTTTTCTAGATGTGTATGCATTTTTTTGTGTATTGTGTAAATTTTTCTATATTGTGTATACAGTTTTTCGATTGTGTATGCACTTTTTTGGATTGTTTATCCTCTTTCCGAATGTGTATCCACTTTACTCGATTGTGTATGCACTTTTCTCGATTGAGTTTTTTTTTTTTTTTTTCTTTAAAAAAAAAAATTGAATTGTCTTACGAATTTTTGGAAAAATTTATCTTCTTTGTAATTTTTTTTTGCATTTTTATATTTTTTTCAATTTTTTTGGATTGTTTTAAGTTTAGATTGGGTGGGGGTTGGCGACGGTTGTGACTCCTTGCCGAAACTCCAACGGACCACCGCCATCGCAGCCAAACTATGAAAAAGTGGTGGATAGGAGTATAAGTACAAAATCTAGTTGAGGTAAGAGAGAGTTAGAGTGAAGCGTGTTGGTTTTTATATGAGATGAGAGAGAGTTGAGGAGAGAGAAAATACGATATAAATGGAAGAAAATGTTTGGAGTAGTACTTTTTTGAAATATTTGACCTTTTGAGATTTGAGATTTTTTGACATTGGCCCATAAAATTTTCATTTATATAAGTTAGGTTAAAATACCCATTAACTTTATTAAAAATGTTATTAAATTTAACAAAGTTTTAATAGATGACGTGACAAAATTAATTAACCTACTACTTAGGTCCATAACTACGTACCGTCATTCCCTAATATCATTAATTGTTTTGTCCTTTGTACCATATTTATATCGGCATCTTACAATCTTATCCATAAATCATTAATAATTATCAAATTTAATGACAATGGACGATTAAAAAATAGCAGTGGACTACTAATTATTTTTATTTTTTATTAACAATAGATAAATTTGTTAAAATAACAAATTAATATAAGAATTAAATTAACATATACATGCGTCATTTAACATACAATTATATCATGATATGGGAATATTTAATGTGCAAAAATTAACAAAACTATTATGTATACTCTAACCAGAAATTTATTCTTAAGGAATTTGTTCCTTTTCATTCGGGATACATATTAGCAAGAAACAAGCCACGCGTGGAGGAAAATTATGGTTTTTATTGTTGGTTTCCGTGTACGAAATAACAATTAACAACAATTAAAGGACTAAACAATAATTAATCAAAATCAGTGTAATCTTTATTAATTTTCAAAAGGAATACAATAAAGTGATTACAACATGTATGTACTGAAAAGTAATTAAAAGAAACTGCCAGACTGGAAAGTATTAACTTAACAGCCGGACTGTTCTGTTTTAAATTTAAAATACAGGACTGAATTGAAACTAATCTAATTAAAGAATTAAATTACAGAATTGAAATTACAGAACAGAAACAGAACTTTAAAATAATTACAGAATAGTACAAACAGAAAAGAAAAGCTACAGCTAAGGACAGAATATTAAAAAACTGAAATTAAAATACTGAATTGAAAGGACAGAATGTAAAACTGAATTTAAATGCGGAAAAAATAAAACGGACAGAATGTAAAATTAAACGGACGAGGCTACTATTAACAGTATGCCCTTAACCGATATTCGCCCAACCACCTTAAGGTTTCTGGTTGCGTTGGCGCTTCGATCCCAAGGTACAACGTCTCTCGGAAGACTCGCCGGAAACTGGCGACGAGTCTAAGTCGAGCTGTTGGTGGGTGGTTCTCTCTGGTTCTAAATGCTATGAATAAAAATTATATGCAGCTTTTTAGTTAGAGAGAAGATACTGATTTGAATGTATGAAATGTGAAGGGATAGCTGCCTCTTTATAGAGAATTCTGAAATCGCAGAATTGAATGTGGTCATTTAATTCTGGGAGTTACATCCCCAGAATCTGCCTCCATTACTGCTGGAGTTTCAACCTTTCTGGAACTCTAGGGACTGCTCTTGCAAATATGCAAAAGTCTCTTTTCAGATTTAGTACAAGACCCAAGACCCAAGACCCAAGACCCAAGACCCAAGACCCGAGACCCGAGACCCGAGATCCAAGACCCGAGACCCAAGACCCGAGACCCGAGACATTCCCCAAATCCCAAATCCCAAATCCCAAATCCCAAATCCCGCGGCCCGCGGCCCGAGGCCCGAGTCCCGAGTCCCGAGACCCGAGCGAGCGCGCGCGTGTGTGGTACACACTAACCCACTCATGGGTATACGGACTTTATTAGTTTACCAACTACATGGGATGGGTTTGTATATATAGAGTGAAAATCAACCTTGATTTTCCAATGTGGGATAACCCTCATGGTTTATTCCCACTCTCTACTCCATTTTCCAGATTTCGGTTTTTCCCTCTTTCGAGTACCAACATTCGAGTCCAATTATCATTCACACCATTCCTCCGAATTGGGCATGCGATATACCGTTGCGAATCTCGTCGCACGAGCTACTCAAACGCATAGAGTATGGCCTCAGAAAAACTGAGGAGTCGCATTAAAAATTGACTCAAAAGTGGACCCTGACCACTTTGGAAAAACATGTTTAAACTACACGTTTTTTTCCTATTTTTCCAACAATCCCCCACATGAATGCAATTGGCTCGAAAGCCCATCTCCTAAATGCAAATCAAGAGAACGACAAAAGTTCACTTCCTAAGGTCAGGTAGCGCGCGCCTTGAACCTGCCGTAGCGGAGTACTACCCAGAATACTGCTATTAGGTAGCGGTAAAGCTTTGAACCATCAAGCTTTGTGTATCCCAGAATGGCACCCGCACAGTGCCCTCTCTACCCACGTACTAGGCCCTTTAGTTGTTGTCCATATTTGGCCTGGACTGCCTTGGCAACTTCAACTCAGTGCTCTAGTGAATTAGCCCAAGCTCATCACATGGTACCGGCCTTACACACTAGTTATAGGTGTTCCAAGTCGAAAGTGTCCTGACTCACTTTACTCGACCGTCGAGTTACTTGGATCATTAAGAGCCTCAAGCTCACCCTTACAATGGTACAGGTCTATCACTCTGTCATCGCGGAGATGGGCTGGGAACTCCAGGTTCCCGAGTGCTTTGTTCGGTTGCCCCCACAGTTCAGTTTCCCTTTGAACCTATCAGGAAAGATTCCGTTTAGGTTGGGTTGCCTATGGGGGGGCCACCAATTTAATGGGCTTTAATCCCATTCCGTTCGATGACGTCTCGACTCCCACTTGAGTCAAGCCCTTAGTTAATGGATCCGCTATGTTTTCCTTTGATCTTACAAAATGTAAGGATACCACACCATTGGATAACAATTCTCTTACGGATTTATGTCTCCGACGTATATGTCGAGACTTTCCATTATACATATGATCCTGAGCCCGCGCAATAGCTGATTGACTATCACAATGCACGCTTATTGCGGGAACAGGTTTCGGCCACATTGGAATTCCTTCCAATAGACTTCTCAGCCAGTCTGCCTCTTCGGTTGCTAAGTCTAACGCTATGAATTCTGATTCCATTGTTGACCTTGTAATACATGTCTGTTTGGAGGATCTCCAAGACACAGCAGCTCCTCCCATTATAAACACATATCCACTCGTGGATCTTGTGCTATTGGAGTCTGATATCCAGTTGGCATCTGAATACCCTTCCAGTACCGCTAGATATCTTGTATAGTGCAGCCCGTAATCGGCTGAAAACCTCATATACCTGAGAAGTTTCATTATGGCCTTCCAGTGTTCCTCATTTGGATTACTGGTGTACCTGCTCAGTCTACTCACTGAGTTTGCTATGTCTGGTCTAGTGCAATTCATTATATACATGAGACTGCCTATGACTCGAGAGAACTCCAATTGATTCACACTTTTACCGAAATTCTTTTTCAGGTTACAGTTGAACTCAATTGGGGTTCTTGACATAGCTTTACTGTCCTTGTCAAACTTGTCTAAAACTTGTTTAACATAGTGACTTTGGGACAAGGCATACCCTTCTGATGTTTTGGTAATCTTCATACCAAGTATTACATCAGCTATACCCAGGTCCTTCATATCGAAGTGTTGTGATAACATTTTCTTTGTGGAGCTGATTCTATCATTACTCCCAATTATGATCATGTCATCCACATAGAGACAGACTACAACACAGTCTCTTCCACTTCCTTTAGAGTAGACACATTTATCACGCTCATTAATGTGAAAACCGTTTGATAGCATAATTCTATCAAACTTCTCGTGCCATTGCTTTGGCGCTTGTTTGAGTCCATATAGAGACTTTACAAGTTTGCACACTTGGTGCTCTTTACCAGGAACTACAAACCCTTCCGGTTGTTCCATGTAAATCTCTTCTTCCAGTTCTCCATTCAGAAATGCCGTCTTTACATTCATTTGATGTATTTCCATATCAAACAAAGCTGCGAGAGCAATGACGATTCGGATAGATGTTTTCCTGGAGACTGGGGCATACGTGTCAAAATAATCGACACCTTCCGTTTGCCTGAATCCTTTTACTACAAGTCTCGCCTTGTATTTCTCAATCGTGCCGTCAACCTTTAACTTCCTCTTGAAGATCCACTTGTGACCTAGGGGCTTGCATCCTTTCGGAAGATCCACTAGTTCCTAAGTGTGGTTTTGCATGATTGATTCAATTTCATTTTGAATGGCTTCTTCCCAATATTGGGAATCCGGTGTTGACATAGCTTGTTTATATGTCGCCGGTTCGCCTTCAACCATGAAGGTTAGGAAATCAGGTCCAAAGGAAGTTTCCTTCCTTGCCCTTTTGCTGCGCCGAGGCTCTTCCTCTTCCTCTTCCTCTGTCGGTTCACTTGCCCCCACATTTCCTTCACTGTTCAACTCTTCAGTTGGTACAGATGTAGGTAATTTTCGGGGAAAGATATCTTCAAAGAAAGAGGCCTCTCGGCTTTCCATATACGTATCTACATGCACATCGGGATTGTCCGACTTGTGCACGAGAAACCGATATGCACTACTATTCTGTGCATATCCGATGAACACACAGTCCACCGTCTTAGGACCAATTCTCATCCTCTTAGGAGTGGGAACTAGGACCTTTGCGAGACAACTCCAAACCCGCAGGTTCTTATAACTGGGTTGATGACCTTTCCATAATTCATATGGAGTCTTTTCTCGCTTCTTATGTGGTAACTTGTTTAAAACATAGTTAGCGGAAAGTACAGCTTCCCCCCACATGTTCTGGGGTAACCCAGAACTGATTAGCATAGCATTCATCATTTCCTTTAGCGTTCTATTTTTACGCTCAGCAACCCCATTTTGCTCGGGAGTGTATGGGGCTGTGGTTTGATGTATAATGCCGCTTTCAGCGCATATCTGTTCAAACGGTGATTCATATTCACCGCCTCTATCACTTCTCAATGTTTTAATTTTCTTATTGAGTTGATTTTCAACTTCGGTCTTATAAAGAGCGAATTTCTCAACTGCTTCGTCTTTACTTCTCATTAAGTAAACGTAACAGTATCTAGTACAATCATCTATAAAGGTGATAAAGTACTTTTTCCCTCCTCGCGTTTGTATAAACTTTAAGTCGCATACATCCGTGTGTATTAGACCGAGAGGTTCACTTTCTCGTTCAACATGTTGAAACGATGATTTCGTTAATTTTGCTTCTACACAAATCTCACATTTGTGTTGCTTATCAAAAACGAAATTTGGTATTAGTTTTAGTGAAATTAATTTCTTCAAAGAATTATAATTCACGTGACATAATCTACCATGCCACAAATGAAATGACTCAAATAAATAATTAAACTCGGAATTTTTATTGGCCTCTTGGGCAACAGTCATTACATTACTTGTGCTAGCCTCAGCTTTAGCACCTTTATTGGGAGCAGATGTCCCTACGTTTAACTTAAACATGCCGTTGGTCATATAGCCACGGCCTACATAGACACCATTTTTGGTGATTACAATTTTATCGGATTCTAAAACTAGTTTAAACCCGTTCTTCACCATCACCGATCCTGATACCAGATTCTTGCGGATATCTGGAACATAAAGCACATTTGTCAACCTCAGCTCTTTTCCCGAGGTCATCTTCATCATGACCATTCCTTTTCCTTCCACCTTGGAAGTAGCAGAATTTCCCATGAAGCAGCTTTCTCCCTCTACCGCTTCGTAGGTCTTAAACATCCACCTAGTTGAGCAGATGTGGCTTGTGGCGCCAGTATCCAGCCACCACTCTTTGGGGTTGCTCCCCACGAGATTGACCTCAGAGACCACAGCAGTAAAGTGGTCGTCATCTCGTCCTCCCTCAGCCAGATGAGCCTGAGCTGGAGCTTTCCTCTTCCCTTTGCCCTTAAAGTTCCTCGGGGGGGGCTTAGGCTTAGCAGCGCCTTTATTGTCATAACAGTCCGCGGCATGATGGCCGGTCCTGTTACACACAAAGCATGTTCCCGCAAATTTATTTGCGACAACAGCACTGCCTCCGGTGTCAAAACGTTTCCGTTTGACGTTGGAGCTTTCGACCACATTGGCCTTTGCCATCGGGATGACAGCACCACCGACTCTCCTCACGGAGCGACGTTTGCTCACCTCGATATTGAGCTTCTCAATGAGCCCCTCCAACCTCATTTCCTTCCGCTTGTGCTTCAGGTAGTTTTGAAAGTCTTTCCAAGACGGCGGCAATTTCTCAATCATGAGTGCCACCTGGAAAGGCTCATTAATAACTAGCCCCTCAGCCTCAAGGCGGTGATAAATCAGTTGGAGCTCCTCAACTTGCTCCATGACACCCCTGCTGTCAGTCATACGGTACTCGTGAAAGTCCGTGACAACAAATCTCTTTGTGCCAGCGTTATTCACCTTGTACTTATTTTCGAGAGTCTCCCACAGCTCCTTTGCAGTAGCTTTGGGCTCGAAAATACTAAACAGCGTGTCATCTAGAGCACACAGGATATAGTTCTTGCATAGGTAGTCGGCATGTCTCCATGCCTCAACCGCAGAGAACGACTGCTCATCCAGATCGTCCTCGCTTAGGACGGGAGCAGTCTCCTTAAGAAACCTGGTCAAATTCAGAGTGGTGAGATAAAACAGCATCTTTTGCTGCCAACGTTTGAAGTTGTCACCCCTGAATTTTTCTGGTTTCTCCAGATGAGAAGTCGGCAAAGTAGGCACTGCCGAATACATCGGTGCCTTGCCCTTGGCCGCAGCCTTGGCTCTTGCCGCAGCCTTAGCTGCAGCCTTGGCCGTGGCCGCTGCTTCGGCCGCAGCCTCAGCTTTGGCCGTAGCATCGGCCATAGCCGCAGCCGCGGCGGCCTCAGCCGCTGCAACTGCGTCATCGGCGTTAGCCCCCACAATCGCATCGCCCCCAGTGTTATGGACATCTCCACCAACCACTGGGTCATGCTCACTTCCGATAGGCAACTGAATAGGTGACGTGTTTGTCATCTGAAACGACAACACAAAACGTATGAGATACGTGTACAAACAATTCTATAAACAAACACCAAAACTGAAATTTGGGTTTGTAAAAGAATTACCAAACAAAATTAAAATAAACTCTTATCCCTTTAAATATCAATACGGTTGATATTAAAAGGATTGAAACGATTCTTATTGAATACCAAAACGGTTGGTATCAACAAGAAAATAAAATAAAAATTAAAACTGTTTGAAATTTATTCTTTGTAATTCAATTTCTAATATAATTTAGAATTGAAAACAAGAAAGCATTATTCCTTATAAAAATAAATAATTGTATTAATCAATACACGAAAGAAACAACAGAGTATCGGTTAAGATTGTTGGTTTCCGTGTACGAAATAACAATTAAGAACAATTAAAGGACTAAACAATAATTAATCAAAACCAGTGTAATCTTTATTAATTTCCAAAAGGAATACAATAAACTGATTACAACATGTAGGTACTGAAAAGTAATTAAAAGAAACTGCCGGACTGGAAAGTATAAACTTAACAGCCGGATTGTTCTGTTTTAAATTTAAAATACAGGACTGAATTGAAACTAATCTAATTACAGAATTAAATTACAGAATTGAAATTACATAACAGAAACAGAACTTTAAAATAATTACAGAATAGTACAAACAGAAAAGAAAAGCTACAGCTAAGGACAGAATATTAAAAAACTGAAATTAAAATACTGAATTGAAAGGACAGAATGTAAAACTGAATTTAAATGCGGAAAAAATAAAACGGACAGAATATAAAATTAAACGGACGAGGCTACTGTTAACAGTATACCCTTAACCGATATTCGCCCAACCACCTTAAGGTTTCTGGTTGCGTTGGCGCTTCGATCCCAAGGTACAACGTCTCTCGGAAGACTCGCCGGAAACTGGCGACGAGTCTAAGTCGAGCTGTTGGTGGGTGGTTCTCTCTGGTTCTAAATGCTATGAATAAAAATTATATGCAGCTTTTTAGTTAGAGAGAAGATACTGATTTGAATGTATGAAATGTGAAGGGATGGCTGCCTCTTTATAGAGAATTCTGAAACCGCAGAATTGAATGGGATCCGCCTCCATTACTGCTGGAGTTTCAACCTTTTTGGAACTCTAGGGACTGCTCTTGCAAATATGCAAAAGTCCCTTTTCAGATTTAGTACAAGACCCGCATCCCGCATCCCGCGGCCCGAGGCCCGAGCGAGCGCGCGCGTGTGTGGTACACACTAACCCACTCATGGGTATGCGGACTTTATTAGTTTACCAACTACATGGGATGGGTTTGTATATATAGAGTGAAAATCAACCTTGATTTTTCAATGTGGGATAACCCTCATGGTTTATTCCCACTCTCTACTCCATTTTCCAGATTTCGGTTTTTCGCTCTTTCGAGTACCAACATTCGAGTCCAATTATCATTCACACCATTCCTCCGAATTGGTCATGCGATATACCGTTGCGAAGCTCGTCGCACGAGCTACTCAAACGCATAGAGTATGGCCTCAGAAAAACTGAGGAGTCGCATTAAAAATTGACTCAAAGGTGGTCCCTGACCACTTTGGAAAAACATGTTTAAACTACATGTTTTTTCCTATTTTTCCAACATTTATTCAGATTACAGCTTTTTCAGACAGTGATGGTCCATTGAATTTTTTATACTTTTAATCATCATGCACTTTTTTCTTCTTCGATCAAAACTTTTTCCATTGGCTTTACTATAACAAGGTTTTGATGAGCCTCTTCTTCTATGATGTCTTCACCTACTAGTGTATTAACCGTGGTGTACTCGTTTTCCCTTAGTTCAAATATTTTGCCACTAAATTTTCTTTTGCAAGGTTTAAACGAGTCACAAGTTCAGTCGTCAGTTTATACGCTTACTTATATTGTATAGTGCTTCGGCCTATGTCATTCGACAACACTATTTTTCTCATATGTTTTGGTTTTGTCTCACGATGGGTTTTCCAGACTTGTTGTTTTTATGTGTAAACATTATCGAATGAATATATGTTTCGACTCGAATTTGATGCTTATCGCATTGCATGAAGACGAATACGAATGACTCAAGTCAGACAAGTGGGAGTGTTGTATGTTATTTATAGTTAAACTTTGTCTGTCCTAACTATGGGTTATTTCCATGTAAAGCTACTAAAGACTGTTAGTAGTCTATTGTTATGTACTCATTCGACTCATTCAATCGATAAAATACTTCTCTTTTATCTTTCTATACTTATCTGTATATTATATGTTGAGATAATATATCGCACAAAAAAAAATAAAAAACCTTCTTAAGAATAAATTAATATGCTTGTCACGAAACATTCGTAATACAAGCTTTATACATCAAGTCAACCATATCACTTGATAACGCTTAATTATTTCCTCGATGTAGTGAATTTACTTTTGTGTGGAAATCTGCAGGTGAAAATGATCTCACAAACGGTTACTTAGACACAAAGATCGATTGGATCCCAGGAATTAATAATATTACTTTAAAAGACCTCCCGAGCTTCATAAGAACTACAGGTGATGACCCAAATGAGCTCATGGTTAACTTCTTTCTACGGGAGACAGATAGAGCTGCACGAGCTACCGCTATAGTCATTAACACGTTTGATGTTTTTGAACACGACGTGCTCAAATCTCTGTCATCCTTTCTCCCTCCTGTTTACGCCATCGGCCCACTCAGTTTAATGATGGACCACATTTCAGATAATAAAAACTTGAGATCCATAAAGACTAATCTTTGGAAAGAAGATGAAGAGTGTATCGAGTGGTTAGATACAAAAGAACCAAACTCTGTTATTTATGTCAATTTCGGTAGTATCACGGTTACGACGACGCAACAATTAGTAGAATTTGCATGGGGAATGGCGAATAGCAATAAACAGTTTTTGTGGATTATAAGGCTGGATTTAGTTTCTGGTGAGTCGGCAATGCTGCCACCAGAATTTGTGACGGAAACAAGAAAGAGAGGGAAGTTGGCCAGCTGGTGCTCTCAAGAACAAATCCTTAAGCATCCTTCAATAGCAGGTATTTCGACTTGTAAATCGCAATCCCCTCCTAGGTTCATTACTGTAAAAGTACCGCCTAGTTAGTTGCATGTTCCAGAACGTGATAATTTTTTAGTCCTCTTTGTTCTCTTACCAGTATGATGTGACTGCAAGTGACAAGTTTTATCCATTTACAGCGTATCTATTTCACCTCTTTCTGTTCAACTTGACTAATAGATAGCTTAACATTGAAATTAGCATGACACCTTGCCTCCTTGGAAAAACATTGTTTTAGCGTTACAAAATGATATCGTCCTTCACAAACATAACAAATTTACTAGCTTATACTTGATTTTCCCGCTACGACATTAATAGTTTTGTATATCTACAATTTCTGGAAATACAGCCTTATCGTGTCCCATATAATAAATCCAAGCCTTATGTAGATATGGTTTTTGAATACAGAAACTTTACGCTTTATCCAAATTTATCTTCTATTTCCCATATGTTAGGATTCTTGACACATTGTGGATGGAATTCTACGCTGGAGAGCATAAGCAGTTGGGTGCCGATGATTTGTTGGCCCTTCTTTGCCGAGCAACAAACTAATTGTTGGTATACTTGCAATGAATGGGAGATCGGGATGGAAATCGACGGCGATGTAAAGAGAGAGAAAGTGGAGGGACAAGTGAGAGAGTTGATGGAGGGTGACAAGGGCAGGGACATGAAGAGGAAGGCTATGGAATGGAAAAAGAAAGCACAAGAGACTGTCGGGATTGGCGGCTCATCCTACATGGACTTGGAGAAAGTGTTTAGTTTAGTGCTCGCAACGAAGTAATAATGCGCTGAAAAACACAGAATGCTATTCCCCACTTGCTAAGTCTTATTCGACCCGAAACAGTACAGAAATCAAAAAGTACTTCTGTGTACTTGTAGTGTTGAATCGGAATAAAAGTAGGAGTGATGTATGTGAAACTTTGCCTTTTTGTGTAATAATTGTCCACTTTATCCAATCATTTCCCATTATTCATAATGTTAAACCTTCTCAACAAATCAGTAGTTTCTGGAAAACCTCATATTCAGATTTTAAACAAATCACTCGGTTAATTTGAGATTTACTTATGGAAGTGTATGGCTTATTTGGCTGCAGATTTAAAGAAATAAGCTGCAAAAAAAATTTGTTACATAGGAGAAGAAGTTGGGTTCACCCAACTTAAACTTCTAGCTTTTTGGGACAAATAACCAGTAAAAAGAGATTATTAGTTCTCAGGCCCGAGATATGCAACAACTTGTGGTGTTCCCTTTTTATTATTAATAAAAGAGGTTATTCCTTGATTACAAGCTGGCCTTTTCTCACAATTCCCAACAGTAATGTTCCTACACCTAAGACTTCAACCCTTTTGTTTTCTCATTCCTGATTTTGTAGAATGTCGACAAAAAAATACACACAACAAACCAAAAACATGTACGGCTAAATTTTGTTGCTAAAACGTTCACGGATGAGGAGTTGAGCATCTTCTACAAGCACCTTAACCACTATGCCGGCTGGCAATATTGCCTTGATGAGGCTTACCCCTTGACCCGCATACATTGCCATGCTTTCAATGTCACCTGTGGTTGTTACATTCGGAACTGTACCAGCAAAACGGTGAATTTTTTTATCCTGCTATACATAAAACAGGGAAGTTGTTAGATAAGTATAAATTTGTTTGAAATATAGGGTATGGGCTTCTTGTTGTTACCCTATCATGTATGGTGGAATGGCCAATGATAGGCTGATTCGCCTCAGTTTCGTGTCTTGGAAGATTTCTCCAGTCTGAGAAGAACGGTGTTCTGAGGACACGCTGAGGTGCATCTGGCCACCTTGCACGTCCAAAAACATCCGTGTATTCGGTGTTCTCGTGTTCAACCAACATTTTCTTGTAAGTTGGATGGGCATTGCTCTCCACCGTTGCAACAAATCTTCACAATTATAGATGTGTAAGCTAGGTTTTATTATGGATCACGAAATAATTTTCTTTTAAGATAAAAGGAAATTTTTATTGAATTACTAATAAAATTGGAAGCACAATATACATAAGGAAATACCAAAGGAAAATGATGGCAACACAGATCTTCAAACAGACTTGTGAGTTTGGATCCCACACAGAATTGTATATTGATTTGTTAACGTAGTGTGGGGATCAGGATACACAGCCTTGTTGAATGCTAAAAGCAACATTGAAATGCCCTAACCTTGTGCCGAGACAAATACCCTGTGCGCCGAGGGCCAATGCCGCCACATAACCACGAGCGTCTATGATTCCTCCAGCAGCGATAACAGGTATATCACGATCACCAACAAGATCGACTACTCTGGGCACCAAAGCAATCAATGCATCCTAAAACCCATAAAGATTCTGATTATAAACTTTTAAATACTTTGTTTAGCTCGATATAAATTTTTCAATGCATCCAAATGTCCATACCTGGCCAATTACATGGCCTCCAGCTTCCCTCCCTTGGACGATTATAGCGTCTACGCCAACATCAATGGCTCTTTTTGCTCCCTCGGCAGTTCCAATCTTAAAAATGAACTCGTAAGTTTTAAGAACCATAGATAGTGAAGGATTTGTATAGTTTCTAAGAAGACATATAAAAGTGCAAAATCGGGAGAAAAATGAGATCAAATACTGATGAGTTACTTAGCATCTAGAGAAAACGTAAGAAATATAAAAATTCCATTACCAATTGTTCATCTATTCGAAAGCTTGTGAAGTAACAAGTGCTTAATTCATAATGTGATAGGCAACTCCAAGTGTTAAATATATGAGTTACGGACAACACAGAGAACATGTCTACTCTTCTCTTCTTTTTCTCCAAGTATGTATGAAAATGTTAGTTCTATACTTCTATTTAACAAATTCACAGTTATACTTAGTCTTTAATTTTTGGGAAAAAAATATTAATATATTTTACAGAAACCAAAGAGTCGTTTATCTACATTCTATGATACTTGCTCGAGCATTCAGGAGGGTAAGAAAATACTGTTTTATAAAGCGCACTTTGTAGTAAAAAAAAAAAACCGATTCAAAGCTTAAAAAGCTTGCTTTTCCGCTTTTTAGGCCCTTAAAAGCTTACGCTTTTTACACTTTTAGTGTAGCTCTTGCAAAAACGCTTTAGCTAATATTTCGCTTTTTAAAACACTAGGAAGAATTGACCAGGTCCTGAGTACCTGGGGAACAACTTTGACACCATCTTGATGAGCTTGAAAAACAAGGTCCTTGGTACATTCGCCCCAATAAACTTGCAAGACAGCTACTTTTTCATCAAGTATGGCCTTTATATTTTCTTCGTGTGGAAATGCTAAAACAACACCTATCCCAAATGGTTTATCAGTCAAGCTCCTTGTCCTCCTAATTAAGTCCCTTACATAACCAGGCGATTCCTGGAATAAATAAATTAAAGACAATCAGATTGTATGTTCTCTGTGACCTAGCACAAGAATAATGAGCAATCACATATATGCTAAGGTAAAGGAAATTAAAAAGATTAATATGGTTAGGCTGCAATCACAATTCATTACTCCTATGCATCATGATATCGAAATAGTGATTTCTTCTTAATGTTTAGTAAGGTAATCTAAGGGCCTGATAGAAACATTTACAACATGATTTTCAAACGACAACTTGATTCAAGATTTCAATCCATTCCTTAACATATATGTCTGAAAGAGATTTACCCTAGCCAATTGTGACTCAGATGGGGATAACAACATGCCCAAAATCCTTCCTAAATTACTGTACATATAACAAATGATAAATAACAACCTTTAACTCTTTGTAAAGAGTCTGCATACCAAATTTTGAAATACTAATCTATTATAGCAATGAATATAAATCATACTAAATCACATGTGATAACCTGCTCGTTCGGGTTACTCTAGTTAGAGCTAACTTTGGTTGGTCTCTATTCTGAATATGAGTTGATTAAATTTAACTTTGGATTTTGATGATTTACTTAATGACTAACTAAAAAGATTATGGAGACTAAGACTATGGTTGCTCTAAGCATAATTATAACTATGGACAGCACTCTCATTTCCAAAGACTGTAGAACTTACTCTGGAGCCTGGGCAGTCTTGCATATGAATATGCAATCTGCGGGACAACTTTAATACCCTAACAACAAGTGTTACATCAAAATACTATTCGTGTCCAAGGACAATTTAATTACCTTTTCCTGTCACCCATGACATAAAAAAAATGTTAGTTAAGCAAATGCACTTGAATAATTGCGTTTTGTAAATTGAAAATTTTCCCTTTCATTGATCAGGACATTGGACATAATTGAGTTTTACGGTTTGCAGTATACAACAAAGGGTACAATTTATAAGCAGCTATTATGAGGAGTGATATCGATAATAGCATATATATGTGTTATTATTTATACCCAATGTTATAAAAGGCGCAAGGTGCCTAATTCTACTTAATCACCACCTAATTGCTTAATCCACTAGGTGCCTAGACTCCGCCATAGCTTTATAAGGCTAAAATGTAGTTTAAATAGTATTATACCCGTTTAGTATAATATTACAAATTATAAGGTGAGTCCCATAATTAGTACTACTCTATTGCAAACATGGCCAGATAGTGTAAAACTTCGGGTCGCTATTTTACAAAACAGGATTAAACGAATAAAGCCCAGGCTAGAGTGGTAGTAATACCAATAAAGCAAATCCTAACGCAAATAAACAGACAAGAGATCACCGAGGAGTAAGATCAGTTACAGAGAGCTGGAAGATAAAATATTTATAACTGCTACGAAATAAAATAAGTAATTTCTAGAACCAAGGGAAGCCTCTTTATTGTAAAGGGTCGCACTCGCATCCCACAATTTACAAAAAACGCTATTCTTTTTATAACGAAGTTTCGGAAACTATAAAATAAAAAAAAAACAGTGTGTCTAGCAACCCTGTAAAATAACATTTTTTATTTAGTAACCTCGCAATAGTAATCCTGGCTCCGCCACGAGCTAAAAAAGTACATGTAAATATGGGTGTAAAATACTAACCCAGTCAGGAGCTCTGAGAAGGCCGAGTCCACCGGCATTAGCAACGGCAGCTACAAGCTCAGGGCCAGAGATGTCTGGTCCAAGTGGTGCTTGTACTATTCCATATTCAAACCCTAATATCCCTTTCCACCCCATCTCACTTTTCTTTTCTTTTCTTTTTTAAATCACTCTCTCTGTTAGTTACTTCATAAATTAACATATTAGGACTTATACTATATATTGAGAGCATGTTTATTTGCATACTGTTGGTTTTATTTCCCTATTAGAAAGTGCCCAATTTGGAATTCTCTAACCAGTCACTGCGTGGCTAGTGGGTTTTGTACACCTTCTCGTCAGCCATGACGTCATTATTTAAAACTGATAATTATTGAAACACCCAGTTAGCTACATTAAATAAACATACATTTCCTCTCTTTTTTTCCCATAGTAATCAAATAGAATAAAGAAGGTTGCGAATCTGTACCCCAAATAGTCCACAGCATCCTCATCCGATAATCAAAACATATTTTTTTTAAAAAAAAAAATTTCAAAAAATGACATCTATCAAAAATCCTATAAATTTATTAAATTTCAGAAAACGTAAAATTCACTTTAGATATATGATAAATGTATATAATTTCTAATACGACCTAAAAATAATATCCGATAACCTATCTTCAGTGATGACCCAACCCAACCCACATATTAGTCGAGATAAGGACAAGGTGGTTTTTTTCATTATAAAATAGGAAAAGTAATTACCTATTGGACTAACTCCAATTAATAAGAAACACATTGCATATAAAGTTCATGATCTGACAGATGAAAACGTTACATGTCGATGCACGTATCCCTATAAATAAAGTTAAAAAGCAGTACAATGAGATAATTTGAATTCTAAGCAGAAAAAGATATATCACTACAGAGATTTCTCAGAGGTTATCTCATTAGAAAATACACGTCATACAAAAGTCAAGTCGAAACCCAAATATCTATACCGAGCATTAGATTAATTGAAACTATTATAATAAAAGCATGTTGTAATTTATTCAATCAATAAAGAAATATAACACTTATGGCAATTTATTACTATCGGTCATCTAAATAATTATTGTTGAGAAGTACGACTTAACCGACCAAACTCTATATTTTATCAATTTCCTAGATGAATATAATAGTAATAAACTATCATGTGATACAGATTTTTGTGGTTGTAATATTGTTATGATTATTAAATGATAATAAAAAATAAAATTAAATAATGTACGATTATTATAAGAAAATTAATAAGAGAATGTGGAATTTTGTGTAAATATAAACGGTTACTTAAAACATTTAAAATGCGTTAGATTTGATTAAATGGTTAACGTTACCGGTGATGGTTGATGTAAGAACAAAGATACATAAAAAAAACCTTAAAATAGAATAGGAAAAAGAAGATAAGAAACATGAAACTCAATGTGCCGTCTCTTTCCAATAGTAAACTGGTGGGACCATTAACTATCCACCACTCTATCATTTGAACAAAAAGAAATCGAGGGAGCAAATGCACTGAAAAGTTATCAACTCTGTCGATTTTTACTATTGTCCACTTTTCCATCTTATCAAGTGTTCGAATACAATCTTGATTAATCGAATCCCATCTCCAATCAACACGATCTGAATTAGAGTTCATGGTTTTACACCACTAAATTTCACTATCATCGAATGACCACATCATTCGGGCCATAATTCATGGCTAGATCACATGCGAAATAACAAGCATACAATTCCCCTTAAAAAATATCATAAAGTCATCAACACGCTTAGTAGTCACTGCCACTAATTTCCTATTTAACTAGCGAGCTAAAACTTCCACTGTATAATAGTTTTCACATATCGCTGCATTTCCATCTATAGAAATAGTATACGGGCCACATCGGTGTATTAGTCGCGTTTTAGTATGACGTTTTCTTTAAGCCCTAAAACCTTCACTAATTTTCATAGAAGACACGCCCAAATCAACTAAATTTTTTATTTCGTCCATGTTCATAGATTTGTACCATTTATTTAAACAGTCTTGATTGCTCTAAACACGATCTATTAATATTGGTGAAAATCTTTAGAATCAGTGGCGGAGGTAGAACTTTTGTTCAGTGGGGTCACATTTTCTATTAAAACATAAATAAGACAATTCCAAAGAAAAGTTACTATCAAACACAAATAAGTCACACCTCCAAAAAAATTATGATTCAGTGACTCTTTAACAGACACTATAAAACTTTTCTCGATGCGAAAATTAGAAAGAAAGATCATGTTCGAGAAATAAAATTGTTGAAGTGGTATAGATCAATCTTATTAATTTATTATAGTATGGGACTATTGGTCTTGCAAATAAAATTATTGTGATCAAGTATAATTTTTTTTGGTAAAGAAGCAACTAGAATATCAGTTAAGGCTGAAAGGAAAATCTTGTAATTTTTGCAGGAAACAGCAGTAAGAAAGGAACAATTACAATTGATTGTACTAGGTGTCACAGGGTTAATTTTTCGTTTTCGAAACCAACCAAATGATGGTACAAACCAGCGTTAAAACCCACGTTAACCGCCTGTTTGTTCAGCCCAACAATGAACTCACTCGTTCGCTCGTGTTTGCCTCTCGTTCACTCGTGTTTGCCTCGCAATTCACTCGTGTTTCACTCAAGGGATCACACTCAATACGCAGCGATGATAATCACCAATTAAGACAAGTATATGGACAGAATGAACATATGTAAACGTAAACAAGCACACACACGTACGGCCGCAGCCAACCTTCGTTTTATTACCGTAAATAATACAAAGGATTCGTTGTACACATTTACATAATCTGAACCTTGAAAACGAGACTACTTAATGAATACAATCTGTCCTAGCACTTATAATTTCGTGCATAGGCAGTTACATGACAGAATACTAGGGAAAATAACCGTCGTGGCGGTTACAAGTAACTCTAGAGGGGCTGTCCACTATTTGCACTGTTCCCGCCTTTTCTTTAACACTCCAGCACCTGGATTATGTGTTATACAGCAGCTACGAACATCCAAACAATCAGCCCGCATGATCCTCCCGATCATACTCGTTGTCGTCTAAACCGACCAGCAATAGAACCATATCTAACCCGCTGAAACGACTCAAATCCAGCCACCCGTCTAAACCAACCAACTACGTTATTTTACTCCCAAATCTGTCCACAAGCTTGAACCATATCAAACTTACCCATTGACGCTCCTACACATCAATCTCATGCCAACGAATCATACAAACGGACCAACATCGAAACCGTATCCAATGTTTCATGACCAGCCACGTTTCCTCAAACCAACTTAGTCTTCAAGTCCAATCCGCTAACGAGTCCGAACCATATCAAACTCCGCCCTTGGCGATCCAACACGCCAATCACTTGCCAATGACGTTCGCAAACCAACCATATGAAGAGAAAACTCACTGACCAATTCACCCGAACACTAAAGTCCTTACACTAGGCTACTAGCTATTCTAACTTTCTGCTTCACTCTTTGCATTGCACTTCTAAAATAACAAGGGTAAAAATGTACCATCATTATCAATATCTCATCTGACTCAATATGGCTCCACCACTGTTTGAAATTCAAAGATCTATCTTTTTCACCCCTAGCTTACTATTCATGTCATAGATTCTATAAAAGCATTGGTCGGGACATCTAACAAGAGTGCAAAATATCTATTCCACTTGGAGGTCGCCCAAATGAATTTTATAAACTCACATTCGACAAAGATATGAACAATTGTTTATTTATGACAATTACATTAAGGACAATAAGTGAATTCGTCGAACATTTGAAAAATGTATTGAAGTGGTGTCCTCGTCGATAAATCTTGCGAAGCTACTCTCCAAACAAGATGTTTAAGCCGTTGTGGCAGGGCCAAGTTTCAAATTTTCTTCCAACAGCTAATATTTAAATAGTATACCAAGTAGTTACTGGTGAGGGAATGTCAGCGTTCCCTCGTCCGGGCCCATACAGTTCCAGAAATACTGTATCCGGACCTATGTCAACCTTTGATGACATACCACCCCGGACATAGGTAAGGCCGAGGTGTGACCACACCGGCCAAGGAAGAGTATCAAGTACGCTTCCCCAATTAATGTTGCTGCTCCCTTGGGGGACCCCTCAGCATTTCACCGACGTGGCCCAATCACAGGCCATCGACTGTGGGCCCCGGAAAAGGAAAGTACCCGTGTCAGAGTCATAAATGACCTGACGACGTTGGATTAGTACTCGACAGTACAGTGATCCAAGGGATAATACATATCTGGATCACACTATAAATACCCCCACTAATACTACTTAGAAGGGGACAGAAAAAGAGGGAGAAGAGAGATAAAGCTGAAACCACCCGGACTGCCTAAATACAATCTGCGACATACGTCACCACAACTTGTAACCGGAACGATCCCTCTTACCCTTGAACTACATATTCCTTCATAATCGTCCCTATACTGACTTGATCGTTGGAGAGGGAAAACCTGGTACCAACCCCGGGCCCCTGTTTGTTACTTGTGCAAGCACGAGAACCGACCCAGTCACCGAAGCTAACTAACTTGTATGGAGCCGACGCATATTGATTAAGCCGGGCCTAGGAAGAAAATTAGGCTCGCCAATAGGCGCCGTCTGTGGGAAACGTAGAGAACGCGTTAGCTCTGACAAGCCTCCCCCGAAAAAACATGTCTGGCAATAACCGGTTCGACACCCCGTCGTCTCGACCCCCCCTCCCCCGGTCTCGGGATGACTAGGACCCTTTCTTTTAATGAGACCCCGAGAACCACTTTTACAGGGGAGCCAGTTCCCTTATCGGCAGTGGCCGGAACGTCCCGGACAAATACTGAGCTAGCACAGATGATGCTCGAGATCCACAAAAAGGAGCTCGTCGCCCTCGCAGCCCAAAAGGCATTGATATCCGCGCTGATGACACCAGAGCCCAAGCCCGTCATTCTCGGCGCATGCCAAGACGAACCGGTCCCCATTCTCGTCAAGAGCGTGATGTCCCGGTTGGGACCCCTACGACGACCCCCCAAGATGCTCCCAGAGAGCGACCTAGAGGTGAGGAGTCGAGGCACTCCCACGAGGGCAACTCTCGCCGAAGCAATGAGCGAAGCATATACTCAAGGCTCAACTGGCCGGATGACGATCGAGATTCACGATCGGGATTGAGCCGCGACCGAACCGTTAAGCCTCCTCGGATGCGAAGGCGAGGCCGCCGTGGCAAAAACGATACAGCCGATGAGGCAGCGTTAAAAATCGTGGCCTCGACCCGCAGCACCCTGCTCTCGAACGAGATCGAGTACAGTACTCCCCCCAAAAACTTCATCGCCCCTCTTCTCCAGACCTTCAACGCAGACTCTGATCCGGAGGCTCATCTCCGACACTATCGATATCAGATGAACCATTGGTCCCACCTTGACCAATTAATGTGCAGGTGCTTTCCCGCTAGCCTGGGAAGGCTTGCTAGTAAATGGTTTCAGTCCCTGCCTGCCAACTCCATCCACTGTTGGGACGACCTAGCCTACGACTTCGCACATCGGTTCATAAACTTGAAAGAGAGAGTTACTCAGCCAGAACAGCTCTATCAAGTGAGGATCCAATCCAAAGAGACCCTCGAGAACTACGATAATCGGTTCTGGCTGAAACACGCGGAGTGCGCGGTATGCCCCGACTCCACCGCCATAGCTGCTTTCAGACAAAACATGGTCGTGGGCAGCAGGATCCGTAACGAGATGATAAAGACCCCCCCTAATTCTGTCCCTCAGCTCAGGTCTCTCATAAAGCAGCATATTGACATAGAGAAGGACATGAGATCTGCCGGGGCAACACGTTCTGTAGCCATCATCGACCAACCAAGTGATAGGTCTGTCACGATAAGCCCCCAGAGAAACCGGCCCATAGCGGAAAGGATGGAACGGCCACGCACGGGAAGAAATCCGCAACTGGCCCCAAAAAGAAGAAAAGAAGAACCCCGGCCGAGACGCCAAGCCCCTCCTAACCGGGACATCGCCTACTCTACGACCTTTCGCCTCCCACTCGTCGACCTTCTTGGCGAAATAGAGAATGAACCGTTCTTCTCTTGGCCTCTTCCTCTTCGGAATGAACCGGCCCGCGGACCTAATGACAAAATCTATGAATATCACAGAGGTCGCGGCCATCACACCAACAAATGTCACGGCCTAAAGGCCAGACTTGAATGATGGGTCCGAGATGGCCTGATGGATAAATATGTCAAGACACGAAGGGACCATGATCGAGGCGGAGAAGGGGTCGACGAGAGGCAGCGGGACCTACCACCACCAGTGATGACTTGTCATGTTATCCATTCTGGGCCAAAGAGGCCTAGTCCGAGTGGAGCGGAGAGAACTGAAGCTCGTGAGGCGGCGATGAAGCAGAACGTCTACCTCACCGAAAGTCCAAGCCCCCTGAAGAAGTGCAAGCACGATTCTAAGCCGAACCTGACCTTCACCGACTTCGACTTAGTAGGAGTAGACCTGCCCCACTGCGACGCCCTTGTCATCTCCGCCCAAGTTGGCTATTGTGCCGTGGGGCGGATCCTAGTCGATAAAGGGGCATCGGTGAACATACTATTTGGAGACCTCTTCCACAAAATGGGGCTAAAAGAGGAGAACATAGAAACCAACGTCCCTCCCCTGTACGGGTTCAACTCCGAGGCTGTGCAGCCCAGGGGGAACGTAACCTTGCCCATTAAAACGGGAACCAAGGTTATGAGCGTGGAGTTCACGGTGGTGGACGTCCCCTCCGTCTACAATATCATACTAGGGCGTGCATGGCTTCATGAGATAGAAGGTGTCTCCTCCACTCTGCACCAAAAGGTCAAGTACCTAACTGTTTCTGGAGTAGAGACCATCTCAGGAAATCAAAAAATCTCACGAAGCTGCGCCATGGCCGTGTATTCTGGCAAAAAAACTGTTCCGGTCCAAAGTACCATGAATATCGAGGCAGAGAATCCTAAGTTGCTGAGGGAAATAAACAAAAAGATGTGGTCCGAGGCCGAAGACAAGGTAGAGGGAGGATTGCTGAAGATCCAGATCCCGGGACACGAAGAGGACCACTTTTTCATGGTGGGCGCGAAGCTGAGCGAGCCCGAGATTACCGATCTTGTCGAGCTCCTGCTCTAATACCTCGATAATTTTGCGTGGTCCCCAAGCGAAATGCCGGGTATCAATCCCGACCTTGCCTGCCACCAATTGAACGTCAACCTGGATGCCAAGCCCATAATGGAAAAGGGACGCCGTGTCAGTCCAGAGCATGCCGATGCCATAAACGAAGAGGTACAAAAGCTTCTGTTGGCTGGAGCCATCAAGGAAATCTATTACCCTAGATGGCTCGCCAACCCCGTGGTGGTCCCCAAAAAGAACGGAAAGCTGCGCATGTGCATCGACTACACCAGCCTTAATCGGGCCTGTCCCAAAGATCCTTTCCCCTTGCCAAAAATTGATCAAATAGTGGACTCCATTGCCGGGGCTGCCAGAATGAGCTTCTTGGATGCCTGCTCCGGCTACCATCAAATACCTATGTCGGAGGCCGACCAAGAAAAAACTGCCTTCATAACCCCGAGGGGAAATTTCTGCTACAAAGTGATGTCGTTCGGGCTCAAAAACGCCGGGGCAACGTATCAGAGAATGGTCACCAAGATATTCTCTAAGAATATAGGCCGGACCATGGAGGTCTATATTGATGACATGGTGGTAAAAAGCGTCCGAGAGAGGGACCACCTATCCGACCTCAGAGAGGTGTTCGAAACAATCCGGGGGCATGGCCTGAAGCTGAATGCCTCCAAATGTGCCTTCGGGGTTGGGGCCGGCAAGTTCCTAGGATTCATGGTGACCCACCGTGGCATAGAGTCAAACCCAGATCAAATCTCTGCCTTGAAGAACTTAAGAACCCTTGAAAATAGAAAGGACATACAAAAGCTAGCCGGGATGGCTGCCGCCCTAAACCGCTTCATTGCCCAGTTCGGGGACCGTTGTAAGCCATTCTTTACGGCTCTGAAAGCTCAGAAGAAGTTTGAATGGAACGACGAATGCCAAAAAGCATTCACGGAGCTTGCAGATTACCTTGGCAGCACACCCCTATTGATGAAGCCGGATACCAGGAATGTCTTTGCCCTATATCTGGCCGTGTCCGAAATAGCAGTAAGTGCCGTCCTCATCAAGGAACTTAACATGGATCAACGGCCCGTCTACTATGTGAGCAAGACTCTCCTCGATGCCGAGGCTAGGTACATGCCCCTGGAAAAGCTCGTCCTAGCCCTCGTTATGGCCTCGTGAAAGCTAGCTCACTACTTCTCGGCACACAGCATCGTGGTCTATACCGATCAGCCCGTTCGAGAAATACTCCAAAAGAGGGATCTCTCTTGACGAATGATGAAGTGGGCCTGTCACTTAAACGCTTACGACATCTGCTATGAGCCACGAACCTCCATCAAAGGACAGGCCCTAGCCGACTTTGTGGCAGAATTCACGGGAACGACCCGATGTCCCGACATCGCAGATCGTGCCCCAAAGATGTGGACCTTGCACGCGGATGGAGCCGCCAATAAAAAGGGATCCGGCCTTGGCATCGTGCTCCGGTCTCCCCAAGGTGAGGTGATCGAGAAATCAATCCAACTCGGCTTTCGAGCTACCAATAACGAGGCCAAATAAGAGGCCGTGATCGCTGGCTTAAAAATGGCACAGAGCCTCGGGGTCAGGAAGATACTAGTGTATACCGACTCCTAGTTAGTCAGCAGCCAAATTAGTGGAGAGTTCCAGACAAAGGATGAAAGAATGGCAAGCTACGTAGCCATCGCTTCCGGTATACTCCAAACCTTCGAGTGTCGAGGAATCATCAACATCAACAGGAACGAGAACACTCACGCCGATGTGCTAGCAACCCTAGCCTCGGCCATGAGTAATCAACGAGAGAGGGTCGTCACCATAGAATACGTCCCTTCTCCTAGCATTGAGGCTAAGGCAAAAATCAACGTGGTGACCGACCTCCCGCCGGAGCCGAGTTGGATGGACCCCATAATCGAATACCACCGCTCCGGTGACCTGCCCGACGCTAAGAAAGAGGCTGAAAAAATAAAAAGGAAGGCCCTAGGATTCTGGCTGGCTCCCAGCAAGAAGCTCTACAAGAGGTCGTTCTCCGGGCCCTACCTGCTCTGTGTCCATCCCGACATGGTGGTGAAAGTCATGGAAGAAATACACGAGGGAACGTGTGGGAGCCACACTGGGGCCAGATCTTTGGCAAACCGGGCTCTGACCCACGGGTATTGGTGGCCCCTCATGCAAAAAGATTCCAAAACATTCATGCTCAAGTGCGAGAAATGCCTGAAATACGCGCCCATACCACGGGCCCCGGCACAAAAAATGAGCAGCGTGACCTCGTCTTGGCCATTTGCACAATGGGGCATGGATATCGTTGGGCCATTCCCTAGGGCCCCATGAGGGAGAAAGTTCCTCCTCATGGTCACCGACTACTTCTCGAAATGGGTGGAGCCCGTGGCGTTAGCAAAAATAACGGAGGCCGAGGTGATCCGTTTTCTCTGGAGAGACGTGATCACCAGATTTGGAATCCCCTACTCGATAGTCGCGGATAATGGGGGACAGTTCACCGGGGTCAAGTTAAAAGCGATGTATGCCAAGTATCACATCAAGAATTACTATTCGACCCCGTCGTACCCCCAATGCAACGGACAAGCCGAGGTATCAAATAAGACCGTGCTCGACGAAATCAAGAAAAGATTAGACGAGTCCAAAGTGTTGAACTTAGAGTTCAATAATAGATTTTGATTATAAGTTTGATTATGTTTTTAATGATTTTACGATTTCTCTATTTCAATGATATAATGCTTGTCTTTTCCAAAAAGAGAATTTGTAAATTTCAGCACACCAGAAAGATAGAGCATAGAAAAACGAAGCCACCGGTTCAAGCGGAACCAGAATCGGAGCTAAAATGAAGAAGTTACGGGCTTTTGAAGTTTAACGAGAAAACTGAAGAACGACCGATCGACTGGACAAAAACGACCGATCGTTTTTGGTCCAAATTCTTCCAGTGAGGACGTCGAAAAAACGACCGATCATTTCTCATAAAACGACCGATCGACTGTAGAAAACGACCGATCGTTTTCTGCAGATTTCGAAAACAGCTTTTCAGCTTATTCTGGAAAATTGCTTAAAACACTGGATAAAACCCTCAACCACCCACCAACGGTCATATACACAAAACAGACCATTTTGTCTATATAAACCACCCCAATCACTCTCCAAACGCATCCATTCATAACCTATTATCATTCTTCAACCTCTCTCATTCATAACACAAAATATCACCATTTTGGTGAATATATTCAAAAAAGAGGGAAATTAAGGAGAAAGCATTTCGAGCTCAACCAAAGATCAAAACATCATCAAAACCACAAATTAGCTTATTTAGAAATAATCAAATTGTGGGTGTTGTGTTAATTTTCGATAAATTTGTAAAGAGCAAAATTATAAGCTCATTGTGAGTGAGTGTTTGGGTAGAAGCTTTTAAGCCAAAGTGTTGGTTAAAAGTTCTAGGTTAAACACTTGGGTACTCATAGATTGAGGGGGAGTCGTTGACTCATTAAACGTGTTCGCTTGCACTTGTATCAAGAGTAGGAACCTCGGGTAGAGGGTGAGCCAATCGGTCGATTGAGCTCGATAGGATTTGTAAAATCGGGAAGATTATTTTTAGTGAAATACTCGGTAGTACCGAGGAGAGGACGTAGGCCGTTTTGCCGAACCTCTATAAACACGGTGTCATTTTCTTTCCCTTACTATTTACTTTCCGCAACTTATATTATTACTTATTTTCTTGCTTGCGTTTAGGACTTCTAGCATTTCATTAACGTTATTAAACGCTTAAGCTTAGAATTGCAAAAAGTTGGGTTGTTAGTTGCCATTAGATTTTAATTAGGCGAAAAGCGCCAAAAACCTTATTCACCCCCCCTCGAAGGTTTAGCCGCACGGGCCAACACAAAGGACGATGGGCCAAAGAACTTCAGCACGTCCTGTGGGCATACCGAACAACTAGAAGACGGGGCACCCAACAAACGCCCTATAGCCTCACTTACGGAATGAAAGCTATCATCCCGTTAGAAATTGGGCTTCCATCTCTGAGGACCGACATAGTGGAAAACGAGCTGAATGAAAGGATGATGGGGCTCGAGCTAGACTACGCCGAAGAAATGAGAGAGGTGGTGGCCATCCGTAACGCCGAATATAAGAACGAACTGGGACGTTCCTATAACAAAAGAGTGAACGCCAGGCGTTTCCAAGACGAAGACCTAGTGCTACGAAAAGTGAACAACAACTCGAGATTACAGTCCGATGGGAAGCTGGGCCCCAACTGGGAAGGCCCTTATCAAATCTTCGGAGCGATCGGGAATGGTGCCTATCTGTTGGGTCACCTCCCCGATGACGTCCCGTTGGATCGACCTTGGAATGTCAACAACCTAAGGAACTACTATCAGTAGGACTCGACCTCTGTGTTTTGATGTAATTATGATGTAAACATGCCTGAGGGCTTTATGAATGAAACCGTTGTTCTTTCAGAATTACCCCGGCTTAAATTTATTTAAATTTTACAAGTGTTTCAGAACACCCGAGCCTATACGGCACCCCGGTTTCAATTTATTTAAATTTTACAAGTGTTTCAGAACACCCGAGCCTATACGGCACCCCGGTTTCAATTTATTTAAATTTTACAAGTGTTTCAGAACACCCGAGCCTATACGGCACCCCGGTTTCACTTTATTTAAATTTTGCAAGTGTTTCAGAACACCCGAGCCTATACGGCACCCCGGTTTCAATTTATTTAAATTTTGCAATTCATTTAAATTTTACAAGTGTTTCAGAACAGCCGAGCCTATACGGCACCCCAGTTTCACTTGTTACCAATTTTAAGTGTTTACATGGTACCACCTACCTATGTAGCCACGGAATGTTCCATGAGGGTTTCGGCCCTCTGGGAACCCCGGTCTAATTCAAATTGTGATTTGTGAGTTATTTAAAATGAGTGCCCTGACGCTGAAGCATAAGGGCCCACTCATTGGGAGCACAAACATAAGAAACACACAACACAATGGCAATGGAAACAAAAGCAAAAACAGACAAGTCCAAAGGCCAAAATTGTTCTTCATTTCATTCCACAAAAAAGCTATTACAGACTAAGTACATAAACGAGATTACATCAAGAACAAAAACAAAGCTAAAACTACTCTAGCCCTAACTGGCCTCGTCTTCATCTTCCTCCTCTTCGTCTGAAAGAGCTCGAGGAGTTAGGGGAACCACCTCGGGAACGGGAGCTGAGGGGACGGGAACGACAATATTGTCCACGTTCCACACCGATGATCTGGCCCCGCCCTCATAAAAGCAGCCGCCTCGGACCAACCATCGACATAGAAGGAATTGAAATCCTTCTGTGTCTTTAGGGCCAAGGCGGCGCTCAGCTCAGCTTGGGCAGATTGGACCGCAGCCTTTATCTTATCGGCCACGCCCGCCTCAGCCTCCTTTAGAGCCGCAACTGCAGCCTAGGCACGCTCCTTAGCCTCAGTCTTAGCCTTCATGGCGTCAGCCCTTCGAGCTTCCACCAAGGCATTAAGTCTCTCGGCCTTCTCTGCCCTCATCTGGGCTTCCTCCGCCCTTTTTTGGGCCTCCTCCGCCTGCTTAGCGTTGGCCTCGGCCTTCGTGGCCCATGACCTCACCAGTTGGCCTTGGTGATACACATACTCGTTCATCATCAAATAGGCCTACAAGAGAAAAAGCAAACATTTAGCAAAATATTTGGGGAAATAAATGAAAACACACGCAATGACACTACGAAAAACAGTTACATACCTGAGTAATCATGGCCATGGCCGACGCCATGGAAGAGGCGAGGTCACGACCGCAGTGGTCAGCCTCGACGCTTTGTTGCTGAAGCGCAGCCAAAGCAAGCAGCCCGGCGGAGGGGTGAGCCTCCATTATACTTCTCACCCCCGTAGCCGCCTTCACCTCGTCGGGGGTCTATATAGGCATCCTATGGGTCGGGGAGGAGGAGCTCGAGCCTTGTGTGGAAGCGTTCGTCAATGGGCCCCCCGCCCAAAGGGTGTCTGATGCCACCCTTGGCTCCTCCACGACCTCGACCTCAGACGAGTTGCTCCCCCCGACCTTGCCCCTCTTCCCCTCTCGGAGGGACTTCGTCCCCTCCACCTTCCTCTTTCCAAGCTGGGCCTTGCAAGCCATCCGATCAAGCCTGGCCTGAGCCGCCAAATCATCCAAGGCCTCCAAGTCCTTTGCCGCAGGATCGGCGCCTGATTGAGACACAACAGCCACCTCCTTCTCTCCCGCCTTGACGTCGACCGCCTCATCCTCCTCCTCCTCCGCCTCAACCATGACCTCCTCCTCCTCAGCCTCGACCATGACCTCCTCGCCATCCCCCGCCTCGGCAACCTCATCATCAGCCCCCTCTCCCTCCTCACCGTCACCCCCCGCCTCGGCAGCAATTTCTTCCACCTCCTCCTCCTCATCAGAACGGACCACCTACATTGTTCAAACAAACAAGAAGTTAGAAAAATTCAGAAAAATTCATAAAATTCAGCTAAGTGTGAAATCGGAATCAAAGAAATGATAGGCAACTTACCCAGGTCCGCGAGGTGCCCAAGCCTGGCCCGGAGGGGTCTGCCTCTAGGGGGCTATCTTCTAGGTGAAGAGGACTCCTCATGATGGGCTCCCTAGAGCTCAATGGGGGACCTCCGGCAAAGGCTTCCCCCACTGATCTATATAAACACGGGTACCGTCCGGTCCCTTTTTATAATTTAGGACGGTACCATCCGGCCGGGTCTTGAAGAAGACCCCGGAAGTCGTAGCAGAGACAAAACTCGTCTTTGGCGTGGCCTTCGCTCTGCCGCTCAGCTTCGGCTTCGTCGCTTTCACCACCTTCGCCGTGGCACCTTCAACGACCTCCGCTTCTTTGAGAGTCCTAGGGGGGAGGGTGGACTCCAACCCCTTCTCCTTCTCCCATCTATCCCGGGAGTATCCCACAGGACAGAAGGTCCTATGGGGCCATTTGAAGTCGTTCCCCTTGCAAGTGGTAGGGGAACCACAGGTCAACAGACGCTCTGTGTCGCGCGTGCCGGCATCTGTCCCATTCGGGCCCCACCAGTTCAGGGCCACCTCCAGCGATTGGACGTTGGCCTCGCCAAGGCCCCTCAGCTTCATGGCCACCGTGGCCTTATTTTCCTTGGTGCTGAGCACCCTTCCCGGCCTAATGGGAAGAACCAGGTCATCTCGGTGGAGCCAGTTTCCCTCCACCACGATCACGTCTTGGGTATAACCCCGATTCAAATCGGAGTTACCCGTGATCAATTGATTGTAAGCCCGGCACCGCAGATAGGGTTGCCTGCTTTTGGCCTGGGAGCTTGGCTCGCTCTGAAGAAACTCATAACAAGCCAAGAGTTCCTTCAGCCCCAACGGTTCTGGCAGGGCCGGTCCCAGCAGAACGTTGAAGGCCTCCATCCCGGCATAGACGCGGTGCGCCTGTAACGACCACTGGTAAGGGAGAGTCTGCATCCAGGTGCAGAGCTCCGCCAGTAACTCCGGAATGGGGAGGTCGGTGCCCCCATATAAGAGAGTAGAGAGGGAGAGAGTTACCATGCTCTGGGGATCAGCTACAATCCCGTTCACCTCGTCGGCACTCTCGCATTTCCGGAGTTTAAAGTCCTCACCGATCCCACAGAGCTATCTAAACTCATCGAAGTCGGGCCCGTATTGCCTCACCATTATACTGTTGTCATTAACGGCCACCGACAAGGCCGGGTCAATAACCATTGCCCGGAACGGCAAGGCATTGGCCATCACGGCGAGGCGCCGTGGTTGGGGAGCAACCATTGGGCCCTTTCCAGCTCCGTAAACTATGACCATGTTATTTGGGTGTTTGTGAATTTGCTAAGTGTGGGAAGGAAGAGAGAGAAAGTAGTTTGCTGTGGAATTTTAGAGAAAGAATGAGAAAGTGAAAATGAATTTTCACTGAGGGTATTTATAGGCCCCTACTGGAAGGTGAAAAGACAGCAACGGCCCATTACACGAACTCTCACAAGTGTCACACAGCAGCCATTTAACATTAATGACATTGAGGAAATCGAAGAGACAGAGGCGGCGCCTCATAAATGCATACCAGGCGTGCTCCACGTATACAGAAATCCATAAATACCAGAACACGTGTCACGAGGTAGGCCATGCCGAGGCATCCACGGACCGCCAAACATGAGAACGGAATGACCGGAGCCCCCGTAAAAACTGAATATCTTTGCCGACCTCGTCCTTTAACGACGACTCCGGACAGGGAGCTGTTGGCGAGGGAATGTCAGCGTCCCCTCGTCCGGGCCCATACAGTCCCAGAACACTGTATCCGGACCTATGTCAACCTTTGATGACATACCACTCCGGACATAGGTAAGGCCGAGGTGTGACCACACCGGCCAATGAAGAGTATCAAGTACGCTTTCCCAATTAATGTTGCTGCTCCCTTGGGGGACCCCTCAGCATTTCACCGACATGGCCCAATCACAGGCCATCGACTGTGGACCCCGGAAAAGGACAGTACCTTTGTCAGAGTCATAAATGACCTGACGCCGTTGGATTAGTACTCGACGGTACAGTGATCCAAGGGCTAATACATCTCTGGATCACACTATAAATACCCTCACTAATACTACTTAGAATGGGACAGAAAAAGAGGGAGAAGAGAGATAAAGCTGAAACCACCCGGACTGTCTAAATACAATCTGCGACATACGTCACCAAAACTTGTAACCGGAACGATCCATCTTACCCTTCAACTACATACTCCTTCCTAATCGTCCCTATACTGAATTGATCGTTGGAGAGGGAAAACCTGATACCAACCCCGGACCCCTGTTTGTTCCTTGTGCAGGCACGAGAACCGACCCAGTCACCGAAGCTAACTAACTTGTACGGAGCCGACACATATTGATTAAGCCGGGTCTAGGAAGAAAATTAGGCTCGCCAGTTACAATCATCTTTAATCATTTTTTATCATAATTTGAGGGGGAAAAAAACTGATTTATCCGTCGCCCATTTTAGCCTATCTTTCAATCCTACTTGAGCCGGTGGGATTCGATGAATTCGGTCAACCGAGTGATCATCATAATATGACAAATTCGGTCCATACATAATTCTATTTAATCAGACGATATAAACATCAAAATTCGGTCCATTCCGTCCATACTTTGGTTTGCATGACGTGAAAACTGTCACTAGCTATTTTGAACAATGTAAACCAAATAGGACGATATAAACTTGTTCAATTTAATACATTATTAAGCACTTCATAATTCTATTTAATGAAATCAGTCCCATGAGTTGAAATCTCGAAATTTTAATACAGATAGAAACTTGGGTATACTTTCTATAGATATTAAAATTTTATACAAAAGAAATAACTGTTTTTTTTTTTTCAAATGACTGTTGTTGTTGTTTACAAATTTGGGTAAACCTCCAATAGAACATGTTTTGTTTCACTATGTTGCTTTGTAAATTCTTTCAAGCGTAAACATAATTGTAAATTAATTTATACATGCCTCAATATTATTCTTTTCTTCGTGTGTTAAAGTATTGGAGACGGTTTTGACTACTTATTAGACATTTTTATGCCAAAATAGTGACAGTTTTCACGTAATGCAAACCGAAGTAATTGGCAATTGACCTGAACACTTGTTGGCACGGCCAATTGACAATCTGGGTTATACACAGTAATTGTCATAACACTTTGTACCTTTAACTTATTTTTAGTAAAGAAGCTAATTATTTTAGAAACCGGGTCTTTTTGAACGAGAAGACAATGGGGTTTTTCCTGTGAATCTGCTTCATAGTACAACTTGTGTTAGTCGGCACAGAATGACAGAAATTAGAAAAAGTTGCTTGAAAAATAGACTTAATTTCCGGTCATCATTTTACCTAAAGCTATGTGACTCATGAATGGTTCCAGAATGCATTTAAAAAGGAGGTGCAAAAAGTACTTTTATAAAATGAACGACCTTTCTACAAAATGTAATGGTAGAGCGATATATACATAGAGATGGGCCACCAATTTGTTGCAAATTTCAATACCAAACAATTTCAAAATGGCCCTGTACTACAATTATGAGGGTACCCACCCTTTTGTCCTTTAATTTGGAAGTGTCTTGATAATTTGAGGTGTTTCCAAAAACTTGGTGGGTTTTTTTGAAAAACACTGCCTACCCATTCATTTGTCTACTCACAAATGATTGGAACTTATTTAGTCCGCATTTAGTTTGTGTTGTTTGTAAAGATTAGTGATTGGTTTGAATGGAGTGAACCGAGTCAAAACAAGTACACATATTCATGAAAAAAGTAAGGTTCAAAATGAAAAGGCCATATAATCCTTTGTAGACTTTTAGTAGTATGTTTTAACTTGTAGTTCTGAGGTGTAGCGTGTAAGTACTCAATTTAGGAAAAATTTGTTTAGTTGTGTCTTGAAATGCAAAGCAGTTGTCTATGGCTGGAAGAACATTGCTGGTTCAGTCTGTAACTTTTGCTATCCCAGTATACACTATGCAAACACCGCGTATTTTAAAAGCCATAAACCAGGAAATAGATAGGATGAACTGCAGATTTTTGTGGGTGAGTATGTTTAAGGGTAGTAATACATACACTATTCTCACGCACTTCTCACATTTATAGAGGTCAAAACGTAATTGTAGCAAACTTATTAACGTTTAAATATGTTTTTTCTAAATTTTTACCAAATAAAATTAATAATATGGTTAGTGTGATCATACGTTACCACATGTGTATCTTTAACGATAATGGTGAGGTTTAGTTGATGAGCTATAGTTACCCGAAAACGACTAATGGTAAAAGGGAACAGTTGGTCAAATTTAACGGTTTGAACTTAATAGACATTGTTCAATTTTTTAATATATATAAAATGAATATATTATTTACTTAAAATAGTACTACATCAAACACAATTATAAAGTACTTGATTAAACATTTATTCTCATTAAAAAATCATTTCATTAATTAAAAAGTGCTAATCGTGTATTATTTATTTTAATTTAATCTGTTAAACTCGCAAGTATATGAGTGACCATCGTAGTAATAAAATTTATAAAACGAGAGGTAAGTCCGGATCGTCCACATAGATTACATAATATAGTAAAACTATATTTAAACACGATTTTCTAGTTTTATGTCAATATGGCTCGTGCTTTATTTTCTTTTGTTTTTTGTTCTAAACTAACTTGATCATACATCGCAAAACTCAGCGTACATAGGTTGTAAATCCGTGGTTGTTGAATTGATTATGATTAGGGGTGGGCACGAGACTGATTGTGAGTATTGAACTCAACCCTAACCCAACCTGTAAAATAAATCGCGGAACGGATTGGACTGTTTTGGTAAAATTTAAATCTCAACTTAATACAAGTAAACCCGTTACAATTAAAACTCCAACCCGCAAAATAAATTGCGGGTTGGGGCAAGTTGGGCTTGAGTTTATTTTTATATTTTTATTTTGTTCATTTATTTTTCGTAATTTGCATAATCTAATCTGAATTTTAAAACAAATTGAATCTTTCAAACAAAAATATAAATTAAGACCGATCAAAATACGTCTAAAACATTCACGAACCTATAACAAAACTAAAATATAACAATAGTGGGACGTTTGTATTTTGAAATACACACAATGTATATATATATATATATATATATATATATATATATATATATATATATATATTGCAGGTTGAAACGGGTTATGGCGAATTAACCCGCGGTTTGTGAACCTCAATTCTAACGCAAACCGCAAAATATATAACGGATTGAGGATGAGTGTATTGATTTTTTTTGGACATTCAAGCAGTCTGAACCCGTCCCAATCCGCACAGTTTGGATTACTGCTTAGGTTTGTGATTTTTTGTCCACAGCTAATTGAAATAATTAGAATTCAACGTTAAATCAAAGCAAAAGGAATTAAGAGAACTTATGAAGGAAATAAGGGAAGGAAGAAGGTGCATGTATGAGTGGGCAAAAGTAATGCAAAAAAAAACACCATTTTATCTCTGTAAAGGTTTAGAAAAATAAAATAGAAGACAAGTCTGGATGGAAAATAGAAAGAGGAAGTGAGAGAAAAACAAAGAAATTCATAATAAAAACTATTTAAAAAGTTGCCGCTTACTCAATTCTGTTAAATACTATATATATATATATATATATATATATATATAGATTATTTCGAAAAAGTACATGACCTAATTCTTTATAAACGCTAATCCGGATCACCATTTTCTCATCCGGATTAGCACTCATTGCACATGTGGATCGCTATTTACTCATCCGAAAATATTGATGAGTTGTTATATTTGGCAATTTATTCTTTCCTTTTTGGTCTTGAGTTTTGTTGACCGAATAAAAAAAAATTAATACTCTTTTACGGTCCATGTAGTCCTTCAGTTTATAATTTTGACCTCTTTATTTGATATATTCGTAAAAGTTGACCTAAAAAGACCAAAATAACATAAAAATAGTTTATCAGGTACAACAGGATAAAATACACAAAATAAGCAATTAAAACACCAAGATATGCATTTTAAGATTGATAATACCATGTTAAATACAGTCAAAATATAACAATATTTAGGTCTAATCATAGCGCACTAATATATATATATATATATATATATATGAAAAATAGTTATCACAAATAGTATAAAATTTCCTTCACTTCTATTCAATATGTCTAATGCCAATATTTGAATTGTTAGATAGGAGGAAAACATAGTACTTTTACAATGTTAACTACTACTACTATTTTGGAAAATCTCAAAACACAATGGTTGATATTATTTTGGACTACACAGCGTATGTGTGTGCATTATAGTGCACATTTGATTATTTTTTCAAAGAAAAAACTTAATGTCGAATTTGAGATGTCAAAAGGTAAAAGTTGATATACTCTTATAAAATTAATTAATAGTAACATTGAATAGTTTAGTTGGCTCACACTTTTATTTCATAAAAAAGTGTACCCAAAACGAAAATCTAAAATATACGAGCACTACCCTGAAAATTTGTGCCAACTGGCAGATTATTAATCATTATCTAAATTTTAAAGTTGAGCAAGTCATATACACTAATAATGCCTATCAAACTACCCCATGTAACTTCATTTCAAAAACAACAAAAAAAACTACCCCATGTAACAACTTTTCCCTTAAACCCTACATACTTATAAACATTGTTAATTATCTTATATGGGTAGAATCATATTCCCAAAGTTGAATATTGACAAATTGTTCTGCGCACCCTTTGAGCAAATGGTTGGTTGGTTAAGACCTAATATACCATAATGCTTCGTCAATTCTGATGTTTGCAAATGTTATCTCCAAATAGAGGGTTATTAATTATTAAAAAAAAAAAAACTTTGTCTTGAACGTTTGGTACATATTTTAAAAATAATTGTAAGGTGAGGTTAATTGAGAATGCCTGCCTACATCAAAATACGATAAGAAATTTTGCCTTCTTATTTTTATTTTGTTCTATACAGATTAGCTATATGCTTGTCAAACATACATTGTATCTACAAATTTTCTTATATAAAATAATTAAGATTGAAATGGACAAAATGGTTTAACATCTTTTTTTTTTGAAAATAGGGATTCTATTAATATGAGTCTTTCAAAATAGCAAACCACAACTATTGTGGCTGAATCGCGGAATTAAAAGAACTTACATTATCTTTCGCTAATTTAATAAAAAGTGTTGTTGTACTAATATTTCAACTAATTTATTAGAGATGAATATATTACATTGTTCCTATCCATATATTCAATGACTACATTATCAAGTAGATCGAGAAATGGACTTAAATATTACATTGTCTAATTTACAGCTATAATATTTGGAGCTTTGCCAAACCCGTTGAAGCTTTTTTGGAGATGAGAGCAACTCCTCGGAGCTCAAGACTACTTATTGAACTTTTGGGCAACTTCCCGAAACTGCCGTAAGCACTTCAAATCCCTGGGCAGCTAGTCAGAGTTTCAGACAACTAGCCTCTTGGAAAACTTTTGGTTTCTTGGAATCAATGCTATTAACTTTGTGGTTATAAAAAATATTTATTCTCCTATTTATGTGGTCTTTTTATTTGTAAAATGAGTTACAAAGACTATATTAAAGAGAAATGGTCTTATTACATTTTCTACACTTTTTCAAGACAATAAAATAAAAAGAAAGATACATGGCATATACACACATTCACACACAAACACATATGCATACATATAGAGAGAGAGTACCGCACCACCAACGGTCCGACCGTGGCTCGGTGCCGTTTTTGCCGAGTCACATGTGATAGACGTTGTACCTTGGGAACGAAGTGCCCCATTTAGCCAGAAGCAGAGGTGGCGGGGCAAATATCGTTTAAGGGAAACTGGTTGCAGTTAACTCGTCTCGAACTTTAGTCCATTTCGGTATCATTTACATACTCTTAATTTTGAAGGTTGTAATTGATAATTATATATTTGAGGAAACCATTTTCTGTTTATTTGTCAATTTCTTTTCCGTAGAAATTATTGTGTTTATTTACAACGTACCCAACAATCTTAAACGATATCTTTTATGTTTCGTACGTTAATACATTAATTTTGGTGTTTGGATAAACAGAAAATTATTTCCGTTTCGAAAACAATTCTTTGTAAATTCATTTTTTAACAAACCTTGGTTTTAAGAAATTGATTTTTCCATTTGAATTGTTAAACGCGTTTTTCCTTTGGTTTACCTTATTTGGGATTTATTTTTTTTGAAAAAAAAAAAAACCTTCTTTAGGTTGAAACTGTCTTCTTGAATTATGAGTAATCTCGTTAGAGAATACATTATATTGTTAGTGAATTTTATACATGTTTATTGTTTTTCATGTTAATAAAATTACTAACAATTTCCGATGAGTATTTGTGTAGACATGGATCTTTAACATGGAATTGGAGGATGGTGATTATTCGAAACAGTTCTAGTAAAAGCCATTAAATTGGGGATTACGACAGAACTGGTTTCGAAATAGTTCTTGTAAAACCATTTTCTAATTTTCAGAATTTGGGGCTTACGACAGAACTTGTTTAAATTCTGAGATTATTCTTTGTAAAATCAGATTTATGTGGTGTTTACGATTGAATAAATCTTTCAGAATTTGATAATCTTTTTCGGGAATGAACTAGAATACTCTTGCAAAATCAGTTTCTTGAAACCATCCGTGGTTATAAAAATTTGGTGTTTGCGAATGAGGAGTTTTAGTTTCATTTTTCGAAATTAGATTGTGCGTGTTTGTTATTTGAGATAACAAACAATTTTCTGCGGGAAATGTCCGGAACACAATGGGTGCTGGAACTGACCAGAACATTGTCGGTGCCGGTGTAACTCCTATTAATTTTCCATGAGTGCATATTAATGACGGCGGTTACAAATGTAAAACGACCATTATTAAATACATTTATTTGGTGAAATAATGGGTCGTAACTCCTTTTAGTTGTGATTTATTGCAATTTAATTTGGAGGGTTATAAAATTTATAACGGTAATCAGTAATAAGATTAATGACGAGTATTTATAACTTCTTATTAATTGTGATTAATCGCGATTTAATTTGGAGAGTTATAAATTATTGTAACGACAGTCGTTGTTGGCATTTACGGAGAGCTTTATTAGCTATCTACGAATTGCAATGATGAATCGGTTACATATTTGGATGAAAGGTTATTTAATAACCGACTTGATTCATCCAAGAGCAAATAATTTGATGATTAACAAATTATAAATGGTAGTTAAGTTTATTTTAAGAATAAACAAATATCGGCTAATTTATATTTGTTGAAATATTATCTAATTAATTTGCTGAAAGAACATTTAATAATTTGTTGAAATTAACATCTTATTTATTTGTTGGAAAAACATTTAATAATTTGTTGAAATAACATATTATTAATTTGTTGGTAAAACATATTGTGAATATGTTGAGCTTGCTATTATTGAGAATAGTAATGTAGTAATATTATATTACTATTATTGGGATAGAACCTCAAGGGTCCCACAAATATGGGGGTAACCCGTTGATCCTGTAGATCGAAAATCTAAACGTACCCCATAACGTCTGCGGGCGAGTGGGAGAATATCTAACGGTTTATTGGTATGGATTTAAAACGTCTAAAATAAATGATATTATTCATTTACCATCTTGAAACCGATTAAGTTTCTCTATAACAGTGTGCATGTTCTGAGTGAGGACAAAGGGAATGCACGAACTGTGGGGGCGTTAATGTGTGGAAACGTTTGAAAACGTTTGGAAATCCACTAACAAGTGCAAGCATACAAATCTGAATCATGACTAGTGGTTTTTAAAACCTAAAGGGCAGTAGCCTTTCGGTAGCCAAAACACTAGGATCAAATTGTGATAAGTTTGCTTGTTTGTGGCAATACATGAGTGACTATTTGTTCAAAATGAGCATTTTAGTCGATACTCTTGTGGTCAATAATGACATGTTGAATTATTCAACCAAGTCACTGATTTGACATGATATAGTAGGTGATGAAAATATAAAAGATTAAATGTTTTATTTTTCTAAATCTATTATTTAAATTGAAACACAAATATGAGTTTGTGTTTGAAGCAATGTATTGCTAAGTCTTTAGTTCGAAGTTTCGAACGGAGTACATAACCAAATGGTTCGATGCATTTGAGATGAGTGCAAAACCAAGAAGGGTTTAAAAAATATTTCCTCAATTTATTGATGGATGTATTAAACACTGATATGTCTACTTGATGAGAAGTAAAGATAAATTAGTCGAGATATTCATTCAAGTAAGAATGAATACATGAATTCTATTGTTGAGGATTGAGACTTGTCAGAAAACATGTTTAATCATGGGTGTTCTATTGTGTTAATCTATCAACTTTAATCCAATGATTAAGTGTTAATCATTAAATGATAGACTATTTTTGAAAGTGTTAGATATTGTCTAACTAGTTCTGAAATGGTATATTCATATGGATATGAATACATGATCAGTGTGATTGAAACGGTGAATATGAGACACCGTTCACATAATTGTGTTGATGGAATGACATCAATAGTTAAATAACGACTTATTATGTTCTCAAGCAAAAATGTAGTTCTTAAACGATGAATATCATGTTGATAAGTTCAGGATTAAACTCTGAATTTGTATGGGAAGTGAGCTTTCCGCAAGCTATGTGTTGAACAAACTATCGCTTAGAAAGTTGGACCAAACAGTCAGAATTATAGAAGGCATGGTGCCTGACTATAAGTTCGTGAAAGTTTGGTGCTACCTAAGAAAGGTCTCAATCTTGTTCCTTGAAGGATTTGGATAGGATCGAAAACGGTAGATTGTGTGTTCATCGGATAAGCACAAAATATAGTGTTGATCGGTTTCTAGTGCATAAGGCATATGACTTTAAAGTGCATATAGAACATTGTTCTATGCCCGAGAAGCATATTTTCAAAAAGAGAAGTTTTCCGCAAAACTCTAACGCCTGTCGAGTGTGACCAATACGTTGAGGGTTCAAAGCATTACGCTACCCAAGACAAGTGAACACTCAAACGGTGCTGGAAAAATGTGGAAAGTGAATTTTTTAAGAAAGATGAAGTGCATCGACATGGTAAAAGGGTAAGTAATGAAACTTCTTTTGTCGCTTGACCTTCATGAGTGAAGGTGAATCGACGATATTGAAATAATCAATGTTATCCATATAATGTGTATATGGAAAGATGCCATCAACAATGAGGTTGATAGGCACGTGAGAAATAAAGTCAATTACTTTAAGTAAACTGACGGTTTTGATAATTTTAATGTCTATACTCTAATCTCTATGAAAAAACGCATCATCAATTAATGAGAACATGTATTTTATAAATGGAGATCTAGAGAATTAGGAACAACCCATTGGGTCGTGGTTCCGTATAAAGTAAGCCAAGGTGCAAAAACTTGTTAAGTCACTATATGGACTAAAACAAACACCTAACTTATCATAGGTAGTCTCTTGCGCGTCAAGAACTGCACTAGACCAGTTATAGCCAACTCAGTGAGCAGACTCAGTAGGTTTGCCAATGAGGCTTCTCAGATACATGAGGTATACTTCCAATCATGAAATGCATTATACGAGATGTCCAAAATGTTTGAAGGGTATTTAGATACCAAGTGTATCTCGAACTTTAACAGTACAAGGTTCATTAGTGGATATGTTTGTACTTAAAGAGGTTGCAGTCTTATGGAGGTCTGTAAAATAGACCTGCATAGTTGGAGAAACTGTAGAGTTAGAATTCATAACGTTGAATCAAGGTACAGAAGAGGCAGATTGGCTGAGAAGTCTTGGGAGGCATTCCAAGTGGCCAAAATCTATCCCGCAATAAACGTGTACTGCTGCAGCCAGTCAGTTATTAAACGGGATCCAAATAATTTGTACAATGGAAAGTCCCGACAAAGTCATGACATATTCGTCGGAGACACAAATCCGTAAGAGGAATTGCTAGCAAAAATTGTGGTATCCATATACTTTGCAAGGTCTAAGGATAATAATGGGGTTCCATATACAAAATGCTTGACTCGTGGAGGAGTTGGAGCATCATCGAGGGAAATGGTGTTTGAAGCCCAATAAATTGGAAACCTTCACATAAGCTACCCAACCTGTACTGGAAATTTCAGTCTCAGGTTTAATGGGAAAACTGAACTGTGCGGGTTACCAAACAAAGCACTCGAGAACATAAGTTCTCAGCCCATTTCTATGATGAAAGAGTGATAGATCTGTACCATTTTAAGGGTGAGCATGAGGCTCTTAATGAATCAAGTATCTCGAAGGTCGAGTGGAGTGAGTCAGGACACCTTTGACTTGAAAATCACCTATAACGAGTGTGTATGGCCGATACTATGTGATGAGCTAGGGCTAAATCGCTATAGCACTTGGTTGAATTTGCCAAGGCAGTCCAGGGCCAAATATGGACAACAACCAAAGGGCTTAGTAAGTGGTGTAGAAAGGACACTGTGTGAGTATTACCCTGGAATGCACAAACGCTAAAGGGTTCAAGGCTTTAAGGCTACCCAATAGTAGCATATCAGATTTTACATCACTATGGAAGGTTCAAGGCGCGCGCTACCTGTCCTTATGCAGTGAATTCTCGTGGTTCTCTCGATTGCATTTAGTTACACGTTGCATGTTTTAGATCGCATTCATGTGGGGGATTGTTGGAAAACTTTTGGTTTTCTTGGAATGAATGCTATTAACTTTGTGGTTATAAAAAACATTTATTCCCCCATTTATGTGGTCTTTTTATTTGTAAAATGAGTTACAAAGACTATATTAAAGATAAATGGTCTTGTTACATTTTCTACACTTTTTCAAGACAAGAAAATAAAAAGAAAGATACATGGCAGATACACACATTCGCACACAAACACATATGCATACATATAGAGAGAGAGTACCGCACCACCAATGGTCCGAGCGTGGCTCGGTGCCGTTTCCGCCGAGTCACATGCGATAGACGTTGTACTTTGGGAACAAATTGCCCCATTTAGCCAGAAGCAGAGGTGGCGGGGCAAATATCTTTTAAGGGAAACTGGTTGCAGTTAACTCGTCTCGGACTTTAATTTTGAAGGTTGTAATTGATAATTATATATTTGAGTAAACTATTTTCTGTTTATTTGTCCATTTCTTTTCCGTAGAAATTATTGTGTTTATTTACAACGTACCCAACATAGGCAAACTCCAGACATCTCATCGGAGCTTTGGGTAGCTTCTCGATCTCCATGAAGCATGGTAGAGCTTTATTGGAGCTCGCCGAAGCTCTGACATGATCGTTGGAGCTCCAGCTGATGGGTGGTGGCGGGAAATAGGTCGTCGGTGGTGGTGGCATGGCCGGCCATGAGAGTTGTGTGTGCTAATTAGGTGGCTTGTTGATCAATATGGAATAGACTTTTAGTTTTTAATTAGGAAAAAAAGTTAAAGTTGTTTATGTAAATACTATAGTTTTATACTTTTATGGAATCCACTGTAATGATAATTGCAATTTGAAATGCATTATTGGGATATTTATTTAGCTGTATCCATAATATCAGGTGTTACTAAAATAGCATTACTAGAAACGTTTTGTAAAATGTACAAAAACTCATTCAAAAAGCACCAAATTCATAGTAAATGAACATACGTACGTATGCATGGATATATATCGTTATCAATTTTAGCTGGTTCTATCCAAAGGTCAACATCTCCTACAGAGCAGAGAAAAATCCTACGTAAGCTGCCAGAACATTACAGCCTGGCCTCCTAAATCCACCAACTTACTCCCTTCCACGTGGTAGGGCTGGTTTCGGTCCGATCCGTTTCGGTTTTTGGCAAAACCGAAATCGAGTATATTTTTCGGTTCGTTTTTTTCGGTTTCAGTCTTTTTATTTTTTGGACCGAACCGGACTGGTTTTTTCTGTCCGGTTTCGGGTTTTTTGGGTTATTTTTCGGTTTTATTTTTGGTTTTTCGGTCTTTTTCGGTTTTTTCCGAGTTTTTTCGGTTTTTTTCGGTTTCGATTTTTTTCGATTTGGTTTTTCCGGTTTTTCGCCACCCCTACTACGTGGCACTCCCTTGATAATGATACCTCCCCATCCTCTTTTTATTTACCAAGAACTCGTTCATATTTAATTTTATAACAATTAAATTATACCATTGTGTTTCTTATCCGTTTTAATGTCCAATAAAATCTTATATATATTAGGAATTGTTTACAGTAAAGAAAAGTGGATTTAAATATATTTATGCACATAAGTGATTTTGTCCTTTCCAGAGAGAGTAAAAAAAAAGAGAGTCACGAAAATGAGAACCAAAACTAAATATTCGATGATCACCATGAAACAAAAAATGTCCATGAAACAAAAAATGTATAAATAGCTGTGAGAAATGTAACGGTTTTTTTTTTATATAAATTTGCTAGTTACGGTTTTGTGACAGATTTGTGACAGTATAATACAATTTGTGACAGAATGATACAATTTGAAACAGGTTTGTGACAAGAAATCTATTTATGAGAGATTTTGTCGTTCACAAAATCAACAGTATTTTGTAATGGTGGATTAAGAACGAGTTTTTTGACCAAATGTTGTTATATCATGTGGTCCGAACTAATTTAATATCAGCTACACATAGTTTTGTAAATGATTAAAAAATGATTGTTTGTCAGCTTGAGATATAAAATTTGAGACGAAATATGCAACCAAACATATCTTTATGTCGGAAGCATAGTTATCGGGAAACCTGTTTGAGTTAGATTTAGTTTTTTTTCAAAAACGTGTTTAGGAGAAGGGTAGGTTACACTTTTAGAAAGTTAGTTAAAGATGTATGTTGAATTCTATTATACAAATTGTTGAGTTGTGGAGCCAAATGAGTTTTGGTCATATTTTCTAATTATCCCACATCACTTTAAATTGTAATAAACCCCACTTTGGGTTTTATATATGTCCTACTATCTTATATATTTAATTACACCTCTACACATCACAATCACATATTCAAGAGAGAATATTGTAAAAAGAGAGTTCTATTTATGAGAGAACCATAGCTTGTGATTGAGCTAGATTATGATTGTAATTCTCATTATAATAATATTAAGTGTCACGTGTAGCGGCCCGGAGACGTAGCCAATTTGGGTGAACTCCGTTATCAAAGAGTGTGTGCTCGGTTTTACTTTTCTGTCTCTTTCATTGTTCGCCTGATCGACCCAACAAGTGGTATCAGAGCTTGAAAGATCGATGGCGAAAGAAGACAGAACCGCACACGGGATCGAGAAGTTCGACGGGAAGGACTTCGCATTCTGGAGAATGCAAATAGAGGACTACCTTTACGGAAGGAAGATGCATTAGTCACTTCTCCTTGAGGAAAGGCCGACCACGACCACCGAGGAGGCGTAGAAACTCTTAGACCGACAAGTGTTGGGAGTGATCCGCCTAACACTATCTAGGGGTGTAGCACATAACGTCGCAAGAGAGACGACGACGATGGAGATGATGAAGGTCCTCACCGACATGTATGAGAAACCATCCGCGAACAACAAGGTACATCTCATGCGTACGTTGTTCAACCTACGCATGGCTGAGGACACACCTGTCGCAAATCACGTGAACAAGTTCATCGACACCGTGAATCAGTTGGATGCGGTGGAGATAATTTTTGAAGACGAAGTGAGAGCCCTTATACTGTTAGCATCTTTACCAAATAGTTGGGAATCATGAGAGCTGCTGTTAGCAACTCAATTGGAAAGGAGAAACTGACTTACAACGGCATCCGAGATCAAATACTCGCTGAGGAACTCAGGAGATTAGACATGGATGAACGCTCAAATGATGGAGCAGCCTTGAACGTGGGTTCAAGAGACCGGGGTAAGGCCAGGGTATGGAACGTTAGAGGACGTTCACATTCCCGAGGTAAAAGAGGGCAAAGCCGAGGCGGCAAAGATAGCGATCGAAGTAAGAAGAATTTTCAATGCTATAACTCCCAGGGTATGGGGCACTTCAGTCATGAGTGCAAGCAGCTGAAGAAGGGTACTGGCCGTGATCACGTGGCTAATGTTGCGAGCGACGAGGATTCGGGTGACTGTTTATTGCTTGCCGAACAGAGAAATATAGAATCATGGATTCTAGACTCTTGGGCATCATTTCACACGACCCCTCAGAAGGATTTATTCGAAAATTACACTGCGGGTAATTTGGTAAAGTGTAGCTATCCGACGGAGAAGCGTTGGATGTTGTTGGAATGGGCGATGTGAAAATTCGCATTCCAAACGGGTCGGTATGGAAGCTAACGAAAGTGATGTAGGTTCCGAGGTTGACCAAGAATCTAATCTCAGTTGGTCAACTCGATGCAGAAAGACACTCCATTTCGTTAAGCAATGGAGCTTGGAAAGTTTCATGAGGAGCTATGGTGATAGACCGAGGGAGCAAGGTCGGTACACTGTACATGACGACCGATGAGGAGTGTACAATTGCGGCAGCTGTGTCGCAAAACTGATCGGAACTGTGGCATCGACGGTTGGGTCACATAAGTGAGAAGGGGATGAGAGTGTTAGCAAAAGACGGGAAGCTACCAGGCTTGAAGTCTGTCAACCTCGACATGTGCGAAGGTTGCATCTTCGGGAAGCAGAAGAAAGTGAGCTTTCGGAAAGGTAAAAAAGCTCCCAAGGAGGAGAAGCTAGCACTGGTCCACTCAGACGTATGGGGACCATCTTCAGTAACCTCACTGGGAGGATCTAAGTACTATGTGACCTTCATCGATGATTCGACGAGGAAAACATGGGTCTATTTCTTGAAACACAAGTCTGAGATGTTTAAGAAATTTCAAGAATGGAAGGCCATGGTCGAATTGGAGACCGGGAATAAACTCAAATGTTTAAGGTCCGATAACGGCGGAGAGTACATTGATGCAAAGTTCGTAGGATTCTGTGTACAAAGAGGCATTCGTATGGAGAAGACCATCCGAAGAATGACACAGCAGAATGGCGTGGCCGAAAGAATGAACCGAACAATCAATGAGCGTGCTAGGAGAATGAGGCTACAAAGTGGTCTGCCCAAAGCCTTGTGGGCACATGCAGTAAGCACAGCGGTTTACCTCATTAACCGCGGACCCTCAGTGCCATTAGAAAGGAGAATTGCCGAAGAAGAGTGGATAGGAAACCTATCTCTTATGAACACTTGCAAGTGTTCAGTTGTCTGTCATATATCCATGTCGATATAAATGATCGTACCAAGCTTGACTCGAAATCCAAAGTGTGTTACTTTGTGGGGTATGGTGGATCTGAGTTTGAATATCGCTTTTGGGATGGTCAAACAAAGAGAATCATTCACAGTAAGGATGTCATCTTCAACGAAAGCATTTTATACAAAGATCGGTAAATATGGTGGTGGGAGAACACGCGCTCCCGTCCGAGAAAAGTGGTATAGTCGACATGGATGTGTTTCCAAGGTTGGAGTTGGAAAATGACACTGAAGATGAGCCAGTGGTGCTCGACAACCTACCAGCACATGCTGAAGAGGACGAGGAGCTGCCCCAAACTCCTCAACCTGAATTGAGCCGAGGTCATCACGAGAGGAGACCTCCTGCCCAATACTCTCCTTCCCTGCATTACATATTACTCAATGATGCAGGCGAGCCTGAAATTAGAGAGGAAGCTCTGGAGCTGAAATACTCGAGCAAGTGGGAGCTCGCGATGAAGGATGAGATGAAGTCACTTGAGAAGAATGTGACTTGGCAGTTAGCCGAACAGCCCAAGGGAAAAAGGGCACTGAGCAATAAATGGGTGTTCCGACTAAAGGAGGAACAAGATGGCTCGAAACGGTATAAGAAACGATTAGTAGTCAAAGGGTTCCAGCAAAAGGCAGGAATTGACTACACCGGGATTTTTTCACCAGTCGTAAAGTTGACGACTATTCGGCTATTGTTGAGCATTGTTGTAAATGCGAATCTTCATCTTGAGCAGTTAGATTTGAAAACTGCCTTTCTCCATGGAGATCTTGAAGAAGAAGTTTACATGCTCCAACCTGAAGGGTTTGCCGAAAAGGAAAAAGAGAAACTGGTCTGCAAACTGAGGAAGAGGTTGTACGGGCTAAAACAAGCACCACGACAGTTGTATAAGAAGTTTGACAGTTTCATGGTGGATACCGGGTTCGGAAGAAGTGATAGTGATCACTGCTGTTTCGTGAAGATATTCGAGAAATTTTCGTACGTCATACTACTTTTGTACATAGATGACATGTTACTTACTGGGTCGAGCCTTGTGGAGATTAACAAGGTGAAACAACAGTTGGCGAAACAGTTTGAGATGAAAGATTTGGGAGCCGCAAATCAGATCATCGGTATGAGGATTTTCCGAGGAAGGGATGGGTCTTTGTTTCTGTAACAAGCCGAATATGTGAAGAAAGTGTTGGCACGGTTTAGCATGAGTGATGCCAAGACTGTAAGCTCACCGCTAGCCGCACACTTTTGCTTGTCGAAGAAACAATCACCCTCAGACGAGGAAGGAAAGGATCGTATGTCGAACATACCCTACGCTTCAGCAATTGGTAGCTTGATGTATGCTATGGTGTGTACAAGACCGGACATTGCCCATGCAGTGGGAGTTGTCAGTCGTTACATGAGTAACCCAGGAAAGCACCATTGGGAAGCTGTGAAATGGATAATGAGATATCTCTCGGGTACAGTGAATTTGGCATTATGTTTTCGAAAGACCTCGAAAGGCCTACATGGCTATGTGGATGCTGACATGGCTGGTAATCTGGACCGCCGAAAGAGCACAACGGGATGTGTTTGTACCTACGGTGGTACTGCTGTGAGTTGGACATCTAAGTTACAAAAGATTGTTGCATTGTCGACCACAGAGGCTGAGTACGTGGCGGTGACGGAAGCAAGCAAAGAGATGATTTGGTTGCAAGGTTTTTTAAAGGAGCTCGGTCAGAAAACCGACAAGGGAGTTCTGCACTATGATAGTCAAAGTGCAGTTCAACTAGCTAAGAATCCTGTATTCTATTCACGCACCAAGAACATACAAATTCATTACCATTTTATCCGGGACGTTTTAGAAGATGCAATCTTCGCGCTAGAAAAGATTGAGGGCGCTAAGAACCCCGCCGATATGCTAACGAAGACTGTTACAATCGACAAACTGAGGCTGTGTGCAACCTCAGTAGGACTCCGAGCTTGAGGCTTAGGCTCGCCGCTACATGAAAAATGAGCAACTCTGAAGAGTAATAATTATTATACAAGGATACCGATGGGAGCATTCTGCTCGGTGGAGCACAGTGAGTTCGTTGGTCGGGGATAATCAGAATTTTCTTGAAGCACTTGATATTTGACTCCAAGTGGAAGATTGTTGAGTTGTGGAGCCAAATGAGTTTTGACCATATTTTCTAATTATCACACATCACTTGAAATTATAATAAAACTCACTTTGGGTTTTATATATGTGCTACTATCTTATATATTTAATTACACCTCTACACATCACAATCACATATTCAAGAGAGAATCATAACTTATGATTGAGCTAGATTACGATTGTAATTCTCATTATAATAATATTAAGTGTCACGTGTAGCGGCCCGGAGACGTAGCCAATTTGTGTGAATTCCGTTATCAAAGAATATGTGCTCGGTTTTACTTTTCTGTCTCTCTCATTGTTCGCCTGATCGACCCAACACAAATAACGCAAATAAATAAGGCATAAAAATATTAGCTTTACAAAGGTGGAGCAAACCGATTCTAAAAATTTCTCGTCGGCCAAGGGCCATAAAGTTGCTAAAGTTCATTATTAACGTCAGCCTCAGCTGCTTTTAAGAAGAATACAATATGCAATTATCCCATTCGTTAACTCATGAAAGCGGATTCAATTTTAAAGATACAATTTAGTTAAGCAATCATATTCAATTATATCAAGAGTGAGTACGGAAACTGTAATAAAAGTTGAAGATTTATCATTTAATGAAATGGAATTATAAAGTGGTGTTATAAAAAATTGCTCTAAGGAATTGATCTAGATCATTCATATTGGATCCACATTTAAATCTAAGAACTAATTTTTACTTTCTTCGACCCTATGTTTGACTTGCCAAGTGTGGTTCCATCACACGTGTCAACTTTTTCTTCTTATTTTGTTTATTTAATTATTTTTTATTTTACTTGGATTTAGTACTATTTTCATTTAATTACCGATTATGAAAATACGTGTAATTTTAATCGGATAAGAATTTTTATCAAAATTATCGGAATAAATTTTTTTTAAAATTGATCATATAATTTAAATATTAAATTTTATAATTATATTTTTAAAAAAAATTATTTCGATAATTTTGATAAAAGTTATAAACCGATCAAAATTACATGTAATTTTATAATGAATAATTAAATGGAAACGGGGTTATTGGGATCTATTTAACCTTTCAATGTTGATAAATTCACGATTGAACTTATGAAATTATTGGGTTTTAATAGGCGAATGAAAATCCAACCTCCGTAAGTAACAATTTATTTTCTTTTCCTTTTTTAATCTCTATCAATTTTGACCATTACATCAATTCTCCACTACTACTACACGAAATCCAGCGTTTGAAGTTTGGGATGGACTTCAACAACTCCAACTTTTTGTTACATTTTTGTTCTCTATTGGAGTATATTATTTCCTCAACAAAAATGTTATTAACCATAATTCTAAAAGAAAATGAATTTGGTAATACTAAACTTTATTTCCATCGGAATAAATGAATGTAGTGTCAACGTCACAAGAAATTTACTCTATATTTTTTCTTTAGAAATAATCATCTCTGTATTTCTCTAAATCCTTAGAAAGAATATGTACTTTCGTTTTCATTTAATTGTTTATTATAAAATTACGTGTAATTTTAACCGGTTAATAACTTGTATTAAAATTGCCGAAATGAAAAATTTTAAAAATTGATCATATAGTTCAAATGTTAAATTTTATGATTAGATTTAAAAAAAAAAAAAATTTGACAATTTTGATAAAAATTATAATTCAATCAAAATTACACGTAGTTTTGTAGTTAACGATATAGTTTTAATAAAACTACTTTACAATAAAACTAGAAAACTCCGGTAGGTTATGACGAGCTATATACAAAAGAGGTACATAGTTTTGTAAATAGAAAATCAAACATTATTTGTGAACAAACGTAAATTCCGGTAGCTATGAAAAGCTAGAAAAGAGATTCTTTTCATGATATTTTTGTAAATGAAAAATCAAGCATTATATGTGTACACACGTCCAACATTAGCTTCGATATAAATATCGACCCCCATGCTCTCCTTTTATTTCCACATTTCACAAAAACAAAAGAAAGAGAAGGGGAAAAAAAAAAAATGAATCCTTCCCTTGTGCTACTCCTTTTCCTAGCCACAGTAATAACCCCATCTTTCTCAGCACTAGTAAAAGAACAACCACTTATACTAAAATACCATAACGGGACTTTGTTAAAGGGAAGAGTTACTGTTAACCTCGTCTGGTACGGCCAATTTACCCCCACTCAACGCTCTATAATCGTTGACTTTGTCAACTCCCTCGGCTCTGTTAACGCTCCGTCTCCATCCGCCTCGTCTTGGTGGCGCACAACCGCAAAATATAGAGGCGGTCTTACTAATCTTTTGGTTGGTAAACAGTACCTTCACCAGGATTATTCCCTTGGAAAGTCGTTGAAAAACGTTCATATTACGGCTTTAGCTTCGAAAATAAGCCCACAAAATGGGTTAAACTCTGTGACAGTTGTTTTGACGGCGAAAGATGTGGCGGTGGACGGGTTTTGTATGAGCCGCTGCGGGTCTCACGGTATGAAATTCATGAAAAAAATATATACAAAAAAAATAGTATCTTGTATCCACTACGAATTTGTTTTAAAATACTACTTAATGTATCATTAACTTGTTTGTTATGTTTAGTCCTATAAATATGCGGAAGAAAATGAAACTAAAGAAAATATTCATATATTAACTTATAACTTGTGCGCTATTTAAGTGTGAGGCTAAAACTATAACGTTTTGGTTGGTGATTTCATTTTGGTTGCAGCTTTTATGCGAATAAGTTGGGTTTTTCAGGATTACTTCTGTCTTTTAATATATCCAAAAAAGTGAACCCATTAACCAAGTACGTTCAACTTTTAAGCCAAAAAACTAAACTTAAATTCTACAAGCACATAGAACCAAACAAGACTGAATTCGCCGCGGCATCTAAGCAGAGGGTTTTTGAGTTTATTGTTTAGTTTAATATTGAGTTTCAGGAAAAATATAACCAAGTCCTAGCTGAGCTAAACCCAAGTTTATTTGTTTGTTGGTTACAGTTTTACACTACTTATTATACGGTTATACCACCAAACATTATGAACAAAGCATATTTTGACACACTATTACCAACAGGGTCTACTCGAGGAAAGGTGCGGTCTGCCTACGCCTGGGTGGGTAACAGCGAGATGAAGTGTCCTGGCCAATGCGCGTGGCCCTTCCACCAACCCATCTACGGCCCACAATCCCCACCATTAGTCCCCCCTAACAACGACGTTGGTGTCGACGGAATGATCATCAACTTAGCCACCGTATTAGCAGGTATAGAAAAGCTAAGCGAGGGTCACATCACCTACTGTTTTAAAAAGCGCACTTTGTAGTAAAAAAAAACGCTTCAAAGCTTAAAAATGTGCTTAAAAGCTCGTTTTTCTGTCTTTTAGGGAGCTAAACACTTGTGCCAACTCTTGCGAAAACTCAACTAAGATTTCGATTTTTGAAACATTGGATTTATCTTCCTTGACCTTCATATTACCCTTCTTTTATTTTATCGACATGCATTTTTGCTACAATCTGCTACTTATAATGGATCATTTAACATCTCTTTATTCTTTTTAATAAATCCAATGCCCTCATTCGCACTTTGGGACTTGCACTCTTCTTGTTTTATCTTTTTTTTTTTTTTTACTTTGATTTGTTAGAATATAATGATTACTATTTCATGTTTGTTTGTTCCAAAGGTTTTTCTAATTTATTAATAAAAAAATAATACTATAATATTCTCAAATAAGGTTATAGTTGGGAGAAATTATTTGGTCTTCTAAAATTACTTCTCCAACCCATTTTATAATCACATATTTAATTTATTTTATTATGTAAAACTGTGGGACCCACTGAATATGTGATTATAAGATAGATTGGATGAGTACGGATCAAATATAGTTGGACACTAAAAAAAAAAAAAAAAAGGGTTACACATGTCATTATTTTTTCCATTGTCTAACTCATACGTCTTGACTTGGCCCGTGACAGGTACGGTAACGAACCCGTTTAACAATGGGTATTTTCAAGGTCCGGCGACAGCCCCACTAGAAGCGGTGTCAGCTTGTACAGGGAAGTTCGGGTCGGGTTCATACCCAGGATATGCGGGTAAGTTACTAGTGGATAAGGTCACGGGTGCTAGCTATAATGCGCATGGGTTAAATGGGAGAAAGTATTTAGTACCTGCTATTTGGGACCCTAACACGTCGTCTTGTTTCACTTTGGTGTGATTACGTGGCTATATACCGTGTGGTCGTGTACATTTTGTGTTATAAGGGGAGATATGTTTTGTCTTTTATTACGGCTTTTGTTTTTGTCGTTTCTATAAATATTTTCTTTTTTTGTTTCTCAATGCGGGATCATGGTTACATGTGAAATAATAATAATAATAATATATAAGGTATTTATTGATGAGAATTCAGAATTACTTTTCTAAGCAAATTTATACTCCAATTGTTGGACTTTATCGAACTCTATAGTCTATTCCAGTACGGTCAATTAACACTCAACTTCTTAGAAAAATAAATCTATTCTAGTTTCTGATCATTCAAAAAAAGAAGAATAAAAAGTCGGAGTAATAGGTTTGGATATATGTTTTTTGGCTTTAGGACTTTGGTTTTTGTCATCTGTCTGACGTGTATAAATATTAAAATTACAAATATATATTAACTATACCTATAAAAAAGTAAGTTTTCTGGTTTTTACCATTTTTACTTTATTCAAGCTTGATTATGGTGTTGTACTACTGAAGCAATTCCACCTCAGTAAATTAAGAATGCATCACGCTTCTAATAATATAAAGACTAATTATGTTTTATCCGACCTTAAGGACGAACCTATGTTCATATCATATAAAGCTTATTTGTAAAAAATTTAAACACAAGGGTTGTTAGTGTGACAATTACAGGAAAAAAGATCAAACAAAGTCGTAACTTTTAACTCCAAGAACTATCAATGTTATTAGCCCCACAACTTTCGTCAAAATAGGTGAAGCAAGCCGGTCATTCATATTTTATGTCATATATTACACTCGTGATAAACTATATAACCAACTACAAAACTTATCCAAAAATCTTATCTATTGATGTGACGGATTAAATGTATCAATTATTTTTATTTCGATATTAAAATTATATTTTCATTTAATGTATAATTGGTACAACTCGTCCGTCACGTCAGTCGACGGGTAAAGTTTTTGGATAAGTTTTTAGATGCCTATATCAATACTCTAGTGTTATATTATAGCAAAAGTTTAATTTTATTATTATAATGGTTTTGTTAAGAAACTTATGTGGAACTATAAATTTTATCTCTCTATAACTTTCAAGTTAATTATAACAAAAAAGTTAACAATATTATATGGGTCATGTATATTCATTTTGATAAATTTATTAAATAAACTTTCATTGTTATTTTAATATTGTATTTCAAAATAGATAATAAAAATATATAACAATATAATATGTTATAATAAATAAAATAGATTTTATAGTTGAAAATAAATTGTATTAATTTAGAGTGTAAACTCATGCTAACTTTAAAAAATACATGTGGAGTTTATATGGGTATTTTATGTCTTGTGGTAAGTTAAAAAGATCAACATCTCTCGTCTTTAGACACAAAAACCACTTTTCATATAAGTAAAAAATTATACTTCAATAGTTGGACTCGATCTATACAAAAAGAAGAAGAAAAGTAGTAATAGGTTTGGAAATATTCAACAAATAGGTTCGCTATTACGGCGTTGGTGGTCATAGCTACCGACTTACCAACCTATCTAAATGAATATATATGGTAGAAGATGACACTAATAAAGCCTCTATTTGCTATAAATGTGTCATTTGCAACTAACCACATCTGACGTGCATGTGTACAAGTAATATGAGTTTTGGAATGAATTATTGGATCCAATTTTAAAGTGGTAGCACTTTATGTCTTTTGGTCTGATTTAGATAGCGTACATGTACCTCATCATTATCCATGGACATATAATTGAGGTTAACTAAAAAAAAAGTATTGTGCAAAAGAAAAGTCTACTAGAATACAAAAGAAAGTTTTTTTCAAATAATTAATGCTTAACATTATAAAGTTGTTTGGTTGTATAATATCCCAAAATACATAAGAGTGATATTTTTTTTCCAAAACAAACCATGAAAGCAAAAATCATGCCAAGTCTAGAATTACAAATGAGGATTAATAGAAAATCTTGTATGTACGTTAATTACGACTGTCAGATATGATGGGATAATTGGCAAAACACCCATACTTGATGGGATATGGGTGTACCGTGTTAGTGTTACTCTAACCATAATTAGAACTATTGCCTTTCATAAAAGTTCAGCAACTGAAAGCATGGGATTAATAGCTTTTGTGGAAACTATGTGAGCCATTGCTAAATCATAATTTACAAAGAGTGGGCAGTGGGCTATCCAAAATACAATTCTTGAAATTTGATTTTCTATATACCAAAAGATGTAGTTAAAGAAAATCTAATTTCATCATTCTTTTGATGCAAGGGAGAGTTTTCTATGTCTTGTTAGGGAGTGTCCAATAAAATTCACATTCTTATTCGGTTATTCCATGACTGGATTTACTATGTCGGATATAAGTTGCAAATTATTTATGAGAAATGTTATATGAATATCATGAAAAACATCCAACTAGACACTTTTTTCGTAAAAACGCTCCAAATCAAGATTTGGTTAATGCAAATCTCAATGGTTTCACGACGGGAACACAAATATGCGTCTTGTTTTTTTTTCTGAGATGTATAATGACATGTTTTCGAAATTATAATAAAATTTAAAAATTCAAAACATGTCATTATACATCTCAGGAAAAAAAAACAAGACGCATATTTGTGTTCCCGTCGTGAAACCATTGAGATTTGCATTAACCAAATCTTGATTTGGAGCGTTTTTACGAAAAAGTGTCTAGTTGGATGTTTTTCATGATGTTCATATATTCTCCCCATTATTTATATATCTATATCCACTAACCACCACCAAAAAAATAAAAATAAAGTAGAGTAAGCTGTACCTAATGACCTATGGTCATGTTTGGTTTGGTTTGAAAAAAAAAAGAGTAATTAGTGCCTTCATTATAGGGACCATGAACTTAAATACTCATTTATGGTACTAGCACTAGCAGGCTTTATTAATTCTTTCAACCCATGCTAGCATCCGCATGTCTATCAAACTCTTTTAACTTTCTAAATAAAATTACACTTCTTAGATTTTGAGAATTTATTCAAAGAGTGGGTTGTGAGATTGATATAATATCACTTTTTATTTAATTTTTTCTATTAAAATAGATTTATCATATTTGGTGAGTGTAATATAGTTGATTCCAGCTAGGTCTGGGAAAAAATCTCGAAATCCCGACTCGAAAATGTCGGGTTTTGTCCCGACCCGATAAACTTCGAAATCGGGATCGGAATCGGATGACAATTTTAATTTCGTCGGTTGTCCCGACCCGATCCGATTTTTTAAATTAATTTATATTTTATATAAAAATATAAATTAATTTATATCAAATGCAAGTGATGAGAATAAAACTTTATACCTCTAACATACAATGTAAGCACTTTATCACATGAGGTACACTCTTTTTTGTTTTATATATTAGTTATAATTATATAAGTATAATATAGATTTATAGTTTTGAATATATGAATATATAAAACTATTAAAATAAAAAATATACTTAAATTAAAAAATTACATTGTTATTTTCAAGAAAAATAAATGATTATTATTTTTCGATTATAAAAATTATAATGATAATGTATCTCATTTAGTATGATAATTGTTGTTTGTGTGAATAAAACTAAATATTAAAATAATATGATAAAAAACGTATCAATTTTTTTTATCTGCTCCATTATTTGTACTTTCAGACTATTTTTTTCTACTAAGTGTTAATTTTTTATTTATTTATTAGCAATGTTATTTTTAAACTAAAATTATGTTTCGTTTTAATAACATGTTTAGACTTTTCAAATGAAAATTACTAATAAGAAATGACGTCGTCGTAAAATAAAAAAATATGTCCGGAGATTCGGGATAAAACTATCCCGACCCTACAGGATCCCAAAAATTCGGGTCGCGAAAAAGTCGGGTCACGACTTTTGTCAAGTCGGGATCGGGTTTTTTTTTACTTGCAAAAGTAATCAAATCGGAATACGAATTGAGCGTTTATGAATCGGATTCCGACCCTAACTTATCCCTACTTCCCGCTGTCATCATACTCCATCATTAAAAGGGTCCATCCCCAACTTTTATCTCTACCATGAGAATATAGATAAGCATGAGGTCAGATATAAGTTAGGCCAACGCAATAGTATCCATTTTTGTTGTCCTCGTCTATCATAATAATTTTTTTTAGTACATTAGCTCAAAATCAATACCATCTAATATTCAACAAAAATTCTACAAATATTATTATGTAGCATTTTTACATACATTTATCGGTAACAGGAGTACTTTAAAAAAAATATTCTCAATTCGATACGTTATTTTAGAATAATATTACCGTAAACCCGATAAAAATGTGTCACTCACTAAAAACTCAACACCTATTAATGAACCCAAAATAACTATTAGCCTAAAATTAATTTAAAATTAAAACTAAAATATTTTATTAGTTGGCACAAACTAAATTATAATGCATCGTATAAAGAAAAAAATAAAAATAAAAATTATCAAACGTACCAAAAAAGTATCGGATGCATTTCAAATACGTTACGTAAAAAATAAAAATTAAATTTATCAACCATACTTAAAAAGTATCGGATATTTAATCGTCTCAACCCTTTTTCTATTTATATTTTTTTCATAGTTTTTATTGACCATTAGATTGGATTGTTTTTTATCCAATGACTCATAAAAAACGAATATAGCCTACTCTAAAAAAAAATTATGGGAGTAAAAATGGATCCGACCCAATCTACAACTTGCATATAACTTGGAAGGGAATCCCTGCAAGTCACGGGTTGCATCCTAAAAAAATATTTCATTTTACATTATTTCGTTTTGAAAAACTAACTAGATTTATAATTTTAAAATATGTTGAGTTTGTTTTTTATATTATTTTTTAAGATAATTTTTAAATATATTAAGATGGAAGTTACATTTTTGTTTGAAAATATAATATATTTTTAAGTAAAAGTATATATAGATATATTTTTTTGGGCTTAGTGGCTAAGTTATTAAGGATGGCTGTTAGCACCTTAGTGCTTGGCTACTTTGGCTAGCGGGTTTATAAGTCATATGGTTGGTTTATGAAGTCGTTGGCTGATCCTTGGCGTGTAGGAGCGTCAAAGAAATCTGGTTCAATATGGTTTGAACGTTTGGCAGAATTGAAAGCAAGGGAACAGCAATTCGGATATGGTTTCGATTGCTGGTCGGTTTGGTTGGCTAAGAGGATTGTTGATGAGGATCAACGTGGCTGCTTGGTTCGAGATGGTTTAGCTACTGCTGGGGAGTCTTCTAAGTGCGGGAGACCTTTCGAAAAGAAGCGGGAAACATTAGTTTGAACTTTGGGCAGCAACTTCCAACTAAAGAAACTGCCCCATGATGTTAGTGGGTCTTGTAAACTGCCATGTAACCACCAAGCACGAAATTATAAGTGTTGGTGGGTTTTATTCATTCACTTAGTCAGCGATTAAGTGTTGTAAATGCGTAGAACGAAAATCCCTTGTATTATTTACGGTAATAAAACAAAGGTTGGCTGCGGCCATATGTGTGTGTGTTCGTTTACGTTTACATACGTTAATTCTGTCCATATACTTGTCTTAACCATCATTATTATCGCTGCGTATTGAGTGTGATCTCTTGAGTGAAACACGAGTGAATTGCGAGGCATACATGAGTGAACGAGAGGCAAACACGAGCGAACGAGCGAGTCGTTGATTGGGCTGAACAAACAGGCGGTTAACACCCCAGTTTGTGCCATCACTTGGTTGGTTTCAAAAACAAAAAATTGACCCTGTGACAACTGGTATCAGAGCAACGGTTGCGATGACTGACCTCTCGACGCGAGAGAAAGTGGCGCGCATTGAGGCTTTATTGGGCTGCGATCTCACGGACGAGGACGCGGTTCCATTGATGGACAGGTTTTTGCAACTGTCGGAGACGGTTACAACTGTGAGTTTGATGCTGGCGGAAATGCAAGACAAACTACAAACGTTAGTTGTTGATTTCGCCCAAAACTCTGCCCAAATGGCAGTTGGTGCGAATAATGTGAAAGACAAAATTAATATACTGCGGAAGGCTGTTGTTGGCAGTTCTAGTTCGAATACGGAGGGAGGAACGAAACAACGGTTTCGAGTGCCTGAATCGAAAACATTTGATGGAACGCGTAGTGCCAAAGATCTGGAAAATTTCCTTTGGGATATGGAGCAATACTTTACTGCTGCTCATATGACAGAGGAGGAACGTGTCTCCTTTACGTCGATGTACTTGACTGGAGATGCAAAACTTTGGTGGCGAACGCGGACTGATGTTGTGACGGAAGATGGAAGACCCTCTATTGCTTCGTGGGAGGCTTTGAAAACAGAACTGAAGGACCAATTCCTTCCAACGAATAGTGCATGGGTTGCACGGGATGCGTTAAAGAAACTGAAACAGAACGGAACTGTTCAGGACTACGTAAAGGAATTCAGTAGCATTATGTTGGACATACGCGACATGTCCGACTCCGATAAATTGTTCAATTTCATGAGTGGCCTCCAACCATGGGCCCAATTGGAATTGAGACGATTGGCGGTAAAGGATCTACCCAACGCCATTGCTGCCGCTGATGGCCTGTTGGATTTTAAACTAACTCGAAATTTTGAGTCCTATTCGAAATCGAAAAAGGAGAAATACAACAAGGACAAGAATAAGAAGGACAAGTTTAAAAAGAAGGCTGATTACGATGGTGGTAAATGGAAGGGTGCGAACGAACAAGACAAGGGGAAAAATAAGGCATCCACGTCTTATACGAATGGCTGTTTTATTTGTGGAGGCCCTCATCTTGCGAGAGCCTGCCCGAAAAAGGAAAAGTTGAACGCGTTGGTTGCCGATGATATTGGTGATGATTCGACTATGGTGATGAATCATTTGCAACTGTTGAACGCCTTGCACGCGGGTAACACTGATCCAAGGACTGGATTGATGTATGTTTCAATTGTGATTAACGGAAAATCGGTTAGTGCTATGGTTGATAACGGTGCGACACATAACTTTGTGGCTGAACGTGTTGTGACTTTGCTATCTCTTTCGGTAACGAAAACGCTGAATAAGATTAAGGCTGTGAATTCTAAGGCACGGGCTGTAATGGGGATATCGAAGACGGTTGGTGTAACGATGGGTTCTTGGAAAGGAAATCTGGATTTTATGGTTGTTCCCTTGGACGACTTCGATGTTATACTCGGTAACGACTTCTTGGTGAATGCTAAAGTTGCTGTTGTTCCCCACTTACGTGGTGTGTTGTTCTTAGACGAGACCAGTCCTGGTTTTGTAACTGCTTTTCGACATGAGGGTGAGTCGAAAAAGGGCTCGACTATGTTGTCTGCGTTGCAAATAAAATCTGGTTTGAAGAAGGGTGCTGAGACCTATCTTGCAGCTTTGATCGAGATCAAACCTGATCTGATCGTGGAAATTCCGGATAATGTGGCTGAAGTGCTAGAGGAATTTGCGGATGTTATGCCTAACGAATTGCCTAAAACGCTGCCGCCAAGGCGGAACATTGATCATAAGATCGAATTGGTTCCGGGTGCTAGACCTCCAGCGAAGGCACCCTATCGAATGAGTCCCTTAGAGTTGGCTGAACTACGAAAACAACTTCACGATTTGGTAGAATCTGGGTTTGTTCAGCCCTCTAAGGCCCCTTATGGAGCGCCTGTTTTGTTCCAGAAAAAGCAAGACGGTTCTATGCGGATGTGTGTGGACTATCGCGCATTGAACAAGGTCACAATAAAGAACAAGTATCCTATTCCTTTGATTGCTGATTTGTTTGATCGATTGGCAAAGGTGTCTTACTTTACTAAACTGGACTTAAGGCCGGGGTATTGGCAGGTTCGTATTGCGGAAGGGGATGAAGGAAAAACGACGTGTGTAACGAGGTATGGTTCATACGAATTTCTGGTTATGCCATTCGGTTTAACCAACGCCCCTGCTATGTTTTGCAACTTAATGAACGATGTGTTCCACAATGTGGTGGATAAGTTCGTTGTGGTTTACTTAGATGATATTGTGGTGTACTCAGAAACGTTAGAGGATCACATAAAACATCTAAGGCTGGTCTTTACGAAACTAAGGGATAATAGTTTGTTCGTGAAGAAGGAAAAGTGCGAGTTTGTTCAGCGGGAGATTATGTTTCTTGGCCATCGAATTAGCCAAGGGCAGGTCCGAATGGATGAGAAAAAGGTTCAAGCGATACTCGATTGGGATGCTCCTAAAAAGGTCCCTGAGTTACGTTCGTTCCTTGGGCTGGCGAATTACTATCGAAAGTTTATTAAAGGGTATTCGAAGATCGTTGCACCGCTAACTGATTTGCTAAAGAAGGGAAAAGTATGGGATTGGTGTACTCGATGCCAAACTGCGTTTGCTAAGTTAAAGGCTGCGGTGTCGACTGAACCGGTGTTACAGCTGCCCGACTTCGAACTTCCTTTTGAAGTACACACTGATGCGTCCGATAAGGCAATTGGTGGTGTATTGGTTCAAGAGGGACATCCTGTTGCATTTGAAAGTAGAAAGCTGAATCCTGCGGAACAAAATTACTAGGCACATGAGAAAGAAATGGTTGCTGTTGTGCATTGCTTGGGTACTTGGCGAGTGTATTTGTTGGGTACGACGTTCGTGGTTCGAACCTACAATGTGGCGAACACTATCTTCAAAACTCAGAAAAAGTTGTCGCTGAAACAAGCACGTTGGCAAGAGTTCCTAGCTGAATATGACTTTGATTGGCAACATAAACCTGGCAAACAAAACCTTGTGGCTGATGCGCTAAGTCTAAGGGTGTGACTGAACAATTGTGTGCCGTTGCCCAGATCCAAAGCGAAATGATTACGCGTGTTCGTGAAGCTGCTGAAAACGACAAGTCTTATCAACAACTTGTTGGACAGGTTAAGGAAGGGATTGTTAAAAGATTCTGGTTGGAAGATGGTTTATTGTATGCTTCGGGCGATCGTTTGTATGTGCCTACGGGGGAACTGAGACGCTGTTTGTTGAGGGAAACCCACGATGTTAAGTGGGCAGGTCATCCTGGAAAGGAACGTATGTTAGCGTTACTTTCACGAGGGTACTACTGGCCGAAAATTAGTGATGACGTTGAGTTGTATGTGAAAACTTGTTTGGTTTGTCAACAAGACAAACTCGAAAAGAAGAAGGAGGCGGGCTTGTTACAGCCCCTACCTCCACCAATAAGGCCATGGGTTTCGGTTTCTATGGATTTTATTGGGGGATTGCCGGAAGTAAAGGGCTGTTTGACAATCTTGGTTGTGGTTGATCGGTTCTCTAAGTATGCTGTATTTGTGTTGCACCGACTGTTTGTACTGCAGAAGTGACGGCTGATTTGTTTCATCGATTCGTTATCAAATACTTTGGTGTACCTGAGGATGTTGTGAGTGATCGAGATGCTTGGTTTACTGGCAGGTTCTGGACTGAGATATTCAGAATGTTGGGTTCGGAATTAAAGTTCTCAACAGCGAACCATCCACAAACGGATGGACAAACTGAAAGGATCAATGGTTTACTGGAAGAATACTTGCGTCATTATGTGACGACGAGCCAAAAGAATTGGGTGGAGTTGCTCGACTTTGGACAGTTTTGTTATAACATCCATCGTTCGTCAGCAACGAACCAATCTCCTTTCGAGTTAGCATTGGGATATCAACCTCTAACGCCGCACGAAGTGGCTAAACAATCTGGACAAAATCGATGTCCAGCGGCTTATCGATTCGCTAGGAACAAGCAAGAATTATACGAGGAGGCTCGGGATAGTTTGGCTAAAGCTGCGAGTCGAATGAAAAAGTATGCGGACAAAGGTCGAAGGGCTTTGGAATTCCAAGTGGGGGACAAGGTTTGGTTGAAACTTACTCCACAGATATGGAAGAAAATATCGGCTAAGAAGGTACATCGAGGGCTGGTTCCAAAGTACGACGGGCCGTTTGAAGTAGTGAAAAGAGTAGGGGCAGTTGCTTATAGGTTAAAGCTGCCAGAAAGGTTGAAGGTTCACCCCACCTTTCACGTGAGTTATTTGAAACCGTTTGTTGAAGATGAACAACATCCGGAATGAAAGACAGTGTCGAGGGCTCCATCAACAATACGAAAACAGCTTTTGTATGCGGTTGAGAAAATTCTGGATCGAAAGGAATTGGGCCAAAGCAAGAAGAACAGACGTGTTGAGTATCTTGTTAAGTGGCACGGTAGACCGGATTCGAAAAATTCTTGGGAGCGTGATACGACTTTGTGGGAGTTCGAAAAACAGATTGAGGACTTTCTTAATGCCACTCCATCGAGGACGATTGAGACTTCGGGTGGTGGTGGTTTGTTAGCACCTTAGTGCTTGGCTACTTTGGCTAGCAGGTTTATAAGTCATATGGTTGGTTTATGAAGTTGTTGGCTGATCCTTGGCGTGTAGGAGCGTCAAAGAAATCTGGTTCAATATGGTTTGAACGTTTGGCAGAATTGAAAGCAAGGGAACAACTATTCGGATATGGTTTCGATTGCTGGTCGGTTTGGTTGGCTAAGAGGATTGTTGATGAGGATCAACGTGGCTGCTTGGTTCGAGATGGTTTAGCTGCTGCTGGGGAGTCTTATAAGTGCGGGAGACCTTTCGAAAAGAAGCGGGAAACATTAGTTTGAACTTTGGGCAGCAACTTCCAACTAAAGAAACTGCCCCATGATGTTAGTGGGTCTTGTAAACTGCCATGTAACCACCAAGCACGAAATTATAAGTGTTGGTGGGTTTTATTCATTCACTTAGTCAGCGATTAAGTGTTGTAAATGCATAGAACGAAAATCCCTTGTATTATTTACGGTAATAAAACAAAGGTTGGCTGCGGCCGTATGTGTGTGTGTTAGTTTACGTTTACATACGTTAATTTTGTCCATATACTTGTCTTAACCATCATTATTATCGCTGCGTATTGAGTGTGATCTCTTGAGTGAAACACGAGTGAATTGCGAGTCATACACGAGTGAACGAGAGGCAAACACGAGCGAACGAGCGAGTCGTTGATTGGGCTGAACAAACAGGCGGTTAACACCCCAGTTTGTGCCATCACTTGGTTGGTTTCGAAAACGAAAAGTTGACCTGTGACAATGGCCATGATGTTAATCATATTCATAAATTCAACAATAGGATATGAATAAAGTCTTTGAAATAAAGTACAAAACAACTGGAAATAAAAAAATATACAAAAGATATAACACACTGTGTTTATCGAGCGAGAGGAAAAATGAAAAGCTGTTTACAAAAATATTCTGTTTCAGTATATAATGAAACAAAGTTCTAGAATGAGAGATTTAGGGCTATTCTTGCCACGTTATCAATACTGTGTTGTTTCTGATTCGAATCATATAGATCCGATTTGTATCGACGTCGTTGCTATGGTGTTTTTTGGACTTTATTCTCTTTTTCGTTAGAATTGTTTCTTGCTCTTGGGTCTTGAATTCTTGAGACCACTTTTAATTTTATTGTTGACTTATTTTTGACCCTTGAAGTCATATAACATCAGGGGCGGAACCAGGGATGCTAGCGGTGGCAACCGCCATCTCAAAAATAATTTAAATAATTTTTTTTATATACAACTTTCTTTGAAAATTACTATATGTAATTTAATAGCCTCTCCCTCAAAAAAAAAAAATATACTCCATCCGTTCTCATTTAATTGTCCATTACGAAACTACGTGCAATTTTGACCAGTTTATAACTTGTATCAAAATTATCGAAATGTTTTTTTTTTAAATCTAATCATAAAATTTAACATTTGAACTATATGATCAACTTTTGAAAATTTTCATTCCGACAATTTTGATACAAGTTCTTGGTCGGTCAAAATTACACGAAGTTTCGTAGTGGATAATTAAATGAGAACGGAGGGAGTACAAAAACAGTCTCGAGATGGGAAGGTCACTCCATTCAACTTGGTAGATAAGAGTTCGAAACTCTATGGCAGCCAATTTCATTTTTAAACGTTTTGTTTATTTTAATTTTCAAAAAGCTTGTATCCAGAGTGCTTCGATCACTGGATTTGTAAAGAATTAGAAGGTTACAGTATTTTTTTTGAAATATTTAGTAGTATATTTAAATATAAGTGAACTAGTTTGACTTGTGTTAAGTAAAAAAAAAACGAATTTTACGTTTCTCTACAACGGCCTCTCCTAAATTGAATTTCTGATTCCGCCCTGTGTAACATCCTTATTTGAACCCCTTCATTTGCTAGCTTCTCATATTTGGTCATGAAATGTCAAATAACATAAAAAAGGATCAAGTGATTAAAGCTTTAAATGTAAAACAAGATAATCAAATTAGTATTTTAACATTGCTAAAATCATAGTAAATAATACCAAATTACTACAATAGCTGAACCCCAATCGTAAGCAAAAAAAGAAAGCCACTTACATTTAAAGGCGTCATACAAATTGTTGAAGTCTTACAAATTGTTGATGATGATCAGAACTGCGGTTTGACATAGCCTTTTTCATGAAACAATCTATACAAAATGGAAATTTTACCAAGAAAAATAACTTCCACAAAGGGGACAACTCAAAGGGCCACGACACCAGTAGAGAAATAATATGATATGAGTGACAAAGATTCGAACATATTCGGACTGAGTGCCCATAAAACCTCGAGAAGAACCAATAGACTGGTTAACCTTGTTTTGACCGGTTATATACTATTCTATGCCAACTCTTCGGATTTTACATAGTCGATACTTGCTTGGTTCTTTCTTGTTCATTTCTCTTTTGTCATTCGTACTTATTAACCTTAAAAACTTTTAGTAAATATTTTTAGGACAAATGGGATTTCATAATGTTAAATTCATGACTTCGCTTTGTTATTTCTTAAAAGGATATTATATGAATTAGTGCAATAAATTGGATCTCGGAATCCAGCAATATAAAATCCAAAAATGGATACATATATTTACACTACGAGGAGGAGTATGTATATAGTCTCTTGAATGTCTTACAAATTTACATGTAAAGCAAGATCTTAATTCTGTGGAGTTCGAATTGTAGTGTTGGATTTGAATACCAAAGAGGCGGACAGGTAGATGAATTTTTTGAAAAAAAAATGTTGGAAAAACATGTGAAAACATGGGTGTTTCCGAATGGTCACTGGACCAACTTCGAGTCATTATTTCGTGTAACAGCGCTGAGTTGTTTATACCGTAATCAACGTGGTTGAGTAGCCCGTGTGACGAGCTTCGTAACGGTATATCACATGACCTATTCGGAGAATGGGTGTGAATACAAAGTGGCTTCAAAGTTGGTACCTCGGAAGCTCAAATCTGGAAAAACGAAATGGTTAATGAGAAAAACCATTTAGTATAATCCCATATTGGAAGATTAAGAGTTAATCTTACAATATATATACCATACCAACCCATGTAGTTATTAAACTAACATGTCCACATACACCTAAGAGTATTAGTGTGTACCACACACGCGCGCTCGCTCGTGTCTCGGGTCTCGGGTCTCGGGCACGGGCACGGGCACGGGCACGGGCGTGGGCACGGGCGTGGGCGTGGGCTTGGGCTTGGGCTTGGGCTTGGGCTTGGGCTTGGGCTTGGGCTGGGGCTTGGGGCTTGGGGATTTGGGATTTGGGATTTGGGATTTGGGGAATGTCTCGGGTCTTGGGTCTCGGGTCTCGGGTCCAAACCCGAATAGGGAGTTTTGTATAAAATATAAAAGAAGTCCCTAGAGTTTCCAGCAAGAGAAACGTCAGCAATGAATGAGAGTAAATGCTGCGGTTTCAGAATTGATTGAGCGGATTCTGGGGGTGTAACTCCCAGAATTAAAGACCAACATTTATGGTTGCGGTTTCAGTAGAGCCTATAAAAGGCAGCCATCCCCCTCTCATTTCAGTACACAATCATACACACAACTCACAGCATAAGCATACACTTAGTGAGAGAGAACCGCACCACCAACAGCTCGACCTGTGGTTCGGTGCCGGTTTCCATACGAGCCACTCTGAGATAGAAGTTGTACCTTGGGAACAAAGTCCCGAAACCAGAAACCTTTAAAGGTGGTTCGGGAAATATTGTTTAAGGGAAACTGCTCAGCAGTTGCCTCTTCTTTTACTTTATGTTATTTATTTTTCAGTCTTTTACTTTCTGTCCATTTCATTTCAGTACCGTTTCATTTCTGTAATTTACTTTCCTGTACTGTTTCTTTTCTGTATTTACATTTCAGTACTGTTTACTTTCAGTCTTTCGATTCTGTTATTTACTTTTCAGTTCTGTAATTTCCAGTATTTACAAAAAACAGTCCGGCAGTTTTTTATTTGTTAAAAACCAGTCCGGCAGTTTTTTATGCTTTAAAACCAGTCCAGTTTGTTTTGTTCAAAACCAGTCCGGCAGTTTGTTTAAAACCAGTCCGGCAGTTTGTTAAAACCAGTCCGGCAGTTTTGTTTAAAACCAGTCCGGCAGTTTTGTTTAAAACCAGTCCGGCAGTTTGTTAAAACCAGTCCGGCAGTTTCTGTAAAACCAGTCCGGCAGTTTCTGTAAAACCAGTCCGGCAGTTTCTTTAAAACAGTCCGGCAGTTTCTTTATTTCAGTCCAGCAGTTTTATTTATTTGTTGAGTCAGGAATTGTAATTCATATTCCAATTGTGAGAAATAAAATTGTTTATTTCCTTTGCGTTCCTGTCTCTTTTATTTATTGTCCTTTCATTATTGTATTCGAAATAGTACCAAAAACCAACATTCTTAAACAATATTATTTTTGGTTTTTCTATTTTCGAAATAAGAAAGGACCTTTCTTTTTTATTTTATTGTTGTTGACGTCTCGGTTTTTATTCTCGCAAAATCATTGCTAGTTTTCTAGAAATTGAAATTTGCACATAGAATAAATCCGAATTGGGTTTTAATCTTTTTATTCTAGAATACTATAAAGAATTCTTAGTGAAATCAAAAGTAATTTGATTTTCACGCTAGAATCTCTTTCATTGGTTTTTTATTCTTTTGAAGCAATCTAATTAAGTTATAATTAGTATTTGCGATTAAGAATTTTAGTTTTCTTGCGAGAAACTAAACGGTTTTAATTTGTCATTTCAGATGACTAATGAGGATCAAATACCCACCGTTTCTTCGGAAAACGTGCAGGGCGCACTTGTGATTGGCAGTAGCCATAACAATGCGAGCGCTGCGAGTGGGGGGGCTCAGGCTCAGGCTGAGGCCGAAGCTGCTGCGGCAAAGGCTGCGGCCGACGCTGCTGCGGCAGAGGCTGATGCTATGGCTGCGGCTGCGGCCGCAGCACAGGCTGCTGCTAAGGCTGCGGCCAAGGCAGCGCTTGTGGCTGCAGCCAGGGCAAAGGGCAAGGCTCCGGCAACACCGGCGATGCCAATGTTGCCAACCTCTCAACTGGAGAGACCGGAAAAGTTTAGGGGCAACAACTTCAAACGTTGGCAGCAAAAGATGCTGTTTTATTTAACTGCCCTTAATCTGACCCGGTTTCTTAAGGAGTCTGCACCCGTCCTAAGCGAGGACGATGAGGACGTGCAGACGGTTTCGGCGGTGGAAGCGTGGAAACACGGTGACTACCTATGCCGGAACTACATCCTGTGTGCTCTGGATGACACTCTCTTCAGTGTATTCGAGCCCAAGGCTTCTGCAAAGGAGCTTTGGGAGTCTCTCGAACGAAAGTACAAAGTGAATAACGCTGGCGCAAAGAAATTTGTCGTCACGGACTTTCACGAGTACATGATGACTGATGGGAAGAGTGTTATCGAGCAGGTTGAGGAACTCCAACTCATATACCATAGGCTTGAGGTTGAAGGGCTAGTTATCAACGAACCTTTCCAAGTGGCATTAATGATTGAGAAACTGCCACCTTCTTGGAAAGAGTTTCAAAACTACCTGAAACACAAGCGAAAGGCTATGACCTTGGAGGGACTCATTGAGAGGCTCAATGTTGAGCAAAGCAACCGCCGATCCGGAAGGAAAGGCGGTGGCGGAGCAGGCAACGCGGTTGCCAAGGCCCATGTGGTTGAGGACGTTGTGTCTAAGCGGAAACGCTTTGACAGCGGAGTCGGTGCCTCTCTCAAGAAGAAATTCATGGGAGACTGCTTTGTGTGCAACAAACCGGGCCATCGTGCCGCGGATTGTAAGATGCGCACCGACAAGCCCAAACCCCCCCCAAAGAGGAAGTTCCAAGGGAAAGGGAGGAAGAGGGCACCTGCTCAAGCTAATGTGGCTGAGGGAGGAGATGATGCTGGACAGGACTATATGCACCTGAGTGCTGTGGTCTCGGAAGTGAACCTGGTGGGGAGCAACCCAAAGGAATGGTGGCTAGACACAGGCGCCACTAGTCACATCTGTGCCAGCAAATGGATGTTCAAGACCTATACGGCCGTGGACAATGAGAGCTGCTTCATGGGGAACTCGGCTACTTCCAGGGTGGAAGGAAAAGGAACCGTGCTGCTGAAGATGACATCGGGAAAGGAGCTCACACTGAATGGCGTGCTCCATGTGCCGGAAATTCGCAAGAATCTGGTTTCCGGGTCCGTGATGGTGAACAAAGGATTTAAACTTGTATTTGAATCTGCTAAAATTGTAATCACTTTAAACGGAATGTATGTAGGCCGTGGCTATATGACCAACGGCATGTTTAAATTAAATGTTGGTACTCCGGCTCCTAAAGCCGAGTCTGCTATTGTGGGTACTAAGGCTGAGGCCAGTACCAAGAATAATGTAACCGTTAATGTTGCCCAAGTGGCTAATAAAACTTCGTTTGCTTATTCTTGCGATTCATTTAATTTATGGCATGGTAGATTAGGTCATGTGAATGCTAATTCTATGAAGAAATTAATATCACTGAATCTACTACCTAATTTTGTTTTTGATAAACAACATAAATGTGAGATTTGTGTTGAAGCAAAATTAACTAAGTCTTCGTATCAACATATTGAACGAAGTACTGAACCTCTCGGTCTAATACATACGGATGTATGCGACTTAAAGTTTATACAAACGCGAGGAGGGAAAAAGTATTTCATCACGTTTATAGATGATTGTACTAGATACTGCTATGTCTACTTAATGAGAAGTAAAGACGAAGCGGTAGAGAAATTCGCTCTTTATAAGACCGAAGTAGAGAATCAACTCAATAAAAAGATTAAAATGTTGAGGAGTGATAGAGGCGGTGAATACGAAGCACCGTTTGCGCAGATATGCGCAGAAAATGGCATTATACATCAAACGACAGCCCCATACTCTCCGGAGCAGAATGGGGTTGCCGAGCGTAAGAATAGGACGCTCAAGGAAATGATGAATGCTATGTTAATAAGTTCTGGGTTACCCCAGAACATGTGGGGGGAAGCGCTGCTTTCCGCCAACTATGTATTGAACAAGCTACCACATAAGAAACGTGATAAACCACCTTATGAACTATGGAAAGGCCATAGGCCGAGCTATAAATTCTTAAGGGTTTGGGGTTGTCTCGCGAAGGTCCTTGTCTCGCTTCCTAAAAGAACGAGAATAGGGCCAAAGACGGTAGACTGTGTGTTCATAGGATATGCACAAAACAGTAGTGCTTATCGTTTTCTCGTGCACAAGTCGGATAATCCCGATGTGCATGCAGATACTATCATCGAAGCTCGAGAAGCTTCTTTCTTCGAGGAGATCTTTCCCCGCAAGTCTTCCGTAACTGTAGAGACTGAGGAGTCAAACAGTGAGGAAAATGTGGGGGCAAGTGAACCGTTGGAGGAAGAAGAAGAAGAGCCTCGGCGTAGTAAAAGGGCTAGAAAGGAAACGACTTTCGGTCCAGATTTTGTAACCTTCATGATAGAAGGCGAACCGGCGACATTCAAACAAGCAATGTCATCCCCGGAAGCCCAATATTGGGAGGAAGCGATCAACAATGAGGTTGAATCGATATTACAAAATCACACTTGGGAACTAGTGGATCTACCACCCGGGTGTAAGCCACTAGGACACAAGTGGATCTTCAAGAGGAAGAGAAAGCTCGATGGAACAATCGAGAAATACAAGGCTAGGCTTGTAGTGAAAGGTTTTAGACAAACCGAAGGTGTCGACTATTTCGACACCTATGCTCCTGTCTCCAGGAAGACGTCAATCCGGATAGTCATTGCTCTCGCAGCACTGTTCGATCTGGAAATACATCAAATGGATGTAAAAACGGCGTTCTTGAATGGTGAGTTGGAAGAGGAAATTTACATGGAACAACCGGAAGGGTTTGTGGTTCCAGGTAAAGCTCACAAGGTGTGTAAACTTGTGAAGTCCTTGTATGGACTTAAACAAGCACCTAAACAATGGCACGAAAAATTTGATAGAGTGATGCTATCAAACGGTTTTCGGATAAACGAATGTGACAAATGCGTCTACGTAAAAGGAAATGAAAAGGACTACGTGGTAGTCTGCCTCTACGTAGATGACATGATTATAATAGGGAGTATTGATAACATCAACTCCACTAAGAAAATGTTGTCACAAAAATTCGAGATGAAAGACTTGGGTGTCGCTGATGTTATACTTGGTATGAAAATTACCAAGACATCAGACGGATATGCGCTATCTCAAACTCACTATGTCAGGCAGATGCTTGACAAATTTGATAAAGATAGTAGAGCTACATCCAGAACTCCGATAGAGATCTCAACCACCCTGAAAAAGAACTTTGGGGAGAGTGTGAGACAATTGGAGTATTCTCGAATAATAGGCAGTCTGATGTACGTCATGAACTGTACTAGACCAGACATAGCCAACTCAGTGAGTAGACTGAGTAGGTACACCAGTAATCCCAATGAGGAACACTGGAAGGCCATCATGAGACTTCTCAGATACATGAGATACACAGCAGACCGAGGGTTGCATTATACCAGATATCCAGCTGTACTGGAAGGGTATTCTGATGCAAACTGGATCTCGGATTCCAACGGTACACGATCCACTAGCGGATATGTGTTCGTGATGGGAGGAGCAGCTGTCTCATGGAGATCATCCAAGCAGACGTGCATAGCTAGATCAACTATGGAATCTGAGTTCATAGCGTTGGATCTAGCAACAGAAGAGGCTGATTGGCTGAGAAGCTTTCTGGAAGGAATTCCAATGTGGCCGAAACCTGTCCCAGCAATAAGCATGCACTGCGATAGTCAGTCGGCTATTGGACGGGCGCAGGATCATATGTATAATGGAAAGTCCCGACATATTCGTCGGAGACATAAATCCGTAAGAGAATTGTTAGCTAACGGTGTGGTGTCCTTAGATTTTGTGAGATCTAAAGACAATATAGCGGATCCATTTACAAAAGGCTTGACTCAGGTAGGAGTTGAAGTTTCATCGAGGGGAATGGGGTTGAAGCCCATTAAACTGGAAACCTCCTCAGAGGCAACCCAACCCGAACTGGATTCTCCAGCGTCGGGTTCAACGGGAAAACCGAACTGTGGGGGTGACCGAACAAAGCACTCGGGAACTTAAGTTCCCAGCCCATTTCTAGGATGAAAGAGTGATAGACCTAGACCATCTTAAGGGTGAGCATGAGGCTCTTAATGAAAACAAGTATCTCGAAGATCGAGAGGGGTGAGTCAGGACACCCTTGACTTGAAATCACCTATGACGAGTGTGTATGGCCGATACTATGTGATGAGCCATGGGCTAAATCACTAGAGCACTCGGTTGAACTTTGCCAAGGCAGTCCACGGCCAAATATGGACAACAACCAAAGGGCTTAGTAAGTGGTGTAGAGGGGACACTGTGTGCGCATTACCCTGGTATGCACAAACGCTAAAGGGTTCAAGGCTTAAAGGCTACCCAATAGTAGCATATCAGATTTTACGTCACTACGGCAGGTTCAAGGCGCGCGCTACCTGTCCTTATGCAGTGAACTCTTGCGGTTTTCTCTCGTATGCATTTAGGAGCATTTTATTTTCAGCCAATTGCATTCATGTGGGGGATTGTTGGAAAAACATGTGAAAACATGGGTGTTTCCGAATGGTCACTGGACCAACTTCGAGTCATTATTTCGTGTAACAGCGCTGAGTTGTTTATACCGTAATCAACGTGGTTGAGTAGCCCGTGTGACGAGCTTCGTAACGGTATATCACATGACCTATTCGGAGAATGGGTGTGAATACAAAGTGGCTTCAAAGTTGGTACCTCGGAAGCTCAAATCTGGAAAAACGAAATGGTTAATGAGAAAAACCATTTAGTATAATCCCATATTGGAAGATTAAGAGTTAATCTTACAATATATATACCATACCAACCCATGTAGTTATTAAACTAACATGTCCACATACACCTAAGAGTATTAGTGTGTACCACACACGCGCGCTCGCTCGTGTCTCGTGTCTCGGGTCTCGGGTCTCGGGCTCAGGCTCGGGCACGGGCACGGGCACGGGCACGGGCGTGGGCGTGGGCGTGGGCGTGGGCGTGGGCTTGGGCTTGGGCTTGGGATTTGGGATTTGGGATTTGGGATTTGGGATTTGGGATTTGGGGAATGTCTCGGGTCTCGGGTCTTGGGTCTTGGGTCTCGGGTCTCGGGTCTCGGGTCCAAACCCGAATAGGGAGTTTTGTATAAAATACAAAAGAAGTCCCTAGAGTTTCCAGCAAGAGAAACGTCAGCAATGAATGAGAGTAAATGCTGCGGTTTCAGAATTGATTGAGCGGATTCTGGGGGTGTAACTCCCAGAATTAAAGACCAACATTTATGGTTGCGGTTTCAGTAGAGCCTATAAAAGGCAGCCATCCCCCTCTCATTTCAGTACACAATCATACACACAACTCACAGCATAAGCATACACTTAGTGAGAGAGAACCGCACCACCAACAGCTCGACCTGTGGTTCGGTGCCGGTTTCCATACGAGCCACTCTGAGATAGAAGTTGTACCTTGGGAACAAAGTCCCGAAACCAGAAACCTTTAAAGGTGGTTCGGGAAATATTGTTTAAGGGAAACTGCTCAGCAGTTGCCTCTTCTTTTACTTTATGTTATTTATTTTTCAGTCTTTTACTTTCTGTCCATTTCATTTCAGTACCGTTTCATTTCTGTAATTTACTTTCCTGTACTGTTTCTTTTCTGTATTTACATTTCAGTACTGTTTACTTTCAGTCTTTCGATTCTGTTATTTACTTTTCAGTTCTGTAATTTCCAGTATTTACAAAAAACAGTCCGGCAGTTTTTTATTTGTTAAAAACCAGTCCGGCAGTTTTTTATGCTTTAAAACCAGTCCAGTTTGTTTTGTTCAAAACCAGTCCGGCAGTTTGTTTAAAACCAGTCCGGCAGTTTGTTAAAACCAGTCCGGCAGTTTTGTTTAAAACCAGTCCGGCAGTTTTGTTTAAAACCAGTCCGGCAGTTTGTTAAAACCAGTCCGGCAGTTTCTGTAAAACCAGTCCGGCAGTTTCTGTAAAACCAGTCCGGCAGTTTCTTTAAAACAGTCCGGCAGTTTCTTTATTTCAGTCCAGCAGTTTTATTTATTTGTTGAGTCAGGAATTGTAATTCATATTCCAATTGTGAGAAATAAAATTGTTTATTTCCTTTGCGTTCCTGTCTCTTTTATTTATTGTCCTTTCATTATTGTATTCGAAATAGTACCAAAAACCAACAAAAAATACTCATGTGGTCAAAACATTTTTTCCGAAATTTGTGTGTCAGATATAGTGAGTCAACTATTGGGCAGGCACATAGTAGTGTGCTACATGTCGCGGACGTAGATCTATATGAGAATTGATATCAAACACTATGGTCTCCATAAACTATGAAAGTTACAACATTTACAATATTATTGTTATTTTTATTGTTAACTAAAAATGTTAGCTAATAATGTAATTTTGTTTTTCTATTAGGTGTGTTAAAGTGTGTGTTAACTTTATAAATGTTAAAAACATTATTAAAGATAACAATCTTTTTAATTGTTATTAATTGATAACATGCCAAAAAAGTTTAACCCACACACAATTAACTGATATTTATCACGCATATCTTTTATATATCTAATATACTGCTATTTATTTTCTCGCAGCACCTATCCATAGTGCTATATTTTAAATAATTAATTTTTAATTAAAATAGATAACATTGTTAAAGTTAAAACTAATGTGCTTGTTTAACTTAATATGCATATGTGTCATTTAATAACTTTTTAAATGATGATGTATCACTAGTTAACAATAAAAAATTAGCAAAATTATTGTAAATGATCTTAGAAAAATAATATTGCAAATACATTTGTAAATGGCTTAGCTCCGGAAGGAAAACGAGTTAAAGGCCGTAAAATTTGTTAACCAATATATTGGCAAGCAACTTAAACCGGAAATTCCAATTTCATGTTCAGTGAAAAAAAATTGTGCGGGTGATCGAACAAAACGCTTGGTAATATGAGTTCTCAAACAATTTAGATAATGAAAGAGTAATAGACCCTAAAAAAAATATCAAGTTACTATCAGAGCGTCTGTTGCTAAACTGATGGTAAAGTGAGTGTTGCAAAAATATAGCGACACTCATTTTACCATCGCTTTTTAAAAAGTAAACTTGTGACGACCCAGATTTTCAGGAAGGAAATTTTGTGGTGCGGTGTTGTGCGTCAGTCCCACATCGCCCAGATATGAGAGTACCCCTTTGGTATATGAGCTTAAAGATCCATTTTCTATTAACAAGGCCTTTTAAAGCCGTGCGGCACAACAGCGAGGACGGAACTCCATAGTTAAGCGTGCTTAACTTGAAGTAGTACCAGGATGGGTGACCCCCCTGGGAAGTTGTGCCAAAGCGGACAATATTGTTGATACGGACGTGGCGGTTCGGTCCATGGGACCGGGTCGTTACAGGTGGTATCAGAGCCTCTATCTGACCGGAAATATGGGGACTAACACATGTGTGTGGACCCCTGAAGGACGACGTGCCCGACGAGGACGTCGTGCCTAAAGGGAGGGTGATTGTGACAACCCAGATTTCCAGGAAGGAAATTCTGTGGTGCGGTGTTGTGCGTCAGTCCCACATCGCCCAGATATGAGAGTACCCCTTTGGTATATGAGCTTAAAGTTCCATTTCCTATTAAGAAGGCTTTTTAAAGCCGTGCGGCACAACAGCGAGGACGGAACTCCACAGTTAAACGTGCTTAACTTGGAGTAGTACCAGGATGGGTGACCCCCCTGAGAAGTTGTGCCAAAGCGGACAATATTGTTGATACGGACGTGGCGGTTCGGTCCATGGGACCGGGTCGTTACAAAACTGTTGTTATTTTAACCTTTTCTTGTATTGAGACTTGTAACATGTTATGTTTGAGTTTAAGCCTGTTAATAAACCAATTATCTCATAATTTCGAGTTGGTTGAGGAAGAACACCTTTAATTTGAGTGTGTAGAAGTCACTACTATGCAATAAGCTCAGGCTTAAGTCACTAGAGTGTCCGATAAAATTACTCAGGAAAATAATTAAATGACCTCTATGTAAGTGGTGTAGACATTGTGAGCGCATATTGATTTGTTTTACACACCGCATCTAATATATTTAAAGATATTTTTGCTACGGCGGGTAAAGGCGCAAGATACCTGACCTAATGAGTAAATTATTTTGATACTCTCGATTGCATGTTAGTTAATCACATTAATGTGAGTGATTGTTACAAAAGTTATAATTTTCATAGTTTCGGATGCAATTAAAATTTGGGTTTCAAAACTTTATCATCCCCTGACTATTAGTTTGTCAAGGAGTTTTAGAAAATAAATGATTATTTTTCATACATTTTTATTAGGGCATGTTTTCACATGCCCACACACAACACATGCATATGTTCCGAAGAGAAAGTACCGCAACTCCAACAACTCGAGCTTGATCTAACTTCCGCTCCAGTCGGGCCATATGGGATAGGCGTGTACTTTGAAAACTAGATGGCATGCCTGAACCTTTTCTCTTTCGGGTATCATTTTAATTTTGTTAATGTATTGCACTTTTTATTTGACTATTTTATATATTCGAGAAAATTATCTTATGTTGAATCTCCATTCCTTTTTTTATAAAAATTGTTGGTTTTGGAAGAAAATATCTTACAAAAAGTTGAGAACATGCTTTAAAAACAACGAGCAATTCGAGATGAGTCTCATTTATAACTTTGTTTTCTTTCTAGTCCACTATGCCATATATATTTGGGTTTCGGTCTTTTGTAATACTTTAAAAATACCCAAAAAAAATCAAAAAATCAAAAAATTCAAAAATTCAAAGATTCAAAAAAAAAAAAAAAAAAAAAAAACCCTCCAAAAAATCAAAATTACATATTTTTTTTATTAAAAATCCCAAAAGTTGAACTCATGATCATGATATGACAAACACAAGACAAGATCACGATTATTAGATGAGAATAGACACGATCACACAAGATTAAATAGTATTATAGAAGATTTTAAAAACAAAATAAAAAACCGCCAAAAAATGGATTTTTTTCAAAAAGACAAAAAAGGTTTTTTTAAATCTCAAAAATTGAAAATCTAGCGAACACATGATTAGAAAAGATCACTCACGATCGCACATTATTAGACAAAAAAATGATATATTTTTTGTACTAATCCGAGCATAGTTAGGTGAGTTTTGAGTTATTTATTACGTATTTATTCGGTATATAGTTATTTATGTGTTTATTAGATGATTTGTGATAATTTCTGTTTTTTTAAGTAAAAAGCATGGATTTGACAGAAAAACAAGACTTCTATAAAATGAAGCAAGAAAAATTGACCAAATCGAATAAAGAAGTCTTAGAGAGTTAAAGTCAGCCGAGATGTGCAATTAACAAGTGTCACTGGCTTGAAGTTATATTAACTGTATTACAAAGGCTACAGGGGAAATTCTTACAGATAAATCAGATATTCAAAATGAAGCTGTTGAGTATTTCAAAGGTCTTCTGGCTGGTAAGAAAGTTATTAAAGAAGTCTATACAAGTCTGGATAATATTTCTAAGAGTATTAAAGATGATGACAATGAAATGTTAAATAAGTTTCCAGATGAAGTAGAAATTAAAGAAGCTGTGTGGGGTCTAAATAAAAACAGTTCACCGGGTGTGGATGGATTTACTGGTGGTTTCTTTACTTCTAATTGGGCTCTAATTGGTAATGATGTGTGTTCTGCTATAATTTCTTTCTTTGCTGGGCAATTGCTTCCTAAAGGTATTAGTAGTACTATTATTGCTCTTATTCCTAAAAATCAGGCTCCTACTGATTTTTCAGAATATAGACCTATCAGCCTATGCACTTTTATTAATAAAGTGATTTCAAAAATTTTGGCTAAAAGGTTGTCTACTATCTTGCCAAGTCTTATTTCTACTAATCAAAGTGGTTTTGTTCAGAATAGAGATATAGTTGAAAATGTCTTACTGGCTCAAGAATTTATTGCTACTCTTAATAAGAAAAACAGTGGGAAAAATATGGCTATAAAGCTTGATATGAAAAAAAACTTATGATAAAGTCTCTTGGCATTTTCTTATATGTGTTCTAAGGAAATTTGGTTTCTCAGAAATTTGTATTGACAGAATTTGGAGAATTATTTCTTGCAATGGGACTTCTATTTTGGTGAATGGGGTATCTACAAGGTAGTTTCTTCCTTCTAATGGGTTGAGACAAGGTGATCCTATCTCATCAAGTCTGTTTATTATTTGTTCATAGGTGTTAACTAGAAATATAAATGCTCTAATGGTTAAGAAAAGTTGGAAACCTTTCAAATCTCCTCTACATGGTCCTATTATAACTCATTTGGCTTTTGCAGATGATATTATAATATTTAGTGCAGCAGATAAAAGATCAGTTCTTAATGTGAAAAATGTATTAAAAAGGTATAATGAAGATTCTGGGCAAGAAATTAGTTTGGACAAGAGTTTTGTTTATGTCTCAAAAAGTGTTGATAGAGAACAAAAGCAAGGTATTAATAAGGAGTTACAAATAGGAGTAAAGAAGACTCCTTTTACTTATCTTGGCTGCAAGCTGTACTCTGGTCATAAGAAGTGTGTATTTTTCCATGAGCTCATCCTGAAAGTAAGAAAAAAAATTAAGTAATTGGAAAAGTCAGTGGTTAAATATGGGAGGGAGACTTATTTTGATAAAATATGTGTTACAATCTATCCCAGTTTATACTTTATCAGCTATGAATCCTCCTAAACAGGTTATTAAAAAAATTGATCAAATCTTTGCAAAATTTTTGTGGGGTTCATCTGATATAGTAAAGAAGAATCAGTGGGTTAAGTGGAAGAAAGTCTGCTCTCCAGTTAATGAAGGTGGTTTGGGTATAAGAAGTTTCAATGATATTTCTAAGGCTTTTGCAGCTAAATTGTGGTGGAATTTCAGAACTAAAAATAGCTTGTGGTCTAATTTCTTGAAAGCTAAATATTGCAGGAATAAACATCCTAATTGTGTTATAAATGGGAAAGGTGACAATACTTGGGCAAGAATGTTAAAAATGAGGAGTGATGCTGAAAAACATATTATTTGGCTATTAGGTGAAGGTAACATTTCTCTTAATCAGGATAATTGGTTGGGTAGTGGACCTTTGAAGGATGCTTATTTGGACAATAGTATAATGGTTTCAGATGTTATAACTAATGGAGAGTGGGATAAGAGAAAATTGAGGATATAATTCCTCAAAATTTGAGACATCTGTTTTCAAGTGATATTAAAATTAATAAGTTAAGAAAAGATACTCCCATATGGAATGTGAATAAAATGGGTAATTTCAGTTTAAATTCAGCTTGGGAACTTCTAAGAGACAAACAATCAATAAATTGGATTAGCAAATTGTGCTGGGATAAGATGATACCTGGTAAGATTTCTTGTTTTATTTGGAAGTTCTTTAACAAAGCTCTTCCATTGGGTCCTGCAATTCAAAGATTGGGTATTATGTTATCTTCAAAGTGTGAGTGTTGTGGCTGTAATGTGGAAGATTCAGAACATTTATTCAGTAATGGGCCTATAGCTACAGAGGTGTGGAATTTCTTCAATAACTTATTGGGTGTTATAAACACAGCAAATCTAGTAAAGGGCAAATTCATTTCTTGGTGATCTCAGTCAGGTATTGTTAAATCTAAATTACAATGGAAAGTCTGCAAAATTATTCCTGTGTTTATAGTTTTGGAAATTTGGAAAGCAAGATGTAGTAGTAAATACAATAATAAACAAATGAAGGGGAAAATGATATGTGAGAATGTTATCAATTTAGTTAAAACATATTCCAGCAAGGATAAAAGTTTTCCCTCAAACTTTGATATCAAAACTGGTATGAACATGATGGTGACTACTAAAAAGAAGCTGAAGGTGGTAAAATGGCTATGTCCTCCTAAAGGTTATAATAAAATTAATATTGATGGAAGTTTTAGAAGGAATACTAATAAAAGTGGTGTTGGGGGTCTTATGCGGAATGATCAAGGAAAGTTTATTTTAGGGTTTGCTACTTCTATTAATAGCAAATCTGGACTGAAATCAGAGATGAAAGCCTTATTATTGGGGATACAAATTATTGAGGAGGCAAATATAGTATTTGAGACAGATTGTTTATAAATGGTGAATATTTTACAAGGAAAGAGCAAGTGTCCTTGGGAATTAATTTGTCTAATGGATCTAATAAAGCAACAATTCAAAATTCGTGATTTAACAATTATTCATATAGAACGAGAAGGAAATAAAGGGGCAGATTACCTGGCAAATTTTGGGAGCGAAGAGGATCCAATTATATCTAATTGCTTAGAAGACTTCTCAGATTATTTCAAATGAATAATCATCACAGAAGCCATGGGACTTGCTTATCTTCGTATCAATTGAATTTGAGTTTTAGAGAAGAAGAATAAGAGGGACAGTCTCTCTCTCTAAAGAGGAAATTGATTTTGATACAGTAGACGAAGAGTTATACAGCGTTAATAATGGGACGCGTGTTTATAATTTCATGTTATTCTTTTTAGTCCTAAAGTTTCTGTCGGTTTGCAGATTACTGCATTAGATTGTAATTATGACGATTTACCACTTTATTCTTTAATAAAAGTGTGGGAATGCCCACTGTTTATTTAAAAAAAACAAATGTCACTGGCTTAACTTTAGCAAGCTAACTGTGCGGAACTTAACTCACAATATCCAACCGATTGGGGTTAAGTCAGCCTTCCCGAACACTCACTCACTCACAGAAGTGTATATAAGTGTATATAAGATAGCACAAGTCTAGAGATAGAATGTATTAGTTGTATTAATCACTCAAACTTGCATAATTCAAATGGGAGGGGGTGCTCCCCTTTCATACAAGTAATACAAGTAGAGGGAGAATTCTAGATCCTTAACTAGACCTGTCAAGGAGTAGTATATTAACGCTTAAATTTACTCTCTAATTGTTTGCTTGATTGAAAAAGTTTTAATCTTAGTAAAACTGGTCACGTTAGTTTAGTTTTTGCATTCATACACATTATAATTTGTTTTTACAACCATAAAGGAACCGACCGAGTATCTGGCTGTCAAACCATCCACTAGGGCACTAGTAGTCGTAATATTTTAATTATAGCAATCATAAAAATCACAAAAGAGAACACCGGTTTTCGTGGATTCGAATTTCATATATCTTACCCAATTATTTACTCTAATCACTTGTTCTCCTACGAGTCACTCACACGTGAAAAAAACACATACGAGGGACAATCAATTAGACATGGTTACATATAATTAGACATAATCAAACAAGATCATATAATCATACAGAATCACAAACCAAATAATATAAACAAATACAAAAAATATAAAATACAAATACAGAATCACAAACCAGAATCACATGTCACATGATTACATAGGTTCGGACAGACACATAATCACACGTGATAAGATAAAATTAAATATAATCACACATGATTAGACGGACTAGTAGATCATACATGATTAGACAGTATCACAAACCAAATCAAATAAAAAAAATGTTTTTTTTTAAAAAGAATCCTAAAATTGAATACATGATTACACATGATCGAACGTACACATGATCACACAAGATCACAAACCAAATTAAATTTAAAAAACGGGTCATGCAGACATATGGTCAAATTCGATACTGAATGTGTTAAACTCTGAAACTCACGAATCAAAAATACGATCTTGTCAAAGTTTCTAAGTATTTTTTTTTCTTTTAACCATTTAATCAATTGCATACAACTTAATAACTTGAGGGCCAAGAAATGATTCGTCTATTTTCTAATGTTGGTTAGGAAGTAATTTATTTAATGTCGTCTTACGTTTACATTTAAATTGTAAACCATGTTGTTAATATGTGATTTTCTAAAATTTATTTGGATTTTTTTTGTAGCATTTTGGATACACAATACCAATTATAGAATATTGGAATAAACTATAAGGACTGTTAGTGTGATATTTTAAGTGTCAACTTCAGCATCTCCGAGCTCTCCATCGCCACTTCACCGTCTGCAACTTATGTATCATCCGGCGGCATGGTACATAAGTTTAAGATGGCGACCATTTTTAAGATGGCGACTATTGACAAACTGTGTAGCAGAATGATATACGCCGAAATTCCATGTAAGTATCTAACCACAAAACAATGTGCTTCATCAAAACCTTACCAGAGCAAACCCAATGGGAAAATCTCTGATCAAAGGAAAAAAAGTGCAACAGTGGTAGTAGTAGGGGATCAACCACAAAATAGGTGTCCCATCAAAACTTTATTAGAGTAAACCCAGTGAGAAAAAGCTGTAGTCAAATGACAAAAGAGTACACAGTGGTAAGAAGTATACGACAGGATACTCTCCCTGATTTCGACAATCCTAAGTGAGATAATGGGAACGCATCTAACTAAAAACTTTTCCAAGTAAAACCCGGTGGGAAAAAAACCTTGGTCTAAGGACAAAAAGAGTACACGAGTATGTGACTGGATGCTCCCACTCACTTGTACACGACAGGGTGTGAGGATTTTGATTAAATAGTAATTAGTGCAATTAGCATTCTCCTCGATGCTCCGCCTCACTTGCACACGACTGGGTGTAAGGATTTCATATTCCAATAAACAGTACGAGCATTCGAATGGATGCTTCATTTTTAATTACACACGACTGTGATGCTCTTGTACTTCATATGTGAAGATTTGTTTTTGGCAAGATATGTCAAATAGCATAATCTAGTCAGTCTCTCTTGATCAATAGCAGCATGTTGTCCTAAGACAAGCCTTCATCTAGATTGTTAGACATAACACATGCACTTCATATGGCTAATACCAGGTCGAAGCCATATACACTCTCTAGTCGTCTCATAGAGCACGAGTAGATAAGAGTGATTTGTATGGAGTCTTACCAAGACCTCCAAGATCTCTCCTTATTCCTAATGGTAGAGACGTAACAATCTAGGAAAAGTCACTTATGCGGGTTTGATAAGTAACCGGCATTGCTATAACCGAAAAAGGGTTGTGTTGATTCATGTGTCGAAGGGGGTAGGTACACTCGATGACGCAAACGGGATAAGCTAGTCCACTTCCAAAATTATCATAAGGTAAGGGAATATGTCTTTAGTGCCATTTCGGTGGTAGCGTGTTAGCGCGATGCTGTGTCGAATTATACCATTCAAAGCAGACGAGATGTTCATCCTAGCACATAAGACCAAGTGCAATGATGTGCTTATTTTACTTAGATATGAACATAATGGTTCAATATCTCTTCATCGTCTCATCAAGGACGAACCGGGTCTATATCAATGTCTAGTGATCAAACGATCATGGGACAATCTGACGACTAAGCGTCATGATGACTAAAACGTCATAACACCTTCTGGGTGTAATCTGAATCATGGAGTTAGATTCAATATTTATGGGACTCGATCATCAGATCGAGTCACTACCGTGTCTTTCCAAGATCATTCATCTCGAAGGCAAATCCAAAAGTGGATCGCGTAATAAAACAAGTAAGGGCATACAACGTGTCTCTACGTATCCCAAGTCGATCAAGTAATCACTTAAGTGGATATACCACATCCGCTCGGATTATTTCAATCCATACAGTGAATGTCTCAATCAATTGAGAACATGTTCTATGGTCAAGAACCTTGATTAATGCACATGACGTCACACAGTGACCTTCATCTACATTTCTTTGTCTAAATCCCCATATAGATATAACCGTGACCACAATCACATGTTGCATAATCAGTTTTTCGGAAACTGCTAAACTGATAAAGTAGGGGACCGTTATAACGTCCATTACGAGTAAATAAACCATCTCGTAATCAATTCCAAGGTGTGAGAGAAGTCTTGCGCTACTAGGCGAGCACTGATACAGTCTCATTATTCTCATCACTCTTTCTTACAAATAACCAAATAAATGAACTCGTTTAACATTGTTGGTGTTGGAGCTACAAGTCTCAACATACTTTCCCTAATGAGTCTACTTGGATTGCAAGATTCCATTAGGACGTCTTTTCTACATTGACTTTGGGCAACGGTATGTGGTTTCCTGTTATCATTTACTCATATTATCGGTCGTCACCGAATATATGAACAATTAATCAATGACAGTCTCGTTTTGCATCAATATCGTCTAAGATATCATGATCGACAGATATTTCAAAATTCTCAGGATGGGGAGGATTCACACATCTCCTAGATCCTTTATAATCTCGTACGAAAAATGAGTTTCAGTTTACCTCTCCAGGGGTTGAATGAATTAAGAACCGGTCAACTTACTCGTATCTTCGGAAGGACGACAGACTGGATAGCCGACAACAGCATTCTTTGCTTGTCGGGTTCAGCCAAATCAACGTGTTACAACAGGAACACGGCGTCCGATAGGGACGTCTTTCCTTGCAAGCATGTTTATAGCAGGTATAAAAGATCTCGTGACATTTCATAGTCATTAAATGCAACTGGCACTTGATTAGACTTGTGGAAGTCTATGCACTTACTTATCACTAAGTGCAATTTTGGGGATCAAACTAAGACTTATTAGGTTATGCCACGTTACTTCACGTCGTTTCTTATCAACGGCAACGTGCAAATCTCCCCCTAACGACGGGAAGAACAGTCTTAGCGATGTCACTTTCGTATATCATGCGCTAAAAAGATCACTTGCAAATGTTCCTTTATCAAATGATAGGCAAGAGATTCATAATCGACTTATGTCCCATTCAGATGTCCTTATTTTGAACGCTATAGTGACTCAACCAAAATATTAATTAAGCACTCCAAACACACGTTAATACGAGACTTCTGGCTCATAACCAGTAACCAGCTGGTACGCATATGGTGTTTGAATGTCTATGGGTCTCATAACGGACCAATATAGCAAAATAGCATAACTCCACACGAAAATATAAATCTTGGTGCGCAAGAGCAAGAAGTGCGTGCAATCATTTGCAGTCGCATCATCAAACTTTCCATGAGTCCATATGAGTCTAAACATAATCGACAGGATGTTCAATTTTAATTTCCAAAGTCAATTATACAAATTGAAACTTCGATTTAACTATTCGGCATTATCAAGGCGACTAGACTTTTCAAGATAATCCGGATCATAAGCTATCAATTTAATGATTTTGGCTAAGAGATTGAGAAATGCTGCATTTCTGTAGACAACAATAATCATGTGACCATATTGTCGATGCATCAACCATAACCATAAAAAAAATTAATGGTCGGTTAAGTCCATAATAACTCCTTCAATTCTTTACAAGAATTTTACGAGTCCATTTCATGATCTTTACACATACTAGTCTTTCAAGCAAAGTATTATTGGCATGAATTTCGGATCAATCACGAAATATAACCTCAAAGAGAATCCAAATGCGATGCGATTATAAGTCAAGCATCGTCTTTTGACCCGGGAACATCTCATCCGATCAATGCCACAGTATCAAACTGCTCTTGTTAATCGACAACAGACGAATGATAATATAGACAATCATGTCTAAGCATCTAATGGCTCTTATTAATCGACGACATGTGAATGATAAGATAACTATCAAATGCTTTAAAACGTGGTTAAACCACTTGAAAAAACATCTCAACTCCTCAATAATACGCTTTTGGTCGTATTGAATGGATCGTGTGTAAATAATTTCAATTCTTTCATGAGCTATTACCAGTTATCACTGGTTTTCTCGAATTTACTATAACTCAACAAGATATGACATGACCTGGAGTATAAGACCTCATATTTTACAAATCAATTTGGTTTAACAAAGATTACGATTTTGAAACGACAGGTCCAGAAATCGTTGTCATAGAGGGTCCTTTAGGCAAGTAGTTGGTAATTTTATAAGTGGTACACTGTTACCCACTTTAGCCAGACGACAACTACCCCACATGTATTTCCATAAAGATTGATAATTTAAAATTTGGTCACATAAAGGAATTTACTCAAAACGCTTTAAATTATTTCAAGAAATTTCATAAACATGCAAACCATAATCCAAAAGTATGGTCCAAATGGAAAAATCATAATCCAAATGGAAAACATAATCCAGATGAGTGATAAATCGGCTCAATGATTTATCAAAATCAATAAATAAAGGTACAAAACTTCGGCCTAGAAGCGACGCATGCGCCCACCGCCTGTTTGCCGACCCATAGTAAGGGCCTTTTGGCCCCCAAATGCACGTGTCGTATGTGTAACCCGCGTGGCAGAATAGCCATGTCGGTCTCCTTGAAGTACAATTCCTATCGAGTGGCAAGTAGAATCCTCTGCAAAAGACTTGAATACGCGACGGGGTATTATAAGTGGCAAAGTGGCCTTGCTGCCATGATCCGTTGAGATTCAGCCTCATGTTGCTTCGATTCGTAAAAAAAAAAATTGTACAAAACTTCCATTGAGTCACAAAAACGGGGATCGTATGAGTTTCTTTTCAGTTAGCTTTTACCACATTTGGCAATAATTTTTCCACCCTTATGATAGATTAGAACTATTTAAGGGTAGCCGTGTATGATCTTTGTCATTTGTAGAAGAAAATTGACTGATTTGGTTGTGTCTCTTAGTTTGGGGACTTGCCCAATTTGTTCCTTTCAAAAATTGGATAGGTGCCACAAGTATTCGGTTCAGTTAATTGTCTAAACCTTGCTTGGCTAAGCGAGCGTCAGACTCGTGGCAGTTCGAGACAACTAAATTTGGTCTCGGTTCTCACTTCGAGGACGAAGTCCATGAAGAGAATTACCATCAGGCATAAAAACTGTCATAAACCCAATAAGACGAGTAATCACTCATCGAGTACAAATGGATGATGAAGGAATATGGGTGAATATAAATTCACGATACTCCTTATACAATACAATTTTCAAGCTACTATTTTGGTAAAATATTGCTCCAATATGTCAATTTCAGACATTTGTTCACCATAGACGTCGTCACGTCTCAAATGTGGCGGCGGAATAACATCAATGCCTTATATTTCATTTCGCGAGTAACAACAAACTCGTGTTTAACTCATCAAAGATGACATCCAAAAAAAAATTGAGCATCACATGCTCACTCATCAGGGTGACTAAATAACATCATTGTCTAAACAGTCATTTCGTAAGTATGCTTTGCGATTTTTCTCATCACAAATGGCATCCAACCAGTGTTGAGAGTTCTGGATTAGTTATCATATAAATGGCTGGTTTATAAGTTTATGGTTTGCACAAACACAAAGTTTGTTTCGAATGAACTGGTTCTTATTAATCGAACGACATGTCGATACTGAGACATCAATTCGGCGAAACATACATCATTATATAAACACACTCGGGGAAATTATTATTTAGTCAACCCCTTTCGGTAGCTCTAATTGAACACGAGCAGGAAAGACAGTGAGGATGAAGGGCACAAATGCCACTTAAAATCCGACCTCATTATGATAGAAACTATCCACCTATATCTTTCCTACACATCGTATCCAAATAGGTGAGACTAGTTGAGAAAGATTTATAATTTTTCCAACTTAAATGTGAAAATATATTATTTCGCAAATTATCATATTGTAAATTGCAGTAAATAAATAGAATAAGGCCATAGACATGGTATTATTTTCTCCATATGTTAATCCTTAAAGAAACAGGTTCTATATACCGGTTACATGCATGAATCCACTTATGCAATATATTCTAAATCTGTAACTTTAATAGCAACTGACATGTGAGCATGGAAATAAAATATAATCTCTAACATGGGCTATTTTTTATACGGGAATATACATTTAAGTATCAATTGGCAGTGCATGTCATATGATATTTTTTTTTTTTATGGAAATCAACCAAACATATAGGTGCAAATTCAAGTTGCAGAAATATAACAAGTTTCCTACGTCAGATTTTACAAATCCAATATGTACCTTAAACAATATCAGTGGGTAGGCATGTAGTTTATATAACCGTACTCAACCAAACTATATACGCATGCAATGATTTCTGCTATTAACAAATATTGTTTCAGTACGCTATAGCCATTCATTGCAATTTATCTATCATGTGGTTATCAACTAAATTGTTTAAAGAAACACTATTAGTTATGTACATGTGGTACCAAATAAATTTAGATACTATCCAATATAGTTATTATGTACATTCATACAATATACACGGGTATTCAACAACTATACATGGGTTACATACATATACATATATGCATATAGCATAATTTAATTCACGTGGGAGGATCATACAATACCAATATCACTTACGATTCTAAACATGTGATAATCAGAAACAATATAGCTTGAATAGTCCATGCAATTTATTTATGCTAGCATGCAATTTTTAATTTTATTTTTTTAGTTTTAGGGTGAGAGGTATAAATAAATAAATAATGTACCGTACTCCCGGTACGTTGGTGAATGTCGATAGAGCAATAACCCTAAAAATAAATCCGGATAAATTTCAAGATTTATACTATACACCTAGAATTCTAGCGAGTCTTCAATCTCCACGAGCAAAATGATGATAACGTGTTGTATAACATATTAGCTTAGTATATATATATGGAGACAGAAGTATAGAGGGTAGCATTACAGGCTTTTTGTATAATAGAATATAGGGTTACACATGATAGAAAAAACCAACCCAGGATAAATAAATATTCATAAACTAGACCAATATAGCCAATATTATACCATAACACTTTTTAGTTGAATTATTTGGCTCCAAAGGTAATGGGACTATTATAATTTGGCTCAATTATATTTTTCCAAAAGTTGTCTGAACCCCTGGCCTTTGTTCTCTCTAAAAACTAAACAAACCAAACGGCAAAAATCCATTGTTAGATCCAGCACTCTCTCGCAACCTTGATCACACACGGTAATACATTCACCATCTCTCTCTCTTTTCATACATATAGTCTATAAATGTTTCAGAATTTTATAAAATATGCATTATCTTTACTCCAAATTTCTAGATATGTTTTATTTATTGTTGAAATTATAAGTTGTTTGGTTTTATTTGGTCCATTAGTTTATTTTTGTTGGGCTAATAAGTTTTTGGGGCTTCTATGTAATTAGAATAAGCTAGCCCAATTTCTAGATTATTCTACAAGTTCTAAAAGTATCTAGAATAGTTCTTGAGTAGAATATTATAAAGAATATGCTTAGAAAATTCTAGAGACGATTTTGGACCGTCAGATTGTTTTGATCTCCACCGTTGTTCGTGGTGGAGAAATAGTATAAATAGGTGGTACTTCCACCATTTGTATATTTAAAAAAAAAATATATATATATATATATAAACAGTTTTTTTCCCCTTTTATATTTCGGTTCGTGTGTTTTCGTTTTTAGCCTTCCCGATCCCTTTAAATACTTTTCAACAGTGGTATCAGAGCCTGTCGGTCCCAAAATGGCCGGAGGTATGACCCCCTTCATCCCCACACTTAAGAAGGATTTTTACGATAATTGGAACATACGAATGAAAGTGTTCCTCGGTTCCCAAGACGTATGGGAAATCGTAGAGAGCGGGTATAACGAACCTGGAGTAGGCGCCACCCAAACTCAAGCCCAAAGGGAGACGTTGAAGGAATTGAAGAAGAAGGATCGGAAGGCTCTCACCATCATCCATCAAGCTTTGGATGAAGTGATGTTTCAAAAGGTGGCGTGTGCAACCACGAGTAAACAAGCGTGGGATATCTTGGAAAACTCTTTTAAAGGAGTTGACAAGGTGAAAAAGGTTCGACTACAAACCTTACGTGGTGATTTTGAGGCGTTACGTATGAAAGCCTCTGAATCGGTTGACGACTATTTTTCTCGAGTTCAAACGGTCGTCAATCAAATGAAAAGATGCGGAGAAGATTTAGATGACACTCGTGTTGTCAAAAAAATTCTACGGTCTTTAGATTTTAAGTGGGATTATATTGTTGTGGCCATCGAGGAATCTAAAGACGTAGAATCTATGACCGTGGATCAACTTTTGGGCTCGCTCCAAGCCCATGAAGACAAACTCAACAAAAGAGTTGTCAAAGAAGAGCCGCTCGAACAAGCTCTCCAAACGAAGTTTAGCATGAACAAGAAAAGTTTTGGCAACCCGAAAAGTCAACGAGGAAGAGGCCGAGGTCAAAGTTATGGCCGAGGTGGTTACAACTATTTCGAAAAGGAAGAAAGGAGACAAAACTCTTACCCGACGAGAGACCGTGGAAGAGGGGGAAATTTTAATCAAAGTGGGAAACCGAGGTATGATAAATCTCAAATAAAATGTTATAATTGTCAAAAATTTGGTCATTACGCTTCAGAGTGTAGATCCGGTTCTAATAAAGTTGAGGAAAGGTCCAATTTTGCTAAAGAAAATGATGAACGGTCTACACTTTTATTTGCGCATAAAGGAAATGAAAATGGAGAAAATAATACGTGGTATTTAGACACGGGGGCTAGCAACCATATGTGCGGAAATAAAAATATATTTACCGAGCTTGATGAAACGGTAAATGGGGATATATATTTTGGTGATGAATCTAAAATTCCGGTAAAAGGAAAAGGGAAAGTTTTAATCCAATTGAAAAATGGAGAAAATGATTTTATCTCAAATGTTTATTATGTGCCAAATATGAAATCTAATATTTTGAGTTTGGGACAACTTTTGGAAAAAGGCTATGATATCCATATGAAGAATCTTAGTCTTTTATTGCGAGATAAAAATGGAAATTTGGTTGCAAAAGTCCCGATGTCGAAAAATAGAATGTTTTCGTTGAAAATAAATAATGGTGGGGCTAAATGTTTGAAAGCGTGTTTTAAAGAAAAAACGTGGCTTTGACATTTGAGATTTGGTCATCTTAATTTTGGGGGATTAAAGTTGTTGAGTAATAAAAATATGGTGAAAGGTCTACCACATATCGATCATGTTGATGAACTATGTGAAGGATGCTTGTTTGGAAAACAACCGAGAAAAAGTTTTCCGAAAGAAGCAAGTACAAGAGCTAAAAGGCCGTTAGAACTTGTACATACAGATATTTGCGGCCCTATTAAGCCAAGTTCTCTCGGAAAAAGTAATTATTTTGCCCTTTTTATTGATGATTTTAGTCGAAAGACTTGGGCTTATTTTTTGAAACAAAAATCCGATGTTTTTGATGCTTTCAAAAAATTTAAAGCACTTGTTGAAAATGAAAGCGGCCAAAAAATAAAGGCTATGAGATCGGATCGAGGGGGAGAATTTACCTCGAATGATTTTGAAAAATATTGTGAAGAAAATGGAATCTTTCGTCCTTTGACGGTTCCTTATACCCCACAACAAAACGGGGTTGTTGAAAGAAAAAATCGATCTCTTTTAAATATGGCCCGTAGCATGCTTAAAAGTAAAAATGTTCCAAAAGAGTTTTGGGCCGAAGCAGTTGATAGTGCGGTTTATCTATCGAACCGTTCCCCGTCTCGAAGTGTTTTGGGTAAAACCCCCGAAGAAGCATGGAGCGAAAGAAAGCCGGTTATATCTCATTTGAGAGTTTTTGGAAACATTGCGTATGCTCATGTCCCGGACCAAAAAAGGTCCAAACTAGATGATAAAAGCGAAAAGTTTATTTTCATCGGTTACGATTCGAGGGCGAAAGGCTATAAGCTATATAATCCGGACAATGGTAAATTTGTCGTGAGCCGAGATGTTGAATTCGATGAAGAGGGAACATGGGAATGGTACAAAACGGATGAAGACTATGATTTTTTCCCTTATTATAGCTATGAAGATGATGAGCAAGTTGAAAGAGAAGAAGAGCCAAATACTCCACATTCATCACCCCAATCACAAGGCCAAGTATCCCCGATTGATGAAAGTTTGAGCGAAAGACCACCGCGTTACCGGACCTTACAAGAGTTATACGAGGTAACCGAACCTATTGATAATATTACTCTTTTTTGTCTATTTGCGGGGTGTGAACCTATAGGTCTTGGAGAAGCAATGCAAAATAAAAATTGGAGGAATGCCATGGATGAAGAAATGAACTCGATAATAAAAAATGATAAAAAATATATATAAAAAGTTTTTTTCCCCTTTTATATTTCGGTTCGTGTGTTTTCGTTTTTAGCCTTCCCGATCCCTTTAAATACTTTCCAACATTTATTTGTTTAATTTCTACTCCAGTTACTGTTTATTCAATTTTTCATAGGTGTTTATAGTTGATGCAATTAGGTACCACTGTCTCCATTCATTCTTTTGATTCTGCTTTTTTCAATTACATTCATTTTTCCTATCGTTTTCTTCACACTCTCAATTATTGAATCTTGATTTATATTTATATTAGTGTTCCTACAACAATCATCTTCTCCTTCAGGCAAGTTCTTATACCCCTCCCTTTTCACAATCTCATACTATTTTGTACTCTTTCTGCCTATATTAATTTGAATGAATTCTTCTTAACTTTTTTCAAATTTTTAATGTTTTATAATGATAATACCGTTTGCATCTTTTGATTTGAGAGAATTAGCCTTTAGTTGTTGAGTTTTCAGATTGTGTTTTGTGTGTTTTTAATTTTTATTCTAACCCCCTCCCTGTCACTGAGTTTCCTGATCTTAAAAAGTAACTTATTTAATGTGTTAGGTAGACTACTTTTTTTATTTATTTGAACTTTTGCTCAGCGTCTTGCTATTATGTTATGGAACTAATGCTTCGTTTGGTAACATAGATTGTCTATAAAATTATGGAATTATTGGTTTATTTGGTAACATATATTGTCTAGTTTATTTGGTTTATTGAGTTACAATTGAACTACAGTTCTGAAAATTGAAGTTCGATATAGAACATCGTTTGATTTTCATATTATTTCATAGTTTTTCAAAGCAACATGTTATTCTGTAAAAGAAAGTTGCCTATTATTTGTTCAAAGTTGAAGAGATTTGGTTTGATTTAAGATTCAGGTTCACTACAAAGTACAATACACTCAAAATCAACATGTTATTCGGGATGTTTGATTCCGGCTCCCGAGCATGCCAAACTTTTATAGAAAGCACAACAGAAAAGCAAATGTGATTGAGCTGTTTGACTTTTTGCTTAGGAGGAAAAGCCACAAAGGTTTCGCCGACGACAAGTCTTCGTCCGTCCACATAAGAGAAATACTTTTTAATTCTTTTTTAATTTATATTTATTGATTGTTTGAATGATGTTTAAAAATTCGCAAGATACTCCATGTACGATTGACTCTTAGGTGTGCAACTTATTAGTAAAATGAAACATTATTTATACAGCTAGAATCTCATATAAACACTTGCTACGCGTCATATAAAGTAATTCCGACTGTTGTGATATTGAAGATGGAAGGTAGCTAACTTTAAATAAGCTTAGATGAGATACTATTTGCAAGACACATACTTAAACCGAGTTCGGTGACTATAACTTAGCTGAATAATGGTGTGTTCTCTATTGTAGCTGTTTGAAATTAAGGTAAAAAAACTAGTATTGCAGGTATGGTATAGCTAGAGTAACGAATAATGGTGTGTGTTCTCTATTGTAGCTGTTTGAAATTAAGGTAAAAAAACTAGTATTGCAGGTATGGTATAGCTAGAGTTACGAACCAATGTTTGCAAAAGTTATTTATTGGTGTATTCGTAATACTATACCTGCAACTGCAATCAAACACCTGCAAGTAAAAGAACACATTAACTTGAGCAATACTAGCTGAAATGGTGTGTTTTTTTGTGTACTCAATTGTAGGTATTTGAAATTAAGTAAAAAAAAGCTAGTATTGCAAGTATGGTATAACGAGAGTTACGAACCAGTGTTTGCAAAAGTTCTTTCTTGGTGTATTCGTAAATCGTAATACTATACCTGCAGTCAAACACCTACAAGTAAAAGACACATTAACTTGAGCAATACTTCACCTGCAATATATGTTTTTCAAGCTGCAATACTATACCTCAGAGTAAAAAAAGACACTTTTAATTAAACACGTGCAAGTTTGGTTGAGTTCGGAATTTTGTATAGTATTTCGGTTGAGTCTATGTTGACAAATTTTAAAAGCAAAGTGAAACTATACTTGTTTAATATGCCTGTGTTTGCGAAGTTTTTTTTTTGTGGTGAATTCTCGTATATTACAGCATTTTCCTTTTAGTTAAGGTATATGAATAAATACTCCTTTCGAATTCATATAAGTCTGATAAACTAGTCTTTCCATTATAGTTTTTTAAAATGGTATACTTGTTTAATTGCAGGCAGCTTGTAAGGCGAGAAAGATCGAGCTCTCGCAACGATCAGATGGATCCTCAATACCTAACGACGATGAAATCTATTTGGAGATTGTAGGCGGCGAAAACAAGGAAGGTGGTGTCTACATTATAGGCTCGCAAAGTCGTCTCTCGTCAATTCAAGTTCGTCTTCATCGACTTATGAAGAAGACCCGGAAATAATTACTTCCAAGTGCGGTACAATAATTGTCCAACAATTTTTTTCCTTTACCATGAGCTGTAAGTCAAGATGTGTTGGAGGATACAACTAGTGATGGCCAAGAAGAGATGGTCGATAATGTTTTGGAAGAAAATTAGTTGACAAATAATCTATTTTATTGGATTGTTTTGGTCATATTCTAGGTGCAACTAATGACTGAGATATGGTTGCTATAGTATTCTGGTGCAGCTAGTGACTTGATTTGTGTAATGTTTGGATATTATGTCGTTTCTTAACAAGGTGTCCTATGTATCTCGTATAAGCTTCGATGATTAACCAAGTGTATGAACTACTTTTTTGCAAGTTCAGTTAAATGTTTGTCCTTTAGTTTAAATTTATTTTTATAGTTTTTTTAAATACAATTAAGCATTGAAAAGCAAACAAAATAGCTAAATGCAATTAAATTTAATTTAAATTTAACATGATATATAGCAACACAGTAGCAACACAAAAAATAAGTAAAAGAAAATCAGAAATTAAAAATAAATAACAATTTATAATTATAGCAACACTAAAATTTATGTTGCAAATGTGTCACTTTAAAATGTCAAAACTTGAGAATTTACCGACATCAATTTATGTTGGTATTTTGTTGCTTTTTTTTATGTGTTAGTATTGTTGTTGCTGAAATTAGGCACAACCAATTTACCTAGATAAATTTTTATGTTGTTGTTTTGTTAGAAAATCAAATTTAGCATCATAAATATCATTATTTTTTGTTAGCAAATGAACTTTTTTTCTTTTAGCATGTGATTATCTGTAAAATCCCGTAATTTATTTTATTTACTTACTAATAATCTATCGTCCTTTTTAAAATCTTATTATGATTTTTGATACGTTGCGGATTTGTTTTCTAATTAGTAATAATCATAGGTTACAAGAACACTCCTAATTATCTTGAATGTGCATATTGATTGTAATAGGGTTACGTTTTCATTTCTTTTTCTCCATATGTTAAATGAATTGTCCTAATAAATGACTATGTAATCTAATTATTGAATAAATAGGTTAGGAATATTACTCGGTTTTAGGAGTTTTGGAATATCAACATTAATTGTACTAGTAATGATATGTACGTTACATTTTAAATGGTGAGCATTATTGTACATGCTTAAGTTAGAATTTCATGTGATTTATAGGACATCAATGCTTTATGTGAATCATAAATAGTATCATTTATGGGTAGTATTTAAATGGAGAGAAACGGCCAGTGTCATTTAGAAGGGGTTTTTTTGTAACATATATATGGTAATGAAGTACGTTATTCATGCATATTTAATTAGTTTTAGCCGTTTGTTTTATCTTGTCCTATATATGTTTTGACACATGAACATATGTTTCTATTAGAACTCATGTCACTCATACACACTTTTATATACTTAGATATATAAATATATATATATACAGGGGAAGCTAAGTGGGGACGATCGGGTGCCACGGCACCCCCATAATTTTAGAAATCCCAAGTGACGTAATTTTTTTTTAGTACAATTTCTTTTTAGGTATAGATTTGGCACCCCCATAAAAATATGTTACTTGTACATATATTTTGGCACCCCCATTTACACATTCTGGTTTCGCCCCTCTATATATACACACATATGGTTAACAAAGGTGGGACAATTCGTCTTCTGTGATGATAGTCTATGCTTGTTATATTACTATATAGGATTATATACGTATACAACGATATAATGAAGATAGTGAGGAAGGAAGCTACAGAGGGTTTATTGGAAAATCAATAGTTAACGGTATCCATAGTAAATGTTTCGATTGTTCTACATTCGGTATGTGAGTGAGTGGTTTTCTTATTTGCTATTAAAAATAACCTACTGCATTTTGTGATAAACGTTATATGTTCAAATTATATATTTTGAAGTATTGAAAATATATACGTATATATTATTCCAAACGTTACAATTGATGAAATATGAATTATATGTGGATATGTTGGTGAACGTAAAAGATTTAAAGAAAGTTTATGTTTTTTTTATCATTATGTTTTAAGCTGAATTCAACGAATAAAAACAGATTCAGAAAGTCTGGATTCAACGAATAAAAAGAGATTTAGGAAGTCTAAATTCATCTAGAAGATTGGAAAGTCCAGTTGGCTTAATATTCAATTTATATTATCGTATTGATGACACCAAAAATTAAAATTTTATTATATTCGTACTTTGGGAATTTTATTAAATAAAAATATTGTTTTTTAAAGAAAATGATAACATGATAAAAATCTATTTTCGGCCCTCTATATATATATATATATTGCAAGGTTTGCCTTTCACTAAACTCTTTACCCTTACCCTAGTTTTTTTTTTTATAATGTTTTCAGGTATATAGTATTCAGATTGAGTTAGTCGGAACCAGATAAACCATAGGAATGTAAGTATAGTTTTCCGCTGCTACTATCTTTTGATTAGCTTGTTAATTTGTTGTAATTGGGTTGTAAATGAAAGTTGACTTTGTAAGAGTATATTTGTGTAACAACATTGAGAAGTATTTTTATAGAAATCGTAGTATTTTATTGGCTTTTACAAGTGTTACAATTTAGTATTTGTTTAACACGTGTCGCCGCACGTGTTATTCCATCATTCGTGTGACGTGCTATTAGGGCGGGCTCCTTACATTATCTATCATTAAAATGATTCAAGCTCATTTGTGTCACCATACACTTATTTCCCGGACCGAGCAATGCAAGATGGAGTAGTATAATTCTGGAAACACATTTGGTCATATTATCATTTTTTTCATATTTATTTGTACCTTATTTTCAAATAATTTTCTTAAATCAACTTTTTATTTTATTTATAAAATGTTTGTTCAAAAAAATTTGTAAAATTTGACATTTTTTTTTTTGGTATTTATGAATATTACTATCTTATTATAATTAAATTGCCAAAACAAACTATAAATACAAAAAAAAAATTCAAAATTTACATATTGTTTTTGAATAAACACTTTATAAGTAAAATAAAACGTTGATTTAATTGAAAAAAATAAAAAAAAATACATATAAAAAAACGATAATATGACCAAAAGTTAACCTGTATAACATGATTAAAGGTGAATCCTATAATTTTGAATAAGATGTTACTTTGCTTTGGTTTGAAAAAAAGGTTTGACTAATACAAAGTGAAATGTATTTTAACTGAAATTATCACTTTGCGCAATTTTTAAGCAGCTTCAGCTTTGGGTAAGCTTAAGCTTGGCACTTTCTTGCTCATTGATCACGTGGGGTGACATCATTTTTCTCGTATCTTCATATATGTAATCACCATTTGTCTCTAATAATTGAGAAATGTGTTTACTAAAATTTAAAAACACACCTTTCTTTCGTTTTTCTCAAAACAAAAGTACCATGTGAATAATTGAACCAACTAGCAATCCAACATTTACGGTCAATTTCAAACAACTATTCTCACTTTAAAAAAATTCTTTTTGTTTCTAAATATAATATTTTTTAACCCAAATTTTATAATGAAACTGAATAGAGACTTTGGACAGCTTGAAAGTGAATTATCTAGTTAAATAACTATTATATGGTGTGTTTTTTTTTTCTTTTTTAGTTAATTTTATGGCAGAGCCAAGCTTACTGCGATAGAGCTCAGAGGGGACTTCACCCAGATTAAATAATACACAATATTGGAGAAGTACGTGTTTCACTGAACTAATGTTTTTTTTTTTTTTTTTTCATTCTAAGCTAACTAGTGATGGCTCTTTTTTTTGTTCTATTTGTAGCTTTTTCCTTTAATCATAAGTAGTTATACATAATTTTATTCCATGTAAATAAAAATATGGAAGATTGCCAACCCAATAAGTTATAAGTGGCGTTACAGCTAACTCCGCGCCATATATAAAAATCAATTTTCCTCTCATTTTCACTAAATTACTATTATATACTAGCAAGTCTAGCATACACTGTTTGACCCTTAGCATTATAATTGAAATTTAGGTACTATTCAGTTTTCATACATATGGTTTTTGTAAGAGGGGCAAACGGTGCGAGAAGGCCGAACTTTACGTATAAAATTTTGACATGTCAACATAATTACAAATCTTAAAATAAATTAAAATAATCATTTTTTTAAATTATACATGTAATGAAATTTAAGGTTTGTTTACTAGCTTCATTTTAGATTTGGTTATCTGATGTTAATAATTGGGGTTTTGACAATGTTTTTGCCTATGGCCCCCTTTTAATGTTGGGTAACCGTCTTTAACCTCTGCTTATTTACTTTTTTTTAACATAATTTAATTGTACTGAGCGAGTTACCATGTTTTACAAGCTCAGAGCCCTTAATCTACAGTATTTACTTGGCACATGCTCTCCGTTTCAAAATAATAGTCAATTATGAAACCACTTGTAAAGTTTAACCAACCAATAACTTTTATTAAAATTATCGAAATGAAATTTTTTAAAATTTAATCTTATAGTTTCAAAGTTAAATCGAAATGAAATTTTTTTAAATTTAATCTTATAGTTCCAAAGTTAAATTACATTAGTATTAAATTTAAAAAGAATACATTTTCACAATTTTGATATAAATTGTTGGCCGGTTAAACTTTGCACGTGGTTTCGTAAATCATAATGACTATTATTTTGGGATGGGGCTGAGTTTTTCTCCACCAAGCCTAACTTGTTTGCACGCTAATCTTGTTTTCTACAGAGGCAAGACAATTTATTTACGAAATAACTATTCTTATAAGTCTATTGCATTCACCATTATCTATTTCTATTTTATGTAGTACTATGTATCCCATGCCATAATGTGCTTCATCTTTCTTAAAAAGCAAATATTTCGCACTAAAACGCACATTCTCCCACCCAAAGAGACATAACTCACGCACAAGATCACAAACACAATACCATCCTATATTTTTTCTTCATCAAGAGAAAAATCAAACATATGAGCAAACCACTAGTCCTCGAAATGAGCAGGGCCCCTAACCGCTACTCCCCTCGACTCTCTCTCTTCCTCGTGGCAGGGTGTGCGGCCCTCTTCATCCTCTTTCAAATTCAGTCCTTACAACCGCCTCCTCTCGACAACTCCCCTCCGACCAACGCCTTTTCTTTTGTGAGCCAATGGCGAAACGCTTTGCTTGTAAACACAACAGAAAAGCTCGAGAGATGCAGCGAATCTCTCGGATCAATGGCTGAGAAGCTTCGACGGGCAGTCACGTTTCTCCCGCTGAAGGATCTGCGGTTCACACAATCGGCTCTCCAGGGGCACACATGGTTCATGAGCTCCATGTATGACACACAAGAAAAAGGTGACCAAGTGTTACTCTACTAAAGTTCATGAACGTTATACCATTTTGTAAAAAATAATAATTTATTCCTCTTACAATTTGTAATGTTAAATTTAGTGTTTCGTTTCCCTAAACTTGTTTAATTTATTATCGCAGTTACCTCTAGAGTGCCTAGTCCCATAGTAAAAGTTGGATTAAATGATTTATTAAGAACAGTCACAACCTGGCTCTGTTTATTCCCTATTAGTCATAGTTCATAGTTATATCAAATAATAAAAACGTGGGAGTAATCATGAGAATAAAGAACAAGGATTTTCGATATTGTTCAAATTACTCTATATTTGCGTTACTAAGTTTTCTTGGGGAGTTTACTTTTATTCAAAATCGATACCAAGTAGAACTCGAGATATCATGCAATATTCAACTCCGCAAAATATATCAGATCCCGATTTATAAGACCTCGTGATCAAGCATACAATAGTAACGCTAGCTATAAGAACTTCAAATATCAAACTGAAACGGTCAAAAAAAAAAAAAAACCAAACCATCGTATAAGTTGAAATACTGAGTACTCCTTTAACATAGCCAAATGTGGACTAATTTTGGACCAATACCATTTTAACATTCTTATTTAAGACATAGTATCATTTTTAATATAATTATTGCAAATTATGACTATTTACAAAATACATAGGGCCAACACCTTTGACCCAACAAAATTTGATCAAAACTATTGACTGTTCTTCGGTGCAGATCGTCGGATCCGGACATTGACTGCCGGTCTCCGGCGTTGACAAAAAAATAAACAAATAAAAAACCTAAAAACAAATTTAAAAATCCAGAATAAAAAAATATTAAAACAAAAACTCAAAAAAAAGTTTTTTTTAATTAAAAATTTAAATTTTAAAAATAATTTTTTAAAAATATTTTTGACAGACTAATAGATAATCTAATATACAGATTAATGTAATTTTTTTGATAGATTAATATATTTTTTTGGACAAACTAATAATTTTTTTTGGACAGACTAATGCAATTTTTTTGACACAGTGGTATAATTTTTTTGACACTAATACAATTTTTTTTTGACAGACTAATACAATTTTCTTAGATAGACTAATACACTTTTTTTGACAGATTAATAAGCAGCCTAATAGACAGACCAATGCAATATTTTTTAACAGACTAATATAATTTTTTTGGATAGGCTAATACAATTTTTTTGACATTTTGGACAGACTAATACACTCTTTTTTTTTACAGACTAATGAAATTTTTTTGACAGACTAATGCTTTTTTTGGATAAACTAATACAATTTTTTTGACCGACTAATTCACTTTTTTTGACAGACTAATGCAATTATTTTTGATAGACTAATATAATTTTTTTGACAAACTAAGAATTAAAAAAAAAAAAAAAAAAAAAAAAAAAAAAAAAAAAGGGGTATGAACTTGGAAAAAAGTTTATGAACTTGAAAAAAAAATGGTATTAACTCGAAAAAGGAGAGTATGGACTCGGAAAAATAAGGTATGAACTCGGGAAAAAAATATGAACTCGGGAAAAGAGGGTATGAATTCAAAAAATGAGAGTATGAAGTTTTGAAAATGTGTATCATCTTTGATTAATAGGTATAAACTTCAAGTTGATATCCTTATTTTTCAAATTAATACCCCAAATTTTAAATTTAATACCCTTATTTTAAAGTTTATGACCTAAATTTTTAAAGTTCAACCCTTATTTTTTAAAGTTTATACCCAAAAACTTTAAAGTTCATACCCTTATTTTTCAAGTTAATATGTCAGTTTTTAAAGTTAATAAGTTAATACCCTATTTTTAAAGTTATATACTTATTTTTCAAGTTCATACCCTATTTTTAAAATTATATACTTATTTTTCAAGTTCTTACCTCAATTTTAAAGTTTACATCCTTATTTTTTAAAGTTCATATCCCAAATTTTAAAATACATAACCTTATTTTTAAATTCATACCCTTATATTTAAAGTTAATACCCTTATTTTTCAAGTTAATACTCTTATATTTAAAGTTCATACCCTTATTTTTCAAGTTCATATCACAATTTTTAAATTTTATACCTCAATCTTTAAAGTTTATATACTTATTTTTTAAGTTCATATCTCAATTTTTAAATTTCATACCCTTATTTTTTCAAGTTCATACCCCAATTTTTAAAGTTAATACTCTTATTTTTAAAGTTAATACCCTTATTTTTCAAGTTCATATCACAATTTTTAAAGTTTATGTCCCAATTTTTATATTTTATACTCTTATTTTTCAAGTTCGTATCAAAATTTTAAAATTCATACCATTATTTTTAAACTTTTATTTTTCAAGTTCATATCAAATTTTTAAAATTCATACACTTATTTTTCAAGTTCATATCCCAATTTTTAAAATTAATACTTATTTTTTTCAAGTTGATACCTTAATTTTTAACGTTCATACCATTATTTTTCAAGTTTATATCCCAATTTTTAATGTTAATATCCTAATATTTAAAGTTAATACCATTATCTTTCAAATTTATACCTTAATTCACAAATAACATACACTTATTTTTCAAGTTCATAACCTAATTTTTAAAGTTTATACGCTTATTTTTCAAATTTATACCCTTATTTTTTTCAATTTCATACCTTTAATTTTTCAAGTTCATAAACATTTTGACAGACTAATACGATTTTTTTCGTAACTTTTAATATTTCACTTTTACTTAATAATTCAACCAAAGCTTAAAAATCAGTTTAGAATAGTTTTAACCTATTTTTTTACATTTTAATATCTTTCACCTAGATTATAATCTTTTTTTTTTTTAAGCTTAAAACGGTTTTTATGTTTTTTTTTACATTTTAATATTTTTCCATATATATTATAAGCTCTTTTTTAAGTTTCAAAACAGATTTTAATCTCTTTTTTACATTTTAATATGTTTTCTGGTGAGATTTTTAAAGCTTAAAAAACAGCTTTTACAAAAACAAAAACAGCTTTTTTAAAGCTTTTTTTGCTGCAGCCAAACAAGCCCTTACAAAAACTTTTGATCAGCTTTTAAGCAACTTAAAAACTTGAAAACAAACATCATTTACAAAAACATTACAACCAAACATGACTTATTTAAAAAGTTTGCAACGAAACAGCTCTTAAAAAAGCATCCGACCAAACAGGCCTTAAAAAGGGTTGCAAGTGACGGATGGGGGAGGGGGAGGTGCAGGTGGCGGCCAGAGCAATGTTTTCGCATTGCCCGAACAATGCGATCTGGACACCACCACAATCTCCGTCGGCTAAAAATTTCTGTCGTCAGAGATAACGTTGGACAGAGAAGTTAGAGAGGGGGGATAACATCGGCGGTGGACAGTGGCAGAGATGGAAAAAGTATAGAGAGAGGGTGTAGAGAGAGAGAAAGGGTAGAGAGCCTTTTTTTTCACGCATTTAAGAAGAGAGAGTGTGAAGGGTTCTGGAGAATTTATATATTTATCTAAGTGGTAATAATTCACAATTAAGTTTTTTTAAAAGATTACTTATGCTAATAAAAAAAAATTAGTGGTTGAAGTTTCTCCGTTTTAGTTTCAATTTTTTTGAAGAATGTATTCATATGTATGACACGTATGTATGTATATAATTTTTCTCAGAATTTATGGAGAGATGGCATGGTATTTTAATAGAAACTATGATTGGTATAGGCATTTTTAATGCAATTCGAATGAACTACACCATTTCATTTCAGAAATCAATCTTGAAAAATAGAACATCTAAAATAATTTCATTTTGTTTTCTTGTCTCGCTGTTTACCAGGCGAGGTTCAATTTCAACACTTCCCCTCAGAGTCCTCTGATGGCCGTGTGCTCTGCCTAAAGGGTAAGGACACCCACGATGGCTCATGGAACTCATACGCCCTAGCATACAACACTACTCTTCCCCACAATGCCACATTGATGGGCGGCTTAACATTTGTGTCGTATAATCACTACAACCATGATAACATATGGCATGGGTTATCGTCTATGGTTCCATTTGTGGCTTGGCACATTAAGAACGGGTGCACGGCTTTGCCAAATCGGTGGGTCTTGTACCATTGGGGTGAGTTGAGGAGCAGGATGGGACCATGGTTGGCTAGGCTCATGGATGCTACCTTTGATGGATCCGTCAACATCGAAAGGTTTAGTTTATAACAGTGATTACAAGTTCTCACGTAATGGGTGTTTGATTACAACATCTAAGCTGGGATTATCTACCGTGTGTAAGATATTGAAAATAGAGATGCAATGATTTGTCGGCTTAAAAGTAGTAATTTGTAGTTCTACCCTAACATAGAACTTTCAGCTGAACAAACCAACTTCTTTTCCTGATAAATAAGTTAAATTATTCACTTCAAAAATGCAACCGACAAGCTATGATTCATCAATTCGTAGGTTGTAGATCAGATCGATCATGTTTTTCTGCTTGAATCTTATAACTTTTGCAACTTATTTTCTGACAATTTCTGGCTAGTAAATGTGTCGATCAAGTTATTTAGGAACTGTTGAACTATCATCATCCAAGTTTCGGGGTAAGCTGAACATATCAACAAAAGGCTACATTGTCTATGCTCTAGTGTACGTGAATATATTTTGTCCCTTCCTTACTAAAGTACACAGGCGTTGGACGTAAGAAAGTTTCCCTTCTTACAATTCAATTTCCATGAAAAAATAATATTATATCGCATACCTGATCAGTTTTCTATAGCAGTTAATCAACCCTATTGAGTGAAATATAGCACAAGTTGCCAAGTAATAGATTACGTATCTAACTTTTATTTGTTTGGGATTATGAAAGGTTTGATGATGTCGAAGACGAACAAGCATCGTGTTTCGAAGAGGCAGTCGTGATGAGGCACAACGAAGGAGGTATGTCTAGAGACAGGAGGCTAGAAGTTTACGATCTCATGAGATGCAAAGCTAGGCTATACTGTAACATAACTAGGGTTGCGGAGGTTGATGCCCAAGGATCACCGTTGATTGGGTTAACCATGTTCATGAGAACCGGTCCAAGGTCGTTCAGGAATCAATCAGCTGTTGTTAAGATCTTTGAGAGAGAGTGTAAGAAAGTAGCAGGTTGCAAGTTAACAACTGCCTACTCCAACAATCTAAGCTTCTGTGAACAGGTATACACAACTTAAATAGACTAATGGATTGTTTGGTTTTAGCTAGGTTCTTCCAATTCGAAGCTTCAAGCTTTTACAAGGCAAAGAATAAAAAAAAACTCAGCTATTGCTGAAACAATTACACTACAGCTTTTAATGAGAATAAAAAGTTGAAGAGCTGCAACCAAACAAGGCCTAATGCTCTAATAGACTAATGGCGTGTTTTGTTTCAGCTTTTACACAAATAGGCTGGGTTTTTAGATGGGGCAATACAAAAAAAAAACGGTGGACTGGTGGATAGATACATACTCAATTTTTCAATACTAGTAAGCATTGCCAAAACGGCTTCTCATTGCTGCCCAGACAACACAGTTTCTCATTTTGTAACGTATGTCACCACTCACCAGCCTCTACCATATTTTTGCACTACTGAAATTTATTAAATCAGATAAGGAAGACCAAACCCTTCTCTAGCCTTATTAAAAATTAAGTAATAGTCTTATAGAGACATCCTTCTTTTACAATTCTTAAACATAAACTTAAATGCAATTAGCGACTCTCCAATAATTTCAGGTAAAATTGATGAGCATGACAGACATTTTGGTCTCTCCCCATGGAGCTCAACTCACCAACATGTTCCTCATGGACCGAAACAGCAGTGTCATGGAGTTCTTTCCAAAGGGGTGGCTCAAACTCGCTGGCGTAGGACAATATGTATATCATTGGATTGCCAGCTGGTCCGGTATGAGGCATCAGGGTGCGTGGCGGGACCCAAATGGCGAACCATGTCCTTACAAGGAAGAAGATCCCCAATGCATGTCAATTTACAAGAGTGGGCTTATTGGCCACAATGAAACCTATTTTGGGGAGTGGGCCAGAAATGTCTTAAATGAGATGAAGATGAGGAAAACGGAGGAGGGGGAATATAAGAGATCGGTTAATCCTGTTAGAGGCTGTGCTTGTCGTAATTAAGCTGATATACATAGTCAACAGTAGAATGTTTCGTCTTATCAGCCCACCCAAATCACAATCATTGGTCTTTCTTCCCTTCAAAACTGAAAGAAAGCTTCCCCAGAATATAGTTATGAACATGTGCCTAATCTATAAGCTCATTCATTGGTTTTCTAAATACCGTACTACATGGCAGCGTCTACAATTTCTAAAATAAAACCAATTTTCTATTCCTTTCACAATTTGAAACAACAAGATGCATGATCGTAGAACAGAAAGTGCAGAAAAACTCCGCACACAATCATTCCTTTGGTCATAAATCGTTTAATAACCATGGCAAGCAACACCCAAGATATGTAGAAAAGCAACATAAAATATGTTTCACTTTTAATTCATAAAAGCAAAATTTAGCAGTAGACAAGTATCTCGACAGTTTGTACTACTTTGTCTTTAAACAAACAGAAAAGTCACAGTAAAGAAAAGTATCGTTTAGCATAGAAAAATGCTTTAAGATCTGGGCAAATTTGTCGCTAAAATGAGACAAGTGCCGCATAGAGTAGCCTACTCCACACTCAGAACTTCAATCTCGAATTCCAGAACAGAATTTGGCTGAATTCCCCATGCTGGGAAACCACCAGCACCATATGCATAGTCAGGGGAGCACTGCAAAATGTTCATGAATAAAAGATTAAGCCAAAACAAAATTCAATATATTGAGATCTGAAGGTTGGAGCAGATGAGAGTCGGGCGCAAATATATCAGAAGAGATGGGGTAATTACATATACAGTTGAGAAATACCTTTCCTGCAATTCCTATAACAATGCAAAGGGAATACAAAATAGTTGGATAAACTCGGTATATTTAGTTGATTTTTCAAGAGCACGGCACAAAAACGATCAAATTACATCACATACATGTTACTTGATGTCTGATGACTTAGAAAGTAGCTGTGTATTCATGTTTCTCCCCTAAGAAAGGAATAAGCCAACTATCAACTATATCTACTTAGAAAGCAAAGATACTCTGTAAGAACTTAACTAGTCATGCATAAATTAGCAAGAGAAATAACACTGAGCGAAAGAACCAAAAGCATTACCCGCAAGCGAGCAACTTCGCCCAGCTCCATTCCCAACACTCCTTCATCCCAACCTGGATCAAAATAGAAAAAATCACCAAATGATTACAATGTACTTCAATTGTAACAACCCCTATACACACAAAACCTAAGTTTTAATTGATTCATATAAAATGCAAGCAAAATTTATATGGTTTCTCATCAACCAAGCTTTACCTTTAATCACTGAACCTTGACCGATCTTAAAGGTGAATGGCTGCTGCCCTGGATCCTTTGTGCTGATGAACCGGAAAAAAAACACTTAAAAAATCAGGCAATAAAATTCCAAGCTCATAGAGATTGTTTGGCAGCAGCTTTTAAGCATATAAGTTTTGCTTATTTGTAGCTAATAAAAGATTTGATTCATTCTGATTCAGTTGATACAGTGCAACAGAAAAAGAACAGCTGTTGAATTAACAAACTAAATGAAGTACACATTATAAACACAACAAACTGAGCATAAAAGCTGCAACCAAAATGCCTAAATTGATACAAAATTTAGATAACCTCCAAAATTTCTCAGAAAGATCACGATTTTTCCCTGCAACAGACAAAGACAACAAAAGCAAAAGAACACAAATTAGGTCATATATCAACTAGTGTTATAGTCCTAGGCTGAACTATGTGAGTCATCATACTGGTTCTGGAAGTCCTTTAATACTTAAAAAACAGCCCCAAAAATGACATGTATACATTAGCTTGTCGGGCAGCATCTTCTAAGATTGCTATTTCTTATTTTTGGCATTTGATCGTTATAGATTTACAGGGGTACCAATTTGAGAGGGTACTAACATTAAAAAATACGAAAAGAACTCACTGTTTATGAGGTCCAATTCAAGACTTACCGACTAATGATTCACTCTGAAAAGACTCATGATTTACAATAACGTGTGTATTTTCCCATGACACTATTAATAGGAGTTGTTAGTTTAAAACAAAATTATATCCCAGTAAGAAGTCTACAGATTTCAATTGCAAATGAGACCAAAAGAAGAAGAAAATAAAGCCAGCCATGGTGAATAAAGCTGAATGTCTCTCTATCTACAGCTACAGCTTAAATTCGATGCAAGTTACCTTTGATTGCTCAAATTTCTATTCAAGCTGAAAACTAGCTATGTTGATTGATTCAAATACATGCACATATAGATACATGTACTTATCAAAAATTAAACACAATTACGACGCAGAAGCATTAGATTAATAGGAAAAACAAGAAAATATCCATGTATGGGTACACATGCACACACAAATAAGTACAGTATATATACATGGGAGGAACTACCGTATAAACAGAAAATCGATTTTTTACCATGTATATTGTAATTGACTTTAGCTTTTCGACAGCAAGGAATAGACTGGGTGAAAACAGTTATGAAGCCCCTCCCATTTTGATAAAATCTGATGAAAATTAATCATTTTCTAGGTAGTTTGATTGAAGTCGATTAGCGTTTCAACCCCTCCCACACTATGATCAAAAAAAATATTCCCAGTTTAATAAGAAGGTTGAGTGATCCAACTTTCGAACCAAAGCTAATGACTGAGTCTTATTTGTCAATATTGCCTCTCAATTTAGTCAAATTAAAAAAAAAAAAATGCTCTTGCACAAATTTCAAAAGGGTAATAAAGTAAATATTTCACTTGTTAACATATACCTCCGTCCCTAAACAAATGTCCCCTACGAAAATACGTGCAACTTTGACCATTAAAATTTTCATATCAAAATTTTCGAAAAAAATTTGAAAATTCTATCATATAGCTCTAACCATTAACTATGTGATTAACTTTTGAAAATATTTTTTTCGGCAATCTAGATATGAAAAAATTGTCGGTCAAAGTTGCACGCATTTTGGTAGGGGACATTTGTTTAGGGACGGAGGGAGTATTTTAGAAATTTCCATTTAAACTGGTATACCGCAAATGGAATTAGTTAACTTAAGACAGATGTAATAAATAAATTCAGCACCTTTATTACCAAAATAAAGAGAAAGAAAAATGAATCTTGCAGTTAATAGTATCCTGAATGACTCCATGAAGTGACAGTTTTCTATTGGTCGTTTTTTAGTTGTAGAGGTATTCATGAAATGGATTCAAAAGCTTGAGGACCAAAGATGTAAAATTCTTTTTCTCATTTGTTCATTGGGTGGATTAATCATAATTCCAACACAAAAAGTTCAAATAAAAAAACTAGGGAAATATGATCATTTAGTACATATTTTGAGACTTAATTATCAAAAACACATGGTTAAAATATCTCTTAAATGATGCTACTTCTTTTTACTCTTTGTTTTAAACTTTGATGCTCACTGATGCTACGTTGATATGTACCAAATCTTAAATAAAAGTTGAGAAAGTGGGGTTTTTTTTTAATTTTATATTAAGTGTGTTTTTATGTAGTAATAAATAATTCTCCCAAAAAACAATATAACATAAAAAGAGGTCATATGGAATTCAGGTCTCTTCACATACAAGATATATAAATAGTAAGATAATTGACAAGTGAGTAGTTTTTTTTTGTAGTATAACGCGCTAATGATCCATAAAATATGATTAAATAATAATATAAATGGAATAATTTGTATAAGAAAGAGAGGAGAGAGAGAGAGAGAGTTAAACCGTATCCGGTGCAGTGAACGGTGACGGTTTGTCCTGGAACCGGTTTGGGTCCGTTTCCGGCGGTTATTAATTGCTTCTCCACTCCCATTTTTTTTTTTATTATAAATAAATCAACTTCCACTCTTTGTGTTATCTCTATCTATGTTGTTAGGATATACTGATTTTTGCTGAATATAGACTAATGTGGTACATAAGATTTATATTTAGCTTAGGGTTAATTATTATAAATTACACTTTTAACCTTGTGTGCCAAACAGTTTCAGTTTTTGCTTCTCCACTCCCATCTTTTTTCAACTTTACTAGTCTGGGGTATATATTGAGTGATTATAATAAGTCAACTCAAGTCAAATGAGTCTGTCCAATTTAACCATTTTTTTCAAAAATACCCTTACACCTTTATATTAATTACAATAATACCATACTCATAAAAATTAATAAAATAAAAATTAATAAAATTATTTATCCCTTTTTAATAATCAAATATTATTTTAAATCTTAAAATATGTTTTTTTTATATTATCCACATATTTATATCATAAATATATATATTTTCTATATTTTTATTGCATTACGCGCCGCACATAGAACGTGTGGGGCTCAGTACTAGTGGACTCAGATTAATACTAGATAAGATCCTATTAATCAGCTTATGGTTAATTATTGGAAATTACACTTTTACCCTTGTGTGCCAAGAGTTTCAGTTTTTGCTTCTTCACTCCCATCTTTTTATCAACTTCACTAGTTTGGGTGATTTCCTGAATATGGAATAAGAATAGTAGATAAAATATTGAGCTTAGGGTTAATTATTGAAAAATATTTTTACCCTTGTGTTTTTAAATGCCAAGTTTTTCAGATTTTGCTTTTCCACTCATATTTTTGGTGACCCTATTTCATTATATTCCATCCATATCCCAATTGAGGAAAGGGATTTGCACAGTTTACTTGCTCGAGAACAAATAAGAAATGACAAGAAGATAAATATGAACGAGAATAAAAAGAAGATGATCCATACATTCAATCAAATTAGATTTGAGCATAATAACACTACTTGTTGGATGTTCTTCTGTAGCACAATTAAAAGTTTACGGTTGATGGGTTTGTTGACACGTAAAATTTACGGCACTAAAAATACTTCACGTGTCTTTTAAATAAATAAAAAATGATTACTAATTCTAAATTTAAATAGAAAAAAAGTTATTAGTAATTTAAAAGAAAAAAAATTATAATTTATTATCATATAAAATTAAGAAAGTAAATTTAAAAAAATAAAAGTCTTTATTTTTTCAAAAATCATTTAGCATGGAGCAAACAAAGATTTTATTAAAATTATGCAACTCATTAAAATGTTTTCAAATCACAAATATTAAATTTAAATCAAATGATAAGTCTTGGTCATGTATGATAATTGGCTGAAGCTTAGGAAGATGTCATTGCAATTAAAAGTTCATCCAAAAACTATAAATAGAATGATGACAGTGTCATATTTCTCACAATAAAAAATACTTCAAGACTAGAGTGAGAAACTTCTCAATCTTAAAGTCTTAAAACAAGCTAGAGAGAGAATATTCTCCACAGCGTTAGTGAATTACCTCTTCTCCTCCACAGCCGTCAGAGAATCAGCTCCGTTCTTCCATAACCGTTATGGGATCAGAGAAGTTCTGCACACTCCGGCTTCAACAAATACCTTCAAAGTCTGTAACAAATCTGCAATAAACTTGACATTCGATTTTTAAGAACGTCTAAAAGCAGCAACAGCTCTGCTCCTCGACAGCCATCAGGAAATCAGCTCCGCTCTTTCACACCCGTCATGTGATCAACTCATAGGGAAGTTATGCACACTCCGGCCTCAACAAATACCTTCAAAGTCTGCAACAAATCTGCAATAAACTTGACATTCGATTTTCAAGAACGTCTAAAAGTAGCAATCAAGACGTTTCTACGGATTAAAATCTTAAGTTCACCAAATCTGAATAAATTATGCAACAAATTTGTCTTCGATGTTCAGGAACGATTACAAGCAATAAGCAAGACATTTCTGCAAATCAAAATTTTCAAATTTATTCACCAAATCTGAAAACTTCACCCAAGAAATTTCCAACAAACTGGCGTTCGATGTTCATGAACGACTAAACAAAGGCAAAAACACGTTTCTCTATATCAAAATCTCCAAATTGTTCAGCAAATCTGAAGAGCGTCAAGATTATCAACGAAATCAACAAAACTGCAAAGTTTTCATCAAATCCGAATAATTCTACTCAAGTTCAGCAAACTCAACAAAATTCATCAAATAGTCTACACCAACATTTCGAGTCATCACAAATTGGTCAAATATGAGAATCAAATGACTTTCATTTCTATATTTTATTTTAGAAATTATCAGAGATTGTACCCACAAAATAAATGATAAATAAAATTTATTTTGCTTTGCATTCATTTTTCCTGTCTTCAACACCTAGTGAAAATTTGTGTGAAACAAGGTTTAAAAACTTTTCATTATATGTTCACGAAACCAAACAGTAGACATAAGCTGCATCTTTCAAGTCAGCCTGTAGCCCCCATAACTACGAAGAAGAACATCGACAAAGGTAAGTTCAAAGGTTCTGAAGCCAAATGCTTTCTCCACATGTATCACGGGATCATCACTTGAGCCAAATGCTTTCTCAACATGTATCACGGAATCTTCACTTGAGCCAAATGCCTTCTCCACATGTATCACGGGATCTTCACTTGAGCCAAATGCCTTCTCCACATGTATCACGGGATCATCACTCGAGGCAAATGGTTTCTCCACATTTATCGCTGGATCTTCACTTGAGCCAAATGCTTTCTCTACATGTATCACAGGATCTTCACTTGAGCCAAATGATTTCTCCACATGTACCACGGGATCTTCACTTGAGCCAAATGCCTTCTCAACATGCATCATGGGATCATCACTAAATAGATACACTCCAAATAATGGCCCCTCACTTACGCTGGAGCGAAGTGGAAAGGGGGATGACTCAGCGATCAAGACACGCCATTGCTTAGAAACACATCTACACGCAGGAATAATTAAATAATCTAATTTGTGGAGCACTTTGCGTAAAAAATCCTTCATAGAAGGTTGATGCCACCGTCTTGGGCCTCCATACTCTTCTTCTCGGTGACCAAAGAACAATGGACAATTAGTATCTTTAAGCCAACTTTTGATAAAATGTTTCCAAACAAAAAAGAAAGCCTCGTAATAAAACGTGACAGTGAATCTTGATTGGTTGCAGCATTTAATCTCTTCTTCTTCCTTTTTGTTTCTTCTTTATCTTCTTTGCTATCCTTGCATAAAAGATGGACCTTATTCGGTTAACCATCTTAAAAGCTGGATTTTTTTTTATTCCTTTTAGCCTGGAAAATGTAGAAGTTTTAGGCTGGACATGAACCCTGTTTATTCTTTTAAAACACAAGATATCCAGCTTATTTTCTTAAATGCTGCAACAAAGTAGTCCTAAGTGGAGTGAAGTTCGAGCTCTAAGTTCGAAATTCCTAACATACATAATTACAGGAACCACTATTATTAGTTTTACAAATATAGGATGGGAAGAAACGCAACTGCAAAGAATGAGTAAAAAACACAAGGGCTCGGGAAAATATTTCTCTTCAATTTACACAACTCCAACCGGTACAAACCACTACTATTACTTAATTCTCTAACACCCAATGTACCGTGTTTCTCAGGTAGCAAAACGTTGTATTTTCGCATACCAAGATGCCACATTTTGAGCGACCTGGCAAACCAAATATGTTACAATTTTTTTGAAGACAAAAGAGCATTACAAGAACTAAGATAGTGTTAATAACATTTCATAAATTACGTAATATCTAAGTTAAATTATTTCAGTGTCCCCATTTCTATAGTTTTATGACAAAGCGTAGGCCTACAGACTGGGTACCATAAACAAATAGCTAATCAGGTCATACTGAATACAGTTAACGTTAGGCTTACCTGTGGCGGTGAAGGGAAAACGGGTGTAAGATGTTGAAGCATATCTCTCTCTATATTTCCGAGCTACTGAGTCGTAGGGATCAGATCATCGTCTACAAGCCCAAGCTGATGATGCATCTCGCAATTTATGTCGATTCTCTTTCTCTTTTTTTATCTTCATAATAAGGTAAATTTAAATGATATGGAAAGAAAGGATCAAGTAGTAATAAAAAGAATGCATAACCAGCACCTTAGTTTTATAATGCAGTTTCTAACTCTTGTATGCTTAAGTGTTTCATAGTAACTGTCAATGAACTGTTTGTTATCTAATCAGCTCAAATTACAACTAGCCACTTTCTGATTCTTTACAAATCTAAACACAATCCTCTTTCTTACTTAGACGCCAATTCTGGGAAAGACTCCGACCCAAATATGTTTGTAGGTTTTCAAAGGAAATAAGCTACAAAAATAATTATAAAATTCAGTTAATAAATGGAAATACAATGTTTCATGTTTGTATACTTGACCAAAAGTGTATAAGGGCAATAAGCTAATTAACACTCTCCCCAAAAATATCCAATTTTTGTACAATGTTCACCTATTCCAACTCTCAAGTTTTCTAAACATGAACAATAATATCTTTAATTTGCTTCTACACAAACTACTATAATAGTAATACCGCATTGGCGCACCACTAGTGGTAGATACAAGCTTCAGCTCCAGTGATAAGGTACATATTTGAACTCCTATGAGTCAAAATAAAGAATTTAAGGTATGTTGAGAACCTATCATGTTTAGTATAGAGAAAATAGATATGTGGTTTTAATTATTAAAAGTAAAACTTGGACGAGAATCGATAAGAAAAGCAGATCAAATTGCTATAGATATATTGTACAGTGCCATGCATTATCTCCAATAGAAATTCAATGAACTTTTAAATTTAAAAAGAATACTTCAACAAGTTATAGTATTTATGTATAAGTCGTACTCTATATAGTAGACTATATTCGATATAAAATAATATTGGTGTATTAATAAATAAACAAAATAACAATTTGTTAATATAAATTCTCATAGAAAAGTTTGATATCAGCACAATAAACAAAAAACAACATGCCATTTAAGTATATTTCCTAGCATTGATAAATAAATATTTTAAAAAACCACCATTACTGTTCACACAGTGGCAACTGGCACGTATGTCTAGCAAGTATTATCTCTAGAGTGGAACTAGTTGTTTGTAATTGGCTAATATAAATCCACGCAGATGTAAAGAAAGTTTTAAATGAGCAATTTTAACCTTACTCCTTAGTTTATCTTTATTACAAACAGCATAATAGCATATATATCACAAAGACACGAACATTAACATGCATATGTAACACATGAATATGACCTTTGATTATCTGAAGAGTTGTAGGATAAAAATCCTTCGAAAATCGGCTTGACTTGGGGACCTCTGGGAACCATAAGAGAGAGAGGCGATATATATATATATATATAATATATATTATAATTGTTATGTGACATATCATTATATATATGTATCTTACTATTATTTATGTGAATACCCTTTATGAAGTCTTAAAAAAATATTTACAAAAAACCCCTATAATTATATAAATTACAAAAATAGCAAAAACTTAACTGCTTCATGATTTAAAATTTAAAATAAGAAAAAATAACTTTTCTTGCTCTTATCATAAATTACCATCATAAATTACCATCATTATTTCTCTCTCTTCTCTCCTTCTCTCCTGAAACTGAATTCCACTTTATTTTCATTGAAGAATTTGCTCTCTCTCCTACAAGTACTATTTTAATTGTTCCTTACTTCGTCAAAAATTCTACCATAACGGGTTAAATATATTTTTTTTTGATTCACACACATCGGGTGTGCAGGTACGCTAGTATATATATATATATAGAAAAGTATGAGAGACAATAATAAGTGATACTTTATTTATTCATATGTGTAGAGAGACATACTCTGACCCTCTTTATATAATAGAGGGTAAGGTTACATATGCTCTGAAAGCCCAAAATATGTCCAATAGAATAAGGTCCAAAATAGTCAATAATATCCTACAATACTCCCCCTTTGGACGTCTTGATTTCTTTCATGTTGTCGATCTGAGTCGAGTTCATTCGTAATGTTAAACACATAAAAACCTTATGGCCGAAAAACCCAGTGTGTGACAAAACTGGTACATAGAAGAAACTGTGTAATCGAATGATATAGGCCGAAATATCATGTAAGTAACTGACCACAAAACAGTGTGTCTCATCAAAACTTTGTCAGAGCAAACCTAATGGGAAAATCTCTGATCGAAGGAAAAAAGAGTGCAACAGTGGTAGTGATAGGGATGAAAAACCTTGCTAGAGTAAACCCAGTGCAAAAAAACTTCTAATCGAAGGACAAAAGAGTACAGAGTGGTAAGAATTATACAACAGGATACTCCCCCTGATTTCGCAAATCCTTAGTGAGGTATAACAGTAAACGTGTCTCGTTAAAAACCTTGTTAAGGAAAATCCAGTGGGAAAAAACTTTGGTCTAAGGACAAAAAGAGTACACGAGCATGCGACCGGATGCTTTCTCTCATTTGCACACAACAGGGTGCGAGGACTTCGACTAAGTAGTAATTAGTGAAATAAGCATTCTTCTAGATGCTCCTCCTCATTTGCACACGACTGAGTGCAAATATTTCATATTCCAAGAAAGTGTATGAGCATTCGACTGGATGCTTCATTTTTACTAGCACACGACCGGGTGTAGTAAAATCCAAACATGGAATAGAATGAGCATGCGACAGGATGCTCTTGTACTTCATATGTGAAGATTTGTTTTGGCGAGAAATGCTAAATAGCATAATCTAGTCATATCTCTCTTGATCGATAACAACAAGTTGTACTCAAATATGACAAGTGTTTTATCTGAATCGTGAGACAGAGTATATGTAATTCAAATATGGCTAATACTAGCTCGAAGCCATATACACTATCTAGTCGTCTCATAGAGCACGAGTAGATCAAGGTGATTCGTTTGGAGTCATTGCAAGACCTCCAAGATATCGCCTTATTCCTAATGGTAAAGACATAACCATACTAGGAATATCCCTTATGTGGGTCTGATAAGTAACTGGCATCGGTATAACTGAAAAAAGCTTGCGTTAATTCGAGTACCGAAGGGGGTATGTACACTCGATGACGCAAATGGGATAAAACAAGCCTTCATCCACAGTTACCTAAGGTAATGGGAAAATGTCTTTTATGCCATTTCGATTGCAGCGTGTTAGCACGATACTGTGTCGAGCTATACCATTCACAGCGGACAAGGTGTTCATTCTATCACATTAGACCAAGTACAATGATGCGCTTATTGTACTTAGATATGAATATCATGGTTCAATATCTCTTCATCGTCATATCAGGGATGGACTGGGTCTATATTATTGTCTAATGATCGAACGATCATAGAAGAATTTGACGACTTAGCATCATGTTGACTAAAATGTCATAACACCTTCTGGGTGTAGTCTGAATCATGGACTTAGATTCAATCTTTACGGGACTCGATCATCTGGCCGAGTCACTACCGTGTCTTTCCAAGATCATTCATCTCGAAGGCAAATCCAAAAATGGATTGCGTAATAAAACACGCAAGGGCATATACTTGTTCAATTATCCCAAGCTAATCAAGTACTCACTTAGGCGGGTAAACCACATCCGCTCGAATTATATTAATCCATATAGTGAACGTCTCATTTAATTTAGATCGTGTTCCGTGGTCAGAAACTAATTGATTCAAGCATTATGAAGTCACACCGGGACCTTCATTTATATCTCTTTGTCTAAATCCCCATAAAAATAAAACCGTAACCACATTCATGACTGCATACTCAGTTTTTCAGAAACTACTTAACTGGTAAAGTAGGGGACTATTATAATGTCCATTACGAGGAAATCAACCATCTCGTAATCAATTCCAATGTGTGAGAGAAGCCTTGCCCTACTAGGCGAGCATTCTACAATCTCATTATTCTCATCACTTTTCCTTACGAATAACCAAATAAACGAACTCGTTTAACATTGGTGGTGTTGGAGTTATAGGACCGAACACACTTTCACTAAGGAGTCTACATGGATTGCAAGTTTCCATTAGGCCAATCTATTCTATGTTGACTTTAGGCAATGGTACATGGATCACTGTCATAATTTGCTCATATTATCAGTCGTCACCGAATATATGAACAAGTAATCAATGACAGTCTCGTTTCGCTTCAATATCGTCTAAGATATCATGATCGACAAATATTTCAAGATTCTCAGGATGAGGAGGAATCACACATCTCCTAAATCATTTATAATCTCGTGCGACAAACGAGTTTCAGCTCACCACCTCTGGGGCTGAACGAATTAAGAACCAGTCAACTTCCTCATATCTTGGGAAGAACGACAGACTGATGGACGACGACATCGTCCTTTGCCTTGCGGGTTCGGCCAAAGCAACGTGTTACGACAGGAACACATCGTCTGACAGGGACGTCTATCCTTGCAAGCATTTTGTAGCAAATATAAATGATCTCGTGACATCTCATAAAGTCATTAAATTCATCTGGCATTTAGTTAGACTTGAGAGAGTCTATGCACTTATCACTAAGTGCAGTTTTGGGGATCAAGCTAAGACTGAGTGGGAATGCCACGTTATATCATGTCGTTCCTTATAAACGTTCACGTGCATATCTCCCCCTAACGACGGGGGGAACAGTCTTAGCGATGTCACTTTCGCATATCATGCGGTAAAGAGATCGTTTACCAAGGTTACTCTATCAAATGATAGGTAGGGGATTCATAATCGACTTATGTCCCATTCAGAGGTTCATATTTTGAATGCTATAGCGGCTCAATCAAAATATTAAGCACTCAAACACGCGTTCAAATGAGGCGTCTGGCTTATAACCAGTAACCAACTGGTATGCATTTAGTGTTTTGAGTGATTATGGGCCTCAGACGGACCAATGCAGCAATATGCAATGTATTGTGACCCCATACCGAAATATATAGGTACGCATCACCAAATAACGCGTGTAATCATTTGCAACCGCTTAAAGTTTCTGTGAGTCCATTTTGGGTCGGAACATAATCAACATTATGTTCAATTTCAATTCCCAAAGTCAAGTAATACAAATCGAAATTTCGATTCTTACTCTTCGGCATTATCAAGTCGACTAGACTTTTCAGGATAATCCGGATCATGAGCCATCAACTTAATGATAAGGCTAAGAGTTTGTGCAGTGCTACATTTATGTGGACAATAGTAAAATGTGACCATATTATCGATGCATCAACCATAACCATTTATATTTATGGTTCGTCTTATGGTTGGATAAGTTCACAATAACTCCTTCAATTCTTTGCAAGAATTCTACGAGTCCATTTCGTGATCTTTACACATACTAGTCTTTCAAATTGAGAATTAATGACATGAATTTTGGATTAATCATGAAATATATTCTCAGAGAGAATCCAAATGCGATGCGATTATAAATCAAACATCGTTTTTTGACCCGGGAATATATCATCCGGTCAATGCCATAATATCAAGATGCTCTTATCAATCGACGACATGTGAATGATAGTACAGACAATATGTCTTAGCATTTAAGACCTCTTATCATTCGACGACAGGAAAATGATAAGATAACTTTCAAATGCTATAAAGCGTGGTAACAACCACAAAAAAACATCTCAACTCCTCATGACTACGCTTTTGGTCGTATCGAGTGGAGGTTGTGTAAAAAATCTCATTTCTTTCATGAGCTATTTCCAGATAAAACTGGATTTCTCGAATTATCTTACTACTCAACAAGGTACAACAGAACCTACATGAGTATAAGACCTCATATTTGACAAATCAATTAGGTTTTTACCAAAGATTTCGATTTGGAATGACATGTCCAGAATCGTTGTCACTGAGTACTTTTTTAGTCAAGTAGTTGGTGAAATTATGTGGTACACTGTTACCCACTATTTCCAGAAAATTAACTACCCCACAAGTATTGTCTAAAGTTTGGTCACATTTGTCAAAATAATTTGCTCAAAACACTTTAAATTATTTCGAAATATTTCGTAAACAGGCAAACCATAATCCAAAAGTATGGTCCAAATGAAAAAATAATAATCCAAATGGAAAACATAATCCAGATGAGCTAAAAAATGGCTCAATGATTTATCAAAATCAATAAATAAAGGTACCAAACTCATTTGAGCCACAAAATCAGGGGTCTCAAGAGTTTACTTTTAGTTAGCCTTAACCACATTAGCATCGGATTTTCCACATTTATAATAGTTTTGAACTATTTAAGGGGTAATCGTGCATGATCTTTGTCTTTATAGCATAAAGTTGGTTCTTTGAGCATTATCTCTTACTTTGGAACAACAGACCATATTGTTCCTTTCAAGAACTATCTTGGAGCCACAAGTCTTATATTTTGACGATTGTCTAAAACCTTGCTTGGCTAGGAGATTCTCCAGGATCGCGACAGTTTGAGACAAATAACACTTGTCTCGGTTCTCGATTCATGAAAAAAAATATCCATGAACAGCATTAATATCAGACAAAAAATTTGTCATTGACCCAATAGGATTAAAAACTGCTCATCGGGCCATTTTCTCATCCACAAACAGATGGGCGATGAAGGAACATGGTGAATATAAATTCATGATACTGCTTATGAAATACAATTTCCAAACTAGTATTTTGATGAATGATCACTCTAATATGTCAATTTGAGACATTTGTTTACCATAGACGTCATCACATCTCAAATGTGGCGGCAGAATAAAATCAACGCCTTAGCCTTTATCTCGAGGGTAACAACAAACTCGTGTTTTACCCATCTAATATGACATCCAAAAAAATTGGACATCATATTTTCACACATCAGGGTGACTAACATGTGGTGACAGAATAACATCATTGTCTAAACAGTCATTTCGCAAGTATATTTTACGATTTTTCTCATCATAGATGGCATCAAACATATGTTGAGAGTTCTAGATTAGTCATCATATAAAGTGGCTTGTTTATATATTTATGGTTTGCACAAGCACAAACTTTGTTTCAAAACGACAGGTTCGAAAATAGTTTTGCTTTTAATGTGAATTGGTTCTCATTGATCGAACGACGGGTCGATACTGAGACACCAATTCGGCAAAACATACATCACTTATTAACACACTTGGAGAAATTATTATTTAGTCAACCCCTTTCGGTAGCTCTACTTAAACACGACCAGGAAAGACGGTGAGGGTGGAGAGCATGAATGCCACATAAAACCCGACCTCATTAGGATATCGACTTCCGCCTATATCTTTCCTAGACATCGTATCCAAATAGGTGAGCCTAGTTGGGGAAGGTTCATAATTTTTTCAACTTAAATGTGAAAATATATGATTTCACAAATTACCATAATTTTTCGCAGTGATTAAGCAATTATTTAGATTGCGCCTGCTTGTAGTACATATTATAACAAGATATTTTAAATCACACTTAGCAATATCTAATACAATCCATCAACTTAAATTTTATTCATGGTAATTACGACATGTAAGGAGTATTATATTTAATTATTAATTTACCATATCACATGCAAGGAGGGCAAATTTTAATTATCATTATACAATTTACATGCAAGTTCTATACATGGTAATTTTTATTTACTTGCCTTTTAATCAATTTCATGCACGTGGGTGTATCTCAATTGACCGAATATAGGTTATTATCACACATATATACTGTTTTGCATACAAGTAATATACTACATGGACCACTCATGTAATTTTAATAAACTAATTCAATTTATAGAGTTATTACACAGTAAGTCCATATCTTCTGGATACTTGCAGTTCAGTCCTGGTGTGTTTAACACAGTAGTTCATATTTCTTGCGAGTTACAAACTGGTCATACGGATTTCATTATGTTACATATCCAGTTCAACATATTAATACATGGTTTTTTCTCAATATAACAGTACGTTTTATCACCCGTAGTAACTCATATCAGTAGCATGCATGTTGGAGTCTACTTATAAATCATACATGTATGTATGTATTATCAAGATTAGAATATAAATCATGCAATAGCAGCTACTTTATAAACGCCATAGCATATACTATCAATACAATTTGTTTTATATGGTTTACTGTATTTCATACACAGCCAATACATTTTTTGTGTGTGTGTGTTATATGTTCAGAGATTTCATGTTACAAACAAAAAACATCAGTAGCGTGTAAGTATAGCTACACTAATTTGACATTTAAACATACATCAAATATGCAGGCATCACTAAATCGTAACTTAGCAATTTAGGTATAACAGTTTATATAAGTCATGATTTCTATTATACATAATAGATATGTTTGTAGCTAATTATAGAAAAATTGTGTTTACCGTACTTCTGGTATTATGGGGAAGATCGGCCGGAAAAAAACTTCAAATTTTGGAATTATATTTATAACTAAATCTCCGAGCGTATGAACCGTAGTATTCGAACAAATACCTCAATCTCCTAGATTTTACTACAATCTATGTGAGCAAAAGTGCTGATAACGTGTTGTGTGACAACAACTCGTTATATATGTATATAGAGATATGTATAGATATAGATAGAAGTATGAGAGACAACAATAAGTGATACTTTATTCATTCATATGTGTAGAGATACATACATCAAGATACATCTGACCCTCTTTATATAATAGAGCGTAGGGTTACATATGCTAAGAAAATCCAAGATAGGCTCAATAGAGTAACGCCCGAAATGGCCAATAATATCCCACAACAATAACTATATAATTGATTAGAAATATTTTGAGCTAATTTATTCTATTTTATATATCTCTCTACATTTATTTTTTAATATTTAACAATCATTCTGTTATAATAAGTCAATACAATTCAAATGAGTCTGCCCAATTTAGACATTTTTTTCCAAAAATACACCTACATCTTTATATTAATTACAATAATATCATACTCACATAAAAATATAAAAAGTAAAAACTAATAAAACTATTTATCACTCTTTAACAAACAAAAATTCTTTTAAATATAAAACTATGTTTTTTTTCGTACTATCTACATATTTAATTATATCATAACTATACATATTTTTTTATATTTTTATGGCATTACACGCCGTACACGCAACGCGTGGGGCACGATTACTAGTATATAGAAGTCCGTGTTTGGTTCCGAGGTTTTTGACGAGATTAATTCACTTTTGCAATTACTACCCCATGTTTTCAAAAACTTGATTTAGTACCACAACTTTATAAAATTGACTTGATTTGGTGACCTAGTCGCGATTCAGATCAAAATAAACGTCGGAGACAGTCACGTGTTATATCATTTGACTGTATATCAGGGGTAAAACTATCTTTCAACACTCAACGTAAACAATACACAATTATTACCCAATAACTAAAAATTAACAACATAATTTTTCCACAATTGAAACTAGGGTTAGAAAAAGATACATATATGTATATATACCCGCCGCCCCTCCATCACCCACAGGCGCCGCCGCCACCAAAACCCTTATATATAGATATACTTACGTAAAGTTTCTTTTGTTTAGAAAACGATTTATTTACATAGATATACATACCTATATATACAAATATATATATATATATATATATATATATATATATATATATATATATATATATATATATATATATATATATATATATATATATATACCTACCACCTCCTCATCCACCCACCTCAGTCGATTCCGCCCCCTCAACCACCCACATTCGCTGTCCGTTCACCCACCCACCGTCGCCCCCGTCGCTAGGGTTCGGTCCGGTTCGGTTTTTGGCAAAACCGAAACCGAAACCGAGCATTTTTTTCGGTTCGGTTTTTTTCGGTTTCGCTCTTTTTATTTTTTGGACCAAACCGGACCAGTTTCAGTTTTTTTCAGTTTTTTTCGGTCTTTTTCGGTTCGGTTTTACTGAAAACCGAAACCGACCCAAAAAAATTTCGGTTTTTCGGTTTCGGTCTTTTTCGGTTTTTTTCGATTCGGTTATCGGTTAGGTTCGGTTTTTCCGGTTTTTTGCCCAGCCCTACCCGCCGCCATATACATACATACATACATATACATATAAAAAAAAATAAAAAATTGTGTTATTACATTAAAGGGTTGAAAATTTCTCTTCAAAAATAGGGGCAAAAATGTATTTTACCATTTAAATGACTGATCCGGCGTGTTTTTGGTTAAAATTCATGAGCAGGTCAGTAAATCAAGTCAATTGTATAAACTTGGGGTACTAAATCAAGTTTTTGAAAACATGGGGTAGTAATTGCATTTTTGTTACAAACACAGGATACGAAAGACTTAATCTCGGTTTTTGACCCACCTTGTTTATTTAAATTTTGGTCCTGGATAAGTAAAGAGAGCATTAGTAATACAAATACTGTTTTTAAAAAAAGGAATGATTTTATTTTTCTGAGTTAATCGTTAGCATGGTTATGTTAAGATTAATGTCTAATTATGTTATTTGTTTTCAATTTCTAGTCCAGTGTAGTCAGAGTTGGTCCAAAAGAGATGTGCTAGTTTGTAGGAGTTATGGTTAGTTTGTTAGTCATGTTTGTTATTTCCAGTTTGTTGTGTCATGGGTTGTTCCACAAAAATTTGCTAAGTGGGGATTGTGCTACTTGTTGACCAAGTACGTTATTCTATTTAAGATGCAGTTGCACATCAATAAAATTATGCACTTCAAATATATTTTACATTCCAGTAAAATTATTTATTCTTTGATTCTTAATATTTGGTTTTAGAGCCAAGTTTAGCCTACAAAATATAAAAGAGTGAGTGAGAGTGTTCCATTTTTATGCAAGCAAAGATGACAACCGAGAAGACCGGAGAAAGTTTCGTCCAAGTGGCCATACCAAGGTTTGATGGGTTCTACGATCACTCGAGTATTTTGATGGAGAATTTCCTTAGATCAAAAGAGTACTTCGAGCTAGTCAAAACTGGCTACGAGGAACCAGTACAAGGAGCGACGTTGACAGCAGCTCAACAAAGCAGACTTGATGGGTTAAAGTTGAAGGATCTGAAGGTCAAGAACTATCTATTTCAGTCCATAGATAGAGCAATATTGGAGACAATACTTTATAAAGATACATCTAAGCAAATATGGGATGCAATGAAAAAGAAATATCATGGCTCGACGAGGGTGAAGCGTGCACTACTTCAGGCGTTTAGAAGGGATTTTGAAACTCTTGAAATGAAAAATGGAGAGTCTGTTACTGAGTACTTTGCAAGGACCATGGGGATTGCAAACAAAATGTGAATCCATGGTGAGAAGCTTGACGACGGATCTAATGTTGAGAAGATACTGCGATCTATAGCTCCAAGATTTAACTATATTGTTTGCTCTATTGAAGAATCAAACAATACCGAGGAGATGTCAATTGATGAGTTACAAAGCTATTTAGTGTACCATGAGCAACAACTTAACCGAGCTATTATTGAGTTTAATACTCCATAATAACAAGCTTTGAAAGCTTCTACCTTCGCTGATTTTTCGAACTCAAGAGGACGAGGATGGCGAGGTAAGGGCAGAGGACGCGGAAGAGGAGGTCGAGGAAATTATGGTGGAGGAAGGAAACCTTCAAATTTCATAAACGAAAATCGTTACTCACCAGGCTCTTATGGAAGAAGTAAAGGCCATGATCAACCCCTTGACAAATCTAATATTGAGTGTTACCGGTGTCACAAATATGATCACTACAGCAACGAATGTTATACCAAGTTGTCGAAAGATAAAGAGAAGGGAGAGAGGTTGAACTTTGCTGAGAAAAAGGAAGAAGAAGTGCTTTTAATGGTTTTACATGCTAACGAGGAACCTCAGCTTGATACATGGTATGTTGATACAGGCTGCAGCAATCATATAAGTGGCAATAAGTCTTCATTCTCTTCTTTAAATGAGGAATTTCGTAGTACGATAAGATTTGGAGATAGTTCTACTGTGAAAGTAATGGGGAAAGGTGATATTCAAATAAAGACGAATAATGTTGGTTTTCGTGTACGTAAAAACAATAATTAAAAGTGCAATGACTAAAAAGAAATAAACAATTTTATTTCTATAATGGAATGTGACTCTATTACAAATTCCGACACTTGCAGAATGTAAAAGCAAATAATAAAAATTCCATACAGAATAATATAAGTTATTAAACTACTGGACTGGTTTGTAATTAAACGAAACTGTCAGACAAAATAGTATAAAACTAAACTGCTGGACTGTTTGTTAATTAAAAGAAACTGCCAGACAGAATAGTATAATTACTAAACTGCTGGACTGTTTCTGTAAATAAATTACAGGACTGAAATGAAACTAATCTAATTGCAGAATTAAATGACAGAATTGAAACAATACTTTAAATAAATTACAGAAAGGTAAAACAGAGTTTAAATGTTACAGCTAAGGATAGAAAATTGAAATACTGAAATTAAATTACAAAAATGAAATGAAATAAAAAAAGACAAAAATAAATAGACGAGGCTATTGTTTAATAGTATGCTCTTAACCGATATTCGCCTAACCACCTTTGAGGTTTCTGGTTATGTTTGGCGCTTCGATCCCAAGGTACAACGTCTCGGATGACTCGTCGGAAACTGGCGACGAGTCAAGGTCGAGTTGTTGGTGGGTGGCTCTTTCTGACTAAAATGTAATGCTGATTTGGAGATATGATATATGTTGCTGTATTTGTCTTTGACATGTGGGGGGTCTGCCTATTTATAGGCTTGCTGAGTATCTCAGCCATTAAAGTCACTTTACTACTGTCAGTTTTTGAAATTCGAAACTACAGTATTAACTTTACAATGAATTCATATTTATTGTAACAGTTATAGATTTGTTGGAAGCTTTTCTCGAATAGGTACGCTTTTCCCGAACAGGCATGCTTTTCCCGAAGAGCAAGCGCGTCCGACGAGCAAGCGCATGTGTGGTACACAATACACACGTGTATGTGGACACACTACTTAATATCCACATGGGATACCTTAGTATATATATTGTAAAAATGACTATTCATTTTCCAATGTGGGACAAATCCTAATGAGTTATCCTCATTAAACCCATTTTCCAGCATTAAGAGTTTTCCTCTTTCTCAACCTCAATCTTTGACGCCAATTTTCATTCACTCCCATTCTCCGAATAGGTCATGTGGCATACCGTTACGAACCTTGTCATACCATCTACTCAACCGTCTTGAGTATGGTGCCAAAAGACAACGACTGTCACTTGGAATCTTGACTCAAAGATGGTCTCGTGACCATTCGGAAACTACCATGTTAAACATGGTTTTTCCAACAGTTTTGTGGGTAAAATATCAAATGTATTTTATGTGCCTGATCTAAAAACTAATTTGAGTGTTGGTCAATTACAAACCATGGGACATCACTTACTTTTCAGAAAGGCACATATGAAATATATGATTCTGTCAAGGGTTCTATTGCAGTTATTCTGATGTCCACAAATAAATTGTTTTCGCTGAAAATCAATATTGTCCAAGCTTGTTTTAAAGTTGAGGAAGATAAATCATTATGGTCATGGCACTTACATTATGGTCACCTTAATTTTAATGGTCTTAGGTCCCTTTATCAAAAAAATATGGTTACCGGCCTTCCTCTGATCACTTCTCCATCCGACGTATGTGAGGAGTGCATTGTTGGAAAACAACATCGTTATCCATTTCCAAAAGGGAAGGTATGGAGAGCAAGAAATTTATTGGAGTTGGTGCATTCAGATATATGTGGTCCAATCAATCCAATATCAAATGGTAAAAAGATATATTTTGTATCGTTTATTGACGACTTCAGTAGAAAGACATGGGTGTATTTTTTGGAGAGAAAATCTCAAGATTTTAACGCATTTAAAAGTTTCAAAGCATATGTAGAAAATCAAACTTAAAAAAATATCAAAACGCTTCGAACTGATCGGGGCGGAGAGTATTGCTCGAAGGAGTTTGAAGATTTTTGTGAGGAAAAAGGTATTAAAAGACAACTCACATCTTCATATATGTCGCATCAAAACGGTGTGTCTGAGAGAAAAAATCGGACCATTCTCAACATGGTTAGAACTTTGTTGGTTAGAGGAGGTGTTTCGAAACATTTTTGGCCTGAAGCAGTTTTATGGTCTATCCATATTTTGACCAGATGTCCTACTTTTTCTGTTAAAAATATGACGCCCGAGGAAGCTTGGGCTGGACGGAAACCATCAGTAGACCATTTTAAGTTGTTCGGATGCATTGCATATGCACACTTTCCAGATGAAAAGAGGAAGAAGCTTGATGACAAGGGTGTAAAATGTGTTTTTCTTGGAGTTCATGAACATTCTAAAGCTTGCAAATTGTTCAACCCACTACTGAAAAACTACTAAAAAGTTGATCATAAGTAGAGATGTAATATTTGACGAATACAAAGTGTGGGACTGGACAAGTAAAGGGAAAGAACAGCAGCAACAAATTCTGACTGATTTTGATGTTGTAGAAGAAGAAATTGAAATGCAATATTCTCCTAACGTGATCCCACCTGAAGATATTCAGACACCGGAAATTCCTCATACAAGGAAGCGACCAGGATGGATGATTGATTATGTGAGTAGAGATGAGCTCTCTGATGATGATACTATGGCACACTTTGCTTTATTTGCAGATTGTACTCCTTTTACATTTCAAGAAGTCGTCAAAGAAAAAAATGGAAAGATGCAATGGATGCATAAATCAAGTCTATTGAGGTAAATGATATGTGGGATCTCACTAATTTACCTAAGGGTCAGAAGACTATCGGTATAAAATGGGTTTACAAAACTAAACTAAATGAGAAAGGAGAGGTCAACAAGCACAAGGCTCATTTGGTAGTAAAGGGTTATAAGCAAAAATATGGTGTTGACTATAAAGAGGTGTTTGCTCCTGTTCCAAGACAAGACACAATTCGTCTGGTAATCTCTTTAGCCGCCCAAAGTTCTTGGAATATTTTTCAGTTAGACGTCAAATCTGCTTTCTTACATGGTGATTTGCAAGAGCAAGTGTTTGTAGAACAACCTTCAGGGTATGTGCAGCAAGGAAAAGAGAACAAGGTTCTTCGTCTAAAAAAGGCACTCTATGGGCTAAAACAGGCACCGCGAGCATGGTATAGCCGCTTAGATGCATACTTTCCCAAACAAGGTTTTCAAAAATGTCCACACGAGCATACTTTATATGTTAAGGTTGGCACTGGAGGTAAATTACTCATCGTTTGTCTTTACGTTGATGATCTAATTTACACTGGAAGTGATGTTACTATGTTTGATGATTTTAAAAAATCTATAATGGAAGAGTTTGATATGAGTGATTTATGATTGATGCATTACTTTCTAGGCATATATGTGGTATAATCATCAGTTGGCATCTTTATTTGTCAAAATAAATATGTTTTAGAAGTGTTGGCAAAGTTTCATATGCATGATTGCAAACCAGTTTGGACACCAGCTAAAACCGGGGTGAAGTTAAGTAAAGATCTCTATGGGAAAAGAGTCGGTGGCACTTATTTTAAACAGATAGTTGGAAGTTTGATGTATCTTACTTCGACAAGGTCTGATATCATGTATTATGTGAGTGTGATAAGTCGATATATGGAGAATTCTACTGAAATGCACCTCATTGCAGCAAAGAGAATCTTTCGTTATTTGAAAAACACAACTGACTTTGGGATATTTTACAAACGGAAAACAGAACAGATGTTTTGGGTTTTAGTGACAGTGATTATGATGGTGATATCGACGACCGTAAAAGCACTTCTGGTAATGTGTTTTTAATGAGTTCAGGGAGTATTTCGTGGTCTTCAAAGAAGTAAAGCATTGTGACTCTATCGACAACCGAAGCCGAGTAGCTGCTTCGTGTTCTTGTCAAGCTATTTGGTGACGAAGGATATTAAAGGTTCTTGGTAATTTGGAGGGAAATTCAATAACAATATTTTGTGACAACATTTCTGCAATTAAGTTATCAAGGAATCTAGTTATGCATGGAAGAAGCAAACATATTGATGTTCAATACCATTTTTTACGTGATCTATGCAAAGATGGTGTAATTGAATTGAAGTTCTATAGAAGTGAAGACCAAGTTGCAGATATCATGACGAAACCTCTCAAACAACCTGTATTTGAGAATCTCCGACAAATGCTTGGTGTTTGTTCCGCAACAGCTATTGGTTAAGAGAGTCAAAAATGACATGAGATAATAGATCATAAACTGTTTTATGCATTAATCAGTTTAAGGGGAGATGTGAAGATTAATGTCTAATTATGTTATTTGTTTTCAATTTCTAGTTCAGTGTAGTCATAGTTGGTCCAAAAGAGAAGCGCTAGCTTGTAAGAGTTATGGTTATTTTGTTAGTCATGTTTGTTATTTCCAGTTTGTTGTGTCGTGGGTTGTTTCACAAAATTTGCTAAGTGGGGATTGTGCTACTTGTTGACTAACTACGTTATTCTATTTAAAATGCATTTGCACATCAATAAAATTATGCACTTCAAATATATTTTACATTGCAGTAAACTTATTTATGTAGCATGAAGATGGCTACTCGGTGCCCATTTTGTTCTGTTTGCCAGTTCAACGGCATGACGTTCCCTTTGTATCCCAATCATCTGATGTATAACTGTAAGCGTAAATCGTCAAATATATCTAATTCACAGTTTATTAAAAATAATTTGAGAAGAACTATACTTGTAAAATTAAATGAAATATTTGAAACTATCCTTATTCGGAGCTCCTTAAATTACAAAATACATTTTCAAAATTTATTGTTTTAATTAATTATCACCAAATCGAATTGGAGATTTTTAAAAGCTAGGTTCATATCAATCGATCTCTTCTTTACTAGTCTAAACTTCCTCACCACATATTCAATGCCGTAATTTCCATCTGATTTTTCGTCGCCAATGATGATGACTTCGATGACGATAGGGATGCGGTGAGATATTAATGTGATCTTACAATTAGTGTTTTTTTGGTCTAGTAACTGTTTATGAATCTGTTTGTTTTCTTATTAATTAAGTTTAAATCATGTCTTATGAAACTTTATGAAGTTTCAAGTTTATTTTTGTGATTGATTAGAAGTCATGAAACCGTGCCTTAGGTCCGTGATTATGAAATTTAGGATATCGGTATTTGATTCAAGTTCTATGTCTGTAACTTGTGTTTAAGATTTAGGTTCTTTTAAGGTTTAATGAACTTTTTGTTTTGTTTTTAATCTCTCAAACATTGGACTAGGGGAGTTTGAATGCAACCTGAAGTTGATTTTGTATAAAGTTTGATGATTTTCAGATAATTATTATGGTTGATTAGACGCCTTGAAGTTGTGCTTTGAGACTGAAATTTGAATTTCAAAACCTTTACGAGTCTAGTTTTAATTCAACTTAAAAGCGATTTAAGTTTTTCTTCGGCAAGAATTGAATTTAGACTTTTTCAGCTTAAATCTTCCAGACTTTTGAAAACCAAATCACTAAAATTCTCAGTTTGTGACAAGCAATTGTTGTTCAATTAAAGGGCAAAAAAAAAAAAAGTACCAGCTTAAAATTTGGAAAGTTTTGAATCCACGTTGGATAAACCGACTCAGATGTCATATTAGCTTGAAATGTACACTATATGATCATGTCATTAGTATCGTATTGTTAACTTTATTCTTGTAATTGTTTTCCATAAATCTGCCAATATACGTACTTTGTGAACAATGAAAATTCAAAAGTACTTGCACGATACTAGAATAGTCCTTAAATTCCATAATTGTTATAGTTATGACATAAAATAGTTACGAATAAGTTCTCGGAAATCACTTTTACTATCATTTTCTTTTGTTCTTCCAGAGGGAGATTTGTGACGTTGATATTGATATCGACACTGTTGATGACCAACCAAACTTAACAGCAACTTGTGATTCCAAAGAGATCCATGCATAAGTTAATCCTACATAAATTCATGTTTACCATTTAGTTTCAATAATCTAAAGTTACATGATAATAGCAAATAAAAATGATAAATGATAATAGCAAATAATCTCATGTAATTTAGTTATTGAAACTACATGATAAGCATCGATCTATGTAGGATTAACTTACGCATGGATCTCATTTGGAATCACAAGACGTTACAAAGGCTGGTCCGTCATCGGCAGTGTCGATATCTACATCAACTCCACAAATCTCCATCTGGAAGAACAACAACAAAGATATTGATAGTTAAGATGATTTTTCAAAACTTATTGTAACTATTGTATTGCATATTAACGATAACAATTATGCTTTCTAAGAACTTTTCTATGATTGAGTAACTTGCATTACTTTTGAATTTTCAATGTTCTCAACGTACTGAACATGTCTATATATTGAGTAGACCTATGGAAAACAATTACAAAAATAAAATTAACAATACAATACTAATGACATATAGTAAACTCAGTCTATATTTTTTAAATGTGTGGCAACCAATAGAATAATTTTGTTTGAATTTAATTTTACTGTATGAACACAGTCTACATTTTTTAAGTGTGTGGCAACCAATTGAATAATTTAGTTCGAATTTTAAATTAAATTTAGTTTGGTTGTTTTTGGGTTCTTACATGTATGTTGGGTTTTTAATGGTTGTCACGTCTATATTTTTAATAGACCCGATCTATAACAGTGTTACTCATCTGATATGGTTTGAGTCAATTTATCGAATATGGATTGAAGTATTGAACATAAACTTTTGAGTTTTTAGATTTCATCTTTCGTGTCATCAATTGCCATGATCTTAAGGAGACTTGGCAAAGAAAGATCAAGCCAGATATATAAGAGAGGGATTTTTTTATTTTATTTTTTTGTGATTTAAAAAAGGTCTAGCCTGTAGGATTTATAAACTACAAAAAACATAGTTACAGGGATTGGATCTGTTGCAAAATTTAAGGGGGAAATGCTTATCGAAATAGTATACATGGATTGATAGCAATCTTATAAAATTTGATAAAGATGAAGTTTGCCTCGACTCTAGAGCATTTAATTATTTATGTCTGTCTTGCGTTTAAGTCTTAAGTTTTAATCAATTAAATTGATAGATGTGGTAATTTTTTCAGTGGGCTACTAATTATATGTAGAACAAATTTTTTATTAAGGTCATTTTCTTTAGGTTTAACTTTTGAGAAATAAGCGTCGCATAAATCAAAATAAACTGGAACTTTATAGTAAAAAAGATATAAGAAAAATGATGTTATAATCTTCTAGAAAAATGTTTTTGGATGCCATTGTATTACCATTAAATTGATAAATTTTCACGAGCTGATACGCTCGTATTTAATAAACAAGTCTTCCAAACAAATGTTTAATTTATACATGTTGCGGCTAGGGAAGATTTAATTCTACCTGAGTACATGACATAGACACACACACTGACTGGTACAACCCACTAATCATTGTACCAACATTAATAACAACTGGTAAAAACTAATACTACAATTACTAGCTTATGAAGTCACAGTTGTAGATACTTGAAGACTCACTGTTAAATGTAGCAATTATTATTACCAACATGAAGAATCAGTGTACCAATTTTTGGTATAGTTAGTGTAGTCTAACTACATCATAGTTATAGATACTTGTATGTTAATTTGTTGGTTCAACGTCGTTATCCTTGTTATCAACATTGAGAATCACCGGTACCAATAACTAGTTTAGTCACTGGTACAAAAACGAAGTCACCGTCTTGGATATTGGATAGTTGTACAGTTTGTGTACATTGTCGCAAACGTTGTTACAAATAAGAAGAATCACTAGTGCCAATAATTGGTCACAAAAGTTGATACCTCAAGTTCATTCCACGCAATGGATCCGATATCATTTTTAAATCAATACGGGATGTCTATCTGGATTTACCATAGCTTTAAATTTTAATATCCCACGTTGTGATATGTTCTCCTCCCAGAATAATGCTAGGGAGGGTGTTAGGTCAAAAGTATATCTTAACCTCTTTTTAAGCATAGTAAAATAACAATATCATCACTTGTACAGTTTAACCCAATAGAAATTAATATGAGCCAAACAAGCTTCTTATAGAAGAATATTGTCTTATTTTTTGCCAACAAAAGATTAAAATGCAGAAAAGATGGTGAAAACACAGGGGAAGAGGAAAGTACAAGCAATTCAACTCAAACTTTTGTAAGAAAATCACTATTACATTTTGACTAGTTACACATACTATTGGTATACCAAACAAACAGGTTTTACTCTGGTATACATACATTACAACATCAACGAATATTATTGCACAAAAAAGAGAAAATTATTACAAATGAAAAGGTTAAAAAAGAGAAGGTGCAATCAACCCCAAAATTCTCGATCTTTGAGAGAGTAATGTTCACCTTCCTCCCTTGACATATTCTCTTGGTAATCAAGGGTCCATTTCTCAAACGTACAGTCAATAAAATCATAGTAGCCTCCATGAATGGATAACACCCCTTGTGCCACCTTTTCTTGTATCCATGGGTAACTCAGCAAGTTCATTAGTGAACGGTTTACTGATTCCTGAAACAAATAAAACACAAATGATCAATATGGAATTGTTTCTTACATATGTAGTCTTTCTAGATTAGAAATTTGAAATATGGTTGTAAATTTATTTGCCTAAATGTTTATTGCCAAGACTGCTTTGAGATGAAACAAGAGACCATGAAGGCATGAGTTCTAGTAAAACATGAAAAAAAAACCTAAGCTTGTCCTTCAATTGAGAACGTCTTTTACTCATGGGTTAACAACTGAAATGAAAACACCTTACTTTCATGAACTCTATGGTTAATTTAAGGCATACAAATTCTATCGACAGCGTTATGTGGTTTAAACACACTCATTTCACCATATATCCGTTGTGAGTTCCAAGTTCAAAAGATCACCAGTATATGAATTTGGCATGATATTTGCCTGCAGAACATACTCCTTTAGAGTAAACTCTATTTTAGTTCTCAGCAACTTTAGGATCAAGCTTGACATTTTTTAAGTAAAAAGTAAACTGGCTTTTTAAAGAAACACTGAAGTCTTCTACTGTTTTCTTATTGGGAAGCTAAAATGAGTAACTACGAAGTGTTTCAGTAAAAGTACAAAATAAAAACCGGAGCGTTTTACCAGGTACATAAAGAAAGGGTCATTATAACTTTTATCTCAAATTAAAGGAGAAGAGAGTTTTAACGGTAAAATAAAGGATGCACCTTTTCACAGTGGCGACACTGCTGATCAAAAGCAAGATTTGAAGCAGCAGCCTTTGTTCTTATCCTTGCATTCTTTCCAACAGTTACCCAACTTCCGATGAAGCTACTGCAATTGCACAAACAAAATAAAAGAAAAAGGTAAGAAAGCTTCTTACTTATTTGAAAAAAAAACTATATTACTGGTGCTTAAAAGCATCCACTAAAACTTACCTACATTATTTCCAATATTTGTGGTAAATGGTTTCGCTTTTTCAGTTTTGCTTTTGCATAACCCTATCAACTTCTCTAATTTTAATTTAATGTTACTTTGTTCCTTGACACATACTCCCACCGTCCCTAGATAATTGGTCACTGCAAAACTAAGTGCAACTTTGACTTGCAAGTATCTCGTATCTAAATTGCTGAAATGGAAAAACTCAAAACTAAGTCACGTAGTTTCGAATTTAAACTTTAAAATTGCATTGTCGCATGTAGTTTTGATTATTTAAGGACAGGGAGAGTATAACCATATTGGTATCCCTACAAAAAAGAAAGAAAAAAAATTATTATAAGGAATCATTTTGGTTCCTCAATTTTGAGGAACCAGTTATTACAAATGCATATTACAGAGGCTCGTGGAGTATTGTTTTTTCCAATCTGTAAAGATCTCTAAACTTATGGTACATGGGCTATATGGGGAAGCTGGAGTAGGTGTTCTAAGGTAAAAAATATGTAAGGAATTGGCAGGACCTTGTTTCCACATCATCATGCATGCTCATAAGGGCACGAATACCTCCACAGCAGCTGTGTCCAATCACTAATATATTTTCAACCTGCAACAAAAGTTTATCTGTAAACCCTTCGGATGAAAACATTATGGTTCCTGAAGACGTTGATCTCTATGGATTTCCGACCATCAAAAACAAAGTTAATCATAAATTCAGCAACTATGGGATTGCTTAGCTGGACTTTTAGAGGTTGAAATAAAAGCTGGGTACATTTTAGCTTAAAGCCTAAAATTCTTTCAGTCCAAAAACAGAAAAGCTCAGCTTTCAAGCCGATCAATCAAATGCAGTCCAGCTTTTAAGCTAAAAGCATAAAAGCTCAGCTTCTAAGATGCAACCAATCTGCAGACTAAAGTTAGCAACTACTTACTTTTACTGAATTCACAGCAAACTCAAGGGCAGCATTGGTTTCTGTCGGGCCATTCTACATAATGAAAAAATATACACATATTGCTAAGCGTCTTGAAATACACAAATCTAAATCACATAAATTAATCCCGTAATTATGTAGAAGATATATAAATGCACAAAAGAATTTTTGTTATACCTCACTTGGTGGAACCAAATTCGCCACATTGCGGACTACAAAGGCTTCACCAGGTTCGAACCCTAAGATACTAGAAGGACAAACTCTAGAGTCTCCACAAGCAATCACCATAAACTGGCATTCCAATTGTCAATTAAAAAAACATTCCAAAAGGTAAATACGAAAATATAATCGTAGATTGTTTTAATAGTTCATTACTTCTAATTCTGAAACATCCCACACATGTAGCTATCAGAAACCTCCCAATATTAACAGCGTATACAGCACAGCCATATTCTACTTCTTAATTGGAAAAAAAAAAAGATAAAACAAATATTGGATTAAAGAAGGGTGCTAATATTAACATACTTTTGGTGCTTGCCCTTTTGCAAGTTTTTGGTAGTGCTCTATCTGCTCCCTGCAAACAATTGCACATTGAGAGTTATCCTAAAGCAAAAAGATATTAAGGAAAATATGGGATGACAAAGGTTGTTTGCTTTCTTACAAATATTTATCCTTTTTGAATCTGAGAAACCTATTTTTTATTTCACCAAATAGATTGAGATCATGTTCCCTTCCTACTAAGCTCTTTTCGTTGTTATTCATGAGCTCCTGAGTCAGCAGAACAGAGTCTTTTGAGGACTTCAACTTTATAGTTGGGTTGCTCCTGTCAATTAATTGACGAAAATAAATAAATTTCAGGACGAGCATAAAGGTGATTAATTAATCAACTATATAAATGATACAGATGCTTTATATTATAAAATCATTCGTATCTCTCGGGGGTCAATTCCGAAAGTTGCATGGTAGATGTAATCTTAAAAGAATTTGATTTCCTATAAAACAATCGTCAAGGTGAGAACATTAGAAGCGAGCAAATTTTCACCAGCATAGCACAAGCAGGAGACTTGGTATTTGTTTGACTTTAGCTTTGAAGCAAAATTAAGCTGTCTTACTAGGGTCTGAGAGGAAAGCTAATTTCGTTTGGGTTAACCAAGAAAAGCAAAAACAAACAGCTTTTAAGTTCGTGACACAGATGCTATATAATTTGCAGGCCAAACTAGCTCTTCGACTTCTCATATACGAAGCGATCATTTTGGAGTGAATAAAATAGAAAAACACAAAATCATAGGAGATTCCAATTTATACCTATGCTATAGTATGATTCATCTATACTTAAGATAGCTCATGCAGTAAAACAAAAGCATAACCTGGGCCAGTAAAAATAACAACAAACTAGTAAGCTGAACAGATACGAATTTGCCTCAACCTTTCAATTAGGGCTGGGCAAAAAACCGGAAAAACCGAACCGGACCGATAACCGAAAAAGACCGAAACCGAAAAAAAATTCGGGTCGGTTTCGGTTTTCAATAAAACCGAACCGAAAAAGACCGAAACCCAAAAAAAACGGAAAAAACCGAAAAAAACCGAAAAAGACCGAAAAATAACCGAAAAACCGAAAAATAACCGAAACTGGACTGAAAAAAACCGGTCCGGTTCGGTCCAAAAAATAAAAAGACCGAAACCGAAAAAAACCGAACCGAAAAATATGCTCGATTTCGGTTTTGCTAAAAACCGAACCGAACCGGACCCAGCCCTACTTTCAATCAGTATATTCGCAAATCCACAGCTCAGATTAACAACAGAATAACGCAAGACTTAATGAGTAATGCAATACCAAATGCAGTTAATTAGTAAAGATCAAAATTTAGAATAAACAAATTTATACAGTAGTGGCAATTCCAGCTCAGATTTACCAATACAGGAAATGAAGAAAATATAACCAGAAACCCAACAAAAACAAAAAAGAAGGTTTTTTTTTTTCAAATATATGAAAAAGAAGAGAAGCTTACTTTGGAAAGTTGATTAAATTTAAATGGGTCTGCTCAGTTTTTCCTGAATTCAACTGGGCATCAAAGATCTGCTCAAAAAAAAGAACAAAAAGGCATCAAATCAATAAACAACAGGGGAAAAAAAAAGGTTACAATTTACAAATATGAATTAAAAAAGAACCAACTTTTTTTGAAGAAGATGAATTGATTATCAGAGAGCCAACAACTGGTTGTAGTGCCATTAACTAGATGATAGGTAAATCAATAATATTTCCTAGTTTGGGTTAAATAAGGGGTCACCTTCCTTTATATAAATTTGGTTTAAAACTACAACTGTTCATAGGGAAACAAAAAGTATTTATATAGTAGAATATTTTGGGCACATTTAAATATAATTTATAAGTACTGTTTTTGAAGAAGTGGTGGGGTATATGATATTATCATTTGGTGGTCAGATCAAAGAACACCTGTTTTCATTCCAACAAGGACGGAGAAACCAAAGTGAATTAACACTACTTTTTCATTTTTTTATCTTCCTCAAATTTACCCATTTTGGTATTTCATCTTTTAACTTTTTTATTTTATTTTTATGGATTAATTTATGTTTACTAACCAAACTATTGTCAGTTAAAAAATATTCATAGCAATCAATCATTTTTAACAATTTTCATACTGTTGTGTGACATATTAGCTCGTTATAGATATATATATAGAGATATGTATAGATATAGATATGTATGAGAGAAACAATAACATAGTCTTTATTATATCAGAATGTATCAATGCAAGCGAACCCTAACCTCCTTTATATATTAGAGTTTAGGGTTATACAATCTAGAAAGCCCAACTTAGGCCCATTATGAGTAAGGCCCAATAGTCCAATAATAACCTACAACACTCCCCATTTGGACGTCTTGAATTCTTCGTCTTCATGCAGTCGATCTGAGTCGAGTTCATTCGCAGTGCTAAACACATAAAAACCTTAGGGACGAAAAACCCAGTGTGGGACAAAACCGGTACCTGGGAGAAACTGTGTAGCCGAATGATATAGGCCGAAATTCTATGTAATTAACTAACCACAAAACAGTGTGCCTCATCAAAACCTTGCCGGAGCAAACCCAATGGGAAAATCTCTGATCGAAGGAAAAAGAGTGCAACAGTGGTAGTAGTAGGAGATCAACCACAAAACAGGTGCCTCATCAAAACCTTGCTAGAGTAAACCCAGTGGGAAAAACCTCTAGTCGAAGGACAAAAGAGTACACAGTGGTAAGAAATATACAACCGGATACTCCTCATAATTTCGGCAATCTTAAGTGAGATATGATGGGAACGTGTCTCGCTAAAAACCTTGCCAAGGAAAACCCAATGGGAAAAAACCTTGGTCTAAGGACAAAAAGAGTACACGAGCATGCGACTGGATGCTCCCCCTCACTTGCACACGACAGGGTGCGAGGATTTTGACTAAGTAGTAATTAGTGCAATAAGCATTCACCTGAATGCTCCCCTCACTTGCACACGACTGGGTGCAATGATTTCATATTCTAATAAAGAGTACGAGCATTCGACTGGATGCCTCATTTACTTGCACATGACTGGATGCAAGAAAATCTAACGTGGAATAGAACGAACATTCAACTGGATGCTCTTAAACTTCGTATGTGAAGATTTATTTCGGCGAAAAATACTAAATAGCATAATCTAGTCATGTCTCTCTTGATCGATAACAACAAGTTGTACTCAATTAAGACAAGTGTTTTATCTGGATCGTGAGACAGAGCATATGTAATTCAAATATGGCTAATACTAGCTCGAAGCCATATACACTCTCTAGTCGTCTCATAGAGCACGAGCAGATTATAGTGATTCGTTTGGAGTCATTTCAAGACCTCCAAGATATCGCCTTATTCCTAATGGTAAAGACATGCCATGTTAGGAATATCCCTTATGCGGGTCTGATAAGTAACCAGCATCGGTATAACCGAAAAAGGCTTGCGTTAATTCGAGTACCGAACGGGGTAGGTACACTCGATGACGCAAATGGGATAAAATAAGCCCTCATCCACAGTTACCTTAAGGTAATGGGAAAAATGTCTTTTATGCCATTTCGATGGCAGCGTGTTAGCGCGATGCTGTGTCGAGCTATACCATTCACAGCAGACGAGATGTTCGTCCTAGCACATTAGACCAAGTACAATAATGCGCTTATTATACTTAGATATGAACATCATGGTTCAATATCTCTTCATCGTCACATCAGGGACGGACTGGGTCTATATGAATGTCTAGTGATCGAACGATCATGGGAGAATCTGACGACTTAGCGTCATAATGACTAAAACGTCAGAACACCTTCTGGGTGTAGTTTGAATCATGGACTTAGATTCAATCTTTACGGGACTCGATCATCAAGCCGAGTCACTACTGTGTCTTCCCAATATCATTCATCTCAAAGGCAAATCCAAAAATGGATCGCGTAGTAAAACACGCAAGGGCATAATACTTGTTCAAGTATCCCAAGCTAATCAGGTACTCACTTAGGCGGTATACCACTTCCGCTCGGATTATATTAATCCATATAATGAACGTCTCAGTTAATTGAGATCGTGTTCCGTGGTCAGGAATTACTTGATTTAAGCACATGAAGTCACACAGGGACCTTCATTTATATCTCTTTGTCTAAATTCTCATAGAGATAAAACAGTGACCACAATCACATGGCTGCATACTCAGTTTTTCGGAAAACTACTAAACTGGTAAAGTAGGGGACTGTTATAATGTCCATTACGAGGAAATCAACCATCTCGTAATCAATTTCAAGGTGTGAGAGAAGCCATGCGCTACTAGGCGAGCATTCTACAATCTCATTATTCTCATCATTTTTCCTTACGAATAAGCAAATAAACGAACTCGTTTAACATTGGTGGTGTTGGATCTACAGGTCCGAACACACTTTCGCTAAGGAGTCTACTTGGATTTCAAGTTTCCATTAATACAGTCTATTCTCTGTTGACTTCAGGCAACGGTACATGGTTCCCTGTCATAATTTGTTCATATTATCAGTCGTCACCGAATATATGAACAAGTAATCAATGACAGTCTCGTTTCGCTTCAATATCGTCTAAGATATCATGATCGACAGATATTTCGAGATTCTTAGGATGAGGAGGAATCACACATCTCCTAGATCCTTTATAATCTCGTGCGACAAATGAGTTTCAATTCACCACCTCTGGGGCTGAACGAATTAAGAACCGGTCAACTTCCTCATATCTTAGGAAGGATGATAGACTGACGGCCGACAGCAGCGTTCTTTGCTTGGCGGGTTCGGCCAAAACAACGTGTTACGACAGGAACACGGCGTCCGACAGGGACGTCTATCCTTGCAAGAATTTTGCAGTAGGTATAAATGATCTCGTGACATCTCATAAAGTCATTAAATGCGTCTGGCATTTAGTTAGACTTGAGGGAGTCTATGCACTTACTTATCACTAAGTGCAGTTTTGGGGATCAAGCTAAGACTGAGTGGGTTATGCCACGTTACTTCACGTCGTTTCTTATCAACGGTAACGTGCAAATCTCCCCCTAACGACGGGGAGAACAGTCTTAGCGATGTCACTTTCACATATCATGCGGTAAAGAGATCGCTTGCCAAGGTTACTCTATCAAATGATAGGTAGGGGATTCATAATCGACTTATGTCCCCTTCAGAGGTCCATATTTTGAACGCTATAGCGGCTCAATCAAAATATTAAGCACTCAAACACGCGTTCATATGAGGCGTCTGGCTCATAACCAGTAACCAACTGGTACGCATTTAGTGTTTTGAGTGACTATGGGCCTCAGACGGACCAATGCAGCAAAATAGCATGACCCCACACGGAAATATAAATCTTGGTGCGCAAGACCAAGAAGTGCGTGCAATCATTTGCAGTCGCATCATCAAACTTTTCGTGAGTCCATTTGGGTCTGAACATAATCGACAGGATGTTCATTTTCAATTTCCAAACTCAAGTAATTCAAATCAAAATTTCGATTCTTACTCTTCGGAATTATCAAGTCAACTAGACTTTTCAGGATAATCCGGATCATGAGCCATCAACTTAATGATAGGGCTAAAAGTTTGGGAAATGCTGCATTTATGTGGACAACAATAATCATGTGACCTATTGTCGATGCATCAACCATAACCATTTATATTTATGGTCCGTCTTATAGTTGGATAAGTCCACAATAACTCCTTCAATTCTTTACAAGAATTCTACAAGTTCATTTCGTGATCTTTACACATACTAGTCTTTCAAAGTGAGCATTAATGGCATGAAGTTCGGATTAATCACGAAATATATTCTCAGAGAGAATCCAAATGCGATGCGATTATAAATCAAGCATCGTCTTTTGACCCGGGAATATCTCATCCGGTCAATGCCACAATATCAAAATGCTCTTATCAATCGACGACAGGCGAATGATAGTACAGACAATCATGTCTTAGCATCTAAATCATTTATCATTTCGACGACAGGCGAAATGATAAGGTAACTTTAAATGCTTTAAAGAATGTGGTAGCAACCACTTGAAAGACATTTCAACTCCTCTAAAATACGCTTTTGGTCGTATTGAATGGAGGTTATGTAAAGAAATTTTAATTCTTTCATGAGCTATTACCAGATAACACTGGTTTTCTCGAATATTTTATAACTCAACAAGGTACGGCAGGACCTACATGAGTATACGACCTCATATTTGACAGATCAATTTGGTTTTACCAAAGATTTTGATTTGGAACGACAGGTCCAGAATCGTTGTCACTGAGTACTTTTTTAGGCTAGTAGTTGGTGAAATTATGTGGTACATTGTTACCCACTATTTCCAAAAAAAAAATCAACTACCCCACAAGTATTGCCTAAAATTTCATAATTTAAAGTTTGGTCACATTTGTCAAAGGAATTTGCTCAAAACACTTTAAATTATTTCGAGAAATTTCGTAAACAGGCAAACCATAATCCAAAAGTATGTCCAAATGGAAAAACCATAATCCAAATGGAAAAACATAATCCAGATGAGCGAAAAAATGGCTCAATGATTTATCAAAATCAATAAAAAAAGGTATCAAACTCATTTGAGCCACAAAATCGGAGGTCTCAAGAGTTTCCTTTCAATTAACTTTAACCACATTAGCATCGGTTTTTCCACCTTTATAATAGTTGTGAACTATTTAAGGAGTAACCGTGCATGACCTTTCTCTTTATAGCATAGAGTTGTCTCCTTGAGCATTATCTCTTGCTTTGTGACAACGGGCCATATTATTCCTTTCAATTACTATCTTGGAGCCACAGGTTTTCGATTTTGACGATTGTCTAAAATCTCGCTTGGCTAGGCGATTCATCGGGATCGCGACAGTTCGAGACAAATAACACTTGTCTTGGTTCTTGATTCGTGGAAAAAAATTATACACGAAGAGCATTAATATCAGGCAAACAATTCGCCATTATCCCAATAGGATTAAAACTACTCACCAGGGCAATTTTTTTATCCAATAACAGATGGACGATAAAGGAACATGGTGAATATAAATTCACGATACTACTTATGGAATACAATTTCCAAGCTAGTATTTTGGTGAAGGATTGCTCCAATATGTCAATTTCAGACATTTGTTCACCATAGACGTCATTACGTCTCAAATGTGGCGGCGGAATAAAATCAACGCCTTAGCATTCATCCTGAGGGTAACAACAAACTCGTGTTTTACTCATCAAAGATGGCATCCAAAAAAAATTTGGCATCACATTTTCACACATCAGGGTGAGTAACATGTGGTGACGGATTAAAATCAACATTTAAACAGTCATTTCGCAAGTATGTTTTACGAATTTTCTCATCATAGATGGCATCCAACATTTGTTGGGAGTTCTGGATTATTTATCATATAAAACGACTGGTTTATATGTTTATGGTTTGCACAAGCATAAACTTTATTTCGAAACGACAGGTTCGAAAAATAGTTTTGCTTTTAATGTGAATAGGTTCTCATTGATCGAACGACAGGTCGATACAGAGACACCAATTCGGCGAAACATACATCACTATATAAACACACTTGGGGAAATTATTATTTAGTCAACCCCTTTCGGTAGCTCTACTTGAAAAACGACCAGGAAAGACGGTGAGGGTGGAGGGCACGAATGCCACTTAAAACCCGACCTCATTAGGATATCGACTTCCGCCTATATCTTTTCTAGACATCGTATCCAAATAGGTGAGCCTATTTAGGAAAGGTTCATAATTTTTTCAACTTAAATGTGAAAATATATGATTTCGCAAATTACCATATTTTACACATGTCAGTAAATAATATTACATGGCAGTGATCAATTATATAGATTGTAACTGTTTCATGATTAAATAACATGGTAGTACATACTTCCTAATAAGGAATCCAAATTAATGCTACCAATCTAGATTATTATTTACCAATTTTACACTAACAAGATCTAAATAAATATTTTATAAATCTATTGCCTTATATGTAAATTTTTTACATGGTAATTAGTAAAATAAATCACAGCATGCAAGGAAACAAATATATGTACCGTTGTAGAATATATGGTAACTTTCACATTACGGTACTAATTCGACATGGATATAATTATAATTAATTCGAACACGTGTATATTTATTTATTATCCGTGCGTTTATTATGCAACTGTTATGGATATATATGACATGACATGGATACTACTGGCATGTATACTACTGTTATGCAACTGTTAATTCGATCAAGTATACAACTGACATCATACATGACATGGATATATATTTATTAATTATGTAACTGTTACAGTGTTACGGGTTTTTTTTTTTTTGGAAAGAAAAAATCGATACCTTACGCACGTTATGTTGGTCAACATCGATATAACAATAATCCAACCCGGATAAACCTCAAGGTTTGTAAATACTCAATATCCGTGTGTTTACCACAAATCTCCAATATCCGCGAGCGTGTATGCTAGTCTCCGCGAGCAAAGTGCTGATAACGTGTTGTGTGACATATTAGCTCGTTATAGATATATATATAGAGATATGTATAGATATAGATATGTATGAGAGAGGCAATAACAGAGTCTTTATTATATCAGAATGTATCAATACAAGGGGACTCTAAACTCCTTTATATATTAGAGGTTAGGGTTATACAAGCTAGAAAGCCCAACTTAGGCTCATTATGAGTAAGGCCCAATAGTCCAATAATAACCTACAACACATACCAAATAATCATAAAGTGAATAATCAACATAATTCCGTCCAATTTAACAATTTTCATGGTATTAATATATCAATTTTGAACTCAAACTTGATCGGTTTTGATTTATAAATGTATCACTTTTCATCTCATACTAAAATTGTGAATGTTTAGTCATCCAATTTTGACCTTTTATGTTTAATTAATTTTACCACAGCTAATTTTTCAACTTTTAGTTATTTGATATGTAAATTGTTAAAACTTATGGATCGGTATGAAATTTGTTAACAAATGATGATTTAGTATATTAAACATGAATTAATTCTATTTTTATTTACTAGTTGCCCATTTTTTTAATATCGGAATTGAATGAATCCAGTCATAACTTTAACGGGTCTAATTTCAGGTTAATTTGCTTGCTGCCATGTGGGTGGGAAATGGGATCGGGGATTGGTTTTGCCTGCCGAATTTTTCATGGCACAGTGTCATGTTTTTTTAAACCAACAGATAAAATACAATTTCATTCGATAATCAATAAAAAGTTTGAAAAAATTTGTATATTATTTTAACGTATAGAAAAACAATTATATGAACTCGATGCACTATTATTTAGAGTGTATCAACCAATAATATTTTTTAGTTTTAATTTTGAATTAATTTTAACGTAGATATTTTTAGGTTTATTAACATATGTTATGTTGTTAGTATTTTTTAGTTTTAATTTTGAATTAATTTTAGATTAGATATTTTTGGGTTCATTAATAGATGTTAGATTTTTAGTATTTGATACACGCTAAATAATAGTGGACTAGATTCACGATAGTGTTAATCATCGGTGTTTCATTCCAAAATGCACTATTATTTAGGATGTGACAACCAATAGTATTTTTTAGTTTTAATTTTGAATTAATTTCAGGGTATATATTTTTGGGTTCATAAACATGTGTTAGTTTTTTAATATTTTTTAGTTTTATATTTGAATTAATTTTATGGTAGATATTTTTTGGTTCATTAACATGTGTTGTGTTTTTAATATTTTTTAGTTTTAATTTTGAATTAATTTTAAGATAAATATTTTTGGGTTCATTAATATGTGTTAAGTTTTTGGTATGTGACACATTATATAAATAATAGTGGATTAGATTCACGATAGTGTTAATCGTTCTGTATTCATTGCAAAACATTAAAACCAAAATCAAAGACATATAATGTATCCCAAAATTTAGCGGTTAACATCGATTAGCAATTAGGACAAGGAATCTTGAATGCAAATTCAACACAACAAAAATGAATTCGGATGGGATACAAAATGTTTTTACCTCAAAAGAGTAAAATTTCATTTCGCCGTACTTATATGTTCAGGTGCTCTATCACCCCCAAAACAAAAGTTATAAGAACAGTCATGTGCATCAAATTATTTCCGTGATTACTTATCATATTTTAACATTTTAAAAACGTTATAGGTTATCAGATTTTAACACTTCGGATTACAACAGCCATATGAGTCTAGATGGAAATGACCCGAGACGTTCATCAGTGAACTCATCTTCGACTTGTTAAATATTCTGCTCATGTTGGTTCATTTACTAATAACCGAACCTGAACAAAATTATAAGGCCCGGGTTGAGGCTTGGACTCATTTAATTATTTTAATATATAATCATGTTTATATATGTAAAAGTTATAAAATATAATGATAATGTCAATGAATAGACTTCATTTTATATAATAAATTTGCTTTTTAAAAACTAAATCAGTTTATATTCAAACTATTTGTATTATTAATTATCTAAGCATGCTAAGTTAAAAACTATCATTTTAAGCGAAACGATGATAAACGTGTTGGGCTCGTGAACAAGCTCGCATCGAGCTCGTTTATAGACGAGTCAAGTCTCTTTTTTTAAAAGCAAAAACGAGTCAACTCTAAACAATCTGTTAATGCTCATTTAGTAAAATGAGCCGACCTTGAACAAAGTTGGGTCTATTTGCAGCCCTATCTAGCTATGGCTCAATTTATGATTCGGTTTGGGACGAAAGCAAATCCATATTTTCAAATGGCGTTTAGTAATGGTTTGTAGGGATGTCATATATGTGCCAGTCTTCCTATAATGATTGATATGATAAGGCTCGATATAGCATGAGACTAAACTCCTGATCAAAACATGTTTGAGATTGATATTTTTACATAATTTTGTATTGTACTTTTTAGAGGTAATACTTTATTTACACACCATGTACTATATGTTTCATCACGCGGTAAACACAGCTAAAAAACAATCACCAGGACACGCGGATGGGGAGAGGGGAGCGCCTGGGGTGAGCTACTGAGCTGTAGTGGTGAGAGAGAGGAGTTTTTATCTAAAATTTGTATTTCTTCCCTTCAGAAGCAATAAAAATTCGTAATAAGTTTCAGACTTGAAATATTCAACACCTGGAGTTCTTGATAACAGACCAACAGTAATCTCAAAGGCGATGAAGGTTTAGTCCACTTATCAATAGAGGTTTATAGCAAGCGTTTTGGGAGTGGTGCAACACCTAAATCAAGCAGATGATCTTAGGAAAATTTCACTTAGGACCAGACACGCATTTCTTTCCTTTTTTCTGTATAGGATAATATGGTGGTATTGAGTTGCCTGGGGTGAGTTGTACTGGCGAAAGAGAGATGAGCTTTATCTGGAAATTTGTATTTCTGTGGGTGAGGAGAAGAATCGTGGGGCATTTCATACTTGGTGTAATATACCAAAAACAATTTCCACAAAACTGAATGAGTCCAACTCTCGAAATGTGTTTTCATTGTTTGTGTTTTTAGATTGATTTCCTGGACAGTCTGGACAAATGTGTGTTCCGTCTAGAAATTATGAAATTGATTTCAATCACCAGCAACTGCAAAATATCCCTAAGACTAGGGTTGGAGACATGTTTACCAACGCCATCTCTAACTTGTGCTCTATCAACAGAACAATTCATCTACAGATGGTGATTAATGAGAGGGATTCTGTTGAGATGCTCTAAAAACTCTGTAAACTGGTAGATAACTTGCATCGCAATTCAAATGACGGTAATAATAGCAAAGATCAAACCAGAACTTGATAACGGTCGGCTAGATAATTAGAAGAATCTAATATACGTTCAAAAAAAGGTATGAAGTACATGCATCAGGTCATGGTATCGAGTTCTTTGCATTAGACTATGGATCTTCACAAAATAAAGATTAGCGGCGTTATCAAGCAAAACTGAAAATCTGCTATATTAGAAATAGTAACTTGAAAGAGACCTAAACAGACTCAAACACCTGTTTCTATCGGGTAAATTGTAAACCAAACAAATGAGACAGAAGCTTTGCCCGACCTAAAAGTAGAACTAGCAACACTGTTAAAATTCTGCAAATTTAAAATTTAGTAAAGTATGGACTTGTAATTAGCCAACCTAAGAATTGTTGGATAAATTCATAAGATTGGTAAATACCCACCCACCTGGAAGCAAGCTGAAGAGAAAGTTGCAGAGACGTGGGAAACAAATGCAAGCAAGACTGTAAGATTCATATTACAATCCTAAATTCCTAATGACCAAATTTATTTCCTCGAAAATAGCAGATAAAATAAACTGTTCAGCAAAGGTTATATTCCTTCCTAGTGGACCCAAAAGAAAATCAGTTCACCCAAATAAAAAGTTAAAATTATCAGATATTATAAATAACAGAAATCCTGAAGATTATCTGGATGGGAAGAACAGCAGAAATAATCATGAAAGCATTCAGCAGACAATCAAATCTAAGTATACAAAAAAACCAGAAACTTTTATTCGACAGTGACCCATTTGACATAGCCGATCCCGATTTCTTGGGATTAAGGCTCAGACGAGTGACCCGTTTGACAAAGAGTCAAAGACTAGTACCAGAAAATACAGCACTAACCACTCAAGAAATAAATAAAAAGTTAAAAGCACAAACTATACAAGAACAAAAGAGACTATTTCAACCATGAAATTTTCGGAGTTCTGAATATCATGGAAAATCCTTGATTTTCTTAACATTGAAAGCATAACTCAACCTTATTTTAGCCATCTAAAAAGCTTCTCGATAATGCAGATAACAAACCAAAACCAAAACCAAAACCAAAGTAAACCAGGAAAGCAAAACAGCTTTCAAACGCACCCTTGAAAGAACATTGATGGGTAAAGATATCAAATTTCCAGAATTGGTACTACCAGAGGTCCAGAGATGAATTTTACCACAACTTAAAAAAGATCAATGCAGAAACTCAACAAGAACCACATTTAACCTGAGCAGAATAAGTATCTATGGTAATGGAAAATACACAGTCAGCAATAATAAAAATTTCATGCTTGTAATTGTACCTAGAAAACGGTATCCTCACTTTCTATTATCTGCTATGCCCTGTGACTTCATCATAAGCCTTAAAAAATCTTTAGAGAAACGGACACCACACATACAGAGCATGGTCAACTTCATGACCTTTATGTTATTCATATAAACCATCATTATATCAAATTTCGGTAACTCATAAGAAAATCTCTGAAAACTTGGATTTTTCAAGTTTTCTGCTCTTTCAGGAAATAACAATTTTTAATCATCACATATTTTGTAACTTTAAGCGGAGTACTAATAACAAGAGAACTGATCCTAAGAATCATTAACTGACAAATGTGTAATCAATCAACATTCACTTTAAAAACTACAGAACATGTTTCACCTCTCTCTTAGGTTGACATATGTCTAAAAGTTAGCAACAAGTTAGCAGAATGGGGATTTTTGGAAGTCTCTGTACTTCCTAGCATTATAACAAAACACAACCTTCTGAATATTGGGGGAAGCAGACCATATATGTAAGACCACACAAGAATTAATAAATTGAGACTTGTCGACCAATTCTCCAAATAAAAGTTTGTATGATCGAGTTACCTATCGCTAAGAGTGAAGGCCTTTTGGCATAAGCAGAAAGCTGACAATAATTTTTTGAAGTGATCACTGGCAAAAATAACTAGGATAAACCACTAAAAAGGGAACTTTTGCACGTTCTCTAATACCAAGTTACCAACGGAATAAGTAATTGTTACTAAAAACCAATTCCTCATCCTTCAGGATCAAGAAACATTACCAGAAATGTGTGACCCTTCCAAATTCTAGCTCTAAATTTACAGTCTCTCCAGCTTTTAAGGAAAGTTATTGATGTCTTAGAAGTTCACAGATTTAATCAAAAAGGAGAATATATTTAAGCAGTGTCCTCTGATTCTGAGTATCTTATTAAGTACTAAGGTTCTTCTATTTCCAACAGAATGTTAATAAGCAACATATGTTTTTACCACATCACCAAACCAGATTAAAGTTTGATATGAGATATTTTGCAAAGGGTATTGTGACTATTGAAATTACCAGGGATGAAAAACCTTCTAACTTTACATATCATTTGAAAATTCCTTCTGAAATTTGCCAAGCTCCAGTCTGATGTTGACAAGGGGCTAGGGCAACTTAGTTAGGTACCCACAACTGTATAGTAGCCTATTGTTGACATAAAACTCTATTATTAACTGCACATCAGTATGAGTTCTAAAGTAACTCCTATTAATTTCACAGTTGGCCATCATTCATCTAATAAAATCCCAGTCACTTTCCTTTTTAGATTGCAATCCCTAGAGTCTTTCCTCTTTTGGCTCAATAACTAGTGATTACGATATTATTCGAAACTTGCCGTAATATATTCATAGAAAAACTAAGATGACAATTGACAATAAAGAGCCTTCAGATTTTCCACATTGACACCACGTGTTTAAGCAACTGAACAATATCCCCCCAACATTCATGCCATAAATCACGATGAAAAAAAAAACATACGAAAAACAACAGACCACAATCAGCAACATTCAATGCGAATAAAAATGGCAAAACGTATAGAAGGACTTTTTAAGCATCACGGTTCTGCCATGTGGCCGTATCTTGTCATCTACTATCCTCATAGATGATATATTGGGACTCACGTGTCTAGAAAGTTCCTTGATAGAGTCGGCAAGGAAAGCATTTGGAAACACCATATATGTTTCCGTCAAATTTTGCACAACATTTGAAAATACAAACATAATTTCATCATAATTACCACACACTCGACCCCTTCACATAATAGAGCCACATAGAATACATAGGCTTTGTTTGGTTGCAACTTCCAAGACGATATGCCGTAAAAAAAAATTAGATTGAGAAAAAATTGGGTTGCCAGCTTAAAACCTCTGGCTTTTCTAGGCTAAAAACTAGAAAAACACAGTTCCTGTAAAGATCATCCAAGAAGCAAATGAATACTGTTATACGAGACACAAATGACCGAATTCTCAAAAGGAACAAACTGCAGAACATGACTGCTTCATGAAGTACATAAAAACCAAAAAACATGTCCGAAGGCGGATAATGACTTACCGCTGCAAAATAAACGGTTAATACACCTACAACAAAACAAAAGTACTCTACAACAACAGCCATAACTAGATCCTTATAAACAACGAAAACTACCAAAATAAACAACGAAACGGAGAAAAGGGTTCCTCGCATACCTAAGCAGCCTTCACCTTTTCATCTCCCACCACATTGAGAATCGGCAAACTGCTCAAAAACTCATCAAGCCCTTCGAAAAACCCTATCCCTTCAATCTCACCGTCCTCCTCCCCGTTTGCCACCCTGGCGACCCCTCCCCTCACCGGCTCCTCCCCCTCATTGTTAAGTTCCACATTTAAATCCAGCTTCCCCCTCTCCTTCATAGCCTTCCCAACTTGCTTTTTCCCCGAACTAACAACCTCTTTAGGCGCCCCAACATCATCCACAACCGCCTCCGTCTTATTACCCCCCCTCACGTACGTGCCCCTCCCCCTCCCCCTCTTCCTCCCTCTCCCTCCTCTCCTTCCGCTCTTTTTCGTCCTAGTGCTCCCCCACTCCTCGTCCGACTCCTCACTCGGATCCGAATCCTCGAAAAACACATCATCGTCATCCTCGTCGTTATCGTCCTCGATATAAACCACGGGCCCCGCCGTCCTACCCTTCTTCTTCTTCTTCTCCTCCTCCTCCTCCGGCTCCTCCTCCACAACTCCATCGCTCTTGTTAAACGCAAACATAGGCGAAAAAGGGGTCCAATTCGCCACACCTCCTTTGTTCTTCTCCATCATCGACATTGACACCCCCAAAGGATAAAACCCCCAAGTCGTGTATGTATCCCCACTCTCCAACGGCGGGGACGGAACCTTCGCCCCGTGAAATGCCCTCCGACAGTTTTGACACCTCATCGTACACTCCTCGTACGCCTGAGGGTACTCATACATGTTGTAACAATACGGACACGCGGTCCAAAAGGTCTCCCCAACGCCACCATCGCCACCATTATCTGCATTTAACCCAAAACCATCTTCGTTCCTAGGGTTTAGTGGCGGATTGTAAACTCCTCTAGGGTTGTTACCATCGTCGTTCGCAGTAACTCTAACATTATTACCAAACACAGGGTTTGGATGCGCCTCGTTATTATTACCATTATTATTATTATTCAGAGTAAAGTCAACATCACTGTCGAGCCTAGGGTTTTGTTGCGCACTTATATTATTATTATAACTATTATTATTATTCAAACCAATGTTGATATTTTCGTCGAACCTAGGGTTTTGAACAACGCTACCACCCAAAAAAACACCAACATTACCATCCACCACCCTCGGCACAACAACAACCTGACTATCATAAACCTGCTTACGACCAGGATTCGATAAGATCGAATAAGCCTCGGAAACCAACCGAAACGCCTGGTCAGCAAACGCCAACCTGCTCCTGTTTGGGTTAAGCAATATCGCCAGTCCTCGATAGTGAGCAGTAACGAGGTCGAGGTCGGGGGTTAGAGGGGGAAGCTGGAGGACAGAGTACCAGTCGGGTAACGTACCGTTGATCCTCTTGTCACCAGCGATGAGGGTGTCGGCTAAAGCGAGGATCTGGTCGGCAGCTTCAAGGCGTGGCTCGGACTCACGTGCACGGATGGCGAAGGTCTTGCTGCCGACTAGGTCACGATTAGCGAGGAGCTTCTCGGCTATGGCGAGCCAACGGTCAGCTTCGGCTCGGCTTGATGGGGTTGGGGTCATGTGGTATGGGTCCATTTCCGAGTCTCTCACTTTCTCTCTCTATATCTATATGTTTGTGTGTATAGATAGGTATTATATTGGGGGTGTTTTTGTTGAGTTTAGGACTCCCAAGTGAGTGAGTTTAGATGAAAAGGTGTATTATTGGTTTGTTGTACTCACTTTCTATACACGTGTTTTGCGAAAAAGGAGAAAATGCAAGATTCACGGTTCCAAATTGATGACTGGATTTGTATATCTCCGGTAATCCCCTACTCTCTCCGTTACAATCAGTTGGTAAGCATGGTGTATTTGAGCTGATTCGTTAATGTCATCGTTCGAACTAGATGGTAAACGTGATGTAATTGAGGTTAATCTATTAATGTCACCGTTAGAATCAGATGGTAAGCATGGTGTATTTTAGTAAATCTGTTAGTGTTACCGTTCGAACCATGTGTTAAGCGTAGTCTATTTGAGCTAATCTGTTAATGTTACCGTTCGAACCATGTGTTAAGCGTAATCTATTTAAACTAATCCATTAATGTCACCGTTCGAATTAGGTGGTAGGCGTGGTCTATTTGATGTAATCTGTTAATGTCATCGTTCGAACCAGATGGTAAAATTGATGTAATTGAGGTTAATCTGTTAATGACACTGTTAGAATCAGGTGGTAATCGTGGTGTATTTTAGTAAATATGTTAATGTTACGGTTCGAACCATGTGGTAAACATAGTCTATTTGAGCTAATCTGTTAGTGTTACCGTTCAGACCATGTGGTAAGCGTAATCTATTTAGACTAATCCATTAATGTCACCATTCGAATTAGGTGGTAGGCGTGGTCTATTTGATATAATCTGTTAATGTCATCGTTAGAAATAGGTGGTAAGCGTGATGGATTTGAGTTAATTCGGTAATGCGGTGATGTCATCATTAGAACCAGATAGTAAGAGTGGTGTATTTGAAGTAATTCATTAATGTCACTATTCAAACAAGGTGATAAGCATAGTGTATTAGAGTCTCGATCAATTAGACCATCTTGCAAAAAAAAAAAGTATATGCATGATTCATCGGATGAGAAGTGATGAATGGATCTAGGGCCGTAATGATATGTTGTAACATTTAATTCATTTGTACATTAATTTTGAAACGAGTAGGGATCAAACTGTTACATGATAACTATATTTTTGTGCATTTAAGTACAAAAATTTGCAAAAAAAAGTAAATACAGATTCACCGGATCCGAATTGAAGAATGGATTTATCTAAGTTCATTTGAGGTAGGTCGTTAATGTCATGACTCAAACAAAATGGTAGTCGTGGTGTATTAGGGTCTCGGTTAATTAGATTAACTATCTTGCAAAAAAGAGTGAATGCAAGATTCATCGAATTGGAAATGATATGCACGCAACCTTAAATTCCGTCGTACAGTGATTTTAAATAGATCTATGGGCGCAATAATAAAACTATAATTTTGTCATAAGTTCTTTTACAAGTAATGTATGAAGAAGTTTAACGGTTGTGTGCATATAATTATTCATGAATTTATAGTCAAAAAGTCCATTTGAGGTAATCGGTTGATTGAGTGTCACGTTTCAAAATATGTGGTAAATTTGGTTTATTATATGTCAGCCAATTAGGTCAACTATCTTGCTCAAATTTTTGGTGTTTAGCTATGATTGTTTTTTCATGAACATGATTTACATAGTCAATTGATGAATGAGGCTAATATTTTTCTAATATTTTCATTTCTTATATATTCAACGTAATAATAAAGTTTTTTATTTCCGAAATGTACATTTAATAGACAAAAAATATCCAGATGCGGATGGATTGTATTGCATGAACCTCAACCTTTGACGGTTTGTAATTCATAATTGTTAACACGATACATTAGGTGTAATCATTTCGGAATAATAGTGGTAACTACATGTTACTAAATATAAAAGGATTATAGCCATCGGTCAATTTTTTTTTCTTTATAAAATGGCAAGTCAAAATTTTCTCAAATAAATATCTCATTATTCCAGGCCTAATCGATTTTTTGACCATATCTGCATTTGTAATCATCGTCGAGCACATCATGAGAACCCTAAACCACCAAGTCGAAGTAGAACTCCGGCTATACCGAACCTGATCTGGAAAAAAGCGAGATCTAAGAGGCGGGAAGGATTGAATCTAATCCTTTCATATAAGATGAGCTCACCGGTGAAAAATGGACAAAATAAAAGGGGTAAAAGGAAAAATAATTTGAAAAACAGTTATGATCATAATAGAAAGCGTCGATCAAAGTATCACGTATGAAGTCTGAAAATAGGGAGGCGTAAAAACACCGCCCAAACCTCAAGACATAAGGTGCCTATGGCTAGACAACCAGAGGGTGGAGAGAGATTTTAGGAGTTAGGGTAACATTTTAACCTAGTGAAATTAATTTTTATATGTTACGTGATAAACGAATACAGTATCACATGGTAAGTTGGAACCCAATTCAATTTTCCTTTCCAAAATACAAATGATTCTAAAAGCAATATAGAAAAAGGAAAATGAAAATGAAAACTTAATTTTAGAAAAATTGAAATAAAGATATACTATGTTATTAGGCCATCCATATAAAATAAATTGACGGTGAGCATGGATACCAGATTATAAACGAGTTAAACTAATTTCTTTGCTCCATCATATGTTTACTTATCATTTATAAAATCAAGAAAAAAATAAAATTATTTTCCAATTGAAGACATTTTAGATATCAATAGCCTATTAGTAAGTAAGAAGATGCCCTCAGAATTTGACGGATCAATGAAGGAAACAAATTAAAACCATATAGTATCAATACCCTATTATGATGAAGGAAATATTTATACGGACCATGTGATTAAAAATGAGAAAGTCATGACCGGAAGACACGATAGATAGCGCTTCGTGCATGTTTTGCTAAAATTTTTGAAAATTTAAGTTGTACCAAAAAACAAATATAAAAGGTGATAGTTACACAAAATCAATAAATATGGAATGACACTAAATAAGAAAATTTCAGTTGTACCAAAAAACAAATATAAAAGGTGATAGTTACACAAAATTAATAAATATGGAATGACACTGAATAAACAAAATTCTTAACACACGATATGAGTATCACTAATATAAACCTTTAAGTGTGTGTCCAAAACCAAATGGCCAAACTTGTAAAATAAATAAAGATTAGTAAAAAAACATATTCGTCCACATGGAAAGAAAATGAAAAACATGACAGTAAAAAAATAAAAATAAAATAATTACCCTTCCTTTTCTCCTTCCCTGAGAATCCATTTCAAATTAATGTCCTTTGGTTTTCCTTTTTTTTTTTTTTTTTTTTGTTCCCCAAAACAAAGCAAAACAAAGAAAAAGGTTTGATAATACTACAAATATATACTTATAAGTATTAAAAATGAAGAAGAAGAAGAAGGCGAATAACCGTTTTGAAATATACGAGTTCGACGAACTCGATGACATGGTTCAACTCTCCGCTCAAAAAATGGTTAAAAAATATAATAATAATAATAATAATAATAATAATAATAATATTAGTATTAAACCTATTAAAAAGCCCAAGAAGAAGAAATCATCTGCGGTTACTAAATACAGTTTCCTCCAAATATGTAATGTCCTTTTTCCCTTACTAACTTCTCTTTTACTATTTTTATTTATTTATTTATTTATATACTTGCACTTGTTTGTTTGTTTGTACTTATTAAAATAATTTGTTTATTAAAGTACAGTTCCGCGTCTTTTTACACCTAACGTGTACATTTTTGGGCTCATTTTTTACTTTTTCTGAAAAAATCATAATCACAGTTTTTTATTTTTTATTTTTTTAATAATGTCATGATAAAAGACAAATATTGTCTTTAAGGGGTACATTACACAAAATTGATCATCAAACAATGTAGAATTTTATTCATCAAGGAAAAAACAACTTCGTTTTGCAAAAAAAAATAAGTTTTTTTTTTCTTTCCGTTTTGCGCCTATTGAGTTACCGGCGTCTAGCTAACCATTAAATTAAATAGGTTTTTATTGTATTGTATCATAAGGAAAATCCGACTTTGTTTTGCAAACCAAAAATGTTTTATTTTTATTTTTAAGCTAACCGGCTTACTTGGCTTATAGGAGGATCGGACCCGAGTGTGGAAAATGATATCATGTGATTTATGAACTCCTATTTATTTAGTTAAAGACTTAGTTGTGTTTATTTATGGACTTTGCATTGGTAAGTTTTTTTTTTTGTAAAGATTTTGATAGTTTATTTTTGGTTAGGATTATAGTGCTAAAGAGGTTAGGTTTAGTTTCAAAAAATAATTTGGTGTCTGCTAATTTTTACATGAATTTTTATGTAGGAAACATTGTTCTCGACTATATATATGTCTGTTTTTATCTAATTTTAGGATATGGTTTATGTTTATGTATATCAGTCTTATTTAATTGCATTAGTTTTTAATTGGTAAAGTTTTGGACAGCATCCTTGTTCTTGTTCCTGCTTTTCTGTCTATATATTGCTCTTATTTTTAATGTAAATAAAACTATTTTTACTTCACTTTATTTTTGTTTTAAATTTCTAATTTTCCAGCTGTTTTTCATGGGTTTAGACTTAATTTGATAATGATGATGATATTCTTGATTGTTTGGACTTTTCTTAACAAGTGATGGACTTTTATCACATGTTTACCCTTTTTTTACTGGCTTTTGGAACACAAGTAATTATATGTAGTTTTTCAGTTGTAAATTGTTTTTTTTTGGTTATTCCCTTTGCCTTTTGTCTAAAAGAACTGCAATTCCCTCCCCCCCGGCACTTCTACTCAGTTTTGGGCATTGATCAAGCTTGGGTTGGTATCCTTATTTTCATTGTCAGTTCTGATATAAAACACTAACTATACCTTTGTTGTTTTCTTTAGCATCCACATTTTTTTTTGTAATTTTCTTGAATTAATACTTTCTTTGCTGTCTACAATCTATTGATAGTTGCACAAGGTTCGGAGTCTAAGCAAAAGGAGCTCATCAATAATAGGCTAGAGGTAGAAGATGATGATGACACCGTTGAAGAGGTGTCATCCTGTTTTAATCAAATTGCATCCTCTGGTTCTTCAAACTGTGCACCAGCTACTTGTACTGAGGTTTTTTTTTCTGTATACATTCATCAAAGATTTAGACTAAAGTTTTTATTTTTTTGTAAGATTAAACTAAAGGGTTTGTTTGAATGCTGCTTCAAATAAATAACTTGGCGTTGCTGAGGCTGAAAAATTAACCGTGATCAATTTGTAAGCTTTTCAGTCAAATAATTGCTACTGATGAGCGATAAGCAAAATACATATGAAAAGCTTAAAAGCTGCATGCAAACAAGGCGTAAGGTCCCATGTAAAGAATAACAAAAACTTAATATCAGTTCCCTTGCAGTGTATCCTTAATCCTTGTATAATGTCATGATCTTCTTCTTTTCGAATGGTTATGTCATCATCTTTGTGAAAGCACGTGTGTAGAATATTCACTTTAACTTTTGCTTTTGAATTCTAATTACTTGTAGAGTGACCGGGTTACTATAAATATAGATGATGATGATGGTAACAATGACATCGAATCAAGTGCATCAACTGCTTCTTCTAAACTCGCAGGAAATGAAGGTTTCCCCTGCTCCTTTCTATAACCAAGTTTAACCAGCTTGTCATTTTTTTTAAATCAAGCGGCAGTTAAAGTCTTGTTCATCGGGATTTGTTTCCACAATTTTGGTGAACTGATTGACCTGCTTAAAAAGTTATCAACTAGGTTTATGTATGTAAGGAGTGTGATGATTGCTAGTCTTTGTATTTTCCAGTTTCCACAATTCTTGATGTAAATGAAAGATATTAGATGAATTGCACATGCTAGTAGTACAACAACAAAAAGGTTAAGAGGATCATTTCTGCAGGTGTTTTTGTAGCCTCGGGTTTAAACATTTTAAGATTTGCATATTTATGTGTCTTAATATGGACCACATGTGTCTAGGCAATTTGGTCAAGAAACGGGCGACAGTTCATCTTCAAGCCAATCAATTATTTTCATGATTAGCATATTTTGATCATCTAATGAATTGGAATGTTTTCTTTATGCACCTATATCTATTAATGGATTGCATGGGTTATCTTCTGACCATTTACTTTCTTAAACTTAGGTGCACTTGAAGAACAGGCATTGGAACATCGATTCGGTGGATGTAAAATTGTTGGTGTTTTCTACCCTCCTCCTTTTCTTTCTTATTTAAATGAAACCTTTTTTTGTCATGGTTGACTGGGATATTAGTTTGTCTGATGCATTAGTGACCCCTAAACATTGAAATGCTAGTCTCATATATCTTAGCATAGACGTGTCAGCAAAGCTATTGTCTTTGTGTAATTAAGGGTTATTGACTATTTTGTACACCAACCTATCATGGAGTTCGATTTGTATACTAACCAATCACTCAATTTTTTTTTAATAATCATTGGTGTACTCTAATTTGTTGGTCAATCATCAATTTTGTACAGAAGACGATATGCTAAATTTAGCGGGAGTGTATTGATTGAGTGTTAATGAAGTGCGTAGTAAGTTCAAAACATTAGAATTTGGTAGTTTGGTGTAAAAAACAGGAAAACATGATAGGTTGGTGTGCATTATAGTGAAAAAGTCAGTTAGATGTGGTGTAAGAAGTTACAAACATATATTTTGATATAAAGTTACAAACCCAGAATATAGGTCATATTCGAAAGACATTAATGAGACATTTAGGGTGTGTTTGGAACCCGGAAAATGTCATGCAAAAGAAAAAGGAAAAGAAAGTAAAATCAAGGAAAACTAAATTGAAATCATTTTCCGGTCATGTGTTTGGAAGTTTGGAAAATTAAGAGAAAAGAAAAGAAAAAAAGGGGGAGAGAGAGCTAGTCTCAATTTTCCCATTTGTTTTCATTTTCCTCCCCCTTTTGGAAGGAAGACGGTTTCTCTCATTTTACACAAAGTTTTCCATCACTTTCTTTTGTTTTCTTTCCCATTAGTTTTCCTATGCAACCAAACACAAGAAAATGTTTTCTCGGTAAATCATTTTCATTTTCCCATGAGTTTTCCGGGTTCCAAACACACTCTTAAGCTTATCCTTTTTTTTTAAATCCTCATTGTTGGTAGAAAATAGTTCCTCTGTGGCTTGCAGATTTTCTTATCCTCATTGTATCTTTTTGCTACTTGTTACATCTTTGCTTATGTTACATGTATATCGTTCTCTGATTTGTAGGACAATGATGTTGTTATTTGGCCCGATTATATCATATATGGAGATATGTATTCGGCAAATTGTCAAATCACTTTTTCCTCTTCATCTATTAAAGTTGAGTGCTTTGCTGTTTGTGGAAACAAGATACCTTTCGACATTGAGTGGAACTTAGATGATATTGAAAAAATTGAATCACAGTGGTGTGATCAGGTTTGCTACTACTGCGCTACTGCTGTAATAAGTTTGGATTTATACCTTATTCATATAATTAATTTTCTGTTTCCTTCTATTTGTGGCATTAGTTCCAAACAGCTGCTGTGAAACTCCTCCTCAAATTGAGAGACGAAGAAGTAGCTGAAGGTGCTAATATGAGTAGAGGTTTGTGATATACCTGTACATTCTTTTCTTTCACCTATTTGTGTAGTTGTATGAAGTATGAACATGCTAGTCTTTTGTTGTAAGTATAATATTTTGATTTTGTTCTTTCTAGAAGTTGAATTTATCAGTACAAGCAAACAAAATTTTGAGCCTAACCTGATAATTGAAAACTTATGTATATTTGGCTTGCCGATATTGTTTGTGTTTTAGAGATATATTTTTGAGAGTTAGATTGAAATTATGAACCTCGTTCAGTTTTCTATGTGGTTCTAGCTGAAAGCAGAAATACATGTAAAAAATGGGTATACTATATTTAATCTATTATGTTCAATTTTGTTTAAGAACTCTCTTTCTTCTTGTGAAGGAATAATGGCATAACTTTGAGGTTACAGACTATGGGTGAAGAGATGATATAGTTAAGAACTCCAAATGTTAAATGTTTGATTGGCTTCTAAGTTCTAAGTTAGTGTCATGCTGATAGGTTGTAACAGGTTTCTGTATAACTTGAAGCATAATATATGGACAAGAGTGTGTAGCGCTACCTTTGAAGTCTATGTTAGCAATTATGCTGAACTTTGCATCTTTTTTCCATTTGATTTAAATTACATAGTATAATATATGGGGCCGGTTCAAGGGACATCTCTGAAACTCCATCTCATTTGTCAAATCAAGAGCTATGTTAAAGAAATATAGAGAATATAGGAGCAGAAAACATGCATTCATAGCCTTAATATCTCAATTAAGAATCACGAACTGGCGTAGTCAATTACACCACCAGGGCCAACCTCAATCCAGCGGGGTCTTAGCAACATGGTCATAGTGGCCAAGTTGCTGGTATTAAATCGGCGAATTTCCGGCAGCACTACTTGATTGGCAAGATTTATATCAGAGAAAATCCATTGATGACGAGACTGTAAAATTGAGTGGTCAAAGGTATGGTGCAGGATGATCAGAGGAGAAGGTGGTTGGTGTAACTGCGTGAATTGGTCAAGGTGTCTGAGGATTTGGTGGCGCGGGGTTTCATGGTGGTCCAAAGTCCGAACTCACTGAAGGAGAGGATTGGTTGTTTTAAGAGATGGGTAATGTTTAAATATGTTGGGCTGACATGAGATACATTAAAATTTCAAATCACAGCAATCAATTTTAAACTATTCAAGGGATTCCCCCTGGTGTCACTTTAAGTGTCATTATAGATGTTTCTTGAACCGCCTTTCACATATATGAGTATTGTTTTGTATATATAAGTGCATCCTGGATTCTAGAGAACCTTATTTTGAAAACTTATGACTTGTAAATCATCAGCTGATCAGCAAACGCATCTCCTAACCCTTAAGTTTGCTAGAAATTGACGGTATTTAGGAATTGTCATACATGGCCTAATTGATGTCCACAAGAGATGCATTTTTCTTACTTAATGTGAAAACTGTGGGCTTATATAGATTCCGATTATAAACATAGATAATGAATTAATCTGCATGCAGGTATTGCGGAGTTCAGATTTTCCGTTAATGATCCCCATTGGCATAAGCAACAGGAAGCGATTAAATTGTTGAACATGCAATTTGTAGCAAAATGGGATATTGTTCATGAGTAAGTTTTCTCTTTATAGTCATATATTATTGGATTATGTTGGTTTTCCTTTTTGCTTAGTACAAGTGACAATTGGCCACGTGAACTGTTTGGGTTTTAAATGGTTTTCCATAAATGTTAAAGTACGTGGTGTAAGTTGTGTAACATATTAGACTTATAATGCATGGTTTTTTTAGCTACAAAATTGTTTAAAAATGATATAAGAGAAAAAAATGGGAAGGATAATTAGGACTTTGTGTTACAATGACATGATAAGAGTCGATGTATAACTATATATATATAGAGGGCGGTTATATGAACATAAAGGACATGATTTTAGACATACTTGGAAACGAATGGTCTAGATTAAACCTATAAACCCCACCCTTTAATCCATACCCTTTATTTCCAAGTATGTCCAAAATCATGTCCTTTATGTTAATATAACCAGCCCCATATATATAATCTTCTAAGTTTGTTACTTTGTTTTACGATTTGGAGATTTGTACTTATGTGCTGTACTGGTCAAATTATTTTGGGTGTATAACCTTTTATCATGTTCACCCAGTATTGATTCAAGAACTGAAGATAACCACTTGGAGAAAAAGAATTTCTTCATTTCAGAGCATAACCTTCCGAAGTAAGTAATTTGATCTTGCTTGAGAATTATACTTGTTTATAGTTTTTCTTTTGAAGGAGGAATTCAATAGCTCCCTTTGTTTTTAATTAGTACTTTTCAGCTTGTTTGTAAGCTCAATTCGTATGTTCATCCTTAAATTCTTTGATTCAGCCTTGAGGAGTCCGTGAAAGAAATCATCTATCCTAGAGGAGAACCCGATGCTATATCCGTGACTATGAGAGACATTGAGTTATTGAAGCCGGAAACCTTCGTCAATGATACTATTATTGACTTCTATATAAAGTACGTTTCAAGAATTATTTTCTGTTATCATGATAGTAAAATGCAATCAACTATCTACATTTGTTTTTATACTGATCTTGTAACCTGTTTTTTTGTTTAAATAGTGAGTTGGCTGGCTTTTTTTAGAAATTAATTTGCCGTTAACAAAGAATAGAAAAATTGCGAAAACATTAACACCATGCTTACTTCACACTTAGGTGAACACAATTATATTATATCACATACTAATTAAAATATGTTTATGAGGCATATTTATGAATGAGCTAACAAATTATTTACTATAAGACAGCTTAAGCTGTTCCAATAGTTGTTGTCTTCCAATTCGTAAATATCATTAATAAGAATTAAAAGTTTCCAGATACTTAGCGAACAAAATCAAGCCTGGGGAAAAGCACAGGTTCCACTTTTTCAACTGTTTCTTCTTCCGGAAGCTCGCTGATTTAGATAAAGATCCAAGTAAAGCTGGTGATGGTAGGGCTGCTTTTCATCGCGTCCGGAAATGGACAAGGAAAATCAATCTTTTTGCAAAGGATTACATTTTCATTCCTGTAAATTTCAGGTAAAACATTTATGCAATTGTCCTTTTCTCTTTTGGTTGCTGTAATTTTAATCGGTTTTCTTTATTGCTTTTAAGTCTTCACTGGAGTTTGATTGTAATTTGCCATCCGGGAGAAGCTGCCAATTTTGAAGGTTAGACTTTAGTGACTGTAACTTTTGGTGATTACTTCCGATTCCAGCTTATGCTTTCTTAATTCGTGGATCTAATTGACAGATGGAGATTTGCAGAAGAAGTCTAAAGTACCTTGTATTTTGCACATGGATTCTATCAAAGGAAGTCACAGAGGCCTCAAGAATCTTTTCCAAAGGTAGTTTGATATGCTCATGTTAAACAGCTCTTGGCTTCTTGGCTTCTTGGCTTCTTACCGTCTGATAAAAAGGAAAATTAATGTGAATTTGAATCACTGGCTTGCCATACGTATAGCTATTGTTACCAGCATAGAATAAATCAAACATAGATTTGATCCCATTACGAGATAAGATCTGAAATTTAGTATCAGTAACTAATTTTATTGTGTGAACTCTTAAAACTTAATAATAATCAAGTTTTTTGGTAATTTTTTGTGCCTGATGGGACTGGATGTTTGAGTTCATTTCCGTTTTATCTTTGAGTCCAGCTGTTTGACTGTTGTAATTTGACTATGATAAACTCTAGATATGGATATCACGGCCTGAAATGGCTTTAGTTTTGAGGAGCACAAATATTTCCACATTCCACATAATGTGGATTCGTTGGCATCATGTTTTCTGTTTTCCGCACAATTTTCTACTTCATTTGTTTTTTCACTTTCCTCATATTGATGCTAGCGGGCTCAGATAATTCTTTTTTAAAAAGGATAATGATAAGAATAACTCCAGTTTTCTGCTTTTCTGTTGTTGAGTGAAATTACGTCAATTTCTTAAATGCCAAAGTCCTTCAAAATTTTTAGAATGAAGATGCTGCTGAAAGTTGTATCTTTTTACCCTTTTCTGCGTGAGTATAATTATTGAAAAACTTATAAATATTCATTATTTTATGACAGTTACCTTTTGGAAGAGTGGAAAGAGAGAGGGAATGAATCGGAAGATGTTTCTTCTAAATTCTTGAATTTACAGTTTCTCCCTCTTGAGGTATTATTTATTTGATAAACATATTTACTTAGGTAATCCTTTTAATAATGAAAAAGGTTTGTATCAAATGCATTTTGTTTTGCTATATTTTCAATTACTGGTAGAGCCGTAGAGTGTAGGTAGGCTTTAAGGGCCTACCTTTAAGAATTGTAATATATACACTCTTCATGTAGGAACATTATATGAATTGAGTTATGATACCTTAGCAAAAGCCTACATATATTATCTTATTACTTCTGAAATTTCAATGTAACATATAACTCTTCTCAAGTAAAATAGATGTTTTCACTCAATACTCATTAGTTGGGGTGGCAGTTTTTAGGAATGAATCTTTGGTGAATATGAGTATGTTAGTTGTTTAAACTGTTGCTTTTGGAATAGGCTATATTAGAATGAGAGTAGAACTATATCTAATTTGATTGTTTTACAAAATTAGTGAACCCATTGTTTATTTTTATTCATTTTTTCTTTGAATTTCATCTCTCTTTCATTTTCATATATTTCAGAATATCTGGAGAGCATCATTTCCTTGTATTCATTATTTGAATTAATGCTTTCGGTTGCCTTTTTTTTTTCTTTTCTTTCTGGTTCAGCTACCGCAACAGGGTAACTCCTTTGACTGTGGCATATTCTTGCTTCATTATGTGGAGCTCTTTTTGAAGCAAGCTCCTGTTTCCTTCAACCCTTTGAAGAAAAAAGAACGTCTAAATTTTGTAAGTGATGTCACATTTCTGGCAAGAGATTGTAATTGTTGATAGTAGATGCATAATTTTTAGCATGTTGATGTAATATACCTTACTGTTCACTTTCAGTTGAATAAGAATTGGTTTCGGCCTGCTGAGGCTTCTCGCAAGCGTGCGTATATAAAGGACTTGATCATTCAAATAGTTAAAAATTATGACAAAAACACCCAACCTGCTTCGCCTGATACCGATGAACATTTTTCTCCTGACGTTCTTATTTTAGAAGAAAGAGGCACCAAGACGGAGTTGCCTGAGGAGAAATGCAGGTTCATGAAGGCAGAGTTTTGTCATACTAATTATCCCAGTAATTTTTCTAATAAAGAATGTGGAACTGAACCACTAATAGAAACTCCCTATAGAGAAGATATTGCATGTTCCAAAGAACATGACTTATGTGGAAGACTCTTTGATGAAAATTGTTTGCTTGGGCAAAAGGTATTACGTGATCGTCTGAAAAACTTCATGTCGCCGATAGAGGTATTAATTATTTCTAAATGAAAGCATTTTTTTTATTGGATTTATTCTGGAAAGTTATCTCTTTCAGTAGCAATCCTCTTGTTTTAGAGTAATAGTATTCGTCTAAAAAAAAGGGTTATGTTACATCCAACCTTAACCTTACTTGCTGACGTATTTACCACTTGCATTGCCTTTGGCTAAAAAAGAAGGTAAGGGAAAGTATTCCTAATCAACCTTCTGTGGACCTTTCTTCTCTTATGAAATTTCTGGTTTTATTTATTTATTTATGTTAGCAAACATTGGTTCTCTTTTCTTACTTATTTTCTTGATTTAGGAAATTGAAGAGACCTCGGAGCAACATGCTAAGTTAGAGGGGTGTTCTTCTTCATCAGAGTCAATCAATGAAAATCACATAAGTGGTCTTTTCGGCTCTAATTTTTCAGAAAGGACTGAATCTCCCTCCACGGCAAGTGCTGAGCTGGCAAGTTGTATAGTTGAGGACTCTGAAGAGGATGATGGGGTAATCGAAGTTACTGATCAAGCAAGATATCTTTTCGGCCAAAGAAAAGTTAATAGTACATCTAAAATAGAGGGTGGTTCTGGCGGTTGTATCGCTGTTCAAGCGGTTGATTCTGATGCGGTAGTAGAAGTGGATGAAAGTTTGGGATCGAAAAGGAGAAGCCCTAGGCCTCTCGAACGTGTACGGCGGCGTTTAAGAAGCTCATCGAAAGAAGTGCATGAACTGCATCTGTGTGAATAGTGTTACCAAACTTGGGTAGTATAGCTGTGAAAATTGGAGTAAACGAAATGGCGAAGGGTAAAAGGAGAGTAGTATTTTCTATCTAGGAAGCACATATGTAATTATAGGAGTATATCCTCTTTCCACCCAAATTGATCAGCAGGAAGCAAATTCTGTTATCGCTCCTTGTTAACTGAAGAACACTCATGTTTAGTAGTAGTATCTATTTTTGTATGGTAATGCAACTTATCCACTAAAAATGCACACGTCCGAGGATGACCGTTGTTTTGATGTTCTGGTATGTGAATTGTCACCATACAAATATAGTACACCCGAAATGGACTTGGGTATTATAACTTTGTGGTTGATTAGAGCAATAGTTGAAGGTTTACACCAAGGTAGAACCGGTACGTTGTTTTTTTATTTTACCTTGTGTAAGCTAATTATAGAAACGTTAATGAATCAAAACCTGACACGAAATAAAGAAAAAAATGAATAAGGAATCTTACAGATACTCCGATCTAGAATAAGGTGAGAACCTAATATAGTGAGTTTGCCATTCATTTTGGAGAAATAAATATTGATTTCAACGAAAATATATTAAAAGAACAAAACAAAGCTTTATCTATGTCTGGCTTCTAAACTTCTTAAATACTAATCAAGCTATAAATTGTGTACATATTCGGTTCATCCGTAAAAAGACACATGAAGGAATCCATAACCAGCCATAAGAAGATCTTCGTGAACGATGGTGTCTTCTGCAACCCTGATTGTGCTGCACAAAACTGCTTACTCATTTCTATTCTGACTTCTAAGTCCCCAATGGCAAATCACCTAAAATGACCTGATCACTCTAATTTTACACCTAATTTCAAATTTGTGCCTTTTTCACAAATATTTTAATAAAGTTAATCCGATAAGAAAAAAATACTTAAACTTACCTAATGTATTATTTCCATTATATATAAATTGGACTTATAAGCCTCTAAATAACATGAAAACAAGGTGTTATAATTGGAAAGGTGGTGTATCATTATTTGTAAGCGTAAGTGAGATTAGAATGTATTTTGTTGACTTTGACGTGCTATTATCTGGTTAGTAATAATAATGAAAATAATAATAATACAGTAGTAGTATTGAAAACTGAACAAATCTTACAGTTTAAAAAAGAAAAGAAAAGAAAAGAATATTTATTTAAAAAAGAAAAAGAAAAAGAAAAAGAAAAAGAGACGGGGTCGGAGAGAGTGAAGGAGGAGGCAATGGAGATAATGAATTTATTCCAACTTCTTCCTCGTTTGGTTGTCTTCGATCTCGATTACACTCTTTGGCCTTTTTATTGGTATTTCTTTCTTTCTTTTTTTTACTTACCCTTTTTACCCTTTTCATTTTTACTACTCCTTTTTAGTATGTCCTCCATTTTCATTTTTAAATAAATTTTCATATTCTTTACTTATTAAAATACGTACATCTTTTCAGTAGTTAAAGTCATATCAAATTTACAATTATAATCTCATTTTCTACGTAGGAAATAGTTTTTTTATTTTTATTTTTAAAGTGAAATTGGTTCAAATCCTTAAATATTACAGTTTTTGAATTTTCGGAACAGGATACTTATTTTGGCAAGGATGGAGTATTACATACACTACTGACCTTTTTTATTTATTTATTTGTAACTAAAATCTCTCTGACTTTATACTAAAAAGTAACCACTCCAGGATATACAAAAGGAACGTTTTTGCATAATTGTTTTAGATATTTGGGTTTGTTGATGTTTTTTCTTTCATTGCTTGGAAGATTATGAATTTATTACTAAATAAATGGATATTGTACCTACTTTCATTACGAATATGAATATTTTTTAACAAGGGGAACGAGCGTAATTTACTAAATACTAGGAGTAGTTTTTTCATTATTATCATAATGATTTTAGGGGTATATTCAAGTAAATTTTTCTTTCTATTTATGAAAAACCAAGTAGGACCATTTTTATGGATAGAAAAGAGTATGCAAAAATATTTACACATTGAATTTGATTTGTTTCTTTCTATGAGGAAGTTGGGACTACCGCTGTCAGTGTAATTGATTTTTTGTTCAATCTTTATTGCAAACAAAGCAATTCTTTCACTTTTTATTGATTTATTTAGGAAGGGTTTATGAGTTGTGATTCTTGGCTGTACTAATTTATTTACTATAAAATTTGTACCCATTATAGTGCCAGTTCATCTCTAGGATTTAATTTGTACCGGATTAGACGAAACCCAACATAGACGTAGACAAATCTGAAAACGAGAATCAGTAGTATATATCTTTTCTCAATGAAAATCCAATATGGTCTTTTATTTCTCCTTCTTGCAGCTAGCTTCTTACTGCCTGTTTTTAATAGGCATGATACGCTAAGAGGTTACTCTCACATATCCACAACTTGCTATAACAGAATGCTTCACATTGTAATTCTATTATTGAGTCCTCGAGTTGGCAACAACGTTTAACATTGCATGTGTTTTTGGGACATGAAAGTTCTTAATCTTACTGTTTTACTCTAGCTAGCTTATAGTAAGTATCTTTATTGATTTATATCTGAGCAAAGACCCAATTTATCTTAGCCCTTTTAGTTCTCTATGAATTTGGTTTTAATGTTTCATCGGTCTACTTTAAGACTTTTCACATAAATTTTATTTTTATCAGTGAATGCCGCTCAAAGCGTGAAATGCCGTCACTATACCCTGATGCAAAAGGCATTCTATATGCACTAAAAGACAAAGGAATTGATCTGGCGATTGCATCAAGATCTCCCACTGCAGATATAGCGAAGACCTTTCTTGACAAATTAGACATTCGATCGATGTTTGTAGCCGAGGTGACTTTTCAACCAATATATTCCAGTTTTATTCTAGGTGTATCACTATGTTTCGGCAATAAACCTGTGGTTCTAACCACTTTAATATGCATCTTTAATACTCCAGGAGATCTTTTCTAGTTGGACTCACAAAACAGATCATTTTCAAAGGATTAACAAGAAGACAGGGGTGCCCTACAACTCTATGCTCTTTTTTGATGACGAGGATCGAAATATAGTGACGGTATATTTACCAACTCACCATAACTTCGTTTATTATTATTATTATTGCATGAAAGATGTTAGTTACGAGTATCGACTCCAGTGACATGAAATTAAGTCTAGTGTTTTTAGTTATACCCGAGTAAAATGAAGATTTCAGTATTTTGGTCCATACAGTGAATATTTTATTTAATAACCCAAGGATAGTAGCAACAAATAAGAAGAACTGTTTCATTACCTTCAAGTTTTTCCCTCCTTCCCAAGAACAGACTTAATAGAAACTAAGAAAGTGAATGAACCAAATACTAAGAAACAAAATATAATGCCAAACGGGCCGTTCGTAATATATATCTTTATTGTGCAGGTGTCGAAGATGGGCGTTACAAGCATCTTAGTCGGAAATGGCGTGAACCTTGGGGCTTTTAGGCAAGGGCTTTTAGAGTTTTCGCAAAATGCTGGGTCATCATCATCGAACAAGAATAAGGATAAGAAAAAGTGATTGCTTGTATTCTTATTTGGCACCTGATAGCACACATTGAATTGTTTGATGGATTAATATTCATTTAAATATGTATTGAGCTATTATTCCCGTTACTCAAATAGTCAAATGGGGAATGTGTAATATACATTGTGTTTCCTCAATGATAATATATGAAGGTGAAAATCATTCTCATCTGCCATCTGGTGCGAAGTGCTTACAGCTAATGCGAACCAAAATACTTCTAGTTTCCGATTATAACCGATGATATGCATTTGGCCAGAATTGGCTTGTTTTGCTGCAAGTTATATCAAACAAGTTGTAGTACATTTGAGGCTCAAAAAACAACTGATTTTTTTAAAACTTAACTTTTTAAAACTTTTTCAGGCTAAATATTAACTCAGTCTGTAAGAAAGATGTCAAACTCATGCACTGCATCTTACTATCTTAGTACAAGCAAAAAGCAAAAGGCTGATTTTCAAATCCGTAACCAAACAAACCCAGATAGCGAGTACTTCCTCTCTTCTCAGGTCAATTGTCATAAACATTTTTTTTTTTGTAACTAGTCTATTTAAAAGGCCAAAAATGAAAAAGAGACGGCCTTAGAGAACCTCTAGACGTGTTTGCTGCATTAATCATCATGTGCCAAATAAATAAATAAAAAATGAAAACAAAAGGAACAATATATAGGATCAGCGATAGATTGAAGAATATAAATACAACCTTTCCCCGATGGAGAATAAGGAATTCCTTGAACATGTAAAAGATTCAAGTTACAACATCTCATAACAACTCAGAAAGTCATAAGTAGACTCTTCTTCCTTCCAACTAAAATTCTCATACCAAACAGTAGTTTACAAATAAAAATAAAATTTCCTATTTGTTGTGCAAAAGTGAAGAATCACTAGTTCACAATCAACTTTTCAGAATAGACCTCTAAAGGTTGAGTGCTTTCAGAGGTGACCTTCGGCTGCTTCTCTCTCTCTCACTTTTTGTGGAAGGAGAGAGAGACGCTTCAGTAAACTCATCACATGCCTGCCCATTTTTATTTTCGGTATTTTGCAAAATATTTTCCAAACTGTTGGTCAGTTCGGCATCTTTGTGAGATAGCTCACTGATCAAATCATAAGCCGCCTCCATTTGTTTTATCGTATCCTCCCTTTGAGTATTCATATGCCTGAGTTCCAACAACATATTGTCTTTTTCTTTTTGAAGCACCAATACTCGAGTCTTTTTGCTCGAAAGCTGATCCTTCACCTTTTCTATTTCTGCTACTTGAGCTTCTATTTCAGATTTGAGCTCATATTTTTGGTTTTCAAGTTCTCCAATTACCTTATTTTTTTCCTGAAAGTCGAGTTTCTTCAACTGCTCAGCCTTCTGAATAGCTTCGATTAACATATCAATCTTGATCTGATTTTCTGTGATTAAAGAAAATATACACAACAAGCCACTTTCAGAATTTTCCTCCGACAACGTAACCAGTGTGCCTAGGTCTTCTATGGTCTGATCCTTTTCCTTTATAACTTTAAGAAGCCTCTCTTCCTCTGCCTTCAAATTCTTTTTTGCATCTAATCGCGCTTGAATGGCACCTTCTCCATCCCTCTTCTCGCATTCATATTTCAAGCGAGCAACTTCGTTTCTAAGCTCTCTGATATCTGAATCTTTGATTTCGACAAGTTGGCAATAATGATCTCTCTCCAGCTCAAGAAATTTTATATCCTCTATCTTTGCTGCAATTTTTGCATCTAATTCAAAAACTTGTTTCCCGAAGTTACCTAGTTTATCATCTTGATCTTTCACCAACCCAACAAGGCTGTCCTTTTCTTTCTGGAGGATATCATGGGCCTCCCGACTCTCTGTAAAAAGAATTTTTGCGACTTCAGCGTTAGATCTCCAAATTTGTATTTCAAGTTTGATTTTATTAAACTCGCTAATTGTTTTGGCCAACTCATCATTAGCTAACTCTAAAGCACACAAAATGTCTTCACTGCCCCTTTGCAAGGTGAACTCCATTTTTTCGAAGCGCTCTTTCATTTCAATTTGACAATTTTTTATTTCATCGGGAACTCTGTTATGAACACCATTATCTTCTTTAGGACTAGCACTTCTTTCGTCCCCAAATATTTCAATCTCTTTATTACCCCAACCCATTTCAGTTTTGTCACATAACATGGCCTTTTCATTTTCAATTTGAAACTCCATCAGATAATAGCAAAATTTGTACCTCTTTTGCAATTCCTGTATTTCTATATCTTTGTTTTTTAAGTCAGATATGTTCCCATGCACAACCTCCAACATCTTCTCGTATCTAGAATTCCATTCAACTTCTTTCTTTTTGAGATTCACCGAGCATTGGCTATGTAAATGCTCTAACCTCTTTAGCTTAGTTTCTAATTTTTTTACACGAACACCCCCAGCTAAATTAATTTGTTCCTCTCTCAATTCTTTGAGTAATCCTTGCAATTCGTCGTTTTCAACCTCAAGGTGTGCAATTTTGTGCTTCATTTCCTTGTTAAGAGCTTCTTTATTTCCAAGTTCACTTCTCAACTCAGCAATATCTTCATCCCTCACAAGGGTCAATTTTTCTAGCTTCGATTTTGCATCTTCAAATTCCAACATTACAGTACCAAAATGTGATCTTAATTCAACAACCTCAATTTCTAATATCTTTCTTTTGCTTTCTTCATGTGATAAGGCTTGGTTGCAGGTTTTTAGCTGAATTTGAAGGTCTTCCGATATTCCAATTTGAGAATCCAAATTACATTTTAACGAGTACAAATCTTTTAAGAAATCCGATTTTTCTCCCTCCCATTCAACTTTACTCTGATGAAACTGGTTTTGAAGCAGCTTGTGGGCTTCTTCAAGATGTTCAAACTGCTCAGTTTTCCATTTCAACCGCTCTTTGACGTTCCTATTTTCTTCTTCTACTTCGTTTATAATAACATCTCTGCATTTCAGTTCTTTCAATCCCTTGCTTTTTTCATCTTCTTCAAGGCACTTTTTCTCCACACTTGATAAAAGTCTTTTGAGTCCTCGAATTTCTTCTACTCCAGCACAAACTTTTCTCTCGCCATCTTCAACTTTCAGTGTTGCTTCATCTAAAGCCACTACTAACCCTCTGTTTTGCTCCTCTAACAATTTAATCTTCTCACTATATTCATCCCTTAGCTTCTCATTTACAAAGTTGAGATGCTTAAAAGATGATTCTTTTTCTTCCAAGCTGGATTTAAGGTTCTCACACTTTTGCTTCACTTCGCATAATTCCTCATTTTTAGCATCTAGTTGTTGGGATTTTTGCTCAATCAGGGTCTTTACTTCCTTAAAATTAAGAAGAAGCTCTTTGTTAGCTTTTGTTAAAGTCTCAGATAGCTCTTTTTTGGAATGGAATTCTTTCTTGAGCCTTTCAATCTCAGTTTTAAGTTCGCCCAAGTCATCACACGCTGCTCCCATGACTCTCTTGTGCTGAAAATATTAAATCAACAGTTTCCTGGAAAACGAAAGCTAATTGTGAGATAACGCATTCACTTACTGAATGTAGCAACAGATGATATAACAGCTTTTTTTCCCCAAGCTTTGGGAGAAGCTCATAGGATATAAGCCTTCAAAATATTCTATGTAATGGTACTTGGGTTTTAACAGATGGTTGGGACTTACAAGTTACACTATTTAGTACTGACTAGCATAAACAGAACTTTACTTTTCACGTCTGTAAGGGTATATAACTTGGGAAATTGGGTCTTGTAAAGCAGAACAACTAGTATAGGCTAATAGACTATTTATATTATAAACTGAACCAACAAATCAACTCAAGGTTTTGTTCTGGGCACCACCTCCATTGTTTCTGTTCACCACCTCATCTATTATATATGTGTGTATATTGGACATATGTTCTGGTGAGTGTCAATACAGCCTCAAAGAAACCAAGCCTCCACTCATTAGTTTTTTTTTTTTTTGAAGAGATTTCTATGTTATATATATGGGGTTTTATAGGTTTAGTACACCAAACTATCTGCTTTTAACGATTTGGGTACCCACCTTTCATATTTTCCAATTTAGGTACCACACTATAATAACTTTCCAATTTAGGTACCAACCTAAATTGGAAAGTTATTATAGTGTGGTACTTAAATTGGAAAATTTGAAAGGTGGGTACCCAAATCGTTAATAACACTATAGTTTGGTGTAGTAAATGTATTTTTTCCCTTATATATATTTAGAAAGGAAAAAGTTAACCTGATACCAACAAGCTGGTATAGCACAGCCAATGCAATGAAATACAGTTTGAGTCTTTTTCTCTTTCTCTCTAATTTGGTATTGCAATTGATATATCGAGTTGTACACATTCAAAGTAAAACACTTATTGTCCTTCAGATTATATTATCAAAATTGAAGAAATAAATAATTTACTATAACCTTTAACAAGAGATTTTCGGCAACAAAAAACAAATAAAGCAATGTTATCCAAGTTTTGTTAAATTTATTGCATAAAAACGCAATAATTTTTTTAAATCAAATCCACAAACCCTTTGGAAACATCTCCCGTTTCTAAAATGACTGACCCACTCCTTGCTCCTATTCACGCTCACAGTTTGTGCTACTAAAATACATAATTACCGACTATAATCTCCTGAACCAACAACTTTAGCCTTCTCAATCAACCGCAAATGAGAGACAGTTCTATACCAGTATTTGGAGTGTGAAGTAGACTAGCTTATATAGTACATAAAATTATTAAAATAAATCACGTTTTCCAAAATCCAAACTTGAGAAAATCAAGTGACCAAGTCCCTTAATTAGAACGCCTTCTCAATACTTGTATCAAACGAAAAAGTAGTTTCAATACGACAAATAAGCTGAATATAAGTCGGTGTAGATACGTTTAATAGGATCTAGTTCGATGGATGAACTAATTAACTTTCCCCTAACCTACTCGATTCTTGTTTAATACTTATACAATAGACACACTTCGCAGGATAACCCGTCATTTGTAATATTATTCTGAAATAATATAAACTCAAATCAGCTTTTATGCAAATAAGTTGGGCCCAAGAAACCAGAAAAGCTCAGCTTTTAGTCTGACAATAAAAAAAAATTAGGAAAATTAAGTTAAGGTACAATCTGGTAGACTTATTTAGCAAAAACAAAGGTCTTTGATTTTCCTTTCACTTAAGTCCAAATCTTTCTTTCACTAAGAGGTCAATACTACCAAAATCAACAAATACCACTATATTATTTTCCCATACTACTATATTATTTTTGGATACTACTATGTTATTCAACCAAAATACTATCAAATTCAAGAAAAATAGTACTACTTCTAATAAAAATACTACTAATTCTAATAAAAATACTGCTAGATTCAATAAAAATACTACTATAATGTTTTCCGATACTATTATATTATTTCCCGATACTAGTATGTTATTTAGCTTGAATCTGGTAGTATTGTTTTTTGGAATTTGATAGTATTAACCTAAGTGTAAGAATTTTTTTGACTTAATTGAAAGAAAGATTAAAGACCTTTGCTAAATAATCTGGCCAAATTGTACCTAAAAAATATATAGTCTAGTTCTAGCATAATAACTGAGCCTTAAATCTTCAACCAAACAAGGCCTAATATCATTATTGCAAGTGCACTTAATTAAAATAAAAAACATACTCCTTTGAAAATAAGTTACGCTTATTCAATTAAGGAAAACAGAGAGTTTTTTTATTCCAAGAATGAGACTGAAATGATTCAATGAATTTCCCGTGACCTAATTGAGTAATGGTTAAACTAAGTTATATAAATTGAAAAAAAAAATGAATAAAGAAGATTATGTGTTAAAAATTACTTCACCTGATATGCTCTTGAGATCTCTCTGTGAGAGAGAGAGAGAGAGAGAGAGAGAGAGAGAGGGGGGGAGAGGGAAGATGGGTTTTTTTTTATTTTGGTTCAAATTTTTTATTTTGTTCTGATTCCCCCCGCTCCACTTTTGTATATTTAGCATAAAATGCAAATTATGAAATTACCCAAACAAACATGAACTATAATTTGAAATTGCCCCAATAAACTTTTTAACTTTAATAACCAACCTCGCAAGTATAATGTTCTATTATTTTAGCACCTCGGCCTCGTTCATTTTTTTCCATCTACTTCCTTACCAAGAAAACTATTTTTTTTTAAAAATCACCTATCGACTACCTGACAATCCGTCGGCACCTAAGCTAAAGCGTTGTTATGGGTTGTGCCAGGGCCACCCCTCATCTTTAGTATCGTATAACTTTGTGGTCGATGGTTCGTAATTTCGTATTGAACTATTTATCATTTGGTTTTGTGTAATCATTTTGGTATCTATGCAAATCAAGCAATACCGAATGCGGAATGCCTCCAATGTTCTTTCTGTAGGAATATAGTTTTTTTTCTTCATTTACCTACTTTTCTTTTGTGTATAGCCACATTAAATGACGTTCTTCTGTTATCTATTATCTTACATAAATCACAAATAAAATTATGTAAAAATACTATTAATACAAAGTTGTGTTATTTTTAAGGTATTGATGGAGGCTAATTGCATAAGTAAGGTATAAAATACAAAGTTGAAGGTAGTTATTACGAACTACCCATAGTTCATGGTGTTATTTGCATTTTACCTGTGTGAAGTATTGTGTTCGTTTCATTTTTGAACAACTATTCGTTATTTGCTTATGGGGCCATTCACTATCAAAAAACATTCATCTACAGAACAGACTAACCATCACAGTCACTAAACACCGAAATTAGTTGTTAAATTGACATAATGAATGTCTATGGTCAGGAAAAAAAAGTGATAGCAGAAACGCTGGTCGGTAATTTGTGACTGAAATTGTGAATTTGTAATTGCTATTTGTTTTGACTGAAATTGTAGTCGCAATTTGTTATGACCCCATGTAAATAACTCCTGCTACTCCTTCAACCTTAACTTGAATCGATCCCTTGCATTAATGATTATTCACAAACAGTTCACATTTTATATTCAAACATCAATACAAGCTTTTATCTATTCGGTATACTAGATGATCACTTTTTGCTTATTTTTGATACACGTAAAACTGGTAGAATTCATGGTTTATCGAAGGTAACTTCTCTTGCTATCTTCGCCCCTCTTCCTTTAGCCATGTAAAGACCCACATGATGCATCAGCTCCTGCAACCAACAAAGATTAGAATAAACTACCATCCTTGTATGGTTTCAGGTTATATACACCGGCTCGATAAGCTTGTGTTAGTAGCAAATATAATCGGTAGTCGTTAGCAGGAATATCGGCGAGTCAATTAATTAGTTGATTTTTTTAAAACAATTTTTTTTTAATATGGAACGTGTACTTGGTTTAGTTTGTTTATGGTAGTTTCTTCAGAACCGACTGTTTTAAGTATGGCAAAGCGAACATTCATCTAGAGCAACTATTCCAGAAATGTACAATGACTTGGACTATTTTCTCACTGGACCAGAGACATGCAGGTTTGGTTTTTGACAGGGCAATATAAGAAATTAGTTCTCTAGGACTGGCCCTGAGCGTCATGAACGAGTTGAAAAAAAAAACTTTTGGGTTCTCTCTATGAGCAAAAGACTAGGAAAATTTCCAGAATTTAATATTCGCATCAAGATATCCACAAGTTTGTGGAAGTGAGTACATAAGTTCATATAGGGCTTGATAGGTTTACCTTTTAAGCAAAAATTTGCTGGAGCTTTTTGTGGTTAATAATAAGATGAGTTCGTCCAACTTTAAACTTCTAGTTTGTTCAGACCAAAAGACCAAAAAAGTCTTTTCAGTTTCAAGCAAATAACTAAAAAAAAACAGTTATGCAGAGCTTAAAGTTGCAAGCAAGCAAAATATAGATAGATGTTAATATATATTAATTTTACCTGTGGGTGGGCTGTGGAACCTTTGATGGTAGTTGCAATAGACATGGGGAAATCAAAGGTCGCACAACCACGAGAATAGACCACCACATCACCTAAAGGCTCAAGAAAACCTTGGTTTCTAGCGGATAACGTTGAACAAACAAAATCCAGTACACAAATGTCCGTGCATATTCCCACCACTAACAACTGTCAGTAAAAAGTATAACAAGAATTAAACATCATTCATATTTGATTAGTCCCTCTCACATCTTCTTATATGATTGAGAGATTATCCATATATATCTGCATGCTCATATTAACTACTTACAGTTGTTATGTCATTGTTCTTAACCCAATCGACAAATGTGTTGGAACCATCAGCCTCCATGGAGCCTATAAATCCATCATAGCAATCCTTATGCCTCATCGTCATGTTAGGTTCGTTCTCTAGCCATTGCAGAGCTGCAAAGATTAAATTCAAAAAACATGCTTTGTTTGACAATGAATGACTAAAAGTTATATATATCATTCTATTATAATAAATCAAGCCGCCAAGTCAAATGAGCATGCCCAATTTAGCTAATTTTTTTTAAAAATACCACTACACCTTTATATTAATTACAATAATAGCATACTCACATACAAATATAAAAATTAAAAACTAATAAAACTATTTATCGCTCTTTAACAAACAAATGTTATATTAAATTATGTTTTCTTTTGTATTATAGATATATTTATATCATAATTATACTTATTTTCTATATTTTTATTGCATTACGCGCCGCACACGCAACGCGTGGGGTACGATTACTAATATATATATATATATATATATATATATATATATATATATAAAAGCCATAACTAACAACTTCTAAGAGCATTCTCACCAATAGAGTTAATGGACTCTATATCTATAACTTTATACAAAAATAATAAAAATACACGCTCAACAGTTACCATTTTATCTCAAAAAAAATATAAATTCTAAAATTTTATTCAACTCCTCTTTACATTACATGTAGAGATATTTTATAGAAATTTTAAGTGGGTCATCCACAAGCAGAGTCTCAGTGGGTTTGTCTCCTTCATTTTATTTTTCACTTTTTAATTCTCTGTCTACATATATTACTCCAAATCTCAAGTTTCAAGTCTCATCTCTTATCTTTTTTTTTTTTAAAAACTCATCGAATCAACACTTGATCTCATCATTTAACCATCAAAAATACTTATTCGATCTATTGTGATCCAAATCACAACTCTCATAAGGATCAAAACCCACCCAATCAACATTTCGTTATTTAAATGATGATTTTTGGAGGGTATTTTCGTATTTTTTTTCTTATAGTTCGATTCTCTGTGACGACGACCTCCGCTTACGTTTTTCGGTTGAGACATGTGAAGGAAAACTATACTTGAGGTGGAGAATGAAAGAAACTGTCCTAGATAGTACGTTTTGCCATAAAAAAGAAGCAAAAAATAAAAATATAATAATAATTTATATTGAGACTTATATTGTATTGATGTGCAACATCTAAAGTATTTTTGTGTAAGTGACTATAAAGCTATATAAATGAATAGATACAGAGTAAAGTTATAAATTACTGTTGGAATGCTCTAAGCATCTGTGTACATCTTTTAATGTTTTCCATTATTTTGGGTAGAAAAGTACTTCTTTTTATATTTTTAACAAATAAACCTATGATCCTACTATAATTCTTGTAAGTGTTCTTTAGAATTATACTCTCGAACAAAGAAAGTTTAATCCTTTTTCTAATTTTTTGTTTATACTTTTTTTGTAGAAACTACTTCTAATTACTTTACGGTTCACTCAATCCATTATTTTTCACTATAATCTGCTGAAAAGAATAAATTATTTCTAAAGTTTAAACTTCAAACCATATAAAATAATACATCTACAATAATACTAGCTACTTTAAAACTATGCATATCATTTAAATACGTGTATTATATTATAATTAATTCATGATACACATTAATACCGTTTCTTGGGAAGAAACGAAACAAGTTTACAGAGGTGGCATAGAAACAGAAAGGTGCATATATATATACCTGGAACCAATTTAGACTCATCTGTACCCGAAATACAGTGAGTAGGATAAGGGTGTTCTAGTTTTCCAGGAGAGTGCGAGTCTATAAATGCAAGGATTGGCCATTCCTTGTCACAAAATACTCTTGCTAGTCTTGATGATTCTTCTATCATTTCAGATATCTGTCTATTAGGCTCTGTTGGAGCCTATCCAGTAAACATAATCATATGTAATCTTTCATTTTGTAAAAAGAGTAGTATTACGTGTACGCACTTATGTAACTATTAGTTCACTATATATATATGTGAAGGGTTTTTTTGGCAGTTATTTTAGGTTAAGCCGTGAAATTTTTGGGTTAATTACAAGTCCTTCTCATATATGTATAGGAATTGTTAGGCTGTTGTACTTGAGAAAAGAAGCTGGTTCATTTCAAGCCCAGAAAAAGATCAGGTTTTTGTTCAAGTTTTAACTTCTAGAAATTTCTGACTGTAAAACACAAAGATTAAGTTTATAATCTCGAAACCGTGAAATACAGCTCCAAAACTTACAAGCTGCAACCAAACAAGTACGGGAAAAGTGTAATTAGTCCATTTTGCCAAAAAAAAAATAGCAGAGAGGGGAAAGAGATACCAAATTTCCTGCTCCAATAGTGCAGAAACCATTGATGATGTCCACGAGGACTAAACCAGTTTTTACATGATTTGGAAAGACCACTGTTTCCTCTTCAACTGGAATCTCATTCTTAAGGATATCAAGCGTTTGCATCACCATTTATCTTCTCAGAGATGATGAAAGTTTTAATTATAAAGAGGAGTGTTAAAAAGTTCAGATAGAGCTAATTTCTTCTGTGGTTATGAAGAAAGGCTTATGGATATTTTTATTTATAGACATATATATGCTCAATAATTCTCTTGAATGTTCTAAACCATAACTACCTCGTCACTGTTTCTACTAATCTGTCCGGTTTGTTTGGTTACAATTTACAAGTCACATTTTATTTATTTCTTGCAAGTTACTGTATAAGTTAATTTGCTTATTATTCCTATTTACAACAAATTCCCAAGAATTTTCATTTCTCATAGTGTTCTAAAACCATAACTACTGTAAAATATCGTATTTTAATTTCTATTCTTACTTTATTTATTAAATGATTTAGTAATTTAATTCTTGATTAAGTAGGATTATTAGTGAGTGTCGGTTTCAAAAGTTACAAAGATGGTACTAATTGTTCTAATAGTGTTAATGATGTGGGTTTTGGAATATCAAATGGCCTTGGTACAGTGGCAAATAGTAATAACGTATTATTAGTAAGAAGAGTAGTGGTATTATTAAGATAAACCAAACCTTAGTATATATGGAAGGATAGAGAAAGGGAAAAATGTAGTTATAGGCTTAATAATTAGGTGAATAGTTAATACTATTTTTTTATGTTACTGTTACTTCATCCTATGATTAGAAATTAATGAGGCAGAGCAATGAGATTTGTAACCGAAGTAATCACTCCTTGTAGCTAACGTGATATAATTGTACAAATAAATATTAGGTTGTACGTTTGTAAGTTTCATACATAAAATAAGTGTTGTATTCATTTAGTTTATTATCATAACATTTTAATGACATGTTTGTATTAGTGTATTTACATTTATTTCTCCATGCACGTTGTGGGTATCGGGCTATATAGTTACAATGCAGCATTTATTCATTTAGAAGTTACGTACATACAACAATTAATTCATTTAGCAAGTCATTTAGTGAAGAATTGAAAGAAATTTTTAGGTGTTTCAATAACCCATTCCCATTCTTATTCTTATATCTATGAATATATATAAGCCTATATAAAGACACATAGCCAGACTCAATGATACACATCTCATAATCACTATCATATTTATATACCATGTTAAAAGAAAATAGAAGCTACTGAGATTATTCTATACTTACTACTATATTATATTTATTTATATGTATATTACGATAGAATTATGATAATAAGAGAGGAAGGAAGGTATGGTTAACTCGGAAATTCAGTGATTAACATTATCCATATATAGTACAATGTTTGGGTTGTTCTGGATCCGTATATAGCGGAGTGGTTTTGTGTTGCTATTATAAAGTATCTCGTTGCATATTTTGTTATAAGTAGTACGTACATGCTCATTTTCATTATTTTCATATACCATCTATATATGTACGTATTGAATTTTTTTCATCATTGCAAGAAAGAAAGAAAGATCAGGTTATTTCGGGGAGGTCCGAAAAGAAATGAGTTTATTTCGGGGAGGTCTGAAAAGAATAATTTATTTCGGGGAGGTCCGAAAAGAATAGTTTATTTCGGGCAGTCCGAAAATAGTAGTTTATTTCCGTGAGTCCGAAAATAAAGAATAAAAATTTCATATATATTAATTTAATGTTTTTTAAAGGTTTATTTTTCATGAAATGTTTTACATTATTATTATGCATTGCGAAAATTTTAATAAACTCAACTATTGATTTTGAAACAAAGAAAAGAAAGATTAAAACTTATTTTTGTACCATATTATTATTGTAATACTTTATTACTCACTAACCTCATTTAGCTTACCCTTCGCTTTTATAATATTTTCAGGTATACATGTACTAAAGAGTCGGATTTAAGTTAGTTGGGACCAGACATACCTCATATGATTTAGTATTTAGATTCCGCTGCGATTATATTTGTTTTTAGCTAGTAATTTGTAAATGTATCGTTTGAGTTGTATAAAATAGTGAAATTGTTATTTATAAAAGTCTAAGCTTGTTTAATTGAGAAGTTTTTTTTAAACTGTCTTATTTAATTCAAGTTTTGTATAACACGTGCCGTCACACGTGTTATTTGACTGTGTGACTCCCGTTACAAGTATCTCGTCACTAATTTTATTATGTGCATAATTATGTTTTATGTTCTGGCTCAGTATAACTTTAATATGCTTATTTGATTGCACAACTTAAGCTCGCTTTTATATATTTCATTCGTTCCCAATTAATTGTTATTTACGAAATTACGTGCAATTTTGACTGTTTTATAATATGTATCAAAATTGTCGAAATGAAAATTTTTAAAACTAAATCATATAATTTAATGTTTGAAATATATGATTTAACTTTTGAAAATTTTCATTCCGACAATTTTGATATAAGTTATTGACCGGTTAAAATTACACGTAGATTCGTGCTGAACAATTAATTGAGAATGGATGGAATATTGTTTTTTTTCTCCTCTGTAGTAAAATTTTGAAGTTTTCAAGCTAAATGGACCTAGTTTTTTCTAATCATACTCAGATATGCCAACTCATTTAATTAAAAAAACGCAGATTAATATTTGCAACTTATTTGAAAACAAGTATCCAACTGTAAGATTATCTTCACGCTTAGAAATTTATTATGATGTTAGTGGAATGTCATTGTCAACTTTCTCCATCACTTCTTAATTTAGAGTGTTTTTGAGAGAGACCCAAGGAGGGCAGATTGATCAATATATATATACCGAGGTAGATCAATGACACTCAATGAGTTTTTACAAGATTGTGTGTAAAATATTATCACACATTAAAAATTAACAAACTGTCGGCCAGCAAGTGTCTTGAAATTTTGACCAGTTGTCACACACCCAAAAGCCGAATATACCCATCAAAGAATTACTCTTTGTTCTGGACAAAAATGTTATGATCAGCAGGAATAGCGCATTAACACAATACTTTAAAGTAAAAAAAATACATGGTTGATTGGTTATAAGTAGACTTTTCTGCTTGTACATATTGAAATTACAATTCTTTTCTTCTTCTTTTTGTCCAGCTTATACTAAAGTTTTCGTTGTCAAATTGTGACATAATTTAGAAATATACGAGTTACTCCCTCCCTTCTTTCCCGATCCTCTACTAAATTAAGTGCAATTTTTACTGACTTATAATATTTATTAAAATTATCGAAATGAAAAATTTTAAAACTAAATCATATAATTTAATGTTTGAACTATATAATTAATTTTTAAAAATTTTTATTCCGACAATTTTGATACAAGTTATTGACCGGTCAAAATTACACGTAGTTTCGTAATATACAATTAATTAAAAATGTATTTCATATAATAATTAATAAAGTACAAGATCGGAATAAATTACAATAATGAGGTTATGGGCCATGATCTGTTTGTTTTTTTCTAAAACTGCAAAAGTAGGGTGCCTTTTGTGTCCTGTTCGAGTACGTTTCTCTTGTCCTTTCTATCTCATAATTAAACAAATGTTATTTCCACTGGTGCTTGAATGAAATTACAACTTAATAAGAGTTTGTTTCTCTCTGGCTTTCAAGTAGATAAGTTGGGTTTATTTGAATCTGAACAAAAGGTCGAATTCATCTAGCCCCAAGATTCTAATAAAAATTGACAAGGGCAAGTTTAGAAGTTAATTTGCAATAAATAAATAAAAGTCTAATTCAATCCTTCAGTGTAATTTATTCGGAACCCTGGTTGATTTCCAATACTTGCAAAAGCAAGGCTAATTCTGGCCGTCTTTTAATTTTAGTGTTATGCTCTAAGTTATACTCCATCCGTTCCCATTTAATTGTTCATTACGAAACTACGTGCAATTTTAATCCGCTTATAAATTTTATTAAAATTATCAAAATGAATTTTTTTTTTATAATCTAATCATAAAATTTAACATTTAAACTATATGATTAATTTTAAAAAAAATTCATTCCGACAATTTTACTACAAGTTTTTGACCGATCAAAATTACATGTAGTTTCGTAATTGATAATGATAGAACATAAAAATTAGACCCGAATGTATTATTCGGGTAATAATCAACCCACTTTATAAATGGGTATCCAACGCTTAAATGGGTCATCTCATACTTTTTATAGGAATTGAGGTGTTACTACCAAAAGCCCAAGCCCAATCAAATGGGGACCCATGTCTGAAAAATCCTTGGGATGAAGACATTTGTCAATATCCTAGAAGGCGCAGTTGCCTATAAATAGCCAACTACCCCTCCTAGAAAAGGACCAGAAAAATCTATATATCCAAAAAATATAGAGAGAAGTTAAGAAAAGAGAGAAACTAACCAAAGCATATCACTTCGAGAAATAAACCGAGAAAAGACAGCCGAGCACCGAATAAAAGAGGAGAAAGATCAAGACGAGAGATTAAATAGTCATATCGAGCATAATTGTAAAACCGAAATACTAATCCAAGCAAATGTAATAATCCGAACAAGGACAATAATCCGAGCAATAATAAAGATCAGGAAGTATCCTTTATTCGCGGTTGATTTACCATTATATCATTGTTGAAAAGCCTAACGCGACCGACCAAAGTTATGGCTTTATCAAATGGCGCCGTCTCCGGGAATCATCTAGTTCCCAACTAGTTTAGAATTCGAATACCAATACTCTGCCAGACGAGCGACAATGGTTACCAATGTAGAGGAAACCCATCCCAAGATAATAGAAACCAATAACCAAAACACGCAAATTAGCCAACAAGACCTCGACGATCTACTCGCCATCCGCGACAGATATGAAGCTATCCAATCCGGAAACCAACCAACAACCTCCTACGTCAACCAAGAACAACCGGTCGAACCACCCCGACATTTCATCGAAGGGATTGTCGACGAACACCCTTCATCCTCGGAGGACGAACAAGACGTGCCCGTATTAAGGCGTGCACGAAGACGCTTAACCGGGTCCCAAGCAGGGCCGAGCTCAAGAGTCCCTTTGCCTACAGCCTCGGTCAACTCCGGTGCTCGTTTACAAACGGACGAAGCTCATCAGTTTGGCATGCCCGAGGATCATGTACTCGGACAGTCGCCCCGACTACCGACTAATTCTCCGAGGATGATTACACCACCCACGGTGGAGGTACAACATGTTGTTCCATTAGCCGATGAAAGGAACTACGCCCAGCTACAAGCTCAGCTGGCGGCATGCATGACGGCCATGACAGCGGCCGGCATCGTATTGCCAGTTATCCAACCCGACAAAGACCCACGCCATGAAGCGGAAGATTCTGCCTACAGGGCCGCCCTGGAGGCAGCGGGTCGGCGACCCGATACAAGAGTCCCCTACCAAGGGGGCAATGTCCCAATAACTATCGTCCATCCGAACACTCATATGGAACGTGTCCACACAAACACGAAGGACGATAGATATCCCGAATACAGGATCGGGGAGGGATATGGCCCATCACCACATCAGGGAGGATACCCTCCCCCCTACCAAGTCACGGATGACGCGTTCCAACAGGCTTGGAACGTATGCCAAGAAACCCCGTGTGCTGAACAGATCACGCGGTACCACAATCCTATGGGATTCGTCATCCCCGAATTCAGGCTCTATGATGGGAAGAGTTGCCCTATCGACCATCTGAGGCACTACAAGACGAAGATGGAACTGTGGAGTGATGACCATGCACTGATGTGCAAATTTTTCAAAAACAGCTTGGGTCAAGAGGCTTCGTCATGGTATCATAACTTACCACGGGGCTCCATTAGAAACTGGGCAGAATTGCTAAGAGCATACTCCACCCGATACGCTGCTCATCGGAAAAAGAAGGTTAGTATCGAAACCCTTCTTAAAATGACGATGATGCCAAATGAAAGGCTCAACGATTACTGCATACGTTTTATCGACGTAGCAAACCAGATTCCACGATATGCCAATAATATAGCCATCCAAAACTTTATCAATTCCATCCCTAATGGCTATTGGGCGAGAAGGAAGTTCATAGGCAAAAACTTCCCGACCACTGATTCCCTGCTAGCCTATTGTACCCACCTCACCGATAAAAACGACGAACTGCGTTTCCTCAACCGAACTCTACCGAGAAGAGAGTCGGTCCGCGAGGCACAGGTGGGTCGCAAAAGAGTTAGAAATAACCAGGAAGAAGCATTCCAACCGACCAGAAAGGGCAAAGAGCCCGAGGTCCATAGCAGGGTAGAGCGACCACGAGCACTAGAGCCCAAACCGCTCCAGATCGCATACCCAACACCGACCAACGAACATAAACCGCTCCAGCTCGCCTACCCGATGCCACCCAAGCCATTTCAACAGGTTCGGCCCCAAGAGAGGGAACACCGAAACACTTTCGGACCGGTCGAGCTGCGATACACTTTCAACCTATCTGCTGAAGATATCCTCAAGGATATATGCAGGGAAAGTTGGTATTCCCGACCACAACCGATCATCTCTCCCCCCAATCAGAGAGATTCCAAGCTCTTCTGCGCATATCACGAGGATCACGGCCATCTCACTGAGCATTGCCGTAACCTGCGATGGAGAATGAACCAGTGGGGCGATGCAGGATACCTAGCCAAGTTCATCAAAGGAGCTGGGAATAAAGGCAAACAACTGGCCATCGAGGGATCCGACAACCGGCAAGGCAAAACGATCAACGTCGTTCATATGTCACGACCCAAGGGCCCAGGCGGGGAACGATCACGACAACGGCAGCTGGCCCACTTTGGCCAAGTAGCCAAGACATCACAGGCGTCGACCTCTAAACGACAATGTACACCACGACGACATCCGCCCATTTATTTCTCGGATCTTGACGAAGAAGGGGTGATATACCCCCACGGAGACGCCATTAACCTCCGTGTTCAAATCGGCCTAGACACAGTCAGCAGGGTACTTGTCGACCAAGGAGCCTCTTGTGATATCATGTACAAGGAGCTCTTCGACAAGATGGAACTCAAGCTGCAAGATCTACAGCCTACCGATGTCACACTGATCGGATTCATCTCCGAAACGACCAAACCGTTGGGTAAGATCGTCCTCAGTGTCACAACAGGGTCCATGTCGGTTCCCGTGGAGTTCTTAGTGGTCGACGACCACTCCGGGCACAACGCAATATTGGGCCGACCTTGGTTACATGCCATGAAGGCCATACCCTCGACCTATCACCAAAAGGTCAAATACCCAAATGATAGGGGAGCGATCGAGACAGCCAGAGGATGTCAAGAAGATTCAAGACGTTGCGAGGACATCACCGCGACTCTCCAAAAACAACGGAGCACTGTGGAACAACCCACCAGCACAAAGAAGCTGATCAACCAAATATCCAAAGCCGAAAGGGTTGTCGAAGAACAAGTAGGAGAGACACTCAGGAAGGTGTATATACCAGATATGGACGAGGAGCATTACTTCCTCTTCGGCGACAACCTTCCAAAACAGGAATCCGAGGAGTTGAAAGCATTCCTTCTCAACAACACTGATAAATTCGCCTGGAGTCCTAAAGATATGCCGGGCCTAGACCCCAATACAGCATGCCACCACCTAAGTGTAAACACAGAGTACAAGCCGATAGCACAGAGGAGCAGGAAAGTGTCTGTACAGCATAGAGCAGCTATAATCGCTGAAGTACAAAAGTTATTGGAGACTGGAGCCATAAGAGAGGTTTACTATCCAAAATGGTTGTCCAACCCGGTCGTCGTCCCTAAGAAGAACGGAAAGGAGAGAGTATGTATAGACTTCACAAACCTCAACAAAGCCTGTCCGAGGGACCACTTTCCCCTTCCAAGGATTGATCAACTGGTGGACGCAACTGCGGGGGCAGAACGGATGACCTTCCTTGACGCATATTCAGGATACCATCAAATTCCCCTCGCCCGCGAAGATCAAGAAAAGACTTCGTTTATATCACCTTTGGGAAATTATTGCTATACGGTAATGCCGTTCGGCCTACGCAATGCGGGAGCAACATACCAAAGGATGATAACAAGGGTATGTCGAGATCATATAGGGAAGACGATGGAGGTATACATAGACGACATGGTCGTCAAAAGCGAAAGAGCCACATCCCACCTTCAAGATATCAGGGACGTTTTCCGAACGCTGGGCGAGCACAAACTGAAACTCAATGCGAGCAAGTGTGCATTTGGCATCAGCAAAGGGAAATTCTTGGGACATATGGTTAGCCGACGAGGAATAGAGGCTAATCCCGATCAAATAACGGCTCTACGAAACCTAGCAGCGCCCAAGAACAAGAAACAGGTACAAGAGCTCACGGGAATGATGGCCGCGCTGAGCAGGTTCATTAGCCGATCCGCAGATAAGGGACGGCCATTTTTCGAATCACTCAAGAAGGATAGAAAATTCGTCTGGGACCGGGAATGTGAAGCTTCATTCAATAATCTCAAAGAGTACTTGAGGACATTGCCACTGCTAGTAAGGCCGAACAAAGGAGACATTCTGGCATGCTACCTAGCGGAACCCAGTTCAAAGATGCCAATTTACAGCTGTGGTACGAGGAACTCGGTATCCGAAAATTCTATTCGACGCCGACATACCCACAAGGGAACGGGCAAGCCGAAGTGTCAAACCGAACAATATTAGACGGCATCAAGACCACCCTTGAACAAGCAAAGGGGAGGTGGCCCGAGTGGCTACTCAACGTTTTATGGTCGTGCCGAACTACACCCAAGACGGGCACCAAGGAAACCCCGTTTAGCTTAGCATACGGCGTTGAGGCCATAATACCGACAGAGATCGGGCTACCCACACTCCGAACGACGTTGGTCGAGCAGGGAAATAATGAACAAAGAATGAGAGAAGAGCTCGACATGATAGACGAGAAACGAGAGATAGCGGCCCTTACCCTAGCTAAGTACCAACAAAGCGTAAAGCAAACCTATGACAAGAGAGTAAAAGGATCTAAAGAATTCATGGTAGGAGAACTGGTGCTGCGACGAGTGACGGTCTATACCAGTAACGAAATACACGGCAAACTAAGCCCTACCTGGGAAGGCCCATACGAAATCGTCAAGCAAACAAGTCCAGTCTCTTACAAAATCAAAAGCGTCCTGTTCGCCAACAGCCGAGGGGAAAAGAATTCTTGGAATGTGGCTAACTTAAAGAAGTACTACGTATAGGCAATGCTCCGAATACAAGTACAGGTGCTACCTTACCCTTCTTGCTTAATGGCATTATCTTTCTTCTTTTGAATGAATAAAATATATTATTATGCTGTCTACTAATACTATGAAATTCTCAACATGGCCGAAGTGCCTAGGAATACTATGAAATTCCGTAAATGGCGTGTTACCGAAGGAACGTCTAGGAATACTATGAGATTCTCAACATGGCCGAAGTGCCTAGAAATACTATGAAATTCCGTAAATGGCGTGTTACCGAAGGAACGTCTAGGAATACTATGAAATTCTCAACATGGCCGAAGTGCCTAGAAATACTATAAAATTCCGTAAATGGCGTGTTACCGAAGGAACGTCTAGGAATACTATGAGATTCTCAACATGGCCGAAGTGCCTAGAAATACTATGAAATTCCGTAAATGGCGTGTTACCAAAGGAACGTCTAGGAATACTATGAAATTCTCAACATGGCCGAAGTGCCTAGAAATACTATGAAATTCCGTAAATGGCGTGTTACCGAAGGAACGTCTAGGAATACTATGAGATTCTCAACATGGCCGAAGTGCCTAGAAATACTATGAAATTCCGTAAATGGCGTGTTACCGAAGGAACGTCTAGGAATACTATGAGATTCTCAACATGGCCGAAGTGCCTAGAAATACTATGAAATTCCGTAAATGGCGTGTTACCGAAGGAACGTCTAGGAATACTATGAAATTCCCAACATGGCCGAAGTGCCTAGGAAGACTATGAAATTCCGTAAATGGCGTGTTACCGAAGGAACGTCTAGGAATACTATGAAATTCCCAACATGGCGTGTTACCGAAGGAACGCCTAGGAATATTATGAAATTCCCAACATGGCCGAAGTGCCTAGGAATACTATGAAATTCCCAACATGGCGTGTTACCGAAGGAACGCCTAGGAATACTATGAAATTTATATGCAGGTACAATGCAAGGAATTATTCAGGTCCACATTACGGCGGCGATGCAATATAAATTGGCTAAAACAATGAAGGAGAATCAATCTAAACAACAAAATATCAACAAAAAGCATCTCCAAAACAGGAATAACGAAATAACAAATGATTTAGCAAGGAAAAATCGATCCAATCAATTAAATAGCAATACGGCAATGGAAAGGTACAAAACAGGAATAAAGAAATAACATAAATAGTCCTCGCCCGCATTACGGAGGCAACAAGAAGATCATCGACACTAAAGAGATTCGTTTAAGAAGAGCTACTGCAGGAGGAGCACGACTGTAATTGACCGAGCTCAATCTCTTCGTCATCCGTCGTTGTGTACCCATCAGACTCATCACCATCAAAACGCTCCTCAGAAATGAGGGCATCAAAATTGGTCGTATGAGCCCCAACACAAGTCAGCGTCTGAAGCCGCGCGTTGAACTCGGCTTCTTTGGCGAACTCGTGAGTATCCGAGGCCGCTTTACGGCGATCATCGTCAAAGGAGAGGTTACAGCGAGCTTCGATCATAGCTGCGGAAGCATCGTATCTGGCACGGGACAAACGGAAATACTTCACCAACACGTTGGCCTTGGTCACAAGCAACTTTAATTTGCCGAAGTACTCGTCCTTTGCACGCCAATATCGATCCAAACGACGCTCCTGAACCTCAACAGCATGCTCGGCACGGCGAACGTATTCTCGAAAAGAGGCCGCCTGGGTTTTCAGCTTGGTCCGCAGTCGAGCACATTGGTCGGTCAATTTGACATTTTTGCTCATCAAAACAATGTAGGGCCACCTGTCAGGCACCTCACTAGCCGCACCAGATGAGACCTCGTCCCGGGCAGCACCAGTGGGTCCTAACCCCGGGTTAACTAGGCGTGGAGAACCAGCCTGGTGCGACATAGTAGCATGTGCCTATAAAAAAAAAAGAGAGGGGGTGAGAAGAACGAGAAGAGATGAATATAAAAAAAAAAAAAGAGAAAAAAAAAAAAAAAAAAAGAAGCTACAAAAAAACAAAAAACAAAAAAAAGAGAGAGAATTTTTTATACAAGCTACAAAGAAAACGACAAAACAAGCTATTTTATTAATCCGACAACCCCTCAACAGACGCCGAAGTCTCTACTACATCGGCAAAATGAATATCTCGCAATGAATTAATTTGCGTCCCCAAACGCTCACGAATGACCGCCTCGATTCGGTTCAAGGCAACAGTGGTTTCAGTTACCCCGGCCTTCGCATCCACCATGCGCTCTACCCGGGACACACCACTCATTCCTTTTATATGCTCCAGCACCTCTAAGGCGCGAGCTCGGGCCCAATACGCTTTGGCAAAGGATAGCAGCAGATCCGCGTCCTCGAAAACGGCCCCAAGGACCAAGCTCAAGCTCGTCACACGACCTCGGGCTTCATCACGAGAACGTCGTAGGGCACTGAGAAGTTCCTTTGTTTACCCTTATTTGCCGTATAATGAGCGGTCTTTTTACTAAATTTCTCTCCCAAATCACGTAACCGGATCGCCAGGTTGGAAATATGAATATTCAGACCCTCGATTTCCTGATAAGCACAAGTCAATTTCGCGGTAAGGGACGCGTTAGACCTTTCCAAATCCTCCATTACGTCACCTACACTACGACTAGGCGAGGTCCAGACCACCATGGCAAGGGGGTTATTTGGTACCTGACAATATTTTGTTTTCATATCCTTCAAAATATGACGACCATCAAAAGAAATTAACCCAAGAAAGCCCAACAGAAAGAAACCACAGCACCTATATTATCACTTCCCCAAAAGAATCTGTTTCTAGATACACAAGAGACCAAAAAAAAAAAAAAACAAACAAACAAACAAAATATATATCCATACTGCTAGAAAGATAGTCAAGGTTCCACCTGAGGAGATACTGGTGGGGGAACAACAGTAGCATCCGGTCGAGGAGTGGACGGGGTCGACATAGAGTGAGGACGCAGCGCTGTCGAAATTGTCTGTCCCGGTAGCCGAGGAAGCTCTTCTTCACGAAGATTCGCCCAGTCCAAGGGTTTCGGCGGTGCACCATGCGGACACGGATACACCAACTCCGACCATGCCCTATCCGACAAAGGAACATTCGCGAAATTGAGCGCCCGCACATGAGCGCAGTATACAGAGAAGTTGGCCATCATCGCTAACTTTGTCCGCTCCTCCGCCTGTGCCGTTTTCAGGGCAGACACCTTAGCATTTTCGGCTTCCATGTCCTCAGCCAGGAGCAAGTTCTCCTCCTCTAGTTCGCCGTACTTAACGGCCATGCTCTCTTTTTCCGCCTTCAATTTCTCGACATCCTCGGTCAGGTGCAGAAAGTCCACCGACAGCTTGTCATAATTCTCGCCCAGGGTTTTCTTCTCAGCGACCAATTTCTCCTTCTCGGCCACCAGCTTTTCTTTCTCAGCCCCTAGAGCTCCCAGCTGATCCCGTAGCGCCACGGTACTCACAGCAATCTGCACTTCAACACATTAGATTCCAAATAAAATACAAGTACCAAACCTATATAGTGCAATACGAGCCCCACGTACCCTCAGTACATCCGCGTGGGCCTGCTCTATAACCGACATTGTAGGTTGGGCAGATAGTCTTTCTGCATCCTTGAACACAAGGGGTTTCAGAGCCGTATACCCCATCTTCAAGGTTCTCGGTTGCTCCAGCAGTTCACCCCTACATCGGTCAATGTACCGGGTCATTGCAACCCCGTCAACCAACACCTTCTCGGATCCGTCGAGAGCCTCATCCTCGACACCCATCACAACATCCCCGGCATTCTCTTCGCTGCCTTCCATTTCCACCCCCACGTCCTCCTCCAACTGCTCAATCTCAGGGGCCCTATGCTCGATCTCTTCCTCAGTACGGAGGGGCGAGCAAACGGGCAAATCTATCGGACCCTCGGTGGGGATAGGCGAGATGACCGGCAAAGTCATCGTACCCTCTCCCATGTTAGTCAAGAGGTTCATATGTCCGAATACATCGTCGATCGACCCCTGAAACACAATAATACCCATAGACCGGGCAAGAGAGAGGGTAACCAATGGAGAAGTCAGTAGCTGAAACAAGATGACTAATAAAGCAAAGCACTAGCGAACAAAATGACAAACAACCAAAAGACAAGAACAATCATAATACATATACACATACCTCGCCCGGCGCAGAGGCATCCTCGGCGGTATCTCCTTGAGAAGCAGCAAACACCCCCTCGCCCGAGCCTACGTTAGCATCTTCCTCTGTAACCGATGTATCGGTTCCCCTAGCCCTCTTCGTTGTTTCAACGACAGGGTCAGATGCACGACGCTTAGAACGAACGGCTTTTTCCCCAAGACGAGTAGCACATCGAGCCCGGACCACCTTTACGAATTCCTCCTCGGACTCTTTGGGGATCTCGGGTGCAGGATTCCCCCTGGTCACCGACCCCATAGGGTAACCGAGCAGCATGGGAGCAGTACGACTCGCAGGATCCGGCGTAGGTCCAGGCCCCCACCATTTCCACAGAGCTAACAGAGCCTCTACATTGGGAGCGCCGAGGTCTGGCATAATGGGAGCATTGGTAGCCGGTCCAGGAATCTGGTGTCCCGCACAACCCCATGCACCGGAAGCAATTACAATACCAAGATTACGCTCTTTGTTGGTATCCGGAAAACCGATAACGAGCCGGCAAAAGGCACGCAGAGTCTTCAAATACGAGATGCGACGCTCAAAGCTCAAACTATAGACTCCAAAGACGTCCTTCAGTTCAATCGGTATTCCGGACAACTCCGATAGCCTTTGGATACCATTCAGAGTACGGTAACCATTTAGGGCCAGTTGGGCCGGAGCAATTTGGACGGTCTCAAAGAACGAGGCCACCCAATTTGTAAAAGGAAGTCGAAGACCCCCAGTAAAGAATGCCGACGAACGCACAGCTACCTCGCCGGCAGGAACAAATCCCAGCACCTCCTCGTCAGAAATAGGAAGCCGAATATGTACGTTGTCGGGTATTCCGGCGAGCTCTTTAAAATCCTTCTCCGCGAATGTGCCAACTTGGGCCACACTTTGGGCCAAAATTTCCTATCCAAAGATCATAAAAAGTCCATCAATATATTAACCAAATACGCAAACCAGAACCACATCAATAGAACGAGAGCCACCCCCCCCCCCCCCCCCCACACACACACATTACATCAGAATCATCAGACATATATAGATAACCTGAACCATATACCAACGACACACCTATGACCACAACGACAAATCAAATACAACTCCTAAAAGAGGGAAGGGGGGAGAACGAAAAATCACTTACAGTAATCATTATGAGCAAGCAAGCGCGAACAGCAGCAAGTCTTCCAACAAAACCACGAAACCCTAGATCAAGCGGCCGAACTCTTTTCCTTTTTGACGGGAAGAATATGCTTTAGAGAGAGAGAGATATTTTCTTCAGCAAATTCTGTGATAAAAATAAACAGGATTACTTGGCATAATGGAAAGGAGTAGAGTCACAAAAGGAATAAAATAATAACCGTCCTTTCGTGTAACAGAGGTTTACCTTTTTCCAACCATATAAAAGTCAACAACCGCTGCTCTTTTTAACATATAAACGCTCCAGATTTCGCCACGTCAGCGCGTATCCCACTACCCAAGGCAGTTCACATCATTAGACCTAAATAAACGGCCAGTGGACCCTACCACGAAAAGCTTCTCACATACGCTACCACTACTATCACACCGAGAATATCCCCCGATTAAAGTTCCTCAACTCCCAACCAATCCTTACCACAAGGGCACACCGAACAAGGTGGACGAAGACCGTTTCTAGCTTGATGGCAGGGAGCATCAAGTCTAACAACGCTCTCCGGGGGGATAACCGGGCATATTGTTCGGTGTATGCTCAGAAACATAAAAGAGAAGCAAACAGGAAATAAAATAGGACAGAATCAAATGCAAGACAAGTTTTATTCATCCACAAAGGGGGAAACACAAACAATACAACAGAAAAAGAAAATACACCCATCCTACTTTTTCAAACTATCCCCCATAGCAACATCCCTCTTCGCCAAAAGTTCCTCCAGACGCTCCTTCTCCCTAACCAAACGAGAAATCGCCATCTCAGCCTGTTTCAAGGCGTAAGACTGAGACTCGCATTTTTGCTTGGCCTTGAAACGAGCAGTGCCCTCCTCGTCCCAATATTGTTTAAACCTCCTCGCTTCAGTCCGAGCACACATGAGATCATGTTTCAGCCATGACATCTCAATTTCTTTTAGTTGAAGAGGAGTCAAATCCTCCTCCCCAAAGCCAGGGGGACGAGGTAGCAAAAAGGTAGGCTCCTCTTCCATAAGGGCTTTCTTTTTGGAGGCAGACCTAGTGATGGGAGCCATCTCACGCAAAAGCAAATTATAAAACAAGAGAGAGGTAGAAATTGATAATGAGATACAGGCAATAGGGAGCATTTATAGAGAATCAAAAGGCACAAAATACGAAGCGTTACAATGGTTCACAAGACAGGCACGAGATACGAAAAGATACAACTGATTCGTCAAATACAGAAGATAAAACACAAATGGCAAAAGGGGAAATACATAAGAAAACCAGCCCAATCTAAGGATCAATGGGTGGAAAAACCGAACTGCCAGACCGAGAGAAAGCAATACGAGCAGAACAATTCAACCGAGCTTGGTAAGAATCGTTCATGGCGACCAAATCGTCATTCTCCGAGGAGAGCCTGTTGTTTTCCGTAGTAAGAACCCTGACGCGCTCCACGAGTCGAGCATTCTTTACCATTATGCTAGCTAGGCCTTGAGGAGAGTTGTCAAACTCATCTTGAGAATGGTCCCAAATTTCCTCGGCATCATACCAGGAGTTGGCCAGATGGTTTCTCTGTAGCAACAAGTGATCGAGTTGGCGACTCAGTGCCGAGATCTCGGTCCACTTCACCGTCTCTTCGGGATAAGAGCCGAACAAGCTCAAGGCCAAAACGCCATACTCTTTCTCAAGCCTTGCCATCCGACGGCGGACCCGAGATACCTCAGCGTCCAAGCCCTTCATCTGAGCTTGATATCTCACCACAGGTCTAGACATTCTGGGAAATTGTTTAGTGCGGAAGAAAATAAAGGGCTGAGAAGGAGAGAAGCAAAAAGAAAAAAGAGATGATAAACTACCAAAGAAAAGAGAAGTACTTATAGAACGGAGAGTATGATATTTTATGACCTTGCTTGGGAAATTGCATATTTCCTGACATGATGGGGAGCATGCACATTTCCTGACCTACTAGGGAGCATGCACATATGTTTGACAGTGATGGGGACATCTACTGACATCTGAGACTACAGTGCAGAAGAAATAAAGACGAGATATTCAAAGATCTAGATTCCAGACAAACAACAAACCACAGGTACAATATAAAAAGAAATGAAAAAATAAAAGGGCAAAAATACTTTTCATTAATGAAGATGGAATACATCATTGTTCATTACATCAATAGACAATATTACATCGAGGTCTGTTACATCAAGGTCTATTACATCCGAGATAAAAACCTATTACATCCGAAAAGAAAACCTATTACATCCGAGATAAAAACCTATTACATCCGAAAAGAAAACCTATTACATCCGAGATAAAAACCTATTACATCCGAAAAGATCTATTACATCCGAGAAGAGCTAGTACAGAAGATCAGGCAAAGGATCAACTATATCAGCTGACCAAGTGAGCAGGAGACGCCAAAAAGAAAAAGTAAGAAGAAAGAGAAAGGAAAAGCAAGAAGAGGAAAAGAAGAAGAGTGCAAGAAAAGAAGAAGTGATAAGAAAGAAGAGTCAAAAAGAAAAATGACCAACCCTAAATGTAACACAAAACCCTTTGGATCACAGGGCTGATTGTTACATCGTAGTGGTGCAAAAAAAAAAGAAAAAAAGAAAAAGAGTGATGGGAGAGAAGATGAAGAAAAAGAAAGAGGAGGCACAGAAGAAAAACAGATGAGAAGAAGATAAAGAGATGAAGGAGACAAACAACTAAAAAGGAAGTCAATGAAACAAAAAAGAAAGGGGAAAAGAAAATAATAAAAAGTACGAGAAAACAGAGTATAAAAAAAACACAAGAGAGGAAGAGGAAGAAATGATGGAAACGGAGAAATAAAAAAAGAAGAAAAAGGAAAAGATGGGAAAAGATGGGGAAAAGCAGAGAAAAAGGGAAAAAAGAAGGGGGAAGGTTAGGGGGAAGTCGATCGGTATCGATGAGAGGGCCCGGCAGAGACATCCCTGTCCCTCAGTGTCGGGTTCCCCCTTAGCATCTCATTCTCTTCGACTAGAGCCTGACGAGCACGTCGGCAGTAAGCCAGTTCGGATCTTAGCCAAGTTAATTCCCGAACCATCTCGGTATGGTGATAACGCATCACCTTCAATTCCTCCTCGGCATCCCTCAACAGCCTTTGTACATGGTTATAGGAGGCTTCAAAGGCCTCCACTTGCAAAGCTAATGCTGATTGGGTGAAAGGACCAGACATCTTAGGGAAATTATAAGATGAGGGTCTATATATGGGGGAAAATAATATGATGAGAAGTGTGGGTGTAACCATGCTGTAAGCAGGTATTTATAGATCCATTAGATGAGGGCTGGGATTGAGAGTCGCAACCGTTCGCCAATGGGTATTCAGAAGCAATGGCACTCAAAAGAGGTGTCTGTTCAAGAAAAACGTTTGGATTCACAAAAGACTCTAAAGAGCGTGAGTAATTAAAAGCCACTCCTGTTCAAGAAACGTTTGGATTCTTACTAATATTTAAAGGGGGTAAGTAATAATGGCAGCAAAACACGCGTCATTTTTGGGAAGGGCAGCGGTTCAAATAAATATCCCAGATCTTTTGCACAAAGCTCAAGTAATAATGGCATTGAAACACGCGTCATTTTTGGGAAGGGCAGCGGTTCAAATAAATATCCCAGATCTTTTGCGCAAGGCTCAAGAAAACTCTGGTGAATAAGATTTTTTATGCACAAGGCTCAAGAAATCCTATTGGTCCCTAGATATAAAGAGTAAGAAGGTCCAATGGATAAGATCAAACGCAAGGCCCAAGAAAAGCATTAACGAGACCACAAGCGTGCGCAGTCAAAATAAATTGCATTGGGAAAGTAATTCAGATATAAACAAGAAAAAGAAATCTTTATTGATTGGTTGATACTTCGTTACAGAAGAAGCACAAAGAGGAAATACAATGAAAACAATAAAATCATTTCATAGAAGGGCCCGCTTCGTCATTCGGCTTCCTTTTCGACCGAGCATACACTTCCTTAAGGGCCAATTTGTAAGCCCTCTTGGAAGCAAGCTGCCTATCTCTGGAGGCCTCGAGCTCTTTGATCCGGGCACGAGCATGAATACTGTCGAGCAAAGACCTCTGGTGCTCCTTCTCTAGGGCATCCAATCGCTCGTCTAGTTCGGCGGCCCGACGAGCTTCCACCGACAGCCGGGCAACCCTCTTCTCGAGATAACGCACTTTCTGAACTTCCTCTTCCAGACGGGCAACGTATTCAGGAAGGTTGTCACCATAGTTTTCAAGAGAAGAAGCCATTTGTTCGTTAATAAAGAATGAACTGCATAAAGAATACTGGGACAGTCCCCTTTTATAAGAAGAAACAAGGAGTAGATCAAAGGTCATCTCGAATAAATACAACCTCTTGAACTTCCCAAGAGCATTTATGGCTTTATCATAACCACAGTTCCAAATCCAATTAAAAGTCATCCAAAAAGACATCAAGAAGATAAACAGACAAGAACAAGGAAAGGGAAATATTTTATTAATTTCAAAAACTTCGATTACAACTGAGGAGAAGACTCCCCATTCAAGAGCAAGAGAAATTACGACAGAAATTACAAAAGACTAATTATTTCGAGGAAGAGACTTCTTCATCGTCATCCGAACGCGGTTTAGACCGTGCATGCAACTCCTTGAAGGCAAGCTTATAGGCCCTTTTTGCTGCCTTCTGCTTAGCCAGATTAGCCTCGAGCTTCTTTATATGCTCGTAGGCCCAATCCTGATCGGCCATCGTCACATGATGATCAGAATCCATGTCAGACAACCTTTTCTTCTAGTCTGAAACCTTGGCCAAGAGTTTCTTATTCGCGGTACGAGATTTCTTGATTTCCGTTTCTAAATATGAAATATAATTAAAAGAGCTCTCACCAGTAGAACCTGAAGAAGCCATTATGTCACGAGCAAATTAGAAGTAAAATGCCTAAGTATGGAGGGAGCACACCCCTTTATAGGATTTTTCCTCGAAGAAAGATATTAGATAGGAAACATTAAATGTGCCCCCCTGGGAACCGTCACAAGTCTATTGCGTTTCTCGATGAAGCATTGGGAAGGACAAGACCGAAGTAACGTTATCGACAAACCAAACATGACTCCCCCGACATGGAAATCATGCCGAGAAAGTCAGGGAGCACTTGATAGAACATAAAAATTAGACCCGAATGTATTATTCGGGTAATAATCAACCCACTTTATAAATGGGTATCCAACGCTTAAATGGGTCATCTCATACTTTTTATAGGAATTGAGGTGTTATTACCAAAAGCCCAAGCCCAATCAAATGGAGACCCATGTCTGAAAAATCCTTGGGATGAAGACATTTGTCAATATCCTAGAAGGCGCAGTTGCCTATAAATAGCCAACTACCCCTCCTAGAAAATGACCAGAAAAATCTATCCAAAAAATATAGAGAGAAGTTAAGAAAAGAGAGAAACTAACCAAAGCATATCACTTCGAGAAATAAACCGAGAAAAGACAGCCGAGCACCGAATAAAAGAGGAGAAAGATCAAGACGAGAGATTAAATAGTCATATCGAGCATAATTGTAAAACCGAAATACTAATCCAAGCAAATGTAATAATCCGAACAAGGACAATAATCCGAGCAATAAAAAAGATCAGGAAGTATCCTTTATTCGCGGTTGATTTACCATTATATCATTGTTGAAAAGTCTAACGCGACCGACCAAAGTTATGGCTTTATCAGATAATTAAATAGGAACGGATGTAATAACAATTATCCCATGATATTTACTCATGTGCTTGATGAGATTTCAACCGAGATAGACTTTAGAGCTTGTTATTCTTGGACTTCTGAACGTAGACAGAGTTATTGATTAATCTGACCAAGCCAAAAGATCTTAATTTCTGAGGCAAAAATTTAAAAAAGGTTTTGGTTTGGTAGGCACTGGAACTTTTTGAGCAAGGGAATAAATCAAGTTGAACTTTAAAATTGAAAAGAAAAAAGACTCTTAGTGGAATACAAAATGTCGCGGACTGGTAGACACCAGATATAGTCCGGAGATCTTTGGGCTCTTACTCGGCTTAAGCCCAAAAAGCTATAGCGTATGGCTTGAGCTAAGGTATCCTTACTCTACCCGAAAACTGTACCAATAAATAACTTCATTTTCCTGCAATCAAGTGACTTTAGTGCTTAGTTACTGTTCCATTCTGAGATTCAGAACAAACTTAAATGATTGATACAGCCTAGCAACAATAAATTATAATTAGTCGCCCTACGTGTCACGGTTTCATAACCAATCAGTACGAAAATACCAATCAAAAAATTCAAAATCTACAGAAGACCGGGGGGAAAATCACGCCTTTTTTTCTAATAGGAAACAATTTCAACATTTTCTATAACCAATACATCAAAGCTCAATCGTGTCCCTCAAACCATCAATTTTAGAAGCCAGCATAATCTTGAAATCCTCTAATTAAATAAACAAGTATTTTTTTGTCCGCATGGTTTGTGCCCGAATCCATGCCAGGCTGCTTAGTGCTAGTAGTTATTTTCTTTGAAGTGGGCTTATGCAGTTTTGCTCACTCACTATCAGATTTCAGGCATGAAGGTTCTGTGCAAATTGCAATACCCACGTTCTCGCACGATAGATATAATCATGTTGATTTTAGAATACCCTGTGCATTTTAGGCGGCTTAGAGCATCTTCCGGGCACTCACTGTTAGTGTTACAAGAACATCAAGAGAAAGACGTATATTTACTGCTAGAATTAACTTTTCATTTTGGTCTATGCTGAGGTTTTCAGTAAGATAAGTTTTTTGGTATGGATTCACTTCCAGTATTCTTTTGTAAGCATAACTATTTAGTTAGTCAATTGTAGAGAATTTCTATACATGTTCGACACCTTAAATGAAAGCAATAATGAGTAATAGCTGTGAGTATTTGAAGTGCTTTTGTTCAGTTATCCTTAACAAGTTGATAAGTTTTGCTGACTTGCTGCACTGTTTTTTTTTCTCACTACAAGAATATAGACGTTTAGTGACGGAATTTTCTGTTGGTATTTGAGCTGTTATGTTACTTAACTTTTGGATGTTTTCAGAGTTTTTTTTCTTTTTTAAGTTTTTACCATATTTTTGGGGGTTCTTACGGCCTTTTTTAGCTTCACTTTTTTTTTTTTCCAAATTATTTCTAATTTTAAAATATCTTTACTGATTTCTATTTCCCCCCCATTTTTATGTTTTCTAGTTAATTAGGAGCCATTGAATACTTAAATAGTTTGAAAATTTGGGCTAAAACTTAATATAGTTTCAAATTCAGTACATGCCCAAAGAATTCACCCATGTATCAAATTGTAATTTGCCCAGTTAAAAACTAATATGTGAAGAACTATGTAATCCAAAATTTAATGTGGTATTTCACCTTTTCAATTGTGATTTGTGCAGTGTTGATTTGAGTCACAAAATAATATGTAAAGAAAGTATGTAATCTAAATTTAATGTGGTATTTCACATTTTCAATTATGATTTGTGCAGTGTTGATTTGGGTCTGTGTCTTGTGTAAGTTAGGGAGCTCAAGTGGATGGAATTTGTAGACAGTTAATTTAAAAGTTGGGAAGAGGAAAAAAATAGTACTATTTAAAATTTAAAAGTTGCAGTTTAATATTGCAGATCATGCGGTACACAGTGTCGCTTTGCTCTAGATATTTTGTCAAATAAAAACAAGCTCAAGCTAGAAATATAACAATAAAGAAACTTTTTAAATTTGCTAAAATTAAAAGAAGCAACTTTATCATGTTTGTTAACAACTCATCAAAGGTAGGTTTTTTAGCCGACTACCTCCTAAAATTCATATATACACTTTCCGACCCTTTAAAGTTCTCTCTAAGATAGTTGACCCCCTTCAAAATTTATCTTAAGACGGGAAAAGAAAATTTTCATCATAATCCACCCTTGAGAAAGTTAAGGCAGAGTTTTCTCCACGCCTCTCTGTCGGGCTCTAAAGCATCAACGTTAAGCTTTGCCTCATCAGCATAAGAATCCTACAAACAAAGATATTTACGTCAACTAACGCTTTTAGAACCCTTATGAGTTATGTGATTATAAACATTAATGCGTGAGTACAGCTTATGGTTATTACCGTGATAAGATTCTTTTGAAGGAGACGATCGATGAGGTGTAGAAGAATATCTTTGGAGTACTCAGGATGACCTTGTATGCCCATAATATGATCACCGTATTTAAACATTTCCACACTTGTCTTGTTGGACCACGCTAACACCTCCGCTTTAGGGGGCAGTTCCCACACCTACATCATCATCATACAGATACTAACTCAGCATATTTAAATTTGAAAGTTTAATATATTAATTTAGATAGATCGTTTGAAAACTAATAACACTAGTTGCAATATATCCAGAAACTAATGAAACTCACCTCATCACGATGGCATTCGATGATAGAAAGGAGCTTTGGCATTTTGAGATGTGCCAATGACGGTGAGAAATGAATGTTACGTACACCTATGTCCCACCCTGTTAATGAACGCCCGATCTTGCCACCAATGGCACGGCTCAATATCTGAAATTGCAAAAGTACAAAAATGAGTTTGTAGACAAAGAAATAACATATACGCCCGGTTTTGATTCTCATGATCGATCATGAAACTTTCGCTTACGACATTGCGTTTGTTATGAAGGCAAATAAATAAATACGATCGTAAGGGAGTTGGTGCATAAAAACGTTGTGCGCCACACAAATGTTTATAACATGTCATAAAAATTTTCCTATGAATGTGATGTTTAACCTAAGTGGTAGGTATTAGTATTACTGAGTTCTAGTGACCAAAAACCAGAATGATCAGGCCTCTCCACCTTATCAAAGCAAATTAAAGGAATAAGCTTTTTTAAGTTAAAATGCTAGTGTATAGCAGTAAATAAGTGGACCAACCAACTAGCACAAGTTGCGATAAACTAAACTTAAAGTAAGAAAAGAAACTTTCCCAGTCAGAAAAAAACCAAAAGAAGCCCATGTGATCTCTTCTTTAAATATACCAGAACCGTACGGTAATTTGGACCAGTTACCCCTGACCATTTTATTTTTACGTGGCTTACCACACATTAGAGTCAGAGCCTCATCCTCTCTGTGCACGAGATAAAGAAAAAATATTGCTAGTGGTCCCTTGGTTTTAATTTGGAGTTTGGACCAAAAATTCATATATTTCATTATTTTCATTTTTTCAGGTCTCTGGATCTTTATAAGGTGGTAAATTTAGACAGTAACACAGCAATACTACCGTAATTCTAATTTTCAAACAATATAGTGATCAAGGGCCGGGTCTACTGTATCGGGCACCTAAGAGCGTCTAGTTATTATTATTATTGTTATATTTAAAAAGAACGTCTTTTTAAAACTAAAAGTTAAATGATGAAAATAAATGGTTTATACGTATTAGAGTTAATTACAAGATATGTCTGCATGATGTGGTAGTTTAGTGGAAACGTTTCAAACCATTGCAAGTGTTCTTATTTTTACGAATGAAACAAGGATCAAACCCAAATCCTCTCACCAATTCAGAGAAGGCTTTTAACCATTCGATTAAGGCAGTATCACTGCCTATAAAATACAATATAAATGTTATAAACTACTTAATATTTTTAAATATGCGATAACAGTAATAAAAAAACACCTATAGCACACTTAAGCTAAAGGGCTATAATGACTTATAGGGCCGGTCCTGATACCATTATATACAACTAGGACCAGCATAGTGAAACATATATAGCTCATGGTTTGTCAATAATTGAACAAACTTCTCTCTAATTGATATAGTATTCAGAAGACAGGATGACATTATTCACACTTGTCAAAACGTAGTGAGTTATGGCTTTTGGAAATCACAAGAATATAATAATTTCTGATATCAAAGATGGGACCATAAGTATAATTTAACAATAAAAGAAACGAGGGTTGCATGTTCAAGGGCGTAAATATCGTGACAACTACGGCAAATAGTCCACTTGCCATAACACTTTTTGTATTTAGTCAAATTTATAATCCCGCAAATTGTGCTCTTTCTTTTCCCCAAAATTTCGCACTAACAAATATGCACATCATATTAAATAGTAGGTTTTCTTTTTTGGAAATCTGACTATCAAAATCTTTTTACTCTTAAATGTTAAGATTGTAACTGCTGAGATGCCCATAAATAAATAAATGAAAATATAATAATGTTAACTAAGTTCATAAATAAATCTTTAGAAATCTAATTGCTAGGGAAGAGCAACTTTATAATGTTTCAACAAGTAATTAGACAAATATTTCATGACACTACAAAATAGTATTTGGTGATAATTAATTGGCTTAAAAAAATTAATTCTTTACTACGTGAAAGCGGTGACCATTGTTTGTTCATGCTCCTGATCAAAATGTGTCAAATCTGTTATTTGTAATTTAATTAAGAATCACATGCTCTCCATTCTCTATGTGATGTAATATTAAATAAAATAAGCCGGTTAAATAATACTCCTAAAAAATCACATACAACTCTTGACATTTTCTGAACCATACACTATAGTTTAAAAATTAAAAGTGATCCTTGTAAATAAGAACTCTCTGGACAAGTGTCTCTTTGCACTGACAAAGAGACATCAGAGTACGATAGCCAACTATAGAATTATAAAAAAGAAAAAAATATTTAAAGTTAGAACTATATTTAACTTAAATAACTGCACATAAACTAAGTAGTACTGTACAAGACTTTTTTTTGAACAACACTATTATAGGTAAAAATTAGGTCCAAAACTCTTCATTCAAAATTAACCATTTCATTCATATTCAAACTAAACTACTAATCCCCATAGCTTATAAACAGATTCTATTTAGTCCTAATACTTACAAACAGAGCAATACTGATCCAAAACGTTCTTAAAATCTCGCCTATTATTTCCTTTTCTTAAACTAAATAACCATTTTTGTACTATACTTCCAAAAAAAACTAACAATTACACGAGCAGTCCCCATAGTGTTCTTAAAATTACTATCCCCGCTCAGAATACAGAAAAAGCCATTGAAATCAGTCACAGCTGGTCATTTTAGAGGAAATGAAGCCATTTAAATGAAGAAAATTAATATTAAACGATAAATATACAATGGGGTGATGATATACGCACATACCATCGTGTGTGTCAATAAAAGTATCAAAATGTGGGCCTGTTTGGCATCAGATTTTTTTTGTCAAAATCCGGCTTTTAAAAAGCAATTAGAAAAATTCTTGCTTAAAAAGGTGTAGTATTTGGCAACCATTGTAACCTCTCTACTTATAGATGACTTATAGCTTATTTTTATTGGAAAGTCATGGCCACCTATTGTAGATATAAAACACATTCTATTATAAAGTTTTTATTTTTGATATTTAACGTGAAAAAGTTTAAAAAAAAAAAAAAAACCGCAAATACATATCTTTCTTTGCTTTTGAGCTTTTTCTACCTGTTTGACCAAGAGCTAGCTTTTTAAAAGCTAACAATGCCAACACACCAATTACCCATGAATTTCATTAATCAAAAGGCTAAAAAAGACTACAAAAAGTTATAAAAAGTTGTAGATATATAAAACACTTTATATTGGAAAGTTAATATTTTTTGATAATTTAACATGAAAAATCTATTAAAAAAAATCACAATTTCCGATCTTCTCTGCTTTTGAGCTCTTTCCGCCTTTTTACGCAAAAGCTAGTTTTTTAAAAGCTAAAAAAAAACTAACACACCAAAATGCCCATGATTTCTTTTGAATCAAATAGCTACAAAAAAGCTACAAAAAAGTTGTTTCCAAAACATGACCTATATCATCAATCATCTAACCAAAACATAGTCTCTGATTGATGCGTTAGAAAACAAAATCTGTCACTATTTCCGTATCTGACCTAACATTATTTTGTATTGAAAATATACGATTACATAGTCCTAAAATCCATGAAATGTGCTCATTACCTGGTGACCAAAGCAAATCCCGAGAACCTTCTTCTCCAACGAAACCAACTTCCTCAACAGCCTCAAAAACTCGCAAATCCAATCGTCGTCACCGTACGCATCGTTACAGCTCCCCGTGATAACAAACCCATCAAACCCAGCCACCTCCTCATCATTTGGTAACTCCCCTGCCGCGACCTTGAAAACCTTCCACTCCTCGTTTTCTTGGCCTAACATGTCCGCAAAAACTCCGAAATAACCTCCGTACATCTTTTTAACGTACTCCGACTCCTCCGCGCACATTAACACGCCGAATCTCTTCCCCTCACCCATTCCCATTATATATTTATATTAAATATATAATGTTTTTATTTGTATCTCTTTCTGGGTGAAGGGTGAAGGGTGGGGGTGGATTTTGTTAATTTTTTTTTATGATAAATGGAAAGAGGAGGATTTTGGCCTTTATATAGGGGTAAAATGCAAATTACCCCCTGAAACTATGGGTCATTTACAAATTACCCCCACAATCAGTTAGCTCTTTCAATTAAGACCATAAACTATCAATCTTTTGCAATTAACCCTCAAATGCATCTTTAAAATATATAACTTTTTAGTCATTTGTTAGTTTTACAATATTACTTGTTTTATATATGTATTTTGTCAATTAAAATTTGTTAATATTACATTTATAAAATAAAGGTCACCATAACAAGCTTTATATTAAAAAAAATGGGTGAGAAATACTATTTTTTTGCATCATTTCATAAAAAAATTACTTGATATGCATGAATATTGAATAAATAATAGTATTAAATGAAAATACAACCAAAATTGATCATGGATAATAAATTTATATCATTTAAAAGATGGTATTTCGGGCTAATTACAAAAGTTTGATAGTTTATGGGGGCTAGTTGCATAAACTGATAGTTCCTGGGGTTATTTGCGAATGACCCATAATTCCAGTGGATTAAGGAGTTACGAATTTACCCTTGGTATTTGGATTATTCACGGGTTTGCCCTTTTTTTGAACCTTGTATATATACTGTGCGTAAATGTCTAGATTAATGACTTTGTTACCTAAGGTTAGGGGATCTTTTTATTTTTTAAGAATGTATTTTAAATTTCAAGTCTTACTCGTTTTATTGAAAAGACAACTGTTACGACTTACGATTGTAAAACTTATTACATGTTTTGAACTTTAAATATAGCTGATTTATGAAATGTATTTCCTTACATAGTTGAACTTTAAATATTACCTAGCTAATTATTTAAGATTCTAAGGATGACGTCACGGAACGAGGAAATTGTAGAATGATTTTACGTTTGCCAAGATTATAATGTAAATTGCTAAAAAGATGTCACTTTTCAAATTAGTATATTGCAAAATTTGTCATACAAGCATTTGATGCTTAAAAAGTGCATTTTATGTCTTCTTACTCAAAATTCTCAACCCAACCCTAACCTACCACAACTCTTTATAAGCAATCAATTTCAAATCACATTGGAGGTTGTGCCACACCCCTACCATTACTTGCATATATGTCAGCAGCGTCGGCGATGGTTCGACAGGGATGAAGTTGTTGGAGGTCTAATGAACTGCATAAAAAATCATGAAAATTACATATCATTTCTTTAATTACATACTCTTTCTAGTCTTCGGTTCTTGGCGATTGGCGAAGGTTTTCGGAAATCCGACAAACATTCGGTCAAGGTCGTTAAGTGCATACACGATCATAGAAAATGCATATCCTTTCTTAAAGTATATACAATTTCTCGTATTCGGTCACTGGCGGAGATTGTCGAAGGTCTAATGAATCTTCATGAAGTTGTCGGATGTCCGACAAATTGCATGTGCATTCATGAGATGCACACCCATTGTACTCTGAAGTGCATACACATTACTCTTAAATTGCATTCCCATTCTTTTACTTCGACAAATAAGCTCTGGTTAAGTGGTCGGAGGTCCGGCGAAGCACTGCCGACCTCACTGTGAAGCTCTGCCAAAACTATGTCGACCTTGAGTATGCGTTGTTCACAAATAGGATTAGAGTTTACGAAAGGGGATGCATTTTGTTAGAGCTCCGGCAACCTTGTCGAAGGTTCGTCGAACCACCCCAGAACTCTGACGGTGAAACCGATGGGTAAGGGAAGATCCGGTGTTAGTTGACATTGGTTGTGGAGAGTTATGATAATTTATGGTAGGTTTGAGGTGAGTGGGGGAGAAATGAACACTTTTTGGTAAGAATGTATGTTATTGATAGACGTTGTCCCTTAATAGACCCACACAATGTGTGTTATTGATAGATGTTGTCGTTCATCCAAACTATTGCATGTATCCTTTGTATATGTAGTTGTTGATAATGAAAGAGTATTCTACATTTGAATGGTTTGTTAAATTATTAAGGAGTGATTTAAATGTTATTATGCCAGAGTCATACATTGTAAATATCATATAAACAAAAAGGTTTGATTAAGGCTAGAATGTACTGTTTACTATTAGAACGTAAGTTTTATGTGAGACATTTGTATGGTAATTTCAAAGTTAGCCATAAAAGACTTAGTTTGAAAGATCTATTGTGAAATGATGCTAAGTGATTAGTTCATAATATTATAATATTTTGGTGGTTATTATAGGCTGTTGACTGATCTTAGAACAAATATGCAAGTATTTGTATATCTTTTTATATATTTTGTCACTTTGTACTTAATTTATTATTATGTTAATTTGGTTTTTTTGGTTCAAATTATATGAATATGTTAAATAAATTGGTAAAATATGGTGATGAGAATACTTAATTGACTAGAAAAATAAGATTATAAGGTCAATATTCCGTTAATAAAGTCAAAGTACAAAGAGTAAACAAGAAGATCACCGAATGGCAACAAAATCATATTCCCGACAGTCATTCGGACCAGACCCAGCGATCCGAAAAGGCCACATAAAACAGCGCAATATTTTATGACTTGTAATTCGGTGAAGCTACAGTGATCGGGATGAGCACATTGGCAACTTCGGGTTTAGGTCGTGAAATTTTCTGAGAACACTTGTACATATATACTATTTTTGTTCATGAATTTTGTAAGTCTTTTTCCTAATAAAGAGTTATTTATTTTCGTTTTTTCTCTCCATTCTCTCTACCTATCTATTCATTTTTCGTACTTGTTTGCTTTATTTTTATTTTTACTCAACCCTTTTCTAAGTTCTTGGTTCCTTTTCTCCATTACTTTTTTCCCAACTCACGCTTGCCTTTAACCTTCACATTAATCAAGTAATACTCTACATCTCTTATTTTCACTATTGCTATTTGGATTAGGATAGAACTACAAACAAAAGCTAAAGGTGCGGGGCAAACTGAAACTAAAAAACAAAAACGAGTTTCAATATTATAAGTTTAATAATTTATAATAATATATGTGTGGACGACTCAGTAATTCTAACATTATAAACTTATTACTACAGTCGATCGTCCTATTCTTATGAGATAAAAGGGTTTTCAACAAAAAATACAAGATTTAATCCCGACCATAGAGTTACCACCATTAGACCAATTTTCAATTAGACAAAAAAAATATATCTATATTTCTCTCCATTTCAGTCTCCATTTGTGGAAAGCAAGAAACGATGTGGTTTTTAACGAAACAAAACCGAGGCCCGGATTTGTGATTGAAGGAGCAATGAGCCTTTACAAAGATTTTATTAAAGATTGCAATGAGCGAAATGAAACACCAACAGATCCAAAGACTCCGGCTTTGTGAAGTCGGTCGTCAATTGGGTGTTTAAAAATTAATAACGACGCATCGTTTAAGACATCGAGTATTTGGGCCGGAGGAGGGATCCCGAGATAATTTAGGCGGCGTTGTAGATATATGGTGTGGACGCTTCAAAGATTCTAGTCCGCTAATGGCTGAACCTTATAGTCTACGATTTGCTTGTGTAAGAGATTTAGACAAAAATTGGAATAACATTATATTTGAGACGGACAGTAGCGAATTGGCAAAATTCTGTACAACACTTAATTGTCATATGCCTTGAAAAATTGAAACTCTCGTTGAAGATATTCGTAAATTCGGAGAAGGCAAAACTTGGTTTTTTGTTTGGTGGTCCCGTGAAACTTATAGACCGGCTAACTATTTAGCAAATTATACTCGGGAGGAACTTATAAATTTTTGTTCGGTTTCTATGCCCGACCAACTACGGTCTTACCTTTGTAATGATTTAAATTAATATAAGTATTATTTGTTTAAAAAAAAAAAAATCTCCATTTGTGTCACCTTTAAGTTACATTTGTAGGTCAAATGCATCTCTTTCAAATATAAATGCATGTCTTCCGGTCATCATACATTGATACATCTCATTCATCCTAGCATATGGTGGGGTCATTCCACATATATAAAAGCTTGACCGGTTGAACCTTGGTTTAATATCACTCCAAGAAGTTAAAAAAATCATTTTATTCTGAACTTACAAATTTTCTCCACTGATGAAGTAAGGGGGAGGTATACATAACAAAGATAGGAATTAATGGGGAGGGGGAGAGAGTTTACACAGCAGACAGAGTTTTTACAAAGAATACAGCCAACGTTTTTATAGCTCCAGATATGTATTTGAAATGCTCGCACTCTATCGTCTGCCTTGTGCAAATGAGGTGCAGCATACAGTCGCATGCTCGTGTACTGTTTTTGTTCTTAGACCAATATTTTTCTCACTGGGTTTTACTTGGCAAAGTTTTTAACGAGACAAGTTTCCATCATAACTCGCGCTAACACGCTGTCACGACAATGGACTTAAAGACATTCTTCAATTACCTTACGGGTACTATGAAAAAGGGCTTATGTATGTGTGTGTAAGTTTGGCGCCAAAAAAAGGGTGGGGTGGGGAATATAAAAGTAATCTAATGTTAAAAAAATGATAGTAAAGTATAGCGGTTCCTATTTTGTGCAGTTATTGAGTTAAACTGTATAATTTTCAGTTATCTTTACAACTATTAGATTAAAAAATAAAAGATTAATGATATCTTTTCAATAACTAATTTAATTTTTCAATTTTTATTATATATTAGACAAATTATGATTTAATAAATTAAAAACAAATTTTACAACACAATAAAAACTCAAATAAAAATATAGAACCCTAGTGGATACTATCATAAAGTTAATTATTAATCAATTTTTTTTTAAAAAAATAACAATTGAATATTTATTTTTAAAAACGAGACTTTATGCACAAACGAAAAACCCCAGTAGAAGCTCTCTAAATTAATAAATTTTCTAAAATAATAATTTTCTTCGGTCTCCACTTGAGCCAATCTAAAAAATCACCAATTTCGATAAATTAATAAGATAATAAATTTTCTGAAGATCTTTAAATAAATATTTGTCCCGAGAAAATCATAAATTAATAATTTTTCAAAATGACAAACATTGGATAGGACAACTTAGTGAAGTATGACTCTATAGTCGTTTGATTTTTATTAAAATTTAAATATACTTGAATCTCATCTATTGTTTTTCTAAAAGCATCCAAAAGTTCTGATATAGTATTTTCAAACTATACCAAAAAAGCGTTATAAACGCGATAAATGTTTACTTTCGCATAACTGATTCTAAATATACGGTATCATTTTTAAGTATCATCTTCTTTATTATTACCAAAGACAGTATCCATAATTTTTTCGAGTCTCTGAACATGTATTATTTTTACTTGGATAGTCCAACAACCTATTGACATTTGTTTTATTACCATGACCGAGATCATCAACCATTTTTTAAAGTTCATAAATATCTCCTTCAATAGTGGTTTCATCTCTTAATTAAAAGTTTATTAACCGAACGAATTTTACAATGTCGAAAATAATTTGTTATTGTCGCTCGGTGAACAGTAATCGTCCGATCAATAAAACCTCTATAAAATAATTATTATTAATTTATCGATTAATTAATAACTCTCTAAATTAATAATTTTCTATGGTACCGACATTATTAATTTATAGAGGTTTTACTTTATAACAACAAAGCACAAAAGGATGGCATTCAGATCCAAATTATACAGGATGGATCGGATCTAGATCCAAACTTTCGGATTCGATTCAGATCGAATTGGATCTTTGTATTAACAGTCCGGACTTGGAATTAATTGTTGTTTGGACTCTAGTTCCTAAAATATTAAAAATTCCATCATATAATTCTAATCATAAACTACGTGATTAACTTTTGAAAGTATTTTTTACGGCAATCTGTATATGAAAAAAAATATCAAGTTGCACGTATTTTCTTAAAGAACATTTATTTAGGAACGAAGAGAGTATAACAATTAGATCCCATCATCCCTACCTTTTCAAAGTGATGAATAAGACTATCATAACTTCAAAATTTATTGTATTTTTTGATAAATAACTTCAATATTTAATTACAAATTAAGATTAATAACAAATAAATATATGAGTATATATGTATATACAATTGTGTATAAATATATACATATTTGCACGCATATATTAATACTTGTAATCGTTACTCATGCGCTGCGTGTGCGACGCATGATATATACATATGATCCAGGTAAATAAATTTTTAAAAAGTATATTGATTGAATAAATATATTAAATTAGAAATTGTAACTAATATAATGTTTTTGTTATACAAAATACACGTAAAAAGATTTTATTTGGTATAGGATTATTGTTTTGAAAAGGTAATAATTTTTGTGTGTTTTTTATATTTTGAATTGAATAAATAAAAATAATTAATTAGTAAAAAAATAGTGGTGATGTTTTTGTAAAAAATGACCAAAATTTGGCAGGCTTATCTTTTCTTGGGTTGTCTTATATATATACTAGTAATCGTGCCTCACGTGTTGCGTGTGTGACGTGTAATGCAATTAAAATATAAAAAATAAGTGTAGTTAAAATATAAATACGTGGATAATAAAAAAAAATAGTATAAGACTTAAAATAATGTTTGGTTGTTAAAGAGGGACATATAGTGTTATTATTATTATTATTATTATTTTTTATGTGAGCATGATATTATTGTAATTAATAAAAAAGTATAGGGGCATTTTTAGAAAAAATTGGCTAAATTGGGCAGCCTCATTTTGACTTGGGTTGGCTTATTATAATAGAATGATATATATGTATATATAAGAGTAATTTAGGAACGAAGAGAGTATAACAGTTAGATCGCATGAAAAAAGATGAATAAGACCATCATAACTTCAAACTTTATTGTATTTTTTGATAAATAACTTCAATATTTAATTACAAATTAAGATTAATAACAACTAAATATATATGTATATACAATTGTGTATAAATATATACATATTTGCACGCATATATTAATACTAGTAATCGTTACTCATGCGCTGCGTGTGCGACGCATGGTATATACATATGATCCGGTTAAATAAATTTTTAAAAAGCGTATATTGATTGAATAAATATATTAAATTAGAAATTATGAGTAATATAATGTTTTTGTTATACAAAATACACGTAAAACGATTTTGTTTGGTATAGGATTATTGTTTTGAAAAGATAATGATTTTTATGTATTTTTTATATTTTGAATTGAATAAATGTAAATGAGTAATTAGTAAAAAATTATTTTTGAAAAAAATGACCAAACTTTAGCAGATCTTTTCTTGGGTTGGCTTATATATATACTAGTAATCGTGACACACGCATTTCGTGTGCGACGCGTAATGCAATAAAAATATAAAAAATAGGTATATTTATGATATCAATGTGGATAATAAAAAAAAACATAGTTTAAGATTTAAAAGAATATGATAAATAGTTTTATTAGTTTTTATTTTTATATTTTTATGATAATATGATATTATTGTAATTAATATAAAGGTGTATGAGTCTTTTTGGTAAAAAAAAGTGGATAAATTGGGCAGACTCATTTGATTTATTATAATAGAATTGTTGTAAGATTATTGGACTCTTGGGCTTTTACTTAATGGGCCCAGATGGGCTTGTAACCCTAACCCTCTATCTATATAAAGAGGGCTAGGGGTCTTGTATTTGACATTCCATTCATATTCATTCATAATAAAAGACTATACTGTTCCCCCTCTCTCTCTACTTCTGTCTCCCTAAATACATAGCTAATAGTGTATTACAACACGTTATCAGCACGATGCTTGCAGAGATTGGAGTAAAAATTAGGAGATTTGGGTATTTGTTCGAAAAACAGAGTTTAATTTCGAAGATTGGGTTATAAATATACGACAAAACTTTGAAAAAAAATTCTCTATCGACCTTCCCAAAATACCAGGAATACGGTACACAATTACCTATTAACCGTAGCAATTACACGTTACCTATTAACCGTAGCAATTACACGTTTAACTGCATGCTTAAATTACAGGATGTTTGATTGCTACTTGTTATTTTCCAATCACATGCGTAACTTAGTCACAGTATGGTCATTATTTTGCTATTTAATAACATGGTATTACTAGGTCTGAAAAGAGCTACTAGTAAAAATTGCCTAAAAAAAAAATCTTTTACTCTTGCATAGGTATGACTGCATGCTTAACAGATGTGTATTTAAATCACTATTGCATACTACCATGTATAAGAAAACTGGGATTGTCGTTCTGCCTAATAACCATATTCATGAATTGGTATCATTACATGTAATTAATTTGTTTGGACTGAATCAACATACACCCACATGCATGATATTGATTAAAAGGCAAGTACATATAAATTAACTTGTACGGAAATTGCATGTTAATTGAATAAATTGATATGTTTCCATGTATTTAACCACTTTGCATGTTAAAAATTACCATATATAGAATTATTGGTAATTAAAAATATATTGTTTGCTTTAATGTTAAAATTACCATATATAGAATTATTCATATGGCAATAAACAGTAAATAATTGATTGATATCTTATTAGTATAATCAACATATCTTTTGATATTACCATAGATAAATATACCATATGACAGTTAATTGATTTGATTTGATTTGGTATGATATAATTTGTGTGATTGATAATCCTGAATTGATTTAGTTTATCACAAATCTACTGCATGATTAGATATATATCATGAATATTTTTTATACTGCCTTGTATATATGTGGTTATCTAGAAAAGATATACCTGTTATTTATTGCCATGAATGGTAAAATTGCGAAATCATATATATTCACATTTAAGTTGGAAAAATTATGAACCTTCCCCAAATAGGCTCACCTATTTGGATACGATGTCTAGGAAAGATATAGGCGGAAGTCGATATCCTAATGAGGTCGGGTTTTAAGTGGCATTCGTGCCCTCCACCCTCACCGTCTTTCCTGGTCGTTTTTCAAGTAGAGCTACCGAAAGGGGTTGACTAAATAATAATTTCCCCGAGTGTGTTTATATAGTGATGTATGTTTCGCCGAATTGGTGTCTCTGTATCGACATGTCGTTCGATCAATGAGAACCTATTCACATTACAAGCAAAACTATTTTTCGAACCTGTCGTTTCGAAATAAAGTTTATGATTGTGCAAACCATAAACATATAAACCAGTCGTTTTATATGATAAATAATCCAGAACTCCCAACACATGTTGGATGCCATCTATGATGAGAAAAATCGTAAAAACATACTTGCGAAATGACTGTTTAAACGTTGATTTTAATCCGTCACCACATGTTACTCACCCTGATGTGTGAAAATGTGATGCCCAAATTTTTTTTTGGATGCCATCTTTGATGAGTAAAACACGAGTTTGTTGTTACTCACCCTCGAGATGAATGCTAAGGCGTTGATTTTATTCCGCCGCCACATTTGAGACGCGATGACGTCTATGGTGAACAAATGTCTGAAATTGACATATTGGAGCTATCCTTCACCAAAATACTAGCTTGGAAATTGTATTCCATAAGCAGTATCGTGAATTTATATTCACCATATTCCTTTATCGCCCATCTGTTATTGGATAAAAAAAAATTACCCCGGTGAGTAGTTTTAATCCTATTGGGTCAATGACAAATTGTTTGCCTGATATTAATGCTCTTCGTGTATATTTTTTTTCACGAATCGAGAACCGAGACAAGTGTTATTTTCCTCGAACTGTCGCGATCCCGATGAATCGCCTAGCCAAGCGAGATTTTAGACAATCGTCAAAATCGAAAACCTGTGGCTCCAAGACAGTAATTGAAAGGAACAATATGACACGTTGTCACAAAGCAAGATATAATGCTCAAGGAGCCAACTCTATGCTATAAAGACAAAGGTCATGCACGGTTACTCCTTAAATAGTTCACAACTATTATAAAGGTGGAAAAACCGATGCTAATGTGGTTAAAGTTAATTGAAAGGAAACTATTGAGACCCCCGATTTTGTGGCTCAAATGAGTTTGATACCTTTCTTTATTGATTTTGATAAATCATTGAGCCATTTTTTCGCTCATCTGGATTATGTTTTTCCATTTGGATTATGATTTTTCCATTTGGACATACTTTTGGATTATGGTTTGCCTGTTTACGAAATTTCTCGAAATAATTTAAAGTGTTTTGAGCAAATTCTTTTGACAAATGTGACCAAACTTTAAATTATGAAATTTTAGGCAATACTTGTGGTGTAGTTGGTTTTTTAGAAATAGTGGGTAACAGTGTACCACATAATTTCACCAACTATTTGCCTAAAAGAGTACTCAGTGACAACGATTCTGGACCTGTCGTTCCAAATCGAAATCTTTGGTAAAACCAAATTGATTTGTCAAGTATGAGGTCTTATACTCATGTAGGTCCTGCCGTACCTTGTTGAGTTATAAAATATTCGAGAAAACCAGTGTTACCTGGTAATAGCTCATGAAATAATTAAATTTCTTTACATAGCCTCCATTCAATACGATCAAAAACGTATTTTAGAGGAGTTGAAATGTCTTTCAAGTGGTTGCTACCACATTTTTAAAGTATTTAAAGTTACCTTATCATTTCGCCTGTCGTCGAAATGATAAATGATTTAGATGTTAAGACATGATTGTCTGTACTATCATTCGCCTGTCGTCGATTGATAAGAGCATTTTGATATTGTGGCATTGACCAGATGAGATATTCCCGGGTCAAAAGACGATGCTTGATTTATAATCGCATCGCATTTGGATTTTATCTGAGAATATATTTCGCGGTTAATCCGAAATTCATGTCATTAATGCTCACTTTGAAAGACCAGTATGTGTAAAGATCACGAAATGAACTCGTAGAATTCTTGTAAAGAATTGAAGGAGTTATTGTGGACTTATCCAACCATAAGACGGACCATAAATATAAATGGTTATGGTTGATGCATCGACAATAGGTCACATGATTATTGTTGTCCACAGAAATGCAGTATTTTCCAAACTTTTAGCCCTATCATTAAGTTGATGGCCCATGATCCGGATTATCCTGAAAAGTCTAGCCGACTTGATAATTCCGAAGAGTAATAATCGAAATTTCGATTTGAATTACTTGAGTTTGGAAATTGAAATTGAACATCCTGTCGATTATGTTCAGACCCAAATGGACTCACGGAAAGTTTGATGATGCGACTGCAAATGATTGCACGCATTTCTTGGTCTTGCGCACCAAGATTTATATTTCCGTGTGGGGTTATACTATTTTTCTGCATTGGTCCGTTATGAGGCCCATAGACACTCAAACACCATATGCGTACCAGCTGGTTACTGGTTATGAGCCAGAAGTCTCATATTAACGCGTGTTTGGAGTGCTTAATTAATATTTTGATTGAGCCGCTATAGCGTTCAAAATATGGACCTCTGAAGGGGACATAAGTCGATTATGAATCTCCTGCCTATCATTTGATAGAGTAACCTTGACAAGCGATCTCTTTACCGCATGATATGCGAAAGTGACATCGCTAAGACTGTTCTCCCCGTCGTTAGGGGGAGATTTGCACGTTACCGTTGATAAGGAACGACGTGAAATAACGTGGCATAACCCACTCAGTCTTAGCTTGATACCCAAAACTGCACTTAGTGATAAGTAAGTGCATAGACTCCCTCAAGTCTAACTAAATGCCAGATGCATTTAATGACTTTATGAGATGTCACGAGATCATTTATACCTGCTGCAAAATGCTTGCAAGGATAGACGTCCCTGTCGGACGCCGTATTCCATTCGTAACACGTTGCTTTGGCCGAACCCGCCAAGCAAAGGACGCTGCCGTCGGCCGTCAGTCTTTCGTCCTTCCCAAGATACGAGGAAGTTGACCGGTTCCAAATTCGTTCAGCCCCAGAGGTGGTGAACTGAAACTCGTTTGTCGCACGAGATTATAAAGGATCAAGGAGATGTGTGATTTCCTCCTCATCCTAAGAATCTCGAAATATCTGTCGATCATGATATCTTAGACGATATTGAAGCGAAACGAGACTGTCATTGATTACTTGTTCATATATTCGGTGACGACTGATAATATGAACAAATTATGACAGAGAACCATGTACCGTTGCCTGAAGTCAATGTAGAATAGACTGTACTAATGGAAACTTGCAATCCAAGTAGACTCCTTAGCGAAAGTGTGTTCGGACCTGTAGTTCCAACACCACCAATGTTAAACGAGTTCGTTTATTTGGTTATTCGTAAGGAAAAGTGATGAGAATAATGAGATTGTAGAATGCTCGCCTAGTAGCGCAAGGCTTCTCTCACACCTTGGAATTGATTACGAGATGGTTGATTTACTCGTAATGGACATTATAACAGTCCCCTACTTTACTAGTTTAGCAGTTTCCGAAAAACTGAGTATGCAGCCATGAATGTGGTCATAGTTTTATCTCTATGGGGATTTAGACAAAGCGATATAGATGAAGGTCCCTGTGTGACTTCATAATGCTTAAATCAAGTAGTTTCTGACCACGGAACACGATCTCAATTGACTGAGAAGTTCACTATATGGATTAATATAATCCGAGCGGATGTGGTATACCCGCCTAAGTGAGTACTTGATTAGCTTGGGATACTTGAACAAGTATTATGCCCTTGCGTGTTTTATTACGCGATCCATTTTTGGATTTGCCTTCGAGATGAAGGATCTTGGGAAGACACGGTAGTGACTCAACCTGATGATTGAGTCCCGTAAAGATTGAATCTAAGTCCATGATTCAGACTACACCCAGAAGGTGTTATGACGTTTTAGTCATCATGACGCTAAGTCGTCAGATTCTCCCATGATCGTTCGATCACTGGACATTGATATAGACCCAGTCCGTCCCTGATGAGACGATGAAGAGATATTGAACCATAATGTTCATATCTAAGTACAATAAGCGCATCATTGTACTTGGTCTAATGTGCTAGGACGAACATCTCGTCTGTTGTGAATGGTATAGCTCGACACAACATCGCGCTAACACGCTGCCATCGAAATGGCACTAAAGACACATTCCCTTACCTTATGGTAATTTTGGAAGTGGGCTAGTTTATCCCATTTGCGTCATCGAGTGTACCTACCCCCTTCGGTACTCGAATTAACGCAACCCTTTTTCGGTTATACCGATGCCGGTTACTTATCAGACCCGCATAAGGGATATTCCTAACATGGTATGTCTTTACCATTAGGAATAAGGCGACATCTTGGAGGTCTTGGAATGACTCCAAGTGAATCACTCTGATCTATTCGTGCTCTATCAGACGACTAGAGAGTGTATATGGCTTCGAGCTAGTATTAGTCATATTTGAATTACATATGTTCTGTCTCACGATCCAGATAAAACACTTGTCATAGAAGACAACTTGTTGTTATTGATCAAGAGAGACATGACTACATTATGCTATTTAGCATTTCTCGCCGAAATTAATCTTCACAAATGAAGTTTAAGAGCATCCAGTTGAATGCTCGTTCTATTCCACATTAGATTTTCTTGCATCCAGTCGTATGTAAGTAAATGAGGCATCCAGTCGAATGCTCGTACTCTTTCTTGGAATATGAAATATTTGCACCCAGTCGTGTGCAAGTGAGGGGGAGCATCCAGGTGAATGCTTATTGCACTAATTACCACTTAGTCGAAATTTTCGCACCCTGTCGTGTGCAAGTGAGGGGGAGCATCCAGTCGCATGCTCGTGTACTCTTTTTGTCCTTAGACCAAGGTTTTTTCCCACTGGGTTTTCCTTGGCAAGGTTTTTAGCGAGACACGTTCCTATCATATCTCACTTAAGATTGCCGAAATTAGGGGGAGTATCCTGTTGTATACTTCTTACCACTGTGTACTCTTTTGTCCTTCGACTAGAGATTTTTTCCCACTGGGTTTACTCTAGCAAGGTTTTGATGAGGCACCTGTTTTGTGGTTGATCCCTACTACTACCATTGTTGCACTCTTTTTCCTTCGATCAGAGATTTTCCCATTGGGTTTGCTCTGACAAGGTTTTGATGAGGCACACTGTTTTGTGGTTAGTTACTTACATGATATTTCGGCCTATATCATTCGGCTACACAGTTTCTCCTAGGTACCGGTTTTGTCCCACACTGGGTTTTCCGGCCTTAAGGTTTTTATGTGTTTAGCACTGCGAATGAACTCGACTCAGATCGACTGCATGAAGACGAAGAATTCAAGACGTCCAAAGGGGGAGTGTTGTAAGATTATTGGACTCTTGGGCTTTTACTTAATGGGCCCAGATGGGCTTGTAACCCTAACCCTCTATCTATATAAAGAGGGCTAGGGGTCTTGTATTTGACATTCCATTCATATTCATTCATAATAAAAGACTATACTGTTCCCCCTCTCTCTCTACTTCTGTCTCCCTAAATACATAGCTAATAGTGTATTACAACACGTTATCAGCACGATGCTTGCAGAGATTGGAGTAAAAATTAGGAGATTTGGGTATTTGTTCGAAAAACAGAGTTTAATTTCGAAGATTGGGTTATAAATATACGACAAAACTTTGAAAAAAAATTCTCTATCGACCTTCCCAAAATACCAGGAATACGGTACACAATTACCTATTAACCGTAGCAATTACACGTTACCTATTAACCGTAGCAATTACACGTTTAACTGCATGCTTAAATTACAGGATGTTTGATTGCTACTTGTTATTTTCCAATCACATGCGTAACTTAGTCACAGTATGGTCATTATTTTGCTATTTAATAACATGGTATTACTAGGTCTGAAAAGAGCTACTAGTAAAAATTGCCTAAAAAAAAAATCTTTTACTCTTGCATAGGTATGACTGCATGCTTAACAGATGTGTATTTAAATCACTATTGCATACTACCATGTATAAGAAAACTGGGATTGTCGTTCTGCCTAATAACCATATTCATGAATTGGTATCATTACATGTAATTAATTTGTTTGGACTGAATCAACATACACCCACATGCATGATATTGATTAAAAGGCAAGTACATATAAATTAACTTGTACGGAAATTGCATGTTAATTGAATAAATTGATATGTTTCCATGTATTTAACCACTTTGCATGTTAAAAATTACCATATATAGAATTATTGGTAATTAAAAATATATTGTTTGCTTTAATGTTAAAATTACCATATATAGAATTATTCATATGGCAATAAACAGTAAATAATTGATTGATATCTTATTAGTATAATCAACATATCTTTTGATATTACCATAGATAAATATACCATATGACAGTTAATTGATTTGATTTGATTTGGTATGATATAATTTGTGTGATTGATAATCCTGAATTGATTTAGTTTATCACAAATCTACTGCATGATTAGATATATATCATGAATATTTTTTATACTGCCTTGTATATATGTGGTTATCTAGAAAAGATATACCTGTTATTTATTGCCATGAATGGTAAAATTGCGAAATCATATATATTCACATTTAAGTTGGAAAAATTATGAACCTTCCCCAAATAGGCTCACCTATTTGGATACGATGTCTAGGAAAGATATAGGCGGAAGTCGATATCCTAATGAGGTCGGGTTTTAAGTGGCATTCGTGCCCTCCACCCTCACCGTCTTTCCTGGTCGTTTTTCAAGTAGAGCTACCGAAAGGGGTTGACTAAATAATAATTTCCCCGAGTGTGTTTATATAGTGATGTATGTTTCGCCGAATTGGTGTCTCTGTATCGACATGTCGTTCGATCAATGAGAACCTATTCACATTACAAGCAAAACTATTTTTCGAACCTGTCGTTTCGAAATAAAGTTTATGATTGTGCAAACCATAAACATATAAACCAGTCGTTTTATATGATAAATAATCCAGAACTCCCAACACATGTTGGATGCCATCTATGATGAGAAAAATCGTAAAAACATACTTGCGAAATGACTGTTTAAACGTTGATTTTAATCCGTCACCACATGTTACTCACCCTGATGTGTGAAAATGTGATGCCCAAATTTTTTTTTGGATGCCATCTTTGATGAGTAAAACACGAGTTTGTTGTTACTCACCCTCGAGATGAATGCTAAGGCGTTGATTTTATTCCGCCGCCACATTTGAGACGCGATGACGTCTATGGTGAACAAATGTCTGAAATTGACATATTGGAGCTATCCTTCACCAAAATACTAGCTTGGAAATTGTATTCCATAAGCAGTATCGTGAATTTATATTCACCATATTCCTTTATCGCCCATCTGTTATTGGATAAAAAAAAATTACCCCGGTGAGTAGTTTTAATCCTATTGGGTCAATGACAAATTGTTTGCCTGATATTAATGCTCTTCGTGTATATTTTTTTTCACGAATCGAGAACCGAGACAAGTGTTATTTTCCTCGAACTGTCGCGATCCCGATGAATCGCCTAGCCAAGCGAGATTTTAGACAATCGTCAAAATCGAAAACCTGTGGCTCCAAGACAGTAATTGAAAGGAACAATATGACACGTTGTCACAAAGCAAGATATAATGCTCAAGGAGCCAACTCTATGCTATAAAGACAAAGGTCATGCACGGTTACTCCTTAAATAGTTCACAACTATTATAAAGGTGGAAAAACCGATGCTAATGTGGTTAAAGTTAATTGAAAGGAAACTATTGAGACCCCCGATTTTGTGGCTCAAATGAGTTTGATACCTTTCTTTATTGATTTTGATAAATCATTGAGCCATTTTTTCGCTCATCTGGATTATGTTTTTCCATTTGGATTATGATTTTTCCATTTGGACATACTTTTGGATTATGGTTTGCCTGTTTACGAAATTTCTCGAAATAATTTAAAGTGTTTTGAGCAAATTCTTTTGACAAATGTGACCAAACTTTAAATTATGAAATTTTAGGCAATACTTGTGGTGTAGTTGGTTTTTTAGAAATAGTGGGTAACAGTGTACCACATAATTTCACCAACTATTTGCCTAAAAGAGTACTCAGTGACAACGATTCTGGACCTGTCGTTCCAAATCGAAATCTTTGGTAAAACCAAATTGATTTGTCAAGTATGAGGTCTTATACTCATGTAGGTCCTGCCGTACCTTGTTGAGTTATAAAATATTCGAGAAAACCAGTGTTACCTGGTAATAGCTCATGAAATAATTAAATTTCTTTACATAGCCTCCATTCAATACGATCAAAAACGTATTTTAGAGGAGTTGAAATGTCTTTCAAGTGGTTGCTACCACATTTTTAAAGTATTTAAAGTTACCTTATCATTTCGCCTGTCGTCGAAATGATAAATGATTTAGATGTTAAGACATGATTGTCTGTACTATCATTCGCCTGTCGTCGATTGATAAGAGCATTTTGATATTGTGGCATTGACCAGATGAGATATTCCCGGGTCAAAAGACGATGCTTGATTTATAATCGCATCGCATTTGGATTTTATCTGAGAATATATTTCGCGGTTAATCCGAAATTCATGTCATTAATGCTCACTTTGAAAGACCAGTATGTGTAAAGATCACGAAATGAACTCGTAGAATTCTTGTAAAGAATTGAAGGAGTTATTGTGGACTTATCCAACCATAAGACGGACCATAAATATAAATGGTTATGGTTGATGCATCGACAATAGGTCACATGATTATTGTTGTCCACAGAAATGCAGTATTTTCCAAACTTTTAGCCCTATCATTAAGTTGATGGCCCATGATCCGGATTATCCTGAAAAGTCTAGCCGACTTGATAATTCCGAAGAGTAATAATCGAAATTTCGATTTGAATTACTTGAGTTTGGAAATTGAAATTGAACATCCTGTCGATTATGTTCAGACCCAAATGGACTCACGGAAAGTTTGATGATGCGACTGCAAATGATTGCACGCATTTCTTGGTCTTGCGCACCAAGATTTATATTTCCGTGTGGGGTTATACTATTTTTCTGCATTGGTCCGTTATGAGGCCCATAGACACTCAAACACCATATGCGTACCAGCTGGTTACTGGTTATGAGCCAGAAGTCTCATATTAACGCGTGTTTGGAGTGCTTAATTAATATTTTGATTGAGCCGCTATAGCGTTCAAAATATGGACCTCTGAAGGGGACATAAGTCGATTATGAATCTCCTGCCTATCATTTGATAGAGTAACCTTGACAAGCGATCTCTTTACCGCATGATATGCGAAAGTGACATCGCTAAGACTGTTCTCCCCGTCGTTAGGGGGAGATTTGCACGTTACCGTTGATAAGGAACGACGTGAAATAACGTGGCATAACCCACTCAGTCTTAGCTTGATCCCCAAAACTGCACTTAGTGATAAGTAAGTGCATAGACTCCCTCAAGTCTAACTAAATGCCAGATGCATTTAATGACTTTATGAGATGTCACGAGATCATTTATACCTGCTGCAAAATGCTTGCAAGGATAGACGTCCCTGTCGGACGCCGTGTTCCATTCGTAACACGTTGCTTTGGCCGAACCCGCCAAGCAAAGGACGCTGCCGTCGGCCGTCAGTCTTTCGTCCTTCCCAAGATACGAGGAAGTTGACCGGTTCCAAATTCGTTCAGCCCCAGAGGTGGTGAACTGAAACTCGTTTGTCGCACGAGATTATAAAGGATCAAGGAGATGTGTGATTTCCTCCTCATCCTAAGAATCTCGAAATATCTGTCGATCATGATATCTTAGACGATATTGAAGCGAAACGAGACTGTCATTGATTACTTGTTCATATATTCGGTGACGACTGATAATATGAACAAATTATGACAGAGAACCATGTACCGTTGCCTGAAGTCAATGTAGAATAGACTGTACTAATGGAAACTTGCAATCCAAGTAGACTCCTTAGCGAAAGTGTGTTCGGACCTGTAGTTCCAACACCACCAATGTTAAACGAGTTCGTTTATTTGGTTATTCGTAAGGAAAAGTGATGAGAATAATGAGATTGTAGAATGCTCGCCTAGTAGCGCAAGGCTTCTCTCACACCTTGGAATTGATTACGAGATGGTTGATTTACTCGTAATGGACATTATAACAGTCCCCTACTTTACTAGTTTAGCAGTTTCCGAAAAACTGAGTATGCAGCCATGAATGTGGTCATAGTTTTATCTCTATGGGGATTTAGACAAAGCGATATAGATGAAGGTCCCTGTGTGACTTCATAATGCTTAAATCAAGTAGTTTCTGACCACGGAACACGATCTCAATTGACTGAGACGTTCACTATATGGATTAATATAATCCGAGCGGATGTGGTATACCCGCCTAAGTGAGTACTTGATTAGCTTGGGATACTTGAACAAGTATTATGCCCTTGCGTGTTTTATTACGCGATCCATTTTTGGATTTGCCTTCGAGATGAAGGATCTTGGGAAGACACGGTAGTGACTCAACCTGATGATTGAGTCCCGTAAAGATTGAATCTAAGTCCATGATTCAGACTACACCCAGAAGGTGTTATGACGTTTTAGTCATCATGACGCTAAGTCGTCAGATTCTCCCATGATCGTTCGATCACTGGACATTGATATAGACCCAGTCCGTCCCTGATGAGACGATGAAGAGATATTGAACCATAATGTTCATATCTAAGTACAATAAGCGCATCATTGTACTTGGTCTAATGTGCTAGGACGAACATCTCGTCTGTTGTGAATGGTATAGCTCGACACAACATCGCGCTAACACGCTGCCATCGAAATGGCACTAAAGACACATTCCCTTACCTTATGGTAATTTTGGAAGTGGGCTAGTTTATCCCATTTGCGTCATCGAGTGTACCTACCCCCTTCGGTACTCGAATTAACGCAACCCTTTTTCGGTTATACCGATGCCGGTTACTTATCAGACCCGCATAAGGGATATTCCTAACATGGTATGTCTTTACCATTAGGAATAAGGCGACATCTTGGAGGTCTTGGAATGACTCCAAGTGAATCACTCTGATCTATTCGTGCTCTATCAGACGACTAGAGAGTGTATATGGCTTCGAGCTAGTATTAGTCATATTTGAATTACATATGTTCTGTCTCACGATCCAGATAAAACACTTGTCATAGAAGACAACTTGTTGTTATTGATCAAGAGAGACATGACTACATTATGCTATTTAGCATTTCTCGCCGAAATTAATCTTCACAAATGAAGTTTAAGAGCATCCAGTTGAATGCTCGTTCTATTCCACATTAGATTTTCTTGCATCCAGTCGTATGTAAGTAAATGAGGCATCCAGTCGAATGCTCGTACTCTTTCTTGGAATATGAAATCTTTGCACCCAGTCGTGTGCAAGTGAGGGGGAGCATCCAGGTGAATGCTTATTGCACTAATTACCACTTAGTCGAAATTTTCGCACCCTGTCGTGTGCAAGTGAGGGGGAGCATCCAGTCGCATGCTCGTGTACTCTTTTTGTCCTTAGACCAAGGTTTTTTCCCACTGGGTTTTCCTTGGCAAGGTTTTTAGCGAGACACGTTCCTATCATATCTCACTTAAGATTGCCGAAATTAGGGGGAGTATCCTGTTGTATACTTCTTACCACTGTGTACTCTTTTGTCCTTCGACTAGAGATTTTTTCCCACTGGGTTTACTCTAGCAAGGTTTTGATGAGGCACCTGTTTTGTGGTTGATCCCTACTACTACCATTGTTGCACTCTTTTTCCTTCGATCAGAGATTTTCCCATTGGGTTTGCTCTGACAAGGTTTTGATGAGGCACACTGTTTTGTGGTTAGTTACTTACATGATATTTCGGCCTATATCATTCGGCTACACAGTTTCTCCTAGGTACCGGTTTTGTCCCACACTGGGTTTTCCGGCCTTAAGGTTTTTATGTGTTTAGCACTGCGAATGAACTCGACTCAGATCGACTGCATGAAGACGAAGAATTCAAGACGTCCAAAGGGGGAGTGTTGTAAGATTATTGGACTCTTGGGCTTTTACTTAATGGGCCCAGATGGGCTTGTAACCCTAACCCTCTATCTATATAAAGAGGGCTAGGGGTCTTGTATTTGACATTCCATTCATATTCATTCATAATAAAAGACTATACTGTTCCCCCTCTCTCTCTACTTCTGTCTCCCTAAATACATAGCTAATAGTGTATTACAACACGTTATCAGCACGATGCTTGCAGAGATTGGAGTAAAAATTAGGAGATTTGGGTATTTGTTCGAAAAACAGAGTTTAATTTCGAAGATTGGGTTATAAATATACGACAAAACTTTGAAAAAAAATTCTCTATCGACCTTCCCAAAATACCAGGAATACGGTACACAATTACCTATTAACCGTAGCAATTACACGTTACCTATTAACCGTAGCAATTACACGTTTAACTGCATGCTTAAATTACAGGATGTTTGATTGCTACTTGTTATTTTCCAATCACATGCGTAACTTAGTCACAGTATGGTCATTATTTTGCTATTTAATAACATGGTATTACTAGGTCTGAAAAGAGCTACTAGTAAAAATTGCCTAAAAAAAAAATCTTTTACTCTTGCATAGGTATGACTGCATGCTTAACAGATGTGTATTTAAATCACTATTGCATACTACCATGTATAAGAAAACTGGGATTGTCGTTCTGCCTAATAACCATATTCATGAATTGGTATCATTACATGTAATTAATTTGTTTGGACTGAATCAACATACACCCACATGCATGATATTGATTAAAAGGCAAGTACATATAAATTAACTTGTACGGAAATTGCATGTTAATTGAATAAATTGATATGTTTCCATGTATTTAACCACTTTGCATGTTAAAAATTACCATATATAGAATTATTGGTAATTAAAAATATATTGTTTGCTTTAATGTTAAAATTACCATATATAGAATTATTCATATGGCAATAAACAGTAAATAATTGATTGATATCTTATTAGTATAATCAACATATCTTTTGATATTACCATAGATAAATATACCATATGACAGTTAATTGATTTGATTTGATTTGGTATGATATAATTTGTGTGATTGATAATCCTGAATTGATTTAGTTTATCACAAATCTACTGCATGATTAGATATATATCATGAATATTTTTTATACTGCCTTGTATATATGTGGTTATCTAGAAAAGATATACCTGTTATTTATTGCCATGAATGGTAAAATTGCGAAATCATATATATTCACATTTAAGTTGGAAAAATTATGAACCTTCCCCAAATAGGCTCACCTATTTGGATACGATGTCTAGGAAAGATATAGGCGGAAGTCGATATCCTAATGAGGTCGGGTTTTAAGTGGCATTCGTGCCCTCCACCCTCACCGTCTTTCCTGGTCGTTTTTCAAGTAGAGCTACCGAAAGGGGTTGACTAAATAATAATTTCCCCGAGTGTGTTTATATAGTGATGTATGTTTCGCCGAATTGGTGTCTCTGTATCGACATGTCGTTCGATCAATGAGAACCTATTCACATTACAAGCAAAACTATTTTTCGAACCTGTCGTTTCGAAATAAAGTTTATGATTGTGCAAACCATAAACATATAAACCAGTCGTTTTATATGATAAATAATCCAGAACTCCCAACACATGTTGGATGCCATCTATGATGAGAAAAATCGTAAAAACATACTTGCGAAATGACTGTTTAAACGTTGATTTTAATCCGTCACCACATGTTACTCACCCTGATGTGTGAAAATGTGATGCCCAAATTTTTTTTTGGATGCCATCTTTGATGAGTAAAACACGAGTTTGTTGTTACTCACCCTCGAGATGAATGCTAAGGCGTTGATTTTATTCCGCCGCCACATTTGAGACGCGATGACGTCTATGGTGAACAAATGTCTGAAATTGACATATTGGAGCTATCCTTCACCAAAATACTAGCTTGGAAATTGTATTCCATAAGCAGTATCGTGAATTTATATTCACCATATTCCTTTATCGCCCATCTGTTATTGGATAAAAAAAAATTACCCCGGTGAGTAGTTTTAATCCTATTGGGTCAATGACAAATTGTTTGCCTGATATTAATGCTCTTCGTGTATATTTTTTTTCACGAATCGAGAACCGAGACAAGTGTTATTTTCCTCGAACTGTCGCGATCCCGATGAATCGCCTAGCCAAGCGAGATTTTAGACAATCGTCAAAATCGAAAACCTGTGGCTCCAAGACAGTAATTGAAAGGAACAATATGACACGTTGTCACAAAGCAAGATATAATGCTCAAGGAGCCAACTCTATGCTATAAAGACAAAGGTCATGCACGGTTACTCCTTAAATAGTTCACAACTATTATAAAGGTGGAAAAACCGATGCTAATGTGGTTAAAGTTAATTGAAAGGAAACTATTGAGACCCCCGATTTTGTGGCTCAAATGAGTTTGATACCTTTCTTTATTGATTTTGATAAATCATTGAGCCATTTTTTCGCTCATCTGGATTATGTTTTTCCATTTGGATTATGATTTTTCCATTTGGACATACTTTTGGATTATGGTTTGCCTGTTTACGAAATTTCTCGAAATAATTTAAAGTGTTTTGAGCAAATTCTTTTGACAAATGTGACCAAACTTTAAATTATGAAATTTTAGGCAATACTTGTGGTGTAGTTGGTTTTTTAGAAATAGTGGGTAACAGTGTACCACATAATTTCACCAACTATTTGCCTAAAAGAGTACTCAGTGACAACGATTCTGGACCTGTCGTTCCAAATCGAAATCTTTGGTAAAACCAAATTGATTTGTCAAGTATGAGGTCTTATACTCATGTAGGTCCTGCCGTACCTTGTTGAGTTATAAAATATTCGAGAAAACCAGTGTTACCTGGTAATAGCTCATGAAATAATTAAATTTCTTTACATAGCCTCCATTCAATACGATCAAAAACGTATTTTAGAGGAGTTGAAATGTCTTTCAAGTGGTTGCTACCACATTTTTAAAGTATTTAAAGTTACCTTATCATTTCGCCTGTCGTCGAAATGATAAATGATTTAGATGTTAAGACATGATTGTCTGTACTATCATTCGCCTGTCGTCGATTGATAAGAGCATTTTGATATTGTGGCATTGACCAGATGAGATATTCCCGGGTCAAAAGACGATGCTTGATTTATAATCGCATCGCATTTGGATTTTATCTGAGAATATATTTCGCGGTTAATCCGAAATTCATGTCATTAATGCTCACTTTGAAAGACCAGTATGTGTAAAGATCACGAAATGAACTCGTAGAATTCTTGTAAAGAATTGAAGGAGTTATTGTGGACTTATCCAACCATAAGACGGACCATAAATATAAATGGTTATGGTTGATGCATCGACAATAGGTCACATGATTATTGTTGTCCACAGAAATGCAGTATTTTCCAAACTTTTAGCCCTATCATTAAGTTGATGGCCCATGATCCGGATTATCCTGAAAAGTCTAGCCGACTTGATAATTCCGAAGAGTAATAATCGAAATTTCGATTTGAATTACTTGAGTTTGGAAATTGAAATTGAACATCCTGTCGATTATGTTCAGACCCAAATGGACTCACGGAAAGTTTGATGATGCGACTGCAAATGATTGCACGCATTTCTTGGTCTTGCGCACCAAGATTTATATTTCCGTGTGGGGTTATACTATTTTTCTGCATTGGTCCGTTATGAGGCCCATAGACACTCAAACACCATATGCGTACCAGCTGGTTACTGGTTATGAGCCAGAAGTCTCATATTAACGCGTGTTTGGAGTGCTTAATTAATATTTTGATTGAGCCGCTATAGCGTTCAAAATATGGACCTCTGAAGGGGACATAAGTCGATTATGAATCTCCTGCCTATCATTTGATAGAGTAACCTTGACAAGCGATCTCTTTACCGCATGATATGCGAAAGTGACATCGCTAAGACTGTTCTCCCCGTCGTTAGGGGGAGATTTGCACGTTACCGTTGATAAGGAACGACGTGAAATAACGTGGCATAACCCACTCAGTCTTAGCTTGATCCCCAAAACTGCACTTAGTGATAAGTAAGTGCATAGACTCCCTCAAGTCTAACTAAATGCCAGATGCATTTAATGACTTTATGAGATGTCATGAGATCATTTATACCTGCTGCAAAATGCTTGCAAGGATAGACGTCCCTGTCGGACGCCGTGTTCCATTCGTAACACGTTGCTTTGGCCGAACCCGCCAAGTAAAGGACGCTGCCGTCGGCCGTCAGTCTTTCGTCCTTCCCAAGATACGAGGAAGTTGACCGGTTCCAAATTCGTTCAGCCCCAGAGGTGGTGAACTGAAACTCGTTTGTCGCACGAGATTATAAAGGATCAAGGAGATGTGTGATTTCCTCCTCATCCTAAGAATCTCGAAATATCTGTCGATCATGATATCTTAGACGATATTGAAGCGAAACGAGACTGTCATTGATTACTTGTTCATATATTCGGTGACGACTGATAATATGAACAAATTATGACAGAGAACCATGTACCGTTGCCTGAAGTCAATGTAGAATAGACTGTACTAATGGAAACTTGCAATCCAAGTAGACTCCTTAGCGAAAGTGTGTTCGGACCTGTAGTTCCAACACCACCAATGTTAAACGAGTTCGTTTATTTGGTTATTCGTAAGGAAAAGTGATGAGAATAATGAGATTGTAGAATGCTCGCCTAGTAGCGCAAGGCTTCTCTCACACCTTGGAATTGATTACGAGATGGTTGATTTACTCGTAATGGACATTATAACAGTCCCCTACTTTACTAGTTTAGCAGTTTCCGAAAAACTGAGTATGCAGCCATGAATGTGGTCATAGTTTTATCTCTATGGGGATTTAGACAAAGCGATATAGATGAAGGTCCCTGTGTGACTTCATAATGCTTAAATCAAGTAGTTTCTGACCACGGAACACGATCTCAATTGACTGAGACGTTCACTATATGGATTAATATAATCCGAGCGGATGTGGTATACCCGCCTAAGTGAGTACTTGATTAGCTTGGGATACTTGAACAAGTATTATGCCCTTGCGTGTTTTATTACGCGATCCATTTTTGGATTTGCCTTCGAGATGAAGGATCTTGGGAAGACACGGTAGTGACTCAACCTGATGATTGAGTCCCGTAAAGATTGAATCTAAGTCCATGATTCAGACTACACCCAGAAGGTGTTATGACGTTTTAGTCATCATGACGCTAAGTCGTCAGATTCTCCCATGATCGTTCGATCACTGGACATTGATATAGACCCAGTCCGTCCCTGATGAGACGATGAAGAGATATTGAACCATAATGTTCATATCTAAGTACAATAAGCGCATCATTGTACTTGGTCTAATGTGCTAGGACGAACATCTCGTCTGTTGTGAATGGTATAGCTCGACACAACATCGCGCTAACACGCTGCCATCGAAATGGCACTAAAGACACATTCCCTTACCTTATGGTAATTTTGGAAGTGGGCTAGTTTATCCCATTTGCGTCATCGAGTGTACCTACCCCCTTCGGTACTCGAATTAACGCAACCCTTTTTCGGTTATACCGATGCCGGTTACTTATCAGACCCGCATAAGGGATATTCCTAACATGGTATGTCTTTACCATTAGGAATAAGGCGACATCTTGGAGGTCTTGGAATGACTCCAAGTGAATCACTCTGATCTATTCGTGCTCTATCAGACGACTAGAGAGTGTATATGGCTTCGAGCTAGTATTAGTCATATTTGAATTACATATGTTCTGTCTCACGATCCAGATAAAACACTTGTCATAGAAGACAACTTGTTGTTATTGATCAAGAGAGACATGACTACATTATGCTATTTAGCATTTCTCGCCGAAATTAATCTTCACAAATGAAGTTTAAGAGCATCCAGTTGAATGCTCGTTCTATTCCACATTAGATTTTCTTGCATCCAGTCGTATGTAAGTAAATGAGGCATCCAGTCGAATGCTCGTACTCTTTCTTGGAATATGAAATCTTTGCACCCAGTCGTGTGCAAGTGAGGGGGAGCATCCAGGTGAATGCTTATTGCACTAATTACCACTTAGTCGAAATTTTCGCACCCTGTCGTGTGCAAGTGAGGGGGAGCATCCAGTCGCATGCTCGTGTACTCTTTTTGTCCTTAGACCAAGGTTTTTTCCCACTGGGTTTTCCTTGGCAAGGTTTTTAGCGAGACACGTTCCTATCATATCTCACTTAAGATTGCCGAAATTAGGGGGAGTATCCTGTTGTATACTTCTTACCACTGTGTACTCTTTTGTCCTTCGACTAGAGATTTTTTCCCACTGGGTTTACTCTAGCAAGTTTTTGATGAGGCACCTGTTTTGTGGTTGATCCCTACTACTACCATTGTTGCACTCTTTTTCCTTCGATCAGAGATTTTCCCATTGGGTTTGCTCTGACAAGGTTTTGATGAGGCACACTGTTTTGTGGTTAGTTACTTACATGATATTTCGGCCTATATCATTCGGCTACACAGTTTCTCCTAGGTACCGGTTTTGTCCCACACTGGGTTTTCCGGCCTTAAGGTTTTTATGTGTTTAGCACTGCGAATGAACTCGACTCAGATCGACTGCATGAAGACGAAGAATTCAAGACGTCCAAAGGGGGAGTGTTGTAAGATTATTGGACTCTTGGGCTTTTACTTAATGGGCCCAGATGGGCTTGTAACCCTAACCCTCTATCTATATAAAGAGGGCTAGGGGTCTTGTATTTGACATTCCATTCATATTCATTCATAATAAAAGACTATACTGTTCCCCCTCTCTCTCTACTTCTGTCCCCCTAAATACATATCTAATAGTGTATTACAACAAGAATGATAATATATAAGAGCGTAATTTACGAACCAAATGATGAATAAGACTATCATAACTTCAAAATTTATTGTATTTTTTGATAAATAACTTCAATATTTAATTACAAATTAAGATCAATAACAAATAAATTTGTAGTGAATCTATAGGTTGATGTGTGTATAAATATATATATATTAATATACTAGATTCACACATATATTGATATATACACAGATATACATATATATATATATATATATATATATATATATATATATATATATATATATATATATATATGTATTTACCATGTATATATATGTGATGGACATATATACCATATATGTCTCTTTTTGATTGATGAATCTTTCCTTATGTTAATTTGAGATATTTTTCAAATAGAAATAAGATTTGTTTGGATCTCATCTAACGGCTCACATTTATTAGTAGTTTTACCTCTCCCGATCCATCATACTATTTACGAAAATTGAAAACGTAGGGTAGTAATGGTAAAAAGGGCAACAGTACGGGTGAAAAAAAACCCCTAATGTTGGATTCAATGTTCGAGGATTTCTTTAGCCGCTTTAGAGCTTTAAAATCCATCAAAATAAATGGATACTCTGAATGTACATTTATTTCTAGACTAGATACATTTAAATATTTAATGGTCTTCAGATTTGGTTACATTGGGGGAAAATATTAAAAAAGAATCCTTATAGATTTAAAAACTCCATAGCGTGTGTGATCTTTAATTATATATATACTCACATGGTTAACGCCGGCCTATCTTGCCGAATTCTAGCTCCTACACAAAATGTTTAATGTATATATATATATATATATATTGACCTATAATTAAAACGTAGCCTAATTAAGTTGGGTTGTACCTCACAATACTGTTTTCACTTATACTTACTGTTTCACATACTGTATTTCTATATCATCAACACCAATGGTCATACTTATTGTATATTTGTATTTGTACACTTTTATCTAATAGTTTTTTTCATTAATATTAAGCCTTTAATTGTGATTTGTTCATTCTCAATAACGACTAGCTAGTATTAAGTATGATGTGATGTTAAATCATAAATGTGTGTGCTTGAAATGATGAAATGCCTAATAGGCCGATGTAACATACATAATTTACAAACGTATAGAAATTACCAAATCTGAATCTTAAATAGAATCTTATATTGCTGTTACTAAAATAAATCTTAATACTTAAAAGTATTAAATATGTTGTATATTTCAACGACTGTGTATGTAATTCCCCAGACCTTCGACGAACTTGATGGAGGTCGCTAGATTTCTCCCCTCTATCCCTCTCTCGTTTTGCTCTCTCTATCTCCACTTTCTCTCTCTTTCTCGATGTTAATCTATCCGTTCTCATTTTCTATGTGTATATTAATCTCTCTTTATGTTAATCTTTTTATCTTCCAATCATTTTTTAATTCAATAATATATGTACATATCTGTCTGTATTTTTGTATATCTTTTGTTCAATTGTCATGTTTCAGGAAAAAAAAGGACTAAAAAGTTACAAAACAAATTAAAAATATCCAAATTTCGATTATTCTTTATATTTATTTATTTTGTGTTTTTCCAAGTGTATATGTACATATCTGAGTATGTATCACTAGCTGTGATAATCAACTATTTGGTTAAATTATTAAGTTTCTGAAAAAATAGATAAAAAGTCACAAAACAGATTAAATTTCTCACTACATTTTTCTCAGACTGCAACTTTATAAAGTTTCTGGAATGTGGTAGGTCAAATTACCCCTGGTATTTTAAAGGTTTCATGGCAACATTTTGCTTCCATTGCTCAGCCTATTGTCATAATTCACTATAAGAAAAAGTTTAGATAGCAACGGTTTAATTTTTTAAAACTATTGTTAAATTTATCTACAGTTTAGCAATATAATTTGTTGTTATTTTGTTATTAAAATTAATGACACTAAAATTTCAAAAAGTAAATTGTTGGTAATGAACTTTAAAATTTCTTGTAGAGATTGTAAATGAGTAAACTATTGTTAATTGTAAATTTTAAATTTTAAATTTTTTTAATGAAATTGTAAATGAGTAAATATTGTTAATTAAATTGTAAATTGTAAATTTTGTTAATGAAATTGTAAATTGTAAATTTTGTTACTTTTGTTAATGAAATTGTAAATTTTAAAATTTTGTTAATGAAAATTTAAAATTTTAAATGAGTAAATTGTTGTTAATGAACTTTAAAATTTTAAATTTTCAAAAAGTAAATTGTTGTTAATGAGTTTTACACACTTGCTTAAAGTAGGAAAAACCTGTTCCAACTGTTTATGTATTAGAAAGTAGATAGCTAAAACGCAATATCCAATAAGAAAATGGAAAAAGCTAGTGGGCATTGGTTAAGCATGTACGTACGTTTTTGTTGCAATATTTTTGTAGTAATTTATTAATAATATTTCCATAATGTGAGTAAATAAAAAACATATATTTAATAAACCCGAAATGTTATGGTATAAATGCAACAATTGACAACAATTTACTCATTTACAATCTCTACAAGAAATTTTAAAGTTCATTAACAACAATTTATTATGATAAACATATATTTGATAAACATATATTTCCATAAAAAACATATATTTCCTTAAGAAATTTTAAAGTTCATTAACAACAATTTATAATATATGTTTATTAAATAAAAAACATATTGTCGACACGTAAAATTTGCGGCCACTAAAAATAGGCCACGTGTCGTTTTAAACCAAATTAAAAATGATTACTAATTTTAAATTTAAATAGAAAAGAAGTTATTAGTAATTTAAAAGAAAAGAAATTATAATTTATTATCACATAAAATTAAGATAGTAAATTTAAATAAAATAAAAGTATTTCTTTTCCTAAAAACATATTTAATATGGAGCAAATAAAGAGTTTTTAAAATTATAGAACTCATTAAAATGTTTTCAAATCACAAATACTAAATTTAAATCAAATGACAAGTGTTGGTCATATATGATAATGGACCGAAAGTTATGGAGGTGCCCTTGCAATTAAAAGCCCACCACAAAAGCTATAAATAGAGGGGGTGCGGGTGCCATAATTAAAAAATAAAAAAAAAGACTTGAAGACTAGAGAGAGAAACTACTCCACAGCCGCTAGAAAATCAGCTCTGCTTCTCCACAAACGTCAGGGGATCAACTCCTAGGGGAAGCTCTGCACACTCCGGACTCAACGAACGCCTTCAAAGTCTGCAACAAATCTGCAAATAAACTTGGCATTCGATCTTCAAGAACGTATAAAAGTAGCAAGAAAGACGTTTCTACGGATCAAAATCTTCTAGTTCTTCCCCAAATCTGAAAAACTTCTACAACAAATCTGCCTTCGATCTTCAGGAACGACTACAAGCAATAATCAAGACGTTTCTGCAAATCAAAGTTTTCAAAGTTCTTCAACAAATCTGAAGAACTCCACCCAAGAAATCTACAACAAACCGGTATTCGATCTTCAGGAACGACTACACAGAAGCAAAAACACGTTTCTCTAGATCAAAATCTTCAAGTTATTCCCCGAATCTGAGGAGCGTCAAGATCATCAACGAAATCAAAAAAAACTACAAAGTTCTTCATCAAATCCGAAGAATTTTACTTAACTTCAGCAAACTCAACAAAATTCATCAGAGAGTCTACAACAACATTTCGAGCCATTACAAATTGTTCGTAGAGGAGAATCAAATGACTTTTATTTCTATATTTTATTTTAAAAATTATTAGAGATTGTACCCGCAAATTAATTAATAAATAAAATTTAATTTATTTTGCATTCATTTTTCCGGTTTTCAGCACTTGGTGAAAATTTGTGTGAAACACATATAGTTCCATAATGTCATTTCTTGGCTATTAGGCTTTACGATAATAGCTTATGTTAGCTTTTTCCTAACAAAGCAGCGTTATGGCCCTATTATTCCAAGCTTTATTTTTTTTGCTATGATTGATATCACAGTTTGCTGTTTTGCCATGATTCTTAAGGACCATTATGGGGTCTATCCCATAGAAGACTTTGTTGTTTGGAAATAATAATAGAGCCGTTATTAAAAGAAAAATGGTATAAATACAACAATATTTACACTAAATGCAACTTAAATTTGGAAATGTATTTAGTCATTAAACGGCATCGGTTCATTCGTTAACCAAACCAAACAGTAATAAATTAAATGGCAGCAAATTATTTGAAATTGCTAGCGAGAGTAGTAACCAATAGCTGTTTAGATTACAAGGATTAGTGACGTCAGCACATCCTCACGTTGTAGATTTGCAAGGGATGAATAAGATCTTCTCTAATTATGACATTATCTAAATCTAGAAAAATATTTGTGCTTGTACATGGACTTGATTCTTGATAATATTCATTTTATGACATGCATTTGAGGTCAAAAGATAAATTAAATCGCGGACCACGGCATCTTTTTGCATGAAAGATGGTCCTTCTGGCTCATTTTTCTTATGCTTCAACCTACAATAGTTTAATTATTCTTTTTCCACAAGTGGGATTTAAAGTTGATCTAAATGGTCAACAAAGAACTATTGAGAATGCTAGTATTTTGAATTCAGAAACGTGAAAGATCTCGTTGGAGAAAAAGGATAATGTAATCGGAGCCGGCAAAAAAGTTCAAGTTACCTTTGGTCGATAATGTTGTTCTTCGAGTCTAACGAGAAAATAAAAGAACCAGAGTATATATAGAACTACATTCATTAAATTCTAGAGTGCCAACCAAATGGGTAAAATTCAGCTAAAAAGTACAAACAAATTAAATGACAAAAACTTCAGTTAAAAAGTTGAAAGAATAGATGCTCACGGCTTCAGGCGAGATCAGCCAAAAATAAAGTTCCGGGCATATGTTTTTTTTTAATGATTTTGTGGGTCTCTATTTATTTTATTTTATTAAACAGATATTTTTAGCGTTCTACTCAAATTATTTACTCAGTGGCACATGCATGATGCATCTAACCTAACTCGCATGACTACATTTGTCCCTATAAAAAGTAGTAGTGTACTTAAATTTGGTACTACTGATAGAACATAAAAATCAGACCCGAATATTTTATTCGGGACATAATCAACCCATTTTATAAATAGGTATCCAACGCTTAAATGGGTCATCTCATACTTTTTATAAGGAATTGAGGTGCTACTACCCAAAGCCCAAGCCCAATCAAAGGGGGACCCTCGTCTGAAAACTCCCTGGGATGAAGACATTTGTCAATATCCTAGAAGGCGCAGTTGCCTATAAATAGCCAACTACCCCTCCTAGAAAAGGACCAGAAAATCTATCCAAAAAATATAGAGAGAAGTTAAGAAAAGAGAGAAACTAACCAAAGCATATCACTTCGAGAAATAAACCGAGACAAGACAGCCGAGCACAGAATAGAAGAGGAGAAAGATCAAGACGAGAGATTAAATAGTTATATCGAGCATAATCGTAAAATCGAAATACTCATCCGAGCAAATGTAATAGTCCGAATAAGGACAATAATCCGAGCAATAATAAAGAGCAGGAAGTATCATTTACTCACGGTTTAGTTATCATTATATCATTGTTGAAAGGTCTAACGCCACCGACCAAAGTTATGGCCTTATCAAATGGCGCCGTCTCCGGGAATCATCTAGTTCCCAACTAGTTTAGAATTCGAATACCAATACTCTGCCAGACGAGCGACAATGGTTACCAATGTAGAGGAAACCCATTCCGAGATAGTAGAGACCGATAACCAAAACACGCGAATTAGCCAACAAGACCTCGACGATCTACTCGCTATCCGCGACAGATATGAGGCTATCCAATCCGGAAACCAACCAAGAACCTCCTACATCAACCAAGAACAACCGGTCGAACCACCCCGACATTTCATTGAAGGGATTGTCGACGAACACCTTTCGTCTTCGGAGGACGAACAAGACGTGCCCGTATTAAGGCGTGCACGAAAACGCTTAACCGGGTCCCAAGCAGGGCCGAGCACAAGAGTCCCTTTGCCTACGGCCTCGGTCAACTCCGGTGCTCGTTTACAAACGGGCGAGGCCCGTCAGTTTGGTATGCCCGAGGATCAGGTACTCGGACAGTCGCCCCGACTGCCGACTAATTCTCCGAGGATGATTACGCCACCCACAGTGGAGGTACAACATATCGTTCCATCAGCCGATGAAAGGAACTACACCCAGCTACAAGCTCAGCTGGCGGCATGCATGAAGGCCATGACAGCGACCGGCATCGTATTGCCAGATATCCAACCCGACAAAGACCCACGCCATGAAGTGGAAGATTCAGCCTACAGGGCCGCCCTGGAGGCAGCGGGTCGGCGACCCGATACAAGAGTCCCCCACCAAGGGGGCAATGTCCCAATAACTATCGTCCATCCGAACACTCATATTGAACGTGTCCACACAAACACGAAGGACGATAGATATCCCGAATACAGGATCGGGGAGGGATATGGCCCACCACCACATCAGGGAGGATACCCTCCCCCCTACCAAGTCACGGATGACGCGTTCCAACAGGCTTGGAATGTATGCCAAGAAACCCCGTGTGCTGAACAGGTCACGTGGTACCGCAATCCTATGGGATTCGCCATCCCCGAATTCAGGCTCTATGACGGGAAGAGTTGCCCTATCGACCATCTGAGGCACTACAAGACGAAGATGGAACTGTGGAGTGATGACCATGCACTGATGTGCAAATTTTTCAAAAACAGCTTGGGTCAAGAGGCTTCGTCATGGTATCATAACTTACCCCGGGGCTCCATTAGAAACTGGGCAGAACTGCTAAGAGCGTACTCCACCCGATACGCCGCTCATCGGAAAAAGAAGGTTAGTATCGAAACCCTTCTTAAAATGACGATGATACCAAATGAAAGGCTCAACGATTACTGCATACGTTTTATCGACCTAGCAAACCAGATTCCACAATATGCCAATAATATAGCCATCCAAAACTTTATCAATTCCATCCCTAATGGCTATTGGGCGAGAAGGAAGTTCATAGGCAAAAACTTCCCGACCACTGATTCCCTGCTAGCCTATTGTACCCACCTCACCGATAAAAACGACGAACTGCGTTTCCTCAACCGAACTCTACCGAGAAGAGAGTCGGTCCGCGAGGCACAGGTGGGTCGCAAAAGAGTTAGAAATAACCAGGGAGAAGCATTCTAACCGACCAGAAAGGGCAAAGAGCCCGAGGTCCATAGCAGGGTAGTGTGACCACGAGCACTAGAGCCCAAACCGCTCCAGATCGCATACCCAACACCGACCAACGAACATAAACCGCTCCAGCTCGCCTACCCGATGCCACCCAAGCCATTTCAACGGGTTCGGCCCCAAGAGAGGGAACACCGAAACACTTTCGGACCTGTCGAGCTGCGATACACTTTCAACCTATCTGCTGAAGATATCCTCAAGGATATATGCAGGGAAAGTTGGTATTCCCGACCACAACCGATCATCTCTCTCCCCAATCAGAGAGATTCCAAGCTCTTCTACGCATATCACGAGGATCACGGCCATCTCACTGAGCATTGCCGTAACCTGCGATGGAGAATGAACCAGTGGGGCGATGCAGGATACCTAGCCAAGTTCATCAAAGGAGCTGGGAATAAAGGCAAACAACTGGCCATCGAGGGATCTGATAACCGGCAAGGCAAAACGATCAATGTCGTTCATATGTCACGACCCAAGGGCCCAGGCGGGGAACGATCACGACAACGGCAGCTAGCCCACTTTGGTCAAGTAGCCAAGACATCACAGGCGTCGACCTCTAAACGACAATGCACACCACGACGACATCCGCCCATTTCTTTCTCGGATCTTGACGAAGAAGGGGTGGTTTACCCCCACGGAGACGCCATTAACCTCCGTGTTCAAATCGGCCTAGACACTGTCGGCAGGGTACTTGTCGACCAAGGAGCCTCTTGTGATATCATGTACAAGGAGCTCTTCGACAAAATGGAACTCAAGCTGCAAGATCTTCAGCCTACCGATGTCACACTGATCGGATTCATCTCCGAAACGACCAAACCTTTGGGTAAGATCGTCCTCAGTGTCACAACAGGGTCCATGTCGGTTCCCGTGGAGTTTTTAGTGGTCGACGACCACTCCGGGCACAACGCAATATTGGGCCGACCTTGGTTACATGCCATGAAGGCCATACCCTCGACCTATCACCAAAAGGTCAAATACCCGAATGATAGGGGGGCGATCGAGACAGCCAGAGGATGTCAAGAAGATTCAAGACGCTGCGAGGACATCACCGCTACTCTCCAACAACAACGAAGCACTGTGGAACAACCCACCAGCACAAAGAAGCTGATCAGCCAAATATCCAGAGCCAAAAGGGTTGTCGAAGAACAAGTAGGAGAGACACTCAGGAAAGTGTATATACCAGATATGGACGAGGAGCATTACTTCCTTCTCGGCGACAACCTTCCAAAACAGGAATCCGAGGAGTTGGAAGCGTTCCTCCTCAACAACACTGATAAATTCGCCTTGAGTCCTAAAGACATGCCGGGCCTAGACCCCAATACAGCATGCCACCACCTAAGTGTAAACGCCGAGTACAAGCCAATAGTACAGAGGAGCAGGAAAGTCTCCGTGCAGCACAGAGCAGCTATAATCGCTGAAGTACAAAAGCTATTGGAGGCTGGAGCCATAAGGGAGGTTTACTATCCAAAATGGTTGTCCAACCCGGTCGTCGTCCCCAAGAAGAACGGGAAGGAGAGAGTCTGTATAGACTTCACCAACCTCAACAAAGCCTGCCCGAGGGACCATTTTCCCCTTCCAAGGATCGATCAACTGGTGGACGCAACAGCGGGAGCAGAACGGATGACCTTCCTCGATGCGTACTCAGGATACCATCAAATTCCCCTCGCCCGTGAGGATCAAGAAAAGACTTCATTTATATCGCCTTTGGGAAATTATTGCTATACGGTAATGCCGTTCGGTCTACGCAATGCGGGGGCAACATACCAAAGGATGATAACACGGGTATGTCGAGATCATATAGGGAAAACAATGGAGGTATACATAGACGACATGGTCGTCAAAAGCGAAAGAGCCACATCCCACCTTCAAGATATCAGGGACGTTTTCCGAATGCTGGGCGAGCACAAACTGAAACTCAATGCGAGCAAGTGTGCATTTGGCATCAGCAAAGGGAAATTCTTGGGACATATGGTTAGCCGACGAGGAATAGAGGCCAATCCCGATCAAATAACGGCTCTACGAAACCTAGCGGCGCCCAAGAATAAGAAACAGGTACAAGAGCTCACGGGAATGATGGCCGCGCTGAGCAGGTTCATTAGCCGATCCGCAGATAAGGGACGGCCATTTTTCGAATCACTCAAGAAGGATAGAAAATTCGTCTGGGACCCGGAATGTGAAGCTTCGTTCAACAATCTCAAAGAGTACTTGAGGACATTGCCACTGCTAGTAAGGCCGAACAGAGGAGACATTCTGGCATGCTACCTAGCAGTTTCCTCTACAGCTGTGAGCGCGGTCATCCTGAGAGAAGAAGGTCGCGAACAATTCCCGATCTACTTCATCAGCAAGACTCTGGTCGAAGCCGAAACACGTTATCTACCCTTGGAAAAGCTGTGTCTGGCATTGGTCGTCGCAACCAGGAAGTTGCCACACTATTTCATAGCTCATCAGGTCCGGGTATACACAAAATTTCATATTAAAGAGTCGCTTCGACGGACGGACATTAGCGGCCGAGTTGCCGCCTGGGGGGTCGAGCTATCCCAATTTCATATCGAGTTCGCACCCCGCCACGCCATAAAGGGACAAGTCCTGGCCGATTTCGTCGCAGAATTCACCGAAGGCTATGACGAGCCTTTGGCACTCTCTCCACAATCACACTGGCAGATACATGTCGACGGATCAACCACCAAGGACGGATCGGGAGCAGGGATCGTCCTAAAGTCCAGCGAGGGCGCAATCATCGAAAAAAGCATAAAACTGGGCTTCCGAGCTACCAACAATGAGGCAGAATACGAGGCCATGATAAATGGCATGCTTATTGCCCGGTCCCTCGGATGCTCCCACTTAATTGCAAGCTCAGACTCCATGCTCATCGTCAATCAAGCCATCGGCGAGTACCAAGCGAAAGATGATAGAATGATCCTCTACCAAGAGAAAGTCCAAAGCTTGATGGCAACCTTCGAACAGTGCGAGTTAGTAAGAATCAATCGCACCGAGAATGCACATGCCGATGCATTGGCCACCCTAGCCTCGACACTAACATTGTCCGACACCCGGTCGATCACCGTGGAACTACTGCCGGCCCCGAGCATAATAAAAAGGGTAAACCGGGTAACATCGATACAGTACGAACTAGGATGGATGGAGGATATGACCCATTATCTGCGAAATGGAACGCTTCCGATCGACAAGATAAAAGCGCTGAAAATTACAAGAAAAGCTCCTCGCTTCTGGCTATCCGAGGACGATAAACTATACAAATCCAGTTACCGGGGACCATATCTACTGTGCGTTCCGACCGAGCTACAACTGCCGGTCTTGGAAGAAATCCACGAAGGATCTTGCGGAGCACACATCAAAGGGCGATCCCTTGCAAACAAGGCAGTGACCCAAGGATATTGGTGGCTCTATATCAAGCGAGACGCCGATGCATACGTCCAACGATGCGACAAGTGCCAACGATTCGCCAAGATACCACGGCTCCCTACATCTATGATGACCCCGGTATCAGCGCCATGGCCGTTCGCTCAATGGGCAATCGATTTGGTCGGTAAACTCCCAAGAGCACCCGGGAATGTGGAATATCTGATCGTTGCGACTGATTATTTCACCAAATGGGTCGAAGCTAAACCCCTCCGAGAAATCAAAGCCAGCAACGTCAAACAATTCATTTGGAAATACATCATAACTAGGTTCGGTATACCATATGCTATAGTCGCCGACAACGGAACCCAGTTCAAAGATGCCAATTTACAGCTGTGGTACGAGGAACTCGGTATCCGAAAATTCTATTCGACGCCGACATACCCACAAGGGAACGGGCAAGCCGAAGTGTCAAACCGAACAATATTGGACGGCATCAAGACCACCCTTGAACAGGCAAAGGGGAGGTGGCCCGAGCGGCTACTCAACGTTTTATGGTCATGCCGAACTACACCCAAGACGAGCACCAAGGAAACCCCGTTTAGCTTAGCATACGGTGTTGAGGCCGTCATACCGACAGAGATCGGGCTACCCACGCTCCGAACAACGTTGGTCGAGCAGGGAAATAATGAACAAAGAATGAGAGAAGAGCTCGACATGATAGACGAGAAACGAGAGATAGCGGCCCTTACCTTAGCTAAATACCAACAAAGCGTAAAGCAAACCTATGACAAGAGAGTAAAAGGATCTAAAGAATTCATGGTAGGAGAACTGGTGCTGCGACGAGTGACGGTCTATACCCGCAACGAAATACATGGCAAACTGAGCCCTACCTGGGAAGGCCCATACGAAATCGTCAAGCGAACAAGTCCAGTCTCTTACAAAATCAAAAGCGTCCTGTTCGCCAACAGCCGAGGGGAAAAGAATTCTTGGAACGTGGCTAACCTAAAGAAGTACTACATATAGGCAATGCTCCGAATACAAGTACAAGTACAGGTGCTACCTTACCCTTCTTGCTTAATGATGTTATCTTTCTTCTTTTGAATGAATAAAATATATTATTATGCTGTCTACTAATACCATGAGATTCTCAACATGGCCAAAGTGCCTAGAATACTATGAAATCCCGTAAATGGCGTGTTACCGAAGGAACGTCTAGGGATACTATGAAATTCCCAGTATGGCCGAAGTGCCTAGGAATACAATGAAAGTCCGTAAATGGCGTGTTACCAAAGGAACGTCTAGGCATACTATGAAATCCCGTAAATGGCGTGTTACCGAAGGAACATCTAGGGATACTATGAAATTCCCAGCATGGCCGAAGTGCCTAGGAATACAATGAAAGTCCGTAAATGGCGTGTTACCAAAGGAACGTCTAGGCATACTATGAAATCCCGTAAATGGCGTGTTACCGAAAGAACGTCTAGGGATACTATGAAATTCCCAGCATGGCCGAAGTGCCTAGGAATACAATGAAAGTCCGTAAATGGCGTGTTACCAAAGGAACGTCTAGGCATACTATGAAATCCCGTAAATGGCGTGTTACCGAAGGAACGTCTAGGGATACTATGAAATTCCCAGCATGGCCGAAGTGCCTAGGAATACAATGAAAGTCCGTAAATGGCGTGTTACCAAAGGAACGTCTAGGCATACTATGAAATCCCGTAAATGGCGTGTTACCGAAGGAACGTCTAGGGATACTATGAAATTCCCAGCATAGCCGAAGTGCCTAGGAATACAATGAAAGTCCGTAAATGGCGTGTTACCAAAGGAACGTCTAGGCATACTATGAAATTCCCAACATGGCGTGTTACCGAAGGAACGCCTAGGAATACTATGAAATTTATATGCAGGTACAATGCAAGGAATTATTCAGGTCCACATTACGACGGCGATGCAATATAAATTGGCTAAAACAATGAAGGAGAATCAATCTAAACAACAAAATATCAACAAGAAGCATCTTCAAAACAGGAATAACGAAATAACAAATGATTTAGCAAGGAAAAATCGATCCAATCAATTAAATAGCAATACGGCAATGGAAAGGTACAAAACAAGAATAAAAAAAAATAAAAAAAATAAAAAAAATCACATATATAGTCCTCGCCCGCATTACGGAGGCAATAAGAAGATCAACGCCACTAAAGAGATTCATTTAAGAAGAGCTACTACAGGAGGAGCACGACGGTAACTGACCGAGCTCAATCTCTTCGTCATCCGTCGTTGTGTACCCATCAGACTCATCACCATCAAAACGTTCCTCAGAAATGAGGGCATCAAAATTGGTCGTATGAGCCCCAACACAAGTCAGCGTCTGAAGCCGCGCGTTGAACTCGGCTTCTTTGGCGGACTCGTGAACATCCGAGGCCGCTTTACGGCGATCATCGTCAAAGGAGAGGTCACGGCGAGCTTCAATCACAGCTGTGGAAGCATCGTATCTGGCGCGGGACAAACGGAAATACTTCACCAACACGTTGGCCTTGGTCACAAGCAACTTTAATTTGCCGAAGTACTCGCCCTTTGCACGCCAATATCGATCCAAACGACGCTCCTGAACCTCAACAGCATGCTCGGCACGGCGAACGTATTCTCGAAAAGAGGCCGCCTGGGTTTTCAGCTTGGTCCGCAGTCGAGCACATTGATCGGTCAATTTGACATTTTTGCTCATCAAAACAATGTAGGGCCACCTGTCAGGCACCTCACTAGCCGCACCAGATGAGACCTCGTCCCGGGCAGCACCAGTAGGTCCTAAACCCGGGTTAACTAGGCATGGAGAACCAGCCTGGTGCGACATAGTAGCATGTGCCTATAAAAAAAAAAGAGGGGGGGAGAAGAACGAGAAAAGATGAATAAAAAGAAAAAGAAACGACAAAACAAGCTATTTTATACAAGCTACAAAGAAGACGACAAAACAAGCTATTTTATTAATCCGACAATCCCTCAACAGACGCCGAAGTCTCTACTACATCGGCAAAATGAATATCTCGCAATGAGTTAATTTGCATCCCCAAACGCTCACGAATGACCGCATCGATTCGGTTCAGGGCAACAGTGGTTTCAGTTACCCCGGCCTTCGCATCTACCATGCGCTCCGCCCGGGACACACCACTCATTCCTTTTATATGCTCCAGCACCTCTAAGGCGCGAGCTCGGGCCCAATACGCTTTGGCAAAGGATAGCAGCAGATCCGCGTCCTCGAAAACGGCCCCAAGGACCAAGCTCAAGCTCGTCACACGACCTCGGGCTTCATCACGAGAACGTCGTAGGGCACTGAGAAGTTCCTTTGCTTTACCCTTATTTGCCGTATAATGGGCGGTCTTTTTACTAAATTTCTCTCCCAAATCACGTAACCGGATCGCCAGGTTGGAAATATGAATATTCAGACCCTCGATTTCCTGATAGGCACAAGTCAATTTCGCGGTAAGGGACGCGTTAGACCTTTCCAAATCCTCCATTACGTCACCTACACTACGACTAGGCGAGGTCCAGACCACCATGGCAAGGGGATTCTTTGATACCTGACAATATTTTGTTTTCATATCCTTCAAAATATAACGACCATCAAAAGAAATTCACCCAAGCAAGCCCAACAGAAAGAAACCACAACACCTCTATTATCACTTCCCCAAAAGAATCTGTTTCTCGATACAAAAAAAAAAAAATAATAAATAAATAAATAAATAAAAAATAAAAATAAAATACATAATGCTAGAAAGATATTCAAGGTTCCACCTGAGGAGATGCTGGTGGGGGAACAACAGTAGCATCCGGTCGAGGAGTGGACGCGGTCGACATAGAGTGAGGACGCAGCGCTGTCGAAACTGTCTGCCCCGGTAGCCGAGGAAGCTCTTCTTCACGAAGATTCTCCCAGTCCAAGGGTTTCGGCGGTGCACCATGCGGACACGGATACACCAACTCCGACCACGCCCTATCCGACAGAGGAACTTTCGCGAAATTGAGCGCCCGCACATGAGCGCAATATACAGAAAAGTTGGTCATCATCGCTAACTTTTTCCGCTCCTCCGCCTGTGCCGTTTTCAAGGTAGACACCTTAGCCTTTTCGGTTTCCACATCCTCAGCCAGGAGCAAGTTCTCCTCCTCTAATTCACCGAACTTAGCGGCCATGCTCTCTTGTTCCACCCTCAATTTCTCGACATCCTCGGTCAGGTGCAGGAAGTCCACCGACAGTTTGTCATAATTCTCGCCCAGGGTTTTCTTCTCGGCGACCAATTTCTCCTTCTCGGCCAACAGATTATCCTTCTCGGCCACCAGCTTCTCTTTCTCAGCCCCTAGAGCTCCCAGCTGATCCCGTAGCGCCACGGCACTCACAGCAATCTGCACTTCAACACATTAGTTTCCAAATAAAATACAAGTACCAAACCTATCTAGTGCAATGCGAGCCCCACGTACCCTCAGCGCATCCGCGTGGGCCTGCTCTATAACTGACATTGTAGGTTGGGCAGATAGTTTTTCTGCATTCTTGAACACAAGGGGTTTCAGAGCTGTATACCCCATCTTCAGTGTTCTCGGTTGATCCAGCAGTTCACCCCTACATCGGTCAATGTACCGGGTCATTGCGACCCCGTCAACCAACACCTTTTCGGATCCGTCGACACCCGTCACAGCATCCCCGGCATTCTCTTCGCTGCCTTCCATTTCCACCCCCACGTCCTCCTCCAACTGCTCCATCTCAGGGGCCCTATGCTCGATCTCTTCCTCAGTACGGAGGGGCGAGCAAACGGGTAAATTTATCGGACCCTCGTTGGGGATAGGCGAGATGACAGGCAAAGTCATCGTCCCCTCTCCCATGCTCGTCAAGAGGTTTATATATCCGAATACATCGTCGACCGACCCCTGAAACACAATAATGCCCATAGACCGGGCAAGAGCGAGGGTAACCAATGAAGAAGTCAGTAGCTGAAACCAAATGACTAATAAAGCAAAGCACTAGCGACCCATACGACAAACAACCAAAAGACAAGACAATCATAATAACTATACACATACCTCGCCCGGAGCAGAGGCGTCCTCGGCGGTATCCCCTTGCGCAGCGGCACACACCCCCTCGCCCGAACCAACGTTAGCATCTTCCTCGGTAACCGATGTATCGGTTCCCCTAGCCCTCTTCGCTGTTTCAACGACAGGGTCAGCTGCACGACGCTTAGAACGAACGGTTTTTTTCCCAAGCCGAGTAGCACATCGAGCCTGGACCACCTTTAAGAATTCCTCCTCGGGCTCTTTGGGGATCTCGGGTGCAGGATTTCCCCTGGTCACCGACCCCATAGGGTAACCGAGCAACATGGGAGCCGTACGACTCGCAGGATCCGGCGTAGGTCCCGGCCCCCACCATTTCCAAAGAGCTAACAGAGCCTCTACATTGGGGGCGCCGAGGTCTGGCATGACGGGAGCATTGGTCGCCGGTCCAGGAATCTGGTGTCCCGCACAACCCCATACACCAGAAGCAATTACAATACCAATATTACGCTCTTTATTGGTATCCGGCAAACCGAACAAAGTGGACGAAGACCGTTTCTAGCTTGATGGCAGGAAGCATCAAGTCTAACAACGCTCTCCGGGGGGATAACCGGACATATTGTTCGGTGTATGATCAGAAACATAAAAGAGAAGCAAACAGGAAATAAAATAGGACAGAATCAAATGCAAGACAAGTTTTATTCATCCACAAAGGGGGAAACACAAACAATACAACAGAAAAAGAAAATACACCCATCCTACTTTTTCGAACTATCCCCCATAGTAACGTCCCTCTTCGCCAAAAGTTCCTCCAGACGCTCTTTCTCCCTAACCAAACGAGAAATCGCCATCTCAGCCTGTTTCAAGGCGTAAGACTGAGACTCGCATTTTTGCTCGGCCTTGAAACGAGCAGTGCCCTCCTCGTCCCAACATTGTTTAAACCTCCTCGCTTCAGTCCGAGCACACATGAGATCATGTTTCAGCCATGACATCTCAATTTCTTTTAGTTAAAGAGGAGTCAAGTCCTCCTCCCCAAAGCCAGGGGGACGAGGTAGCAAAAAGGTAGGCTCCTCTTCCATAAGGGCTTTCTTTTTGGAGGCAGACCTAGTGATGGGAGCCATCTCTCACACAAGCAAATTATAAAACAAGAGAGAGGTAGAAATTGATAATGATATACAGGCAATAGGGAGCATTTATAGAGAATCAAAAGGCACAAAATACGAAGCGTTACAATGGTTCACAAGACAGGCACGAGACACGAAAAGATACAACTGATTCATCAAATACAGAAGATAAAACACAAATGGCAAAAGCGGAAATACAAAAGAAAACCAGCCCAATCTAAGGATCAATGGGTGGAAAAACCGAACTGCCAGACCGAGAGAAAGCAAAACGAGCAGAACAATTCAACCGAGCTTGGTAGGAATCGTTCATGGCGACCAAATCGTCATTCTCCGAGGAGAGCCTGTTGTTTTCCATAGTAAGAACCCTGACGCGTTCCACAAGCCGAGCATTCTTTACCATTATGTTAGCTAGGCCTTGAGGAGAGTTGTCAAACTCATCTTGAGAATGGTCCCAAATTTCCTCGGCATCATACCAGGAGTTGGCCAGATGGTCCCTCTGCAGCAACAAGTGATCGAGCTGGCGACTCAGTGCCGAGATCTCGGTCCACTTCACCGTCTCTTCGGGATAAGAGCCGAACAAACTCAAGGCCAAAACGCCATACTCTTTCTCAAGCCTTGCCATCCGACGGCGGACCCGGGATACCTCAGTATCCAAGCCCTTAATCTGAGCATGATATCTCACCACAGGTCCAGACATTCTGGGAAGTTGTTTAGTACGGAAGAAAATAAAGGGCTAAGGAAGAGAGATGATAAACTACCAAAGAAAAGAGAGGTACTTATAGAACGAAAAGTATGATATTTTATGACCTTGCTTGGGAAATTGCATACTTCCTGACATGCTGGGGGGCATGTACATTTCCTGACCTACTAGGGAGCAGGCACATATGTTTGACAGTGATGGGGACATCTATTGACATCTGAGACTACAGTGCAGAAGAAATAAAGACGAGGTATTCAAAGATCTAGATTCCAGACAAACAACAAACCACAGGTACAATATAAAAAGAAAGGCAAAAGTAAAGGGGCAAAAATACTTCTCATTCATAAAGATGGAATACATCATTGTTCATTACATCAAAAGACAAACTATTACATTGAGGTCTATTACATCGAGGTCTATTACATCCGAGATAAAAACCTATTACATCCGAAAAAGATCTATTACATCCAAGAAGAGCTAGTACAGAAGATCAGGCAAAGGATCAACTATATCAGCTGACCAAGTGAGCAGGAGACGCCAAAAAGAAAAAGTAAGAAGAAAGAGAAAGGAAAAGCAAGAAGAGTGCAAGAAACGAAGGAAAGAAGCATAAAAAGAAAACAAAAAGGGAAGAAAGAAGCGAAGAGGAGGAACATAAAGAAGAAGGGATAAGAAAGAAGAGTCAAAAAGAAAAATGACAAAAACCCTAGATGTAACACTAAACCCTTAGGATCACAAGGCTGATTGTTACATCATAGTGGTGCATAAAAAAAAAAAAGGAAAAAGAGTGATGGGAGAGAAGATGAAGAAAAAGAAAGAGGAGGCACAGAAGAAGATAAAGAGACGAAGGAGACCGACAACTAAAAAGAAAGTCAATGAAACAAAAAAGAAACGGAAAAAGAAAAGAATAAAAAGTACGAGAAAACAGAGTATAAAAAAGAAAACACAAGAGAGGAAGAGGAAGAAATGATGGAAACGGAGAAATAAAAAAAAAAAAAAAAAGAAAAGGAAGAGATGGGAAAAGATGGGGAAAGAGCAGAGAAAAAGAAAAAAGGAAGGAGGAAGGTTAGGGGGAAGTCGATCGGTATCGATGAGAGGGACCGGCAGAGACATCCCTGTCCCTCAGTGTCGGGTTCCCCCTTAGCATCTCATTCTCTTCGACTAGAGCCTGACGAGCACGTCGGCAGTAAGCCAGTTCGGATCTTAGCCAAGTTAATTCCCGAACCATCTCGGTATGGTGATAACGCATCACCTTCAATTCCTCCTCGGCATCCCTCAACAGCCTTTGTACATGGTTATAGGAGGCTTCAAAGGCCTCCACTTGCAAAGCTAATGCTGATTGGGTGAAAGGACCAGACATCTTAGGGAAATTATAAGATGAGGGTCTATATATGGGGGAAAATAATATGATGAGAAGTGTGGATGTAACCATGCTGTAAGCAGGTATTTATAGATCAATTGTATGAGGGCTGGGATTGAGAGTCGCAACCATTCGCCAATGGGTATTCAGAAGCGATGGCACTCAAAAGAGGTGACTGTTCAAGAAAAACGTTTGGATTCCCAAAAGACTCTAAAGAGCGTGAGTAATTAAAAGCCACTCCTGTTCAAGAAACGTTTGGATTCTTACCAATATTTAAAGGGAATAAGTAATAATGGCATTGAAACACGCGTCGTTTTTGGGAAGAGCATCGGTTCAAATAAATATCCCAGATCTTTTGCGCAAGGCTCAAGAAAACTCTGGTGAATAGGATTTTATATGCACAAGGCTCAAGAAATCCTGTTAATCCCTAGATATAAAGAATAAGAAGGTCCAATGGATAAGATCAAACGCCAGGCCCAAGAAAAGCATTAATGAGGCCACAAGCGTGCGCAGTCAAAATAAATTGCATTGGGAAAGTAATTCAGATATAAACAAGAAAAAGAAATCTTTATTGATTGGTTGATACTTCGTTACAGAAGAAGCACAAAGAGAAAATACAATGAAGACAATAAAATCATTTCATAGAAGGGCCCGCTTCGTCATTCGGCTTCCTTTTCGACCGAGCATACACTTCCTTAAGGGCCAATTTGTAAGCCCTCTTGGAAGCAAGCTGCCTATCTCTGGAGGCCTCGAGCTCTTTGATCCGGGCACGAGCACGAATACTGTCGAGCAAAGACCTCTGGTGCTCCTTCTCTAGGGCGTCCAATCGCTCGTCTAGTTCAGCGGCCCGACGAGCTTCCACCGACAGCCGGGCAACCCTCTTCTCGAGATAACGCACCTTCTGAACTTCCTCTTCCAGACGGGCAACGTATTCAGGAAGGTTGTCACCATACTTTTCGAGAGGAGAAGCCATTTGTTCGTTAATAAAGAATGAACTGCATAAAAAATACTGGGACAGTCCCCTTTTATAAGAAGAAACAAGGAGTAGGTCAAAGGTCATCTCGAATAAATACAACCTCTTGAACTTCCCAAGAGCATTAAAGGCGAATTAACCACAGTTCCAAATCCAATTAAAGTCATCCAAAAATACATCAAGAAGATAAACAGACAAGAACAAGGAAAGGGAAATATTTTATTAATTCCAAAAACTTCGATTACAACTGAGGAAAAGACTCCCCATTCAAGAGAAATTACGACAGAAATTACAAAAGACTAATTATTTCGAGGAAGAGCCTTCTTCATCGTCATCCGAACTCGGTTTGGACCGAGCATGCAACTCCTTGAAGGCAAGCTTATAGGCCCTTTTTGCTGCCTTCTGCTTAGCCAGATTAGCCTCGAGCTTCTTCATATGCTCATAGGCCCAATCCCGATCGGCCATCGTCACATGATGATCAGAATCCATGTCAGACAACCTTTTCTTGTAGTTTGAAACCTTGGCCACAAGTTTCTTATTCGCGGTACGAGATTTCTTGATTTCCGTTTCTAAATATGAAATATAATTAAAGGAGCTCTCACCAGTAGAACCAGAAGAAGCCATTATGTCGAGGGAAAATTAGTAGTAAAATGCCTAATTATGGAGGAAGCCACCCCTTTATAGGAGTTTTCCTCGAAAAAAGATATTAGGATATGAAACATTAAATATACCCCCCTGGGAACCGTCACGAGTCTATTGCGTTTCTCGATGAAGCATTGGGAAAAACAAGACCGACGTAACGTTCTCGACAAACCAAACATGACTCCCCCGACATGGAAACCACGCCGAGGAAGTCAGGGAGCACTTGATAGAACATAAAAATCAGACCCGAATATTTTATTCGGGTCATAATCAACCCATTTTATAAATAGGTATCCAACGCTTAAATGGGTCATCTCATACTTTTTATAAGGAATTGAGGTGCTACTACCCAAAGCCCAAGCCCAATCAAAGGGGGACCCTCGTCTGAAAACTCCCTGGGATGAAGACATTTGTCAATATCCTAGAAGGCGCAGTTGCCTATAAATAGCCAACTACCCCTCCTAGAAAAGGACCAGAAAATCTATCCAAAAAATATAGAGAGAAGTTAAGAAAAGAGAGAAACTAACCAAAGCATATCACTTCGAGAAATAAACCGAGACAAGACAGCCGAGCACAGAATAGAAGAGGAGAAAGATCAAGACGAGAGATTAAATAGTTATATCGAGCATAATCGTAAAATCGAAATACTCATCCGAGCAAATGTAATAGTCCGAATAAGGACAATAATCCGAGCAATAATAAAGAGCAGGAAGTATCATTTACTCACGGTTTAGTTATCATTATATCATTGTTGAAAGATCTAACGCCACCGACCAAAGTTATGGCCTTATCAACTACAATAACTATGCTTCATGATGCATGTAATGCTTCTAGTTGATCGCTTATTATACCGTGAAACAGTGTATAATAACTATTCTCAAAATAGTTTCAAGTTTTAGTTTTCATTTAAAGTACCATGTTGGAATATAGTATAATCCAGCCAAAGTTTCTTTTCCCCATAAAATATAAATATCTTAATTTGTTCTTTTAATGATGGATAGCTTACAAAACATTATTGATAACTGGCTTTATTGGTTACAATAAGTCAGTGCACTACATAAATAAACACAATCAAGTTTAAATTGGTATTAAGTAGTTGTCATCAGGTATATATGTTGCAAGATAGATTGCACAAACTGGTTATGATGTGTGACGATAGCTATAACAATATAGCTTTTCTAAGAATTTTTACTTTGTTATGTTATTGGATAATTTTTCATAGCATGTTTTAATGGTAAAGTAATATGAATTCTAACATGGTATCAGAACGGACCATCGATGTTGGGCCTCACATCCACTCGTTCATTATATCCGCTCGTTGGACCCTTGAAATGTCGGGCCACGAGCGAGGGGGAATGTTATAGTTATATTATCCCACATCGATGTAATATCGATCAAGCCTGTGGTTTATAAAGAGTTTTCATCCTTACCAGTACGAGACCTTTTAATGGTAAATGAATATGGATTCTAACAGCATGTATGCATGTTGAAGTTCGTTTTCTCTAATTAATAAGTTAAAAAGTTAAGAATTTATGAAATACCTCAATAGTCATATTTGTCTAAAACTTTTGAGACAACCCTGTTGCTCACGTCCAATGACTACCTGAACATCCTCGTGTTCTTGTACTCTCCTGGTATAACTTAAAAGATAAGTACATTTGGGTAGTAAAATAACTGTGTGAGGTTGAACTCTACCAACCATATATATTAACCTTGATTGCTAAATTTATGATTTACCAAGCATGTTAGAGAAAAAAAACAAACTATTTGCATAATTAAGGGATTTAACATTCGTACTTACGGTTGTTTTATGAAATGGGGTTGGTTATTTTTGTATCTTTAGTTTTTTGCATTCATGCCTAAGTATGAGGCAACATTAGTAGGTAACTTGGATAAAGCTATTGAGGGGATTTTACGAATATGCGACGAGCCAACGTTTATGAGCTCTGACCGGTGTGCGATACTGCAAAATAAATTCTAATACAGTTTATTGTCTCCTGATAGAGATGAGATATGAAAATAGCATTATTAACATTGAAATGGTCTCTAATTTTTATTTTTTTTATTGAGTATTAATAAGTCCTTTTAATTTTATTTTTTTGGGACTGCCCAATCTTGTTGAGTTCGGGTTAATCAATAGTGTAGCTATATAACACAACGTATTTGGTCCTCCATGCAAGAGCACATTCTCTACACATGCAAGTTCTAACTTCTAACCATACATTCACTAGGTCCTGCAGTGCTGTATACGAGTAAAGTAATAAGTGTGTGTATATGAAGTTATGAGTATATAATTTTTCGTGTATGTATATACTTTATTATGGGGTTAACAAATTTATTCTGGGTAGATAAATTGGTTTTTATATGTGATGCATGAAAAAATGGCATGATGCTAAAACTGACTGACAAACTTTGAATAAATGTTGGATCTCAATGTGGCAACCAATTACTATTCAAAATCCGGATAATTTGGTGATAGACTTTAATTATTTATCTCCACGACAAATGCCGAGGTTGCATTATGATGAAGGGGGTTGGAATTCAAAAGGGAAAATCTACGAGAGTGATCATCTTTTAGGAAGTACTATTAGTTAATTAGCTACCCCTTTGCGTTTTTTTTTTTTTTTGCTTATTTCTTTTAGTTGTTTTCTTTGCATTTTCTTTTTTGTTTTATTTTAAATTTCTGCGATAATAAGATTTTATTAATGAAATAGTGTGTTATTCCGATCGAACTTATTTAAAAAAAAATGTTAAAGATATCAACTGTGTAATAAGATGTCAAAGTCAAAATGTCACAGCGTAACTCTCCCGTGTCGTCTGAAAAATGGAAGCAACATGCATGGTGTCTATATATATATATATATATATATAACAAATTCAGTGAAGACAGAAAAAAATAAAACGGACTCCTTAAATAGGAGTAATAAAAACAAAAAAGATTCTCTAACGTAAATGAAATTAGCCAATTTTGTCAAAATAGTAGTATTTGCTTTGGAATTCCTTGTAGGAAAGTCACAAGAAGCTCACCTTACAGTCATTGGCATACTTTACATCTGTTTATATAAATGGATCCAGCTCTTGCAAGTTGCTTTGACTACGAAAGTTGGCTTAATTTACAGGCATTGAATCACTTTACAAAAGTGACCATAACCAGGATTTATGTATTAGTGATGTTACATTATATATATATATATACTATTTTATAATAATTATACGTATAATGAAATACTATAATAGTCAAATTTTCAGTAAAATACATTAAAAAAAATAATTCGTAGTGTTTTTCATATTATGGAGGGTGTTTTATTTGGTTCCTCCCCTATTATACAATTTAAATGTACTCTTGTTTACATGCAGTACGTATTTATAAAAGGTTGCGTCTTTAGAACTTGAGTTGGCAATTTTCTAAGTACATTGTCCTGATAACTAGGATCTTATTAAAAAGCCAGATCCACGGCCAAATATATTTTGTCATTTTATTATAAGCTAGCTTTGGATTGGGTTATAAGGGGGCAAGCTCAGGCCGCGGTGACGGTCTTTGAATATCAATTAGAAACTATGAACCTTTTTTGAACTATTCGGATTTTAGGCGGTCATAAAGACAAAATTAATAAAATAACCACAAATCACTTTTTTTTCTTCATAAAATAACTCAAATATCCCCAAAAGAATATATAAAATCACCAAAGAAGTTTAATAAAAATTTAGGAAAATCATAAAGAAGAAAAATGCGCTTTATCCATGAAACTACTTTTTTCACACAAAAAAAATCAATAAAAAATCACAATTATCATAAAATCAAGAAAATAGTGTCATGGGACACTGCTTATACCCCAGTGACTTTTTTATTTTTCACACAATACCCTGTTTTATTTTGGGACACTTCTTTTTTTCTCTTCTTTTGAACACTATTTTTTTTCACGACACTTTTTTCTGAACACATGGTTAGATAGATTCTTAAAAATACACGATTTGAAAATAAAACCTCATCTCAGTTGGACATCTGAGGTTTTTATGACCAAAAGAATTCGACACTTCTCTTAATTCAAAACAATATCCACCTTGTTTTCACACAAACAGTGTCCAAATCCAAATTAACTTATACTATGTCTAAACACTTCCTTCTACTGTTTTTAATCAAACACTATCCAAGTCCATTTTTGTAAACAGAGTTGGATATATCTCTAAGAAAATACACAATTAGATGAAAAAAATTATCTTGATCGGACATTTAAATCGATCGGAGATTTGAATCAATTTTTATGGCCTTTCAGTTCCAAAATCGGAATTTAGTCACATTTTATATCATTTACTTTTGGACTGAGTTGTCACGTTTAACTATTAGCTGAACTGATTTGCCATTAATTAAGTTTTTGAAAATTACAAACAAGTTCATCTTCTTTGTAATACCAGTATGCCTGTAGCCGCCGGTGTATCGCCATGCCACCCCCCGGGTAGCTGGAGGTTAGGGATGCAAATGAGCCAAGTACGGCTCAGCTTGGGTGGACTCGGGCTCGGTTCGTTTGTTCAAAATCGGTGCTAGGAACAAAATGAGAAATACCAGTATTTGTAGAATTAGCAACTCAGCGATCAATCAAGGTTATAAGGAGATGCAAAAGGCTTGTTTGACTACAATTTTAAAGCAAGTATAGTATCTCAACAGCAAGAAAAAAACCAGACTCATCAAGTGTAAAGATTCTTATAGTTTGCAGGAAAACCCAGTTCTAAGCCTGCATCTTAGCCTCGAATTAAAGTAAATGCATTCATATCCATGACCTTTTATCATGCGGTACCAATACCAGCATCAACTAATGTGCCTAACGTGGCATCTACAGTTGCATCAGGCATGAAACTTGCTTGATTTCTAGCTCTCGTAATAGAAAAAATAGTGACTGTTTTTTATGGGAAGGATAATCCAGTTATCTTGTTGATTGTAGGTTCCACTATTGACAGTGTAAAAGGTAGACTGTCATTTTGTATCTCTCCTATTAGATAGTTGACAATACTATCAAAACCATAAAAATAACAAATGTAGGAAAAAACCATGGAGCAATACGGAATGTGACCAGATTTGGTGGAACAAACTGCTGAACAAAAATGCGAATTTGTAATTGTAGGAGCTTAAACATAGATCCCGGCTCCAGAAACGGGAAAGAAAACTCTGTTTGCAATGAAGATCAAGAAAACAACCAAGAAATCTGATAACTATGCATCTTCTCTCTCTTCGGATTCATCAGAAGATGATAATGCTAAACATTCTCTATTTGTAAACGGTTCCTTATTTCGCAATGATTCTTCCCCATTTTTAGAAGACTCTCCATTTACTATAAATTCTCTGTTTGGCGGGGTTAAGGAGAAGCTGCTATGAATTTATTCCATTGTTCAGTAACTCTTGTCACTCGAGTATAAAACTCAACTCCAGCCTTGCCTGCAACTCATCCAAATTATGAAAAGTAGAGAGCAGAAATGTATAATATCTTATCTAGCTAAGACTGACATAAAGAATTAAGAAAGTATTTTCTGATTAAAATTATTACCATGGAAATTGGCATCGCCTGAAAAAGAAGTCTTCGTACCGGTGAAGGACAAAACAGGTAGTGGAGCAGCAATAGGAACATTTATACCTTTCTGTGACATAATAAGAAAAAGATTCAAAACCTGGTAGTTAATCATTTCTATCTATAACACCACATGCATAATGGATATGTAAACTGTCTTGAAATGTACAATATGTTGATGCAGGGAGGAAGCTAGAATAGAGATACAAGAATAACTCCTTAAGGGATAAACTTAATGTAGAAACACGGAGAGAAAAAGAGAACAATCAGCAATACCAACCGAGTGAGTTTAAAAAACAGTATAGGCTAAATAACCACGTGGGAAAGGTAAAGTACTACTGATGAATTGATATTCAGGTCGCTTTATACTTCGTAGTTACTTAAACTTGGTGGAAATAAATGCAAAAGCACACGAGATGATGTTAACTGGTCCCTTACAAAGCGAGCTTCAATTTCAGTCTGGAATTTTCTTGCTGTAGAAAGAGACTCGGTAAAAATTGATGCCCCAGTACTGTAACTGCACACACGCAAAGCAAGATAAAGAGAATAAACTATCGAACTAACAAGTAGAAAAATTTAATCTACAGATAAAACTAGCTTACTTGCTTCTGTTAACAATGTTTAATGCCTCCTCTAAAGTATCTGTCTGTAATAAAGAAGGATGATACCAAAATAATGAGTGATTCAAATAGGAAAGCACAGTGTTTATGGAGAAATTTTCTAGCAACTGGAGCGGGGACTGCCCAGCTGCTGATGTGGCAAAAAATAATGGGCTTGTGCCAAACTAACACCATAGATAAATTAGAAATATAAACCTCCAAGCAAAGTAGCACCGGGCCAACTATCTCCTCCTGCAGTGACATAGATAATGAGAAAAAAATTCAGCTTTTTCCTTGAAATTTTTAAAGAAAAATATACCTTGTAACACTCCATATCAACTCTGACGTCAGACACAATTGTAGGACCAACAAAGTGTCCACATCCATAATTCCGTACCTGTTAAAAATTCTCAAACGAGTCAAAGGAAAAGCAGACAATCTTTGAACCAGGAAAATAAATGACCACCAATCACCGTTACAGGTATGGTATGGTGTAAACTAAAAATCATCAATACAGCATCTGATTAATACCAAATATAATTGATCACATTATATTAATTCATATTTATACCATAATGCCCCTTCCATCAACCACTAGCCTGGCGCCGCAATCAATAAAACTCTGAATCAATCTGCATGTCTGCTCCTTTCCCTGTAATTAAGTCGTATCATCAAAGAGCCAAGTAAGGAAATTTCAAAGCATAAAGGTTGATCTTGAGAGCTGTTTAATAAGGTAAAAAATAACAGTCCCAGCTATATCAGTAAAGAAGGTGACTATTTAGATGTAAAACAATCTCAAATTTTCCCATCGCTCCCCACATGGATTCTGGGGTTATGCAGTGAATGCGGTGAAATAAGAACTTACAATAGACTAAAAGGTACGTTGAAGAGCTCAAGAGAAGAATCTACCTGTTGGGTAATTAATGGACCAAGGTCTGCTCCAGATTCAATTCCAGCATTTACTTTTAGTAGTTTAGCCCGTTGCACTAGCTTATCTTGCCTGAAAAGTGTAGCTTAGCTGTGACTTGTAATGCTAGTCTCTATCTGATTAGAAAAGTATCTAGCAAACTCCTTAAAGTTTATCAGAAACCGTTTCTATATACAGACTATAATAATAGTTCCACAGCAGTAAAATTAGTGGCAGAACTAGAACTGTTTCTTTTTGTTGTAAATATGGGGGTTCCAAAGGCTAAAATCATATAAAAATTCAAAATACATTGTAAAAGATTAGTTTTTTCTCAATATGGGGGGTGCTAGAGTACCTTTAAAAATTGGTTTTCTAAGAAATTACGATGAGAGCTTGATAGGAGCTCGCGGTTGCACTAGCAACCCTGCATTTTAAAAAAATTCTATTTTCCTATAGGATTTTTTTAAAAGTAATTATGAAAATGTGTTTTGCAATCCCATAAATCAATGTGGTGCTTGGTAACTCCAGAATAATAATGCTAGCTGTCTGCTACAGTACAAGGGTAACTGACTAAGAAACAGAAATAGTTTGTTAAAAATGGAACCGAAAAAATGGATATGAGACAGAATGGATCTGTTCATGAAACTTTGCACAAAATTTCATTCCATTGTATTTCATACCCTCGTATCAAATAAGGCCTAGTGGTTATCAATGGAGAAGTAAAGTACCATAGATCTAAGCCTCCAACAAAAATAACTGCATTCATCTCCATGAACTTTTGTCCTGCGGCACCAAAACCAGCAGCAATTAATGCGTCTAACGTGGCATCAACAGTTGCGTCCGGCATGACAATCGCGTAGTTTCTAGCTCTCATATTAAACTAAAAGGATGTTCAGCCAGAAAAAATAAAAAATGCAACCATTACAGATAAGAAGTGTAAAAGGTGTAGCTCGTTACTCAAGAATAAAGAATGACTATTCTCATCTACCTGCAAGCGTTTACAACCAGCTGATGCTCTTTCTTGCACATATTTTGTGGCCTACAATAAAATAAGGGAGGAATTCTCATGAAAACTACAAATTTTGAGGTATTAACAAAACATTTTATTTGGACATATATAAAGTGAATTATGCAGCAATATGTAATATTTCATTGGGCATACTGAAAGAGACAAGTAGTAAATGATCAAGTAATAAAGACAAACTCACGGAATCCCAACCAACAAACGATATCGCTTGAATATCTTCATCATCACAGAGTGAATTAATCACGTCCTGCTCGAAATTGGAGATAGAAGGAAAACTAAAATGAGATATTTTATTCTTATCACAGACACATGTTCACATTATGCAATATTCCCCTCCCTATTCAACTCTATGAACATTAGTAATCGTTTTTTAAAAACAACATAAAGCGTACGGAGAAGAATCTAGATTCATAATTATTTTGAAAAAACAACTTACATCTGTGCCATGAACAATGTTTAAGACACCATTCGGCAAACCAGCTTCCAACGCTAACTCACCAAGCGTGATCGAAGCTCCTAAAATAATAAATAGTTAAGTACCTATCCAGTTAGGAAAACAATAGTTTACTCAATGTCATCTAGAAAGTGAGAAATGCTAAAACACATTGCCAAGTACCTCGTAAAACATAAATTGCAAAACAGAAAAACCACCTGGAGCTTTCTCAGAGGGCTTCAGAACAAACGTATTACCACACGTGACTGCAACAGGAAACATCTGCTAAATAAAAAATCTCAAATATTGGTATAATATTTGTGGAAACCAACTAGAATCAAATGAGTTACTTCAGAAAACATGCCACTATTGTAGTGAATACAGCTTACCCATAAAGGAACCATAGCTGGAAAGTTAAATGGGCAAATGCCAGCAAAAACACCAATTGGTTCTCTAATGCTATATGAATCTATCCCATTCAATGCATTGGAGGAAAAGTCTTCCATTTGTAGATTTTCCGTTCCACAAGCATGTTCAACAGCCTCTAGAAAACACATCCGTGTTTTAAAAGCATTATCAGACATAACTTAGAGAATTCGTTTGACAGATATTTTCAATTATAAGAAAGGCATAGACGAAACCAACCTAACCCACGTGAAACTTCATTATAAGCATCCTTCAATGGTTTACCATGTTCAGTAGTAATTTGCAGCGAAAGCTTCTCCTGATGATTGATTATGAAAACCATAAGAAGCAAGTTAAGTTTACCATATTACAAATCACTACATTATACTAGACATACAATCTCTCTCCTGATAAGTGCCTGGAATTTGAACATGATCCGCTGACGTTCGGCAATCGGCGTGTTTCGCCACATTGGAAAAGCCCTTTTTGCGGCAAAAACCGCAGCACTGACTTCTTCATGTGTGGTCAAAGGAACTTGAGAATCAACTTTCTGTGTAGCCTATTATCCATAACATACTACTATTTTACTAAATTTATACCAACAAGGAAAAATTGATCTATATGGAAACTAGTTCAAGCAATGTAATTATACACTTAATACTTACAGGATTTATAACATCAAGACATGCTGAGGATTGCGATTCGACAAATTCACCATCAATAAGATTGGGGTACCTCTGGTCAAATAACAAATGCTCTTAAGGAACCACATCAATGAACAGAAAATTGTTATTCAATGTTAAGCGTGGAATCAAAGAAAACTAATAAGATAAATTCAAGTCAATGCACCGAAGTTAAGTTGTGAAGTGTGAACATACTGGTGGCTGGCTAGTTGATGGCATGTTCAAGTTGCGGGATGAAGATTGTCTCAGTGGATTGAATTTTTTCACTGAAGATATAAGAAATAGCACAACATTAACTCAAAGGTGGTACAGGGGGGGAACAAAAGTAAATTAATTCTAATTTATATGGTGATATGATTAACTTTCATCACTTCATGTCTTTTGGCTGAACCACTATAGTCAATGTTACCAAATGGCACGTGTTGGAATAATAATAAAACAAAAAGGAGGAGAGGGCTGATCCACTTGTTCAGACATATCAGTTCATACTAACCATTGCAAGAAAAGAAAAGAAAAGAAAAATATATAGTCTCAGGTTTTTCTTAGTCAGCTAAAATGTGCAAGTGTATAGCTAATTTGAAGGGGAAAGTTGGCCGTTGTGTTTCATGTAGATAACCAAGGGAGATACAGTTTAATCTTATCTTCCTTCTCTTATTAAAAACAGGCAGCCATACATTGCTATGATGTGGTCCAACTTATGAAGCACGCAAATCATAATACGATTTACAAGCATATGAATGCATAGATGAACTTCTTGGAAAAGCACAGTCAGAACAAATCTTTGTATGTAAATGTAGCAAGTAGAAAAATTCTTTGCACAACAATTTCAAAGTGTAACCGGTCAAACACGTTCTGATTTTACCTTGACCTATAGACTTTCCTTGCCGCACCCTAGCCATGAGATTATAAATGTGTTTTGTTGTTGATACGAGCTCTGGATTCTTTTCCTTTAATATATTAAGAGTCTGACGAGGCGTAAACCCTGCATCTAGCATCTGTACGATAAGCATCTCTTCCGTCTCAGTGAATCGACGAGCAGCACGATGCTCCTTGAGATCCTTTAAGGGCTCGTGATTATGAGTGCCATTTCTAACAATCACTTCCCACAAACCATCGTCGTTTTTTTTCCCAACACATACAAATGGACAATTCGTACACCGAGAACTTCTTTTCTTTTTGCTCGTAGAATGATTAACGCCTCCCCGATCACAACCAAGGACTACGCGTTTTTCCTTGTTTGATGACTTAATAGTTATAACATATCCCTGCGATACAGCAAACTCCCCAACATATTGGACAAGCTCTTCTCTATCTACGAAGGTATGTGGTCGCGGAGGTAGCATCTGAGGGCTTTCAGGTAACCGGGTCTTACCTTCAGTGTCCATCAGCTCCATATTGATAACCAAGCTTCAAAATCTGCAAAAAATATTTAAAATCGATAGTTATTATAACATTCTTATCCACATGTCATGTCAGGGGAAAAAGGAAATGTCAAAATATATTCCAAGTCATAAATAAAATGGGTACCTTACATTGAGCCTTGTCGGTCTATTCTGCCGACTGCAAGGAACCAAATCATTATTTGTTTTTTCCTCCAAAAGGTCAAAAAATTAATTTTCTCATGACTCCTGAAGCGGGAAACTGTACTTGCACTACTTAATTATACTGTATTAAAAAAGCAAAGCCAACGGATAATGGACAAATCATAGTCAGTTGTTGAGTTTTGTCTCTGTCTCACATTGTTTAGAAATTTCATACAGCCATTAGTTAATAATGTGTCCCCCTATTTTCGATTATGTCGTCTTATTATGGGAACTATTAAGTATATGGACCTTAACACTACAGAGCCATAATACTTTTTATCTTGTGACAACAGAATCTAGGAAAGAGTTCATATCACGGAGAGCTGCGTAACAGAGAAAATCGATTATTACTAACCTATACCAATGTTTCTTATCTAGAAACTTTTTCACAACGCTTGCATTTTGGGGAAACGAGATATACCATTTATCGCACCTAAGGCTGCAAATGAACTGAACGAATGGAACAAGTTGATGTTCGTGTTTGTTTGTTGGCAAATTCTTTTGTGATTATTCGTGAAAATTTTAAAAAATATATTTTTGTTCGGTCTGTCGTGAACATAAAGTGACCGAGCACAAACCAAAAAAAACTCGTTAGACTCATTCTTGCACGTCAAAATATGGTTATAATATAAAGAACATACTATACTATATATAGGTAAGATCAACTAAATGTTGAGCAACACTACCAAACATATACTTATTATACACTAACCTTCACAATATAATGATATATCATACAAACAAAATAAAAAATAACAAAACAGCTTTTTTAATGTCAACTCATCCCTCATGACGTCTTCATCAACCAGTAATATTATGTTCTTCTCAAAACTAAACCCTAAAATTTACCAATTTGTCAAAAACACTATCGTTCAATTTTAAACACTTTGATCCCAACTACATAAATGTATGTGAGTATATATTTTCATTCTTATATATATACATGTAATCTTAATTATGTTTAGTCAAACGAACCGAGTTATTAAGAAACAGGATGGGGCCTTGCTCATGATCGTTAAGTTAACTAAAAGAACACTATATCCTATTCATGTTAAAATGGTTTAGTAATACAAACTAAAGAAGAATTATTTCATGAACAGCCAGGTTCCTTTGCAACCCAGTCGCACCAAAATCATGTTTCAGTTCATATTTTATATTTGATTCTATTTGAGCTTCACGTGTTTTTTTCAATTTCGTATCTCACAAGCAATTCCTACATATTTATATAGCACCCGATAAATTATAATCCGACGACCAAATTAGCCACTTAACTTCATTTCTGAAGTTTAGAAAAAGACTTTTAACTGTTATAAATTCAGACCAATTAGCTTAGCAAGTTAGCAAATAACAACCAAGTTATTAATAATTTTTCCATTTGTTTTCATTTCTGACCCGAAAAGGCTAGAAGGTTTCATGAAGTCAATTAAGAACAGATTTTCTTAGGCTAAAAAACTCATCTTATTAACTTAAAAGATGCCCTGCGGGTAAGGGATAAAAAAATTAACATGATATTTTATTTACGTTTTAGTAATTATTAACAAGTGATTGAACGTTATAGTTAATTGTTTATGTTGATGACAAGTGCTTTGAGCAAGGGAAATGATACAGGGGTGGATATATAAGTGAATCTAAAGTGTGTGTATATATAGATATAGATATAGATATAGATATAGATATATAGAGAGAGAGAGAGAGACCTGGAGAAAGATTGTTAAGTTTCTATTTCCAGTCTTAAATTTCTTCTGCCCAGCCCTTGCGCCTTTTCACGGATTTGCTTTTACTTATTCTTATCTAAGTCATACTCAAACTATTTTATTACTTTTTGTTTTTTTACTCATTTAGGGTTTCTTTTCAATAAAAAAATTTTAGTGTATTTTTGCATTTTAAAATTTAAAAACCTGTGCATATTTGGCAAATCAGATTATTTAGTTTTTGAAAATCTGATTTTTAGGCTGAAAAAACTAAAAAAAAATCCATAATTTCAAAATATAGTTTTTCAATGAATTCTCAAAATATATTTTTTAAATCTAGTTTTGGATCAAAATATCAGTTACCAAACATACATTTTAGTCATAATAAATGTATTTTATTACTTACTATTTGCTTTGTGTATGCACATATCTACTCATATTTTTAGTATTTTTTTACCGTATAGCACTATAAAAAAATACCCAAATAACGACGGGATTAGTGACGGTATTTTTTGTTACGAGCTTATTAGCGACGGTTTTTGTGACGGTTTTGTGACAGTTTAGTCAATTTGCGACAGATTTGTGACAATTTTTTAAATTAGCGACAGGCTTGTGACAGCTTTTGACTCTCACTAAATCAAATATTATTGTGTAGTGTAGACTATATTCTACATGTTTATCAAAATAAACTACACTCTACATAGATATAGTATTGACTATTTATTAGTGTTGAGTAGGGTTGCAAATGACTCATGCTAAACTGAGCCTGAGTTTGAGCCTGGTTATGTTCAATATTGATTTGGTTATAAATGAGTTTGCACTCACTCTGACACATTTACATAATAAAAGTACATTTTATGTAAGTAATATATATGTTAGGATAATTAATAATTCGAATAAGTGTTTGTCGGCCGTCGTCCTTGTGTTTTACAGTTTTACATCCGTAGGCATGCAGGGGTGGATCTTGAGTCCAAATGAACGAGGGGCCTAGTCATACAAATTATCGTGAATATTTTTTTAGTGTGTTCTATGTTCTAAATTCAACCGGAATACAAATATATATATTAGTAAAATCAATAAGAGTAGAAGTAATATAATATTCATTTGTATTTAGCAATATAATTATTTTTTAAAAAATAAAATATATATTAAAAGATTTAAAGTAAATATCTCTATCACTTAAAATAAACCGATGGAAAAATGATCGTTGGAATTAGCCAAGAGACGGAAGGACATAAATCAAATGGTGATACTAGATACATACAAAAATGTTTCATGTATGCCCATGTCTGTATGCTATTACATACGTACATGTTAAAAGATACGGTAGAAACACAAAAATTTAAATTATTGTCTCAGACAATTTTACCAACATATTTTACACCATTCAAAATTTAATGTAACATACACAATAATTTAGAATGAAATATCATTATTACCATAAGATGAATTTAATAACAAAAAGACAGAATTATAACTAGTGGTAGTTATGAACATTAATTTTTATAACTATTTTGAGTAAAGAGTGTCATTAAAAAAAAACACTTCAAAGTGAGAAAAAGACTGTCAAAGAAAGAGAGCACCAAACAGGCCCCCAAACAAGTAAATAAAAGTATATTTGGTCTGAAAATAGCAATATCTTGGCTGCTATTATCACACCAAGATTCTTCCTCACTTCTACAGGTCTCTCTCTCTCTCTATATATATATATATTCTGTATCTCTATATTCATTTCTTACTGTTTTTCTTTGAGTTCACAATGTCTTAAACATTTGATAAACACACGTGGCTTATAAGACCTTTTTATAGACTTATAGTTCCACTTCTTAAGCTTAGATTTTTGTTTAATTTTTTAAATTTTAAAACAATAAAAAATAAAATAAAATCAGCGTCACCAAGGCCTTGGCAAAGTTGTCGTGCGGAATTGACAAAATCGCCGTTAAACTCGCAGAAAAACATATCCGTCACGATTCCCATTGCAATTCCAACACTTTTTTTTGTAGTGTAAGAAGCACTTGTTAAGCTTAAAACCTGTTTTTTTTTTTTTCTTGTGAAGCTGTAGTTTTTAGTCTTTTTAACCTAGAAAAACCCAGCTTCTGTGCTTAAAAAGCTGCCACTGAACAACCTGTGAGAAAGTATGCATTTTTTGTTTGAACCAAACAACACCTATAAGCTGCACAATGTCAGATTATAGAGATTGTTTTTCAAGTTACAAAAGTAAACGTGCTGCAGTATGTTCGGTTAAAAAATGAATCCATTTTAGCTTCCGTCACGATTCCCATAGCATGTGCCGATCTATATAAATTTTTAACATGTTTTTTTTTTTTTCTGTAAAGGGAGAGGGCGAACGCTATTTTTTAAAGATTTTGATCAAAATACATAGATTTTTATTAAATTTTCATCAACTTTTATAGAGAGGAGGGGGGCACACATTATAAACCAAAGGCTAAATAATTTCCAATATATCAAACTCAACATTCAAGCACTTTCCTTTTACTTTGTTTAACTAATTGAAGATCCTGACCTTATTATAGAACTCTCAGTTTTCTTCCCATAGCAACGCGTCACTGAAAACGGATATGCTAGAAATTTCTTCTTTATGCAGGTTTTTGAAATTTAGTATTAAGATGGACATTGCAAGTCACGCCAGGTTACTTGAAAACCCTCAGATGCTTCCTCCATCACCGGGAACCTTTGTAGACAGGGAAGAGCTTATCCAATATGTAGGGGATTTTGCGTCATCCCAGGGATATATTGTAGTTATTAAATCTTCTAAAAAGGAAAGACGTGTTACACTTGGTTGTGATCGTGGAGGTGTACATCGTCCTATCCAAGATAATGTGGATGAGTCATCAGGCGAACATTCTAACAAAAAGAAAAGAGTTTCTAAACGTACTAATTGCTCATTTCAATGTTTCGGGGAAAATTTCAACGGCTTATGGAAATTAACGGTTGAAAATGGCACACATAATCATGAGCCTTTAAAGGACTTATCAAAGCACCCTGCTGCTCGTCGTTTTACTGAGACGGAAGAGATTATGATTAAAGAGATGGTAGATGCAGGGTTAAAACCTCGTCAGATTCTTAAGAGGCTGAAGAAAAAGAATCCAGATCTTTTATCAACATCGAAAGATGTTTATAATCTCATTAGTAAGATCAAGTGCGGAAAGTTTACAGGTCAAGGTAATTCGGGGACATATTTGGCCATTTATACATTGATATTATTATGCAATTATATCTATTTAGTACATCTCGACACTGATCATGGCAATAATAAAAAGGTTGGTCATCGGTGTGCTTTTCCAAGAAGTCTATTTATGCAACTGCTTTTGATTCGATTTTATATGTTTTATTTATTTATGATTTGTGTTAATGGTGTGCTATATCTTGTGTCTCAGCGAAGAAATTCAATCCACTAAGACCATCTTCTTTGCATAAGCCAACAACTAGTGAGTCATCATGGAGGCAACGCGATCCACCAGTAAGATCTCGACTTAAATCTGTGAAAAGACTTGAATTTAGCTTTTTATTTTCTTTGATTCCAAGCTAAGCATTGAAACAATTTATTAAGTTATTGTAGTTTTTTAAGACCATTTGTTATTGAACAGAGGTATCCCAATCTCATTGGTGGTAAATTTGTTGAATCACAATCATCATCATCTATTGATGTTATTAATCCTGTAAGTAAACGTATTCTTAAACTGGTTTCTGTACTTGTCCTTTTTTCATGGTTTTTTTGTAAGACTTAGCTCGGAAAGTTGTGCATATAGGCTACCCAGAAAGTTGTTTCTCAAGTTCCTTTGACAACCCATGAAGAATTCAAAGCTGCGCTTTTTGCCGCGAAAAGGGCTTTTCCATTGTGGCGAAAAACGCCTGTAACATCCCGTATTTTTATAAGTGTTTTTAATTAGGAATTTATTTATCCAAAAACGTTTTATTCAAAATTTTACCAAAAATCGGTCACTCGACTTATTTTTAGCCAAAAACCGAAACTCTTCCGAAAAACCTTATTTTAAAAACCTGTTACTAATTTTACTAATAAAAAGGAACCAATAGATTTGTTTATAAAGATTTGTTATTATTGAGTAGTTTATTAATAATTTTGATTAAAAATTAGCTTTTAGAACTTTGGGGACCAAATAGTTCGCTTCCACAAACTTTGTAAAAACAGTTTTTCTATACCTAAAATCAGCCCACTTTTCAATTCTTTAAACCTAAAAATCAGCCAAGAGAAAAGAGAGAAAAAGAGAGAAAAGAGAAGAAGAAGAAGAAGAAGAAGAAGAAGAAGAAGAAGAAGAAGAAGAGAGAAACCACGTTAGCGGATTATTACCGAAATCATCTCCTCTACATGCTAAGGTAACGGGGGTTATCCATTGCGACTAGACGAGGGTGTATGTTAGGTTATGTTTTACGTTTATTTTAAATTGGGGGTTTTTCCTTTAATCTCAATTAGGTTTTTAAATTGTTAATTGAGTTTATTTGTTGTACGTTATAGATTGGGTGGTTGAAACAAATTTAAAAGTCTGCCAAAGTACAGCTAGGTTATATATATCACGTGTCTTGGCCATAACAAAAAAATATCTGCAATAAGAAGTATTAATACTTGCAATCGATTAAATATATACGGAGTATATGAATTTTGCATGTCTTTAATTTCTTTTTATTTTTACAAGTTCTTATATAGAAAATATTACATATGCCAATGTCATTTAATGAAATATGAAATTTCATCATGATGCTTTGCTCAACATCACTGTCTTGTATATTTCTGCTGTTTTTTTTTAATTTTATATATATATATTAGTTTGAAAAGCTCACATTGAAGTAGTTGATGATTTAGTCTTTTGATTTCGGATTAATGAGAATATTAATGGGTTGCGTGTTTTATGCGTTGATTATGTATTATTATGGTTGTTGATGGAATTGGATAAATTTATGTTGAATAATGGTGAATTGTAGTTTATGCATACAAGGTGTTTGTTAAAATGTCTGAAAGTGATTTTATGTTGTTATAGCATTTGGCTAGTTGTGAATTTAGTACATGTGGTTATGTGTTATGTTGTATTACGTTAAGTGACGTATGAGATGGTGTTATTTGAATAGTATAATATTATTGGCCGAGGCCTTAATATTTATACGTATGAGATTGTGTTAATTGAATGATTTTATATTATTGGCCGAGGCCTTGTGATTTAGCTGCAGTGGCAATGGTCTCTGTCTCTCCCTAATTCCGGGGACAGAAGACGGCCGAGGGGATAGGGAATGACCTACCTTACGGACTGGGGTAGGTGGCGTGAGAGGTCCCAGTGTGCACTATATTTATTTTATTGTTAGCAATGGTCTATGTCTCTCCCTAATTCCGGGGGCATAAGACGGCCGAAGGGATAGGGAATGACTCGTCTTACGGACTGGGACGAGTGGCGTGAGAGGTCCAAGTGCGCACTATAAATCTACTTTTATGTTGCAATGGTCTCTGTCTCTCCCTAATTCCGGGGACAGAAGACGGCCGAAGGGATAGGGAATGACCTACCTTACGGACTGGGGTAGGTGGCGTGAGAGGTCCATGTATGCTGTTGATGTGTATTTAATTTATTTAATTTATCGTAGTTGTAGAATGTCATTATATTTCTTTTTATACGTCGATTATCGTAGTTGTAGAATGTCATTATATTTATTTTTATACGTCGATTATTGTAGTTGTAGGATTTGTGAGCTCTTGCATTTATGGGATGGAGTGACGGTATTTGTGATGCCGTCCCGTCTAGTTATGTGCGTGGGACTCACCGTTACAATTTTGTATTTCAGGTACAACTTAGGTGGAGGCGTATGGTTAAGAGTTTTAGCAAGGCATCACATGGTTAAGTGCTCACAGGATGATTGGTCCCAATGGTGTAAAAAGCATAATTTTGGGTAGTTACAGAATAAATTGGTGTTCTTATATATGATGGATTGTAGTGTTTTGGGACTTACTAATGGGTGCTAAGGTAGAAGATTAAGGGATACCTTAATGTTACATTCAAACAAAAATTACATTACCTGGTGTATTCATAGGTGTTGGCTGCTTATTTTTAAAGACATGATATGAATGAAGTCTTAACACGGTACCGATTTAGATTACCAAGATTTATTATTGGGTGCGTAACTCAGGGGATACTTGTTTCGAATTCTTTATTTAGTACAAGAGTACTATTTCATTTAGGTTAACTTTAAATTGAGAGTTAGGAAACTGGAAGTAAGTCATTAGTATAGAGTTCATTTGATAGTTTATTTGAACAATATAAAAGATCAAGTATGTTTACCTCATAGCGAGTTATTGCCCCGCGGGAAATGATGTAATGTAGATCCTTGATTAGGAAATGTTTATACCTTACACGGAAATAGTATCAGTATATGGAGTTAATACTTGTTGGCTTGGAAATTTAGATTAGACCATCTGTACCGAGGGATTTAGTCAAGTTTACTGTTTAGGATTGTAATTGAACTCTATACCTGGGAGATTGCACAAAAAAAATTGGGATCAGGGAAGCAATTAAGTGATTGTAGAGATAAGTTTCGGGACGAAACTTCTTTAAGTGGAGAAGAGTGTAAAAACCCCTAATTTACTTTTCATTTAAATTACGCTTATAGTGGAATTAATATTGTATTTTGGGGTAATTAGAATATTTTTAGCAAGATAGGTGGTTGTTTAATCTTTTGAAGGAAGTAAGGACTCACACTAGTAATAAGTATCAGAAATTAAGTTGAAATAAATTAGAATAAGTTACTCTAAGAATTAAAGAGACAGGGACTAGAGAAAAGAAACTGTATGCCAGTCTTCATATTTGTAACGTATCCACCATAACATCATCAATTTACCACCATCCCAGTATGCGTATATAAGCATATAGATAGAAAGAGAGTTACCAGCCGAAAGAGAGAGAGATGAAACAATTAGTCTTTCTAAACCGCCCAACTTCACTAGCAATAATATTATACGTATGGAGACAGATAGGTAGATATACAGAGAGAGAAAATCATATAGGACATCTATGGAAGGAACGGAGAGAGGAAAAGTAGCAGAGTTGTACAGGAAAGGAGACACACAAAAACCTTTAGACGAACCTTTGAAGGTAATAACATATTCTATATTTTCCCTTAGCTTGCTTTTAGTAATAGACAGAGATCTGGAAAGAAGTAAATCGAGTTGTCTGTTTGTAACTAATGTATATTGTAATCATAAAGCAGCTTAAGAGTTTAAATGTACTAAATCCATAAGATTGGGTTGACAAGTATATGTAAATGAGACGTTACTGTTTAGCCTTGAAAAACTTATCACACATACTTATTGATGATTAGTGTTTGATCTGTTATCTAAATTGACAGAAAAGAGAACTATTTATATGGAGGTTAATGCGAGGAACAACAAAATTCTACTTAGTGTGTATTAACTTGAAACTGCTTGTGGGCTCATTAGTATGTATGCTGTGAAAGTTAAATGAACTAGTAGCATGTTAGAGCTTTATTATACTGCTTTGCTTTTGGTCTACATGAATTGGTGCATCATGAATGTATGTAGTTTAGGGTTTGTTATAAAGAGTAATGGCTAGGAGAATAAGGTTGTAACTACAGTAGGACGCAATTGATTTTAGTCTTTTATTGATAATAGATCACGGTTTAGGTACTGTGAGCTTATAAAGGCTTCCTTACTCATCAAAGTATCATTGGCTAATTCAGTTTCGACAATCAGGTGAGTGGGCTTTGTCTTGCTATTATAAATATTCCGTTGCAACTTTTGATAATATTTTACAGGCTCATGGGAATTATTTTTCAAGTACTATTTATGTATGGAAACATTGTTTTTATATTGTTACGAAAACAAAGAAAATAAAAGAAAGAAAAGAATGAAAAAGAAGAAGTGATTTATATACAGTTGATCTGTATAAAGAGAACTAGTTTATATCTTATAAAGATAATGATTATATACAGTGTATCTGTATAAGGTTTCTAAATTTATTATTTTATGAATTGCTTATGATTTGTATTTGAGACCATGAGAATAAGTCCAACGGAGAATCCCGAATAAGGGGAAGAGGAAAGTGGGGTGACGTTGGCAACTAAACGAAAGAGTTTAGTTCTCAACGGTTAAATTAGCGATTGTACATAGTTTTGTTAATCCGAACGTTTTAAGGAATAGACTCAGCCGTCATGCTGTGGTGACCTTAATTACGTAGTGCGCATATGGTTTATACACCTGAGAAAAATATCGACGGTAAATAGATTGAGGAAGTCAATCGGGCTTGGTACTCTAAGATATTGTATACAGACGGTTACTTGATTTGATGTTCTTACATGTTGGTCATTTTCTGGAGTTATGGATTGTGGAATTGTTACGGGTTGTGAACCCTGCGTGTGTTATTTCATGAATTATGTCACGCATTGTACGTTTAAAAATTTTAGGCCTTGTTTATAGAAGTTATAATTCCTGGGTATAGTTGTTTAGAAAGGAAATTTCGGGACGAAATTCTTTTAAGGAGGGTTAGTTGTAACATCCCGTATTTTTATAAGTGTTTTTAATTAGGAATTTATTTATCCAAAAACGTTTTATTCAAAATTTTACCAAAAATCGGTCACTCGACTTATTTTTAGCCAAAAACCGAAACTCTTCCGAAAAACCTTATTTTAAAAACCTGTTACTAATTTTACTAATAAAAAGGAACCAATAGATTTGTTTATAAAGATTTGTTATTATTGAGTAGTTTATTAATAATTTTGATTAAAAATTAGCTTTTAGAACTTTGGGGACCAAATAGTTCGCTTCCACAAACTTTGTAAAAACAGTTTTTCTATACCTAAAATCAGCCCACTTTTCAATTCTTTAAACCTAAAAATCAGCCAAGAGAAAAGAGAGAAAAAGAGAGAAAAGAGAAGAAGAAGAAGAAGAAGAAGAAGAAGAAGAAGAAGAAGAAGAAGAGAGAAACCACGTTAGCGGATTATTACCGAAATCATCTCCTCTACATGCTAAGGTAACGGGGGTTATCCATTGCGACTAGACGAGGGTGTATGTTAGGTTATGTTTTACGTTTATTTTAAATTGGGGGTTTTTCCTTTAATCTCAATTAGGTTTTTAAATTGTTAATTGAGTTTATTTGTTGTACGTTATAGATTGGGTGGTTGAAACAAATTTAAAAGTCTGCCAAAGTACAGCTAGGTTATATATATCACGTGTCTTGGCCATAACAAAAAAATATCTGCAATAAGAAGTATTAATACTTGCAATCGATTAAATATATACGGAGTATATGAATTTTGCATGTCTTTAATTTCTTTTTATTTTTACAAGTTCTTATATAGAAAATATTACATATGCCAATGTCATTTAATGAAATATGAAATTTCATCATGATGCTTTGCTCAACATCACTGTCTTGTATATTTCTGCTGTTTTTTTTTAATTTTATATATATATATTAGTTTGAAAAGCTCACATTGAAGTAGTTGATGATTTAGTCTTTTGATTTCGGATTAATGAGAATATTAATGGGTTGCGTGTTTTATGCGTTGATTATGTATTATTATGGTTGTTGATGGAATTGGATAAATTTATGTTGAATAATGGTGAATTGTAGTTTATGCATACAAGGTGTTTGTTAAAATGTCTGAAAGTGATTTTATGTTGTTATAGCATTTGGCTAGTTGTGAATTTAGTACATGTGGTTATGTGTTATGTTGTATTACGTTAAGTGACGTATGAGATGGTGTTATTTGAATAGTATAATATTATTGGCCGAGGCCTTAATATTTATACGTATGAGATTGTGTTAATTGAATGATTTTATATTATTGGCCGAGGCCTTGTGATTTAGCTGCAGTGGCAATGGTCTCTGTCTCTCCCTAATTCCGGGGACAGAAGACGGCCGAGGGGATAGGGAATGACCTACCTTACGGACTGGGGTAGGTGGCGTGAGAGGTCCCAGTGTGCACTATATTTATTTTATTGTTAGCAATGGTCTATGTCTCTCCCTAATTCCGGGGGCATAAGACGGCCGAAGGGATAGGGAATGACTCGTCTTACGGACTGGGACGAGTGGCGTGAGAGGTCCAAGTGCGCACTATAAATCTACTTTTATGTTGCAATGGTCTCTGTCTCTCCCTAATTCCGGGGACAGAAGACGGCCGAAGGGATAGGGAATGACCTACCTTACGGACTGGGGTAGGTGGCGTGAGAGGTCCATGTATGCTGTTGATGTGTATTTAATTTATTTAATTTATCGTAGTTGTAGAATGTCATTATATTTCTTTTTATACGTCGATTATCGTAGTTGTAGAATGTCATTATATTTATTTTTATACGTCGATTATTGTAGTTGTAGGATTTGTGAGCTCTTGCATTTATGGGATGGAGTGACGGTATTTGTGATGCCGTCCCGTCTAGTTATGTGCGTGGGACTCACCGTTACAATTTTGTATTTCAGGTACAACTTAGGTGGAGGCGTATGGTTAAGAGTTTTAGCAAGGCATCACATGGGTTCGGGCTTTGCTTTCTTTTTACTTAAATTGTTTTTGAGGTTGTAGCCTACGGGCAAATTCATTCGTTCGTAATTTTCAGCTTTTATAAATCCTGTCTTGTAGCCACGTTTGGCAAACAGTTTATTTTATTCATTTATTTGTTCCATTAGCTTGAAAATATTTTCTTTTAAAAATTTTAATTTTGTACCAACAGGTTCTATTTTCTTTTGTTTTAAAAAGGTCATGCCTCGATATCCGTGTTTATGGAAATTGGGGCGTGACAACGCCGGTCCGCAACCGTCAACAAATCATATTCAAGTTTCGGGAACTTATCAGAAGAGAGATTGTATGTCTGGTAGAATGTGTAATGAATTGTAGCGTGTTAAACATAACATTCTTCTTATGGATTTTATAATCGGAGTTTATTATTGTGCATCAGGATAAGCTTGCGCTGAATATTACTACGGAGCATGGTAAACCATTGAAAGATGCTTATGATGAAGTCTCACGTGGGTTAGGTCGGTTTCTTCTATACCTTCCATAACTTTGAAACAATCTCTCAGACAAATTCTGTTATTTGTGGTCGAGAAAAATAAAATCGTCTGTTTACTAGAGGTTGTTGAAGATGCTTGTGAAGCAACGAATCTAAAAATGGGAAAGTTTGCCTCAGATGTATCGCATGGTACAGACTCATATAGCATTAGAGAGCCACTTGGTGTTTGTGCTGGCATTTGTTCATTTAACTTTCCAGCTATGCTTCCTTTATGGGTAAGCATGATTTTATCTACCCCAGTACCCCCTCCCTTGAAAATAATAGTGTGGGTAATTCTGGGCTGGTTTGTTGAAACAGTATTTGCCTATGAGATTCTGAATGGCCACTGTGCTCATAACTGGTTACACTAACATATTTTGCAGATGTTTCTTGTTGCAGTCACGTGTGGTAATACAATTATTTTGAAGCCGTCTGAAAAAGTTCCAGGTGATTTTTTGTTTTTGCAATTTGTGTACAAAGTTTTTGGCAATCGGGGTTACACGGTTTGGCATTTTTCTTATTCAGCGTTAATTTAAGTAAATTGTTGTTTTTTTCTTAACTGGCTATGAAACTTGTTGTGTTTTAGGAGCATCAATCACAATTGCCGAGTTAGTGTCGGAAGCTGGTTTTCCTAATGGGGTCTTAAACATTATCCATGGCGCTGATGTAAGTTTTTTTTTTCTATATAAGCATGTGCAGATTTTGTTTTTCTCACGATTATTGTTGTTTAAAAAGGGAATAGCGTACACTGATGGATTTCAAAATGAGAGGCTTATTATGAACATCGTATCATTATGGTTTAATGTTTCATTTCTGATTCGTTTTATCTCCAATTTCGAGCAGGACATCATTAATTCTCTTTGCAATGATGAAGATATTCATGTGATAACATTTGTTGGCTGGGATTCAGTGAGTTTCTCTATTATTTGATCAGTTACTATCTGGCCCTTTTGCTATCCCTTTGCTCATCTAATATTAGAAGTTGAAGACACCATATACACTATAGATATCCTTAAAACTGCTTTATTCATACTTTAAATTTTGAAGAAGTCATTAACAAAAATTCCTTTATTTTATTCTAGGCTACGAAGTATATATACGGAAGAGCATCAGCTAGTTGTAACCCTGTGCAGGTAACTAGAAAATCACTTTTCTTTGGTAAATCATGAAAAATGCCTGTATAACTTTTTGTTTGTAAGGGTTGCAGGTTTAATTATTTTTTCTATTTTTGTAGTCCAATACGAGAGCTAAAAATTTTGCAATTGTCATGCCTGATGCAGCGGTCAATAACACCTTAGACGCATTGGTTGCCACTGGTTTTGGGGCTGCAGGACAAAACTTCATGGTTATAAGTGCTGTTATTTTTGTCGGAGGCTTAGATCTATGGTATTCTGTTTCTAAAAACCTTACCAGTTAGGCCTTACTTGATACGAAGGATACATTGCAACGGGTTGATTCATAGTGTAATCATAGTTCAACAGTTCCATTTTATCCATATTCCCATTTTGAAAGAAAATGTTTCTGTTTCTTTATTAATAACAACTAAGGCCTGATTTGATACAAGGGGATAAAATGGACCGTAATGAGTTTTTTAGTGTAAACTTTTCACAATCCAAAAGCTTCATTCTGTTTCATATAGATTTTTTATTTCTGATTTTTAGTCAAATGTTCTGTTTCTTATCCCCATACCGAACTAGTTCTTTTAACTTTTTTTACTAATTACTTGTGTGTGAATATGTCTATGATTTTTCGTCTGTAAGGATTATTATGTAGGAGTTCGCTAGTTGCTTTTCTAATTAAATGAAGTCCACTGTTATAATTCACAACTAGCTACTCTTTTCAGGAAAGATAAACTCGTGGAAAGGGCTAAACTCTTAAAAGTAAATGCTGGAAGTGAATCAGATGTTGACGTTGGTCCATTAATTACCCGACAGGTAGGTTCATTCCTTTGATCAACCGTTTCTGTGAACATACGGAGTACTTTTAATCTATTCCAAGTTAATGTTTCTTTGCATAACCTGGAGTTAGTGTTGGAGAGATGGTAAAATTCGGTATTATTTGGCATCTGGATAGTTATCTTCATGATTGAGATTTAACGTATAGAACAGCTCTCACTTAAATGCTTTGACCTTTTCTTACGTGGGTTTTTGCTGCTATAATTTAATTATAGGCAAAGGAGCACACGTGCAGATTGATTCAGAGGTTTATTAATAGTGGCGCCAATCTAGTATTTGATGGACGGGAAATTTTAGTATGTTTTTTTTTATATAGAATTTTAACACCTTTCCAATTATAATGATACATGATGACTTTTGATGTTAGGTAGTCGCTTCGTTTTCTTCCTTGTTCAAAGATTTTCTACTCGTATTTTGACACTTTTGAGGATGATTAACAGGTACATAGTTATGAATCGGGAAACTTTGTTGGCCCCACCATCTTGTCTGACATCCGAGATGATATGGAGTGTTTCAGGGTATAATCTATCTTTACAATTTCAAAGGTCAAACCTGATTTTTTCTTCTTATTTCTTGATTTGAGTGACCACCTACACATCTCTGTCTGCACAGGAGGATATATTTGGCCCCGTGCTACTTTGCTTGGAGGTTGTTCTTTCATTTCTCTCTTGATGTTTGCTTCCCTTTAGAAAATGTTCTCTAATTGTAATTTTGTGCTTATTACTTGAATTACTTATAATTTTTGATATAAACCCTTTTAATTGCAGGCAGACACCTTGGAGGCGGCCATAAACATTGTTAACAGAAGCAAGTATGCGTAGTTCTACTTCTATCTTTCCCTTATCTTAAACTGTATTTTTTTGAATTTATTAGTTCAATAAATCCCACTCTTGCTTTCCTTTGCAGTTACGGTACTCGAGTATCGATTTTTACAGACTCTGGATCAGCAGCAAGGACATTCCAAACTGAAATTGATGCTGGCCTGGTAAGAGATAAGTCAACATCATCCTGCCGTGCTTTTATTTTTACTAAAATCAAGGAATTGCCGACCGACCCTACTAAGTATTCTCCAATTGTAATTTAGCTTTCCCATATAGTTATATGGTTGATAGTCTTTGTTGAAATAATTGGAGAAATCTATGGGATTCTTGGATGCAAATATCAGAACATTAGTTAATCAAATTTAGAGAAATTAGTGATTTAGTTTCCTAGTTTACTTTGTTTCATTTATTGTGTAAATTAGTATGCTGATTTCTAGGCTAGTATTTTCCTTTCCATTGTAGACTTCTCTCGGTCTATAAAGGCTTGTGTAATGTATGTGTATTTATTAAGGCAATATATTTTTTTTTATCATTCTTCTATATGGTATCAGAGCGGGCCTAGCGATGTTGGGCTCACCACCATCCATTTAATATGTCCGCTCGTAGAACCCTTGAAATGTCGGGCCACGAGCGAGGGGGAGTGTTAGAGTAATTATCCCACATCGTTTAGATAATAATCGAGCCTGTGGTTTATAAAGAGATATTACCATTACGAGGCCTTTTAATGGTAAAGGAATATGAATTCTAATATGGTATCAGAGCTGGGTTGGTTCTAACCCTAGCCTTCAATCCCATCATGTCTGACACTACCTCAGATTCAATTTCTCATAATTATTCACCCTCCACTAAGCTGATGTAAGCAGATTCACCAAAATCAGCCTTTTAGTATGGAACAAATGGATCATCTCATCAAGTTACTTGCATCCAGTTCCTCATCCGATACTCATAATGTGTCTTCGGCTCAAACAGGTTGTAATCCTCATTCTCTATCATGTTTTTTAACCTCAGTACCTTGGATCACAGATTCAGGTGCTTCCGACCATATGACCAGTGCCTATCACCTTTTCCAAACATATTCACCATGTTCCGGTAATGAGAAAGTTAGGGTTGCTGACGGTAGCTTCTCACCGATTGCTGGGAAAGGCCTTGTAAAACTTTCAGATCTTATCAATCTAAAATTTGTCCTGCATGTTCCTAAATTGATATGCAATATTTTATCGGTGAGTAAATTATCTAGCGATTCGTGTTACTTTTTTTTGACTCACATTGCCTATTTCAGGACCAAAGCTCGGGGAAGACGATTGGCAGTGCTAGAATGGTAGATGGTCTTTATTACTTCTGCGACGATCTCTCCTTGAATAAAATAGCTTATGTTCCGAGTGGTATGAGTTCGATAACTGTCCGTGACCAGATAATGCTTTGGCACCTTAGACTAGGACATCCCAGTTTTTCTTATCTTAGGCATTTATTTCCCAAGTTATTCAAGCATGTAGATTGTTCGTCTTTTCAATGCGAAAATTGCTTTTTGTCAAAGAGTCATCGTTCTACGTACATGTCAAAACCTTATCGTGCATCAAAGCCGTTTTATTTAATACATAGTGATGTTTGGGGTCCCTCCAAAGTAACAACAATGTCCGGAAAAAGATGGTTTGTTACTTTTATTGATGATCATACCCGTTTGCGTTGGGTGTACCTAATGCGTGAAAAATTTGATGTGGAAAAATTGTTCAAGTTTTTTTTTTTTAAATTGGTGGAAAATCAATTTCAAACAAAAGTAAGTATTCTAAGAACAGATAATGGGGCAGAATATTTCAATAAATACTTGAGCCTTTTTCTAGAAGAAAATGGTATTTTACACCAGTCATCATGTCGTGATACACCTAAACAAAACGGGATAGCTGAACGAAAGAATAAACACTTACTTGAAGTTGCACATGCACTTATGTTTTCTATGCATATGCCGAAATACTTATGGGGTGATGCCATTTTGACGTCATCCTATTTGATTAACCGGTTACCAACACGTGTTTTGAACCACACTACACCTTTAGACAGTTTTAAAACCATCTTCCCGACATATAGGATATATGCAGACCTCCCCGTTAAAGTCTTTGGTTGTACGGTTTTTGTACATATTCCTAGTCAGTTTCGATCTAAGCTTGACCCTAGAGCAGGAAAGTGTGTTTTTATTGGTTATGCACCAAATAAGAAAGGTTATAAATGTTACAATCCGTCAACAAGAAAACTGCATGTTAGCATGGATGTAATTTTTCTAGAAAATCAACCTTTTTTTAACAAAAATTCCCTTCAGGGGGAGATAGGAATTGCATAAGGTAATTTTCGGGTCACTAACTTATCATCACCTAGCATGTTTTTTGATACTGACATACAAATTCAAGCCCCTGAGAACATAGAGTATATTAATACTCAAGTGCCAAATGAAGAATTATCACATACAATGGGAGAAATACCACAATCAACCAATGAGGTATTAGTTTATTCAAGGAGAGGAGCAAAGGAGAATAAAGATCCATCTATCATTCAATCACAGGGCCAATCCGAATCACCTAGTAATGGTCCAGGTAATACAGTTTCTATCCCATTGTCATCCTCTATTTCTCCTTCGCTATCTACCCCCGTAGACAATGAACCCTCCAACATAGATCTTCCTATAGCAGTTCGGAAAGGTGTTAGAGCATGTATTCATAACCCTATAGCAAAATTTCTATCTTACACCAAACTTTCCAATAGTTATAGAGGTTATACCTCTAAGATAGACAATCTATTTGTTCCTAGAAACATGAATGAAACATCAGATGATCCGAACCGGAAGTTAGCAGTCTTGGACGAGATGAATGTCCTTAGAAAAAGTGGTACATGGGAAGTGGTTGACTTACCGAAAGACAAAAAAACCGAAGGGTGTAAATGGGTGTTCACTGTCAAGTGTAAAGCAAATGGAAGTATTGAACGAATTAAGGCGTGACTCGTGGCAAAAGGATTCTCTCAAACGTTCGGGATTGATTACCAAGAAACATTTGCGCCAGTTGCGAAGATAAATTCAATTCGAGTCTTATTATCTTTAGCCGTGAATTTCAACTCGCCTTTACACCAGTTAGATATAAAAAAATGCCTTTTTAAATGGGCACTTAGAGGAAGAGGTGTTTGTGTCTCTACCACCTGGTTTCGAAAAAAAGCTTGGTCCATGAAAAGTATGCCGATTAAAGAAGTCTATATATGGCCACAAGCAATCTCCTAGAGCGTGGTTTGAATGTTTTGGATCTGTAGTGAAAGGTCACGGTTATCGTCAAAGTCAAGCCGACCACACACTGTTCTACAAACATTCAATAGACGGTAAAGTTGCTATCCTAATTGTGTATGTTGATGAAATCATTTTAACGGGCGATGACCACGCAGAGTTGGTAAAACTTAAAAAAGACCTTGCAAATGATTTTGAAGTCAGACTTAGGACCATTAAAGTACTTTCTCGGTATGGAATTTGCTAGATCAAATGCGGGTATATTTCTTAGCCAACGGAAGTATGTATTGGACCTACTTGATGAAACGGGGCTGCTTGGTTGCAAGCCTGCTGAGACACCATGTGACCCTAACGTGAAGCTAGGCAATGCAAAAGCCGAAGATGTAAAAAACAAAGAACAGTATCAGAGATTGGTTGGTAGATTAATTTATTTATCACATACTCGGCCGGATATCGCTTTTGCAGTGAGTTTGGTTAGTCAATTTATGCATTCGCCGGGACCAGAACACTTTGAAGCCGTGTATAGAATCTTAAGGTATTTGAAGGGGAGTCCTGGTAAAGGAATTTTTTTTCCAGAGACGTGGACATCACCAAGTGGAAGTATACACCGATGCTGATTGGGCTGGAAGTGTAACAGACCGAAGGTCAACCTCAGGTTATTGCACCTTTGTCTGTGGGAACCTTGTCACACGGCGTAGCAAAAAGCAAGATGTAGTGGCTAGAAGTAGCGCTAAAGCTGAATTCAGGGTCGTCGCTCTAGGTATTTGTGAAGTTATTTGGATTGATAGCATGCTTAAAGAGTTGAAGGTGTCTGACTCATCACCGATGAAAGTTTACTGTGACAATAAATCTGCCATCGCAACAGCTCATAATCCAGTTTTTCATGATAGGACAAAGCATGTGGAAGTGGACAAAAGTTTCATCAAAGAAAAAATTGACAATGGCTCAATATGTATGCCATGTATTCCCACTACAGATCAAATTACGGATGTGCTTACGAAAGGATTACCTGCTCAGAGATTCGATATATACAAGCCAGCTTGAGGGGGAGTGTTGAAATAATTGGAGAAATCTGTGGGATTCTTGGATGCAAATCTCAGGACATTAGTTAATCAAATTTAGAGAAATTAGTGATTTAGTTTCCTAGTTTACGTTGTTTCATTTATTGTGCAAATAAGTATGTTGATTTCTAGGCTAGTATTTTCCTTTCCATTGTAGACTTCTCTCAGCCTATAAAGGCTTGTGTATTGTATGTGTATTTATTAAGGCAATATATATTTTTTCACCATTCTTCTATAGTCTTTTTAACTGACCGATTGGTATTGCTGATTTTTATCTTTTTCTCTTCTGTGTTTCTATATTAAAGTATTATGTGTGGAGAAAAATACCGTGCATAGCAAAATAAGTATAACGACGTATGATTGTAGTTTTTGAATTTTGAAACTGTATTGTAGTGTTTATAGACAGAAATGATTTAACTACCAAATCTTAAAATCTTTTCTGTTACTATGTTTCAGATAGGTATAAATGTTCCTGTTGCTGCTCAGCTCCCTGTTTTGTCCTTCACTGGTAACAAGGCTTCTTTTTCAGGAGATCTTCATTTCCATGGTGAGTATTTATACTCATAAAGCACTTTCTTGTTCTTACAGTAAATTTTTGATAATCAGCTTATATGTAGCTAGACAAGTAATTAAAAATTTCCAGTCCTTAGTTTTTATAATATGAATTTGTTACAGCCGAGGCTGGAGTTCAGTTTTATACTCGAGTCAAGACAGTTACTCGACAATGGAAAGATTTTCGTAGTAGCTGCCGGTTTTCCTCGCCCGACAGAGAACCTATGGTAATCGGGGAGTTTTCTAGAAATGGAAATGAATCGTGGGGCAATATTGACGATGTTGTAAATATAGAATCTTTAGCATTTTCATCTTCTGATGGATCCGAAGAGATGGAAGATGCCTAGTCATCAGATCTCTTAGTTTTTTCTTCTTCGTCCCCTTAATTTTTATGGATTAGGATATGTATGCTCAGTAATTTTGTAGCCCCTTCAGTTTTTAAATCTGCTTTTGTGTATAGTGGTTCGTTATACTAGATCTTGTGAGATGTATTGCTACACTCCTACAAATCTTATTTCTTATGCTTGCGATATTGTGCTTTGACTGTATAATACGAAGATGCAAAACGCTTAAAGGACATCTAAGATATCGAACCTTTATATCAAGGAGTAGTAAAATTTTAGAAGAGAAAATAGAATTTTAGTTTTTTAAATATCACATTTTTCCAATATAGTAAAATTTGCTACCAATTTCCTTTAATTAGAAATTCTTTGGAATTGATTTACTTACCTTCAAATTCAACTATCAAATATAGATATCTATCAATATCATCAAATGACTTCCGTTATCATTAAGGGTATAATGGCCATTTCAGCTTTTTTAAACTCTTAAGTACTAGTTTACCACCTTTTCCAGTTTGATATACGTATCAATTATTTGTAATCAAGTAAAATGCCAAAAAAATAAAATTTGAAGCCTTTTCTATCTTGTGACAAAAATAAAAAACTCAGTTGTTTATATTTATTGACTAATTTTTTGCCTTGCATATTTAACAACAATATTATTATACTTTTGACTTCTGTAAATTGAAGTCGTAAATTAAAAAAATGATTATGTAAAGAAATTATATATATCGAGAGAAATAATCAAGTGGCGACTGATGGTTGGCGGGAGTGTAAGCAGGCAGAGCCGGCCCAAATTTTTTTTTTTTGTGGGTTGCCTTGTTGATTTTATTTTTGTTTTGCCTATTTAAAGAAAAACTCGAAAAAACGTAGTATAAATTTTACTTTTTTCGGTAAACTATTTGCAGATGCCTAGTCCACTCAGACTTTCTGCATTCCCTCAAGACCGGCCCTGCAAGCAGGTGATGTGACAGTGGGGGACACTGCTTATAGCAGTAAGGCAAGGGTGACGAGGAAATCGGGAGGCTCATGGTGTTGGCGGCAACGATCCATGGTAGCGGTAGTTAGAGGGACTGAAGAAGGCTGGAAAAGGAATGGAAATAGCTATAGTGTGTATAGGTTAGACCCTTGTTTGGTTGTGATATTTGGATTGGACAACAAATATTGCACGGTTCACCAAACCTGTGTTTGGTTGGTCAAATATAGATCGGGACTATAAATGAACCGGACATCAAATGATTCACATTGGGTGTATTTAGAATGTCATGTGGGTGTATTTGTAATATTTCAAAATTGTAATCATATTGTCTTAAAAATCATAAGAACAAGCAATTTAAGATACCGTAACAAACAACAAACCCAAAATATTGACTTACATCACCATTTTGGGTGGCTATATCATTTCTCTTATACTATTACATAAGAAAAAATGCAATCAAATTCCTAATTTGATGATCGCTTAAACAACATTTACAAAAATTACAGCCCAAATGACGGATAAGAAGAATTTTCTCAAGCTAGTATAATCCTACATAATCTCGACAGGTGAATCAAACGTACTCATTCCAACCAGAATAGATTCAATACTTTTACTCAAAGTTGTGAACTCATTAGCCAAATAAATTGCCTTCACAGAAATACAAAAATGTCAAAATGTTGGTAACTGAACCAGAGAATTAGAACCTGAGAAGTAAAATGAAACCTGTGGATGGGTAACACATTAAAATGTCAAAAAAAGATTGTCTTTGAAAATCAATGAAATACACGTTTTAGTTGCGCAAATCCCATATCTGAAACAAAGAAAATATGCATTTTAGTAACTCTTCGAAACTAAGTGGAAACAAATTTGTCAGAGATACATTTTATTCTAAAGCAAAGTGAGTCTCAGACATCTAACTTCATGTTCGATGACAATGGTGTCAAAATTACAAACAAGCTCTGGTAATCTCTGCCAAAGACAGAAAAAATATTGAGAGAAACTTTCTGTACAAAAATCATAACAAATAATCATCAAACAAGCAAATGTTAGCAGCAGATTTCAAACATGAACGTGATACATACTACCACTACTTTAGAACAAGAGGAGGTATCTACAAGCACAATAGAGAACAAATGTGGAAGTTGACAAGCATTCATGGCTTCCGCTCTTGAAATAATACTAAAATATCTACAATTTTTTTATATGATTAACATAGACTTGAAGATTTGTAAAATATTACTATTAATCTAATAGATAATTCCTGTATAAAAAGCACATATTGCCAGAACAATTACTGCCAGTACTTAGTTTTTAGAGTATCGGCCAGTAGAAAATGAAAAATTCCTAGAAAGAATATAAAACACAAGTCCAAAATACCAGAACTTGAAAAGTTAAAAACTTTACATCATTGATCTCCCATACAAATCCAGTAACAAAATTATAACTACAACATGGAACCATTTATGTACGACTAATCAACTATCAAGAGACTGGAAATATTACTATAAAGAGTGTATATGCAGCAACGATAATAGATTTGATACATTTCAAGAGGAACACAGTTCTGCAGTGATCAAACTTGGTCCGGTAAGGAAATCTTAGAAGCTCAACAATATGAAAGGCATAATTGCATCACTAAAATCTTCAATAAACCCATCGTAACATCGTTGACAACTTACGACAAAAAACCAAGTATTGCAGAATTTCCACGAACCCAAATCCTCAAACAGTTGATATGAGTTTTCATTTTCTAAAACATGCTTAATTTTCCAGGTAGATAAAGATTTTTTTATGGTTAGAATATAAATTCAGGTAGATCTTATACTATGTTGATATATAGAGAAATTTAACATGACACATAAAAGAAAAACATTACCAACCATAGAAACAATCGCTTGATTGAACCAACGAAACCCCCTCTTACTGGAGTAAATACTAACCCATATTTAGATTTGTAAAAGAACCTAATTAAAATTACTTTAACATGGTCTGAGTAATCCAGTAATATTGGTAGCTGAAACTTGTCAAACTACCCACTTAACAAGAATAATATTTATTTGTGAGCAATTGTAAATCTCAGTTAGGCAACAAATACATGCAGTATGCAAATCAACAAAATTATAACCCATAAGTTCCTATTAAATACTCCCTCCGTCTCTAAACAAACGTCCCTTACGAAAATAGGTGCAACTTTGACCGATCATTTTTTTATATATAGATTGCCGAAAAAAATACTTTCAAAAGTTAATCACATAGTTCATGGTTAGAACTATATGATGGACTTTTCAATTTTTTTATTTCGGAAATTTTGATATGAAAAATTTGATGGTGAAACTTACACGTATTTTCGTAGGGGGCATTTGTTTAGGGACGGAGGGAGTATAAACTAATACAAAAGTACGCACAATAGTCTTAAGGATCTAAACCTTGGAAAAGAATACAGTTCAATCAATCGATACCAAATAAAGATAATCAGGCTAATCATGGAACAGAAAAAATTAGGAAATAAAATCCCTAAAATTCAAATCATTTAGCATAACAGGGAGAGTGAAACTGAGGGAGAAGTGTATTTCGCGGGAGACCCAAGTGTATTTCGCGGGAGACCCAATTCGATATGAAACTGAAAGAAAGGATTAAGGGGTAGAAGTACCTGAGCCAGAGATGCAAGAACTCAATCAATCAGAGGGAAATTATTGGTTTCCATGGAACATGGGATAAGGTAAGTTATATTTTTTCTTTTCAATTTCTTAAAAGGAGCGGTTAATAGTAAACACCTGAAAAACTTATGCAAAAGCGGCGGTAAATAAGTATCTATAAATGCTTTTGGTTAAACCGCCTTTACTGTTATTTTTTTGGCGTTTTTGTTACCGCCTCCCACAAGACCGCCCTAAATGCTCTGTTTAGTAGCAGCGCTGTCACTCTTTTCATCCACCCACTAAAATTTATCGAACCACACACACACTCAGCGAATACGGTTTACATTAGCAAAAGGCTCACGAGTTGCCCTTTGTGCATGTCTTTTAGCCACCTCTGGGTTTCCAAATACATTCCAAAACCGTAAAGTCTCATCCCCTGCAGCTGAAGCTACTGTGCATCCATCTGGACTCTGAAATAGAGAACAAATACAGTTAAGAACGTTTCTATATTATGTAAAAACCTAAAAAGCAGCAAGAAAAAAACATACCGAGGGCATTAACTGGTTGCCAAATTCTTTAGTGTCCTGCCTAAGAACCTGAACTGTGGGCTCCTATGAATTAAGATATAAAAATAAAATCTCATACACTACTACTTTCGAGGTTCAGAAAAAATGTGGGGTCAATTTAACTTAAATCCTCTCTAGCTTTTTCAAGCCAAAAGATCAAAAGTCTCTAAGCCTTTACGCCAAAATTTAAAGGTTTAAACTTCGTCGACAACTGACCAACTTAAAAGCTTTCACGGATTCAAAGAAAAAAACCAGCTTAAGGCTTTAGAAGCTGCAAACAAATGACCAGCTTAAAGGGGTATGAAATTCTTTACTCTGGGCCCGAAAAGTTACGAAAAACCTACAGTCTTTTTGGAACTCGAAATATCAGCTTTATTTACTTAAAATCTGTAACCAAACAAGAACTAAAATAAGCAAATTTAATATACCTGAGCCATGAAAAGCACTCTGGTAGTATGTCCAGTGAGCTCGGCTATTTTAAACATAGAAGGGTACTTCCAAAGAGTGAGATTATTCTGCGTATAGCCATGAGAGCTCAAAAGCTCCCTCTCATTTTTGTTCCATAAAAGAGCACAAACTTGTGATCCCGTATCTATCGAGTTTAGACAGGTTCCCGTGTGTGTGTCCCAAAACTTTATGGTCCGATCATTGACACCTCCGCCAGATGCCAACAGGTTACCCTGGAAAGGACACCACGCCAGGGCCTTAACAGCAGCTTTATGATCTTCCAGCCTGTGTATCAAAATTACTTTTATTGAGCAACTGCTATTGAAGCCTTATTTGAGCTTTTAATTTATATCTTGAGGAACAATACAATTTTTTGGTAAAAGTTGTAGTCCGATAGCTTCCTTATTTTAACCTCAAAATTTACATCATGTTAAATCCCTTAGATTAAAGGAACCAAAAATCTTCCTCATATTTTATTTATAATAGTTTTTGGCCCTCTTTTCCACTTTGTCTGTCTCCCTTTGTTAAAAAGAGGAGAGAAATATTATAAACAAATGAAACTGGAAAACTAAAAGTTAAAGGAAGCTGGTTTTTTATGCAAAGGGTAAATGCGGAATATAAAAGTGAAAAGTTGGCAGTTTTCTTTTAAATTGAAGGAAAAACATCGGGAACCTACAGTGCTTCTCTTACATTACTACTATATCGCAGATTTTACTCACGTTCGTTCTGGTATAATGTCCCAAAGTTTTCCTGCTAGCTAAGCTAAATAGTTTGTCAGTTACTAGTAATCAAAGCTTCACAGACCCCATACTTCGATTTTAACAATAATGGTCACCATAGTTTGGATTTATGCTAATAGTCTCACATTTTACATAAGTTACACAAGTTGTCTCCACGAATTAACACTAATGGTAGAAAACCCATGGACACTGACTATTTGGTGTTAACTTAATCAAAGTGTTACTGTTTGCAACTGAACTATGGAGATGACGTCGAATCTTATCTTTAAGTGCGGGGACGAATCCCTTCAAGTTTGGAAGCAAATTCAATTCCTAAACCGGCTTATATAGATGGCAAATTGTTACAAGTTAACTTCGATAACAAGACAAAAACCTCATTGTTTTTTATATTTCATGCTACCATGGGAAATTTAACAATAAATCAACATAAAGATGAATGAAAGATTCTAGATAAAAAGATCCAAACCTGTGTAGGTACCGAGTAGGCACAGATCTGTCCCATATATGGAGGCGATTATCATTTCCCCCACTAGCCAGTTTTGTTCCAGATGCTGACCATTTTAGGCCACAAACCGCATAGTGGTGGTGACCTCTGTAAGTGTTGACTATATGATTTCTTATCCGAACATCATTGTTTACGATCTGGCCATCCATTCCACCAGTGGTCAGGATTTGGTTGTTCCAATCTAAAGCGCTGGCTCGTGACTGGTGGCAGCCTCTAAAGATTCTCAGCTGCATATATAGGCATCATATGCTACACGTTAGCGCAGACATATAAAGTCCTGGCAACTATAACAAGTTTATAAATAACATTAATGCACAACCTGAAAACTGGTATTTTTATCAACATAAGGCAGAATTGAAGTTCTGGTAATTATAAGAGATTATCAAACTAAATTATTGCAGATAGTACTGATTTTGTAAATGGAAACATAGAAAAAAATGATAAAATATTTATCACCCATTTCAAGGCATTCATTCAAACTTATCACCCAATCCCAACTATGGCAAATGAAAACACAGGACCAAGTCAGAATTGTAGTTCGAATTATAAAAACCATTTCTAATTGACACATCACTAAATATTATGGTCACTCTACCCCAACATTGAAAAAAGGGCAGCATGAGAATATACAATCCAACAGATTAAGCAAAGATAATAATACAAGTTTGCACCAGCAAATATTGGTTCCAAGAAACAAGGTTCCTGAATCTATATAAGCATATTGGAAAACTAATGTTTACCTGTCGCTTAGAGGTGGAGTCCCAATACTGGACATCAGAGTTGTACAAACCAATAGCAATGTGTCTACTATCAGGAGCCCATTTTAAGCTGGTGACGGGGCAATCTTCATCCCCGATCGTGACTAACTCTGAAATGTTGTCGTTACTAGCATCCCATAGATGTACTGTGTTTCCGAGAGCAATGGCGAGAACATGAATGCGATTTAAAACATGCAACGTGCAACTAAATGCAATCGAGAGAACCACGAGAATTCACTGCATAAGGACAGGTAGCGCGCGCCTTGAACCTACCATAGCAAAATACCTTTCGGATATACTTGTATTAGGTAGCGTAATACTTTGAACCCTCAACATTTTGTGTATAACAAAATGATACCAGCACAATGTCTTCTCTATACCACTTACTAGGCCCTTTAATTGTTGTCCATATTTGGCCCTGGACTGACTTGACAAATTCAACCGAGTGCTCTAGTGATTTAGCCATAGATCATCACATAGTATCGGCCATACACACTCGTTATAGGTGATTTCAAACCAAAGGTGTCCTAACTCACCTCACTCAACCTTCGAGATACTTGATTCATTAAGAGCCTCATGCTCACCCTTAAAATGGTACAGGTCTATCACTCTTTCATCATAGAAATGGGCTGAAAACTTATGTTCTCGAGTGCTTTGTTCGGTTACCCGCACAATTTAGTTTCCCATTGAACCCGAGACTGAAGTTTTCAGTTCAGGTTGGGTTACCTATGCGAAGGTTTCCAATTTATTGGGTTTCGAACCCCATTTCCCTCGATGATGCTCCAACTCCTCCACGAGTCAAGCATTTTGTATATGGATCCGCATTATTATCCTTAGACCTTGTAAAGTCTAAGGATACCACACTGTTTGCTAGCAATTCCTTTTGCGGACTTGTGTCTCTAACGGCTTATCATGACTTTGTTGGGACTTTCCTTTATACAATTACTCTGATCCCATTCAATAACTAACTGACTTTATCAGTGCACGCTTATTGAGGGAACTAATTTTGGCAACTTGGGAATACCTCCCAAAACTTCTAAGCCAATCTGCCTTTTTTTCCGTGTCTACAACATTATGAATTCTGATTTCATAGTTGATCCACATATGCATGTCTGCTTTACAGACCTCCATGAGATTGCAACCTCTTTAAGTACAAATATATCCACTTGTGGACCTTGTACTGTTAAAGTTCGAGATACAATTGGTATCTAAATACCCTCCAAACATTTTGGACATCTCGTATAATGCAGTTCATGATTGGCAGTATACCTCATGTATATGAGAAGCCTCATTGGTAAACCTACTCGGTGTGCTTACTGAGTTGGCTATACCTGATCTAGTGCAGTTCTTGACACACAAGAGACTACCTATGACAAATTAGGTGTTTGTTTTAGTCCATATAGTGACTTAACAAGTTTTCGTACATTGGCTTACTTTACACGGAACCACGACCCAATGGTTTGTTCCTAATTCTCTAGATCTCCATTTATAAAACACATGTTCTCATTAATTAATGATGCGCCTTTTCATAGAGATTAGAGTATAGACATTAAAATTATCAAAACCGTAAATTTACTTAAAGTAATTGACTTTATTTCTCACTTGCTTATCAACCTCATTGTTGATGGCATCATCCCATATACACATTATATGGATAAAATTGATTATTTCAATGTTGTCGATTCACCTTTACTCATGAAGGTCAAGGGAAAAAGTAAGTTTCATTAGTTATCCTTTTAACATGCCGAGGCACTTCATCTTCCTTACAAGATTCACTTTCCCCACTTTTGCAACACCGTTTGAGTGTTCACTTGTCTTGGATAGCATAATGCTTTGAACCGTCAACGTATTGATAACACTCGTCATGCGTTAGAGTTTTTGCGGAAAAACTTCTCTTTTAGAAAATATGCTTCTCCGGCATAGAACAATGTTTTATATGCACCTTAAAGTCATAAACCTTATGCACTAGAAACCGATCAATACTATATTTTGTGCTTATCCGATGAACACACAATCTACCGTTTTCGATCCTATCCAAGTCCTTCAAGGAACAAGAATTGAGACTTTTGTTAGGTAGCACCAAACTTTTATGAACTTATAGTCAGACACCATGCCTTCTATAATTCTGATTGTTTGGTCCAACTTCATAAGCGGTAGTTTGTTCAACACATAGCTTGCGGAAAGCTCACTTTCCGCACAAATTCAGAGTTTAACCCTGAATTTATCAACATGACATTCATCGTTTAACAACTACATTTTTGCTCGAGAGCATAATAAGTCGTTCTTTAACGATTGGTGTCATTCCATCAACCCAATTGTGTGAACGGTGTCTCATATTCACCGTTTCATTTACACTGACCATGTATTAATATTCATGTGAATATACCGTTTCGGAACTAGTTAGACAATATCTAATACGTCCAAGAATAGTCTATCATTTAATGATTAATACTTAATCATTTGATTAAACTTGGTAGATTAACACAACAGAACACCCATGATTAAATATGTTTTCTGACAAGCCTTAATCCTCAACAATAGAATTCACGTATTCATTCTTACTTGAATGAATATCTCGACTGATTTGTCTTTACTTCTCATCAAGTAGACATATAAGTGTTTAGTACAACCATCAATAAATTGAAGAAATACCTTTTAAACCCTTCTTGGTTTTGCACGCATCTCAAATGCATCAAACCGTTAGGTTATGTACTCCGTTCGAAACTTCGAACTGAAGATTTAGCAATACATTGCTTCAAACACAAACACAAACTCATATTTATATTTCAATTTAATTAATAGATTTAGGAAAATAAAACATTTATGGTTTTATATTTTCATGACCTACTATATAATGTCAAATCAGTGACTTAGTTGAATAACTCAACATGTCATTATTGACCACAAGAGTATCGACTAAAATGCTAATTTTGAACAAATAGTCACTCATGTGTTGCCACAAACAAGCAAACTTATCACAATTTGATCCTAGTGCTTTGGCTACCGAAAGGCTACTGCCGTTTAGGTTTTAAAAACCACAAGTTATGATTTAGATTTATATGCTTACACTTTTTAGTGGATTTCCAAATATTTAAAACGTTTACACACATTAACGCCCCCACAGTTCGTGCATTCCTTTTGTCCTCACTCAGGACATGCACCTTTTTATTGAGAAAGTTAACCGCTTTCAATGTGATAAATGAATTTTATCATTTATTTCAGACGTTTAAGGTCTATAACACTGAACCGTTATGTATTCTCTCACTCTCCCATAGGCGCTTTGGGGTACGTTTAGATTATCGATCTACAAGATCGATGGGTTACCATCATATTTGTGGGACTCTTGGGGTTCTCCCCCAATAATAGTAATATAACATTACTAAATTACCATTTTCAATAATAGCAAACTCAACATATTCACAATATGTTTTACTAACAAATTAATAATATGTTATTTCAACAAGTTAATAAGAAGTTATATCAACAAATTATTAAATGTTTTTTCAACAAACTAATAAAATGTTATTTCAACAAATTATTAAATGTTCTTTCAATAAAATAATAAGATGTTATTACAACAAATTAATAAATTAGCTGATATTTGTTTATTATTAAAATAAAACTCAATGGCTATTTATAATTTGTTTAATCATCAAATTATTTGCTCTTTGATGAACAAAGTTGGTTATTAAATAATCTTTCATCTAAATAAGTAATCGACTCGTCATTGCAATTCGTAGTTAGCTAATAAATCTCTCCATAAATGCCGACAATAACTGTCGTTACAATACTTCATAGCTCACCAAATTAAATTACGATTAATCACAATTAATAAGAAGTTATAAATACTCGTCATTAATCTTATTAATGATTAGCGTTACAAATTTTGTAAGCCTCCAAATTAAATTACAGTATATCACAATTAATAAGGATACCACCCATTACATTAGCACATTAGTGTCTTTAATAATGGTGATTTTGAATTTGTAACTCCCGTCATTAATATGCACTCATGCAAAATTAATAGGAGTAACACCGGCACCCACAATGTTCTGGTCAGTTCCAGCACCAACTGTGTTCCGGACATTTCCCGCAGAAAACTGTTTGTTATCTCAAATAACAAACACGCACAATCTAATTTCGAAAAATGAAACTAAAACTCCTCCTTCGCAAATACCAAATTTCTATAACCACGCATTCTTTCAAGAATCGGATTTTGCAAGAGTATTCTAATTCATTCCCGATTTTTTTTTTCAAATTCTGAAAGATTTATTCAGCCGTAAGCACCAGATAAATCTGATTTTACACAGAACAATCTTAGAATTCAACCAGTTCTGTCGTAAGTCCCAAATTGTGAAAATCAGAAAATGGTTTTACAAAAACGATTTTGAAACCAGTTCTGTCGTAATCCCCAATTTAATGGATTTACTAGAACTGTTTCGAATAATCACCAATCCTCCAATTCCATGTTAGAGATCTATGTCTACACAAATACTAATTGAAAATTGTTAGTCCTTTATTAAAAAGAAAATAATAAACATGTATAAATCCACTAACAATATAATTAATGTAGTCTCTAACCAAATTACTCAGATAAAATTCTAAAACTCTAGAAAATGTAATTATCACAAACGACATGTTCATAACATATACGTAACCCATTTAAGAAACGGTTTCATAACTAACACAATATGAAATATCATTAGTACATCTTACTAACTCATTTTCCATAACATTTATACACGGTCCACTTGACCTTGAAGTAAAGTCAGTTAAACCAACAATAGTTACGAACGTTTTCAAACCCATTAAATAGGCAAGACAGCAGTCAATACACTGGAAATTTGATCGGCACCAAATATACATGCAAAGTAATAAATTCCCTTAGTGAATAACTAAACCGTTTCTGATAACCATGTAAAAGATATGATCCAAAAATCACACAACTCTGTCACCTTATAAATTGATACAAACTAAACAAATATAACATAGTGACAAGAGTTCAATTCAAAATTCAATTCATACATGTATGTACGGACTAACAATATTCACACTTGTTAAGTAATAAAATCACACACCACGTTACTGGCATAAGTAACACTGTAACGTGTAATACAAAATGTTTATCTAAACGCAAATGTTACAAAATTTCCAACCGTTGGTAAAATGGACATTAATTTTACCCCTTTCGTAACTGATGACTAGTCATTATCACCAATTTTATAAATGGTGTCATAAATTTAAGAACGTAACTTATGCATTTAGTTATGAGCCATTTTATCCACATATATAAATAATATCAAATTATTATAGCCATAACGTTTAACAAAGTCAAGATAGACAGCATGACTATATAAATTCTACAACTTTTGCATTAGAACTACTAAAGACAAAAATGAAACACATGCTATAACAATTCCAGCAACATACCATTATTATTGTCATACCATTCCAGAATTAATCATTAGGATTTAAAAAACCAAAACGTACATCACATGCACATTGAAACTCATATAACTAATTATAAGCCAAACGTTTGAACAACCAAGTACAAACAGATTATTATCTTCATTTTACAAAATTGTCTTATAGAACTAATTAAAGACAAAGTAAAACAATGACTTTAATGTTGAAAAACTTGTTATAAACATGGGTGTTCCGAATGGTCAAGAGACCATCTTTGAGTCAATATTCGATGTGACAAATCAAAATTTCTGAAGCCGTACTCAAAGCGTTTGAGTAGCTCGTGCGACGAGCTTCGCAACGGTATATCGCATGACCTATTCGGAGAATGGGTGTGAATGATAATTGGCCTCGAAGGTTAGTACTCGAAAGAGGAATAAAATCAATGCTGGAAAATGAAAAAGGAGATGGGATTTAAACCATGAGGGTTATCCCATATTGTGAAATCATGAGTGATTTTTACAATATAAATACAAAGTCCATCCCATGTAGTTGTTAAACTATCATGTCCACACACCCATGAGTGTGTTAGTGTGTACCACACACGCGCGTGCTCGCTCGGGTCTCGGGATTCGGGCCTCGGGTCACGGGACGTGGTCCTCGGGATTTGGGGAATGTCTCGGGAGCCACTCTATGAGACGTTGTACCTTGGGAACAAAGTCCCAGAACCAGAAACACTAAGGTGGTGGTTCAGGAAATATTGTTTAAAGGAAACTGCCCAGCAGTTGTCTCGTCTAAGGGAAACTGCCCAGCAGTTGCCTCGTCTAATTTTTCTTTTATGTGTTTAAATTTCAGTACCTTTATTTTTCTGTATTTACATTTCTGTACTGTTTACATTCTGTATTTTATTTTTCTGTATTTACATTTCTGTACTGTTTTACTTTCTGTAATTTCAATTCAGTCCTTTCCAATTCTGTAATTTTCAATTCTGTAATTTACTTTCCTGTATTTACAGAAATAGTTCAGCAGTTTAGTAATTATACTATTCTGTCTGCCAGTTTTCTTTAATTGTTAAACAGTTTAGCAGTTTAGTAATTATACTATTCTGTCTGACAGTTTCAAATAGTTACAAGTCAGTTCAGCAGTTTAATAATTTATATTAAATCTGTCTGGATTTTAAATTAGTGTAATTTTAATTCTGTTGGGTCGGGAATTGTAATTTATATTCCAATTGTGAGAAATAAATTGTTATTTCCATTTAGTCTCTGTCTTTATAATTATTGCTTTTCGATATAGTAAAAACCAACAATCTTAAATAATACCGTTTTCTGGTTTTTCTAAAATTCAAAAAGGGAAAAGATTTTTCTTTTTATTTGTTTATAGACGTCTCAGAGTTTATTCTTGCAAAATCATTGCTAGTTTACTAAAAATTGAAATTTGCGAATAGAATAACTCCGATTGGATTTTAATCGATTTATTATAAAAAAGAGTTCTTAGTGAAATCAAAAGCAATTTGATTTTCATGCTAGAATCTCGTTTGTTGTTCATACAGCGCCATTCTTTTGAGCAAAACTAATTAATTTATAATTAGTATTTGCAATTAAGAATATTAGTATTTTTTCGAGAAACTAATATATTTTATATTGTCATTTCAGATGACAAATGAGGATCAAACACCCATCGCTCCTTCGGGAGACGTGAAGGGCATAGTTGTTGTTGGCAGTAGCCAAAACACTACGAGCGCTGCGAGTGGGGGGGAACATGCTCAGGCTCATGCCGAAGCTGCGGCGGCAATGGCTGTGGCCAACGCCGCTGCGGCAGAGGCCGATGCTATGACTGCAGCTGCAGCACAGGCTGCTGCTAAGGCTGCGGCCAAGGCAGCGCTTGTGGCTGCAGCCAGGGCAAAGGGCAAGGCTCCGGCGACGCCGTCTATGCCAATGTTGCCAACCTCTCATCTAGAGAAACCGGAAAAGTTTAGAGGCAACAACTTCAAACGTTGGTAGCAAAAAATATTGTTTTATTTAACTGCCCTTAACCTTACCCGTTTTCTCAAGAAGAATGCACCTGTCCTAAGCGAGGATGATGAGGATGTGTAGACGATTTCGACGGTGGAAGCGTGGAAACACGGCGACTACCTATGCTGGAACTACATCCTGTGTGCGCTTGATGACACTCTTTTAAGTGTTTTCGAGCCCAAGGTTTCTGCAAAGGAGCTTTGAAAGTCTTTCGAAAGAAAGTACAAAGTGAATAACGTTGGCGCAAAGAAATTTGTCGTCACGGACTTTCACAAGTACATGATGACTGACAGAAAGAGTGTTATCGAGCAGGTTGAGGAACTCCAACTCATATACCATAGGCTTGAGGTTGAGGGGCTAGTTATCAACGAACTTTTCCAGGTGGCATTAATGATTGAGAAACTGCCACCTTCATGGAAAGAGTTCCAAAACTACCTGAAACACAAGCAAAACGAAATGACCTTGGAGGGACTCATTGAGAGGCTCAATGTTGAGCAAAGCAACCGCCGATCCGGAAGGAAAGGCGGTGGCGGAGCAGACAACGCGGTTGCTAAGGCCAATGTGGTTGAGGACGCTGCATCTAAGCGGAAACGCTTTGACAGCGGAGTCGGTGCCTCTCTCAAGAAGAAATTCATGGGAGACTGCTATGTGTGCAACAAACCTGGCCATCGTGCCGTGGATTGTAAGATGCGCATCGAAAAGCCCAACCCCCCCCCCCCCCCCCCCCCCCCCCCCCCCAAAGAGGAAGTTTCCAGGGAAGGGGAAGAGAAGGGCACATGCTCAAGCAAATGTGGCTGAGAGAGGAGATGGTGCTGGACAAGACTATATGCACTTGAGTGATGTGGTTTCGGAAGTGAACCTGGTAGGAAGCAACCCAAAGGAATGGTGGCTGGACATAGGCGCCACTAGTCACATATGTGACAGCAAGTGGATTTTCAAGGCCTATACGGCCGTGGACAATGAGAGCTGCTTCATGGGGAAGTTGGCTACTTCCAAGGTGGAAGGAAAAGGAACCATGCTGCTGAAGATGACATCTGGAAAGGAGCTAACACTGAAAGGCGTGCTCCATGTGCCGTAAATTCGCAAGAATCTGGTTTCCGGGTCTGTGATGATGAACAAAGGGTTTAAACTTGTATTTGAATCTGCTAAAATTGTAATCACCCTAAATGGAATGTATGTAGGCCGTGGCTATATGACCAACGACATGTTTAAATTAAATGCTGGTACCCCGGCTCCTAAAGCCGAGTCTGCTAATTAGGGTACTAAGGCCGAGGCCAGTACCAAGATTAATGTAATCGTTAATGTTGCCTAAGTGGCCAATAAAAGTTCTTTTGCTTATTCTTGTGATTTATTTAATTTATGGCATGGTATATTAGGTCATGTGAATTCTAATTCTATGAAGAAATTAATATTACTGAATCTACTACCTAATTTTGCATTTGATAAACAACATAAATGTGAGGTTTGTGTTGAGGCAAAATTAACAAAGTCTTCATTTCAACATATCGAACGAAGTTCTGAACCTCTCGGTCTAATACACACATATGTATGCGAGTTAAAGTTTGTGCAAACTTGAGGAGGGAAAAAATATTTCATCACGTTTATAAATGACTGTACTAGATACTGCTATGTCTACTTAATGAGAAGTAAAGACCAAGCGGTAGAGAAATTCGCTCTTTATAAGACCGAAGTAGAAAATCAACTCAATAAAAAGATTAAAATGTTGAGGAGTGATAGAGGCGGTGAATACGAGGCACCGTTTGTGCAGATATGCACAGAAAATGGTATTATACATCAAACCACAGCCCCATACTCTCTAGAGCAAAATGGGGTTGCAGAGCATAAGAATAGAACGCTAAAGTAAATGATGAATGCCATGCTAATAAGTTCTGGGTTACCCCAAAACTTGTGGGGGGAAGCGTTGCTTTCCGCCAACTATGTTGTTGAACCATGGGGTTCAATAATTGATTTTGATTATAACTTTGATTATGTTTTTTAATGATTTTACGATTTCTCTATTTCGATGATATAATGCTTGTCTTTTCCAAAAGTAGAATTTGTAAATTCCAGAACGCCAGAAAGATAGAGCACAGAAAAACGAAGCCACAGGTTCAAGCGGAACCAGAATCGGAGCTATAACGAAGAATTTACGGGCTTTTGAAGATTAACGAGAAAACAAAGAAAACTGAACAACGACCGATCGTCTGTACAAAAATGACCGATCGTTTTTGTACCAATTTCTTCCAGTGAGCTTGTCTTTTAAACGATCGATCGAAACTCAGAAACGACCGATCGTTTTTTGGAAAACGACCGATCGACTGTAGAAAACGACCGATCGTTTTCTACAGATTTCGAAAACAACTTTTCAGCTTATTCTGGAAAGCTGCTTAAAACTTCTGAACAAAAGCCTCAACCACTGCCAATGGTCATATACAGAAAAACAGACTTTGGTGATTATATAAACCAACCCAACTCACTTTCCAAAATCAATCACATACATACATATCCATTATCCTAAAAACCTCTCTTAATCAAAACCCAAATTATCACCATTTTGGTGAAAATATTCGAAAAAGAGGAAATAAAGAAAAAAGCGATTCAAGCTCGAACAACAACAAAAACTCACCAATTAGCTTATTTAGAAGCAAATAGAATAGTGAGTGTAGTTACATTTTTGTAACAAAATTGTAACGAGTATTTTATAAACTCATTTTTGTGAGCGAGTGATCGGGTAGAGGCTTTGTAAGCAAGTAAAGCTTAAAAGCTCTAGGCCTTTCATTTCGGGACACTCATAAAGTGAGGGGGAGCTTAATCGGTCGATTAGCTCATTAGGATTGTAATATCCGGGAAAAGAATTTTTAGTGAAATACTTGGTAGTACCGAGGAGAGGACGTATGCGCGTTTTGCCGAACCTCTATAAATCACGGTGTCATCTTCTTCCCTTAAACTTTTATTTTCCGCAAATATTTATTCTTGCTTGCTTGCGTTTGAATTTATTAACGATTATTAACGCGTAAGCTTAGAATTGCGTAAGTTGGGGTGTTAGTTGCACTTAAGTTTTAATTAGGCGAAAATCGCCATAAACCTTATTCACCCCCCCTCTAAGGTTTAGCCGCACACGGGCCAACATATGTGTTGAACAAGCTACCTCATAAAAAACGTGACAAACCACCTTATGAGTTATGGAAAGGCTATCGGCCTAGCTATAAAACATTAAGGGTTTGGGGTTGTCTAGCGAACGTCCTTGTCTCGCTTCCGAAAAGAACGAGAATTGGACCAAAGACGGTAGACTGTGTGTTCATAGGATATGCACACAACAGTAGTGCTTATCGTTTTCTCGTGCACAAGTCGGATAATTCCGATGTGTATGTAGATACTATCATCGAAGCTCGAGAAGCTTCTTTCTTCGAGGATATCTTTCCCCGCAAGTCTTCCAGAACTGTAGAGACTGAGGAGTCAAACAGTGAGAAAAATGTGGGGGCAAGTGAACCGTTGGAGGAAGAAGAAGAAGAGCCTCGACGAAGTAAAAGGGCTAGAAAGGAAACGTCTTTCGGTCCAGATTTTGTAGCCTTCATGATAGAAGGCGAACCAGTGACATTCAAACAAGCGATGTCATCCCCGGAATCCCAATATTGGGAGGAAGCGATCAACAATGAGGTTGAATCGATATTACAAAACCACACTTGGGAACTAGTGGATCTTCCACCAGGGTGCAATCCACTAGGCCACAAGTGGATCTTCAAGAGGAAGAGAAGGCTCGATGGAATGATCGAGAAATACAAGACGAGGCTTGTAGTGAAAGGTTTTAGACAAACTGAAGGTGTCGACTATTTTGACACCTATTCTCCTATCTCTAGGAAGACGTCAATCCGGATAGTCATTACTCTCGCGGCACTGTTCGATCTGGAAATACATCAAATGGATGTTAAAACGGCATTCTTGAATGGTGAACTAGAAGAGGAAACTTACACGGAACAACCGGAAAGGTTTGTGGTTCCAGGTAAAGCGCACAAGGTGTGTAAACTTGTGAAGTCTTTATATGGACTTAAACAAGCACCTAAACAATGGCACGGAAAATTTGATAGAGTGATGCTATCAAACAGTTTTCGGATAAACGAGTGTGACAAATGCGTCTACGTAAAAGGAAATAAAAAGGACTACATGGTAGTCTGCCTCTACGTAGATGACATGATTATAATAGGGAGTATTGATAACATCAACTCCACTAAGAGAATGTTGTCACAAAAATTCCAGATGAAAGATTTGGGTGTCGCTGATGTAATACTTGGTATGAAAATTACCAAGACATCAGACGGATATGTGCTATCTCAAACTAACTATGTCAAGCATATGCTTGACAAATTTGATAAAGATAGTAGAGCTACATCCAGAACTCTGATAGAAATCTCAACCACCCTGAAAAAGAACTTTGGGGAGAGTGTGAGACAATTGGAATATTCTCGAATAATAGGCAGTCTGATGTACATCATGAACTGTACTAGACCGGACATAGCCAATTCAGTGAGTAGACTAAGTAGATACACCAGTAATCCCAATGAGGAACACTGGAAGGCCATCATGAGACTTCTCAGATACATGAGGTTCATTAGCGACCGAGGGTTGCATTATACCAGATATCCAGCTGTACTGGAAGGGTATTCTGATGAAAACTGGATCTCGGATTCCAACAGTACACGATCCACTAGCAGATATGTGTTCGTGTTGGGAGGAGTAGCTGTCTCGTGGAGATCATCCAAGCAGACATGCATAGCCAGATCAACTATGGAATCTGAGTTCATAGCGTTGGATCTAGCAACAGAAGAGGCTGACTGGCTGAGAAGCTTTCTGGAAGGAATTCCAATGTGGCCGAAACCTGTCCCAGCAATAAGCATGCATTGCGATAGTCAGTCGGCTATTAGACGGGCGCAGGATCATATGTATAATGGAAAGTCCCAACACATTCGTCAGAGACATAAATCCGTAAGAGAATTGTTAGCTAACGGTGTGGAGTCATTATATTTTGTGAGATCTAAAGACAATATTGTGGATCCATTTACAAAAGGCTTGACTCAGGTAGGAGTTGAAGTTTCATCGAGGGGAATGGGGTTGAAGCCCATCAAACTGGAAACCTCCTCAAAGGCAACCCAACCAGAACTGGATTCTCCAGCGTCGGGTTCAATGGGAAAACTGAACTGTGGGGGTGACCAAATAAAGCACTCGGGAACTTAAGTTCCCGACCCATTTCTAGGATGAAAGAGTGATAGACCTAGACCATTTAAAGGGTGAGCATAATGCTCTTAATGAAAACAAGGATCTCGAAGGTCGAGAAGGGTGAGTCAGGACACCTTTAACTTGAAATCACCTATAACGAGTGTGTATGGCCGATACTATGTGATGAGCCATCGGCTAAATCACTAGAGCGCTCAGTTGAAGTTTGCCAAGGCAGTCCACGTCCAAATATGGATAAAAACCAAAGGGCTTAGTAAGTAGTGTAAAGAGATCATTGTGTGAGTATTACCCTGGTATGTACAAACGCTAAAGGGTTCAAGACTTTAAAGCTACCCAATAGTAGCATATCAGATCTTACTTCACTATGGCAGGTTCAAGGCTCACGCCACCTATCCTTATGTAGTGAAATCCTATGGTTCTCTCTTATGCATTTTAGGGGCATTTTTAATTTTCGCCAATTGCATTCATGTGGGGGATTGTTGGAAAACATGTTATAAACATGGGTGTTCCGAATGGTCAAGGAACCATCTTTGAGTCAATATTCGATGTGATAGCTCAGAATTTCTGAAGCCGTACTCAAAGCATTTGAGTAGCTCGTGCGACGAGCTTCGCAACGGTATATCACATGACCTATTCGGAGAATGGGTGTGAATGATAATTGGCCTCGAAGGTTGGTACTCGAAAGAGGAATAAAACCAATGCTGGAAAATGGAAAAGAAGATGGGATTTAAACCATGAGGGTTATCCCACATTGTGAAATAATGAGTGATTTTTACAATATAAATACAAAGTCCATCCCATGTAGTTGTTAAACTATCATGTCCACATACCCATGAGTGTGTTAGTGTGTACCCCACACGCTCACGCTTGCTCCGGTCTCGGGACTAGGGACTTGGGACTCGGGCCTCGGGATTCGGGATTCGGGGAATGTCTCGGGTCTTGGGTGTTGGGTCTTGGGTCTTGTACTAAACTGAAAAAGGGAGTTTTGTATATTTACAAATGCAGTCCCTAAAGTTCCAGCAAGGTTGTAACTTCTGCAATAATGGAGGTAGATTCTGGGGGTGTAACTCCCAGAATTGAATGACCACATTTAAGGCTTTGGTTTCAAAATCCTCTATAAGAGGCAGCCTCCCCATCTCATTTGAAACACACCAATTCACACAACACAGCATAAGCATCATACTAGAGAGAGATAATCGCACCACCAACAGGTCGACTTGTGGTTCGGTGCCGTTTCCACGCGAGCCACTATGTGAGACGTTGTACCGTGGGAACACAGTCCCAGAACCAGAAACACTAAGGTGGTGGTTCGAGAAATAACGTTTAAGGAAAACTGCTCAGCAGTTGCCTCGTCTAATTTTTCTTTTCTGTATTTAAATTTCAATACATTTATTTTTCTGTATTTACATTTCTGTACTGTTTACATTCTGTGTTTTATTTTTTTGTATTTACATTTCTGTACTGTTTTACTTTCTGTAATTTTCAATTATGCAATTTGCTTTCCTGTATTTACAAAAACAGTCCAGCAGTTTAGTAATTATACTATTCTGTCTGGCAGATTTCTTTAATTGTTAAACAGCCCAGCAGTTTAGTAATTATACTATTCTGTCTGACAGTTTCAAACAATTACAATTCAGTCCAGTAGTTTAATAATTTATATTAAATTTGTCGGGATTTTAAATTAGTGTAATTTTAATTCTGTTGGGTCGGGAATTGTAATTTATATTCCAATTGTGAGAATTAAATTGTTATTTCCATTTAGTCCCTTTCTTTTCAATTATTGCTTTTCGATATAGTAAAAACCAACATTTAATATATACAGCACCTTACTATTAATCAAAATAGCAATTCTGAAGATCTTATAAGTCTTATAACAAATATACAAAGACATCATACTATGCATACGAAGGACAACTGTATATCAGAGACTAAGACCATTAAGTTAGCAGTAGCTTATACAAATTCCCTAGACAAATAATCCATAATCATACATATATTCGTCCACATGTATATAAAAGCATGCATATAAATTCCTGGACAAAATATTATCTCAACATTCAAGTACACAAAATTCATACCATGTATAAAAACACTTATAGTCATGGACGTGCAAAACAACATGTAAACATGCGAAGCTCAATACATATATTTAACATAAAATACAAGTATGCTTGTACATAAATATACATAAAATATGGACAATTTAAAACCGCAAAAAGAGATTTTCACAAAAACCCCAAACAAGGTCAAACCAACAAAAAACCGCTTCGACAATACAAGCGGAAACACCAATTTCTCAAAAACCAAAATTTATTAGAAAATGATTTTTTCAAAAAACTGTCTAAGCCACGGAAATAATTTTCTGTCTATCCAAACACCAAAATTATTGTATTAACGTAAGAACATAAAAAAAATATCGTTTAAGATTGTTGGGTACGTTGTAAATAAACACAATAATTTCTACGGAAAAGAAATGGACAAATAAACAGAAAATGGTTTTCTCAAATATATAATATCAATTACAATCTTCAAAATTAAGAGTAGGTAAATGATACCGAAATGGACTAAAATCCGAGACGAGATAACTGCAAGCAGTTTCCCTTAAACGATATTTGCCCCGCCACCTCTGCTTCTGGCTAAATGGGGCATTTCGTTCCCAAGGTACAACGTCTACACATGTGACTCGGTGGAAACGGCACCGAGCCATGGTCGGGCCGTTGGTGGTGCGGTACTCTCTCTCTATATATGTATGCATGTGTGAATGTGTGTGTTAATGCTTACATGACATGTATTAAACTTGTCTTGGAAAAGTTAATAAAAAAATAGACCAAGACCATCATTTTAAACATTCTCTTTGTAACACATTTTACAAATAAAGACACACATAAATGGGGAGAATAAATGTTTTTTATAACCACTAAATTAATAGCATTCACTCAAACAGAAACCACTTGTTTTTTTTCCAACAATAACCACAAGTCGTATGATGCCACTGCTTCTAAGGCTATGGTCGGTTCCTCACTTGTTGGTCCAAATTATTCTGATCTAGTTTTTTGGAAAGTATTTTCTCTAAACACAATACATATAATAGATATGACTATACGAGATCGATCGATTTCAGCTACCGACGCAGAGATCAAATCCACAATGAAGTGATTTAAACGTTTGATTCAGTTTCGGATCTCTTTTCCACAATCCCATGTAATATATAAACAAGAATATATATATATATATATATATATATATATATATATATATATATTATATTAGCAGAAGGTGCCCATGCGATGCGTGCGGGATCTATGATGTAAAACATAAACAAAACAATGCAAAGTATTTCAAACGAATCTAACAAAAAATAATTGATTAAATTTTTTTACCTCTGAAGTGCAAAGAGGGAGAGAGATAGAAAAGAGAAAAATTAAATTCCGATGACGAATGATACAATTTAGGTGTAGTGGGTGTTATAATTTCACGTTAGTTAGTTTTTTTTAAACAATTTAAAATTTAAACCGTGGGTAGTGGGGATATTTATTTTTCCAAATTCATCTATAATTTGCAACTGCTAAAAACACTCGATGTCCGACACGTTTAATGTAACTTCCAAATTCTTAGTTTACATTTAATAATACTAGCGGACCTGCCCACCTAATGGGTGTGAATCCAAAAAAATATATGTAATCCGTTATGCTAGAATCTTTGATGAATGGAGTAAAAATTATGGTTGAGAGAGAGAGGAGATGCATTTGATGATTTATGAGAACATGAAGTTAATAATTAGATGTAAGTTATTTTTCTTTTAATTCTTCTGTAAAATGTGTCTACTACTATTTTGTAATTTTGTAAATTAATAGGACTATTTTATAAATAATTGTTTCAAGACTTCATAAGCCCTATTCACATAAAATAATATTATATATATACAAATAATGTCCCATAGGTATCACTTTTGAAATTATATTCCTCCTAGATACCTCTATAATTTCATATTCCCTATAGGTACTACTTTTTAATTATTTATTTTATTTACCAAAACGCCATACACATATTTCATAAAAAAATAGAAAAAAACACATAAAATTATATAAAATACAAAAAATCACAAAAAAAATGAAAAAAAATCACAAAAAATTGTAAAAATAAAAAAAATGTATTTTTATTAAAAAAAACACAACAAATCACAAAAAATCACAAAAAAATAAAAAAAATCACAAAATTTTAAAAAAATTACAAAAAAAATCACAAAAAAAATTATAAAAAATGAAAAAATCACAAAAAATCACAAAATTAAAAAAAAAATAAAAAAAATTATAAAAAATGAAAAAAATCACAAAATATTATAAAAAATGAAAAAAATCACATAAAATTATAAAAAATGAAAAAAATCACAAAAAAATATTAAAAAAATCACAAAATTATAAAAAAAAATGGGAAAAAAAATCACTTTTATTGAACTTTATGCACTTTCGACTGTACTAGATGCACTTTCGACTGAACCAGATGCACTTTTAGCTGAACTATATGCACTTTTAGCCGAACCAGATGTACTTTTAGTTCAACCAGATGTAGGTTTTACAGAACGATATGCACTTTTATTGAACTAGATGCACTTTTGTCTGAACCATATGCAGTTTCAGCTGAACTAGATACACTTTCAGCCGAACCATATGCACTTTTAGTTGAACTAGATGCAGGTTTTATTGAACTAGATGCACTTTTGTCTGAACCATATGCATTTTCAGCTGAACCAGATACACTTTTAGCTGAACCATATGCACTTTCAGTTGAATCAGATGCATTTTTAACAGAACTATATGCACTTTCGACTGTATATATTCATTTTTGACTACACTATATGCACTTTTGACTTAACTATATGTATTTTTCACTAAATTAGATGCACTTTAAGCTGAACCAGATGTACTTTCAGCTGAACCAGATGCACTTTTAGCTGAACTATATGTATACTCACTTTTATTGAACTATATTTACTTTCGACTGAATTGTATGCACTTTCAACGGAACTAGATGTACTTTCAACTGAATTGAATGCAATTTCGACTCAAATTTATGCATTTTTAACTAACTATATACACTTTCGACTGAACTATATGCACTTTTATTGAATTATATACGCTTTTGAATGAATTATATGTATTTTTGACTGAAGTAAATGCACTTTCAGCTCATTCAGATTAAAAAAAAGGCACATTTATCATGGAAAAACCATTTTTTTTATTAAAAAAATCATTTTTCGGTATAAAAAGTGTTATATTGACAAAAAAAAATTATATATTTTTTGTAAATTTTTAAAAAGTTTATGATTTTTTCATTTTTTTTATAATTCTTTTTTTTTTTTTGTGATTTTTGTGATTTTTTATAATTTTTTATGATTTTTGTTATTTTTTTATAATGTTTTGTGATTTTTTGTGATTTTTATATAATTTTTTCGTTTTTTTCATTTTTTTCATTTTTTTTATTATTTTTTATAATTTTTTGTGATTTTTTATAATTTTTTGTTATTTTTTATATTTTTTTTTGATTTTTCGGTATAAAAAGTCTTATATTGACAAAAAAAAATTATACATTTTTTTTGTAATTTTTTAAAAAGTTTGTGATTTTTTGTAATTTTTTGTAATTTTTTAAATTTTTTATAATTTTTTAAATTTTTTTATAATTTTTTAAATTTTTTTTATAATTTTTATATTTTTTTTGTGATTTTTGTATTTTTTTAATATTTTTTTGGTGATTTTTGGTGATTTTTTATATTTTTTTATATTTTTTTTGATTTTTTGATTTTTTTTGATTTTTTATGTTTTTTTGTTATAATTTTTTGTTATTTTTAATATTTTTTGTGATTTTTTTTGTGATTTTTATAATTTTTTTGTGTTTTTTTTTATTTTGTTGTAATTTAAAACTATTTTTTTTGGTTTGTAGAGAGATAAAATATGTATATTATATTTTGGTTTGTAAGACAATTAAGTAAATAAACTAAATAATTAAAAAGTGGTAACTATGATAAATGTGAAATTATTAAGATATATAGAAGGAATATAATTTGCTATGAGATACTTATAGGGAATTACCCCATATATATATATATATATATATATATATATATATATATAGGGGAAGAATCCGTACACACATAAAAAAACACATTATTTTTACACATCAATCACAACCCTCCATTTACTAACTTTTAATTGTCAAGATTAGTTCATCTAATAACAAGAATAAACACATAATCTTGACCATTAAAAGTTAGTAAATGGAGGGTTGTGATTGATGTGTAAAGATAATGTATTTTTTTATGTGTGTACGGATATATATATCATTCTATTATAATAAGCCAACCCAAGGGAATTGAGGCTGCTCAATTTTGCCCATTTTTTCCAAAAATACCCCTATATTGTTTTATTAATTACAATAATACCATCCTCATATAAAAAAATAAAAATAAAATAAAAACTAATAACACTATGTGTCCCTCTTTAACAACCAAACATTCTTTTAAGTCTTATACTATTTTTTTTTTTGTATTATCCACGTATTTGTATCATAACTACACTTATTTTTTATATTTTAATTGCATTACGCGTCACACACGCAACGCGTGGGGCACGATTACTAGTATTATAATAAACCAAGCCAAGTCAAATGATCTTGCCCAATTTAACCATTTTTTTTTCAAAAATACCCATACACCTTTATATTAATTACAATAATACCATACTCTCATAAAAATATAAAAAATAAAAATTAATAAAATTATTTATCACTCTTTAACAACCAAACATTATTTTAAATCATAAAATATGTTTTTTTTATTATCCACGTATTTATATCATAACTATACATATTTTCTATATTTTTATTACATTACGCGCCGCACACGCAACATGTGTGGCACGATTACTAGTATATATATATGGATAGAATCTATACACAAATAAAAAAACACATTTTTTTTACACATTCATCGTAACCACTCATTTAGTTTATTTTCAAAATACAAGATTTGTTTCAATTATTTCACCAAAAATACCCACTTTTAATATATGTGATTATATATTCTAACTAAAACCTCATCTCTCCGTCTATATTTATCTGCCTATATACTCCTCTGGTCATCATTTACCATCTTTTTTTTTCAATAAAAAATTAATGAAATACGATATACCCAATAAGAACTAAGTGGTCTCATGATATGGGTTTTAGTCCATTTATTTGTTATTCAATGAATGAATAAAAAATCTCATTGAAGAACAAAACTTTGACTTTTATTTCATCTATTAGGACCCCCTCTTTTCTACTTTTGTTTTTAAAATTTTGAAACAGGTTAGACTGCTTAGTCGAGCTTTCAGAGTTATAGTAGCTGAGTTATTTGTGAATTTATTTTAATCATTTACTGAATCAAGAAGAAGAATGTTTTTTTTAAAAATTGTGTGATTATCTTGTATTATGACTCTACCTGCCTTTTAGTTTAAATATCCAATAATCTATACATGTAGTTATAACTTTTGTTACATCTAGAGATTTATAATCACATAAAGTTTTTATTCTAAGATGGTGTTTGGTTGCATTTTAAAAATAAATAAGATGAATATCTTGATGTTCAAAAAAGATGAAGCAAAACAAGGTTTAAAACATGAAATTTTGAAGATTTTAGGGTAATGCATATTGATTTCATTTTCTAAGCAAATAAGTTGTTTCTTTTTAAGTTCCTAAATGTTGCATCCAAACATAGCTATAAAAGGCGTAACTAAACAGGGCTATATATGATCTTGTTTGGTTGCATGCTGTAGCAAATAAAATTATTTTTTAAGGTTTAAAATTGGTACAACCAAGTAAAATATTAAGGATACAACAAAGCGGGTATTAATATAGGAGTAGATGATGAGGAAACCAACAATAACAAATTTTGGAGCTACGTACCTACATACAATTGTTTCACTATTAAAACTTTTACAAGGCATGAGAACTAACAAAAAAATTTATTATGTGAAGCTTTATCTAACAATATCAGCTAAACAAATACTACGTTATAATTTAAAAATTTATCTTTGTTTGATTTGGCACTTTAGAAAAGAAGAAAAGAACGGAGTGAGAGTGATGATTTCATATGAACAACTCTCTTCTTTTTTACCTTTTCAGAAAAGTATCTCAACCTATACTTCTCCAAAAGTATGTTTTTTGTCAAAAATTTTATTCTAAAAGCTTACTTTTAATGTGACATCCCAACAACTAGTTTACTTTTTAAAAAACCACTTTAAAAAAGTATACTTCTCCAAGGCTTATTGATTGACTTATTTCCGGTTTTGAAAATTGACAATTTTGTTGTAATATGTCAGGTTGTAGTATCGAGAGAACTAAAGCAATATCCAACCAACATGTAAATTTTGCAAAAGATAAGTTTTTTGTTTAAAAATGTGGTTCAACAACTGAAATACTTCGACATTACAAAGAGAGATGTCCGAATTGAACCAATACTGATTTGAAGCAAATTCTTTTAGATGCGCAGAAAAACTTTGGGAATGTATCTTATATTATAAACTTCAAATACGGCCACTCAAAAGTTAGACGTACAAGCTGCTGCATACATGATCCCTGGACATGAGTACCTTTTTAATATGACGGAACATGAATTTTCAACCAATCCATGTTGACAGCCACACCATATTACTAAACGATTTCAAGAAATATGGCGAGAGATGACGTCATGGTAGTATATAACGTTGAGAAATTTTTTTTGAAGGATGTTTTAACAAGAGCGAGTAAAGTAAGCATTAATTCATATTTCTAGAAATCAAATCAACAAACCGGATATATTTGTGTAACTGCACATTTTCATTAATTCTGATATTGACCGGGCACATTCAAAAGAGAGTTATAAGCCTTTGCGATGGGCATCCGCCAAACACAGGTATGGCCCTCTCCGATACTAATTTAGCATGTCTAATGAGATGACGTATTGCGAACAAAGTGTCAACTGTGACTTTTGATAATGTGTCGAACAACGATTCAGCAATAAAAAATTTAAAAGAAAACTTTTATTTGAATGGTAAGGTTTCGTATGCTGGAAATATTTTTTTTGTGCGTTGTCGCGCACACATTATCAATCTCAAGGTGCAAGATGGACTTTCTGAGGTGAAAAGTACCATTGAACATGTTCGAGAGAGTGTCAAATTTATTAATGCATCAGAGGCACGTCTAATGAAGTTTAGTGAGATTGCAAATCAATTGTTGTTTCCTCATAAAAAGTTAATATTAGATGTTCTCACTGTTAGAATTCAACATTTGCAATGTTAGAGTCTGTTTTACTCTTAAACGCTATTTTTACTGGTTATGAATAAAGAGATCCTTCATATGTGTGGTTGCCTAGTAAAATTGGGAAGGGGTAAATAGCTATGTCAATTTTTCAAACTTTTTAAAGAGGTGACAGATTATATCTCAGGGAGGGAATATCCAATCTATAATCTTTTTCTTCCTGTTGTTTGGAAGATTTAAGAGGTTTTAGACACTTTAATATAAAACACACCAAGGTCTAAATTCAGTCTTAGTCATTTATACCGTTTAAAAATAGCCTATCGTTTGTAAGACAACGCCCTAAAATAATCAGTCTAAGTCATTTAGACAATTTCTAAAAATTATAAATGGCAAAAAATACAAGATAGTTAACCAAATAGTTGATTGGAATAAACTGTTAGAATTAAAAGTATTATGATCAAAATTTTAATAATCATTTTAGTATATTTTCAATAGTTTAGCATCACTACAAAAAAATACTCAAATAACGACGGGATTAGTGACAGTATTTTTTGTTACGAGCTTATTAGCGCCGGTTTTTGTGACGGCTTTGTGACAGTTTAGTCAATTTGCAACAGATTTGTGGCAACTTTTTAAATTAGTGATAGACTTGTGACAGTTTTTGACTCTTATTAAATCAAATATTATTTTGTAGCGCGTTTAATGACAATTTGGCTAATAACAAGGAGGTCTCATTGTAAATATAGAATTTGTTTTAATACTTTATTATTGTTGTTGAAACCGGGAAGGTCGAAAAAAGCATGCCATATTCTCAAGTCGTATTATGCCACTGCTTCTGAGATGATGTCGGTTCCCGACTTAACCACTATAAATACTATAAATACCATTCCATGAAGATGGACAATTCCTCCCTTTTCAATTCATGCAATATGTGCTGGCCAACATCCCAGAAAAATTCTGCTTTTCACCAATAGCTAACAATCTAGCAATGTCATCATTATTTGGTGATATTAAGTATTACCTGTTGATTTTGGTGTACATATAAGTAATTAAAAATGCAATGACTGAAAATAAATAAACAATTTTATTTCTATAATGAAATATGACTCTATTATAAAATTCCGACACTTGCAGAATGTAAGTGCAATTAATTAAACTTTCAGACAGATTAATATAAATTATTAAACTTCTGGACTGGTTTGTAATTAAACGAAACTGTCAGACAAAATAGTATAAAACTAAACTACTGGACTGTTTGTTAATTAAAAGAAACTGTCAGACAGAATAGTATAATTACTAAACTGCTGGACTGTTTGTTAATTACAAGAAACTGCCAGACAGGATAGTATAATTATTAAACTGCTGAATTGTTTCTGTAAATAAATTACAGAACTGAAATGAAACTAATCTAATTACATAATTGAAACAGTACTTTAAATAAATTACAGAAAGGTAAAACAGAATTTAAATGTTACAGCTAAGGACATGAAATTGAAATACTAAATTAAATTACTGAAATAAAATGAAATAAAAAAGGACATAAAAGAAATAGACAAGGCTACTGTTTAACAGTATGCTCTTAACCGATATTCGCCTAACCACCATTGATGTTTTTTTGCAATGAATTCATATTCATTGCAACAGTTACAGCTTTGTTGGAAGCTTCCGTTGAGCTGGCACGCACCCGACAAGCAGGCGCACCCGTGTGGTACACAATACACACATGTGTACGTGGACACATAACTTAATATCCACATGGGATAGCTTTGTATATATATTGTAAAAATGACTCTTCATTTTCCAATGTGGGACAATTCCCGATGAGTTATCCTCATTTAACCAATTTTTCAGAATTAAGAGTTTTCCTCTTTCTCAACCCCAATTTTTTACGCCAATTTTCATTCACTCCCATTCTCTGAATAGATCATGCGGCATACCGTTACGAAACTTGTCATACCATCTATTCAAGCGTCTTGAGTATGTTGTCAAAAGATAACGGCTGTCGCTTGAAATCTTGAATAAAAAATGATCTCGTGACCCTTCGGAATCTAACATGTTTTAACATATGGTTTTTCAACATTACCTATTTGGTGATATTAAGTATTCATTGCAGTTGGACTGGAAAGAAGTTATTAAAATGAGGAAAACCCTCAAAGAGCTTCTCACCTATAAAATTGGAGATGGCAAGAGTACTTTTCTATGGTATGATAAGTGGCTAGAAGTAGGGGCTATACTCCCTATGAGTCACACTAGAAGCTACTTAAATGTCACTAATCTCACTCTCAATGAGAAAGTATATGCTATTATTCCAAATAACACTTGGGAATGGCCAGGTAGTGGTGATCAAGTTGACTTTCTAAAAAGTCTAACTCACCCTACTTTTAACAAGAACCTGAAAGATAAACTTTTTTGGAGCCTTGACAACAAGAGTTTCTCCGTAAATCAAATGTTGAATCATATTCGTAATACTAAATATAAAGTTAGTTGGCACTCTTTAGTTTGGTTCCCTTCTTACATTCCGAAATGCAGCCACATTAGCCATACTTGTGATTTGTGTGTTTTATGTAATGAGAAGACTGAAAACATGGATCACCACTTTTTTGAGTGTGTTTTTTCTAAAAGAGTTCTCCAAATTCTTTTTAACAAGGGTGACTTTTACCATTTTTGCAATACTTGGGCTAGTTGGATTGCTTGGACAACTGCCTCTTTTAAGAAGAATACTTTCCCTAATAGAGTGGCCAAGCTGATTTTTTTCTGCTAGTATTTACATGATATGGAGGGAGAGAAATATTAGAAAATATGGAGAAAAAATAAGTGATATTAGCTCTCTATTATTCAACATGTTGATTTCAATATCAAAACCAAACTTAATTTGTTGAAAGGCATTCCTTTTACCAATAGGAATGTTCATTTAGTAAATATTTGAGACATAAATAAAAATCTCCTCAATGATAAACGAGCCTTGTGCTTTTACTATCGTGTCTGGTGATTTTTACATAAAAGTCATGTGCATTATTTTAGGTGCTTTGGTACTCTATTGTATCAGCTTATACTTAAAATCTTGGGAGTGGATTTTCTTTTGTGATTTTTTTCTTAGCAGGTTACATTGCGAAATATACCATATTAAAGCACATATACTTAACAAGTGACGGAAAGGCATGTAAAGGCCTAACACCAGGTACTCTGTTCTTCTTATGGTTTGGTTATTATGTTAAAACTTTCAGTTGTGAAAAATACTTGGGCAAAGTCTTGGTTTTCAGGAACAATATAGGTGGCTTTTAAGCTACCTAGCTTTTTGGGGAAAGGAGCTTTATAAAGAGAAAAAATTGATAGGATCAAAGATTAGAAGATATGGAGTCCACCAAGATGGAGGCTGTAATATCCTAAATAAAATATTGATGTATAATATACTTGTTTTATATTTAAAAAAATGAATAATTGGATTTATATATATATCATCCGACAATAAATATGGATGTATCTTCACAATATTACTATTACTTTATGTGAATACCCCTTATTAAGTCTTGAAAAACTAATTACTAAAAGACCACTATAATTATAAAAATTATAAAATAGCAAAAATTTAACTGCTCCATGATTTAAAATTTAAAATAGAAAAAAATAAATTTTATTTCTCTTATCTAATCTAACGTTTAATAATTAAAATCATAAATTACCATAATTATTTCTCTCTTTTCTCTCCCTCTCTCCTGAAATTGGATTCGACTTTATTTTCATTGAAGAATTTGTTCAATCTCCTACAGGTACTATTTTAATTGTTCCTCCCTTCGTCAAAAATTCTACCATAACGGGATACATATATTTTTTTTTATTCACACCCATCGGATGGACATATCCGCTAATTAAGAATAAGTATGGGGTCCACTTGAGTATTATCCCCACCTATCACCTTTTTAACTTTTTCTTTTAACTTGATATATATTAGTATAGTTATATATTAATATGTACAGATTAACACGCATACACACGCAAACATATACATCTAGAGAGATAGATACATAGAAAGAGAGAGAATACACAGCTCACTCACTTTAAACCCCATGTTCTTCCTGACTCGATTATCCGTTTTTCGTATCGTCTGCTCCGTTGCGTAGCTATCACACATGAGAATATTCCGAGGTGTATATTCAGTGGTTTATTTCCACTTTTCAGATCTGATTTTGAGCCTTTTAAATGCTGGAATTTCTTTTACAGTGACCAGTTTTATCGGGTTATTGTAGTTTGATCGTAGGTGGGTTCAAACTGGGTTTGGAGTAAAGGTGCGGGTTGTTTTATTCCTTTCGGTGCTTGTTTATCGCAGCCCAACTGTCCAACCTTTCGTAACTTCATTCGAGGTACCATTTTGGTAGTTAAAGGGGAGTCTTTTTGTGTTTGTTATCTATAATAGAAGTAATACTCGTAGCTGGGGTTATATAGTTGTACAACGACTGTATCAAACTACCATTCCGGTACAAAGAGGTTGAATTTTACTCATTGTGATGGAAGTAATATGTTTCCTGTTTATATTTATTTGTGTTGCTTATAGCAGCTGTAGTTTTATAGTAGAACTTAGTTAATTGACTTTGATGAGATACCGTTTTGGTATTGAAAAGGGGGTCTTTTAAATGTATATCGCAGGTTGCTTTTCTGTTGCTTTTAATGTGGTTATTTGTGGTAGTAACTTTACTTGGAGTTGATAGCTAAGATCAGTCGATTGCTGCCTTTGCCAAGGTACCAAGTTGGTACCAAAAAGGCGAGATTTTATCCTTGTCAAAGGTAGGAAACTCCTGCTTGTGTATGTTGCTAGGTGGTATATAATAGTAATACTAATTATAGTTGTGGTCATATAGTTGGACCTGTTCGCTTACTGGCCTTATGGAGTTACTGTCTCGGTTTTTAGAATATAAATACGAGTTCTACTCTTGATGGGAGACAAGGATTTTAGTTACTACTTGTTCTCTTATTCATTTCAATGTTGTTTATGTGGTTTAACTATGTGTTGTACCATATAGAAATTTGAATCGCTCACATGTAACTTGTCCAGTAACAGACCAAGGCTCATGATGATTCCAGAAAACAAGTTTTGTAGTTCATTGATTAATAAATTACCTGAGTATTTGATACTATTGCAAATTCATGTTTATTATACCGTTATTGTGATTTCAGTAGCTTTATTTTACAAACATTGATGTTTTTATCATATAATTCGTGAACAAACGGGAGTAATGAGGCTAAGTAATTAAGGAGAGCTGTGGTGTTGTCGTGAGTCCTTTGTTGTCGTTGGCCTTTTTAAATTTCATTTATGATTCACGTGCTGCGTATGGTTTCATGAGGAGTTGACTCTATACGTGGATCTGAGGAGTGATCCAGCACTGTATTTGTAAATCCGACTTTGTTGGTCTTTTACTTGGTTTAGGGTTCACGTGCCACATGGGTTCCGGCGGGTCTGATACTCATGGAAAATACGACAATAGCCGACGTATAGTCTTATGAGGAGTTGATTATATAAGTGGATCTGAGAAGTGATCCGGCACTATATTTATGAATCCGACTTTATACATATTTGAGTTATACATTTTTGAGTCATGTGTGGAGTCACGTCACTTGGTGTTTGTAGTCGAGGTGTAGTAGATGTGTAGCGAATGAGATATAACAGGATAAAACAATAATATTAAAAGAATCAAAATACATATACATTTGCATTATTATTTGTAGTTTGTAGACGTATATGTGATGAATTGAGTTGACTCACTCTTCGTTCTGTTTCTCATTTTTGTTTACTTATATTATTTTAGGCGGAGGCACTGATGTATAGGGTCGAGTACTGTTTGAGTGTTCTAGTAGAACTCGAGGCTGGAACGATTTGATGTGCGCGTGTATTAGGTACTCAAGGCCAAGTTAGTGTCGTTTTGTATGTACAGTAAATGTTTCTGAACAGTGTTTGTGTAATATATAAGTGAAAAGTGTGTGATTTGAAGGTCGTATGTTCTGTACTTATTTTCCTTTATTTATTTTTAATCGCGTCAACAGGTTTCTGTAAATTCGGGGCGTGACAGAGGCACCCCTGAAGATCGCACAAATTTAGCTTTTGTGCTATTTGATACTAAAAAGAGGGCTATAACTATTTTCAATTGTAATAGGGAATATGTTAAACTTATGCCTCTAATGTTGCTTTTGTATAATGGCTCAGAAGAGCCTCTTTTGTATTATTTGATTAAGTTTGATATGGAGCGAATATGCGTCTGATCAGACATAAACTTTTAAGGCATGTTCCGACTTAAGGAATAGATCACGGGTGTTTATTTAATCATATGCTTACTTTTCAAAAAACCAAAAGTATTCATTACCAAAGACACAAATTATCGTTTTAACTATCGTTTTCAATGATTCATTTGCAATTGTTTTTCCAATCTTTGAATACCAATCAACAAGGTCACATTGTACACCGTAGGATGACATTTGTTTTTAGAGAAACGATAACCCTAACTTATTTGTTCTATTTCTGTTTTCTTAAAAACATGGCTCATTAATTTCTACTGTCGACTGAATACGAAGAAAGAGACCAAGTCTCATCCCAAATCTCATTCTAAATGTGATTTTTGAATATGTTGGTGACTCACTAAAATAATCATTGAACAAGTTTTGGGGTGCTTCAAAAAATTATGACGATTGGACCAACGTGTGTTTGAGCCTTTTTTTCTTCTTTAATTTGCTCATAAGAGTTTGTAAAAGTATAAGTCTTCCATTTCATCTTCGGACAACGAAGAACTAGAATCAAAATATATTTACTTAATTTTTATGCCCATATTCTATGGAGAAAGAACACAACAAAAGTATTAAATAAATAATATTTAATAGTACTGTTTAAAATAATATTAATGAGACTTTTTATGAATTAGTGCAAGAATGCCCCGCTGAATCCCGGGGTCAAATCATTTTGTTTATTCTTTCCGAAGTTTAGGTAGAATGCAAATTTTTGGAATATTTGATAAACAATGTAGCCTCATTATCTTCCGAATAATGTATCCTACAACCATTTCACATACGTAGCACATAAAAACATAACTGTTTAAACATGATGTTGAAAGGTTCTATGAAAACTGTAATGAAATTATTACACCTCCTCATTGTCTTCATTCTGTAAATATAATGACTAAGTAATTAGTTTTGGCATCAACTTTTAAAAAATAAATCGTTAATTTATTTCAAGCCTTGAACTCGAACTCGAATACAATTATTTAAGTAATGCCGTAGTAAACATAGTAAAATTAGTCTGTATGCAAGGTTCGAGATAATTTGTTTTTCCCGAGCTATTCTATTTGAAATTGTTATGTCTATAGTTGTTTACGTTCAAAATTATTAGGTGTATCAATCCAATATAGAAAGAATTGAAACCCACATAATTTTTGTTGCAACTCAATTTCTGTAGTCTCATATTTTATCAATTTCTGGTTGTGACTTGAGGTTTAAATAAACCACAGCCTAGTCAATTTAAAAGTTGAGTATGAATATGAAATATAATTATAACTAAAATTATAAGGACTATTAATGAAATTTAGTCAATTTAAAAGTTGAGTATGAATATGAAATATAATTATAACTAAAATTATAAGGACTATTAATGAAATTTAGTCATAACCCAAGCGTTGGAAGTATCAGAGGCTACTGGTTGCCTGGTTTTTCAGACACTATGATCAATGAATGAACATAATGACATATGATGTTATAAAAGAATTCTTAAATAGATAAATTTAAAAAAAAATGAATTAAATTTATGGTAAATATACAAAGTAAATTTGTTAAGTCTATATATATAAAGTTAGGTATAACATATATCAAAGTTTGGTATTATTAGTGCAACATTTAAACCTATAGAAGCAAAATTGAATATAACTAAAATTACAAGGATTATCAATGCACTTTCTTAAAACAATAAATTATAAAATCACCTTGGTCTGGCCTCCCAGAGGCTTTTTATATGGTTAGATTAGACATAAAAAAAAATAGTACAACTGACATTATGAATACGTAGGGGTGGGCAAAAATAACCGACCGAATCGATGGGTTCGGTTTTAAATTTACAATGTATTGAACCGAACCGGTATCATAATTCGGTTCGGTTTCGATTCTCTGAAAAGAAACTGAAAACCGAAACCGGAAGTTAAAACCAAACCCGATTTAAAACCGAAACCGAAATGTAAAACCGATCTTATATGAGTATGTATACACTAGATAATTACTTTAGTTATATTGTATAATATTACTATACTGTATACATTGTGCAAACCCGAATGTTACTACTTATTAAATGCGATTTTTAAAAATGTTATAAAGTCTTTATCTTGTTTAAATGGATAATAAAATAAAACTATCAAGCATAAACCGTATCAAAGCTTTGAACCGAAACATAAGTCTGAACTGAACCGGAACTTTGAACCGAACCGGAACCGTTAACCGGACCGAACGGTTTCGATCCAGTTCGGTTTTTATTCCCAAAACATGAAAACCGAACCGGAACCGAACCGGAACCGAACCGACTAAAATTTCTGTTTTGGTTTCGGTTTACTCCAAAAACGAGCCGTACGGACTCCTAATGAATAGTCACAAAACAAACACTTTGATTACTTATGAAGCACCTCATATGTGATTGTCACAAAAAAAATGTTGAATGGGTCTTATAAGTAAACAAATGATGAACTTTTAACCACAAAGGTTAAAAGTGGAAAAAGCCGATAATCATAAAAATTCATAAAACAAAAGCGATAAATTTTTATGGGGTGAATTCGCCAACATCTCTTTGGATTGAATTGCCTGTTTGGTCGTGCTTTTGAGTTCTAAAATTCAATAAGAACATTAAAACCGGGTTAATTAGTGTGTTAACATCCCAATATAGTTTAATGTGAGTCTTTATGATTGGAAATTTAACTCCCTCTTTTGCACTTCTAACCAAGTCAATTTAGTGATTTAAAAATCACTAGTTACCTTCGGTCCCAAAAACTTACTTACTCGTGGCAACCTTCCGGACGCCCAATAACCAATAACGCTAGTCACTACTCCCACTAGGGGTATAATCGATGAGAGGTCTCTCTCTCAAAGAAAAGTTTTGTCACAAAACTGACAATATCAACATATGTTGCAACAAAACGTTGAAAAGTATGCAATAAGAATATGAAGTGTGTATAAGGACATAAGTTGAAGATTATTTCCTTAGCACTAATATTAAATTTTGAAAGTTATTTACTTATTTTTTTAGAAAGCATGCAACAACTGAACATGGTCTTAAATCTGCCTTTCAAATAGAATATTCTTTCAAAAATCTGATGTCTTTTATCCTTCAAAGTGCTAGATGATACTCCATACGTGTCACATTATAAGTCATATTTGAAACCACGCGCAATTTTAACCGGTGAATAACTCAAATTCAAATTGTTGAAATAATTTTTTTAAAAAATTCTATCATATAATATTTTTAACATTTGAACTATGCATACAAATTTTAAAAAAAATCGTTTCGACAATTTAGTTACATGTTAAAAATAGGTTAAATTGGCACGTGATTTTGCCTAGGACTTGTAAAGTGAGAGGGAGAGAGTAAATTAAAATAAGCCCTAAATAAAACCAAATTGACAGACAAACTGATAAGAACCAAAATGCACAGTTTATTTGCTCAAATTGTAACATAAATAAAAAATAAAACACATAATATTGTTTATTAAGAAATAAATTTAGAGCACAACACCCCCTAATTAGCAAATAAGTTGAATGAACTCCAACACAAACTCGAAGTAAAAACAAATCAAAGAAAGATAACACTATGGAATCTGTCAGATGGCTTAATAATCGTAAATAGACATGGAAAATCTAGGGGCTCATACATGGGCGGAGCCACATAGGATTCAGAGGGGTCACGTGACCCCGCTCAGTTTTTCCTACGAAATTACTATAATACCCATGTTACTTTAAAAGCTATTTCCAAAATGGAAAATGATACTCACATAACTCCTACACTCCCTTAGATGGCGAGTGATGTGGCAATTTCATTAAATTGAAAAAAATGGTGAGAATAAATTGGAGGAGAGAATAATTTGTAACTTGAGTTGCTTTACACACTCCCTTACATGTATTGCACACTCTCTTACATATATAATAATATATTTTTATTAAAAAATATATTTTTATTCCTCCAAATATACATGTATGGAGTGTGTGAGTTATATATATATATATATATATATATATATTAATAATACCATATTTAATAATTTTTTTATTTTTAATTAATATTTAAATTTAGGGTAGTCTCAACTAGGGTTCTACTATATTTTTATTTGGGTTTTTAGTATATTGGGTTTATATATATATATATATATATATATATATATATATATATATATATATATATATATTAGTAATACCAGATTTAATAATTTTTTTTATTTTTAATTAATATTTAAATTTAGGATAGTCTCAACTAGGGTTCTACTATATTTTTATTTGGGTTTTTAGTAGGTTGGGTTTTTATTATGTTTAATTTTTTTTATTTTTAATTAATATTTAAATTTAGGGTAGTCTCAACTAGGGTTCTACTATATTTTTATTTGGGTTTTTAGTAGATTGGGTTTATATATATATATATATAAAATACGAGATTTAATAATTTTTCTTATTTTTAATTAATATTTAAATTTAGGGTAGTCTCAACTAGAGTTCTACTATATTTTTATTTGGGTTTTTAGTAGGTTGGGTTTTTATTATGTTGAATATTTATATTTTGGTTTATTATGTTGAATATTATAGGATTTGTTAGAGCATGACCCACCATTTTCTGGAAGGACCCACCTAAGGAAGTGTGGTCTGGAGTGTCCCAGTTGTGTGAATAGCATGATCCTTCCAAAATAACCACTTGGATATTGTTGACACGTAAAATTTACGGCCTTTATAAATAGGTCACGTGTCTTTTTAAACAAAATTAAAAATGATTACTAATTCTAAATTTAAATAGAAAAGAAGTTATTAGTAATTTAAAAGAAAAGAAATTATAATTTATTATCACATAAAATTAAGATAGTAAATTTAAATAAAATAAAAGAATTTCTTTTTCTAAAAAGCCATTTAGTATGGAGTAAACAAAGAGTTTTTTAAAAATTACATAACTCATTAAAATGTTTTTAAAATAAAAATACTAAATTTAAATGAAATGATAAGTGTTTGTCATATATGATAATGGGCCGAAATTTAGGGAGGTACCATTGCAATTAAAAGTCCACCTCAAAAGCTATAAATAGAGGGGTGGGGGTGCCATAATAATGACAATCAAAAAAACCTTAAATACTAGAGAGAGAACCTCCTCCACAGCTGCCAGGAAATCAGCTCCGCTCCTCCACGACCGCCAGGAAATCAATTCTGTTACTCAACGGTTGTCAGGAAATCAGTCCTGCTCCTCCGCTCCGCAAACGTCAGGGGATCAACTTATAGGAGAAGCTCTGCACACTCTGGCCTCAACGAACGCCTTCAAAATCTACAATAAACTTGGCATTCGATCTTCAAGAACGACTATAAGCAATAAGCAAGACGTTTCTGCAAATCAAAGTCTTCAAGTTCTTCCCCAAATCTGAAGAACTTCTACAACAAACCGGTATTCGATCTTCAGGAACGACTACAAGCAATAAGCAAGACGTTTCTGCAAATCAAAGACTTCAAGTTATTCCCCAAATCTGAAGAACTTCTACAACAAACCGGCATTCGATCTTCAGGAATGACTACAAGCAATAGCAAGACGTTTATGCAAATCAAAGACTTCAAGTTATTCACCAAATCTGAAAAAATTCTACAACAAACCGGCATTCGATCTTCAGGAACGACTACAAGCAGTAAGCAAGACGTTTATGCGAATCAAAGTCTTCAAAGTTCTTCACCAAATCTGAAGAACTCCACCGAATAAATCTACAACAAACCGCCATTCGATCTTCAGGAACGACTACACAAAAGCAAAAACACGTTTCTTTAGATCAAAATCTTCAAGTTCTTCCCCAAATCTGAGGAGCGTCGAGAGCATCAACGAAATCAACAAAACTACAAAGTTCTTCATCAAACCCGAAGAATTTTACTCAACTTCAGCAAACTCAACAAAATTCATCAAATAGTCTACAACAGCATTTTGAGCCATAACAAATTGTTCGAAGAGGAGAATCAAAGGACTTTCATATCTATATTTTCTTTTATAAATTATCAGAGATTGTATCCGCAAATTAATTGATAAATAAAATTTATTTTGCTTCGCATTCATTTTTCCTCTTTTCAGCACTTGGTGAAAATTTGTGTGAAACAGATATAAATAGCTACTGTTACATTTTTAATTCATTAGCCATGGTCTTTTTCTCTCTCTAACGAGAAAGCTCATATTTGGTACCAAAATGTTTGCTAACATAGAGATTTGGACCCACCTGAGTCGAAGTTCTGCCTCCGCCACTGGGCTCATAAATAAACTAATAATGTACGCATCAATTATAAGAGTAAACAGGAGGAGAGAAAGAGAAAAACATGTGCGGTGAGAATATTGTAGATCAATTAAAGTAGGAGCTTGTGAAATTATCAATTAGAGAACCATTTTCCTCACCTTGTACATGTTGAGCAATGAAAATAGTAAAACGGGAGGGTGAGGATGGTGGTGGTGGTGGTGGTAAGGAAATAAAGTTGAGAGTAATTTAGTATATAACGGAATTAGTGTATAAAAGTTGTTCTACAAAATCTGCTAAGTAATATCTTTTCATATTTTTGCTAAATATAGAAAACATGTGTGCGTTAAGAGGATTAGAGAAGAAGGAGGTAGGAGGGAGGCGGTTTTCCTCTTTCATCAGGTGCGTGGTATTTGGAAGGTTTGAGAAGAAGACAGACTTTTCAGATATTATTGGAAGGTTATTACAAATGTGGTCACTCGAGATTGAAAAATTGCAGAACAGTCCTTTTCTTTAGTTGTAACTTTACAAGTTTTCTTTAATTATGTTTAAGTTATATTATTATCTTCTTTAAGCTGTAATAGACCTTTTATTTTTGTTGTGAGGTTTTTCTTATATTTTTTATCTCATTAATAAAAAGTAGGTTTTCCCCACCATTCATATATGTGTGTTATTTACAAATATAGCTGCAAATGCTTCAAGAACCAGCATATCTAATCCACTAAACCTCATAGTTTACTTAAATCTAGGGATATGGTGACATTTTATCAGTTTCGTTACATCCGTACTCTATGAGAACCCCAATTTTAACCTTCTTATCTCCATGGTAACATCTGTTGGTTTTGGTACTATATCGAAAAGCAATAAAGTAAATAACAAGAACTTTAAAGGAAATAAAAAATTTTATTTCTCACAATTGGAATATTAATTACAATTCCTGACTCAACAAGATTAAAATTACACTAATTTAAATTGCAGACAGATTTAATATAAACTATTAAACTGCTGGATTGAATTGTAATTGTTTGAAACTGCTAGACAGAATAGCATAATTACTAACTGCTGGACTATTTTGACAATTATAGAAACTGTCAGACAGAATAGTATAATTACTAAACTGCTAGACTGTTTCTGTAAATACAGAAAAGTAAATTACAGAATTGGAAATTACAGAATAGGAAAGGACTGAATTGAAATTACAGAAACTAAAGGTACTGGAAAGTAAAGACAGAATGTAAACAGTACAAAAAAATAAAATATAGAATGTAAAAACAATACTAAAATGTAAATACAGAATTTAAAAGGACTGAAATAAAAAAGGAGAGGCAACTGCTGGGCAGTTTCCCTTAAACAATATTTCCCGAACCACCTTTAGAGTTTTCTGGTTTCGGTACTTTATTCCCAAGGTACAACTCCTATCTCAGAGTGGCTTGTATGAAAACCGGCACCGAACCACAAGTCGAGCTGTTGGTGTTGCGGTTCTCTCTCTCTAATGTGTATGCTATGCTGTGAGTTGTGTGTAATGTTGTGTCTGAAATGAGAGGGGGGGCTGCCTTTTATAGCCTCTAATGAAACCGCAGCCATTAATGGTCAATCAATTTTGGAAGTTACACCCCCAGAATCCGCTCACTTGATTTCTGAAATTGCTGCAATTTAATCTCATTTATTGGTGGTGTTTCAGTTGCTGGAAAGTTTAGGGACTTCTTTTGTATTTTATACAAAACTCCATTTTCAGATTTGACCCAAGCCCCGAGACCAATCCCAATCCCAATCCCAATCCCAATCCCAAATCTCAAATCCCAAGCCCAAAGCCAAGGCCAAGCCCGCGACACGAGACACGAGCGAGCGCGCGTGTGTGGTACACACTAATACTCTTAGATGTATGTGGATATGTTAGTTTAACAACTACATGGGTTGGTATTGTATATATATTGTAAAATTGACTCTCAATCTTCCAATATAGGATTATTCTAAATGATTTTTCCATTAACCATTTCGTTTTTCAGAATTAAGTTTTTGAGAGCCCAACTTTGAAGCCGATTTGTATTCACACCCATTCTCCGAATAGGTCATGTGATATACCGTTACGAAACTCGTCACACGGGCTACTCAAACACGTTGAGTACGGTATAAACAACTCAGCGCTGTCACATGTAATAATGACTCGAAATTGGTCCAGTAACCATTCAGAAATACCCATGTTTATACATGTTTTTCCAACAACATCATCTTCCCCTTTTAAATATTATAATATTTTTCATCACAGCTCTTTCAACTCATTTTTCTTTTCAAGTGTATCATATTTTTCACCCCATACTACAAATATAAGAGTTTTTCATGACAAACTTTTGGATGTGGTTTTCACCCCATACTATAAATATAAGCGTCTTTTAAATCGGTTTTAGATATTTTCATTTTAAATTAGGTGGAAATATGTTTAACATTATGTTCTTAAATAAAAATGGTTAATTTCATATTTTATATTTGAAACTATATATGCTTTTCATAGTTTATCAAAAAGAGGTTTTTTCTTTTTTTGAAAGTTAAGCATGATATATATCATCGAACCAGTAACGTACAATTGGAGTCTCTGATAGCACAAGCTACTACTTATAGTACACTTATTAAAGTAAAAATCTTAAACAAACCCCTCAAAGGTTTTATAATAGACTACAAAGCATAAGCTAAGTAGTTGTTACATAATGGCTATCCCAAATGAACTCTTGCAAACAATATATGATGAAAAGTAAGATCTATCAAGTAATTACATCTTAAATTCGGTGAAACATCTTGTATACCACTGCATCAAGATTTAAAAATGACCAGAGAAAACAGTAATGATTAAAAGACGGCATGACCGAGAGCCAACGACAAATCCTACTCATCATTCAGATTGTCAAGAAAGAAACAATTTCGGATTAACACAGAAGAAATCAAGGTAAATTCTACTCAGCAGCATTCAGATTAACACGATGCAATCCATGCAGATTTAAACCACAATCATAACATATTTCAAATTTGGGCGGACCTTCAGAACAAGCTATCCCAAGTCTTCACATCAGTCGTGAAGTGACTAAGTCAACCTAATACTTTAGCATATCAGTCCAATATCCTACTCAGCATTGAGACACAGTTGGCCTAATGTGTACCACCCAAACACTATCTCCGTCGCTCACATAGCCAGTTCAAAACAATTAACATAGATCCTCAATATCTAATGATAAAAGCGAATATTTCAACAACCGAAATATTAGACATCTTACTCGACATTCAGAATGTCGCAGAGCTAACAACATAAACATTAAAACACCTAAATAAGCACCGCATAACTGTCCACATAACCCAAACTCTAGTCACAACCTGAGCTAGATAAAGTTTTAATAAACGAGAAATCCCCATATATAGGACATAAAACTCAAATATCTTTTACAAAATCATTTGAACATATGTCATTACAAATCAAAAACCCAAAAGCGAAATCAATACCTATAAAAGGCGAGACCACAAAAGCGGAGCTCCTACCACAAATTATCACACCGACTCAGAGCATCCGAAACGTAGATACAATTAGGTATTAGGGCTCAAAAGAAAAATAGGGTTAGACCGGGCACATAGAGAGTTCCAATTTGATCGACTGAATTAGGGATTGTCTGGTGAATAAACCGGACAAAATGAGGATAGGGAGGGACCTGAGGAAGAGGGGAGAGCTAGGAGGAGGAGCCCGGGGGTAGATGTGTGGTCTGGCCCCCTGCCCAACCCCTTGGCGGCATAGATCTAGGGTTGGGTGGGTTTGAGGGAGAGGCTATGTTGTTCTTGTAGAGAGAGGTTTAACGATAACCAAAAAATAGTTTAGAGTTGTGATACTTAAAAAGAAGCTTTTTTAGTTGTAGGAAACAATTATTTTATTTTATATAATGGAAGATGATAAGAAAGTTGAAATATGGTGTAAGTTGTAAATGGTTGGTTAAAACCAATAAAGTGTTTGTTCACCTCAGGAATATGCTAGAAAATCTGATGTGGATGCTCAAAAGAGCTATTATGATGAAACAGAAAACAAAAGGTTACAAAATTTGCTTAAGGGCGACATGACATGCATAGGCAAAACTCCAAGTGGGGAAGGTTTACATGACTTCTATGATGAATGCAGAAAATGCATGTGTTACTTAAAATGAAAATAAAAGTTTTAAGGAAAAGCGGCATAGTGGCCGGAGACGTTGCAGGTTCAACTTTGCTCCTAAAAGAAATTCCACAAACAAGGTGTACGTATTAAGAGATCAGTCCAATCAATGGGACTGTTGTTTGGAGCTTGCTGCACTAAAATCACTTATTATTATTTATTATTTTATTTTTAAATCACTTATTTATTAAGTGATTTCCTGGTTATATTCTTATTTACAAATAATGTATCCAATAATAGTTCTTTTGTTCTTTTTTAATTTTTCTGAGGTTTTTGTAAAGTTGCAACATTTGTGTTTTACCTCTTTAGTTGCTGTTGAATAGAGCTTAAATTTCAAAAGAAAAGAAAAATGTTAATTTTAGAATAGTATGCTAATAGATAGCAGGAGTGGCCTTTTTAGTTTTTGAAATACAATATTTGATATATAATTATACAATATTAAACTTATAGGATCTCAACTTGCTAAGTTGTCTTATTGTAGATTTCTTTTTCTGCATAAACAAATACGGTATGCATTATATAGAATGAAAGATACGGGTGCACTTACACTTACAGACTGATCACTAATATTTTCATTTTGTGAGGTACAAGGTTTCTATAAATATAATGTTTTAAGAGTATTATAAACTCAATTTGACATATAATATCAATTGTTTTCGTGTGAACAAGCAATTTCGGTATTCCCAAAAGTACCAAAAAGGGGATGACTTATCCAACTTTGACACCTGTCACCTTAAATTTGACAAAATGTAAACCGGTGTCATAAGTTATTTTGGGAAAAGAAAATGGTAGGCAATTGAATAACAAACAAAATGATACTCCGTACTACTGCTTAACAAATATATTATATATCAGTGTTTAAAGTCCCAAAAATACCCCCTTTCTATTAAAGATTTAAATCCTTACACTACAAAAATCAAATTAACTATATATGGGCAAAAGATGTTGCGGAATCATCCCTTAGTGACAAATTCCTCTCAAAGCCGTCCTAATTGATAAAAATTGTTACCAAAATAACTTGTAGTAAAAAATTAATGTCAGCTATACAAATACAATTTTGTCGTTTGGAGAGTTAAAAATCGAATCGAAATATAAATAAGACTCAGATATCAATTCAACAATCTGACTTCCATATTGGTCAAAATCGGTAATTAGCTAGTAATATCAACTTTTTCATCTATGTTTAATTCATTTAACCGACCTTGAATAAACTCTCTCTCTCTCTATACCTCTCAAAGCCTAAATCCAGCCCGCTGCCGCCAACTACATGGGGTGGGGGAGGAGGCAGCGACGCCTCCCCTGTCCCTAGGCTCTGTATCCATCTTAAACTTCCTCTTTTCTGCCATCTCATCCCCTTCTCCCTCCCTTTTCTTCACCCCGTCTCCGCCTCCCCCTCCCCCTTTGTCTCCTCCGTCACCCTTCCGATCTATCTCTTTCCCTTCGCCTTTTTCACACCTTCCACCTATCTTTTTCTCTTCATACTCCATATCCATCCCGATCTCTCTTCTCATCTCCACCCTCTTCGAAATCTCAATCCCATTTTATATACCCTTTCAATGACCATCTTATAGATTTGTTTGAGGCTAAATTGTGCCGCTTGGTGTGACTTTTCGACGATCGAAGTGTAGGATAGAAATATTGTGACTATCTTATACTACAGATCTTGGATTGGGATGTTGGTATATTGGGCATCGCGCCTCCGTAGGCCTGCTTAGATCGGGTTTTAATAGTATGTTGGCACCCTGTTTATTACTACAGCATCAGACAAAGATGGTTGTTCTGGTACCTTTCGGCCCTCCATTAACATGTGGTCTGGTATGTTGGCCTTTTTATCCCTGTGACTTTGGTTGTAGATATGGTCTATCTGAGCAAGGCTTTTGACGTGTCAAACATTTTTGGGTAGTTATTTACTTTTTACACCTTTTAGGCGTATTTTATGATACGATTTTGTCTCGGTTGTATATTATGAGTATTGACGGGACTTGTTTAGATCGCAATCGTAGGGTGTATTTTGTCTGATTGATGTCTTCATGGTTTTGTAAAAATCTTTTGCATTTGGGGGTTGCTCCTATGGGTCATTTCTTGTGATTGGTATAATTAGATCGAGTTATTTATGTGTTGGCGTCCCGATGATATTTTTCTTGGACTAGTCTGTGTTAGAACCCTTCAATTCACTTTTGGTTGGCACGGATTCGCTTTTGGTTGGCACGACACTTGTAGACATTTTCCACTTTCGAAAACTCGATTGGCGTGCTTGACAAGATTTCAATTCTTTTTGGGCTTTTATTTTGATAGCCGAGACTTTTTCTGTTTATAATTTGTGCTTTTCTGGTTTTTTTTGGTTTCTCACTACCCGGATGGAAGAATTTGAAAGGGTTGTGTTTTGTATTTTCGTTTTTCTTAGCCTTTTGGAGCTTGTTCCGTAGGCAGTGATCCGTGTATAAACTTGTTATTTTAATTAATGATAAGCACGTTACTTTGCTGATTAAAAAAAAGCTAGTAATATCACTATAAGAAAATAACATAATAGCAACAACTCATATGTTATTCTACGGCTTATTGCAGAAAATTCAGCAGCAGTAGTACATCAACAGTTATTAATATTTAGCAATATTTTATGTTGTTATACTGTTGTTAAATTTCAGTAACAAACCGTATAATATCAGACAAGTTGTTACTAAACTGTTACTATAAAGATTTTTTTTGAATCTCAAGTAAATATATATTTACTTGGGAATCTTTTATTTTAGTTATTTGAGAAAAATGTGAATTTATTTTTAAAATGACGTTAGAACTACAAATTCATCCATATATTGAGGGAAAAAAAAATAGTCATGTAATATATCTTACTGGTAGTTGCGGCATTTTTAGGGATCCATCTCAAAAGAGAGGCAATATAGCAAAAAACCCTTTAAATCATTAATGTGAGCAAGCTTTCCATTTCCCAGGTGAACCACGTGTCAGTGATCTATTAGATAAATCAACTCACTAATAAAAAGTAATACTGCTACACTATGAAAGCGGTTTTCACTCTGCACAGCCGGTCGTTTTATTTTTGTGAAAACTGGTTTTATATTTAGGTAAAATTTACCAACAGTCCCATAGTTATATTATTTGGGTTCCATATTTCTGTTGAAACGTTCCAATTCTTGAATTTTGAATAGACAACTAATTCATAATCGTATTTAATGATGATCAAAAGAATTTAACCGATCAATTCAAGCTTTATATAGGTCGTATTCTAGTTGCAATTGTAGGCCATTAGGATCATTTTAATTAAATTGTACTTAACTGGATTGCAGAAACTAATCATAGAAAATTCGAATTTCCATTCCCGATGGAATGTTGAATGAGACACCAATTCTTAAAAAGCCCACAAGTATATCTAGCTAGTCCAAATACACTATTAGAAAATACATGTTAATATATCCTCTATCTCACTGGCATAGCTAGTATTCAAAAATGATGGTGCTAGAATTCCATAAAAATATATGAGGGTTGCTAACGCACTATTTTTTATAAATATATTTGTAAAATGTACACTTATTGTTAGTGTTTTTCATAATATGTTGGTGGCTGTAACCAATCAGCTCGATCCCAACTCTTCAAATGCTTTGTCTCTTTTATGCAACTTCTAAATATCAGAAAACCATACATGGTGTCCAAAACCATAGGATAAGTGTTGATATTATGAAATTTGAATATGAGACTAAAACAAGTTAAAAAGCTTAATAAATCATAAGTGTTTTCAATAAAAAAAATACGAGAATAAAAAAGATAGATCATTTTTTTATTTGAAAACACTGAGACTTGAAAAATTTAGTATCTTCGGTCACTAAATAAATGTTCACTATCAAAGTAGTAGCAACATTGACATGTAAATTTTTCCTATTTAATTGTGATTATAAAAGTTTAAGATGTTAATCACATAGTTTATTGTTATAATTATTGATTAACTTAAAAAAAAAAAAATCTTCCCGAAATTTTGTTAAGAAGTTGTGTGTTATTAGAACCAAATAGAACTCTTATTGAAAGTAATGACGACCAATAGTGTAATGAAGACTTCTATGTGTATGCCTAAACCACCTTTCTATAATGGGTGGTATTTACTTCCAAGTTGCAAGTGCTCTCTCTCTCTCTCTCTCTCTCTCTCCATCACAGCAAATTAGTAAGCTACTAATCCCTGTATTGAATTCCCTTTATTCCTTTCTCCTTGTCTTTTTCATTTTGGTTTCATACGTGTTTAAAAATTTTAACTTGGTATATTATTCTGCACAAAGCTTTGTTTAAAAATTTAAACTTGGTATATTATTCTGCACAAAGCTTTCTTCTTTGAGTTGATTACTCTACTTTTGGAAATATCTGACATGGCATGTGGGTATATTTGTTGACCTTTATTCTATGTATATATTTATGCAGATCTAGGAAATTATAGTAGAGGAAATCACTAGAGTTAAAAGAAAGTACTACGATGGGGAGGGGAAAAATTGTGATCCAAAGGATCGATAACTTGACCGGTAGGCAAGTAACTTTCTCTAAGCGAAGAAACGGATTGTTGAAGAAAGCTAAGGAACTTTCGGTCTTATGTGATGCTGAAGTTGGAGTTATTATCTTTTCGAGCACTGCAAGGCTTTACGATTTTGCAAGCACTAGGTAAATACCAAATTAATGTTTTAGGTTTCATTTGATTTTTTTTTTTTTTTTTTAGAGAAATGATTGTTTGTATGTGAAGCCTAGCTAACCTTTAGATTTGGCTTGTCAAATATCAGTACAAATAATGTGATAAGATACATAGATCCTCTTAAATATAGAACGCTTTTGCTGAAAATGCTTCACAATCAAACAAATCTTGATTTTTAGTTTCATCTTAGCTAAAACTAATTCCAAGAGTTACAGTAATCATTATATATATGCTTTACTGTATTTCAACTTTAGGTGGTGTACTTGGGGGAAAGATTCTAACTTTTGCTTTACAGATATGAATCATTACATATATGCAAGAACATTAAATGACAAATTTCAAGAGTTTAAATCTAATTGATTTATTTCTAATGTCCAAGACAAGACTTAAGAATAAAAAAGTGTTTTTTTTCTGAGAAAATGATAATAATCATCATTTTGTTTTTAGCGTTTCATTAGCCATAAGCTCTCAAGCCTCAATGCTGAATACTCGTAATTAGGATAATACTTACTTATGGTGTAAATCTCTTGAGCATAACCAATATAAAATAATGAATATTCTCTCTTATACTATCATTGGAGTTGTAAGGAAATATATTTCCTAGTGTTGTGCTTAGGAACCTTGTTAGTACTTACAAATTCTTAGGTTGAATATGTATATAATCTCAAACGAGGCTTTGTTCTCGACAATTATGATATGTTATTATGTTCAAGGAAAGAAGAAAATTTATTCAATTGGATTAGCTAGGATCTCTCTGAAGTGTCCGGGTCAGCATGGGTTTAAAAAAAACATTGGATTTGTTCAAATGATCTTGTGGCGACACCTGAGTCTTTGTAGTCATAGTGTAATATCACAATATCTAAAATTAGAATGCATCAATCACTTGTAGGATCGATTTTTATTTTTTATAGTGCGCACATGACTGCGCGCGCTCGTGTGCAAACTTTTATTATATATATACAGATTACTCAGTTTAAAATATATTTTTCAATCATGGTTGGAAAATCTTAATGAACTACTGAAACACAATCCCTACTTCAGAACCACAGTATTAACTCTTCTTTCTAACATTTTGGTTCCACTTTTACTTTCCAATGTTGAAGATTGTAAAATGTAATTAGTTTGTTTTGTCAAATACCTTCAGCGTCATCTTGCTCACTACTAAGATCTAAAGGTGAGTAAGAATTTACTCCAGTATGAACTTGTTGTTGGGTACGTTGTAAAAAACACAATAATTTCTACGGAAAAAGGAATGGACAAATAAACAGAAAATGGTTTCCTCAAATATATAATTTAACAATTACAACCTTCAAAATTAAAAGTATGTAAATGATACCGAAATGGACTAAAGTCCGAGACGAGGTAACTGCGAGCAGTTTCCCTTAAACGATATTTGCCCCGCCACCTCTGCTTCTGGCTAAATGGGGCACTTCGTTCCCAAGGTACAACGTCTATCACATGTGACTCGGCGGAAACGGCACTGAGCCACGGTCGGGCCGTTGGTGGTGCGGTACTCTCTCTCTATATGTATGCATGTGTTTGTGTGTGTATGTGTATGTTATGACATGTATTTTTTCTTTGTCTTTAAAAGTCTTTTAAAAATGTAACTCATGAAAGCCATCAATATGGGGATATAAATATTTTGAAACCCCTACAACTTAATTGCATTCAAAACAAAACAAAACCAAAGGTTTTTTTCCAACAATCCCCCACATGAATGCAATCATTAAACATGCACAGTGCAACTAAATGCAATCGAGAGAACCACGAGAATTCACTGCATAAGGACAGGTAGCGCGCGCCTTGAACCTGCCATAGTGATGTAAAATCTGATATGCTACTATTGGGTAGCCTTAAAGCCTTGAACCCTTTAGCGTTTGTGCATACCAGGGTAATACTCACACAATGTCCTCTCTACACCACTTACTAAGCCCTTTGGTTGTTGTCCATATTTGGCCCTGGACTGCCTTGGCAAATTCAACCGAGTGCTCTAGTGATTTAGCCCTAGATCATCACATAGTATCGGCCATACACACTCGTTATAGGTGATTTTCAAGTCAAGGGTGTCCTGACTCACCCCACTCGACCTTCGAGATACTTGATTCATTAAGAGCCTCATGCTCACCCTTAAAATGGTACAGGTCTATCACTCTTTCATCATAGAAATGGGCTGAGAATTTATGTTCTCGAGTGCTTTGTTCGGTTACCCGCACAATTCAGTTTCCCATTGAACCCGAGACTGAAGTTTCCAGTTCAGGTTGGGTTACCTATGCGAAGGTTTCCAATTTATTGGGCTTCAAACCCCATTTCCCTCGATGATGCTTCAACTCCTCCACGAGTCAAGCATTTTGTATATGGATCCGCATTATTATCCTTAGACCTTGCAAAGTCTAGGGATACCACAATTTTTGCTAGCAATTCCTCTTACGGATTTGTGTCTCCGACGAATATGTCATGACTTTGTCGGGACTTTCCATTATACAAATTATTCTGATCCCGTTTAATAACTGACTGACTGCAGCAGTACACGTTTATTGCGGAAACAGATTTTGGCCACTTGGAATACCTCCCAAGACTTCTCAGCCAATCTGCCTCTTCTGTAGCTTGATTCAACGTTATGAATTCTAACTCTACAGTTTCTCCAACTATGCAGGTCTAGTTTACAGACCTCCATAAGACTGCAACCTCTTTTAAATACAAACATATCCACTAATGGACCTTGTACTGTTAAAGTTCGAGATACACTTGGTATCTAAAATACCCTCCAAACATTTTGGATATCTCGTATAACGCAGTTCATGATTGGCAGTATACCTCATGTATCTGAGAAGCCTCATTGGCAAACCTACTGAGTCTGCTCACTGAGTTGGCTATAACTGGTCTAGTGCAGTTCTTGACGCACAAGAGACTACCTATGATAAGTTAGGTGTTTGTTTTAGTCCATATAACAACTTAACAAGTTTTCGCACCTTGGCTTACTTTACACGGAACCACGACCCAATGGGTTGTTCCTAATTCTCTAGATCTCCATTTATAAGACACATGTTCTCATTAATTAATGATGCGTCCTTTTTATAGAGATTAGAGTATAGACATTAAAATTATCAAAACCGTCAGTTTTACTTAAAGTAATTGACTTTATTTCTCACGTGCCTATTAACCTCATTGTTGATGGCATCTTCCCATATACACATTATATGGATAACATTGATTATTTCAATATCGTCGATTCACCTTCACTCATGAAGGTCAAGGGACAAAGGAAGTTTCAATACTTACCCTTTTACCATGCTGATGCACTTCATGTTCCTTAAAAGATTCACTTTCCACATTTTTCCAGCACCGTTTGAGTGTTCACTTGTCTTGGGTAGCGTAATGCTTTGAACCCTCAACGTATTGGTCACACTCGCCAGGCGTTAGAGTTTTGCGGAAAACTTCTCTTTTAGAAAGTATGCTTCTCGGGCATAGAACAATGTTCTATATGCACTTTAAAGCCATATGCCTTATGCACTAGAAACCGATCAGCACTATATTTTGTGCTTATCCGATGAACACACAATCTACCGTTTTCGATCCTATCCAAATCCTTCAAGGAACAAGATTGAGATCTTTCTTAGGTAGTACCAAACTTTCACGAACTTATAGTCAGGCACCATGCCTTCTATAATTCTGACTGTTTGGTCCAACTTCCTAAGCGATAGTTTGTTCAACACATAGCTTGCGGAAAGCTCACTTCCCGTACAAATTCAGAGTTTAATCATGAACTTATCAACATGATATTCATCGTTTAAGAACTACATTTTTTGCTCGAGAGCATAATAAGTCGTTCTTTAACGATTGGTGTCATTCCATCAACACAATTATGTGAACGGTGTCTCATATTCACCGTTTCAATCACACTGATCATGTATTCATATCCATGTGAATATACCATTTCGGAACTAGTTAGACAATATCTAACACTTCCAAAAATAGTCTATCATTTAATAATTAACACTTAATCATTGGATTAAGTTGGTAGATTAACACAACAGAACATCCATGATTAAACATGTTTTCTGACAAACCTTAATCCTCAACAATAGAATTCACGTATTCATTCTTACTTGAATGAATATCTCGACTGATTTATCTTTACTTCTCATCAAGTAGACATATCAGTGTTTAATACATCCATCAATAAATTGAGGAAATATCTTTTAAACCCTTCTTGGTTTTGCACTCATCTCAAATGCATCGAACCATTTGGTTATGTACTCCGTTCGAAAACTTCGAACTGAAGACTTAGCAATACATTGCTTCAAACACAAACTCATATTTGTGTTTCAATTTAAATAATAGATTTAGAAAAATAAAACATTTAATCTTTTATATTTTCATCACCTACTATATCATGTCAAATCAGTGACTTGGTTGAATAATTCAACATGTCATTATTGACCACAAGAGTATCGACTAAAATGCTCATTTTGAACAAATAGTCACTCATGTATTGCCACAAACAAGCAAGCTTATCACAATTTGATCCTAGGTTTTCGCTACCGAAAGGCTACTACCCTTTAGGTTTCAAAACCACTAGTCATGATTCAGATTTGTATGCTTGCACTTGTTAGTGGCTTTCCAAACGTTTAAAACGTTTCCACACATTAACGCCCCCACAGTTCGTGCATTCCCTTTTGTCCTCACTCAGAACATGCACACTGTTATAGAGAAACTTAATCGATTTCAATGTGGTAAATGAAACGATATCATTTATTTCAGACGTTTTAAGTCCATACCACTGAACCGTTAGGTTTTCACCCACTCGCCCGTAGGCGCTTTTGGGTACGTTTAGATTCTCAATCTGCATGATCGACGGGTTACCCCCACATTTGTGGGACCCTCGGGGTTCTCCCCAATAATGTAATATAATATTACTAAATTACTATTCTCAATAATAGCAATCTCAACATATTTGTAATATGTTCTTTAAACAACTTAATAAAATGTTATTTCAACAAATTATTAAATGTGTTTTTTTTTTCCCAGCAAATTAATAAGATATTATTTCAACAAATAATAAATTAGCCGATATTTGTTTATTCTTAAAATAAACTCAACGGCCATTTATAATTTGTTAATCATCAAATTATTTGCTTTTGGATGAACAAATTTGGTTATTAAATAACCTTTCATCCAAATAAGTAACCGACTCGTCATTGCAATTCATAGTTAGCTAATAAAGCTCTCCATAAATGTCAACAATAACTGTCGTTACAATAATTTATAACTCTCCAAATTAAATTGCGATAAAACCACAATTAATAAGAAGTTATAAATACTCGTCATTAATCTTATTAATGATTACCGTTATAAATTTTGTAGCCCTCCAAATTAAATTGCAATAAATCACAACTAAAAGGAGTTACGACCCATTATTTCACCACATAAATGTATTTAATAATGGTCATTTAAAATTAGTAACCCCCGTCATTAATATGCACTCATGCAAAATTAATAGGAGTTACACCGGCACCCACAATGTTCTGGTCAGTTCCAGCACCCATTGTGTTCCGGACGTTTCCCGCAGGAAACTGTTTGTTATCTCAAATAACAAACACGCACAATCTAATTTCGAAAAATGAAACTAAAACTCCTCCTTCGCAAACACCAAATTTCTATAACCACGCATGGTTTCAAGAAACTGATTTTGCAAGAGTATTCTAGTTCATTCCCGAAAAAGATTATCAAATTCTGAAAGATTTATTCAGCCGTAAACACCAGATAAATCTGATTTTACACAGAACAATCTCAGAATTCAACCAGTTCTGTCGTAAGCCCCAAATTCTGAAAATCAGAAAATGGTTTTACAAGAACTATTTCGAAACCAGTTCTGTCGTAATCCCCAATTTAATGGCTTTTACTAGAACTGTTTCGAATAATCACCGATCCTCCAATTCGATGGTAGAGATCATTGTCTACACAAATACTCATCGGAAATTGTTAGTATTTTATTAACATGAAAATAATAAACATATATAAACTGGCTAACAATATAATTAATCTGGTCTCTAACCAAATTATAGCTCATAAATAATCAATGTAAATAAATGATTCACTATATTATAATCCTCATAATTTATTATAATAACAGCCCAAATCATTTATTACAAAACGGTTTCACAAACCAATATTCTAAGTTCTAAGTTCTAACCACCAGTGTAACTAAAAATCAACAAAGGGCAGTTACTCCAAAATTAATAAACACGTGTATATTTTCCAAAATATACCATAACAGTAAAGTATATGTCATAGCATCATAGGCATAACCAACATGTTCATTCATAAGCTTAGACGTTTGCTAAGCAATACTATCACAACTTAATATTATAAACACACCAGGTGACATTACCTTTACGTGCCATTAATAAAATCAACCAGTAACAATTACATACTTGTTCATACAATTTGTACAAGTAGCAAACACATTGCTCATAAAATCCAACAATGAAAACAAATTCATTTATTACTACATTATTCACATGACTTATTATAGTAATCTGAGGTACAATATTTGGTTCCAGGATATCACTTGGTAACTTTCATTTTGGCTGGCTTATATATAGAGTTAATCATTTCATGGATTTTGGGATAAAAACTAAAGAGTCTCAAGTAAAGACGCCATTGAACACACCTTAGGTTACAGTTTATGATACAAAACATTTCACCTTAGAAATTCATCCCAAGGATATTGTCAATACCTTGGATACAAATACAGTATCTTTCCCTACCCCAATTTAAGACACCATTCTGCTAGAAAATGTAATTACTCTGCTAGAATATTAAAAACCTTTCTTAGGGAACTGGCTCAGTCATCAGCCTAGTCTTCCGAATTCCCTACTGGATTAAAACTATAAAGTCTTATTGTTCAAACTCTTGATGAAACTATATATATATATATATATATATAACACAAAATATATCTAAGCATGCTTGTACACAAAACGTGCATAAAATATGGACAATTTAAAACCGCAAAAAGAGATTTTCACAAAAACCCCAAACAAGGTCAAACCAATGAGAAACCGCTTCGACAAAACAAGCGGAAACACCAATTTCTCAAAAACCAAAGTTTAAAGAAAATGATTTTCCAAAAAAAAATGTCTTAGCCACGGAAATAATTTTCTGTTTATCCAAACACCAAAATTATTGTATTAACGTACAAAACATAAAAGATATCGTTTAAGATTGTTGGGTACGTTGTAAAAAACACAATAATTTCTACGGAAAAAGGAATGGACAAATAAACAGAAAATGGTTTCCTCAAATATATAATTTAACAATTACAACCTTCAAAATTAAAAGTATGTAAATGATACCGAAATGGACTAAAGTCCGAGACGAGGTAACTGCGAGCAGTTTCCCTTAAACGATATTTGCCCCGCCACCTCTGCTTCTGGCTAAATGGGGCACTTCGTTCCCAAGGTACAACGTCTATCACATGTGACTCGGCGGAAACGGCACTGAGCCACGGTCGGGCCGTTGGTGGTGCGGTACTCTCTCTCTATATGTATGCATGTGTTTGTGTGTGTATGTGTATGTTATGACATGTATTTTTTCTTTTTTCCATGGAAAAGTCCTTAAAACAAAATGGACAAAGACCATAGTTTTAAGCATGCAAATTTTGTAACTCCTTTTACAAATAACTACACTCATTAAAAGGGGGAAATAAAGCTTATTAGTAACCTCTATATTAAAAGAGCATTCACTCATGAAATTACTAATTTTCCAACACTTGTCTGGTTTAAATTTCTAAGCTCAATATATTGTTTTGCTTATGAATCCTATGGCTTATGAGTTATCTGCCCTAGGTTAAAAGTTGAATGGCATGTGTTTCTTCTCAACAATGTTTTGATACTTGAAAGGTTAGCAAAAACTATTACAATGTACAGCCTTATTTTTTGTTGTTGGTGTAATGCAAAATAGGCTAATCTGAAAACAAACAACAGAAGAAAGTTCAAGAGCTAGCTTTGGCAGGCAATCAACTGATAATAAGGCTGTTATGACGTCAATCAGAGGTTGCTCCAGTATAACCTACGGTCTGCTAATTTTGATGCTTAGTTAGTCTCCCAATTCTGATATCTGACTAATCTCTACTACTCCATCTGTTCTAAAATATAGTCTGACACTAAAATTAATATAGGTTAGTTATACTTACAATTTTACTATTACAGGGTTTGAATAAGATGAATAGTTAATATTAGTTGTTATCACTTTTCATTTACTATGCAGTAATTCTATTTATACCGATGCCTAGATATACTACCACACAGATAGGGACGAAATTACCAATTAGTGCAATAAAACTTAATTACCGTAAAAGTCATTCTCAACCTTTTTATTTCCAAAACCTACAACTAATAAAAATAGAAAGAAAAAAAAAGTGAACGCTTAACCATCTCTTTATCTGGTTTCAACTCTCTCTCCCTTTTATTTTTTATTATCTATCCCTCTCCTTCTTCTCTTTTTATCCATAAAACTCTCTTTCAATCTTTATATCTCTGTTATAAAAAAAGATGAAGCTCTATCTTCCATATCCACATTAATTTGTGCATATTTTTTCGGTTTTGGTGAATTTGGGAAAGAACTTTGTTTTGAGAAATTTGTCCAATTAGGTCGGATTTCTATATCAAAATGGGGGGTTTTTGGGGTCTACGAATCAATTGGTGTGATCTTTTTTCCCATCATAGTTTTTGATATTGCTAGATCTAAATTTCAGAGGTTAAAAAGTGTAATAAAAATCCATTTTGATTTGAGAAAAATTGCATTTTGATTTGGGTTAGCGGTTTTTGACTTGTGAATTCGTTACTAGTAGTTTTAACGATCGTGAAATATTGGTTTATTATTGGTTACGATTTTTTATTTTAAAAAAATGATCAAGGTTCGGATTGACTTTTTTATTTAGGGAAAATTTGATTTTAATTTTGCATTATGAATATTTGATTTAGATAACTGGTTTAATGTTATAGTTTAAATTTTTTTTCTATGGTTTATTTGATTTAGTTTGTGTTAAAAATATTTGTAAAATTTTAAGTTCTCATAAGGTGTTCGACAAAATGTATTTGAGTCTTTTTTAGCGCAAAACTACTGATACATACCTTTTACTTGTGAATACCTTTGATATTTACTTTTCGAAACTCATACCAATGTGTATGCAGTCTAAAAGGATGAAAATATAATTTATTTTCTTTGCAATTTGAGATTTTTAAACATATACCAATCGGTATGCAATTGTTATGTAGTGATAATAATTTGGGTCTTTCTTTAGTGATATGCACTTCCTTGCAGTGCATATGTGGTTATATTTTGTCGTGGGATGAATCAGCTTCGCTTATTTCTCAATAATATGGATCTTTTTTGTAGAGTAAAACTATCATATACACATTTTACTTGTGTATGCCTATTGGTATATAGTTTTCGAAATGTATACCTACAGGTATGCAATTCGAAAAGATGAAAAATATATTTTATTTTCTTTCCAATTTGGGATTTTTAAACCTATACCAATTTGTATGCATCTTTTTAAGTGTTCATACCAATTGTTATGCAGTAATACTAACATGTATGCACATTATGAAGTGCATAACTACATGTATACATATTACGAAGTGCATACATGTTTTAACTTTGAAGTGCATACATGTATGAAGTGCATACCTAAATGTATGTACTTTTTGTACTTTTTATAATGTGCATACATGTACTTTCTAAAATACATACCAAATAAGTATGCACTTTCTTAAGTGTTTACCAATAGGTATGCATCTACTCATTTTTTAGCTATATCATGTTTATGTGTTTTTCATATTTTGAAGACATCTCCTAAAAGATTTCGGTAAGTTCACTTTTGCTTTTTCTTTATCTTTTAATTTTTTGGGTTAATGAATTATTACCGAAGCTCCTATTAGCCCATCGAAGCACCGTATATCCTGTTAGACACACCCCTCCATCGGATAGCTCACTAGAGCTCCTGAAAGCTCATCAAAGCGTCATGCATCTTTCCAAAGCTTCCGGCAGCTCGTTGGAGCTTGTTGAAGCCTTGTCGGGGCTCTCAACAGCATGTCGAAACTCTTGTCATCCCTCCAAAGCTCCAAATAGTTTTTAAGATCTCCGTGTACCTTTTTGGAATTGTCGACATCGGTTCAGAGCTTTTTGAGAGCATCGCCACAGCTCCGATCAGCACTTCAGAGCCTTCAGCCACCCGTCGGAGATCGAGACAACTGTTAGGAGCGTCTCACACCCCTTAAAAGTTGCGGTCAGTGTTTCGAAGGGTCGTTGGAGCTCCAATTATCTCGTCGGAGATTCGGTCTAACTGGAGCTTCAACGAGCTCACCGGAGCGGTGATGGCAGTGAGCTGGTGGTTTGTGGGTGTGGTGGTTGGTAGTAGTGAAATTGTTGTGTTGAGTGAGTTTTGAATTACTCACTCCGTTCCCATTTAATTGTCAACTACGAAACTACGTGCAATTTTGACCGGCTTATAACTTGTATCAAAATTGTCAAAATGAATTGTTTTAAAATCTAATCATAAATTTAAACATTTGAACTATATGATCAACTTTTTAAAATTTTCATTCCGACAATTTTGATACAAGTTCTTACCCGGTCAAAATTACACGTAGTTTTGTAATAGACAATTAAATGGAAACGGATGAAGTATTTGTTAGCTAGTTGAAACTTTTGGGAAGAAATGTTTAGACATGCATATTTTAATATTAGGTTTGACCATTGCATGTTTTTGTCATTGATCTAGATAGGTCCCTAATTTTAGTTATCATCAATTTTAATCCAAATAAGAGAATAGAAAACCAAATATTAAAACTAATTATCTCTCCCTCTCCCATCTAAGAGTTGCTGACCACAACTTCCAAATACTCCGGAACACTTCATCACCTTTAGGGCTTTGAATTACCCACGTTGTTATAGCATGAAACACTATTCTTGACAATAGCCTACTATTTTCTTTAAATCACAATTGACGGTTACTATATACCATAGTTTTGTTTCCTATCTGAATTTCGTATATAATCAATCGTGTAAACCGTATCAATATTGCATACCTGGGGGATATGAAAAAACTTTCAATTGGTGTTTTGTGTGTTTTAATCTACTAGAAATGACCTATGGGGATAGAACCCGGATTATCAAATAGGAGAACATGGTTCGAGTCTTGTTAAAAAGGGTATGTGTGAAATATCTTTATTCTATTTAATAAGATTTTAAAAGAAAAAATAAGTTTTTAAATATTTAGGGATAAGTGTAATATATTAATTATTATAAGGCCAATCTCGGTCCTCATCTGTGCAAAGTGTTTGTGCGTATAGCCTTTCTTTTTAATATGGCGATATATGGAAATTGAAACACCTTTATTATATAGAGTAGACCACAATCAATAAAATAAAATACTTGTCACTTGTGTAGGAAGACTAATCTAATAGGAAATAAAATATTACAAATCTCTCGTATTCTATAGCTACATTTTATCTTTTCTATATCAATTGAATATTCTAGTTGACAATAGTAGCATTAGTTGCAGCAGTAGCAATATTTGTCTGGATAATAGTAGACACTAGTTATCTTGATAGCAGTAATGGTTGCGGAAATAACAAAAGTAAGGAATGAACTAAGTAGGTAGGGTCCCGCCATTTTATGAAAAGTCAAAAAAGATTTTATTTTTTTTATATTTGATAAAAATCTTTTAAAAGTTAACAATCCCTCTGTATATATGTTACTGAAAAAACTCATATATTGTAGTATAAATTAACAAAACATACTAATTTTAAAATTAAATTATTAAAAACATACCCTTACAACTTTAACTATCAAAAACATACCAAACAAATTTAAATTTAATAATATTTATTTTTTTCTTTATCTCTCTCATCTTACCCTCTCTCTCTTCCATTCTTATTTCTCACCAATTTTTTTTATGTATCTCTTCATTCTTTTCTCTCACCAATTTTTCTCTTTATCTCTCTCTGATCTTACTCTCTCTCTCATTCATTCTTTTATGTATCTTTTTTTAATATATCACTCTATCTCTCTCTCTTCCTCCATCACGAAAACCCGCCACTAACTACCGAACACCATCTAGATTATATAGATATCCATATACATATAAATACATATATATACATATGTAATACACAAATATTACACTATTTGATACCGCGTAATATATGAAAAATATATGAAATTGATAAGATTGTTTTCTATTTATTGAGTTTTGAGACTATTGTAAACATTGTGGGTTTCAAGTTGAAAGAGAAGAATCAATATGTATAATATTGAGAGAAATTCATATGTAGGGTATGAAATTTTGAAATTAGGGTATGAAGTTTTAAAATTAGGGTATGAACTTTTAAAATTAGGGTATGAAATTTTGAAATTAGGATATGAAGTTTTAAAATTAGAGTATGAAGTTTTGAAATTATGTTATAAAGTTTTTGAAATTAGGGTATGAAATTTTGAAATTAGGGTATAAAATTTTAAAATTAGGGTATGACGTTTTATAATTAGCATATGCATATTTTCTGAATTTTTAATCAATTTTAGGGAGATATGGGTGATTAGCACGTGTTAGAAAGAGGTGCGATTATCGTGTGTTAGAGAGAGAGGTGCGATTAGAGAGAGAGTTACGGTTAGAGAGAGATAGGTTAAATTATGGTTTAATTAGAATTAGAAAAATAATAAGTATATATAGGTATGTTTTTGGTAATTTAACTTTTGAGTGTATGTTTTTGGTAATATAATAGGGGTAGAGTATGTTTTTGTTAATTGCCCCTATATTGTATGAATTCTTTTTTGAAAAACGACTCCTCACACTTAACTTTGTGTTCCGCCCACTTAGCTCATGCGTTAATAATATTGTCATGTAAGCAATTATGTATATAAGCATTTAAAGAGATTTACTTGTAAAATTAATGCAAGGTTGAGGGCTGGCGTGAGGAAGGCAAATATCTTGAGAATTCGTGTATAAGGGAGAGAATGAGAAATAAGAGAGATAAAAACAAAAGAAAAATAGCTCTCATTAATAAAACACAACTTAATAATTCTGACATAATACTATTATATATACAGGTTGACTCAGACAATTTCAAACCCTCATTCATTAAAAACACTGATCCGGATGAGCAGTGCACTCATCCGGATGAGTGACGTGGACCAGTGAGCTATTACCAAAATATTGCGTTATCTACTTACGTGGCTCATCTGAATGACTGCTTCTCATTCAGATGAATGGCGGAGATCAAATTTTCTTTCCTTTTTGGTGTTATTTAATATTTTCTCAATAAATCTTTTATTTGACCCGAATTAAACTTGTTTCTTTCCTTATTTTTTTGTCCCCCAGGCTCCTCTATCATCATTTTGAGTCTATTACACGTTCACATATCTTGATCTAATTAAAATGGTGAAAAACACATAAAAATAGAGCTCAAAATGACAAAATGCGTAAAACTAATAAAAATCAATCACATACGCACTTTTGGATGGACAAAAAATCCATTAATAAACACCAAAATTATACACCTTTGTAGTCCAATCACATGCATCCACAATAAATGGGTAAAGATAACCGTTTCCAATAAAGTACGATTATCCATTTCTCCTACATCATTTTGTTGCGGTGTACCCGATATTATGTATTGCGCACAAATGACATATTTTTCAAGGAATTTAGTGAATTAACTTGGAATTTGTTCACTCTCTTGTAATTTACATAATATTCATCACATCTATCATATCTTACGATTTTCACTTTTAACTTTAATTTCCTTTCAGCTTTATTAATAAATACATCTAGCATATCCACTAATTGAGATTTTTCATGAAATAAGTAGATATATTCATAATGTGAAAAATCATCAATAAAGGTAATAAAATAATTTTCATCATCAAAATATATAACATCAAAAGTCCAACACTTATGAGTGTATTATTTCAAGAAGTCATTTGCTTCTTGTAGCTCCTTTATTTTTATTTTTTTGTTTTGCTTGTTTCCTTTTTAAACATTTAACATGATGGAGCAAGCACCACCTTACCAGCTCAAATGGTGCTAGACAACCCAACATAACTCCAACACTGTTGTCAAAGTCAAGAATCTCCACGTTAGAGAGATAATAAGTTAAGTTTTATGTTTATTGATCGATCATTCACAATGGAGGCACAAATCCTACTCATAAATATGAGAGGGAACTTTTCGGGAATAGGAAACACCCGAAAACACTATCCACAATTATCAATAAGTCCAACAATAATAAAAGTTAACAATTTGGTCTTATGCCCAAATAAACAACAAAATAAGAATAAGTCTTTAATAAAATAAATAAGCCAAGCCTTGGTGGGTTATGTCGTAAGGGCGCGGGTACGGTTCCATCACTCGCGTGTCCTCACTTTGAAATTGACCTTGCACTCAAGGTCTTTCTTTAGCACGGTCATCTTCTCTCCACCCGTTTTCGATACAACATCCGCAAAGATATAAAAGTGTTGCTACAAATAATAGTAAAAAAAAAAAAAAAACCAATAAACTTTCACTCGAATAACCGTCATCTCAAAAGTTATTAAGTACTTTCTCCCAGATTAGATATAGTGAACCCACCAATAAATTCGTGACACCTCCCCCAAAGAATGGACAATCGTCATCCCGTATTTCATTTCGCAAATTTACTCCTTGGATTTTCAACCACCCCCAATCGAATATTTTTTCGACATAAAAAATCAATATTGTTAGATCGAACATAAAAAATACTATAATAAGTATGGACCCGAGTTGACACCTCGCACAAAAATAAACGTTATGCACATGTCTAATTTTTTTGCGATCTTTCATTTCTCCAAATAAGCTTTTCCACCATCTAAAAATAATCCTTTTCTATAATAAAAATCAAACATATCATTGGAGGTCCTTTTCATAGGCAAAAAGTTACTCAAAGCTTGACCAATTTTCTTGTATAAGTCGTTAGACATACACAAAAAATTGACCATTTTTAGACAAACATAACTAATTGCTCGGACCTTCAAATAAGACGATTCGGGGTGGAAAATCTTCTCAACCTTATCGGAAATACCCCTGTAAATAATCAATAGCATAGGAAAAACTTTGTCATTCGAAAATACCATTACACCCGATGGTACCATATCTGTCACCCGAAAAAACTTGAAATGTAGCGCTAACTTTAAAAAGTCATAACTCATTGACCGTATATGTCCGAATTGAATGTTACAAATTGTAAAATGTACCTACACGTGCCTACTATATCCGCAGAAAACAGATTTTGCATTGGACAATGCTTTCTATGGTAAAGATTAAATTCCGTACAACTTAAATGTGCAGCAAAAAAATCACAAATAACCAGATTGCTGAACTTTGAAATATCATAACTCGGTACCTGCTCGTCCGAATTGGTCAATTCAAATTGCAGAATATAGTTATACAACGCCTCTGTGCCCTCGCAAAAATTATTCGATTCGGGTACCATTTGGTATATGAAAATGCAACTTCCGTACAGCTCGCCAATTCTGGAAAATTTAAAAACTGTATAGAAAAACTATTTTCGAAAACCCATAAATAAGAATCTGCATACCTTGATAACTCAATTCAAAGTGGAGAACGTACACCAATATCTCTTTTATCTCCACGCTACCCATTTCATTCGTTCAGCCCCATTTGATATAACAAACTTCAATTTTCGTGCGGATCGACGAAACAACAAAATAAGTAAAAAGGGGCAATTTGCTAAACTTTATAACTGTTACAATATAAAGAGAGAGATAAATATAATGTTTTATTGATAGTGATTTTATAACACATATTACAACCCAATATATAGGCTAGAACTTTCGCCGGTAAGGAAACAATATGAATTAAATCAATCTCATAATCAATAAAATATTTAACAATATGTAAAATAGGAAACATTTAATTCTGATTTACTTCGTCAAATCAATATGTGATCTATTGGTTGTAATATAGTATGTGTATCTTTAATACACATATTTATTTTTAATACTCCCCCTCGAGTTGACGCGTAAAGTGTCGTAACGCATAGGTTGAAACTTGAAATCTTCAATCTTTATTCTTATGTCTCCCCCAAACATGTAATAGCCTATATATATATTCAAGTACTAAACCTTTCGCATGAATTAGAAAATCAAACATTTTCCCTTATTTATTTTATATGTGTTGTGTGACATATTAGCTCGTTATAGATATATATAGAGATATGTATAGATATAGAGAGAGGTATGAGAGATAACAATTAGGAAGACTTTATTAATCAGAATGTCTCAATACAAGTGGACTCTAACCTTCTTTATATAGAAGAGGTTAGGGTTATAGAATGTAGAAAGCCCAACTTAGACCCACTATGAGTAAGGCCCAATAGTCCAATAATATACTACAGCACTCCCCCTTTGGACGTATTGAATTCTTCGTCTTCATGCAGTCGATCTGAGTCGAGTTCATTCGCAGTGCTAAACACATAAAAATCTTAGGACGGAAAACCCAGTGTGGGACAAAACCGGTACCTAGGAGAAACTGTGTAACCGAATGATATAGGCCGAAATTTTATGTAATTAACTAACCACAAAACAGTGTGCCTCATCAAAACCTTTTCGGAGCAAACCCAATGGGAAAATCACTGATTGAAGGAAAAAGAGTGCAATAGTGGTAGTAGTAGGGGATCAACCACAAAACAGGTGCCTCATCAAAACCTTGCTAGAGTAAACCCAGTGAGAAAAACCTCTAGTCGAATGACAAATGAGTACACAGTGATAAGAAGTATACAACAGGACACTCCACCTAATTTCGGCAATCTTAAGTGAGGTATGATGGGAACGTGTCTTGCTAAAAACATTGTCAAGGAAAACCCAGTGGGAAAAAACTTTGATCTAAGGACAAAAAGAGTACACGAGCATGTGACTGGATGCTCCCCCTCACTTGCACACGACTGAGTGCAATGATTTCATACTCGAATAAAGAGTACGAGCATTCGACTGGATGCCTCATTTACTTGCACACGACTATATGCAAGAAAATATAACGTGGAATAAACCGAGCATTCGACAGGATGCTCTTAAACTTCATATGTGAAAATTTATTTCGGCAAGAAATGCTAAATAGCATATTCTAGTCATGTCTTTCTTGATTGATAACAACAAGTTGTCCTAAAATAAGACAAGTGCTTTATCTGGATCGTGAGACAGGGCATATGTAATTCAAATAAGGCTAATACGAGCTCGAAGTCATATACACTCTCTAGTCGTCTCATAGAGCACGAGTAGATCAGAGTGATTCGTTTAGAGTCATTCCAAGACCTCCAAGATATTGTTTTATTCATAATGGTAAAGACAGACCATGTTAGAAATATCCCTTATGCGGGTCTGATAAGTAACCGGAATCGGTATAACCGACAAAGGGTTGTGTTAATTTGAGTACCGAAGGGGATAGGTATACTCGATGACGCAAATGGGATAAGACAAGCCCTCATCCACAGTTACCTTAAGGTAATGGAAAAATGTCTTTTATGCCATTTCGATGGCAGCGTGTTAGCGCAATGCTGTGTCGAGCTATACCATTCACAGAAGACAAGATGTTCGTCCTAGTAAATTAGACCAAGTACAATGATGCGCTTATTGTACTTAGATATGAACATCATGGTTCAATATCTCTTTGTCGTCTCATCAGGGACGGACCGGGTCTATATCAATGTCTAGTGATCGAACGCTTTTTCTTTTTCTTTTTTTTCTAATTAATGATAACAAAACTTTAATCTAAATTAATAAAAAATAGAGTTGTAATAAAAGTTGGATACGAATAAACATACTTTATTCTTTTCGTAAATAACACAGTGAAATACATAACTTTATTTCAAACCAGAAAGTGGAAACTTTATTTGGAAATTATTTTACAAGTGTTTCTTTCATAAACAAGTCAAAAAAAACTTAATGTCTCCGCTCCACAACCCTTGCTAGATTTGCTTCGTCACTACCGATATCTGAAACGAAATTATATAAGCAACGGGATGAGTATTTCCTTAAAAATACTCAGTAGGACTACTAACTTAAAGAAACTATAATAAAGTATAACATGAACCGTAACTGCATATAGCTTCCTGCAAAAAAGATGGTTAGGCAAATAACGAGAAAAATATATAATCAATATGATGCATGTTCATAATTATTCTTCCAATAATGCATAAGTGTCATGTCCTTGAGCCCAAGTTGGTTGTGTAAGGTCTATCCCATTACACGTGGTACCAAAAGTCATGCCCCACTCTAGGCGGACCAAACATCGCGAAAAAGGTCATAGCTCACACTAGGTAGACACAGCACACCCCACTCCAGGTGGACATAGTCGCAGAAAATTCATACCCCACTCTAGGTAGACAAGTCGCACCCCATCCCGGATGGACAAACCTCTCTCAAACTGGGAGGATCAATGCAAATGTCATGCCATGATATATCAAATAAGCAAAACACATTCCATAAAGTTTCAGATATGAATCGTTATATGCATTTGTTTAATAATATTTAAACATACCTCAAGTTCGATAATGTAACGCAAAAGGATATTAAGGCAATATTATAATAACTTTAAGGTTTCGAACCTAACTCTAACCGCTAACTGAGCTTGGCTATGTCCTTCGTCACACCCCGACTTACGCTTTTATTACCCACTAAATATAGTATTCTTTCTCTTTCTCTTTCTATATATAGTGTTTATATCTTATAATTATAATACTTTAGCATAAAGAAACTTTGTAATCTCAATATAATATTATAATCTCTATATAAGGTTATAGGTTTTTGAAGTATTATGAAGTGTGAGGGGGTGTAGGGGTATATATAGTGTTGGAAAAGTGACTATGTGTCTTGTGCATTAAATGTGCTGAAGTTTGTTTTCAGGACATCTGTCCACTAAAAGCTTCATAGAGAATTCGATATGTGTCCAAATGGATCATGTGACATATGTCTAAACCGACAAGAGAAAGATCTACAAGTTTCATGTTTTGTACAATTCCTAATTCATAGGAGAAGTCGGTATAAATTGTCCTACAAGGTGACACATATGCTGTTCTGGAAATTTCAGGACACCTGTTCACTAAAAGATTCATAGAGAATTCGATATGTGTCCAAATAGATCATGTGATATATGTCTGAACCGACAAGAGAAATATCTACAAGTTTCATGTTTTGTACAATTCCTAATTCGTAGGATAAGTCGGTCTAAATTGTCCTACAAGGTGACAGATATGCTGTTCTGGAAATTTCAGGACATTTGTTCACTAAAAGATTCATAGAGAATTCGATATGTGTCCAAATGGAGCATGTGATATAGTTCTGAACCGACAAGAGAAATATCTACAAGTTTCATGTTTTGTACAATTCCTAATTCGTAGGATAAGTCGGTCTAAATTGTCCTACAATGTGACACATATGCTGTTCTGGAAATTTCAGGACACCTGTTTACTAAAAGATTCATAGAGAATTCGATATGTGTCCAAATAGAGCATGTGATATATGTCTGAACCGAAAAGAGAAATATCTACAAGTTTCATGTTTTGTACAATTCCTAATTCGTAGGATAAGTCGGTCTAAATTGTCCTACAAGGTGACACATATGCTGTTCTGGAATGTTCTGATATCATGTTACTAAAATAGCCACAAATATTCACATATAAGTCCAAATTACTCAAATTTTATATATAACACTTTTATGAAGATTCTAATATTAATTAGAATTTTGAGTGTGTTACAATTCTCCCCCGCTTAGGAAATTTCGTCCCCGAAATTAGGTTACCTCAAGTGAATAGGTGCGGGTATTCCTTGCGCATTGTATCCTCGCTTTCCCAAGTTGCTTCCTCAACTGTTTGACTACGCCATAAAACCTTCACAAGTGGGATACTCTTATTTCGTAGCTTCTGCTCACGCCTATCAAGTATTTTAACTGGCATTTCGATATATGATAAGTCTTCTCTAAGTTCGGGCGGCTTCTCCGTCAATACATGGGATGGGTCATGTATATATTTTCGAAGCATGGAAACATGAAAGACGTTATGAAGTTTGGATAATTCGGGTGGAAGGGCTAATCGATATGCACTTTTCCCGATTCGTTCTAAAATCTCATAAGGTCCTATATATCTTGGATTAAGTTTTCCACGCTTACCAAAACGTAAAATCCCTTTCCAAGGAGATACTTTTAAAAATACAAAATCTCCCATCGAAAATTCTAAGTCCCTTCGTCGTTTGTCAGCGTAACTCTTTTGCCTACTTTGGGCAGCTTGTAGGTGTTCTCGAATAACTTTCACTTTTTCTTCGGTATCGCGAACCATGTCAGGGCCAATTAGCTTTCTTTCACCAACCTCATCCCAACATAAGGGTGTTCGACATCGTCTACCATAGAGAGCCTCGAACGATGGCATACCAATGGAACTATGATAGATGTTATTGTAGGCAAACTCCATTAAGGGCAATAGCTTATCCCAACTTCCTTTGAAATTCATGATGCAAGCACGTAACATATCTTCAAGGGTTTGTATAGTACGTTCAGATTGACCATCGGTCTGAGGATGAAAAGCAGTACTAAACTTGAGATTAGTACCGAGAGCATTTTGCAAACTTGGCCAAAACTGAGATGTGAACTTTGGGTCTCGATCAGATATAATGGATATAGGAGCTCCATGTAATCGAACAATTTCTTTGATGTATGAGGTGGCGTACTGCTCTGTAGTGTAAGTAGACTTTACAACAATAAAGTGTGCGCTCTTTGTCAGTCGATCCACTATAACCCAAATGGAATCGTATCCAGAAGGTATACGAGGTAGTCCCAGCACAAAGTCCATCGTGATATGCTCCCATTTCCATTCAGGTATGGGTAACGGGTTTAACAAGCCACCTGGCTTCTGTCGTTCTGCCTTTATCTGTTGACAAGAGAGACACTTGGTTGTATAGTTGGCTATATCGTTCTTCATTCCGGGCCACCAGTATAAAGCACGAAGGTCATGGTACATCTTTGTGCTCCCTTGATGCATAGTGTAAGGTGTATCGTGCGCTTCCCTTAGTAGTTCTTGCTTTAGATTTTCGTTAGCAGGTACACAAGCACGATTTCTGAAGCATATCAACCCATCATCTTGTATTCGGAAGTCAGTCTGGGCGTTGCTCTTAATTTCCTCAAGAATCTTTTGTAGTGAATTGTCTGTAGCTTGAGCTTTTCGTATATGGTCAATAAAGGTAGGCCGAACATGGAAATGCGCCATTAAAGATCCAGAGTTTGATATGTACATCTCAGCTCCACTTCTGGCAAGGTTGTAAAGTAGGTTTGCATGTACACATTGCATATGCCCTGTTTATTTGCGGCTTAAAGCGTCGGCTACCACATTCGCCTTCCCTGGGTGATAATGGATTTTACAATCAAAATCCTTGATAAGTTCCATCCATCGTCGTTGACGTAGGTTTAGTTGCTTTTGGGTGAACAAGTACTTCAGACTTTGATGGTCGGTGAAGATATCAACCGATTCTCCATAGAGGTAATGTTGCCATTGCTTGAGTGCGAATATCACTGCTGCTAACATGAGTTGGATAGTTTTGTTCGTGAGTCTTCAATTGTCTCGACCCATAGGCAATCACTTTTCCATGTTGCATGAGAACACATCCCAATCCTTGATGGGATGCATCGCTGTATATTACATAGCCCCCAACCCCACACGGTAATGTTAATACTGGCGCAGTTGTTAAGCGAGTCTTCAATTCTTGAAAGCTTCTCTCACAATTTTCAGTCCACATAAATTTGACTCCTTTTCGGGTTAGCCGGGTCAAAGGCATAGCTATTATAGAGAAGTTTTTTATAAACCTTCGATAGTAACCTGCTAATCCTAAGAAACTGCGAATCTCGGTAACATTTGTAGGCCTTTCCCAATTGAGTACTGCTTCTACCTTCTTGGGATCGACGCTAATTCCACCACCTGAAACTACGTGACCTAAAAACACCACCTCGGTTAACCAGAACTCACACTTGCTGAGTTTGGCATACAATTTGTGGTCTCGCAAGGTTTGTAGAGCAATTCGCAGGTGTTGTTCATGTGCTGCTTGATCTTTTGAGTAAATCAATATGTCGTCGATGAATACTATGATGAAAGAGTCAAGGACGAAACACTCTGTTCATCAAATCCATGAATATCGCTGGAGCATTTGTCAATCCGAATGGCATTACTAGAAATTCGTAATGACCATAGCGAGTATGGAAGGCCGTCTTGGGAACATCCTTTTCCTTGACGCGGATTTGGTAGTACCCAGATCGAAGGTCAATCTTTGAGAAGACATGGGATCCTTGAAGTTGATCGAAAAGATCATCTACCCGAGGCAAAGGGTACTTATTCTTGATAGTGGCTTGATTCAGTTGACACATATGCTGTTCTGGAATGTTCTGATATCATGTTACTAAAATAGCCACAAATATTCTCATATAAGTCCAAATTACTCAAATTTTATATATAACACTTTTATGAAGATTCTAATATTAATTAGAATTTTGAGTGTGTTACAATCATGGTTCAATACCTCTTTGTCGTCTCATCAGGGACGGACTGGGTCTATATCAATGTCTAGTGATCGAACGATTATGGGAGAATCTGACGACTTAGCGTCATAATGACTAAAACGTCATAACACCTTCTGGGTGTAGTCTGAATCATGGACTTAAATTTAATCTTTACGGGACTCGATCATCAGGCCGAGTCACTACCGTGTCTTCCCAAGATCCTTCATCTCGAAGGCAAATCCAAAAAAAATGGATCGCGTAATAAAACACGCAAGGGCATAATACTTGTTCAAGTATCCCAAGCTAATCAAGTACTCACTTAGGCGGGTATACCACATCCGCTCGGATTATATTAATTCATATAGTGAACGTCTCATTTAAATGAGATCGTGTTTCGTGGTCAGAAACTACTTGATTCAAGCATTATGAAGTCACACATGGACCTTCATCTATATCGCTTTATCTAAATCCCCATATAGATAAAACCGTGACTATATTCATGGCTGCATACTCAGTTTTTCAGAAAATACTAAACTGGTAAAGTAGGAGACCGTTATAACGTCCATTATGAGAAATCAACCATCTCGTAATCAATTCCAAGGTGTGAGAGAAGTCTTGTGCTACTAGGCGAGCATTCTACAATCTCATTATTCTCATCACTTTTCCTTACGAATAACCAAATAAACGAACTCGTTTAACATTGGTGGTGTTGGAGCTACAGGTCCGAACACACTTTTGCTAAGGAGTCTACTTAGATTGCAATTTTCCATTAGTCCAGTCTATTCTATGTTGACTTCAGGCAACGGAACATGGTTCCCTATCATAATTTGCTCATATTATCAGTCATCACCGAATATATGAACAAGTAATCAATAACAGTCTCATTTCGCTTCAATATCGTCTAAGATATCATGATCGACAGATATTTTGAGATTCTTAGGATGAAGAGGAAATCACACGTCTCCTTGATCATTTATAATCTCGTGCGACAAACGAATTTCAGTTCACCACCTCTGGGGCTGAACGAATTAAGAACTGGTCAACTTCCTCATATCTTGGGAAGGACGACAGACTGACGGCCGACGGCAGCATCTTTTGCTTGGTGGGTTCGGCCAAAGCAACGTGTTACGACAGGAACACGGCATCCGACAGGGACGTCTATCCTTGCAAGCATTTTGCAGCAGGTATAAATGATCTCGTGACATCTCATAAAGTCATTAAATGCGTTTGGCATTTAGTTAGACTTGAGGGAGTCTATGCACTTACTTATCACTAAGTGTAATTTTGGGATCAAGCTAAGACTGAGTGGGTTATGCCATGTTACTTCACGTCGTTTCTTATCAACGTTAACGTGCAAATCTTCTCCTAACGACGGGGAGAACAGTCTTAGCGATGTCACTTTCGCATATCATGCGGTAAAGAGATCGCTTGCCAAGGTTACTCTATCAAATGATAGGTAGGGGATTCATAATAAACTTATGTCCCCTTCAGAGGTCCATATTTTGAACGCTATAGCGGCTCAATCAAAATATTAATTAATCACTCTAAACGCGCGTTAATATGAGACTTCTGGCTCATAACTAGTAACAAGCTGGTACGCATATGGTGTTTGAGTGTCTATGGGCCTCATGACGGACCAATGCAGCAAAATAGCATAAACCCACAAGGAAATATAAATCTTGGTGCGTAAGACCAAGAAATGCGTGCAATCATTTGCAATCGCATTATCAAACTTTTTGTGAGTCCATTTGGGTCTGAACATAATCGACAGGATGTTCAATTTCAATTTCCAAAATCAAGTAATTCAAATCGAAATTTCGATTTTTTACTCTTCGGAATTATCAAGTCGACTAGACTTTTCAGGATAATCCGGATCATGAGCCATCAACTTAATGATAGGGCTAAAAGTTTGGGAAATGCTGCATTTCTGTAGACAACAATAATCATGTGACCTTATTGTCGATGCATCAACCATAACCATTTATATTTATGGTCCGTCTTATGGTTGGATAAGTCCACAATAACTCCTTCAATTCTTTACAAGAATTCTACGAGTTCATTTCGTGATCTTTACACATACTAGTCTTTCAAAGTGAACATTAGTGGCATGAATTTCGGATTAATCATGAAATATATTCTCAGAGAGAATCCAAATGCGATGCAATTATAAATCAAGCATCGTCTTTTGACCCGGGAATATCTCATCCGGTCAATGTCAAAATATCAAAATGCTCTTATCAATCGACGACAGGCGAATGATAGTACAGACAATCATTTCGATGACAGGCGAAATGATAAGTTAAATTTAAATGCTTTAAAGAATGTGGTAGTAACCACTTGAAGAATATTTCAACTCCTCTAAAATACGCTTTTGGTCATATTGAATGGAGGTTATGTAAAGAAATTTTAATTCTTTCATGAGCTATTACCAGATAACACTGGTTTTCTCGAATATTTTATAACTCAACAAGGTATGGCAGGACCTACATGAGTATAAGACCTCATATTTGACAAATGAATTTGGTTTTACCAAATATTTTGATTTGGAACGACATATCCAGAATCGTTGTCACTGAGTACTCTTTTAGGTAAATAGTTGGTGAAATTATGTGGTACACTGTTACCCACTATTTCCAAAAAAAAATCAACTATCCCACAAGTATTGCCTAAAATTTCATAATTTAAAGTTTGGTCACATTGGTCAAAGGAATTTGCTCAAAACACTTTAAATTATTTCGAGAAATTTTGTAAACAGGCAAATTATAATCCAAAAGTATGGTCCAAATGGAAAAATAATAATCCAAATGGAAAACATAATCCAGATGAGCGAAAAAATGGCTCGATGATTTATCAAAACCAATAAAGAAAGGTCCCAAACTCATTTGAGCCACAAAACCGGGGGTCTCAAGAGTTTCCTTTTAGTTAGCTTTAACCACATTAGCATCGGTTTTTTCACCTTTGTAATAGTTTTGAACTATTTAAGGAGTAACCGTGCATGACCTTTGTATTTATAGCATAGAGTTGCCTCCTTGAGCATTATCTCTTGCTTTGTGACAACGGGCCATATTGTTCCTTTCAATTACTGTCTTGGAGCCACAGGTTTTCGATTTTGACGATTGTCTAAAATCTCGCTTGGCTAGGCGATTCATCGGGATCGCGACAGTTCGAGACAAGTAACACTTGTCTCAGTTCTCGATTCGTGGAAAAAAAAATGTACACGAACAACATTAATATCAGGCAAGCAATTCGCCATTGACCTAATAGTATTAAAACTACTCACCGGGGTAATTTTCTTATCCAATAACAGATGGGCGATAAAGGAACATGGTGAATATAATAAATTCACGACACTGCTTATGAAATACAATTTCCAAGCTGGTATTTTGGTGAAAGATAGCTCCAATATGTCAATTTCAGACATTTGTTCACCATAGACGTCATCACGTCTCAAATGTGGCGGCGGAATAAAATCAACGCCTTAACATTCATCTCGAGGGTAACAATAAACTCGTGTTTTACTCATCAAAGATGGCATCCAAAAAAAATTTGAGCATCACATTTTCACACATCAGGGTGAGTAACATGTGGTGACGGATTAAAATCAACGTTTAAACAGTCATTTCGCAAGTATGTTTTACGATTTTTCTCATCATAGATGGCATCCAACATGTGTTGGGAGTTCTGGATTATTTATCATATAAAACGACTGGTTTATATGTTTATGGTTTGCATAAGCATAAACTTTTTTTCGAAACGACAGGTTCGGAAACATTAGTTTTGCTTCTCATGTGAATCGGTTCTCATTGATCGAACGATGGGTCGATACTGAAACACCAATTCGGCGAAACATATATCACTATATAAAAATACTCGGGAAAATTATTATTTAGTCAACCCCTTTCGGTAGCTCTACTTGAAAAATGACCAGGAAAGACGATGAGGGTGGAGGGCACGAATGCCACTTAAAACCCGACCTCATTAGGATATCGACTTCCGCCTATATCTTTCCTAGACATCGTATCCAAATAGGTGAGCCTAGTTGGGGAAGGTTCATAATTTTTTCCAACTTAAATGTGAAAAACACAAGTGTACATGGCAGTAAATAAATACATAGATTGCATCTGCTTATTGCACCGATTTACCCATCCTGGGCATGTCGTTGACGCACCGAAAAAGCTCATCCTTTTTCAGGTTTATCATGTGGCCCATGTAGATCCCTTGCAGGCCCCACATCAGTCGCACCCTTCCCTGATGTGGTAGGTTGTCCATGGGCCGTCTGCCCGCCGCCTAGTGTTTTTAGTGGGCCCCACAACTGCTTTTTTGCTACCCAATTGGGTAAGAAATTTTGCAACTGCCTCCTCAATTCGTTTGCTACTCTCTACTAAATCATTCAATACTACTTTGATTTTGTTCGATTTCCTACACCTTCCCATTGTCTTTCTCCTATAAAAAAAAATATACCTTTTTAGGATCAAGGCTCTGGATACCAAATGATGGAGCAAGCCCCACCAGACTAGCTCAAACGATGCTAGACAACCCAATATAACTTAAACACTGTTATGAAAGCCAATAATCTCTACATTATAATAAGTTAACTTTTAAACATTGTTATCATTGATCCTTCACAATGGAGGCACAAACCATACTCATAAAGATGAAAGGGTCCTATTCGCTAATAGGAAACACACAAGTGCCCTATCTGTAATTACTAATAAGTCCAACAATAATAAAATATAACAATCAGGTCTTATACCCAAATAAACAATAAAATTAGAATATGTATTTAATAAAATATTACACACAAGTGCACGAGTACGGTTCCATCGCAACACAAATACCAAGATCGGTAAAATTTCATTTTTTACTAATCTTGATAGTCTCTGTTTGGAAATATGACTCAAACGTTTATGCCACAAGTAACCAGAAGTTTCATTAACTAAATCACGTTTAGTTCTAACATTATGTTGCACGGTTAAAATAGTTTATGCAAAAATATTATCAAGTTTTAGTTTTTACAAACCATCAGAGAGAGTAACATAACCAAGAAAATTATTATTTTTAAACAAACTAAAAATTTATTCTCAAATTTAAGGGAATTTCCAGCATAATCCAATCTAGACAACCAAAATCAATTTGCAATAATAAGAAGGATGTAAATTTTTTGAAACAAATCAAAGTGACTTCGAGTAACTAAAATTAAATGTTAAGTTCTAATAGATTCAACTGGACCCTTCACATAATTTCTCATTTAAATAAATATTTCATTTGGACTTGTGGTTCGGATCGTAAGGAATCATTGTATCGTATTGGAAAAAGGAACAATGAGTGAATCCAACAAGTATTAAAAGTAATTTCAGTTAAATTTGCTTCAAAACATACTAAAGCGTTAAAATTACCTTTATTTTCAAACCATGCATTACATTCCATGAAGTCATTCTTCAAATGCCTATTTGTTTTTTGTTTTTTACAGAAAAGTGGCCTTTTTGATCATTTTGTTCCGTTTTAGATATTTGGAAAGACGAACTATTGAGTTTATCCAGTCCCTACTTTCCTTGTCTGGCTTCTTATGAAAAAAATTCTTCCTTCTTGGTTACTTATGAGATGAACAAAATGCTTTGCTTTATTTTTAAGTCTTTTCCTCATAAACTAACATACTTCAAGTTTATGCACATTCCAGATATCTTTCATGGGGTTATAGTTCATCTCGAATGTGCTATTTCAGAAGATAGTGAGTTAATGATAAATTGCACTAAAAATATCTTATCCAAGTTCATCTCTAAAGATTAAAAAAAATTCTCCAACATTTCCATCTCATTGACACGGTCATATACCCAACAAGAACCATCGTATTTCATGTTGGTTAAATTAGTCATTAATGTCCCTCCAATAGATTTATTTGCAATTTGAGAATGCTCTTCAATATTTTTTATAATTTTTTTAGCATAATCAACTTTTGAAAGTGTTGACTTAATATTGTTTGCTACACTCATTCGCAAAAACATTATGGTATGCTTGTTTCACCTTTACCAAGCATCATGGAGGTAAGTCTGTTTGACCTTTCCCAAGTATCATGGAAAGTACTTTCATTATTAGTGCTCGCATATGTAATCGCAAAGGGAACTGAATTTGTTCACACCACTCATAAAAATTAAACCCATTGACTACGGGTACACGCGAATATGTGATTGAAGAGCAAATGAACTGTTAATGCAAAATTTCATACAACACTTATGTAGTAATAGTTTAATTTACAAACTTAAAAGACATAATACATACTGAAATAAATAAACATAAATTTATATCAATATTCTCATCTAAGTGACACAAAGGCATATAATACTAATCCTAATGATGCTAAAAGAATATTTAGCTTGGCAATCATATACATTCTAATAAGACATATTTAATATTTTTGGATATAAAATTTGACCAAAAGAGTTATTAGCTACCAACAATTACGCTCATTGGTTATAAAATTGGATAATCCACCTCTGGATGATTATAACTATTTTATAACAGTAAACTTTGATTTACCATTCTATAATTAATAAGCCTCCTACCGCGTAATTTTAATAACTTCAGCTTTTAAAACTTTTATATTGGTCGCTTTGGTGACTAACTATACAAAGTTTTACTTGTTAAAGTTTTCTTAAATCTAAAAACAGAATATAAAAAAACTCAAATCCGAATATTTCTTTAGATTAGACCAGTTACATAAACAGGTTTCCCATCCAAATTCTTTAATTTAAAACATTATCCTATTAATTATCAGCAACTTATTAATATATGGACTAACATATGTGAATATGTACTATTTAAAATAAAATCTTCTCTAACCAATCATCGAGTATTTCCCTTCAAACATTATAAGCAATATAATACAACGCATAAAAATGTCTTAATTTAGTGTCTAAAATATTTAACAACATAAGTTGCAGGAGACATGAAAATTACACATGTTTTCAGTCTGGATAAAACTAAAATTAACATTTACATACATGTACTGACAAAGTCAAATAAGTAAAACTGTTGACAAAATTATTTACAAGAATATTTGCGAAATTATATACATATGTTTTATTTGAAACTTTACTGTTTTCTTTTTTTTTTCATGCCTTAAAACCATCGGGGCTCACACACTTATCATAAGTGTACATGTGGGTACTATTAACGTTAAGAATTTCAAGTTTCCTTTAATTTACTTTTATTTTGTTTTTAGTTAGGAAAAACGGTAGGAAATTTTAAATATGTGTACGTACATACCTAACTTACATATACCAATATATATATATATATATATATATATATATATATATATATATATATATATATATATATGTGTGTGTGTGTGTGTGTGTGTGTGTGTGTTGTGTGTTGTATCATAATTTCAGTAAATAAACAACAAAATTAAGCTATTACATAGCAGTAATACTTAGTCACATAACCTTGATTTTGGTAATTAATTATTGATAAACTAATGACATCAATTATAATATTATATGATATTATACAACACATATTTGACGTACAATTGTAGCAGAACTAAAATTCCCACATTCTTCCTCATTTGAATTTTTGGGTTTAAAAAAAAAGAAAAAATCAAAACATCACGAGTTTTTAAATCATGCTCTGATGCCACATATAAAACTTATTCATTATACTTCTAAATTGATATAAATTATCGTTGAATTTCATCATTATCACAATATAAGTATGATCAATGACTTAGCTTAAGCAACTGCACTACGATCATTATGAGAAACTGGAGAGAAACAAATAAAATTAATTTATATATTTTCTCTGTATTCTTATGATGCCAGTGAAAAAAAAGTATTGTGTGCTACTATTGTATATGGGGAATTACTAGGGAACAGTCAGCCTGCCTATATGACTGGTTCACAACCCGTTCGCATAAAAAAATGCCAAATAGATAAAAAAAAAAAAATCAATTTTTCTAATATTTAAGTTTAGGATAGGCCCCACTAGTGTTCTATATTTTTATTTGGGTTTTTAGTATGTTGTACAATTTGTTTTTAATTTATCAAATTCTAATTTGTTAAAAATAGAAAAAATAAATTAGTTATTGAGAAAAATTATATAACCGTCCATTTTCTAATCTAACGGTGGTTAAAATGACTGTATCATAAATAGTCAAATAAGGAGACTGTTTCAAAGAAACACTCTTGTATATGCAGAGAGAGGAACCTCTTGAATAAATAGTGTACCCATCAACGTAGATAGTGGAGAAATAATAATAGTTTACATTTAAATTTAGATATTATATTTATCCCAACTAATTCAATCTTTAATTAACCTATAACACTTATAATAATTGAAATCTTATATATGGTCGCATAAATAATTATTATTTAACACAACGCCATATATTCTTAGACATTTGGTCAGCATTCAATTTTCTTGTTCTAGAAGAATTTAATGGTGTCCAACAGTTATTGCGACAAAACATTATAAATGAAATACCAACTTCGGATATCTAAGCCCACGACTCATGGACTTTTGTACTGTACAGTAACTTTCCTCAAAAAATATTGTAAATTGAGTTGATCTTATTTGATACAAGATTTAACGAGGAAGTGATTCAATTTTTTTTGGGGCAACACAATTGATTTTCAAATTACTTACATTTCTATTTTATAGAACAGTACGATAGTCTTGCAAAAGCAACAAAAAAGTGCAATAACGCTACAAAACAATTATCACCTTTAAACTAGAACATAAAAGGTTCCAATTAATGGGCAAATAATACCAAGACCCCTTCAACGTTAAGCATGTTCTTTTGTAGTCAAGAAACCAATATTACATGCTACTATGCTACTATTGAAAATTAAACAAATGCAGGAATATTTATACTTCTGTTACTATTTGTTTTTAGACTAATGTGTCGTTCGGTTTCCTGATCTAATCAGCTTGTATGTTGGGTTACCTAAATCAATTTTTACTTGTCATTATAAAAATGAGCAACACACCCAAGTACATGTATATTTGGAGTAACCATGAAATTTCTTAATTTTCTTTCATCACCAGCATGGAATCTGTGACAGAGCGGTACAAAAAGACTAACGAGGAACAACAATTTCAGTGTCCTACTTCAGAAGTCAAGGTATCTCTCCAAATCTCCTTCTTTCTGATCTTCTTAGTAGCATACCAGGCAGGAAAGATTGATGCAGTAAAAGTCTTGTTTGATTGCAGATTTTAAACTCAGGTTAGTTAGGTTTTCATTCATAAGGGTAATGTAATTGGTTGCACAGATTAAACGTACGCCATGCTTTCCATGGAATAATTTTCAAGCAAGGATGGATTTTAGGCTCTATGAAACCAGTTTCTTTCTCAGCCTCAAAGCTAACTCAATTTGCTGAAATCTACAGCCAAACAAGACCAAAGTACACAAATTGATAAAGTTTATACGAAATGTTAGATAAGTTTTTTTTTTTGTCATTGCTTACTACATTTTTGAGCTCTTCCCTCGTACAATTTTTAGCTCACACCACCGGCAGATTGAAGCTACAAATGGACAATTATTCATCGATAATATGTGGCTAGTATATAATAATATAATCTTTAAAGCATATTTTAAAGAAGTATGGAACACTGCAAACCACTAATGAGTGTGGGTTCATTTTCCCTGGTATATTGAGCATAAAGCCATAAATTATGAATATTTTGGATCCGTGTCTAATCCTGATACATCAGTAGAACATTAGCCATGCATACGGTGAAGCAAGCCAGGTACTCTGAGAAATTTCTCACATTATTTTTAGTTGAATATATTTATATGATTAGGTATTACTAGTTGGAATTTCTCCCCTAACTTCAAGGTTAAGTAGAAAATTTTATGAGACTGGCGAATGGGAATTCTCTGATGTCGTCAAACCCATGTTCGCGAAAAAAACTGCCACCGTCAAGCTCGTAAATTATTGAAAACAACTAGAACAATTGAGCAACTATGGAATAGAAAATCTTTAGTAACTAGCTCAAAGTGGGTGTTTCCAGGCCTCCAGACCATATTTTCAGACGTTCAGCAAATGACTATAAACTTATTTAAGATATTAAAACAACTTACATTTATACTATGATATGGTGGATGAAAATATCCCTCCGCTATGTGTATAATTAAGTGTAGTAGGTGAATATCATGCGTCTGTCTAAGAATAAATCTAAAAAATTAGTGCTTGAAAGTTGAAATCGAGTCAAAACTTTTTGTGCTATTTTCTAAGGAGGGACTAAATATATAAACCACAACAAGAAGTTAGGGTGATTATCTGTCACACATAAACTCTTATCTATACGTATATTGTGAAAATGGAGAGCAAAAGCACTTTCCAACGTTGGCCTTTTGAAAGGAAAACAGTTTCGTTCAACGTGTTTTTCGCTTTTCTGTGGCGAAGGGGAAAAGACGTATCCATCAGTGACTCCAGACACTTCTTCTCCAAATTATGAAATAAAATATTAATGCATAGCTGCTCGGAATATGTAATTTTAAACTTGAGTTGATGCAATAATGGTATTGTATTACTGAATAGCAGCACCCAAAAAAATATGGCTAAAGTTGATGCAGGAGCCTCAAAAATCCACTCGGGGGAAATGCATGCATTGTTATTAAATTCGCCATTGCATTGTCGAATGATATTTTTTAAGTTTAGAAAAGAAAAACTCCTGATGTGATATGGCTAAGGTTGCGTTTGGAGACTACTGATGATAACCACAAAAGTTACTATCTTCAAAGTATATTTTTGTTCCTAAAAGTGAATGACTGAGCTAATGCTCTCTCTTATTTCTAATTGCAGAAATCTAAACAAATGTTGCAAAATAAATTATAAAAAGAAGAAGCTTGCAGAAATCTAAACAAATGTTGCAAAATGAATTATAAAAAGAAGAAGCTAGAGGCACATTTTGAAGTCTCATATTAACTCATTTGAAAGATATTTCGTTTGTCTTGTTCAATCAGTAGTTTCAAAGTTGCAACTGAAAGCATTCACGGACGGGAAATCTAAGAGAAATATTAGTTGTCCCAAGCCGCACACATATGACGTGTCAGAAGTTGCATTCCAAAGGTAAAGATTTATCATTGTGTTAGGAACAGATTTCTGGTATAAATATTGTTTTATTGTCTATTGGTTTTCACTTAATAAATCATAACTGTAAAGAACTAAGACAGGATTGACAGGTTTCAAGTACCAGTTGCAAACTCAGTTACAACCTACTAAGTTAGTAGTGTTAGGTTTCAAGTAGCAGTTGCAACCTCTGTTGCAACCTCTGTTAACAAGTTTCAAGTACCAGTTGCAACCTAAGTTACAACCACAGTTCCAACCTACTGCTCTCCAGTAAACTGTCTAGTTCTGTAAATCTGCATAGCTATTATTTATTGATTATTAATTGTTCTACAGCATGCATGATATATTCTCATATGATTCTAAAGGTTTAATATGCGTTTATTGAGAATATCAAAGTGGTAAGGAAAGATTTCCTAAAAGATATAAAGAGATTAGTTTATAAGGTTATGTTTCCTTTTAATATGTATCTCTATTCTTATGCTTGTCCTTATCACTTGTTTCAATCTTTTGTTCCTTATCTATATTCAGTATAATTCGTTTAAAGATTGAATGTAATATGGAGTTAGATGTTTCATATATATATGGAAAGATATTATCTCTAAAAGATAGTATCTTTATATGTTTCCTAGTTATAGGAAAAGACTAACTTCTATTTCCAAGCTAGTTATTAAACAGATATTAACTTATGAAGATTGGAGTCAATCAATGCTGAAGTATCACGCAATGCATGGGAAGATTGAAGCCAATCAATAAAGTCAAAAACAATCAAAAGATATTGAAGAATAGAAGATTGTTTTTACTTGCTTATATACTTGATAACTTAGCTTGTAAAAGTGTGTGTTGTAAATTATAAATAACCCATTCTTGAGAGAATACACGTGAGCTTTAAATAAGAAAACAATGGTGGGATGCCATTGATTTATATTTGATAGTTATAGAGTAGGAGCAATATAGAGATAGGCAGAAAAACCTAGAGGGAGTCTAAGAGTTTTTCATTAAGACTTGAGTCCTATATTGTAAGCTTTTATAATATCATAATCTGGGTAAGTGCCCCGGAGACGTAGCCTAGTTAGGTGAACTCCGTTGTTAAATGTGCTTGTGTTCACTTTAAGTACATTTAACGTTTTACAGTTCTGTCCATTAAATACACTTGGTTCCAACCTGTGGTTACAACCTCACTTGGAACCTAACTGCAAAACTGCAACTAGAACAACGGATAGGAATTTCAATTGGTATCAGAGCTTCACACTAGATCTTACTTAGTGTGGATCCTGTGTTCTAGTAACAATGGACTTAATGAGGGAAGGAAACGCCTTCAACAAACCTCCATTGCTTAAAAGAGGAGTAAACTATGGAGTATGGAAAATTAGAATGAGGTCTTTCATCAAACAACAGAATGAACATGCATGGAAGACTGTTATGTATGGATGGGAGGCTCCAACTACCATGGATAATGAAGGAGAACTGATTCTCTTACCTGAAGACAGATGGTCTGCTGAAGAAGACAGAAAATCAAGTGCCAACTCAACAGCCATAAACTTGATTTTTGCTGGTGTAACTCTCAGCGTATTCAGGTATATCTCTCATAGTGAAACAGCTAAAGAAGCATGGGATATTTTGCAAGTTACTTTTGAAGGAACCACTAAAGTAAAAGCTTTCAAACTTCAACAGTTAACTACCCAATTTGAGAACTTAAGAATGGAGGAAGATGAAAACATTGAACAATTTAATGGTAGAATCTGCCACATTGCTCATCAAGCTGGAACCTTAGGTGAAAAATACAGTGATGCTAAACTTGTTAAGAAAACTCTTAGGTCACTCCTAGAAAGGTTTGAAATTAAGGTCACAGCTATTGAAGAATCAACTGACTTAGATAATCTTAAACTTGAAGAACTCATAGGAAATCTAAGTACTCATGAACTGAAATTCTTCAAACATAAAAGACCAGAAAAGGGAATAGCATTTCAAGCTAAGAAATCTGAATCTAATGCCTGTGATAAAATGAGTGATGAAGAACAACTAGCTTTCTTTGCAAAAAAGGTGTACAAGAAGTTTTATAAGAAAAAGGAGGATGATACTGGTTCATCTAAAAACTTTCAGAAAAAGGATAACCAGTTTAAGACAGAGTCTAGGTTCAATAATAACTCTACAGGAAAGTGGAATTCCAAAGAAAAGGATAACAAAGAATACAAACCTAAAGAGATTCAGTGTAGAGAATGTAGAGGTTTTGGTCATATTCAGGCTGAGTGTGCAAACACTTTAAAAAGAAACAAAAATGCTTACATAACCACTCATAGTGATAGTGATTCTGAGAGTAACAGTGATGAAGAGGATGGTTCCAATTTTGTTAATTTCATGGGAATAATCACTGAAAAAGAACCTACTTATGAAAGTGACTATGAGCAGGTTTCAACCCCAGTTACAACTGCCTTTGAAACATATAGCAGTGATGAGGAAGAGCCTTCTGATGAAAACATTACTAAGCAATACCTTGTTCTGTATGAAAAGTATAAATGTCTGAGTAAACAATCCTTGATCATAAGCAAACTGAATGTTGATCTAAAGGATGAGGTTAAAAGTCTTACTGAGAAGCTTAAATTACAACTGGCTGAACTTACTGAAACTAAAAAGATAATAAAATTGCTGAATGTTTCTGCTTCAGATAAATTAGATGACATGCTGTCATATTCTAGAGGCTCCAAAGATATCAGTGGTCTAGGTTACTATGGTGGTAAGAGTACAGGAAAAACTACTTTTATTGAAGCTGTTGTTAAAGCTAAAACTCATGATTTTGACCACAAGGTTAGAAGCTCAGTTGCAACCAGAGTTGCAGCCAGGAATAAAACTCAGGTTTATGTAAAGAAGGTTGGAAGCTCAGTTACAACCAAAGTTGCAACCATGAATAAACTGAATAGCTTTAGGGATAAAAATAACTTTAGGTTGAAGTTGTGTAATTTCTGTAAAAAAACCTGGTCATTCTGAAATCCAGTGTTATTTAAAAAGAAACATAAAGTATATTTCCCAGAAAACCTGGTTGGCTTCTGTCAATAAAAATTTGAAATGGGTCTGGAAAGTTAAAGAAAAAGCAACTTTAATTGCTAACAACAAAGCTGTTATTAACTCTTTGAATGCTGTTACTTCTAATGATTGGTATTTTGACAGTGGATGCTCTAAGCATATGACAGGTACTGCAAGTCTCCTAAAAAATGTCACCATTCTTACAGGTAACACTGTTGTGTTTGGAGGTGGAGATACAGGTAAAATTGTTGGTAAAGGTACCTTAAACAAACCTGGAATGCCTAATATTGAGGATGTTTTTCTTGTAGATGGTCTAAAAGCTAATCTTATTAGTATCAGTCAACTCTGTGATAATGAAATGACTGTTAAATTTGACAAAGAAAGGTGTCTAATTACTAATCTTAACAATGATTTAATCATGACTGGAGTTAGATCAACCAACAGCTGCTATGTGTTTGAAAAAGCTGAAAAAGAATTTCCTCAAAGTAGGTGTAATCAAGCCATTACTAATAATGTAGATATTTGGCATAAAAGACTTGGGCATGTGAATTACAAAACTTTAGATAAGCTTGTCAAAAAGGAATTGATAAGAGGAATTCCTAAACTTACTGCTAAAACTCAAAGTGTCTGTGGTGATTGTGCTATATGCAAACAAACCAAAAGTATTCACAAAAGTACTAGTCAAATCTACACTAAGAGAGTCTTAGAACTTCTTCACATTGACTTGATGGGTCCTATGCAAACTGCTAGTATAGGTGGTAAGAAGTACATTTTGGTAGTTGTAGATGATTTCTCTAGATACTCTTGGGTAGTGTTCTTAAAGGATAAGTCTGAAACTTTTGAACTATTCAAAACTCTGTGCTTAAAACTGCAACTTGAAAAAGGTTCCACTAGTGGTAATATTGCTAGGATTAGAAGTGATCATGGAACTGAATTTGAAAACATCAAGTTTAGAGAATTTTGCAACTCCTTAGGTATAAGTCATGAGTTCTCTGCTCCTAAGACTCCTCAGCAAAATGGCATAGTTGAAAGGAAAAATAGAACCATTCAGGAAATGGCTAGAGTAATGCTTAACTCTAAGAAACTTGCCAACAGATTTTTGGCTGAAGCTGTTAATACTGCCTGTCATATAGTTAATAGAGTTTATATTACTAAAGGTACTTCCATGACAGCTTATGAAATATGGAAAGGTAGAAAACCCAATGTAAAGTATTTTCAAGTTTTTGGATGTGTTTGCTACATTCTAAGAGATAGAGAGCATCTTGGTAAATTTGACTCTAAAAGTGATAAAGGGATTTTTCTTGGTTATGCTCAGAATAGTAGAGCATTTAGAGTCTTCAATCAAAGAACAAACTGTGTTATGGAATCTTATAATGTGTTATTTGATGACCTAAAAATTGTTGATGAGATTACAGGTGATGATGAACAGGCTGAGACTACAGAAAAAGAGAAAGAAGAAACTCAACAAACTGGAAGTCCCAGAGTGGTTGGAAGTCCAGTTGCAACTGAGGTTATAACTGAGGTTGGAACCGCAGTTGAAACCCAGAATGCTGCTGAATCTGAAGAAGAAGAAGAAAGTTCTCATGCTCAGTCAACTAGCAGGCCTCGCTATGTAAGGACTCAGAAAAATCATTCTCTTGACAATGTCATAGGAGAAGTTACTTCAGGTATGAAAACCAGAGGTAAAAGAAATAATATTGTTCACTTTGCTTGTTATATCTCTCAGTTAGAACCTAAGAATATAAAAGAAGCTCTAGAAGATAGCGAATGGATTCTAGCTATGCAGGATGAATTGGCTCAATTTGAGAGAAATGATGTATGGACTTTAGTACCCAGACCTTCTAATAAAAATGTTATAGGGACTAAATGGATTTTTAGAAATAAAAGTGATGAGGATGGAGTGATTATCAGGAATAAAGCTAGGTTGGTAGCTCAGGGTTATACACAAATTGAGGGAATTGACTTTGATGAAACCTTTGCTCCTGTAGCTAGAATTGAATCCATTAGAATGCTACTATCTCTTGCATGTCTGTATGATTTTAAACTGTTTCAACTTGACATAAAGAGTGCTTTTCTTAATGGTGTGATTAATGAAGAGGTTTATGTCTGTCAACCTAAGGGATTTGAAGATCCTAACTTTCCTGAACATGTTTATTTGCTGAAAAAGGCCTTGTATGGTCTTAAGCAAGCTCCTAGAGCTTGGTATGATAGATTAACCAAGTTTTTGCTTGAAAAAGGTTTTAAAAGAGGGGGAGTTGATAAAACTCTGTTTACAAAGAAAACTACAAAAGATATAATTGTTGCTCAAATATATGTTGATGACATTGTGTTTGGCTCATCTTCTAATAATAGGATAGAAGAATTCATTTCTGATATGAAAAATGAATTTGAAATGAGTGGTGGAGGTGAATTGACTTACTTTCTAGGATTGCAAGTTAAACAGAATGAGAAAAGGATTTTTCTATGTCAAAGCAAGTATGCAGACAATCTTGTTAAGAAGTTTGGTCTAAGTGAGAGTAAAGAAAAGAGAACTCCTATGAGTACTACCCTTAAACTGTCTAAAAATGATAAAGGAAAAAGTGTTTGTCCCAGTCTTTATAGATCCATGATTGGAAGTTTGCTGTATTTAACTGCTAGTAGACCAGACCTTTGCTTAAGTGTAGGAGTTTGTGCCAGATATCAAGCAAATCCTTTAGAACCTCATCTTCTAGCTGTCAAAAGAATTCTAAGGTATGTAAAAGGAACACCTCATCTAGGCCTATGGTATTCTAAAGATACAAACCATTTTCTTAGTGGCTACTGTGATGCAGATTGGGCAGGAAACATAGATGATAGAAAGAGTACTTCTGGTGGTTGTTTTTATTTTGGAAACAATCTTGTTTCTTGGTTCAGTAAAAAGCAAAATTGCATATCTTTGTCTACTGCTGAAGCAGAATATGTTGCAGCTGAAAGTGGATGCACTCAACTAATTTGGATGAAACAGATGTTAACTGATTATAATGTTAAACAAGAGATATTAACTCTGTTTTGTGATAACAAAAGTGCTATAGATTTATCTAAAAATCCAGTTCAACATTCCAGAACCAAACATATTGATCTAAGGCATCATTTTATTAGAGAACTAGTTGAAGAAAAGAGCTTAATTTTAGAACATGTTTCAACTGAAAGACAACTAGCAGATATTTTCACTAAGCCCCTTGATACAAACAAGTTTGAATCATTAAGAAGTGACATAGGGGTATGTCATTATCAATCTAATTGAATATTCTTGCTAAATATGTCTGTATTGAGTACCTTCAATAATTTTTACTTTTAAGGCTAAGTCTTACTTGAGCTATGATGTTTTTGTTTTGAAAAAGCCGCTTTTTGGTGTCTCAAAAACAGATGTGAGGTAACTTGTCCTTGAAAACCTCTCTGGTAATAGAGTTGCTAGCACAAAGTGCATTTTTTTGGTTGGTTGCAAGTTAAGTTGCAACATCAGTTGAAACATCATGCTTTCAATAGCTGGTTGGAAGTACAGTTACAACTCCGGTTGAAACCTCGTGTTAAAAATACTGGTTGTAAGCTCAGTTGCAACATCAGTTGAAACCTCAGTCTGTATTATAAATGTCAAGACAAAGTCTTGTAAAATTTTGACATCACTTATACTCTTTCCTTGATGAGGTCATCAGACTAGTTTTTGTGTAGAGATAAAAACGGATTTGCTCAATATAAGCTCCTGAAATCTAATCTTTATTAGAGTTATTCAATGATAAACATATTTTCTTGGGTAAATTGCTAGATTTTTGTTTTTCTGAAAAATTAGATATCTTTTAAATGTTTTTTTTGTTTTAATATGTTCAAAATTCTTTCCTAAGCTTCAATTTTTGAATTTTCAAATTCTGGATAAATCTGTTTGTGCAAAAAGGAATGTTTATCTGTATAATTGGTTGGATTTATCTTCTTTTCGTGATCTTGCTGTGATTTCCTTAAACTGTTGATAAGATATTTCCTATTTTATTTGTTCGCCTAAATCTGTTTTAAAATTGATTTGCATGTATCTCCTTCCTATTTCAAAAAGATATGGACTTAATTGCTCTTTATATAAACTTCTTTTTACTATCCAAAATCAATTACAATTTACAGAATCTCTCTCTCTTTCTAAACTGTTAAACCCTAGGTCTCTGTAAAATCCACTTCAAGGTTCTAAGTAAGGTTCCAACCCCAGTTGCAACCATGTCTACGAACCCCAATTCTGATGATGACTGCACTCTAAGGGACTTCCTAAACAAATCTCCAACCAGTCCTAGCTCTAAGGCAAAGGTAAATGAGTCCTCCTCTTCTAAGAAACATAGGACTAAAAAACGTGCTAGGAGGAATCCTGAGAATGAGCCTATTACAGCTAAGTTTGAGTTTGTTCCTAGATTCAATGAAGTTGATCCTCGATTCTGGAGTAGAAAATCTTATAGGATATTTAGGGCTTTCTCTAGTAAAGAAATCCATTGTGAAAGAAAGCTCAATTTGGTTAGTTATCCATACATACAAGTGTATGTTGAAAAAATGCTCTCTGCTGTTGGATTAGGAGAAACTATTTCTTATGCTAATTCCTACCATCCTGCTGTAGTTAAAGAATTTTATGCCAACTTGACTAGTGGTGTCTTTGATAAGAGTAATCATATGTTTGGAAGGGTCTTTCTGAGGGGAATAACTTTAGACTTTACACCTGAGTTAATTAATAACTATCTGCATACACCCAATCCTTCTGTGGATAATGCTGAGTATGATATGGAAGTTATTGCTCTGGTTCTAACTGGAAAGAACACTAGATTTGATGGTACTTCCATCAAAACATCCTCTCTCACACTTTGTGCTGCTGTATTGCACAAAATTGCTAGGTTCAACTGGACCCCTACCAAACAACCCTCCAGAGTTAACAAAGACATGGCCATCTTTCTGTATAAGATAATGTCTTCTCTACCCATAAATTTTGGCCATCATATCTTTAACCTTATAAGGGATTTCAGTGATGATAATTCATCATCCATTCTGCTTCCATTCCCCTGCCTAATCTCCAGTATTATTCTGGGTCAAGTTGCTTCTATGAATAGAGATTCTCCTATTTGTATTACTAATGAATCAATCACAGATTGTCCCTCTGCTATCTATATTTCTGCCAAACTGTTAAAAGAAGGGCATGTCAATGACATTTCTGGTGACAAAGGGAAAGAAAAAGAAGAAGAAACTTCAACTGCTCCTTCAGCAAAGAAGAAAGGTGTAAGGTGGTACTTACAACAGAAGTTGGCCTACAATCAAGAAAGGAGAGCTGAACTGGATGCTGATGACTATCAGATCAATAAGCTGCTGGTGAATCTCATAGAAAGTGAGGATGATGACAGTAATGACACTCAAAGTCATGATGGTTTTTCAATCAGCAGTGAGGATGACAATGCAGAAGATGAAGAAGTAGTCAGGCAGAATCCTCTAAGAGAAAGACCCCCACAGTGTGATATTCCTAGTGACTAATTCCAATGGTTGCTGACAAATAGGGGGAGTGAAGTTTATGTTTTGTTTTGTTGTTTAGTTTCATTCAATTTCAAGACTCATTGCTGCTGTCTTTTATTACTATTTCAATTGCTATACTAAGACATTGTTGTGCCATTTTATTTGGCCTTTAAATTTCTGAAATTTCAAGTTTGAAGTATGGCTAATTTTTTAAAATTGAATGTGTGAATGATTCTGCTTATTTAAAATGCCTGCAATTCTAACATACAGGGGGAGCTTACTGATATTGAATTTGCAGGTGGTTGAGATGATTTATAAACTTAATTGATTTGTCAAAACCAATGACAAAGGGGGAGATTGTTAGGACCAGATTTCTGGTCTAAATATTGTTTTATTGTCTATTGGTTTTCACTTAATAAATCATAACTGTAAAGAACTAAGACAGGATTGACAGGTTCCAAGTACCAGTTGCAACCTCAGTTACAACCTACTAAGTTAGTAGTGTTAGGTTTCAAGTACCAGTTGCAACCTCTGTTGCAACCTTTGTTAACAGGTTTCAAGTACCAGTTGCAACCTAAGTTACAACCACAGTTCCAACCTACTGCTCTGCAGTAAACTGTCTAGTTCTGTAAATCTGCATAGCTATTATTTATTGATTATTAATTGTTCTACAGCATGCAGGATATATTCTCATATGATTCTAAAGGTTTAATATGCGTTTATTGAGAATATCAAAGTGGAAAGGAAAGATTTCCTAAAAGATATAAAGAGATTAGTTTATAAGGTTATGTTTCCTTTTAATATGTATCTCTATTCTTATGCTTGTCCTTATCACTTGTTTCAATCTTTTGTTCCTTATCTATATTCAGTATAATTCGTTTAAAGATTGAATGTAATATGGAGTTAGATGTTTCATATATATATGGAAAGATATTATCTCTAAAAGATAGTATCTTTATATGTTTCCTAGTTATAGGAAAAGACTAACTTCTATTTCCAAGCTAGTTATTAAACAGATATTAACTTATGAAGATTGGAGTCAATCAATGCTGAAGTATCACGCAATGCATGGGAAGATTGAAGCCAATCAATAAAGTCAAAAACAATCAAAAGATATTGAAGAATAGAAGATTGTTTTTACTTGCTTATATACTTGATAACTTAGCTTGTAAAAGTGTGTGTTCTAAATTATAAATAACCCATTCTTGAGAGAATACACGTGAGCTTTAAATAAGAAAACAATGGTGGGATGCCATTGATTTATATTTGATAGTTATAGAGTAGGAGCAATATAGAGATAGGCTGAAAAATCTAAAGGGAGTTTAAGAGTTTTTCATTAAGACTTGAGTCCTATATTGTAAGCTTTTATAATATCATAATCTGGGTAAGTGCCCCGGAGACGTAGCCTAGTTAGGTGAACTCCGTTGTTAAATGTGCTTGTGTTCACTTTAAGTACATTTAACGTTTTACAGTTCTGTCCATTAAATACACTTGGTTCCAACCTGTGGTTACAACCTCACTTGGAACCTAACTGCAAAACTGCAACTAGAACAGCGGATAGGAATTTCACATTGGCAACAAAATATCTATTTAGGTATTGTCTAATGTCTATTAAGAGCAATGCTATTTACATAGATCTGTTGTTTTGTACACACATCTGAGGCGTGGGAGTGTGCTCCATGCAATATTAACCAATCACTTCGTGGGACCTGCGCCCTATGAGCATTGAAAGGAACTTCATAGCAAGGAGGAGAAATCTCACTACCGATTGCACATAACTAGTTATCCACCCCCAAAGCAAAATACAAGGAGCAGAGATGAAATACTTCAACATATATATTAAACAATGAATGTTGATATATATATATATATATATATATCAGTGTTTTTAAAAATCAAAATCTTAGCTAAAAGAGTAAGTTTTAAGCGGCCTAAAAAGCGGAAAAATAAGTTTTTTTAAGCTTTCAATCGAGCTTTCAGTCGAGCTTTAAATCTAGCCTTTTCACTACGAAGCGTGCTTTTTAAAACAGTGATATATATACACATATAATAGATTTTTTTTTAAAATATCTCCCTAAATATGGTCCAAACATTCAGTTATAGAGGGGAATATCACATAAGCATCAGCTTGAGCTTATAATTTTTAAGAGAAAGTGACTCAAGAAGCCATGAGGCTCTTTGTTGGACGAATATCTACATCTATATATGCTAGAATCCTTCATAAGTTACTAGCTTATCAGTATTTAATTTTAGGATGACCGAAAGAAGACTTCTTTTTAAGACATTCCAAGTATAACAACTTCTGGATCGTATCTGACGAGCCAAAAGTTCCCGACTTGAAACAATGTCAAGCTTTTTCATAAAGCTAAAAAAATCTTTAAAACTGCGGTTAAGTTTCTACTGTTTCTTTTCTACTCTTTAATTCCATATGTAACCTAAATTCCTTAAAATAATTAAGACTGTTTATTACTAGTTGCTAACAATATTTACTGCTAATTACTAACTAACATGTCAACTAGCCAAAACATCAAAATAGTCCCTACATTAAACAAAATAAAATACGGGATTTTACAGCATATGTTGACACAAGAAGATTAGGGCTTCCTATCCTAGAGTGAACAAAAGTTCATTGTTTATTTGGAGTGATCACTGCAGGATGTGATGAAGATATCTTGTGAAAGTTAATCTTCGCCCAGGTGTCTGTATTAGTAAATAACATCACATGATTACATGCACACGTTTTCTACACTTAAAAATGATATCATCAAGTGTTTATTCATAAGATCGGATCAACTATAAAGTGAAGACCAAGAAATGTGAACATGGGAATGAAGATTTCTGTTTGAAGTTTTTAGCAAGAAAAGCTTGAGTGGTAGAAAAATAAAGGAGGAGGACATCCACCCAAACTAGTTGGAATTGCATCAGTTTCTACTCTACAATATTTGGTGTAGCACCCTGGTGGACGAGTATGCAGGGTAAATGAGTGGATGTCTGTGAGACGAGAGTGCATGTGTGACGAGAGTGCATCAGTTTCTACTCTACAAGCTGCTACGTACAGTGTAGTGTGGGAAAAACCAATTATCCCATATGATGAAGTCATGAAGATTGTAGATGTTTTATATAAGTAATGATATTAATCCACATGGACGATTTGTTGAATTGATGGGGGCAGAGTTCAGGAGCAATTCTCTAATTAAGCTTTTTAGTACTGTAGCACTTAAGGGGAGAGTGGACAGTTCGAAGCCCTAGAAGAGTACGTATAACTTTAGCCAAAATGGTAATGGTTTACTTTGTGAATACTTGAGTCATTCACTATGTGCCGTACATCATGGCATGTCTCATAGTTTCAAAAGAAAAGTAAGAACATCTGAATTACTTAAATACCCAAAGAAAGTGAGCACTGGGCTTCGAAAAGTTGGTGCTTCTTCGTGTGCAGCCATTTTTTATGGTAAGAGACTATGATCCAACCACTCGATACATCAATCTATTAGATTGTATCCATAGACATCATGATGCAATCTTATCATATCTCAAGTGGGCATGTATTTTGCTAGGATTTCACAATTTGGTTTGTCTATTCATAATGATACCATGGGAACTTTAGGCCACACATCCGAAGATATGTTTTGACATACCGCTACCTAGTTGCAACACTCCTTTGCTCAATGGATACAAAACACCCATACTTTGTCGCATTGTGCAACGGCTCCTTGTGCATCAACACGCACCAGTTTAAATACAAAAAAACAATCAAACGTTCAACTTACAAATTATAATCTATCACCTGTCACCAGTAGAACGTCGTCACATATTGGAATGGTCCTCATGTTTTATGTCTTGGCATCTTGCACATAATTAACACAAGTTTAGATCTCACGACAATATGCTTAGGTTTCATAAAGTTAAACGGAAGAAAAAGAAACTAAAGATCACTCTACTCGTAAAACTTCATCACTGAAAATGGACAAAAGAGGTTCCCGTATATCAGTTGTCAAATGTGCCATCATGTATTGTTTTTGCAGCCAGTTTACATGTATGCATTTACACGCAAATGTTGCTTTGTTATTTTGCTATGTAGCTTTTTTCCTGTTTGTCCGCATTTGTTATTAAAGTAATGTTCATCTATCTAAAATTTATTCATTTTTTTAGAAGGTGAAAATTTATCTAATAGTTATTATAGCTCATAATTGCTAATGTGGTCACTCAATGTGGTAAATGCTTTAATATAAAGGGAGAAGAATAATACTCTTTCGAGAGATTTTAGCTATAAATAAGTATTCCATTTTTTAACTCATGAATTACGCATTTTGCATTTTGCTAAATTTTTAATATTGTTTTTAGTTTTGGGAAATGGAAGCAGCAGCTTTTAGGCAGCAACTACGGTGCTTAGAAGAAAGCCACATGTAAGATCCTTTCTTTCTTTACTTTAGTAAATTTAGGGGTGGGTGGGTGGGTGGGTGGGTGGGTGGGTGGGTAGAATCATCGCATGGTTTTTATCACAATAACGTAAGATGAATTGATCGATACACCAAAATAGATGGTCCAGTACCACTCGAAGAATGTTAAAAGTGTTGAAAGTTGCAGTTTAGGTATAGACTTATAGTACAACTCTTACATACATGACAATGACAAATTTGGTGTCTAGTTTTTTTTTTAATAAAAAAACTCGATCTTATCATTCGACTCAGCCTGTTAACCTTTCATATTACAGGTCGATGTCAATAACCATATCTTTTGAGTTTGTTCAAAATTGAAACGTGAAAATGATCATGAATAATGGAATGACAATTCAGCCTAGAAGGATCAACTGTATGGATCTGCTCCTAAGTTAATTCTCAAGTCAAAGTCCTAATGTCGAACAACAAGCTTGGTCATAGTATTCTCACAATTCGTGAGTCCTAGATCTAGAAGGCTAGCAAAATATCCAGAAAAAAGTTTCTCATCATATTAACTAACAAAAAGATTTGTTGAGTTTTCTTGACCTTTCCTAAATCATAAATGCATACAAGTAGACCAAATCTGTTATATTGACCTCCTTGATGCTTTATCATTCATATATTTTCTATCCATTATTTATTCAACCACATAACCAGCCACACAATAAAATAATTAAAAGAGATATTTAATTTATTAAGTGCATACTCACCCAAATACTTGTACGAAAACCACCAAGATGGTCTATGGTTTCAAGTGTCAATGATTCGAAGTATTTCTATTAAGTACTTTCCAAGAATGGTTCTAAAAACGATTGCAGGCAGTTGATGGGAGAGAAGCTTTCTGGTTTGGGTGTCAATGATCTACAAAATCTAGAGACTCAACTTGAAATGAGCTTGAAAGGTATTCAGGTGAAAAAGGTAATTTCTTCTTCTACTTGTATGTTTGTCATATAGTTAAAAAATACTAACTAGTGTATATGTGATTCTCACCCTTGCTTTTTACAGGACCAGATCTTAACTGGCAAAATAAAAGAGTTAAATCGAAAGGTCATCACTCGAACCGTCACTATCTCAGTTCATCATTGAAGTTTCCGTTATCTAGAGCTTTTAGAATAAGTTAATGCATGTGTATCATCAGATTTCAGTTCTGTAGGAAGTTACCAACTTGTGTCATATCCTCTCTATTTTTCGTATTCTCAATCAATTAGTACCTAACCTATGACGATTTCTTCTCAAACTTGGTAACACTACGCGTAATATATTGTTGAGAAATGCAACGTGTACCAATCGTTACATTTTTAGGTTCGTATACAAAGCAAAATCTGATAATACGCTAAAATTCAGATACTGCGATTATTCCTTAAATATTCAATCTTGCATTAAGAGATAATCTTCATCAATCCAATGGCAGGGGGATCTCATAAACCAAGATAACATAGAACTCTACAAGGAGATGGACATTATACGTCAAGAAAACAGCAAGCTGCATAGGAAGGTTAGCGATCCTACAAAAAATTAATATGCAAAACGCAAGAATATTACCACTCACAGTATGGAAGCAATATCTCCAGGTTTACAGAGAAGAGACTTCCAGCCAAGCAAACAGAAGCTCTCTATATAACTTATATGCACCTGTTAATCTTCAGCTAAGCCAGCCACAGCCCCCAACTAGCAATTTGCCTGGAGAAGCAGGCAAACTAAGGTAAAAAAAAAAGATCCTCATAAATTAGCTGGTTTTGATATGAATTAAGATGTTTATGTCATAAATCAAGAAAATAATATTGCTGCATCAGGTTACAGCCGCAATAGCATAACAAAAGCAACTATGGAATGCCCTGTAACACAGAAGCTAAAGCAAATGGCGGTCTTTTGTTAATCAGATCCGGTGCAAGAGATCTATGGAACACATTTATTATAATCAACTCATAATCTTTTGAGAAACAATCAAGTATGTAAATTAGCAATAAGAGGAAGGGGACTAAACTCCCAAAATGTTTTGAAATTCTTCCGTTTTGTACTATGATGATCCTGCTTTGCTTTATTGATTGATAAATTCTCGAAAATAAATTACTGAGCTAGGGATACGAGTTCTGGCATTAGCATCAAAAAGCAATTTATCAACCAAGTCCAGAAATTTAAAGGACAGGATGAAAATTAAATTTAATATCAACTTAACAGGTTACAGGTGTAAAGGATATTCAAAATTAACTAACTTCCCAAGTATCGTTTATGAAATAATTTGATCCATCCAAACAATGATATAAAGTTGTTTCTTAGAGCATTCACAACAGCTTCTTTAATTTGGTTATCTATTTTACATAATTAAAATTGGTATATTTATTTTACATACTTTCTATATATAAATTCTATACAATAGATTATCTAAAATACAGATAAATTACTTGCACCTTTAAATTCGTCCTTATAGAATTAATTACATATGAATATACATAGATACATACATAAACACATAAACAGATATAGAAACTACATATAAATATGCATAAATACATACGCATACAAATATACAAATACATAAATTTGATTTTGGAGTTGAAAGTAAATAAGTAGGATGTGTTCATATAATCAAATTACAATGTGATGTTATGAAATAAACTACATGTTGATTAGATTGTTTTAACATTAGAAAGCATAGACTACATTATAAAGCTTTTTTTTTTAAGAGTATCTATGTATATATATTTTTAATAATGCTATCACTTATCTCAAAGTTTTGGTTTCATACTAATTATATATGATATCATACTATTAATATAAGCAAAATAAAGAAAAATTGAGACTGCCCAATTTTGGCTAACTTTTCTAAAAATATATCACTCTATTTTAATAATTATCAATGTAACTAATCTAATTAATTAACAATTTGTCATCACTATAAATGGTAAAATATTAAGTTATAAAATATTAGATGCAATAGGTTGAGCATATTTAACAAAAAAATCAATGATACGAAGCAAATTTTTTACATAAAATTAAATGGTTTATTAGTGTACTAAATTATACATTGAAATAAAAAAAACAAAACCATGTCTTTGTAAAGTCTTGAACACGAGTTGACTAGACTCTTTAGTGACAAAACCAAACAATCGGCCACAGATAACTACTGATCAGAGAAATAAAATGAATTATATATATATATATAAGCCAAACGGTGGATATACGTTTGTGGAGCTCTACGCCATCATTTATCAACACAATCAAGTTTTGGTGGGAAACCATCTTTGTAGCCGACCCTTCTCATATATGCATTTATGCATGATAATGTATGTATGTGTAAGTATATTTTGCTAGTTGATTAAAAAAAAAAAAGTATACTTTGTTAGTTCGGAATAAAATAAAAATAATAAATATAAGAAGTATCAAAATGCCTCTCATACAAACAGAGGAAAGAGCAAATGAGGGTCACATGATAGCTTTACTATTACGAATTCTCAGAAACGAAAAAAAAAAACATAGACGTTGGTTATCAAAATTTTGAAACGTTGGTGCATAAAATCGAAAAAAAATGTAAAATTGATATCACAACATACAACTTAAGGAGAAGAAGATAAGATTATTACAGTAAACTGCGTTTAGTTTTTTACATGACTTCTTGACAATTGTCATAGGTATATATGTAAACAGTATATATGTAAAATTGTTATGTAAATCACAACATATAATTGTCATATTTGCACATAGGTATATATGTAAAGAGTTATAGGTAATATTAATTAGCACAAAGTTACGGAATGAATTAGTTGGAAAAAGTCGGAGACTACAATGCATCCTAACCCCACTTTGATAAAATTGATGAAAAGTAAAAAAAAAAAAAAACAATGAATGTATATATTTTGATTAAATTTTAAAAAATTAATGTTTTAGTCCCCATTTACTAAAAGTAGTGTTTCAATCCCTTCACTTAAAGTTCTTTGTTCTGTCCCTGCACACACCACGGAGAAAAAAATGAGAATTTTCATGCTTTGGCCACCATCCTAATCTTGATAATTCGCAAATAGCTCCTATTGCTTAACAAAAAGTTATGCACGTTTAAGGTGGAGACTTGCTTGAGGCTCACGAGCTAAATAACATCTTCATTCGACCTTTTTGGTAACAATATGATTATAGGCCTAACGTCTTGATTCGACCTCTTTGGTATCAATACGATTATAGGGCTTGTTTGGTGTAACCTTACTTTTACTTATTTATACTTTATAAGTACAAAAGTAAATATTAATGTTTGGTGACATCTTAAAAAGCTTACTTACTTCAAAAGTAAACAATGAAAAAGTGTACTTATTAAAAGTAACATCTTCCTTACTTATGTGAGAAAAGCAAATTTTGGGCACTGTATCTCTTGTTTTCATTTATAGTACTATATTTGACATGTACCTTCTGTATTTATGTATTTTTAGTACATGAATTTGGCCAATCAAAAAGTAACAAAATTCTCTGTGTCTCATTGTACAGGGGCGTACTAATTTATTTATTCTCATTCTTTTTCCACTCTTTCAGCCCCCTTTCTCAATTTTTTGGGATGATTTTCGACACTCTGTGTACTATAGCAAGATACCAGTGATTTTGATTTCACTATATGCATGCATGCGAATTATTTATGTACTTATGAGTAGAGGAATTGCCCAATAATAAGAAATTGTTAATAGGAATTGCCTAATAATAAGAAATTGTTAATAGTTACCGTATTTTCGGTTTATATATATAATTTTGTTTGTATTTGATCAATTTGACTTGGTTAGTTTTAGAACGGTAAATATGTGTTAGGACCAGATTTCTGGTCTAAATATTGTTTATTGTCTATTGGTTTTTCACTAAATAAATCCTAACTGTTGTTAAGAACTAAGACAGAATTGACAGGTTTCAAGTATCAGTTGCAACCTCAGTTGCAACCTACTAAGTCAATAGTGACAGGTTCCAAGTACCAGTTGCAACCTCAGTTGCAACCTACTAAGTCAGTAGTAACAGGTTTCAAGTACTAGTTACAACCTCAGTTGCAACCACAGTTCCAACCTGCTACTCAGCAGTATTCTGTCTAGTTCTGTGTATCTGCATAGCTGTTATTTATTAATTGTTAATTGACTCTACAGCATGCAGGATATATTCTCATATGATTCTAAAAGTTTAATATGCGTTTAAGTGAGAATATCAAAGTGGTAAGGAAAGATTTCCTAAAAGGTATAAAGAGATTAGTTATGTTTCCTTTAAATTTATAATTCTATATCTCTATTCTTATACTAATTCTTATCACTTGTGTCAATCTTTTGTTCCATATCAATTCAGTATGATATGTTTAAAGATTGAATAAAATCAGGAGTTAATGTTTTACATGAATACCTAAAAGATATCTTTTCAAGATATGATCTTTTTATATGATTCCTAGCTATAGGACAATGCTAACTCCTACAATCAAGCTGGTTATTAAACAGGTATCAACCAATGATGATTGGAGTCAATCAATGCTGAAGTATCACGCAATGCATGGGAAGATTGAAGCCAATCAACAAAGTCAAAAAGCAATCAAAAGATATTGAATATTGAAGATTGTTTTTACTTGCCTATATAGTTGATAACTTAGCTTGTAAATGTGTGTGTTCTGAATTATAAAGAACTTATTTTCTAGAGAGAATACACGTGAGCTTTAAAAGAAAACAATGGTGGGATGCCATTGATTTATAAGTGATAGTTATAGAGTAGGAGCAATATAGAGATAGGCAGAAAAACCTAGAGGGAGTTTAAGTGTTTTTCGTTAAGACTTGAGTCCTATATTGTAAGCTTTTATAATATCATAATCTGGGTAAGTGCCCCGGAGACGTAGCCTAGTTAGGTGAACTCCGTTGTTAAATGTGCGTGTGATTTCATTTACGTACATTTAACTTTTTACAGTTCTGTCCATTTATACACTGGGTTCTAACTGTGGTTGCAACCTCACTTAGAACCTAACTGCAAAACTGCAACTAGAACAGCGGATAGGAATTTCAATTGGTATCAGAGCTTCACACTAGATCTTACTTAGTGTGGATCCTGTGTTCTAGTAACAATGGACTTAATGAGGGAAGGAAACGCCTTCAATAAACCTCCATTGCTTGAAGGAGGAGTAAACTATGGATTATGGAAAATTAGAATGAGGTCTTTCATCAAACAGCAGAATGAACATGCATGAAAGACTGTTATGTATGGATGGGAGGCTCCAACTACCATGGATAATGAAGGAGAACTGATTCTCTTACCTGAAGACAGATGGTCTGCTGAAGAAGACAGAAAATCAAGTGCCAACTCAACAGCCATAAACTTGATTTTTGCTGGTGTAACTCTCAGTGTATTCAGGTATATCTCTCATTGTGAAACAGCTAAAGAAGCATGGGATATTTTGCAAGTTACTTTTGAAGGAACCACTAAAGTAAAAACTTTCAAACTTCAACAGTTAACTACCCAATTTGAAAACTTAAGAATGGAGGAAAATGAAAACATTGAACAATTTAATGGTAGAATCTGCCACATTGCTCATCAAGCTGGAACCTTAGGTGAAAAATACAGTGATGCTAAACTTGTTAAGAAAACTCTTAGGTCACTCACAGAAAGGTTTGAAATTAAGGTCACAGCTATTGAAGAATCAACTGACTTAGATAATCTTAAACTTGAAGAACTCATAGGAAATCTAAGTACTCATGAACTGAAATTCTTCAAACATAAAAGACCAGAAAAGGGAATAGCATTTCAAGCTAAGAAATCTGAATCTAATGCCTGTGATAAAATGAGTGATGAAGAACAACTAGCTTTCTTTGCAAAAAAGGTTTACAAGAAGTTTTATAAGACAAAGGAGGATGATACTGGTTCTTCTAAAAACTTTCAGAAAAAGGATAACCAGTTTAAGATAGAGTTTAGGTTCAATAATAACTCTACAGGAAAGTAGAATTCCAAAGAGAAGGATAACAAATAATACAAACCTAAAGAGATTCAGTGTAGAGAATGTAGAGGTTTTGGTCATATTCAGGCTGAGTGTGCAAACATTTTAAAAAGAAACAAAAATGCTTATATAACCACTCACAGTGATAGTGATTCTGAGAGTAATATTGATGAAGAGGATGGTTCTAATTTTGTTAATTTCATGGGAATAATCACTGAAAAAGAACCTACTTATGAAAGTGACTGTGAGCAGGTTTCAACCCCAGTTACAACTGCCTTTGAAACATATAGCAGTGATGAGGAAGAGCCTTCTGATGAAAACATTACTAAGCAATACCTTGTTCTGTATGAAAAGTATAAATGTCTGAGTAAACAATCCTTGATCATAAGCAAACTGAATGTTGATCTAAAGGATGAGGTTAAAAGTCTTACTGAGAAGCTTAAATTACAACTGGCTGAACTTACTGAAACTAGAAAGATAATAAAATTGCTGAATGTTTCTGCTTCAGATACATTAGATGACATGCTGTCATATTCTAGAGGCTCCAAAGATATCAGTGGTCTAGGTTACTATGGTGGTAAAAGTACAGGAAAAACTACTTTTATTGAAGCTGTTGCTAAAGCTAAAACTCATGATTTTGACCACAAGGTTAGAAGTTCAGTTGCAACCAGAGTTGCAACCAGGAATAAAACTCAGGTTTATGTAAAGAAGGTTGGAAGCTCAGTTACAACCAAAGTTGCAACCATGAATAAACTGAATAGATTTAGGGATAAAAATAACTTTAGGTTGAAGTTGTGTAATTTCTGTAAAAAAACCTGGTCATTCTGAAATCCAGTGTTATTTAAAAAGAAACAGAAAGTATATTTCCAAGAAAACCTGGTTGGATTCTGTCAATAAAAATTTGAAATGGGTCTGGAAAGCTAAAGAAAAAGCAATTTTAATTGCTAACAACAAAGCTGTTATTAACTCTTTGAATGCTGTTACTTCTAATGATTGGTATTTTGACAGTGGATGCTCTAAGCATATGACAGGTACTGCAAGTCTCCTAAAAAATGTCACCATTCTTACAGGTAACACTGTTGTGTTTGGAGGTGGAGATACAGGTAAAATTGTTGGTAAAGGTACCTTAAACAAACCTGGAATGCCTAATATTGAGGATGTTTTTCTTGTAGATGGTCTAAAAGCTAATCTTATTAGTATCAGTCAACTCTGTGATAATGAAATGACTGTTAAATTTGACAAAGAAATGTGTCTAATTACTAATCTTAACAATGATTTAATCATGACTGGAGTTAGATCAACCAACAGCTGCTATGTGTTTGAAAAAACTGAAAAAGAATTGCCTCAAAGTAGGTGTAATCAAGCCATTACTAATAATGTAGATATTTGGCATAAAAGGCTTGGGCATGTGAATTACAAAACTTTAGATAAGCTTGTTAAAAAGGAATTGATAAGAGGAATTCCTAAACTTAGTGCTAAAACTCAAAGTGTCTGTGGTGATTGTGCTATAGGCAAACAAACCAAAAGTATTCACAAAAGTACTAGTCAAATCTACACTAAGAGAGTCTTAGAACTTCTTCACATTGACTTGATGGGTCCTATGCAAACTGCTAGTATAGGTGGTAAGAAGTACATTCTGGTAGTTGTAGATGATTTCTCTAGATACTCTTGGGTAGTGTTCTTAAAGGATAAGTCTGAAACTTTTGAACTGTTCAAAACTCTGTGCTTAAAACTGCAACTTGAAAAAGGTTCCACTAGTGGTAATATTGCTAGGATTAGAAGTGATCATGGAACTGAATTTGAAAACATCAAGTTTAGAGAATTCTGCAACTCCTTAGGTATAAGTCATGAGTTCTCTGCTCCTAAGACTCCACAGCAAAATGGCATAGTTGAAAGGAAAAATAGAACCATTCAGGAAATGCCTAGAGTAATGCTTAACTCTAAGAAACTTGCCAACAGATTTTTGGCTGAAGCTGTTAATACTGCCTGTCATATAGTTAATAGAGTTTATATTACTAAAGGTACTTCCATGACAGCCTATGAAATATGGAAAGGTAGAAAACCCAATGTAAAGTATTTTCAAGTTTTTGGATGTGTTTGCTACATTCTCAGAGATAGAGAGCATCTTGATAAATTTGACTCTAAAAGTGATAAAGGGATTTTTCTTGGTTATGCTCAGAATAGTAGAGCATTTAGAGTCTTCAATCAAAGAACAAACTGTGTTATGGAATCTTATAATGTGTTATTTGATGACCTAAAAACTGTTGATGAGATTACAGGTGATGATGAACAGGATGAGACTACAGAAAAAGAGAAAAAAGAAACTCAACAAACTGGAAGTCCCAGAGTGGTTGGAAGTCCAGTTACAACTGAGGTTGGAACTGAGGTTTGAACCGCAGTTGAAACCCAGAATGCTGCTGAATCTAAAGAAGAATAAGAAAGTTCTCATGCTCAGTCAACTAGCAGGCCTCGCTATGTAAGGACTCAGAAAAATCATTCTCTTGACAATGTCATAGGAGAAGTTACTTCAGGTATGAAAACCAGAGGTAAAAGAAATAATGTTGTTCACTTTGCTTGTTATATCTCCCAGTTAGAACCTAAGAATATAAAAGAAGCTCTAGAAGATAGGGAATGGATTTTAGCTATGCAGGATGAATTGGCTCAATTTGAGAGAAATGATGTATGGACTTTAGTACCCAGACCTTCTAATAAAAATGTTATAGGGACTAAATGGATTTTTAGAAATAAAAGTGATGAGGATGGAGTGATTATCAGGAATAAAGCTAGGTTGGTAGCTCAGGGTTATACACAAATTGAGGGAATTGACTTTGATGAAACCTTTGCTCATGTAGCTAGAATTGAATCCATTAGAATGCTACTATCTCTTGCATGTCTGTATGATTTTAAACTGTTTCAACTTGACATAAAGAGTGCTTTTCTTAATGGTGTGATTAATGAAGAGGTTTATGTCTGTCAACCTAAGGGATTTGAAGATCCTAAGTTTCCTGAACATGTTTATTTGCTGAAAAAGGCCTTATATGGTCTTAAACAAGACCCTAGAGCTTGGTATGATAGATTAACCAAGTTTTTGCTTGAAAAAGGTTTTAAAAGAGGGGGAGTTGATAAAACTCTGTTTACAAAGAAAACTACAAAGGATATAATAGTTGCTCAAATATATGTTGATGACATTGTTTTTTGCTCATCTTCTAATAAGAGGATAGAAGAATTCATTTCTGATATGAAGAATGAATTTGAAATGAGTGGTGGAGGTGAATTGACTTACTTTCTAGGATTGCAAGTTAAACAGAATGAGAAAGGGATTTTTCTATGTCAGAGCAAGTATGCAGACAATCTTGTTAAAAAGTTTGGTCTAAGTGAGAGTAAAGAAAAGAGAACTCCTATGAGTACTACCCTTAAACTGTCTAAGAATGATAAAGGAAAAAGTGTTTGTCACAGTCTTTATAGATCCATGATTGGAAGTTTGCTGTATTTAACTGCTAGTAGACCAGACCTTTGCTTAAGTGTAGGAGTTTGTGCCAGATATCAAGCAAATCCTTTAGAACCTCATCTTCTAGCTGTCAAAAGAATTCTAAGGTATGTAAAAGGAACACCTCATCTAGGCCTATGTTATTCTAAAGATACAAACCATTTTCTTAGTGGCTACTGTGATGCAGATTGGGCAGGAAACATAGATGATAGAAAGAGTACTTCTGGTGGGTGTTTTTATTTTGGAAACAACCTTGTTTCTTGGTTCAGTAAAAAGCAAAATTGCATATCTTTGTCTACTGCTGAAGCAGAATATGTTGCAGCTGGAAGTGGATGCACTCAATTAATCTGGATGAAACAGATGTTAACTGATTATAATGTTAAACAACAAGTTTTAACTCTGTTTTGTGATAACAAAAGTGCTATAGATTTCGCTAAAAATCCAGTTCAACATTCCAGGACCAAACATATTGATCTAAAGCATCATTTTATAAGAGAACTAGTTGAAGAAAAGAGCTTAATTTTAGAACATGTTTCAACTGGAAGACAATTAGCAGATATTTTCACAAAACCCCTTGATACAAACAAGTTTGAATCATTAAGAAGTGACATAGGGGTATGTCATTATCAATCTAATTGAATATTCTTGCTAAATATGTCTATATTGAATACCTTCAATAATTTTTATTTCTAAGGTTAAGTCTTAATTGAGCTATGGTGTTTTTGTTTTGAAAAAGCCGCTTTTTGGTGTCTCAAAAACAGATGTGAGGTAACTTGTCCTTGAAAACCTCTCTGGTAATAGAGTTGCAAGCACAAAGTGCAAATTTTGTTTATGGTTGCAAGCTCAGTTGCAACCTCGGTTGAAACCTCATTCTCTCAATAACTGGTTAGAAGTTCAGTTACAACTTCACTTGAAACCTCGTGTTAAAAATACTGGTTGTAAGCTCAATTACAACACCAGTTGAAACCTCAGTCTATTTTACAACTGTCAAGACAAAGTCTTGTTATTTTTGACATCACTTATACTCTTTCCTTGCTGAGGTCATCAAACTAGTTTTTGTGTAGAGATAAAAACGGATTTGCTCATTTTAAGCTCCTAAAATTTAATCTTTATTAAAGTTATTCTATGATAAACATATTTTCTTGGGTAAACTGCTAGATTTTCGTTTTTCAAAATCTTAAATATCTGTCTTATTCTATCTTTATCTTCAATCATGTCAAATTTCCTTCAAAGCTTCAATTCTTGATTTTTCAAATTTTGGATAAATCTGTTTAAAAAGGAATGTTTATCTGTATTAATTGCTGGGTTTATCTTTATACAAACTGTTTCCTTCGTGATTTAAGCTGTTTATTTTTTTCAAATTTTTGTTGATAAGAACTTTCCTTATTTTTGGCTAAATTTGTTTCAAAATTGATTTGCATGTATCTCTTTCCAATTACAAAAGGATATAGCCTTTATTGCTATTTATACAAAATTCTCTTTATCTCCAAACTCAATTACACGTTACAAAATTACTCTCTCTCTTTCTAAACTGTAAAACCCTACTCTCTGTAAAGCCCACTGCTAGGTTCTAAGTACGGTTCCAACCTCCCTGTTGCAACCATGTCTAATAACCCCAATTCTGATGATGATTGCACTCTTAGAGATTTCGTGAACAAATCTTCAACAAGTCATAGCTCTAAGGCTAAGGTAAGTGAGTCCTCCTCTCCTAAGACATGTAGGACTAAAAAGCGTCCTAGGAGGAATCCTATTAATGATCCTTTTGTTGCTAAGTTTGAGTATGATCAAAAATTCAATGCAGTTGATCCTAAGTTCTGGAGTAGAAGAACTTATAGGAGATTTAGGGCTTTTTCTAGTAAAGAAATTCACTGTGAAAGGAGGCTCAATTTGGTTAGTTATCCACACATACAGGTGTATGTTGAAAAGCTGTTGCATGCTGTTGGTTTAGGAAAAACAATTACTTTTGCTGAATCTTTTCTTCCTTCTATTGTTAAAGAATTCTATGCTAATCTCAGTAGCATTGTATTTGATGAGGGAAACCCTGCTTATGGAAGAGTTTTTCTGAGAGGTCTTACTTTGGATTTTACTCCACAACTTATTAATGATTTCCTAAATACACCCAATCCTGCTGTTGAAGATGCTGATTATGACTTTGAGGTCATTGCCTTGGTTTTAACTGGAAAGAATAATAGATTTGATGGGAATTCCATCAAAACATCCTCTCTCACTCTGTGTGCTGCTGTTCTGCACAAAATAGCTAGATTTAACTGGACACCAACCAAACAGCCCTAAAAGTTAGCAAAGATATGGCTACCTTTCTCTATAAAATCATGGATTCTAGGCCTATCAACTTTGGACAACATGTCTTCAATCTCATAAGAGATTTCAGTAACACAGATTCTACTTCCACTCTCCTTCCTTTCCCCTGCCTCATATCTGGTATGATTCTAGGCCAAGTTCATTCTATGGGCAGAAATTCTCCTATCAATATCATGAATGAACCCTCCTCTGATTGTCCATCTGCCCTATACATTTCTGCTAAGTTGCTAAAAGAAGGGCATGTTAATGACATATCTGGAGAAAAGGGCAAAAAAAAAGAAGAAGAGACATCTAATGCTCCTTCAGAAAAGAAAAGGGGTGTGAGGTGGTATTTGAAGCAAAAGTTGGCTTACAATGAAGAAAGGAGAGCTGAGCTGGATACAGATGACTATCAAATCAAAAAGTTGCTGGAGAATCTTATAGAAAGTGGAAGTGATAGTGACAGTGATGATGGTGCCAGTGATGGGGATGCAACTCCCAGTGATGATGGCCTATCTATAAGCAGTGAAGATGAGCATGAAGAGGTTGTTAGGGACAGACCCCTAAGAGAAAGACCACCCCAGTCATACATTCCTAGGAACTAGTTTGTCAAGGTTGTGACAAATAGGGGGAGTAAGAGAAAGTTTATTTGCTTCTGTGAAAGTTTATTTGCTTCTGTTCTGTTTTCAGTTTACTGTTTAAGTTTCAAGACTTTATTCTGTTTCCAGTTATGATGTATTAAGACAATTCTGTGCCTGTTTGGCTTTAATAATTCTGCAATTTCTTTGAACTTGGAACAGGTCTGAAAACCTACTGTGTGCATATAGATTGTGCTTATATAATATGCCTGCAATTCTAACTTGCAGGGGGAGCTAAAACAGATACAATACAAATGTTGTATTGAAATTGCAGGTGGATTTATGTGGTTTATAAACTTAGTTGATTTGTCAAAACCAATGACAAAGGGGGAGATTGTTAAGACCAGATTTCTGGTCTAAATATTGTTTATTGTCTATTGGTTTTTCACTAAATAAATCCTAACTATTGTTAAGAACTAAGACAGAATTGACAGGTTTCAAGTATCAGTTGCAACCTCAGTTGCAACCTACTAAGTCAATAGTGACAGGTTCCAAGTACCAGTTGCAACCTCAGTTGCAACCTACTAAGTCAGTAGTAACAGGTTTCAAGTACTAGTTACAACCTCAGTTGCAACCACAGTTCCAACCTGCTACTCAGCAGTATTCTGTCTAGTTCTGTGTATCTGCATAGCTGTTATTTATTAATTGTTAATTGACTCTACAGCATGCAGGATATATTCTCATATGATTCTAAAAGTTTAATATGCGTTTAAGTGAGAATATCAAAGTGGTAAGGAAAGATTTCCTAAAAGGTATAAAGAGATTAGTTATGTTTCCTTTAAATTTATAATTCTATATCTCTATTCTTATACTAATTCTTATCACTTGTGTCAATCTTTTGTTCCTTATCAATTCAGTATGATATGTTTAAAGATTGAATAAAATCAAGAGTTAATGTTTTACATGAATACCTAAAAGATATCTTTTCAAGATATGATCTTTTTATATGATTCCTAGCTATAGGACAATGCTAACTCCTACAATCAAGCTGGTTATTAAACAGGTATCAACCAATGATGATTGGAGTCAATCAATGCTGAAGTATCACGCAATGCATAGGAAGATTGAAGCCAATCAACAAAGTCAAAAAGCAATCAAAAGATATTGAATATTGAAGATTGTTTTTACTTGCCTATATAGTTGATAACTTAGCTTGTAAATGTGTGTGTTCTGAATTATAAAGAACTTATTTTCTAGAGAGAATACACGTGAGCTTTAAAAGAAAACAATGGTGGGATGCCATTGATTTATAAGTGATAGTTATAGAGTAGGAGCAATATAGAGATAGGCAGAAAAACCTAGAGGGAGTCTAAGTGTTTTTCGTTAAGACTTGAGTCATATATTGTAAGCTTTTTATAATATCATAATCTGGATAAGTGCCCCGGAGACGTAGCCTAGTTAGGTGAACTCCGTTGTTAAATGTGCGTGTGATTTCATTTACGTACATTTAACTTTTTACAGTTCTGTCCATTTATACACTGGGTTCTAACTGTGGTTGCAACCTCACTTAGAACCTAACTGCAAAACTGCAACTAGAACAGCGGATAGGAATTTCAATATGATTAACTTTAATGCCACTCAAGTTATTTATGATTGTTTTAAGATAAAAAATTAGAATAAAATAATCATTTTTAATCGAAAAAGTAAAACGTAAACAGATTTTACCAAACAATATTTTTCTTTAAAATTATACTTTTACTGTGTTCACCAAACAACATTTACTTAATAAAAAAGTATATTTTTTAGCTACCACAAAAAAAAAAATACTTTTAAGATAAAAAGTATACTAACCTCTTGATTCGACCTCTTTGATAACAATGTTACTAGATGCCTAATGAGTTCCCCATAACTTGGTAGTCTTGGTTACTACGTGAGAAATGTTACTTTCTCAAGGACACAATGCTACTACGTACGTACTTGGCGGCATGCATCAACTTCTACTCTTATTAAAGTACCCAATTCCATACTTTTTGGATTAACACCGAATATGATGAGTCTGGCTCGAACTATGTAAAGTGTTTGTACTGTAAACAAAAAAAGTTTAATAAAAGTAACCATTCTCGAAGAGCACGTCATATTTACGCTTATCCGGACGTCTTAGTTATTTTCCGTTTCTATTTAATAATGTTATTTCTTTTATATAATAATTTGAGTAAGGAGTTGTTATTTCTTTTGGTGTGGGATTGTTTAATCCCAAAAAAAAACTTATTTATGATTTGAGTATTTAGCGAAAGGCATAGCCCTAATTATCTCATTTCTCTCTCTTTTCCCTTAATTGCAAGGCGTGCTAGATCTATTTTGTTATTCTTCTTCTATCAAAACTCACTGTTGTAGGTTATTTAAAAATTTTGATAATTGGTAAATTTCTCAACAATTAATTACAGTTTGGTGCTTATTTTACATTTTTTTTTCTATATGCTACAACCAAAATTTAATTCACTTTTATTGTCACTTTGATCACCGGTTTGGAAAGTCAACGATAATAGATCTAGTCGGAGATCAGACTATGATCTAACCCGATGTCATCTCATCATCTCAGATGGCACTTGCACTCACCATTAGCAATATCGAGGAAAGTACGAGTTTTTTTTAATCAAAATGGTCTGATTGCTACTTAAAAATACTAGAATTGGCTATCTTTCTTTAAAATTTCCAATATGGTTTAAACAGTATTTCGTTAATTGAATTGACGAAGTTCATAAAAAATTAAATAGTACTTCGTTAAATGAATTGACGAAGTTCATAAAAAATTAAATAGTAATTCGTTAACTGAATTGACGAAGTTCATAAAAAAAATTAAATAGTACTTCGTTAATTGAATTGACGAAGTTTATAAAAAAAAAATTAAATTCCTGTTCGTTAATATAATTGACGAATTAGGAATTAAACTTTCTTCATAAGATAAATTTAACGAAATACTATTTAATTTAACGAACGGGAATTTAATTTTTTGTATTGAACTTCGTCAATTCAATTAACGAAGTACTATTTAATTTTTTTTATGAACTTCGTCAATTCAATTAACGAAGTATTATTTAATTTTTTATGAAGTTTGTCAATTCAATTAACGAAGTACTATTTAATTTTTTATGAAGTTCGTCAATTCAATTAACGAAGCACTATTTAATTTTTTATGAACTTTGTCAATTCAATTAACAAAGTACTATTTAATTTTTTATGAACTTCGTCAATTCAATTAACGAAGTAATATTTAATTTTTTATGAACTTCGTCAATTCAATTAACGAAGTACTATAATTTTTTATGAAATTCGTCAATTTAATTAACGAACATAAAAGATTTTGACCATATTGAGAATTTTAAAGAGAGGTAGCCCATTCAGGTATTTTTCAGTAGCAATCAGACCATTTTGATAAAAAAAAAAACTCGAAAAGTACCACGTATAGAAAGAGAGAGACGGAACATGGTCTCACTAGATAAGAGGGGAAGAGATGGCACCGCCGCCATCATAAGCTAATTTTTATAATTTGCTTTAAAACCCTACTCTTGCCATCATAAACAACCGCTTATGTATAACTTTTCTTTTTATAACAAATTTAAATTGAAATCACATGTATGTATGAACTTTTCTCCTCATTCAATTTTTAGTTTTATTTTGTAATACTTCGATTGATTCTTTCAAGCAATTTCCAATTGTAAATATCATGTATGAAAATTAAGGGGAAAATACATATAAATTTTTGTTATTGTTCTGTGACATATTAGCTCACATATATATGTATATAAATATAGAGAGAGAATATAGAGAGATACAACAACAGAGTCTTTATTAATCATAATGTATATATATTTATTAAAAAGACAAGTGAATAAAAATTGCATGTTAATTAAATAAATTGATATGTTTCCATGTATATTGTTTGCTTGCATGTTAAAACTAACATGTATAGAATTATTTATATGGCAATAAACCGTAGATAATTGATTGATATCTTTTTAGTATAATCAACATATCTTTTGATATTACCATAGATATAAATATCACATATGGCAGTTAATTGTTTAATTTGATCTAATTGATTTGATTTGCTATGATATAATTTGTGAGATTGATAATCCTGAATTGATTTAGTTTATCACCAAATCTACTGCATGATTAGATATATATCATGAATATATTTACTGTCTGTTTATATATATGTGTGGTTAATCTAGATAGATACGATTTATGTAATATTTATTTACTGCCATGTGTAAAATATGGTAATTTGTGAAATCATATATTTTGACATTTAAGTTGGAAAAATTATGAACCTTCCCTAAATAGGCTCACCTATTTGGATACGATTTCTAGGAAAAATATAGGCGGAAGTCGATATCCTAATGAGGTCGGGTTTTAAGTGGCATTCGTGCCCTCCACCCTCACCGTCTTTCCTGGTCGTTTTTCAAGTAGAGCTACCGAAAGGGGTTGACTAAATAATAATTTCCCTGAGTGTGTTTATATAGTGATGTATGTTTCACCGAATTGGTGTCTCTGTATCGACCTGTCGTTCGATCAATGAGAACCTATTCACATTACAATCAAAACTATTTTTCGAACATGTCGTTTCGAAATAAAGTTTATGCTTGTGCAAACCATAAACATATAAACCAGTCGTTTTATATGATAAATAATCCAGAACTCCCAACACATGTTGGATGCCATCTATGATGAGAAAAACCGTAAAACATACTTGCGAAATGACTGTCTAAACGTTGATTTTAATCCGTCACCACATGTTACTCACCCTGATGTGTGAAAATGTGATGCCAAATTTTTTTTTTGGATGCCATCTTTGATGAGTAAAACACGAGTTTGTTGTTATCCTCAGGATGAATGCTAAGGCGTTAATTTTATTCCGCCGCCACATTTGAGACGTGATGACGTCTATGGTGAACAAATGTCTGAAATTTACATATTAGAGCAATCCTTCACCAAAATACTAGCTTGAAAATTGTATTTCATAAGTAGTATCGTGAATTTATATTCACCATGTTCCTTTATCGCACATCTGTTATTGGATAAGAAAATTGCCCCGGTGAGTAGTTTTAATCCTATTGGGACAATGGCGAATTGTTTGCCTGATATTAATGCTCTTCGTGTACATTTTTTTCCACGAATCGAGAACCGAGACAAGTGTTATTTGTCTCGAACTGTCGCGATCCCGATGAATCGTCTAGCCAAGCGAGATTTTAGACAATCGTCAAAATCGAAAACTTGTGGCTCCAAGACAGTAATTGAAAGGAACAATATGGCCCGTTTTCATAAAGTAAGAGATAATGCTCAAGGAGGCAACTCTATGCTATAAAGACAAAAGTCATACACGGTTACTACCTAAATAGTTCAAAACTATTATAAATGTGAAAAAATCGATGCTAATGTGGTTAAAGCTAATTGAAAGGAAACTCTTAAGACCCCCGATTTTGTGGCTCAAATGAGTTTGATATCTTTCTTTATTGATTTTGATAAATTATTGAGCCATTTTTTCGCTCATCTGGATTATGTTTTTCCATTTAGATTATGATTTTTCCATTTAGACATACTTTTGGATTATGGTTTGCCTGTTTACGAAATTTATCGAAATAATTTAAAGTGTTTTGAGCAAATTCCTTTGACAAATGTGACCAAACTTTAAATTATGAAATTTTAGCCAATACTTGTGGGGTAGTTGATTTTTTTGGAAATAGTGGGTAACAGTGTACCATATAATTTCATCAACTACTTGCCTAAAATAGTCTTTTGTGACAATGATTATGGACCTGTCGTTTCAAATCGAAATCATTGGTAAAACCAAATTGATTTGTCAAATATGAGGCCTTATACTCGTGTAGGTCCTGTCGTACCTTGTTGAGTTATAAAATATTCGAGAAAACCAGTGTTATCTGGTAATAGCTCATGAAAAAATTAAAATTTCTTTACGTAGCCTCCATTCAATACGACCAAAAGCGTATTTTAGAGGAGTTGAAATGTCTTTCAAGTGGTTGCTACCACATTCTTTAAAGTATTTAAAGTTACCTTATCATTTCGCCTGTCGTCGAAATGATAAATGATTTAGATGCTAAGACATGATTGTCTATACTATCATTCGCCTGTCGTCGATTGATAAGAGCATTTTGATATTATGGCATTGACCGGATGAGATACTCCTGGGTCAAAAGACGATGCTTGATTTATAATCGCATCGCATTTGGATTCTCTCTGAGAATATATTTCACAATTAATCCGAAATTCATGTCATTAATGCTCACTTTGAAAGACTAGTATGTGTAAAGATCACGAAATGGACTCGTAGAATTCTTGTAAAGAATTGAAGGAGTTATTGTGGACTTATCCAACCATAAGACGGACCAAAAATATAAAAAGTTATGGTTGATCCATCGACAATAAGGTCACATGATTATTGTTGTCCACAGAAATGCAGCACTTTCCAAATTTTTAGCCCTATCATTAAGTTGATGGTTCATGATCCGGATTATCCTGAAAAGTATAGTAGACTTGATAATTCCGAAGAGTAAGAATCGAAATTTCGATTCGAATTACTTGAGTTTGGAAATTGAAATTGAACACCCTGTCGATTATGTTCAGACCGAAATGGACTCACGAAAAGTTTGATGATGCGACTGCAAATGGTTGCACGCACTTCTTGGTCTTGCACACCAAGATTTATATTTCCGTGTGGGGTCATGCTATTTTGCTGCATTGGTCCGTCTGAGGCCATAGTCACTCAAAACACTAAATGCGTACCAGTTGGTTACTGGTTATGAGCCAGACGCCTCATATGAACGCGTGTTTAAGTGCTTAATATTTTGATTGAGCCGCTATAGCGTTCAAAATATGGACCTCTGAAGGGGACATAAGTTGATTATGAATCCCCTACCTATCATTTGATAGAGTAACCTTGGCAAGCGATCTCTTTACCGCATGATATGCGAAAGTGACATCGCTAAGACTATTCTCCCCGTCATTAGGGGAAGATTTGCACGTTAACGTTGATAAGAAACGACGTGAAGTAACATGGCATAACCCACTCGGTCTTAGCTTGATCCCAAAATTACACTTAGTGATAAGTAAGTGCATAGACTCCCTCAAGTCTAACTAAATGCCAAACGCATTTAATGACTTTATGAGATGTCACGAGATCATTTATACCTGCTGCAAAATGCTTGCAAGGATAGACGTCCCTGTCGGATGCTGTGTTCCTGTCGTAACACGTTGCTTTGGCCGAACCCACCAAGCAAAAGACGCTGCCGTCGGCCGTCAGTCTGTCGTCCTTCCCAAGATATGAGGAAGTTGACCGGTTCTTAATTCGTTCAGCCCCAGAGGTGGTGAACTGAAACTCGTTTGTCGCACGAGATTATAAAGGATCAAGGAGATGTGTGATTTCCTCCTCATCCTAAGAATCTCGAAATATCTGTCGATCATGATATCTTAGACGATATTGAAGCAAAACGAGACTGTCATTGATTACTTGTTCATATATTCGGTGACGATTGATAATATGAGCAAATTATGACAGGGGACCATGTACCGTTGCCTGAAGTCAACATAGAATAGACTGGACTAATGGAAACTTGCAATCCAAGTAGACTCCTTAGCGAAAGTGTGTTCGGACCTGTAGCTCCAACACCACTAATGTTAAACGAGTTCGTTTATTTGGTTATTCTAAAGGAAGAGTGATGAGAATAATGAGATTGTACAATGCTCGTCTAGTAGCGCAAGGCTTCTCTTACACCTTTGAATTGATTACGAGATGGTTAATTTCCTCGTAATGGACGTTATAACGGTCCTCTACTTTATCAGTTTAGTAGTTTCCGGAAAACTGATTATGCAGCATGTGATTGTGGTCACGATCTTATCTCTGTGCGGATTTAGACTAGAGATGTGGATGAAGGTCCCTGTGTGACTTCATAATGCTTGAATCAAGTAGTTCCTGACCACGGAACACGATCTCAATTAAATGAGACGTTCACTATATGGATTAATATAATCCGAGCGGATGTGGTATACCCGCCTAAGTGAGTATTTGATCAGCTTGGGATACTTGAACAATTATTATGCCCTTGCGTGTTTTATTACGCGATCCATTTTTGGATTTGCCTTCGCGATGAAGGATCTTGGGAAGACACGGTAGTGACTCGACCTGATGATCGAATCCTGTAAAGATTGAATCTAAGTACATGATTCAGACTACACCCAGAAGGTGTTATGACGTTTTAGTCATCATGACGCTAAGTCGTCAGATTCTCTCATGATCGTTCGATCACTAGACATTGATATAGACCCAGTCCGTCCCTGATGAGACGATGAAGAGATATTGAACCATGATGTTCATATCTAAATACAATAAGCGTATCATTGTACTTGGTCTAATGTGCTAGGACGAACATCTCGTCTATTGTGAATGGTATAGCTCGACACAGCATTTGCACTAACACGCTGCCATCAAAATGGCACTAAAGACACATTCCCTTACTTTATGGTAATTTTGGAAGTGAGCTAGTTTATCTCATTTACGTCATCGAGTGTACCAACCCCTTTGGTACTCGAATTAACGCAACCCTTTTTCGGTTATACCGATGCCGGTTACTTATCAGATCCACATAAGGGATATTCCTAACATGGTCTATCTTTACCATTAGGAATAAGGCAATATCTTGGAGGTCTTGGAATGACTCCAAACGAATCACTCTGATCTACCCGTGCTCTATGAGACGACTAGAGAGTGTATATGGCTTTGAGCTCGTATTAGCCTTATTTGAATTACATATGCTCTGTCTCACGATCCAGATAAAACACTTGTCTTATTTTAGGACAACTTGTTGTTATCAATCAAGAAAGACATGACTATATTATGTTATTTAGCATTTCTTGCCGAAATAAATCTTCACATATGAAGTTTAAGAGCATCCTGTCGAATGCTCGTTTTATTTCACGTTATATTTTCTTGCATACAGTCGTGTGCAAGTAAATGAGGCATCCAGTCGAATGCTCGTACTCTTTCTTGGTATATGAAATCTTTGCACCTAGTCGTGTGCAAGTGAGGGGGAGCATCCAAATGAATGCTTATTGCACTAATTACTACTTAGTCGAAATCCTCGCACACTGTCGTGTGCAAGTGAGGGGGAGCATCCAGTCGCATGCTCGTGTACTCTTTTTGTCCTTAGACCAAGGTTTTTTTTCCCTCTGGCTTTTCTTTGACAAAGTTTTAGCGAGACACGTTCCCATTATATCTCACTTAAGATTGCCAAAATTAGGGGGAGTATCCTGTTGTATACTTCTTACCACTGTGTAGTCTTTTGTCCTTCGACTAGAGGTTTTTCCTACTGGGTTTACTCTAGCAAGGTTTTGATGAGGCAGCTGTTTTGTGGTTGATCCCCTACTACTACCACTGTTGCACTCTTTTTCCTTCGATCAGAGATTTTCCCATTGGGTTTACTCTGCCAAGGTTTTGATCAGGCACACTGTGTCGTGGTTAGTTAATTACATAGAATTTCGGCCTATATCATTCGGCTACACAGTTTCTCCTAGGTACCGGTTTTGTCCCACACTGGGTTTTCCGTCCCTAAGATTTTTATGTGTTTAGCACTGCGAATGAACTCGACTCACATCGACAGTATGAAGATGAAGAAATCAAGACGTCCAAATGGGGAGTGTTGTAGGATATTATTGGCCATCTTGGGCCTTACTCTATTGGGCCTATCTTGGGCTTTCCTAGCATATGTAACCCTATCCTCTATTATATAAAGAGGGTCAGAGGTCTCTTGATGTCTCTCTCTGTACAATCATGTTAATGAATAAACACTTCGTCTGTTGTTTCTCATAGTTCTCTCTATATCTATACATATCTCTATATATATCTATAACGAGATAATATGTCACACAACAGTTATTACTTATAGTACCGTTTTTTTTTTAACTTAGCATAAAACATACAACAATGAATAAAATAAGTACAAAAAACATGGAGGTGGTGGGAGTTAGCGATAGACTCCAACAAACTTTAAATATACTGTAGTTACGGGTGACGATGATATGAAAATGTATTAACGATTGAATAGGACAGTTAGACGAATAAGAATACATGCATATCATCTTTCTATTATAACAACCAAACCCAACTCAAATAAGAGTGCTTAATTTAGTTTTTTTATTTTATATTAATTACAATAACATCATACTCCAATAAAAATATAAAAAGTAAAAATTAATAAAACTATTTATCTCACTTAACAACCAAACATTCTTTTAAATCTTAAACTATATTTTTTTGTATTATCTACGTATTTATATCATAATAATACGTATTTTTTATATTTTTACTGCATTACACGCAACACATGCAACACGTGAGTCACAATTATTAGTTTGTATATAAGAGTTTTTACTAATTATAAACACATTGTTTTACACTTCATCATATATATAATTAAACTATAACTGAATTATGAACCAATTATCACCATGATTGTATTTTTTACTAAACAAACAATATACTTCATTCGTTCTTTTTTAAGTGTCTACTATTTATTATTATGTTGTTCCAAATTAAGCGTGTGGTAATTAAAAAATAACAAAATTACTATTTTACTATTTAAATAATATTAAAATAAAAAAAGATAACATAAAATGAAATAAACATAATAATGTGACAAAATAATACTATTTATGAGATATTTCATCATCATAAATGAATTTAATTATGCTACAATATACAGTAGAAACTCGATAAATTAATACTCGATTATTTAATAAACTCTCTAAGATAATATTTTTGGCCGGTCCCGACTCGGGGATAGGGTGCTAAATTAATAATTCGCTAAAATTATAAGATAATACATTTTTGATAATTTCTTTAGACCCCATATAAAATATAAATTAATAATTCCTTATATATAGCATATTACATGAATGATTTACGAAGGTTTCTTGAAAAATGACTCAATTGTCTTTTGTTTTTTGTTGAAATCAATTTCCCCTTGAATCTCGTCTTTAATTTTCCTTAGCATGGTAAGAACTTCTGGTGTTGTTTTCTCATAGCTCAACAAGAAATTGTTCAATGTGATTGCCGCTTTAATAGCTTCGTTTCGCGAAGGGGGCTCCATTGTAGAACTTTCATCATCTTATTCATCGATATCATCTTTATTAATTCCAATAACGCTTTCAATAATTTCTTCATCAGTCAACAACTGTGCAACTACATTTTCTTCTGGATGAGTCAGAACATCTTCGACATCCATTGCATTGCGATAACCCATGTTGTGTGTATGATTTGTTTGTGTTAACCTATTTTGATCTTGTATTAATATAGAAAATATTTTTAATGTCCATAAAGTGATACATTGAACACAAGAAGCATAATAAGGTGGGAGATTGAAGGTTTCTTTCAAATTGGGCCCTTCATTTGATATACATGCATTGGAACTATGCATTTGATATACATGCATTGGAACTATTCATAACTCCTACTTATTTGATATACATGCATTGGAACTCTTTATTTTACTAAGGTTAATTGTACAATAATTAAGTGGAAGTTTGAAAGTTGTTTGTAAACTAAGTATTTTACTATAAATTAATAAAATATTAATTAATATATAAATTAATAATTATTAATTTATCGATTAATTAATAACTTTTTTAATTAATAAATTTTGGTGGTACCAAGTGTATTATTTTATAGAGTTTCTACTGTATGTAGTTTATATATCAAATTTTTAACTCTTAAAAAGTTTCAATTTTCAAAAGTTATACTTAAAAACGGACGGAGGGAATTATTGTTACTATTTCATTTACGGAAAAACGAGCAGCTGAGCAATTATCAAAACTTATCGAAACGAACACAAAAAATTTCAATAAATTTTGGCTTTTACCGATAGTAATTAAATGACCGTTTAGTCTTAAACAAAACAGTTGTACACTCAAAATTTAAAAAATGTCAATAGTAAAAATAAAATAAAATCGAACCGTGTCTGATAATGGAGTCTTTTTTTTTTATTAATAAATCAGCAAGAAGCTTCCTGGAAGGAGCATATATTTGTTTAAATAATTGTTCTTTTTAAAAAAAAAATAGTTTAAAAGATTATTTATTACTTTATTAGTCACCATTTGTCAAGAGTTGGCTAATCAAATTGTTCGAAAACAAACATAAACATATTCATATCAAATAAAGATCAAAAAATTTCTATACCTTTGTCTTGTTTTGCCCTTTTCCTGATTTGGGTCTTCTCTAAACAGTGAATTCAAGTAAGCTTTTGTATTTTTTCATCAATAGATTATAGATTATAGATTATAGATCAACTGTGTATAAAGGTTGAACCTTTGTTATAAATGTGATATTGAAATATTGATTTTATTCATCAATTCAGGTGGTTTCTTGGTGATTTGACTGAGAAATTATTGGATTTTTATCTGGGGTTTGATCTTTCTGAAATTTGATTCAAATTAGTATTAATGTAAAGATATTAAGTAGTGGGTTGATTTGGACTCGCTGTTATCGTTGTGGTTTCGTATCGAACTTTATCGAAAGGGGTTTAAAAATTTGTGTTCTTGAAAGATTTGACTTTGATTCACCACTATCAAAGAGAGGTATAAATTTGAGATTATTTTGTTTTGGTTCCCATAGAGTCCTAAAAAGTAGGTAGACTAAACTGGACATTTGTCAATTTGCATTTTAATCCTTTGAACGAATTCGATCTAAAAGTGTGGAAAACCATGACTGTATTTTTTGACATTTTTTTATGATCAAGAAGCTATTTAGTATATTGGCTTTTGATTTATATCCGAATTGGCATCATAAGAAAGTGGTTCAATTGGACTGGCATCATATCTTTTGAACGTTATCGAGAATTTGATCGAAAAATGTTCACAACCCAGGCAACTAACATCCATATCGAAGAGAAGTAAAACTAAAATAAGCTTATTTGCATTGTACTGAACCCCTAAATTAAGGTTGTTTGAATTGATTTATGGAGATGACTCGTGAAGAACTAAACATAGACGGAGAGGAAACAGATAGAGAAACTATTCCTCTTAAGGATAGCCGTATCTATCATTTTCCTGGAGCCGTGAGACAAAAGGCCTATATATTCGACGGAGAAGGAAACTTCTATAACAAGGAGTGGGATCTTGTAGAAGGTAAAGGAAAAGAGTTTTGTTGGTACCATGTAGAGCTACCGAAAGGAAACCAAAAACTTTCCCAATTAGCACAACACCTCATTGGTGTCCTTTGCCCCCCTCTTAAGCTCCAAGATATTCTCTCCCTTGTTAGCAACGGACCCTTTTGTGGACACGTAAACGGTGCCCTCGTTTTTAGGGTCAACTCAGCTGGACCAACTTCGAGTAAATTCACATTTAGAATAGCCGCAAGAGTGACTGAGAATTCGGTTATAACCGTGTCTCTGGGTCGGGTCCCAAGATTGGGTTTTTCACCGATGGGCGAGTCTTTGTTGTCGGAGATTCCTAGTGTTGAGAGCCCGAGTTATGTGAGGGGTGAGAATAGCGAAAGGGATGGGATCTTGATCAGAGAGCATGTTTTGGAGTTTTTGTTGACGATGAATCATTCTGAGGAAGCTGATAATCCCGTACCAAAATCAGTCTCGAATCTTGTTGTTCATGTTATAGATACACATGTTGATCATCTACAAGATGTTGTGACCAAACTTGAGATTGAGTTGGATGCGGTGGAGTTTGAATTGGATATAGGTATTATCATTTTCATGTTCTGGTTAATTACAGTTGGTTGCTAACTAACGTATTTCAGATTTGATATTATACATCAAAATACAATAATTAGAAATTAGTACAGCAACCAAAACGTTATTTTCAAGTTTGACTGCTCAAGCCTTCTATATCACCTACAAATTTGAGATAAGTGTCCTTTATGTGCGATACAATCGATACAATTTAAATAAAGAGAAATTGTTGAAGTATATTTATAGGAGTAACATATTTCCGTATGCCCATCTATAAAGGCAAACTAAAGACAGAAAACTTTATCTATCTCAAAATAATGAAAATGGTTTAAATCGTCTCTAGAAAAAGTAGAAAACAATGGCAATCATAAAACTAAATTTCTTAAAAATTTCTTCACTGCTAAAATGTTGAATCGCCTGTAACCTCTGTGCTATTCTGATATGTTATCTGGTCTGGATACCACCAACATGCATTTTGGAATTAATAAAAAACTTCAACCGTGTGTTGTTTCTCTGCCTATTTTTGTTGATAATGATCCAACCTTGATTGCAGGTGGTTTTGCTTTGAAGAAACAAATGCTTGATGATCGAAGATTCCCAAAAATGCATCTTGACTTGCAACGTCTCTTGCAGGTACTTGCCAAAAAAATTATTGTCTCATCAATCCTTTAAAAGAAGAGTTAACTTTCTATAGCTGGGAATTTAATAAAACACCCCACTAAGAATAGATGTACCCTTTAAAGAGGAGCACATATTTTAACGAACTCTCTAAGAAGAGATTAGTAAATGCCGGTGACTGAATCAGGAATGTCTGTAAGGTGTTATATATGAACTGCTTAAATAAAATACTTAGGGAAAAATCCCTTTTTATTTTGTCAAGGGCTTCTGATAATAACTCTCTTGGTCAGGGGCGGAACCAGGATGATTTTCTTCGGGGGACCGTGGTGTAAAAAAATAGGTCGAATAGAAAAAAAAAATATAGTTTCAACATAGCATAAAATAAATATGAAGTTAAGACAAAGTACATTGCATAATAAAATAAATTTTTATGTAATCTTGTTTGGGAAAATACAATGGGTATTTAGAAAATTTGGTAATTTCAAAGTAAAAAACAGAAAATTTTAGAAAAAAGAATCTAATATGATTTGAACTCCTAACCTTGCACTCACTACCTTATGCTCCAATTTTACCATTACACCAGCCACTCTTTTGTTTAACTAAAGGGGGCCATCAATGTATATACCTCAGAATTTTTTTAATTACGTGTATAAAAAAAATATATATATATATATTGAAAATCGTTGCCGGGGTGGTCACGGCCACCCCTTGAGTCCGCCCCTGCTCTTGGTAATGTCTGATTATGATATTTTCTTGGATTCAGGTTATTGCTCATGGGGAGCAAGTGTTTCCTCGGGTTAAGGAGAGGTGCTCTTCAAAGATATGGTTTGCAAGTGAAGACATTAATTCTCTTGAAGAGTTAATCGGTAGGCTCAGAAGGCTAAAAGAGAATGTTGGGTTCATAGCCAATCGTGTTACGGCGATCCAGGCTGGCCTTGACAGCTGGCAAGCCGAGCAGATAAATAGAAAGCTATATTATCTGTCCTTCTTGTCCATCGTATTTCTCCCCTTGTCCGTAATTACTGGAGGTAAAAAACTTGCTTCTGCATACTCATCTTCCATAGTTGGCAAATTTTGGGGCTTATTTTGTTGAACATTTATTTTTAGTGAAATCATCACATGGACAACTATGTTTAAATAACACTTGAAAAGCTATTACTGAAAGAAGAACATATGATAAGCAATATGATCTGGGTTGACTTTGTTTGGTTTGTTGAGCAGCTAATAAGCTGATTTTTTGGGTGAATAAGGTGAAGAACTAATAGTTGGAGATACCTTGCTTGTTAGCTTATGTCAATCAGATAACCTATTGTTACCTTTTAGCTTTTACCCCCCCTTTTAGTGAAAATTAATTGGTTCTGGAAATCAAGCTGAAAAAGGCTGTAACTTATAAATATATCCTTGAACTCTTATAACTTAATACTCAAGCTGAAAAAGGCTGTAACTCATAAATATATCCTTCAACTCTTATAACTTATACTCGCAATCTTTTCATTGTTCGCGTACCTTTCATGTGACTCACAAATAGTGAAAATTGATTGGTTCTGGAAATCAAGCTGAAAAAGGCTGTAACTCATAAATATATCCTTCAACTCTTATAACTTGCACTCACAATCTTTTCATTGTTCGCGTATCTTTCATGTGATTCACAAATAGTGAAACTTTCCAGTGTTATATCCATTTCTTTTCTTTTTTAATAGTTTTTGGGATGAACGTGGGAGGAGTACCTTGGACCATACAAAGAGACCCAAAGCTGACAGATGGTTTTCGTAACGTTTTGTTACTGTGTGTAGCAATGTTATTCTTGGTGCTATTGTGTATCATTATCCCGAGTGTTTATACACGTATAGCCGCTTGGAGGAGAAAAAGAGCTTTGAAGAAAAGCTGGTCTCTCAACAGAAAGTCATTTGTCAAAAGAAACCTTGGAGGTGAAGAAAGAGGAGGCGGCTACCTTCGGCTTTGAGGGAATTATACTGGTATACCCTTTTTTTTATACTATACACTCTAGTTTTTCCATTTTTTGTGGGAAAATCTTCCTTGTATGTAACTGTATATGTTTGTTTACGTGCGATTTTTCTTACTCTTAACTATTTGTTGGATTTGGTTTTACCTGCTCTTAGACGATTAATATTGTAAAGCACTTCTTTCTAACGATATTATCGACTCGTCTTGTTCAATTAAATGAGAATTCTTAAAAAGAAGCAACTCGGTGTATCATTCTTTGTATACAAAATTCCACAGTTATCCTGGATTAAGTTCGTGTTTGGGCTTTTGTTGACTTCCATATGTTATCTTTATGGCATCCATCATTTTTTTGTGCATAAACTCATCCACTAATTTATTACAATATGAATGTCGGTTGAATTATGAAAACCAGTGTCAACCTGGATAACTGTATAGCGGAATAGCACAACACCATGAAGAACATCCCAGATTATTTTTATTCTTGGACGAAAATCGCTGATTTTTCCATGGAACCTCATTGTATTTAATTTCCTTTCAAACCCTATCGCGTTAGTGAATCATATATATTGTTGGCTAGAAGAATGTTGATCACCTATAAGTTCTCGGCATATTATCCAGGAACTAGAACTTGTAAACTTATCGCCATGTGATTTATTACCACCAAAGCTGGGTGTAAAAAATCTGAGAGCACAATCAATTAGCTTGATGGCGTGATCTTTACATGGAGAAATTGAAACGTGCCTAAATGGTATCGTAGTCTCATTTTGAATAGGTTCATGAAATCTGTTAAGACTTAACCTCTCTTGAATGTGTACATTATGTGAATACCCGATAAAGTGTTGGACAAGTATAAGAATCGTACCATTGTCATCAATTTCTTTTATTGGATTGCATCTCCACATTTTGTTAGCTAATGTTTAGCAATAGAAACGTTTGCCTCAAGAAAGTTGATTTATTTAGAGGTCTGGCCATGGCTTTAATTATGATAGTAGGGTTTTAGTAATGTCTGTGACTGTGAGTGGTTTAGCTTTGGTCAAAAGGTCTGTTTATGCATATATCACTAAAAATTCTCTCTTGACGGTGTATCTAAGGGTGATTTTGAAACCAAGACCCAATGTCTGTGTTACCGTAGGCTGTATGTTTTTTAAGTATAACAATGACTAGGTTGAATTAAGTTTTTTTTTTTACATCGATTTGTACGATTTGGCTTGTATCCTGAGATATGTGCGTACGTACTAGTGAAATGACTTCAAATCGAACTTGTACAGAACTGCAGCAAGTTATACAAAAGGCGGATGGGGAGCTCCATTTGGCTTCCATTTCTTAGGGAAGAAAGTTGTTTTACACCTGGGAAGAATCATGATTCATGCCACACTCAATCACTTCGAATTAAGTACTTTATCGTCCTGCTGTTTATATATACATGAAATTGAAGGCTAATCTGAAGTATATTTGAACTTTTAATATCATTGAAACGGCTAATTATAAAATTGGTTTCCTTCTTTTGAATCATGTTCTTGGTAAGATTAGTTAATAGAATAATATATATACAAGTGTTCTTATAAGAAGTAAAAGATAATAGTACAAGACTAGTTCTTACAGCTCAGAAACACCTTCATCTTGTAGTGCAAGAAAGGCCTACATACAAAGTCAAATATACCAAACTGCTTCCTGAATTAGTTTTACACTTTTTATTTTATTATTAATTCCTAGTCATCCAAAACTTAGAGCCCAAGTATTTTTGTATATATAAAATCTATTCCGCTTCTTGTCTGTTAGCACAAACAGAAGCTAAAGAAAAATGGTTAGAAAGACAAAACAATTGCCACAAAATAAAATTACCGCTACTGCTACTACCAGGAAAAGACCGTGGGAGGATGAAAATTTACCTAAAAGTGTACGCGAATTAATCAGGAGGCCATCTAGTAAAACGTATAGTATTAACAACGGTGGGTTGACCAAATCATGGGAAATATCTCCGATCTGTTGCAATAAAATCGAAATGTTCTCGTCTTCCCCTCAGCTCCGCTATAGTACTAGTGATCTCAAGGCTGGTAAGGGCACCTTTGTCCACTTCGGATATTGTAGGCCAGTGATTTATTACCCATTGTGGGAAACTACTACCCCGCTAAAGCACATGCTATTTTCTTCCGATGCTGATAATTTCGTCGCAGTGGGGGTGACGGGAGTTTCTCGTCCACTTTTCATGTTTTATAGAAAAACATGCCTGTGGTATACACGGTTTCGTGTAAGGAGAGGGTGTTATGACTACAAACACGACCCAAGTGCTCATAAATGGGTTAAGTACGATTGTGCTCTTGTTGATCCAAACTCATCAACGGGACAGTATATGCAGCTGGTTAGTTTGGTTAGCCTAAACAGGAAGTTCTATGCATCGAGTCTGCAAGGGACACTTGTGGTTATAGAAGAGGTCGATTCACGTATGGTTATTACCTGTGTCAGTTCGAGCAGGGCTATCCCTTCTGTACTTTGGAGGCATTTTAGGGAATATTTAGTCGAATCGGATGGGGAGATATGGCTTATTTTCTTAGTATCCACAAAGATGGTTAATGTTGTTGATAATGTTGAGATTTTCAGGCTTCAAGTGGAAAATATCGCATGGAAAAAGATGCAAAGACTCGGAAAGAATAAAGTTGTGTTTGCTGGGGAGAAACGTTGTTTGGTAGCCGATGCAATCGAACTAGGATGCACGGGTAATTGTGTATATTTTATCAACCATGGAGTCGATGGTTGGTGGATATATGACATGGCGAGAGGTGGCATCTCACCCTGTTCAAGTAGCAAGTCTAACCTCTAGCGCCATTTTCAGTTAATGTAGAAATGTTGCATAACATAATCAAATAATCTTGTACTAAACAAGGCATCATATCTATTTACGCTTCTCTCTTCATGTTTTCTCACACCCCAGCTTTTGAATCTCCTGTTTTTTACCTTTTGTACTTAAAATTTTTTTGTCAACACCCTATTGAAAGATGAAGAATAAAGTGGTCTATCTAGGACCGTAAATGAATTAAACGAACGAATGCCGTTTATTATGTCCGTTCGTTTGCGAATAGTGTTTGTTAAAATATTTGGTTTATGTTTTTTTATAAACAAAATAATACAAACCGAACGTTTGGCAAACAAATAATTATTTGCTCACGAAGGGTTAATTTTTTAACACCATATAAGTCTTGAGAATTAAATTTAGACTTGGTTCACAGCATTATATACTATCGCCACAACAATTATATAGATACAGACCCTCAAGAATATAAGGATATAAGGATAACTTTCCGTAACTAGTCATTAAACTATAATGTTTGACATTTGTTGTGTAATTGTAGTATTAACACTTAACAGTTAAAGAAGATACTTTCCTTTTCCTGGATCTTGTACAGTGTATTCTTAAATCTAGATAGAATACATGGAGGAAAAAACACCGAAGCCAATGTTCTAAAAGGCGATTCTAAACGTAAATTTGACGGAGCCTAGGCGCTGGTCGGAACCTAGAAACCTATCAGATAATGCGGAAATTAAGCAGAATTAGGCGTCATTAGACGATATACGACCAATTTCGGCCTAAAACCTGCTTATAATACGTTTTAGAGGATTGCACCTATCTAATATATATTTTATTTTACACTGATGATTTTGGTATTTGGAGTGTTATTTTGCACATTAACAATCCATTAGTGATGAACACTAAAATACGCAGTCATGACTCATAGGGATGGCAATTTTTTGGGGTTTGACCCGACCTGACTCATTGCGGGTCGGCTAAAAATGCAATTCTATTCGGGTTAGTTTTAAATGATTAAAAATGTAAGTTAATATTCTCTCCCTTCTATCTCTCTCATATAAAATTAAACTCGTTCTACTATACTAATAGATAGCATGCATTTAAATGGGTAAAAATGTAACTTAAAAAATACAAATTAACACTCTCTCACTTCTATCTCTCTCATATATATACATTAAACTTTTTTTACTAGCTATATTAATAGGTAACATACATTTAATGGGTAAAAGTACAACTTAAAAAGTGTAATTTAAGACTGTTTTTCTCCCCTCTCTCACACATACATTAAACTATATGTTCTATAGTAATTCATAACATAAATTTGGGTGGTTTTATTATAAAAAAAAAATCTTATATACAATTAATTCATTAATTAATAAACCGATGTTTATAATAAATATGAATGAAATTTATTCATGTTAATTAATAACTAATATATTATCGTATTTATTTATAGAAGTATTTACGTAAAAGCAAATCATCATATACATTTATATTATATTTTTACATATATATATATAAATGTTTTAATTGACGAAATTAATGAGACTAAATTAATTAAATAAACATGAAAATGTTAAAAACAAGATTGTAAAATTTAAATCACTAAATTAATATGAAATAATATTTAATGTCACATTAGTATTTATATATTATCTTTCTAAATAGAATAATTTTTTACTTTAACATATGAGTTTTTAACAAATTTTCTTTCAAATCTTGCCATTTATGAGATTTATTTTTCAAAGTGAAAAAAAAATTGTTATAAAAAACAGGTCGGATCGGGTCAAATAGGTAAAAGTGCAAATTTGTATATATGTCGGGTCGGGTTTTGAATAATTCGGCTCAATTGTCATCGCTACTCATAAGAGACCAATTGTGATATTTAGCCACACTTATGTAGCAACTTCAATGTCAGTTCACTATTATTTCTAAAAACGCAATCTTAGCTAAAGCGTTTTTCTTTTAAATATGCTAATAGCGTAAGTTTCTAGCAGACTAAAAAGCGGAAAGTGAGCTTTTTAAACTTTGAATCGATTTTTTATCGAGTTTTGAATCGATTTTTTTCATGACACTTTTTAAAACAGTGTTTATAACCTCATTCTGACATCCTCTTAAAGTTTTTACATTTAATCATTGTAATCTGGAATTATTGTCACCGCATTTCTGCTGCGACCATCTGAGATCTTAAAAGTTTTCCTGGCTAATATTCTTTATTCAAACAATCATTGTAACTACTCTAGAAAGTCACTACGTTATCAAATTAAGACAAAACAATTGTTGCTGTTCATTTCTTCTTTTTAATACATTTAAGTATATATTTCTTTTTCAACTACTATTACATCATAATTTGAACACTGAGCCACTAGAATCACTGCACCATGAACCGGATAAGATGTTACCGCTCATCGTGTCGTACACCAACCAACAAACGTCCCCATGATTGGTGAAAAAGACGCAATTACTCTTGCACCCGAGTTTGCTTGCATCGACTACGGAACAACGTTTTTCCCTGACAAACACCACGCTATCCCCCATCCTTTTTACTTTTTTCCATGCTAGTTTGGGAGACATTTGGAAACGAAGTATCTCTACGTCATCAACAATATTTCGAAATTAAAAAAATCAAAAATATTTGCCCATTCGACTCGGTCAAATATCCTCTGAAATGCCTTGAAGGCACTGAAGGAACGGCCCTGCTCGTACTTGTGTAATTACCAGATGAAAATCCACCTTTTCTATGATGACAAGAGTCCCATGCAAACTCAACATATAGACTTTCCTGTTGAAGCCAATAACGTTTCCAAACTACATATACTCTTGGCTCAAACAATGAGGGTCAATGAGGGTACGGAAATATTTCTTAACCCATTGTGCTTTTCTTGATCATGTTTTAACGAACTGCAAACATTCACATTCTCACAAGGGGTAGTTCGTTTATAGAATTATAGTACACTAATGGTGGGTGTGAAATATTGCCGGTCACGGTCAAGCTAAAATCAAAATTGTAAGGATTTATAATTGACAATTCTGTATGGCCATGCGGGAAATAATCAGTATGCCAATTTTCCCTTTTGTAATCCTACCCTCCCATATACTCTTGAGTCTCGTGGTCTATGGTAAGGCAAAGTTGTGGGACTGGTGAGGTCGACTTTCCAGTCCACTGGCATCTTTTGGAAGAAAATTTCCATTATTTTGCAACCCCAGCACCATGGGCGGATCCTTGTATAGCCAAGGGGATTCAAGTGCCATGCACCCCTTGATTCGGATCATGAACAAATAAATTAAAAACTTTTTATTGAATGTACTATATGCTTATATATGTGAATAAGGATAAAAAAATATGTAAATGCATGCCTTGTATTAAATTGTATCACAGGTTATAGGTTCAAATATTGTCCTCTCCAATTCTTTTTCTCTTCTTACCTTTTTTTTTATTACTTTCACAGAAGGGTTAATTTTAAGTTTAATTCTTATTCTTTTCTTTAGTTGTACAAATTTTATTGCGCTTATGCAAATGTTATGCACTACAGTTGTTGTCCGAGTACATCTCAAAAACCCTTTGTTAAACACATTATTTCTTCCTCGTTTTAATGTGTTCATGAAAATCTTATATTTGTAAATATGATGTCATCAAAATAAGATCATTTTCAAGTTTTTATATCGGACTTTGTCATGAAGACATTAGTTAATTTATATGAAAGATATTTTATTTACCCTAAACTATATATGTATGGGTTATATGAAATAAAGGGGAACAAATTTTCTTAAGTTCGAATGTTCAAGTTTTCGTCAGGTTTTCGGTTTTTTCAAATGTACTGGTAAAAAAAAAATCCAAATTTTGTTTTGTAAATCAGCGTATTATTTTATTTATAAAATAAGAACACGACGCTAACTAATAAAGCCTTGAATACACTAATAAAAATTGAACCATGTACGTAGCTTTTTTATATTTGGTTCTTGCCACCCCTTCATTAACCTTCAGGGTCCGCCCCTGCCCAACACCGCAACTAGTATGTGAACCGTACTCCCTAAAAATAATATCGTGCACCTTGTGGGGAACATCTGACCATGGGTTTGTTGGACTAGTATTAGTGACCCCTCTTTTCTGGCAATTGCTTTGCCTTTTTTCTACCCATTTTGTTTATAGAGTTGGACAAATGCAAGCTTATAATATAAACACTGACCCCTTGGCTTTCAAGTTTAGGATGCCTAATGGGTTCTTTTAGCATAGTTTTATTCAAGAGTAGTCAATTGTATGCTTGCGCTAGAAGATGAAGATGTTTGCACCAGCTGTAAGAAGTATTTATATACAACACTTGACGGAATATTTTGTTGGATGACTTATTTACTACTTATTATATCTTGTTCTAGAAGTGGTGGCCTCTCAGAGAGTTAAGGTTCTTGAAAGTTGAATCTCAATAATTTGATGCTTCTTGTAACTCATAGATTGTCGATTTAAGTATAGTATGTTGGTCCGTAAGTGTCTAAACCTTAGGAGGTTGAATAAATTTTACGTACGATTTTCACGGAATAAAATATTTCAGCAAATATTAACTCTAATTAGTGATTCTAAACTTAATCAAAAGTAATGTCTAAAATATGCTAATTTAAGCTATGAAAGTTATTAATTAAGCAATAATATAAATACGGAAATTAAAGATTAAGTGAATGAGTGACACCACGATATATAGAGGTTCGGCAAACCCGTCTAGTTCTCTCCTCGGTATTCACGCTATCGAGTATTTCACTATAATTTTTTTCCCAATATTACAACCTAATGAGTTAATTTATCAATTAACCTCCCCCTCACTCTATGAGTATTGCAAATAAAAAGACCTAAAACTTTTAAGTTACACGTGCTTAATAAGCCTCTATCTGATCACTTGCTCACAAATGAGTTTATAGATTACTTTTACAATTTTAAATCGAAAATGTATCACTCACTAACAAATAGTATCTTGGTGTTTATATGATTACACACAAGAATATTTATGAAGATAAGTGAGAAATGTGAATTATAAGCTTGATTCTTTGATCTTGAATGAATTGCTTTTTGTGTGTGAAAATTGGGGTGATTTCTTCAAAGGTTTTGGGGGTATTTGAAGACCAAAAATATCTCAATTGGTCTTATGTTACCGTTGCTTGATGGTGTATCTTTCTAACCATTGGTTTTTACCAATTTTCCAATTATCCAAAATAAATCAAAAATGCTATTTTTGTATTCTGCAGAAAACGATCGGTCGTTTTCTGCATTTCGACCGGTCGTTCTTATACGACCTCTATGGTTGAATTTGGACCAAAACGATCGGTCGTTTCCTGCATTTCGACCGGTCGTTATTATACGACCTCTCTGGTTGGATTTGGACCAAAACGATCGGTCGTTTTGTCCAAAACGATTGGTCGTTTTCTCGCAATTTTACGGTTTTCTCGCTATACTTCAAATACTCGTAACTTCTTCGTTTTTACTCCGATTATGGTTCCGCTTAAACCCTTGACTTCGTATTTAAGTACTCTATTATTTTGAACCTTAACAAGCTAGATAAAATGATTAGTATGCAAAATGAGCTTTTATCATGTTTTACATATTTTGTTATCATTAAAACAATTGATTAGAAAAATATCGTTCAACATAGGAGTTACATATCATGTAGTATGAACATTTGCTCATTTGTATGTTATAACATTTTGAATTCTTATCTTTAATATTAGTTTATAATCTCACAACCTCTAGTCTATATAAAAAGGTTGTGGCTATGAAGTTTGGTACAGCTACACTACACTTCAATACATATATTTTAGCCTTAATTATCTCTCTCTCTCTTACATATATTATTGAGCTAATTTGGGTTAAAACACGTTATCGGCACTTTTCTCGAAAAAACACTAAAAAAACAATTAGTTTATTTGGAGCATTCAAATACAAGTTAGAAGAAATTTTGGGTATAAACCTTGGAGATTTACTGGGTATAAAACTTTTGAAAGTTTTGGGTAAAAATTTATTCTATCGACTTTCATCAACATACGTGTGAAAGATGCACAAATTTCTATTTCTTTATTTGTCATAACACTGCTAATTGCATGAAAAAAGAATGATTCGTAGTTTATTAACATGTTGAAACCAGTACATAATATTACCGATACTTGATTAGTGTAATCTACGCATGTAAAATAGCAGTATGTTCTAAATTATTCATGTATAGCAGGGCTTCATCTATGTGGAACTTGTCTGAATAAATCTACCGCCATGTTATGCTATAGATGTATGATCTTATTCTAGCCAAAAGCATTTTTTTGTTTGGTAGTAATTGATTGTATAGTAACAATTCTTACAATTAAAATTGTTAAATCACTTGTGTTTGTAACTAGGATAGCATGGACCATACTTAATTTATATATGTGTATGTATCATGTTTATTAGAAGATGATTATGACAATATGTTATGAATACTTATTATTAAAAACATCCACCTATGACTACTGCCATATGTAAATGCATGAATATTGTTATTATTAAACAATTGTTTGCTTATGAAAATGCATTGTAATACTAAAAGAGTAGTTTGCTGGATGTTAGATGTAAATGGCAATAACCATGATATTCATATATGCTACTGTTATTTGTTTGAAACATGTAAAATCGTTGAATGTACCATGCGAAAAATTGTATTAGAAATTGCATATAAATCAAGACATAACCGGAAAAAACACGTTTTAGTATGGATACAAACTGAAGGTTTTTTTTTATATAATAAATGACTCTTGTTACCCATGTATGTAACTAAAAAACGAGTTAAAACTTATATGAATAAGATATACAACTCTGTCGGACTGAATATGCCACTTACTGAAACTGTAGGAACTGATTAGTAATAATCCGGAACATGTAGGACTACTCTGTAACTAATATGAAACTATTGTACTGCCTCTATAATAAATCTGTAACTAAAAATATGTAATTACATCTGTAGTCCCTATTATACACCACTCTATACAAAACAGTATATGTGTATTAATTTGCTCATTTTTGCTCCAATTATACATAGTTATGTATTTAGAAATGGAAATTGCATGTTATAAAAAACTGATTAGTTTATAAAATATGTAACTTAAATCAGTATTTCCTTGAATATGACCGTTACGATTTGTGTGGTATGAATTTGTAACATTAAGTTAGTTAATGGTTAGTAAATGCTTAAGAGTTATAAAAAAAAATGCAATTGTAACTTAGGTTACTAGTATATAGTAATGTTTAAGGGTAGTAACAAACGTAAGTTACATGTGTAAATCCGTTATTTTTTTTGTAACTCCAAATCACGTATTAATGTAGTATAATTAAATGTATATTATCGTATAATTGATCTACCCCGCATGTTAACTTTGTTAATATATGATATTGTTAATGTGCAAACATGTGTGATGAATTGTTCTTAATATTCGATAGGATTGTATCTTAGAATTTGATTAAATTGAGAACACATATGCGAACACCCTCATATTAGCCACGGTTAAAATAAATTTTACCCTGCATGAAACAAGATTTTAGATGATATATGCATGAATCTGCATATGATTGTTGCACATGCCTTGTTAAATTCTAAATGTGATTGAATGTTGCATGTGCCCTTATGATTTAATTACTCATTATATGATATTAGTACACGGTTGAAAACTTAGTTAATTATAACTTAGTGTTATAAGTTAGTTAACTTACCATTAGTTAGTCCAAATACATGTATGTAACATTTAACATGCCCCACGACTATTATAATTGTGTTATTTATTAATTCTTTTAAGTCTATGTCTATTTGACGAATTAAATATGTGAGCTTAAAAATTTACATAAAAAATTACGAAACTCGTATATATTCACATTTAAGTTGAAATAATTATGAATTTTTCCCAAATAGGCTCACCTATTTGGATACGATGTCTAGAAAAGATATAGCAGGACGATAGAATCCTAATAAGGTCGGGTTTTAAGTGGCATTCGTGCCCGTTATAGGTGTATTTTCGCCTAATTGGTGTCTCAATATCGGCTCGTTATTCGATCAATGAAAATCTCTTCAATTGAAAGCAAAACTAGTATTTTTCGAACCTGTCGATTCGAAACATGTTTGTGCTTATGCAAACCATAAACATATAAACCTGTTGATTTATATGATAACTAATCCAATATTTTTCTCCCGTTGTAGAAAAATGTCAATCAAACTTGACTTTCCGATCCTTGATGTCACTGGCAAGAAATATTTGGACTGGACTCAAGATATCCAGAACCATCTAGATGCCCAAGGCTTGTTGGACGTGATCTACACTAAGAATAAACGTGAAGTGGAAGTGACGCATGAAATGAATGCGAGGGCGATGATTCTGTTCCGCCACCACTTATCAGACGCAATGAAATGTGAGTTCATAGCGATCACCTCACCGAAGATGCTGTGAGACTCTCTCAGATAGCGCTTCGACCACCAAAAGACCATCTGGCTTCCTGAATCCCGTCATGATTGGCTGAATCTGCGATTTCAGGACTTCGAAAGCGTATGAAATATAATGCCGAAGTATGCAGGATTCGTGCTCTTCTCCAGTATTGTGGTGAAACATTAACCGACAATGACTTGCTGGAGAAAACTTATACCACATTTCCTACCTCTGACAACTTGCTCCAAAAGTAATTTCGTTAGTCTAAGTATACCAAGCTATTATTGGACGAGAAAAATAGCCTCGTTTTAATGAGGAACAACAATTCTCGTCCTGCTGGGACAAAGTCTATTCCAAGACATGATGCTTATGCTGTTCGTGGAATACACTCCGTGATCAATGGAATATATGTAGTTACCAGATGCTACGGACCTACAGCGGCCTGCTGGATAAAAAGTAAACAATCATTTTCTATTGTTACCATATCTGTAAATCAATAATTAGAGATGTCTGGATAATAAACGATTTCTGTAACCATATGTAAACAATTTACATAAATTTTTTGATAATAACGTTAAACTTGGTTTACAACAATAAATCTTCACAGTGTGCATATAGCTACAGTTTTTTTAATGTACATATAGCTATATTGTTATGACCGGAAGTTAGTAAAATAATTATCACTAGCTAGGTTGCGATGCAATTACCAAATGCTTTGAGGTGTACTTTTGACAGTTCGGCGCATAGTAATGCGGCCACCACCAAAGCTCCCGACCATCCAAACAAGCTCATTCCGAGCCTTCAATCTGGTCTGACCGGCAAAAGCTGACCGTTGGATCGCAGAAGTTGCCATCACAATAGAGCTTCTTTTGTATTAATTCCCTGTAATTAGCTGTTTTATGTAATGGTTGTATGAAAAAATCTAGTGCTAAAGAATGAAGAGAAGTGATTATAAATGAAATGTGGATTTAGTATTGATACATGTCAGCATCATGTGATAGGTCCATGTTTTCAGATAGGGATTTTCTTTGTGATTTGAGGATGCTAAAGTCCTGACACGTGTCATTGAATGCCATTTGGTTGGGGAATTGATTGTATGCCACGAGTGTTGCCAGTTGAATTGTTTGGGTTGGTGCTGACAACAAAAGGAAAATCCATAATGGCTTACATAACATGATCCATATGAGATTTCCCAGACCAGGAAAGGTTGCCAATCCCATTGTAAAATTTTATTTTATTCATTCAATAATTTGGTTATAAGTTGCAGTGCATTGATTGGGTAGGAAGGTTTACTAAGACTATTTTGGTTTGAAGCAAAGATTCTAGAGAATTAACTGATTTTTCTGTCTCGTATTTGCTTAAATAGCTACTGCCTGTAATTCCGAGTTGTACTCATAAATCATTATATTTCTAGCTCTATTCAGAATTGTAATTATGTTATCTAAACAGTTAAAAGGGGAATGTAAGCCTTTGTAGTTTTGGTACCCAAAAGCAAAATAAATTCTTAAGTAACTATAGGAGCAAGCTTTTAACATGGTTCCTAATAATTTGCAGGGATTTCCCTAACAAGACATAACATAAATCTTGGATATTGAGTGAACTGTATACAGAAAACAACAAGGGAGAAAAAACGGAAAAAGAAGAAACAGAAAACAAGCCATAGCTTGAAGAAAAACAACTCACACAGATAACATTCAAATTATCCTAACAGAATTACGGCAATCGACATGGTAATTGGGTCATTAGTTTTTCTGATTGAAACTTTGTAACTTGTGGGATTGATAACAGTAATGTGATACTGCAATTGCTTGTCCAGCATAAATCACGTCTTGAAGCCCATCTTTTTCACTTCCAATGTTTAGAAAAAATTAAAAACCTTGTTTTTGGAACTTATCTCATTTTGTTGCTGATTGTTCAGGGGAAATCATAAGCCAACTTAATATATAAACCAATTTTTACATTTTACATGAAAGAAACTTTGGATTGATTGCGGAAACAAATGAGCTCAATCAGTTGTTGCTGCAAATATTTCTTCCACAGAGTGAATCTTCAGAAGCTGCCTTTAAAATTATAATTTTCTGTAAAAACAATGCCGTCCTTGATCTGTCGAATTCTGCATGAGAGGATGAACCAGATGCTGATGAAAAAACCTGTGTTTTCTCTCTGTTTGTTTTTTCATTCTCTCTAAAGTGAAATATGAATGAAATCCTCTACATTGTTTTTTTCTCTGTTTCATCTTTTGCTGCTTTTTTCCAGAAGGGGCGTTTTTGAAAAGTTCTGCTGGCTATAATAATTGTTTGGGGACTGGGACTTTCCATGTTTTATGAGCTGCCATCTTTGCTTTTTCGTGGCAAATATAATGAGGAGAACATTATTTATTTGATAAGCTGAAGTGCTTTAGCCTTCTTCGTAAAGGTTAGTGATTGTTTCATGCGTCTTTCATAAAAGCGAAGATACATTACGAAACTTCTATTCTTTAACTTAAAGTTAGGAGGATTTAGTAGTAATCGAAAAAACTTTCAGTCACAGCTTTACCTCAAGTGTATATATGAAACATTATTTTACAGCTTTACAATTATTTAAATTTTGATATCCCAGTTTCAACAAGTATTGAATTATATATAGACAATTATGTTGTAGTTATTAGCAAGTAATTCACAAGGATTAGTATGTTTAAAACTGTGTAGATGTTCCATGCTATGTCATTAGTATCAAATTTGCACTGCACTTTTTGTGGAAATGAAATTGCACCGCACTTTGGTTAACTAACTTGAAGGTTGTAGTTAAGCATTTCTGGTAAGGAAAAGCTGAAAACAAATGAAGCAGAATGAACCTCGGCAGGAAAATAACTAGGTAAGGACAGTCGGGGCCCTTCATTTTGAAAAAAAAATTGATATTTTTTCAAAATCTTTAAATTTTAGTGTTTTAGCCACCTAATTCCGTAAAATACTTCATATAGTATAATTTTTTTATTTATATAAAAGCAACCCCTCATTTCACAATTCTGGTTACGTCACTAAATCTCGGTGTTTCTTTCAGGCTCATACAAGACAGCTTTTAACTTAAAAACTGAAACGAAACAACCTATATAATCTTTTTTCATAAGCAAGCAACTTATATATTTATTAATATGCACTTGTGCACAATTTGGGGTCACTTGTTGCTAGCATTAGCATTTGCCTATTGCAGCTCCTATGTTGCGACATTCTATATGAGATCATACATTCATATGTAGGAACTTTTCGAACTTGAGGCAAATTGTGGTCCTCAACTGCGAAAACATGATATTAATGTGTCATCAATTTCAATTTTTAAATACTATACATATTGGTTAGATGCGTAGTCCAGTTACACTCCAATTTCCCAATTCTAGACTCAAGATTTGTCATTTACTAATAAATTAATTTTGTGTGAACATGTGGATGAGCATTTGATCACATTAAGTCACTAAGCAACCTTTTTTCCCAATTTAAGAAACTCCAGTTTCCAACAAAAACATCCACACAGAATCTAATGGAAATGTATGTGTCACCATGACTTGGCCAAATCAAAAGTGGGAACCACTACAATGAGAGATTGTTTGGCTGTAAACTCCTATAAATAAGCTTTAGTTCATTCTCACTTTCTCAGAAAAACCACTGTAATCCAAGTTTTAAAATTGGCAGCGAATGCACTAAACATATATTTGACTGTCCCTAAAGCTTATGAACAAAAAAAGAAAAGAAATAAAGCAAGTCAAAAAGTTGAAACCAAATTACCAAAAACATATATTTCAAATTTTAATGTTGGAACTTAATCAAAGCTCTTACAATCATTACGTATCACTTATTTGACTGTCCTACTACCCCTGCCTCTCCCCATACAAAAGATGGGGAAAAGATTAATCAAAATAAGTACTGGTAGTTGTTTCGATAGTTAAATAATAATTCAAAAGCTTTCATCATGCCGTATGTGTATATTAGATTAGTATATCATATGTAAACCGCCAACCCAAAAGACAAATAATTGATATGATAAAAGTTAATAAATAAACAAGCCAGCTCTATATACTAATACACACCGGCATCTACCCAATTTCTTATTTCAAACGAGTTGCTTGAGAAGAAACATATATATGGTGGGTTGACAACACTAGACAAGTACACAACCTCTCATCATATCAAACAACTTCTCAGTGAACATAAAGTTATAATCATACTAGTCTGGCTTATTAATGACTAATAGATAAGGGGGTTACGATCGCCAAGTTAAACAGCTTTTCTTGGCTATGAAACAATACAAAAAACACTGCATCTTAGAAACGAAATCACAAATAACATGAAGTTTAAAAACTGCAACCAAGCCAGCTCCAAAATCATACCCATTTAGAAAAACTTCTAGTCCAGCGTTTCACAAAAAATTAGAATAAAAATAAGCTTCTTTTAGATAATAGGAATAAAAAGAAGCCACAGCATTGGGGTATCAGTGAAGTAAAACTGTACATAAAAGTATCTCAACTTTCTACATATCTTCCACTACATCTAGTTCTAATTTCCTAAACTTGGGAAAGGAAAAAAAAACATTTCACTAAAACCCCTCTTTTTGCAACTCCATTCACCTCCTCTACAATTTCCTTCAACGAGAACCTCCCTGATTAACTAACCAAACGCAGCTACACACCCAAAACACTTTCCTTCCCATTACATGCTTTCCAATTAAAAGTCGCACCACACCAAACAATCCTACTTAACACTGCTCTTCAATCTCATCATGTGTGAACGAGCTAAAAGTAGCAATTTCTACCTCATTAATCACTCTTCAAGCCTTAGCTTGGATGGATTTCCTTTCGATTGAGCATCGTCGGCATCAGAATCACTTCCAGAAGAGCTACCGGAATCAGAATCTACAAACACAGAAAAATTAATCAGCAAGTAAAAAGGCAATTCAACGACAATTTCAAAGGTTACATTTTCTAGCTATTAACCAATAAGATCATATGAATAGGGCAAAAGGTTATACCACTAGATGATGATGAATCACTGCTTGAGCTTCCGGAGCTACTAGAACTACTAGAGGCTGCACGGGCATTATTTTCGTTTGCACCGACACCTTCCTTCTCATTTTCAATCTCAACAGGGGGAAAGCTGCTCATCGGGACGTCATCACCAATGTCAACATCACCGCCTAAATCCACTTCAGCGCCAACATCCACATCATCGCCAATGTTGACCTCATCCTCTCCACCTTCCACCTCCTTCATCTTTTTCCCGCCCTCGCTCCTTTCACTTGTAGAAACCTGCATTTAACCAATGAATATCAGCAAAACATGGCGCTAACAGCTTGTTTGTTGGTAGTTTGAGCTGGCAAAAAAGCGAGGTTCCTCCAGCTTAGTACTTATAGATATTTCGACTAAAAAGCAGGCACTAAAGCAAGTCTACCAAATGCGGTCAAACTTTCAGGCAAAAATAAAATTTACTGCAACATTTCACAAATTTGGAGGATTCCGATATAATTATATAAACAGTCAAATGTGACCCTAAGGGCTTGTTAGGCTTGCAGCTTTTAAAGTAAGCTGTCTTTTTTCGATTAGCGAAAAAACAAGGTTACAAGCAGATGCAGTCATGGTTACAAGCACATGCAGTACTGAAACAAATGTCACAAGGCTACAGAATATTAATAGGGTTTTTACCGCCAAATAGCAGATTAGTGCAGCTTTATAAACGAATAAGCTGATTTTTTTAGGCTAGCAAATGCAGTAAGCTTAATGCAGTCTAATTTTATCTCGAGTTAGTGATCGGCTAAAGCACTCAAGTGGTGAACCAAATGCAGTCTAATTTCCAATCAAAAGTGAAAATTACTGATTCAAGCAAAGGGCTTGTAAGGTTGCATCTCTTAAAACAGATAAGCTGCTTTTTCCGGTTTGCAAAAAAACAAGGTTCTTCCAAATGCAGTCCTTGTTACAACAAGCAAATGCAGTATTCAAACAAACATCAAAATAAACGCAGAATTATAATAGCGTTTTTCCCTAACTAGCAAATTAAATGCAGCTTTATAAACGAATAAGATGATTTTTTTAGACTAGCAAATGCAGTAAGCTTAATCCAGTCTAATTTAAACTCGAATTGGTGATCGGCTACAGCCCTAGTGCAGCTATATAAGCGAATAAGCTGATTTATATTAGTCTAGCAAATGCAGTAAGCTAAATTCAGTGTAATATAACTCGAATGCAAGTTTGCAGCTTTTCAACAAATAAGCTCTTTTTATCCGGTTTGCAAAAAATTCAAGGTTCTTCCAGTACTCCAAGAAATATCACAACAAATGCAGAATCTTAATAACGTTTTTACCCTAATTAGCAAATTGAATGCAGCCATATAAACGAATACACTAATATTTTTTTAGGCCGACAAATGCAGCAAGCTTAATGCAGTCTAATTTTATCTCGAGTTAGTGATCGGCTAAAGCACTTTTAAGTGGTGAACCAAACACAGTCTAATTTCCAATCAAAAGTGAAAAATACCAAAACAAGATTAAAGAATTTCAGCAGGGTATTTACCACATTGTCGTCTCCCGAGGCTGTGGTTTCCGCTTCCACAGGTGCGAACCCGGAATTATTATTCACCATCAAGGCCTGCCTCTTGGTCTTGCTAACCATCTTCTTAACATTCATGACAAACCGATCGAGCTCCCACAGCGTCTCGGTGTCAATCGCCTCGATATCCAATTCAATCTCGTCCCCGTCCTGCACCATGTGAGCGTTCCTCTTCTTTATAATGTGTAAAAGCTGACCCATCTTCTCTTGAGGCAGATTCTGTAACCCGATACTAAGCTTATGCTGCTCTTCTGTACTCATAGCTCTCTTGTTCGGATCCTTCGCCTTTGGTTTAGGAAGCTTGGGTAATCTCTCTCTAACCACCGTCGGTTTTGGCTGAACTTGCTGTTCAGGTGGCGATTGAGGTGGGTTATGAACAGGTTCCAAAACAGGTAAAGGCTCAATCTTTTGTAAAGACTCCATATTTTGTAAAGATTCGATATTTCTATAAGACTCAATATTTTGTAAAGACTCGGTTTTTTCCACTATTTCTTCTTTTCCACTGTTTTTCAACACAGTTTCCACTCTCTGAGTCTTTTTCAGAGGTGGGTTTGGAAAAGGTATCGGAATTGGCGCTTCTAGTGCTTCGACTGGTAAAAAATTTGGTTTTTGTTTCGTTTTGGGCTTCGTTTTGGACAATTTCTTGGGTTTTTCATGAATCGGGCTAACATTCCAAGAACTACCCTGCAACTCATCGATTTCCAAATTATTTTCAAGATTATTTTCCAAATTATTATCCAAATTCTCGACCTTAAATTTTGCTTGGATAGGACCAAACAACTCCTCGAACCGATCCAACAACAAATCCGCCATCTTATGAACCTCGTCCCCCTGCGGATTATACAACATCGCGTTGTTAAATGTTAACCTAACATGATCCGCAAACTCCAAAGGCGATAGATACATATTCTTTGCTAAATTGGCCTTCACTGTCCCTAAATCCATCGGCTGCTTAACAATCTCATGATAATCGTGTAACCCTAACGCAACAGCATCGACAGGCTTGTTGAAAACCCAGCTCAATTTATGTTTCATAAGCTTAGTCAAAACTGTTTTACACATTTTTAACAGATTCTCAATCTCGATAGGGCTTAAATTCACTTCCCGACGCAATTTCTTTGGATTCTTCACCGGATCGATCGAATTCAGCCTTTTTTTCTTCTGCTTATTTAATTTACCAGATTCAATTAACGAGCTTATCCTCCTAACACTGTCCAGCTCAGCAACCAATCTCTCTCTAACACGTAAAATCTCACTCTTTGTGTAATTCGACACATCGAAGCTAATATAAGAACCCGGATTGAAATCAAAATCGGCAAAATCGGGTTTCTGATTAAACGAGTAGGCATCGTCGGAGCTGGCCTGAGTCACGGCCGGCGAGTAATCAGCGGCGGGGCGGCGGTGATGCTTTTTTTTAGAGAACGATTTAGGGTTAGGCTTAGGGTTTAATCGATTATTATGATTATTGGGTAATTTCGCCATGTGGGACCACTCATTCTGGGAGGTTAACACGGCGGAGGCCATATCCGGCGGCGATTTATCACAGCGGAGCTCCGGCGGCGTAGTTCGATCGCCCCGTCGGGGAGAATCATCGGCCTTCGCCGGTCTATAGAGAAAGAGAGAGATAGAGAAATAATAACACGAAATTTAATATTTATTTATGTATCTATCTATATATGTAAATTGGGAGAAAGATAGATATGTATATATAATTATAATTATATATATATATACATATATTGGTGAGATTATTAGGGTTTGAGCGAGGAAAATAGGAATGGGGAGACTAGGTACTTAAAGAGAAATGAGATCTACCCGTTGTGGGTTCGGGCAGGTACGGGAAGGATCTGAACCGTTGATGTTTTGATCTGACGGTGTAAAATGGTTCGTGTGCTGGCACTCGCGCTGACCGGGGGCAGAGTGAATGGACGGTGGATATGTTGGGGGTGGTGGTGACGTGGCAGAGCGTGAGGGGGTTGGATGGGAGTGTGTGAATTTGAAGTTCATTGTAGGGTTTAATTGGAGTTGTGTGGTGACGTGGATAAATTGTTTTAACAATTGGAGTAAGAGAGTGACTAAATAATAATACTGTGTTGTGAGTCTTATTAGCTCAATGGTCTTGTTTGGTTGGCACCAAAAGTAAGTTACTTTTACTTTTACTTTTACTTCTACTTCTACATAATATTGTTTGGCTGTCAATTTTTAAGTTTACTTTTAAAAAATAAACCATTAAGTATACTTTTGGCTTTACTTTTACTTTTACTTATATTAGTTTGTTTGGATGTCATCTCATAAATATACTTTTGGTGAAAAGTAAATGTCTATAACTAGACTTTTTGAAAGTAAGTTTGATGATACTTTTACTTTTGATGATACTTTTAAGTAGGTTTTAATCTGAATGTGCTTTTAAAGTACAGTTCAAAACCTAGTTGTTATCATCATTATATTTTCCTAATTTTGTATTTTTTAATCTTTAAATAATAAAATCTTTAATCATAAAAAATATAAAAAATAACAAAAATAACAAAAAATTATAAAAAATTATAAAAAATCACCAAAAATTATAAAAAAAAAAATACAAAAATCACAAAAAAAAATTATAAAAATTTAAAAAATTACAAAAAATCACAAAAAATGAAAAAAATCACAAACTTTTAAAAAAAATTTAAAAATATATATATAATTTTTTTTCTCAATATAACACTTTTTATACCGAAAAATAAAAAATATATATATAAAATGACAAAAACTTATAAAAAATCACAAAAAATTAAAAAAAATTAAATTTTTTTTTGTAATTTTGTAATTTTTTTGTAATTTTTTTAAAATTTTGTGATTTTTTGTGATTTTTTCATTTTTTTTCATTTTTTTTATTTTTTTTTTTCATTTTTGTGATTTTTTTCATTTTTTATAATTTTTTTTTTAAAGTATTTTGTGATTTGTTATAATTTTTTTAATTTTTTTTTGTGATTTTTATATTTTTTTTGTGATATTTTTCATTTATTTTGAGATTTTTTTTTATTTTATATAATTTTATGTGTTTTTTTTTTCATTTTTTATGAAATATGTATATGGCGTTTTGGTAAATAAAGTAAATAATTAAAAATTCAAAAGTGGTACCTATTGTGCATTATTTGAATAAACAATTCATTTTCACTCAAAAAGTAAAAGTAAACATATTTTACCAAACAACATTTTTAATGAAAAGTATACTTTTACGGTGTTCACCAAACAGCATTTATTTACTTAAAAGTAAACAGAAAAGTATATTTTTCAATCCACTTACAAAAAATATATTTTTGAACATAAAATACACGACCAAACGAGAACAGTATGGTTGTCGAGAGTATGAATTTACTAATGGTTTTAGAGTACAGATGCAATTTAAGGTCGTAGGCGCTAATTTTTAGACCACAACATGTAAGTACTATAAAAAGAAAAAGAAATCAGAGATAAAGCAAGTAATTAATTAACAAGCAATAAATGATAGGAAACGAGTTACCGTAACAATTAATAGGAAAGAAATCCGTGTACTTTGAATTTTATAGCTAAAACTCTCTCCCTCTTTCAAGGTTATTCGTTCTCTACATTTTGGATATTTGATTAGATGAGTATCCGAAATACAGTGTGTTTACATGATACGATGCAACTTTATCAAAATCTGAAAATTTCAAATTAAAATTTCAAATTTTGTTTCTCTAACCGACTAATTTAACGTGTTAATATAATTAGTTAGACTTTTTGATTTATATTTATTTCTTGTTTTCTGCTACACGAGTTTCAGTAACGACCTCTCACTACAAAACAAAATATAAGGAAAATATTCAGCGCTCTGTTGTTAAACTAATGGAGAAATAAGTATCACTAAATTTATCAATAATTTATTTATTTATTGTTAAATTTAGCGATACTCAACTGACCATCTTTTAGTAACATAGGGTCACACAATATCCTGACTTTTTTTTTGTAATGTGTTTGGATGTGAATCTTAAATATTTTTGGTCCATTCGATTAAGTTTCCATTTTGAGTATCATTTTGCATTCAAAATTCCGCATTTACCTGCAAAATATAAATAAATATCTATTATCTGAAAAACATGAAATTAATAAACATAAATACGCGGTAAATCAACCCGTAAACTCGCCAAAAATGACTTCATTACTATCTAAAAACTAAACATTTCCATGTCAAACATATCGGGAATGAGATCTACAATAAACAACAAAAAACTATCAAATCAACTAAAGAAAAGCTGTATACATGTGACATGATAGTTGCAAATTATGGGTATTTATGGCTGGGAAAAAACTGATTAAGATGATTATTAAGAATTAAAAACCTATATGCTCATTAATTGATAGAATTTTCTTCCCACAAGCACTCTAGCATCACTTTAAATTCATCATGTTGGTGGGGTGATGGCAAAAAACCAAATAATTCACTTTTGGACTGCACAGATCTTGGCCGATTTGGCCATTTCATTTTTACCAATTACCACATACAGAAATGTCACTACAAGTTTTTCCTAATTTTGTAATTAAAAAAAAATTACCAAGCATTTGAAAATACTTACATAAATGACACATGATTTGTTAATTTCAACTCATAATACTGAAATTTAAAATAAGCACAGAGAATATGACCTGTCAATGACAACTCTTAAGTCTTTAAATGACATGATGAATCTAAAAGCTCGAGTTATTTACGAAATACTTGCCTATTACGTTATATGTATTCAACTAGATCGAGTACTGATATAGACCTTGAGAATGGTAGAAAAAAAACAAAACTACGTCGTCAGTACTCACCTCTCCGGCGAGGAATCTCAGATGGACAAAGAGTTGTTGCAATTCATATGAAACTACAGCAGTTGAGTTTCTAATCTCGTAAAAAATGATGTATTCTAATTTTTTTTGGTCCGTTACATCGTTGTCATTTATGTTTAATCCAACAGTAAATGATAACAAATTGAGAGGTTGCAATTTTACCTCCATCTATTGATGAAGTGTATACGTATCCCTAACAATTTTAACTTTCATATTCGTGTCACTATATATAAGGGCTAAAACATAATTTTACCTTATAGTTTTCATATTCATGTCACGGAAAAATATATCAATTCAAACTTGCATTAGGACTTTAAATTTTCCAATCCAATGACATTATCATGGCTTCCATGGTTGATCTAATCAGCTAATAATTTTTCCGAAGTGAGGCAATTCGTCTATTGCCGGTGAAAACAAGGATAGTTCTAATTTAAATACTTCATAAATTTCTAAAACAAATTGATATGACCAAGAAAAAGAAACAAAGGGTCCGGTTTCACCCCATGGCATATATGGATCGACTTGATAATAATATAAGTATTTCACGAAATGTTGAACAAGTTTGGAGGAGTAAACAACTTTTAAGAAGAAGAGAAGAACATCAAAGGGAGTAATTTAAGTGAATGCTTGACCAAGATAGGGATATCACATTCTTGGGTCTACCCCTTTTCCCAATAAACACAACAAAACTAATTCAATTATTGTGTGGGTTTTGTTGTGATTTGGGTTGAGAGGGTACACTTTATCGTTCTAGTAGGTGAGTCTGTCTAATTTAGTCATTTTTTTTCAAAAATACCTCTATACTTTTTTATTAATTACCATATTAATTAATTTCATAAAAAATAAAAAATAAAAACTAATTACACTATTTCTCTCTCTTTAATCACACAAAATTTCTTATATCTTATATTTTTTTTTACTCTACATTTATATCATCATCACAATTTATAGCGTATGATGCAACGCGTGAGTGATATTGACAGCATGAATATATCTTGGGGATAAGAAAAGGGCACCATTATCAAAATTCGGAAAATACAAACTATACAAACTCGCAAAATACAAAAAGTACTTTCGACAATTTGAATTCAGGAGTAGGAATAGAACGTCCCCTGAAATCGGAAGAGAACAGAGAAAATGACTGTAGAGCGTTGTTGTACGATAACACCATTTACCGGAAACTTATGCGACGTGTAAGCAAGTTAACTATTCTATTCACATTTAGTATTACTTTTTTTATAGTCTTGGTCGATTGAGATTATAAATGATATGGAAAAAGAATCCCAAAATTTATATAAACACCAGTCTTCTAAACCGTATTTCAATTTAAAACAGTACACGAACTTGGCTTTAGAGCTTAAAACTAATTCTTATAGGCTGAAAAGAGATAATTTCTGATTCAACAATTTTTTTGAAACTCATTGGTTGAAGTTTTTATGCCACTATTTTAAGCTAAACTTCTAATTGTAGTTCTACTCTTAAAAGAAAAAGCAGAAGCAAACAAACAAGGCCTAAATCAAAATGTTGATATCCCCAGCCAGGCTTTCCAGAAACGTCTTTGTTAAGTCGGGCAAACACGTTACTAATTAAGATTTCGTACAAAAATACGCTAAATAATGATAATTTCAAGCACAAATATGGAAAAATCCTTCTAAAAAGAACCAACGTTCAACATAAATAAATCAGCCTGCATTCTGAACCCGAAAGTTCTTCAAGAGAAAAAAAGAATATCTCAAAAGCTGCAACCAGAAAAGGCCTAATTCAAAATATAGAGAAGCCAGCCAGGCCTCGTAGACATCCTTTTATTAAGTCGAGCATAAATGCCAATACTAAGCTATTTGTACAAAAATAAGCTAAACAATAATGTTCCACATATACGCAAAACCATCCTTGGGCAAAAAACAAGGGCACATCATAAATGAATCTCCCTGCACTCTAAACCTCCAGACTCCACAGGGCAATACGGGCATTTAAAAATACGGGTATTGTTCTTCGATAGCTTCATCACAGACAGATTACAAAGCACGTGTCCACATGGCAACAACATAGGCGGGTTCCCTGCACTAGCTTGTTCTCTACTAACCGGACACACAAACACCGAATGGAATTGAAATTCTTTTCCTAAATCTATAGGCACAGGTAGTTGTTTCATAGCAGCCCATTCTTGTTTTTTAGCAGACATTACATTAACAAGCTTTAAAAGCGTAGGTAAACCTTCAATCCCAGCAGCTAAAGCCACACTAAAGGGGCTCTCATAAGACTGCCCTAATAAAGTACAAAAAACCCGAGTCATGTCTTCAATTGTTTTTTCCCAATAAGTAGGCGATACAAACTCCAAATACGGTGATTTTTCCATTTTTCCCGCCCATAACAAACAACCCATTAATTTTTTCACCTCATCCATATAAACAGACGCAAAAGGGGCTAAGTTAGTCCTAGCATATCTCAAAGCATCGGCTTGTGATTTTTTTTGCAAAATCTCAACAAATTGGAGTTTGTGAAGTTTGAGCTCGATGTCAGAGCTGATAGCTTTGAGGTATTCACGGTTACAAGAGGCCCATCCTATCGCAGCGTGGAGTTTTTTATCCCTCATTGAGCACAAAATTTGGTGCATTTGAAAAAACTTAGATCTAAGAGACACGGCCTCTGGTTCAGCAGCTTCGTTTACTAAACTATCAGCAATATCAAACTGGCCTACTCGGTACAGATGGCTTACGATAATTTGATTCACTACGCGAGGGTCAAAATCAACATTTCTGCTGGCTTTGGATATATCGGGGTCGAAGCTTTTGTCAAATACTTTTTGGTATTTGCTTATGTTCACGTTTAGTTCTTTTTGTGTCTCCTCGAGCTGAGTGCTGGGAGCAATTGAACTCAACTTAGTTTTGAGTTCGGATAAAACATTTGTTTGATCGGTAGTCTGGATATTTGCCAATGCCAGCTCAAGTTCATGGCTGACTTGATCTATTAATTCTTGGGATTTCGAATGACACAACTTTTGTTTTTTCGTAACTCGAGCAAACGCATCTTTAACGGTGTTTAGATCCATTTCATCAGCAAAATAATCCTGCATTAGAAAAAGAAACATTATCTTCCAAACAGTAAGAGACGTGATTTGAGCTACTAATTCAGATGGTATATAAAAATGGAGAATACTGGGACCGGTCCAACTCATGACATAACTATCAATTTCAACTTGTTTACATCTATACATCTAAAGACAAAAAGGAACATTCGAAAGAACATGCCCAAGATGATGACACTTTTTAACAGGACATACGACTAAGAACCAAGATGCCAACGTCATCATATCACATAACAACAAAATCAAATGAAGGGTACATTAGTGATGTTAAGTACGAAATATGTTGGTACTTATTATTACCAATTCCAGCTTGGGCTAAAAGCCAAGGAAAAAAAGAACCACTTCATAAATTTCTTCAGTTTAAATCATAGATCTAAATTAGATACTTGTAGATATATCGTAAATCTCACTACAGAATCTGAATGTTTTCAAAACAAACCCGGAAGAAAAGAAAGCTTATATGGCTATCATGTGTTAGTTAAGCGTTCCAAGTATGAACTTAACAAATATAAGAGGGTCCCAGGGAAACCCACAAAAGAGGTGGGATACAAAGTAAATATCAATTACTAGGCATTAGTCACATAATAGCATGGATAATCTGTATCAAATAGTACGAAAAGATTAAGAAGGTTTTCCCAAATAGAAAAACAAGGGCAATTACATAAGGAAAAAAATACTATATGCAAGGTTTCATTAAGGAGTGTATCAATGATATGTGGGTAAATGGGTTGTGATTTGTTACGCTACCCGGTATGGGTGGAATAACAAGGTACACTGTCTTTAGTATGGGGTATGCAGAGTAGCTTAATTTGTCCGTTATTTTAGATTATGGTATGCATGGAAACGACAGACAGTACGAAAAACAGGAACACTAAAATAGTCACCTTGTCATTATATAATTGGTGAATGGCGGAATTTGATTAATCTTTTTTGTTTAATAAGTTTATAGCCAAACAATTTAGGTTTTTTTTAATCTTTCACCAACTTTTAGTAACTGGAGAATTATCAAGTATCAACACAATAGGTCGGTAAATGGCCGAAAGTTGAACCAGGACGTGAAAATATCACATTTTTGGTACATGGAAACAAGGAAGGTGTTAAGTAGGCCGTCTGAGGGATTGGGTACCAATACAATGACTATGTTGATTGAAAACTAAGATCTCTTCAGTAATTACTAAGGTAAAGGGGGAATTCATTTACCAAGTCTTCCAAACTTAAACAAAAAAAATAAACTTATTCATGACGTTTTACCCTCATACGGTAGTAGAATGTGGTAAACTTCATAAAAAAAACATAGTAATAATTTTCAAAGCAGTATTAGTAGTAACGGGACTATGAATACCTTCGGACTATGACGGGATAATAAATGAAGGTAGGATTAATAGTACGTGTTTGTTTGCTTTTTATTGGGGTTGTACTATTTTACAACCCCAATAAAAAGTATTAGAAATTGTTTGCTTTTTATTGGTAGGATGGGATTAGAGTGGTATTATGGTAGGATGGTATTAGAAATACCGTCGGGCCGACAAGTACCGCGTTTGGTACGAAAAGTGGAGGCGGGACTATTAGTAACATGAGATTAGAAATGATGAGAAATGGGGGTATTTTGAGTAATAGGAGGAGTGTGGTATTGGAAAATGGGGGTATTTGGAGTAAAGGGGGTGTGGTATATATATCTATATATATGATTTTAATATATATATACCACACCCCATTTACTCCAAATATCCCCATTTCCCAATACCACACCCCCTTATTGCTCCAAATACCTCTATTTCTCATCATATATAATCCCACGTTACTAATAGTTCCACCTCTGCTTTTCGTACCAAACACGATACTTGTGGGCCCGACGGTATTTATAATCTCGTACTACCATAATCCCACTATAACCAATTAAATAGGCAGTGGGACCATTGGATTCATGTCCAATCCCACCTTGCAAACAAACAAGGCCCAAAAGTTCTAATAATATCACGAGGTTTGAGATGTAAAAAAACAAGTTATGGTGATCTCCAAAACCCTTAGTAAATCGCTGTTCTTTGCATTTCACCATTCTTTTATTTACGCGGTAACCCATCACTGGCATATCTCATTGTTTTGAATTTCTTTAAGCTGTAGAAAACAACTCAATTTCTCTCCATAGTTGGATACATGGTCTTTAAGAAAGTTCAAAAGATGAAAACAACATTAATTGTTATATTACCAATAAGGATAAAAGGTAAATTCAGCACAAACATTTTGCAGCTTCAAGTATCAACCTCCACCAACCGAAAACCTTTCCCATCTTCACAAAATTTACCAACTTAAGCTTTAAAATGGCAAGCAAGCAAGCACACATGCAACAAAAAGAATCAGATAGCCTTTATAGGAAATAACATGAATAGCCTACGATGAATACTTATATTACTTACTCGACCACAAACGCAGGTGGAGCCATGAGTAACATTCTAGGGTTGAAATTACAGTGTTATACTATGGTTTGCAAAACTCATTGTTTTAATATTATTTTAAAATTCTAGTATGGAAAGAATATCTTTCCCGTAAATTGTGGGGTTGCGAGTGCACCCCTTTGTATACTAGAGGCTCCAGCCCTGATGAACTCACGAGCCCAAGTTTTTTTTTTTCCAATATTGTATACCAATCTAAATAAAATGTAAATTTTCCAATCCAAAATACCAACTTTAACTTAAAAGTTGTAAACAAACAGAAACAAGTGCAAAAATAACTCAATAACCAATATCAACTATTTACATCAAATAACACGACCAAACCGTAATCAAACACACCCAAATTGTCTTTTTCGTATTCCGATCATCGAATAAACCCTAACAAAGACGTACCAAAAAAGATTTGTTCTTTTTACCAACACTTCTGTGTTAACAACAGTTGTCTCAGCAATCAGCAGATAATAAAAGCAGTGAACTAAAATTAAATTAAAAAGAAAACCCATGTAAAATTAAATGACCAGCATAGATATTAATTCAGCACAAACATTTTGCAGTTTCAAGTATCGACCTCCACCAACCAAAAAACCTTTCCCATCTTTACAAAATTTATCAACTTAAGCTTTAAAATGGTAGCCAAGCAAGCACACATACAACAAAAAGAAATGGAAAGCCTTAATAGGAAATAACATGTATAACGCTAAGATTAATACTAATTACTTATATTACTTTAGGACTACGAACACAGTAGTGGAGCCACGACTAACATTCTGTGGTTGCAAATTACAAAGTGATATATTATTGGGTTGCAAAACTCATTGTTTTAAAAATATTTAAAAATTCTATAATAGAAAAAAAAGCATTTTCGTAAATTGTGGAGTTGCGAGTACACCACTTTGTACACTAAAGGCTCCACCCCCTGCCGAACCCGATATTTCTTTTCAATATTGCATATCAACCTAAAGGAAATGTAATTCCTCCAATCCAAAATTCCAACTTTAACTTAAAAATTGTAGAACAAACAGAAACAATTGAAAAAACTCAATAGCAATCAGCTATTTACATCAGATAACATGACCAAACCGTAATCAAACACACCCAAAATTGTCCTTTTTGTATTCCAATCAACGATTAAACCCTAACAAAAACGTACCAAAAAGAGTTTATCTTTGTACCAACACTTCTGTTTTAACATTTGTGTCAGCAATCAGCAGATAATAAAAGCAGTGAACTAAAATTAAATTAAAAATAAAGCCCATGTAAAATTAAACGACCAGTATAGATATTAATTCAGCACAAACATTTTGCAGTTTCAAGTATCGACCTCCACCAACCAAAAAACCTTTCCTATCTTCACAAAACTTATCAACTTTAACTTTAAAATGACAGCCAAGCAAGCACACATGCAATAAAAAGATACAGAAAACCTTTATAGGAAATAACATGTACTAAGATGAATACTTATATTACTTTATGACCACAAACCGAGGGGCGGAGCAAGTACTAACAATACAAATTACAAGTGTTATATTGGGGTTGCAAAACTCATTGTTTTAAAATTATTTTAAAATTCTATTACAGAAAAAATAGCATTTTCGTAAATTGTGGGGTTGCTAGTGCACCCCTTTGTACACTAGAGGCTCCAGCCCTGATGAATTCACAAACTTGAGTTTTTTTTCCAATATTGTATACCAATCTAAAGAAAATGTAAATTTTAGAATCCAAAATTCTAACTTTAACTTAAAAGTTGTAAACAAACAGAAACAAGTGCAAAAATAACTCAATAAGCAATCAACTATTTACATCACATAACATGACCAAACCGTAATCAAACGAAGAAGGGGGCTAACACCCCCAAATAAGGTATCACGGTGACACTCCGAGCTTTTAAGATCATGTAAGTATAGTTTTTCTAAATTTTTTATCATAATATTAATACGCAAGTTATACATTAGTATTTTTACTTTTGAAAAATATGTTGTTTTTATTTATTTTTTGACATTTTAGGTTTTTTAAAATCTCGCAAAACACAGCTAAAAAAAACCCATAAGAACGTAAAATTTTCCAATGCAAAAAATATAGAAACTAACTTGCGTATTTTTAGAATAATTTGATAGAAAAAAAAAACTATACTTACATGAGCTTAAAAGCTCGGAGTGTCGCCGTGACACCTTATTTGGGGGTGTTAGCCCCCTTTTTTTCCCAATCAAACACACCCAAAATTGTCTTTTTGTGTTCCGATAATCGAAAAAAAACCAAACATAAACATACCGAAAAGAATTGATCTTTTTACCAACAATTTTGTTTCAACAGTTATTTCATTAATCAGCAGATAATAAAAGAAGTGAACTAAAATTAAATAAAAAAGAAAACCCACAAAATATAAATTGCTCAGACCAAATGTAAAGACAACAAAAGCAGTTTAAACCTAAGGTAACAGCTATATTTAACTGATTGTAAAATTAATAAAAAAAAAAAAAGAATAGAAGAAATACCTTAACCCTTTGGTTGTTAACAACATGCGTAGTTTTAGAGAGAGAGAGAGATTTGTTTTATAAGATTAATTATTTGATTATGTAGAGATTTAGAGAGAGAGAAGGTCAATGAGGGATAAAAACACGGGATTTCATATTAGTACATATAATTTGTAAACTTTTCTATTTTGTCCACAAAGTCTCATTTGTAAAAGGTTATGCTTCAAAAACTAGGGATGTCTCTTCTCATTTGAGGCCTTTTGTTTAAGAAAAATAACCTTATAAACATGTGGATGTGGCCCAACAAAAACTATATCGGACCTGACAAGTACGGTATAGTTTGTCCTCCAAACATTTGCATTTTTTGTCATTTATCTTTCGTGTTGTGTGAAATAGTATCCGCACTTCACACGATAAAAAAAAATCGCATTTTATACATAATTATTGAGATAAAACTCCAGTATGATGCTATTTATTAGAAACTATCGTTGTATGTTTATAAAATTTCAAAAAATCTTTATTGTATTATCAAATCATTTGATTTGATTAAAGAGCGATCAAACTTTCGATTTCATAAGAAATATTTTTTTTACTATTTGATTTGATTAATCATACGAAAAAATTATAGTATATAATTGAACTTATTCCTCATTCAAGCATCAAACATACTCACACTTCTTCAAATTATCACCTCTCTAAATTCTTATACATGTAACAATTTTGATATTTGGGGAATTGCTCTAAATTTACCTCCTGAAGACGTTACTTTCCAAAATACAAATTTCTATTTGATTTTGAAAATACCTTTTTTCCCAATTTAATATGTAATCGCATTATCACTTGTCGTTGGATATATTTGAAAATACCATTTTCCCTTCTCACCTTTCTCAAAATTCGCAGTTTTCATCCAATCTAAATTTTAACAATCAATTTACATCGATAGACTATAACTACATGGACATCAACTTCGACCGACACAAAAAGTTTTTACGAGACAGTTTGAATAAGTTCAAATACATCAAGACAAATATCCTGAAAATTCTAGACCGAATTATAATGAATATAGTGAAAAGCTTCAAACAAGCGAATTGGAATTGTATATGATTGTAGAGATCATTTATAGAGTAATTTGATGCATTTTACAACTTTTTTAATTTCGTAAAATTTTGACTTGTGTATTATGATTTTTTACTTCTATGTATTTATCTTTTAGAACTTTTACTCAATTGATGGAGTGAAAAGTATTTGAATGATACACTATCTGCCTTGGGTTTTTTTTTAGCAATCACTTTGTCGGAAAATATTACAGCACACTTTACCAGAAAAAATAAGATCATTTTGATGCGTACCAAACACATGATTCCCAAGCCAAAAAATCATGGAGTAATGACACAAGTTGATACATTAAGAATATGCTTTTGAAATTTGAGTCTAAGTGTTTGTTTCTTAAGTTGATAGTTACAATTGGTTGGTCTTTTGTTTGTGATTTAATATTTAAGTTGGTAGACATTCTTATGGAAACATAAAGACCGCCCAAACCGTTGACACCGGACCGAAACCGTCAAAATTGTACGGTTTGGTCCGGATCAATATTCAAACAGTGTGAATTGGATTCAATTTTTCCAGACCATGACTAATGAATCAAACTTGATTTTGGCTCAAATTCGTCCGATCAGGACCGTTTATACCCCTAAGCATTCAATGATCATGTCATCGTAATTTTCTTAATATGAGGAGTGCAAATTGCAGGTTTTTGGCATTTAAATAATCATTTACATGTTACATGTTTTTTAAATCTCTCTAAAAGATCATCTATATAAATATTTAATTATTTTATTGTATCAAATATTAATGACTACTTTTTTTTGGTGGTAGAATGAACACATTGGCTAAATTGAGGTCCACATAATATTATTTTTTAATTTTGTAATTAACCATTTCATTATCTATTTAGTATTTATAAAGATACATGGTGGTCATCTTAAAAAATGAAGAGGTGGTAATAAGTGAGTTTTTAAAGATAAGATGTAATTGAGTTTTTAAAAATAGATGTGACCGGCTATCTAAATATTCATTTATAAAGATAGATGTGATTGAGTTTTTAAAGGTTAACTTATTGGAGCATCCATAATAGTTTTGTTAATTTTTTATTGTTAACCAGTGATACATCCCATATTAGTTTTAGATTTAACAATGTTATCTATTTTAATTAAAAAATAATTATTCAAAATATAGTAGTATCGATAGGTGATGACAGAAAATAAATAGCAGTGTGGTAGATATAGAAAAGTTAACACACACTTTAACACAGATAATAAAGAGACAAAATTGCATTGTTAGCTAACATTTTTAGTTAACAATAGAGATAAATAATTATATTTTGATAAAATAAACGTAGATACTTAATCATAGTCCAACTTGCACCAGGACTTCAGGGCTATTCATTTGCACAAATGTGAGTATCAGGCGCACCATTGAATGATACTCCATACGTGGGAAAGGATGTCTGGATGAAATAGTAAAAATAATAATAATAACAACAATTTTTTTTGGGGGGCCATTGATGAAATCATGAAACAAACGAGACCATCCATTTGGCTGAAGTTGAACGGTTAAAAAACCATTCAGTATTTGTCAATACGTTTACTTACCCTAGAAATAGTAACCAACCACGCAAATGCAGGGCACTGCAATAAGTTTTTTTTATGTAGAGATAGTTTTTTATGATAATTTTTTTAATTTAAAGAGTATTTTGGAAATTTTAGAAAAGTATTGAGGGTATTATTAGAAAAAAAACAAATCAAAATTTGACAGACTAAACTTTTTTTCGATTTAATTAGTATAATAGTATGATGATAATTATTAATAAGTTTTAACTAATAAAGATACAAGGCGAAAATATAAGATTGATGAATTTGGTTCTCATTTATGATGGTCATAAATAATATAGAAAAATTTAAAAAAAAGAAAAAGAAGAAGCACCTTTTGTACATCAACTAGGATACTACGACCCTTGAAAGTTGTTAAAAGCAAATGTGAACTTCTGCAATATAATTTAAGCTAATGGGCAGATATAAACTGCTTCATATAAGCAAGCAAGTATAATAATGATGGAGTAATGGTGTAAATAAATATCACGAAAAATACTAAAATGATACCTAACCTATCAATTTTAGTGATTTGTTACCAAACATAACAGACTTTCTAATTTGGTACCCAATCTATACATTTCGCTCTAATTTGGTACCCAACCTAACACTTTTTCCAATTCGGTACCTAACCTAAACGTTTCGCTCTAATTTGATACCCAACCTATACGTATACAGTCCAATTAAGTGACTTGATCTTTCTTCGATCATCGGTTTTTAACGCATAGGTTGGGTACCAAATTAGAAAAAAATGTTAGATTGGATATCAAATTAGAAAAAAATGTTAAGTTGAGTACCAAATTAGAAAAAGTGTTAGGCTGGGTACCAAATTAGAGCGAAATGTATAGGTTGGATACCAATTTAGAAAGTGTGTTAGATTGAGTACCAAATCACTAAAAGTTAATAGGTTTGTTACCATTTTAACAATTTTCTCCAGATTTTTACTTTTTTTTTTATAGCATTTATGGTCTTTTTAGAGGTTTCTATAAAATCATTTACCACCCATAATTTCATTTTAAGCTCTAATGGTCTCAATATTTCAACATATTGAAAAAAAGTCTTATTTGAACAAAGAGTCATCATTGTAGATAAATGATTATTTCATGTTAACTGACATAAATATAATTATTTTTATTACCCTTCCATTTTTGTATCGTTCCTATTATGATTTGATTTAAACTTAGAAAAAACACAATTATGTATCATTTTCTAAAAGTTGGATAATATTTATTTTTTAATGATATGTTCTGTATCTTTGTACCATATATGTACAAGTCTGGGACGTGCCTCGTTATCTAATATCTTTTTTTTTTTAAAATAATGTTATCTAATATCTATGATGACTTAAGTTACACCAACTTCCGAAATATGAATATAACGTTTGAAATATAATTTTCCATTTATGGCTATACTATTAGTCCGAATGACCATTTATTATAGGTAATAAATTTGTTTTCTTTTTGCCTTAAATCATAAACCAAGACTTATTAATCTACGAATATTTATCAAACAATATATAAAATATTGAATCATAGTTTCGTTATTGAACATGTGGTATAGCAATAAGGAGCATAGAAGTAACCATATTATGAAAGCTAGTAGAGTAGCCATATTATGAAAGCTACTAGATTAAATTTTCATTTATAAATAGTATTGATAGTCTGATCCCACGATATCTTGTACTTTTCTTTACACCAATTGGATTGATAATTAATTTTTTTGATGAGTTTCAAGGCTAATTAAGCGTATATTTTTATATCCGACGACACGTTGAAAAATAACTCTACTTCAAATCGGTGTTTGAAAATGTGTATGAACGGAAGTTAACAGTAAGAAGAGCTTAGAGCAACAACATGAGACTATGTCTCCCGTTCAACAAAATTAACATAATTTTATTTTTTTCAAGTTTAGCTACTCATTTTGTATTTCGACAAATAGTTAGACTCTTTATCAAGATAGCTATCTAAATTAGAACATCTCTATAGTAATACTCTATATAGGAATAAACTACATATAGCAATAAAAATGTTCGGTTCCAACTCGGACCAGTTCAAAATAAGAATAACCTCCATATTGTAATATTTCATGATTTTTTATGGTCACGACTTAACAAATTTGCCTGCATAAAGGAATAAATTACATAAATATGTAAAATTATATATATGTCGTTACATTAAACTTAACACGATTTAAAATATTTATCGAATGCAGTATGTCATATTGTCTTGATTTTTTGGGTTGTGTACACGTGAACACTTTCTTATTGAAGCCAAAATAATTCTAATTTGTCAAGCATAGTTAACGCTTCTTGACATGAAACTTTGAGTGTCATTGTATAAACTTGTTTTAGTTATAAAAAGTGAATTTGAGTACGTAATAACTCGTACACGTGAACACTTTCTTATTGAAGCCAAAATAATTCCAACTTGTCAAGTATGGTTAACGTTTATGGACATGAAATTTTGAGTGTTATTGTATAAACTTGTTTTAGGTAGAAAAGGTGAATGAAAATCTATGTCATATTATACATAGTATTTATACATGCAAAAACAAGTTTTTGATAAACTTTTAGATGACTTTACACCTTTCTAAATACATGTACTTAATTTTCCCAATACTTAGTTAAATTTTCTTAAATTCATGAATATCTTAGTTTCATGACTTTTCAATTATTTTAAATTTATGTGTTTGACTTGTTGCATAATATATTTGTCTCTTAAATATTTATGCTAATTAGTTAAATTAGATACGCATATACCTTTTATTACATGGAACATTTATTTAATTATTTTTTATATATCAACCTCTAATTAGTAATTGTTGTAATACACTATTAGCTACGTATATAGGGAGACAGAAGTAGAGAGAGGGGAGAACGGTATAGTCTTTATTATGAATGAATATCTGAATGAATAAAATACAATACCCCTAGCCCTCTTTATATAGATAGAGGGATAGGGTTATAAGCCCACTTGGGCCCAATCAGTAAAAGCCCAAGAGTCCAATAATCTTACAACACTCCCCCTTTGGACGTCTTGAATTCTTCGTCTTCATGCAGTCGATCTGAGTCGAGTTCATTCGTAGTGCTAAACACATAAAAACCTTAGGGCCGGAAAACCCAGTGTGGGACAAAACCGGTACCTAGGAGAAACTGTATAGCCGAATGATATAGGCCGAAATATCATGTAAGTAACTAACCACAAAACAGTGTGCCTCATCAAAACCTTGCCAGAGCAAACCCAATGGGAAAATCTCTGATCGAAGGAAAAAGAGTGCAGCAATGGCAATAGTAGGGATCAACCACAAAATAGGTGCCTCATCAAAACCTTACTAGAGTAAACCCAGTGGAAAAAACCTCTAGTCGAAGGACAAAAGAGTACACAGTGGTAAGAAGTATACAACAGGATACTCCCCCTAATTTCGGCAATCTTAAGTGAGATATAATGGGAACGTGTCTCGCTAAAAACCTTGCCAAGGAAAACCCAGTGGGAAAAAAATCTTGGTCTAAGGACAAAAAGAGTACACGAGCATGCGACTGGATGCTCCCCCTCACTTGTACACGACAGGGTGCGAGGATTTTGACTAAGTAGTAATTAGTGCAATAAGCATTCACCTGTATGCCCCCCTCACTTGCACAGGACAGGGTGCGAGAATTTCGACTAAAAAGTACGAGCATTCGACTGGATGCCTCATTTACTTGCACACGACTGTATGCAAGAAAATATAACGTGGAATAAACCGAGCATTCGACAGGATGCTCTTAAACTTCATAAATGAAGATTTATTTCGACAAGAAATGCTAAATAGCATAATCTAGTCATGTCTCTCTTGATCGATAACAACAAGTTATCCTTAAATAAGACAAGTGTTTTATTTAGATCGTGAGACAGAGCATATGTAATTCAAATATGGCTAATATGAGCTCGAAGCCATATACACTCTCTAGTCGTCTCATAGAGCACGAGTAGATCAGAGTGATTCGTTTGGAGTCATTCCAAGACCTCCAAGATATTGCCTTATTCCTAATGGTAAAGACAAACCATGTTAGGAATATCCCTTGTGCGGGTCTGATAAGTAACCGGCATCGGTATAACCGAAAAAGGGTTGCGTTAATTTGAGTACCGAAGGGGGTAGGTACACTCGATGACGCAAATGGGATAAACTAGCGCACTTCCAAAATTACCATAAGGTAAGGGAATGTGTCTTTAGTGCCATTTCGATGGCAGCGTGTTAGCGCAATGTTGTGTCGAGCTATACCATTCACAACATACGAGATGTTCATCTTAACACATTAGACCAAGTACAATGATACGCTTATTGTACTTAGATATGAACATGATGGTTCAATATCTCTTCATCGTCTCATCAGGGACGGACTGGGTCTATATCAATGTCTAGTGATTGAACGATCATGAGAGAATCTGACGACTTAGCGTCATAACACCTTCTGGGTGTAGTCTGAATCATGGACTTAGATTCAATCTTTACGGGACTCGATCATCGGGCCGAGTCACTACCGTGTCTTTCCAAGATCCTTCATCTCGAAGGCAAATCCAAAAGTGGATCGCATAATAAAACACGAAAGGGCATAATACTTGTTCAAGTATCCCAAGCTAATCAAGTACACACTTAGGCGGGTATACCACATCCGCTCGGATTATATTAATCCATATAGTGAACGTCTCATTTAATTGAGATCGTGTTCCGTGGTCAGGAACTACTTGATTAAAGCATATGAAGTCACACAGGGACCTTCATCTATATCTCTTTGTCTAAATTCTCATAGAGATAAAACAGTGACCACAATCACATGCTGCATAATCAGTTTTTGGGAAACTACTAAACTGAAAAGTAGGGGACCGTTATAACGTCCATTACGAGGAAATGAACCATCTCGTAATCAATTCCAAGCTGTGAGAGAAGCCTTGCGCTACTAGGCGAGCATTCTACAATCTCATTATTCTCATCACTTTTCCTTATGAATAACCAAATAAATGAACTCGTTTAACATTGGTGGTGTTGGAGCTACAGGTCCGAACACACATTCGCTAAGGAGTCTACTTGGATTGCAAGTTTCCATTAGTCCAATCTATTCAATGTTGACTTTAGGCAACAGTACATGGTTCCCTATCATAATTTGCTCATATTATCAGTCGTCACCGAATATATGAAAAAGTAATCAATGACAGTCTCGTTTCGCTTCAATATCGTCTAAGATATCATGATCGACAGATATTTCGAGATTCTTAGGATGAGGAGGAAATCACACATCTCCTTGATCCTTTATAATCTCGTGCGACAAACGAGTTTCAGTTCACCACCTCTGGGGCTGAACGAATTAAGAACCGGTCAACTTCCTTATATCTTGGGAAGGACGACAGACTGACGGCCGACGGCAGCGTCCTTTGCTTGTCGGGTTCGGCCAAAGCAACGTGTTACGACAGGAACACGGAGTCCGACAGGGACGTCTATCCTTGCAAGCATTTTGCAACAGGTATAAATGATCTCGTGACATCTCTTAAAGTCATTAAATGCGTCTGGCATTTAGTTAGACTTGAGGGAGTCTATGCACTTACTTATCACTAAGTGCAGTTTTGGGGATCAAGCTAAGACTGAGTGGGTTATGCCACGTTATTTCACGTCGTTCCTTATCAACGGTAACGTGCAAATCTCCCCCTAACGACGAGGAGAACAATCTTAGCGATGTCACTTTCGCATATCATGCGGTAAAGAGATCGCTTGCCAAGGTTACTCTATCAAATGATAGGCAGGAGATTCATAATCGACTTATGTCCCCTTCAGAGGTCCATATTTTGAACGCTATAGCGACTCAATCAAAATATTAATTAAGCACTCCAAATATGCGTTAATATGAGACTTCTGGCTCATAGCCAGTAACCAGCTGGTACGCATTTGGTGTCTGAGTGTCTATGGGCCTCATAACGGACCAATGCAGCAAAATAGCATAACCCCACACGGAAATATAAATCTTGGTGCGCAAGACCAAGAAGGCGTGCAATCATTTGCAGTCGCATCATCAAACTTTCCGTGACTCCATTTGGGTCTGAACATAATCGACATGATGTTCAATTTCCAAACTCAAGTAATTCAAATCGAAATTTCGATTCTTACTCTTCGGTATTATCAAGTCGAATAGACTTTTCAGGATAATCCGGATCATGAGCCATCAACTTAATGATAGGGCTAAAAGTTTGGGAAATGCTGCATTTATGTGGACAACAATAATCATGTGACCTTATTATCAATGCATCAACCATAACCATTTATATTTATGGTCCGTCTTATGGTTGGATAAGTCCACAATAACTCCTTCAATTCTTTACAAGAATTCTACGAGTTCATTTCGTGATCTTTACACATACTAGTCTTTCAAAATGAGCATTAGTGGCATTAATTTCGGATTAATCACGAAATATATCCTCAAAGAGAATTCAAATGCGATGCGATTATAAATCAACCATCGTCTTTTGACCCGGGAATATCTCATCCGGTCAATGCCACAATATCAAAATGCTCTTATCAATCGACGACAGACGAATGATAGTACAGACAATCATGTCTTAGCATTTAAATCATTTATCATTTCGACGACAGGCGAAATGATAAGGTAACTTTAAATGCTTTAAAGAATGTGGTAGCAACCACTTGAAAGACATTTCAACTCCTCTAAAATACGCTTTTGGTCGTATTGAATGGAGGCTATGTAAAGAAATTGTAATTCTTTCATGAGCTATTACCAGATAACACTGGTTTTCTCGAATATTTTATAACTCAACAAGGTACGGCAGGACCTACATGAGTATAAGACTTCATATTTGACAAATCAATTTGGTTTTACCAAAGATTTCGATTTTGGAACGACAGGTCCAGAATCATTGTCACTGAGTACTCTTTTAGGCAAGTAGTTGGTGAAATTATATGGTACATTGTTACCACTATTTCCAAAAAACCAACTACATCACAAATATTGCCTAAAATTTCATAATTTAAAGTTTGGTCACATTTTTCAAAGGAATTTGCTCAAAACACTTTAAATTATTTCGAGAAATTTCGTAAACAGGCAAACCATAATCCAAAAGTATGTCCAAATGGAAAAATCATAATCCAAATGGAAAAACATAATCCAGATGAGCGAAAAAATGACTCAATGATTTATCAAAATCAATAAAGAAAGGTCCCAAACTCATTTGAGCCACAAAACCGGGGGTCTCAAGAGTTTCCTTTCAGTTAGCTTTAACCACATTAGCATCAGTTTTTGCACCTTTGTAATAGTTTTGAACTATTTAAGGAGTAACTGTGCATGACCTTTGTCTTTATAGCATAGAGTTGCCTCATTGAGCATTATCTCTTGCTTTGTGACAACGGGTCATATTGTTCCTTTCAATTACTGTCTTGGAGCCACAGGTTTTCGATTTTGACGATTGTCTAAAATCTCGCTTGGCTAGGCGATTCATCGGGATCGCGACAGTTTGAGACAAATAACACTTGTCTCGGTTCTCGATTCATGGAAAAAAATGTATACGAAGAGCATTAATATCAGGCAAACAATTCGCCATTGACCCAATATGATTAAAACTACTCATCGGGGTAATTTTCTTATCCAATAACAGATGGGCGATAAAGGAACATGGTGAATATAAATTCACGATACTGCTTATGGAATGCAATTTCCAAGCTAGTATTTTGGTGAAGGATTGCTCCAATATGTCAATTTCAGACATTTGTTCACCATAGACGTCATCACGTCTCAAATGTGGCGACGGAATAAAATCAACGCCTTAACATTCATCCTGATGGTAACAACAAATTTGTGTTTTACTCATCAAAGATGGCATCCAAAAATTTTTTTTTGGGCATCACATTTTCACACATCAGGGTGAGTAACATGTGGTTACGGATTAAAATCAACGTTTAAATAGTCATTTCGCAAGTATGTTTTTACGATTTTTCTCATCATAGATGGCATCCAACATGTGTTGGGAGTTCTGAATTATTTATCATATAAAACGACTGGTTTATATGTTTATGGTTTGCACAAGCACAAACTTTTTTTCGAAACGACAGGTTTGAAAACATTAGTTTTGCTTTTCATGTGAATCGGTTCTCATTGATCGAACAACGGGTCGATACTGAAACACCAATTCAGCAAAACATACATCACTATATAAACACACTCGGGGAAATTATTATTTAGTCAACCCCTTTCGGTAGCTCTATTTGAACACGACCAGGAAAGACGGTGAGGGGGTGGGCACGAATGCCTCTTAAAAACCGACCTCATTAGGAGAACGACTTCCGCCTTTATCTTTCCTTGACATCGTATCTAAATAGGTGAGCATATTTGGGGAAGATTCATAATTTTTCCAACTTAAATGTGAATATATACGATTTTCGCATTTTATATATGGCAATAATATTAAACAGCATAGAGAATATCTATTTAGATTAACCACACATATATCAACAGGCAGTAAATATATTTTAGAATCTATCTAATCATGCAGTAGATTTGGTGTTATAAACAAATCAATTTAAGATTATCAATCAATCCATAAAGATTCTAACATATCAAATCAAATCAATTTAAGATTATAAATCAATTCTTAAAAATTCTAACATATCAAATCAAATCAATTTAAGATTATCAATCAATTCATAAAGATTCTAACATATCAAGTCAAATCAATGTAAGATTATCAATCAATCCATGAAAATTCTAACATATTAAGTCAAATCAATTTAATATTATCAATCAATCCATGAAGATTCTAACATATTAAGTCAAATTAATTTAAAATTATCAATCAATTCATGAAGATTCTAACATATCAAATCAAATCAATTTAGGATTATCAATCAATTCATGAAGATTCTAACCAATCAAATCAATTTATATGCAGTTTTTTTTATTCGTTTGCCTTTTAATAAAAAAAATTATATGCATGTGTGTGTATTTACTAAATATTGTATCTTTATCAACCATATGTACTGTTTTCGTATAAGTATTATATTACAGGACCATGCGTGTAATTTCAACAAACTATATATTTATTTACAGTAGTACACATAATTGTGAATAACATAGTAATCATGGCAGTAATCATGGCAAGTTTTAATAACATAGGAGTAGTATAATCACAATACTAGTAACATGACGGTAGCATAAGGTTTTTTTTTTTTTTTTTAAAACCTACGCAGGCTGGAATTGTAATCATGCAATTGCAGTAGTAACATACAAACATGCGTTGTAATCATGTAAGACAGTACTAACATACAAACAGTACAGTAGCATACAAACAGTACGTGTTGTAATATGTAACGTGTAAGGTATAAAAAAATTTATATCCGGGTATCTTACGCACGGTATGTTAGTGAAGGTCGATATAGCAAAATCAGGTTTATTGAATCTATAATCCGTACTTCGATCTCCGAGAGCAGTGCTGATAACGTGTTGTAATACACTATTAGCTACGTATATAGGGAGACAGAAGTAGAGAGAGGGGAGAACGGTATAGTCTTTATTATGAATGAATATCTGAATGAATAAAATACAATACCCCTAGCCCTCTTTATATAGATAGAGTGATAGGGTTATAAGCCCACTTGAGCCCAATCAGTAAAAGCCCAAGAGTCCAATAATCTTACAACAGTAATAACATACTTATAAGAATATTTTTTCCTGGGTTTATTCCTGTAAAGATATTCTATTATATATATATATATTTTTTTTTTTATATTTTTTTTTTTACTATTTCTAAATTTATAAGACATATGAAGGAAAGACAAGTAGTGGAGAAAAATGGGCTCATACTAAATTTAATAGCTAGCCAACTTGGATTTTCTTATTCACCTAACAAAACTAACCCTAGTTAATTTTGGCTAGCGTATAACTAGACCGATAGAGCATGAATTTTAAGACAAAATGTATAAATTTAGCTAAAAGTCATGAATAGTTATCCTGATATGGTTGCTCTTAGTTGTTAAATGATTAACGAAATTCTCCTGCTTTTTTTATATGACTCGAGTGGAAAGTAAAGGTCTCGTTGAGTTATTAATACAATCAAGCTTTTTTCGTCTAAATGACAAAACATATTTGTTTCAAATGATAATAATATTTTTGAAAAAAAAAAATTAGTTAATTGATTAACACATAATTGAACGCATTAAATGCAATTAAACAATAAATTGACATATTTCGATGTAAAACCCTCCTTAGGTCATTCATTGGTCTCAAGTTTGTGGATAATCAAAGATTCAATAGAACAAATGAGTATAAAGTCAAATTATAATTCCACTTGGGTAAGTAATTCAATCGTGTTAAGTGGAGTAGTTAAGTTAACAAAGTAGTAGTAAGTATTAAACAACAAAATCCAGATGGGAATATGACTTTAGAATATTTGTTTTTCCTTTTCCTAATTTAAGAATTGTTTGTGTTCCACTTTAAACTAGAACTCCATATTTTACGCTACACTCATTGCCTATATATATCCTTATTTATTTATCTTTATTGCTTGGATTGAACTTTTTAAAGACTTTAAAGGAAAATAGTTTCAACCCATCACAGCTACCATCCAAATACGTATATACACATATATTTAGTAAATATATATATATATACGTATATATATACTCATATATATGCGTGATGGGAAACGATGAAGAAAATCAGTCAAAAATAAAGCCAAATACTGCCAAAAACCTCTCATCTTCAAAACCCTCTTGGTTTACCCCTAAAAGGTGTGTGATCTTTAATTAATTTAAATGAAATTTATAATGCCAACATCGTCAGTTTGTGACTTTGGGTCTTGTTATTGCGATTTAATGATGTTTTGCATGTTTTTTAAGGTGGGTTTTGTTTTGTTTAATTATTTTTTTTTTTGTAGGTTGCTTTTGATTTTCTGAGTTTTTTTTTTTAAAATATCATTGAATTTTTTGAAATTCCACATTGTTAGGTTGTTATCTTCAAAACCTTCTTGGTTTACCCCTAAAAGATGTGATCTTTTTTTTTTAATTTAAATGAAATTTATAATGCCAACATTGTTAGTTTGTGACTTTGTGTCTTGTTATTGTGATTTAATGATTTTTTGGCAAGTTTTTTGAGGTGGGTTTGGTTTAATTTTGTTTGTTTTTGTAGGCTTTTTGTGATTTTCTGTGTGAATTTTTTTCTTCAATTTAACTGAATTTTTGGTTAGGTTGTGTCTGTTATGTGATTTAATGATATTTTGCAAGTTTTTTGAGGTGGGTTTGGTTTAATTTTGTTAATTTTTGTAGGTTGCTTTTGATTTTCTGAGTGATTCTTTTTTATTTTCAATTTAATTGAATTTTTTAAAGTGCCCACATTGTTAAGTTGTGTCTTGTTATTGTGATTTAATGATGTTTTGCAAGTTTCTTGAGGTGGGTTTAGTTTAAATTTGTGTATTTTTGTAGGCTGCTCTGATTTTCTGAGTGATTCTTTTTTTGTTTCCAATTTAACTGAATGTTTTAGAATGGCCACATTGTTAGGTTGTGCCTTGTTATTGTGATTTGATGATGTCTTTCAAGTTTTTTGAGGTGGGTTTGGTTTTACTTTTGTAGGCTTCTTGTGATTTTCTGTGTGGTTAATTTGATTAATTACATTGATCGTGGCGCGATCGGGAGCAACGGTGTGAATGGGAATCGCGGGACTTGCGACAAAAACGGGACTTGCACCAAAGGCACTGGAATTCAGTGAGTCTCTCGTTCTTTACTTTTTATTTATTTATTTATTTACGTTTTATCTGGTTTTTGCTTGGGTAATTAGCTTTGTGACTATATATAGTAGCTTTGTCCTAAAAGAAGGAGCAATCTTGACTTCTTTTATTATATGTATTGTTTTAAGTTTGAAAATTAACTGACTCCAAATTCTTGGGATAAAGGAATAGTTTAATGATTTATGATGATAATATAAACTGTGAAAATTGTAGCTTTGTTGAAACTAAAAGTCCAGAATATCACGTTTTTTGATTACTCAATTCAATCAAATTTTGAGTCTTAAGATACTAAACGATGTACCATTCCAGGGGAAAGCAATTCCAAGAAATACTGTGTGACCACCAATGTGTTTAGCATGACAATATGAGACTAAACGCATGATGCATCAGCTTTATATACAGAGAGACATATTTTATGTACGTACCGTATCTGATGAATACGGTTATTGTAAGTGAAAATTGTTGAATTCAAGTAGAGTGCACGACATCTTTTTTTTTTTTTTAGCAATCAGAACCTGTCAGGATTCATTGTTAACATGAGCGCACGACATCTAGTTTGCTAATAATTGCTCTATGTGCGTGGCCCAGATGCATTTAATATTTATCATCTATAGTTTGGATTTATGATTATCCACCTTGAACTGCACTTTAAATATTGATTGGTACATATAAGGTTAAAAAGATCTTACGGACTATATGGTCATGATATATCAAGTGGTACTCGCCTTTTATAAATTATCAAGCAATTAATGATGTTGATGTTCTTACCTTTTTCATTGGGATATAGGGGTCAATTCAACTTGAATAATTTTGAAGATGGAGTCTTATCTTCCGCTTTCATGGTTGGACTTCTTGTGGCATCTCCGATATTTGCATCCTTAGCAAAGAGGTAACCATCTTTATTGCTGTGGCTACGCTGTCACAAATAATTGTCTCTCTAATTTAATACTCATTGCCCAACCTGTAAATTTGGCATATCAAGATTTCAAAGAGGCTTGGAGAAGTGTAAATAGTGCTAATCGTAGTTAAAACTGTCATCTAACTATATTTTTTTATGGTGTTAAATTGGTTGATTTCAACTTTCAAGTGTGCCATCTCTTCATAATACCGAAACTTAGGCCTTGTTTTGGTTGCAGCATATAAGCTAAGCTTTTTGGCCTTTTGTTTAAAAGGTGGACAGGATTTGGCTGACCGGCTTAAATCCTGAGCTTTCCTTGTTTTTTTGGCCTAAATAATCTATAAGCTTTAAGCCGATGGAAACTAACTTTTCTCTAGATCTCATAGAGAAACTAGCTAATTTTCTTACAAGCAGCAACCAGAAAGTCCTTTATAATTTTGGAATATATTTCAAATTTTCAATTTGAGCATCAAGTCCCCTATTTCATGTTTGAAAATTTCCCTGTTATAGCTCATACATTATATGCTAACGCTTTCTTTTATGTAAATTTTTGCAGTGTTAATCCGTTCAGGCTCATTGGTGTAGGGCTGTTAGTGTGGACTGTGGCTGTAGCTGGTTGTGGGGTTTCATGGAATTTTTGGTCCATCGCTATTTGCCGCATGTACGTGTATTGATTAGATATATATTTTTTATTGATTACGTGATTCTCTTGTCCTTATATTTTTATGTCCCTCGTCTTCTTAGGCTAGTTGGTGTCGGTGAAGCTTCTTTTATAAGCCTTGCTGCTCCTTTCATTGACGATAATGCTCCACCCACTCAGGTTTGCAACTTATTCCATAATTGGACAATACAAGAAACATTTAAGATCATGTTTATTCGTTCTTGTGCATGTGAACTTTAAAAATGAACACTTTGTGCAACTTTGTAATTTGGAACGGAAGTTATAAAATATTTTATACTAAATCAAGGTGTTTATGTTGCTAATCAGAGTGAGATTTAGCTCTGTTTTGTCACCTTTTTGTGTACCTACATCTATCATGCCTTCAATTGCATCGTTTGTAACTTACCAACTTTTATACTATATTATTAATGATTGCTTGGTGCAAATTTTCTCACCTAGCTACTTCTCTTTATTTTCTTCCTTGTTTGCTAACTACCTCCGATTCGCCTTTCCTATTATCGTACTGGCATCTCAAGTGTTTTAATCTTTATATTGTCTTTTTATTTCAGATGGATTGACTGTATGCTTATTCCTTACCGCTTCAGATATAAGAGAATATTATGTATCTAACCAATGCATGCAGCCTTTTAATTTCCAAATACCGCCCTTATCTCAAAGACCTCCTTTACTATTATCTTTAAGAAGTTCAATAAAAATAAATAAACAAAGTGCCCTATTTGATTTCGAGTACATGCTTTATATTATGATTATTAAGTGACTAATAATTTTCCTAGCATATAATTGGTAGTCCATTATTTATTTTCCGTTTCTGCGTTTCAACAAGTGCTTCTTATAAGAGAACCTTGGACTTATACTGTGTTTTTTCCAGAGAACGGCATGGCTGGGATTATTTTACATGTGTATACCGGCTGGGGTTGCAGCTGGCTATGTTTATGGTGGATTGGTGAGTGTTACTATTAAGTTCAAGTTAATACTTGGGGGGTTTGTTTATTGCAAATTTATTTGTTTGACCCATTCACTATGTCCCTAGCTGATGGCTGTTTAAAAGTTCTCGTCTTATATTTTCGGGTGAATGAAACTGAAATAGTCCCCCATACTTCAGAAGAAAATTTAATCTGGTCCAGATAGTTTCAGTTGCAACACTAATTGTCCTCCTAGTTTGAATAATTTACATATATTGCCCTCTAAGTGTGGGTTACGTCAATGTTAGTCCCCATAGTGTCAGTAATTTCACTGGTGGTTCCTTCCGATGGAACCAATATTGTTATACATGTGGACCATTGTTGTAACCCATTCAAAATTTGGGAACTGTAATTGTACATATTCGAACTCAGGAAAGTGATAATGCATCATTCGAAACCATGAGGAACAAATAGAATTCAATCCCAAGTATGGTCCTATAATGCAAATTTGCAATTGTAATTATGCGGATCAATAGGATCCTGATCCAAAATATTGGCACCATTGCTGTATTTCGCTCTGTTTTTTTCTTATTTGAAGTCCCTTTTTTGTTATTTGTGTGTCCTTGCTTCAAGTATCTTCAGACTACATGTAACCAACTTAGTGAGGTTTTTCATTTATCAGTATATAGTTTTATAATTGTTTGACTTTATGTGTATTCATTTTTTGTGTGTTTTCTGCAATTTAGATGGGAGACCATTTGGGTTGGCGCTTTGCATTCTTTGGGCTGGCCATTATCATGGTTCCATTTGTTATTCTAGGTTTCTGTATTAAGCCTTTGCAGTTGAAAGGTACATACTGTTTTAAAGTTTTTTGCATACCATTCTTGTAAATGTCATTGTTATAAAGACTTATTTTGTTTCTCTTAATGATTTGTATAATAGGGTTTTCTCAACCCGAGTCAAAGAGAGCATCGATAGGTGTAGAGACAAATGTTGATAATTGTTCAAGCGGTAACGAGGCCGTTCCATCAGCAAAGACTGAAACACTAGACACAAATTTAGAAGAGTCCATCAGGTACAGGCGTACAGCATCATGTATAAAAAAATTCAAAATTTATACATGATTACACTTTATTGATCTGTAGTATGTTGTGAATAAGTCACTTAGGGCCTTCTTATTATTGCAGGTCACAAAGCAAATGCACATCTTCTACTCACCTGAAGCGATTTTTGAAGGACATGAAAATACTTTTGAGTGAAAAAGTATTCGTCATAAATGTTTTAGGTATTCAGAAACTCTTTTCAGCAAGCTTTGCAGTTGTTGTTTTTATTGTATAGATGTTCTCGTTAAGTCAGTTGAAATTGGTAGATGTCCATTTATTTGTTGTTTGAAGTTAGTGCTGTGACGTGTATTAGTATATATTCAAACAAGAATCATTGGAAACGAATAAGATTCTCGGGAAACCCATATTTAGATAACTCATTCCTTCGCCTCACATTTTTGTTGTAACAAGTAGCAATTGAAAATTATTTTTGATGTCCTGCATAATTTATCCACTTTTGTAAATAAACTAGGGCGTTCAGTTAAATATGTTCTCATGTATTACTATTTGTGATTTCTTGCAGGTTATGTAGCGTACAATTTTGTCATCGGTGCTTATTCATACTGGGGTCCAAAAGCTGGTTACAACATATACCACATGGTAATTTTAGAATACTGTAGAACCTTTTACTTGATCAAATCTCTATCTACTTTTTTCTTTTACACTGATTGTATTCTGGATATAAAAAAGATTGAGAAATACTCTAATAAACCTTACACTAACTATTACTTGTATGTTTTTTGTAGAAAAATGCAGATATGGTATTTGGTGGGGTTACAATTGTCTGCGGAATAGTGGGAACCTTAGCAGGAGGATTCATTCTAGACAGAATGACTTCCACATTACGTAATGCTTTTAAGGTAATAACACTCTTCCTTATTTCTTGTTATATATATCCGTGAACTTGCAACAGTTTGTGTACTGATCTCTCGCTTAAATCTTTTTCATAATTAATTTGCTGTTCTAGATGTCTGATGTAAATTGAAGGCATCACTCTTTTTCAATTTCTATGTTGCTGATTATCACTCTTAATTCTCTTAACTTGAACCTCTCTATATGGGTAACATTTTAATTTGTTACTTTACTAGTAAATTTTGTTCCACTTCCTTTAGATTTAGATACTTGTCTCGAGCTTCCAAAAAAATATAATATGAGAAAAGGAATAAAAAGAGGCTTTGGGAGTTTATTTTCATGGTGTCTTGTGCCAATCTGATGTTCATTCTTTTCAACAAATAACAGTAACTTATATCACTGATTGTATTACTCATGTTCCAATTTCATCAATCATGCAGCTACTTTCAGTGACTACCCTCTTGGGAGCTGCATTTTGTTTTGGTGCATTTTGTTTTAAGGGCCTGTACTTGTTTCTGGCTTTTTTCGCTATCGGTCAACTTCTTGTTTTTGCTACTCAGGTAACTTTCTTTCTTTTAATCTGTACGTATACAATTTCCGTAAACAGTTATATTGCAGTAGCTTTGCATTAACATGGTCCCAAATCTATGACTATTAATTGAATTAGTACCTAGACTAGTAAAGACATACAAATAGACATGTCTATCGATAAATATGGTTATTTTTTGATTACTTAATCATTTGTTCATATGTATATATTGAATTGTGGCAGGCTCCCGTGAATTTTGTGTGTCTCCATTGCATTACTCCGAATTTGCGACCACTTTCTATGGCTATGTCAACTGTCGCAATTCACATCTTTGGTGATGTGCCCTCTGCTCCCCTTGTTGGTGTTGTCCAGGTTCGTAGACACATTTTTTAAATTCGATACGCCTTGCCCACATTTATTGTTAAGTCTACCCATTGACTTTAGCGAGCCAATTACCAATTCACAGATCTACTAGAATATGTCTTTATGGCGATCAAACAAATATCTTCTTATATCAGGGTATCGACTGTTGAGCAAACTACCTATTCGGGAAAGGAAAGAACAAAATCTCAGTTATCAAGTTTCCAACCGGTGAATTTAAATGCAGTAAAACTTGTAAGGAAAAGAAAAGTGAGATTAAAACTTAAAGCTGCAACCAAACAAGGCCATGAGAATCTTATTTGTGGAAAAGGGTTCCGTTAGTTTTTCAGTTATGGTTCATTGCTTCAACTGATGGCCCTTTGTTTAAACATTATTGTGGTGGCAATAGTAAAAGAGAAGTTTGTTATTAAAGGGTGGTTACTTTTTTCTTGTTTTAAAATATAAATTGCATCACCATTGATCTTGCAGGATCATCTTGAGAGCTGGAGAAAAACTGCTCTTATCCTAACATCCATTCTATTCATAGCCGCTGCAATATGGTTCATTGGTAATGCTTCTTTTTAGTCTAATCTCAGTTATTCCCTTTTAAACAATTTTCTTTAATAGGTTGGATTTTGAAATTGACAAATGATCTTGCATTGTTTTTATTTGTGGTTTTTCTTCACAGGGATATTTTTCAAAAGCGTGGACAGATTTGACGAAGAAAGTGAGACGGAAGTGGAGGAAACGGAAAAGTTGAAAGTAAGCAAACCTTTGGTTGAAGAAAAGAAGCCTGCAGAAATAATAGAAGCCTAAATATTTGTCTTTGTATATAGCGAGGTTGAAGGCGATACGAATATGTGCATATCAATTCTTTATTTTTTGACAAGCCATGGCTTTTACGAAACAAAAATGTTGTTTCGAAGTTCAATGACAAATTCCTTTTCTTCCAGTTACTTATTCGTTTTCTTCATTGACGGTTGCCAATACGATACTTATATAGTGTGTGATGTAAAAGAATAGATGAAATAGTAGAATAAAGAGGAGGTAATTTTAAAGGAACGTGGAAATTGTCTTGGGGGAAAATGGTGGTCTTTTGTTCTGCAGTTGGAAATGAGTTGAAATTTCGGTATACCAATAGTTGCTTTGAATAATAAAAGGATCGTAAACTAGGCATAACTAGTCGTAGCATATTGTACAAGTACGTTCATATTATTATAAAAATACTTATCGACAGTTTGACACTGTTTTGTTTTAGTAAAAATTCAAATCAATTACAGATCGAGACCCATAACAAATATTCATTTGGTTTTTAACAGCATCTACTCCCTCGACAAAACATCCGACTCTGATTTCTATGCTTCATGGCTTTGCTATTAAAGTAAGAATTACAACGTATCGTGTTACTAATGACACATAGTAGCTATTTTACTGTACGTTGTAAAATTAGTTACCACATGCAAATATCATCTACATTGCCCTCTACGGCTCTACAACTATTTAGTCCAGATACTACGTACAGAATAAAATTTCTTTATTAAATTGCATTCCTCTTAATTTAGCGTATTTTTTTATTTTGTTCCCCACATGCTACATAATATATACGTATTATGTTCGCTTACTAGAACTAAAATGTTTAAATTGGAGGATATACACGTTATAGAATGGTAATTTATTCCTCTGTGTCATTCTTGCAATATTTAGGTCTAATAGCAATACAGGAATGTCATAAACAAATAATTATGACTATAAAATAGTAAAGAGACCCGTATACTATTTATAATCAATCTAACTTTAACATACAATAACTTTAACATACAATAGTAAAAAGACCGATGCAGTATCTATAATCAATCTAACTTTAACATGTGAATGTCTAATTTGTAATTTTATTTCTTAGGATAAATTTTAGATTCATACATATTATTCCATGAAACTGAAACTAATTAAGAATTGATGCATTTGATGATTCATCATTACACGGGTCATCTTCTCAATTTAATGTAGTTTGAATCGGATTCTCTATGAAACATCCTGTGATTAAATTAATTAATTTATTTTTCTTATTCACCTATTTATTTTACACTTGTATATCACTTTCGTTACCATTCTATTCATATTATTTTATATATTTTAACATATCTTTAAATAATATTTTACATAAACGATGAGAGGTGAGAACATTCTTAACTGTCTTTTCAAAATTTATCTCTACATTATGACTATATATAAATTTTTAAACTCTGGATATGCTCTATTTTTAAATACTGCACAACAATACTATATAATTCTGAGATATATAATTTTTTTTGTTTTTTTTTTTTTCTTTAAACTTTTTTTTCCACTGCCTAAACATTCAAATAATAAACTCTAACACGCAAGAGTCAATTATAACCTTTACTTTTTCGATAAAAATGGAAGAAAAAAAAATGCATGATAGATAAAAATATGGCTATGATGTCTACCAAATTTGACCTCACCACCGGTAAAACAACAAAAGGTCAAATTCGAAAATGAAATGAAATAAAAACAAAACATTACGTGCGCCTGCGCCTGCGCCTACAGCTACACCTACACCTACACCTACACCATCTCTCTAGAATACATACACATATATATATATATATATATATATATATATAAGTTAATCCTCCCTTGGATTAAACCCCAACTACGATCTGAACTAAATACACACAAATAGAAAAACATGTACGTATTAGAAATCTGATTAAATCCCAACTTAAATAGTAAAACCACATTTAATAATAATGACGTCATCATCTAGTGAGATCGAGATCGTGTCAACAGAGCCAACGGTTACGATAACGGACGTGTTCGGAGCTTCAGTTTACGGAGATATAATAAAGCTGAGGAGATTCGTAGAAGAAGACGGAGCTTCTCTCTCCGAACCCGACGGTAACGGTTACTACGCCCTCCAATGGGCTTCTCTCAATAATTACGCCAATATCGTACAATATATCATCCAGGTATATCTTACTCTATTTATACATAATGCATTTTTCTATGTTGTTTTATATTTGTCCCAACTATTATTGATTATTAAACTATTACCCTTTATACCTTTGCTTTAATTATTAATTTCTTAGTTTATATTCGTTCCGATTTACCTGTTCACTATGAAATTACGTCTAACTCTTCAAAATCTAATTATGCCTCTATAGTCCAATACACCATCCAGCTACATATATACACTTATTTGTTTACATGTAGTTTATGGGATCATTTGGCATCAGGTTTTATTGTTAAAAAGCAATAAGAAAAAAGTTTTCTTATAAAAAAGTTGCAATGCAGTGTTTGGCTCCACTATAACTTTTTTTTACTTATAAGTGACTCATAATTTATTATTTTTAATTAGTCATTGGTCATCTATTTTAACTTATAAGTGAGTTGTAAATATACAAACACATTCTATTAGAATATTTTATTTTTGGGGAAATTTAATGTGAAAAAGCTAAAAATATCTGCAAATCCCTAGCTTCTATGCTTTTGAGCTTTACCCAAAAGCCAGCTTATTAAAAGCTGACATACTAAGCTACATTATATATCTATACTATTAGTTTTTATACATATATGTTTACATGTAGCTTATTAATTATATTTGTCCCAATGATTATTGATAATACTAATACTGTTTATACTCCCTTTTTAATTAGGCTTTCGGGGATACCTTAGGATGTAAATTTTTTGGAGGCATCTCTCTCCTTATATATATACTAGTAACAGTAGCCTACAGGTTGCGTGGGCAACGCGTAATTAGATAAATCTCATAAATGTGTTTTATTATGAACACATTTAATCGCATTCGGTATCGTTTATTGAAATTATGTGGGTTAAAACGAATTGTTAATTAAATTAGGGTACATCGGTAATTAGGAAAATAGGGGGATGGTGAATTGTTTATTAATTTAGGGTACATTGGTAATTATTAAAACAGAGTGAGGGTATTTTTGGAAAAATGGTGCCAAAATTTGGCAGCCTCACCTAATTCTTGGGTGGCTTATTCTAATAGTATGATATGTATATTATATATATATATATATATATATATATATATATATATATATATATATATATATATATATATATATATATATATATGCTTGTTTGGCTTCAGGCTTTTTTTTTTCTTTTCAAAAAGCAGTGTAAGAAAAGATTGCTAAAAAGATGCAGCTGTTTAGTGTTTGGGACCAACTCAGCTTTATTAATTATAATTTACTGTTTAACCTATTTTACCAACTGGTAATTTTTTAAACTCATTTCATCTTATATTTTTTTTACTCCATTCTAATTTACCTTTCCACCATCAAAACTAAGTGCTATTTTGACTTGCAAACAACTCGTATCTTAAGTGTCGAAGTTAAAAATTTAAAAAGATAGTAACATAGTTTAACTGCTAAACTGTATAATTAGATTTTGAAGATTTTTATTTTGACACTGAAGGCATAAGCTAATTACACGTATTTTCATAGTAGACAGGTAAATTGGACTTCAGGGGATACCTTAGGACGTAAAAAATGTGTACTTGAACAGTTAAGGTATCAAAATTATAAAATTTGCAGTTATTCGCCTAAATCATGTTAATAGCTTTTGGGTGGAATGAAAATAGCTGCATTCTTTTAGGTGGAACATCTTTTAATTACAGTATGCGAATAACTTCTAAGTCGGACAAATAAAATGAAAAGTAGCTGCATTCTTTTAGGTGGATATCTTTTAATTACAGTATGTGAATAACTTCTAAATTATAATTTCGATGAAGTACAAATATTCTTCATCCTAAAATTGCATGTTTCCCCAAAATCCCTATCAAATTGGGAAGGATGGAGCTTATAATATGCGTTTTGACCAGATGAATAAAAATAGCTGGATTCTTTTAGACGGAACATCTTTTTAAGTGTGAAGTATGAGTACCCCTTGTTTTGAGCTGGGAAAGGAGTTCTGTTTTTCTTTTTGCTTGGGTAACGGTTTTATTATATGAAACTGCCGTAGGACCAACTTTATCATATCATAGTCGGTGTTGGGCAGTTAAGAAACTAGACGAAAATATGATGCGTGTTGTAGAGATGCAGTTGTTAAGATGAACGTGTGTATAGACTAGGAAAAGATTAGATTAGGAATGAGGATATACATTTTAGATTATGAGTGGCTTCAGTTGGGTATAAAATGAACTAAATTGATTAAGACGGTTTGGGCAATGTAACCAGGAGATCTATAAGTGCATCAGTAAGAAACAGAAATAATAGCGTAGGAAATCAAAAGAAAGGTAGAGACATACCGATATTGTTGAATTTTGATGCAAGTGACGTAAGGCATAAGACATGGGTGTCTGCAAATCGATGAACATATAACATTAGATAGAAACGGATGATTGACGAAAATACATTGTTGCTAGAAAGCGGACTTCTCATATGGTTTCATATAGCCAACCCTTGGTTCTTGAGAGTAAGGCCTAGTTTGATGATAACGATGTGTGGGTAACAACTTAAAAGTCCAGATATCCATGCATTTAAGGATTAACAACAAATAATGTAATTTATGGCTTATTCAGCTAAAATAGAACTCTTATGCCCAAGACAAGAGTATAGGTCAAATGACACAATACTCTCAGCCTCTTTCAAACAGAGAACGACGAGTAACCATGTTTCGAGTTGACTTTTTTTTTATGTATGTCTATTGCGGTGAATGACTCTGAACTCCTCAGATTTAGACTTTAAGAACTATGCTATCAAAAGGTTATTATGATAAGACTAACACATTCCAATCTGGAATAGCGGAAAATGAGATAATTAACCAAATTACCGAAAAAAAGAAAATGAGATAATTAACCAAATTACCGAAAAAAAGAAAATGAGATAATTAACCTATACACAGTAATTGAACTCTGATAGTATAGGTCAGATGGCATGTACTTTGATCAAACAACAACAAACGCGGATATAACCCGTATCTGTGTAAAACACATGGAAGTACACATGATTGTCCAACGAGCGTGATTTGGATGTACCGTTTAGGTGATAAAAATACAGTCAATAGACTTTTTGTTTGATAACTTGGGTTACGGCTTTTTGTATTTAATACGAAATAAATTATAAGTACAACGACGAAGCCTCAAGTAATATATTTTCCCTGGTCAAAGTCGTATACAGTAGCAGTTGTTTCAATTGTTCACTCGATATCACAACTTTGAGCTTAGTTTTGGTATGAGCTATGTTTTCTATACTCAATAATTGCCGAAATAATTGAGGTGGTAGGCATGAAAGGACATGGCAGTGTACGACATTGAGAGCAAAATCTGAGGCCCATCTAGCTTAACCACTTGTCAAGGCTATTCAAATTTAAAAAACTTTGTTTCAGTTTTTTCAGAGATAAGATTGATGTCATTGAGATTCTACAGTATTATCTATATGTAGTATGTACTATGTTATACTATCATGATGTGAATCTTATTCTAGTAAGAATGTGGGATAACCAGATGACGATCACCCACTACCTCATCACGCTCTATAAATTTAAATTACGAAATTACCTTAATTAACTTTACCTGTCATTTATTTACATTTATACAATATTTCAGCATCATTGTCAGGGCCTCTTTATTTTATTTTAAGACCTTATGTCATACACTTCTAATAACATCTATTAACACATACCAATATAATAAGAAGAGAAGATAGAACATAAGAATTATTATTTTATTTTTTGAGAGGGCAAAATGACTTACCGGTTTTAACAAGTTGAGAACTGCAAGCGGGGAGTTCTCCCAGTTCGAAGAGTCTAAATTGGCTCCGATGTGGAGCTTATTTTAAGATAGCTCTCTAAATTAGCAAAAAGATGCTCTGTTGGAGAGCTTATGTGGATGGTGATGATTGATGATTATTTTTGCTAATGTTGTTTCTTTTGTTGGAAGCATGGTGGAGATGTACACGCCACTGACAATACGAAGCAAACAGCATTGCATTGGACAGCCGTGCGAGGGTCAATTGCAGCAGCAAATGTGTTGTTGGAGAATGAGGCTCGTGTAGAGGCTGTTGATATAAATGGTTATCGGGTAATTTTACTTGGATATTGGTTAGATTAGGGATCAATTTACAGTTAGAATCAACTTGCTTTGGGATTAATTAAAGATTTCTACATTGACATACATTGCAAAACAAATGTTAGTATTTAGGATGGTAACGATTAATATCTTGACAATTTACTTGGTGTACCAAATAGAAAAGAAATCAATGTTGACTACTAATTAAGTAATGAATAAGATATTCTAGACACTATTATATTTTTCTTTTTTGTATTTTGTTGCTATCATATCCACTTTCTCCTTTTTTAAAGAAAAGTTACAGGTTGGGGTACTAATTGCCAGTTCTATAGCTTGGTGCACTATATTTCATTTCATGATTTGTTAGTGTACGAAGCGGTAATTACGCCTTGTGCTTTGACACTATGAATTAACTTGATTTTTTGGCGTATTTTCTGTCATGGTTTCAGCGTAGTCACCCACCCATCAATAATATATTTTCATCTTGGTTTTTTAGTGCAGGCATGTCACATAGCAGCTCAATTTGGACAAACGGCATTCCTGAACCATATTGTTGCCAAATACCATGCTGATTTTGATGCACCGGATAATGATGGTAGAAGCCCACTTCATTGGTATGTCTTCATAGTCATAAATCACTTCCTCAAGTAGAGTATCCTCATTAACTATCAAGTAAACCAGCAATATTTTAAATTTGTAATGGTGGCTTGCTTTGATTAAGATGTGCTGAAGTTTTGTAAATATGAGTTGTATTGGAAAATCTTTAATTATTTTTATTTGTAGTAGGAAAGGCAAGGTCTTTGTTATTGTTACTTTAACCTCTTATTAATTTGTTATACATGGATTTGAACTTGAAAATACATCTATGACTGGTTTTTACCAGGGCTGCATACAAAGGATTTGCGGATACAGTTAGATTACTTTTATTTAGAGATGCTTGCCAGGGGAGACAAGATAAAGAAGGTACATTAGTGAATGTGTTATTGTGCTTATTTCATTTCCCCTCTTTATTGCATCGAAACCATCTTCTACTCTTATACATATTTGTATACGAATTGTATGACTTGTGCATCGATGGTCCTGGATGATGGACCTTTGCCTGTTAAAATTGATTTTTCGAGGCTATTATCTGGCTTGTATGCTATCAAAGAGGTTAAACACAAGAAAAATCACTAAGTTAAGGCCGATGAGTTTCATGCAAAGCTCATCTGACGCTTAAGTTAGTATGAGCTCTTTAGAGAGGAAACTACATCAAATACTAGTAAATACCCTGGAGTCCAATTCGCATTACGGTAAATGGTCCCCACCAGCTGTTTTTGTGCAGTAGACATTTATACTTTATTCCATTGTTGCTCTTGCTAAGGTACTCTTACCTTGTGGGGAATAGTCTAAAGTTGTGGATATAGAGTGCCATTTCGGTGTAAGAATCGAAGTAGCCCAACTATATATGCCAGTTTGGATTTTGGCAAGTGGCCTATCGGATGGGTGACATGTATGCTATGGTGCACGGATGCGGATACGGGTGTCGTATCTGATACGGATATGCGGATACGGGTGTCGTATCCGATACGGATATGCGGATACGGAATTTAAAAAAATTTAGGATACAATACGGCTAGGATACGACAATTATTACTATAATAAAATTTATTATATATATATATCATTCTATTATAATAAGCCAACCCAATTCAAATGAGGCTGCCCAATTTAGCCATTTTTTTTCCAAAAATACCCCTGTACCTATATATTAATTACAATAATACCATACTCCCATAAAAATATAAAACTATTTATATTTTTATATTTTTATGGGAGTAAAACTATTTATCCCTCTTTAACAACCAAACATTCTTTTAAATCTTAAACTATGTTTTTTTTTTTGTATTATCCACATATTTATATCATAACTATACATATTTTCTATATTTTTATTGAATTACGCACCGCACACGCAATGCGTGGGGCACGATTACTAGTGTATATATATATATACAAAATATACTGCTGCAAATTAATTTTTACTCATCAATCATTATCTGAAAATACAATTCCCAAAAGGTGTTATATAATATGTAAGTACTTATGTATATTTGTACTTTCTTATGAATAACAAAGATATACTTTATACTAATATAGCATGTATGACCCATTACTTTAATGAACTTATAATACTTTGCCTTAAAATTGTAAATAAGTATAAATTTCCAATTCACCGTATCTTGAAAACCTATCGGTGAAGCATCTGTGAAGTATCATTGAAGTATTGGATAGGTCAAACTTTTGAAAAGTCAAAAATACGGCATTTGGAGTAGCGGATTGGTCAAACCTTTGAAAAGTCAAGGATACGGCATTTGGAGTATCGGATACGGTATCGGAGTATCGGGGGAGTATTGTATTCGATACGGCAAATTTTAAAAAATTTGGAGTATCCGTGCTACAGGGCATGTATGCTTAACTATATATGTCCATCAATTGTGTAGAGTTTAAACTGTGCACATCTGTATGGGATGACTATACTTTATTTCCTTCATATTTTGTAGTATCCTGTTATTCTACTTCATAAAACAGAAGTAAATATAGCACGATTGATGTACTTGAATTCTGATCGAAGCCATATATTACTTCATATATTAATGACGCAGCATGCAACATCTACACAGTAAAATATAGCACGATTGATGTACTTGAATTCTGTAGGGGCAATACTATTACAATGTTTATGTTGGGTTGTTGTTATGCGTTTAAGGGTCGACTTTTTGTATACCCTTCTTGTAGTTTTCTGGCCAGCACTCTGTCATCAGGTTTCTTGGATTTTCGACTTTTAATGCTTAGACTTCGTACCGCAATGCCGCAATCAGCCTATAACACCTTCTATTCAGGTTTCTTATGCATGTTTGTTGATCCTTTAAAAAAAAAAGATAGCACAAGTATCTTGATTAAACGGAGAACTAATTTTAAAATCACTACTATTTGAATTCTGAAGTGTCGTATTGTTTACTACATGCCAGATGAGGGGTTCAAAACTTTCTATGCAGTGTATGTGATCTAGTATATTGACTAGGGTTTTTAGTCTTTTGTGTTAATATGCATTCATTGGTTGAGTTCTCTCGCTGTTTTGTACTTTGGTGGAGTTGTTATTATAATTTATAAGAATAAATCCCCAGTATGTTTTGGTCTATGTTGTTGTTTATGCCATTGATGTGAAAATTCTGGACATAGATTTGGCAAGAAATTGCTGCAATTTCAGTGCCAAGTAAGTAATAGATTAAAAAAAATCTCAGTACACAAGATGGTTAATATTTCCCTTTGCCAGGATGTACACCTTTGCACTGGGCAGCTTTAACAGGAAATGCGGAAGTATGTACTGTACTAGTACTCTCTGGCACAAAGCAGGAATTATGGATCAAAGATAAATCTGGCTTTACCCCGCCAGAGCTCGCTTCTCATAAAGGTCATCGCCAAGTTGCTTCACTTCTTGTATGTAACTTTTCTTTTTGATATTACTATCTGTATCTTGGGATAAAAACATAGTTTGATGATGATGATGATGATATCTGTATCTTCCTTTTTGTGATATAAGGACCCATTATATGAACCTTCACTTATAAAACGATGAATATAAAAAAAAACCACGGTAGCTGTTAAGGGTTGGTAAAAGAAAACTGAGGTCTTTTTAGGAGAAGTTGGTTTATTATCTTGGTTACATGAATTTACATTTTCTGAGATTTTCTTTTTCGTTTATTTTGAAAGAATAGAATTTGAGTGAATATCCAAAATCTTGTTAAATCTAAAATATGACAGTGCTGGGGAACACAGTAAGCCAGAGGAAAAGGAAAATCCTTTATATGACTATGGTCACTCGCAGTCGCAGATAAGTACCGCACGAACAATAGCACCTATAATTTGCTTCATTTATTTTTCTATTCTTGCCCTGTTCTCATGCTTCATGTCATAAGAAGCATTAAACTCATTTGAATTTTAAACGCAGGTTTCACTTACATTGACCTGTGTTATTGTTTAGGCGTGACTTGTTTGTGAGTGACCATAGTTGTACTGAGGATGCTGTTTTCTTCCGTCTTAACGTGCCAGCACTGTCCTTTTTGGAATTTTCTTTATATTAGAAGAATATGTACTTCGTAGTGATATGGTGTATTGAATAATTACTTTTTATGTTCTTGTTTTATCCAGTCTAATGCACAGTACAAACAAAAGAAGAGCCAGGAAGGTCATGTTTGGATCAACAAAATAAGGGATATGGGCTACGCCCCCATTCTATTTTGTGCAATATTTACCTGTGTTCTCCTTTTTGTTAACTCGATTATTCTTGGTGAGTACAAACTGCTGTGCTCCATCTTGTTTTACTTAGAAAAGGTGTATCATTATGGTAGTAAATAGTAAAATACTAACTCTTATTTTTTTTGCTAGCTTCTGATCTTCCAAAAATAACTGCAATAGTTGGGCTTTGGGGTTGGACAGCTGCTTCTTTAGGATTTGCTGGATTGGTGATGTTATGTCGTTGTAGTAGGTAATCGTTTTTCCTTTATTTATCTGTTAAGGGCTTGTTTGGTTGCAGCTTGTGATTAAATTTTCTAGTTTTTTTAATGTTTAGAAAAACTTTTGGTTCATCCAGCTTAAAACTTCTAGCTTATATTAGTCAAAGAAACCAGAAAATCTCAGCCTTTAAGCTGGTCACTGGAACACAATCCAGTTTTTGAACAAAAAATGCATAGCTTATAAACTGTGACTAAACGAGAATTAAGCATCCCATATTGTAGCTCCTCTTCTACCAGACTCTCATGCCTTTTGTCAAAGGTCAATGGGTGATGAAGTGTGTTGTTTTCTGTCTAATTCTTAATCGTTACCAGCAGAGCTATTGACTTTGAAAGCATGTTTTATTACTTTAAAAGAAAATGGACGGAAGTGGTATTTTTTTAAGGTGTCCGGGTCCATGTTTGGATATTTGAGCATTGCGAAATTTATTTGTTTTATTGTGCGGCTTGTGCCTGTGGGGGATATTGTGATTGTGATGGGTGGAATATAATTCTACCCTGTTTAGCTAGATCTGTAATTGGTGTATTTTGCAATTGATTATATTATATGATATTCTATATGTTAGTGAATCATGAAATCTCATTTTGGGCAAAAATATTTGGAGATGTAATCAAAGGAGCAGCAGCTATGTGGAATCCAGTCCAATTTCTACATGACCCATCGTTTTTGATTTTTGATTTTCTTGTTAAAAAGAAGCGTATTTGGAGTTTCATGAAATGAAAAATATATTATTTGTGTTTGCTTTTACATGATATATCTCTTCAATCATGATGCCACCATTTCTCTTTGTTCTCTCACTTACAGTCAAGATCCTGGGTTTATAAGATCACCGAGGGAGGTCAATGGCCATACAGAATCAACGGTATTTATTTTGGCTTTGATTTATATTATGTGTGTATATAGTAAGTCATGTATGGCTTAGTTGTTACTAGGTAAATTACTCATGTTAGCATTTCATGTATGTTTCCTTCATATTACTGCGTCGTTCTTCACTGTACCTAGTGGTACAATGCCTTAAAGACTAATTGTCCAACATTTTTTTTGATATGGCTAGATCATATAATCTTAAGAAGAATTGCTATAAATACAGTTAATTTTGAATTTCGTGCAAAATTCCCTAGGAAATTTCGGATGAGACAATCTACAGTCAGTAAAGTCGAATAATCTTTTTAGACCTTAGGGAATAAGTGTCCTGGTTTCATCAAGTGGTTTTTTGGAGAGTTTCTCACATATTCCATGTCATGGGACTTCCATTATATCAAAATACATTGTTATCTATGCTATAGATGATGATGGTATCCTTTTCCATCATAGTTTTTCGATGTAAGAAATTCAGGAATATTAGTTTTGTCCTCTTTACATTGGTAGTATCATTATTCTGTTAGACGTTTTTTCTGAATAACTCTGAACATAGATTAGCTCTAGCATCCCAGCCTGTGTTACAAATTACTTGAAAATGAGGCTTCCATTCTTTTGTTGAGTCTCTTTACTAAATATTAATATCCGAAATGTCCATACTTGACACAGGACCCTTTGTTGGATACTGATCTCAGCAATTCCTCTATCTGGAACGGGAATTGGTCTCAACTTTGCCCTACTTGCAAGGTACTTACTGTACCGACCTTTTTCCTTGGAAAACTTATTATGGATGACTATAGCTCAATTATTCTTTTGCAAACTTGTACCATGCCTTTTGTAATCTGTGTGCTAAAGCTATTGTTTAGATTAATTTTCATCTTTTTGTGGAAATCGCAGATAATTAGACCTGTCCGCTCGAAGCACTGCCCTATATGCAAGCACTGTGTGGAACAGTTTGACCATCACTGCCCTTGGATCTCTAACTGTGTTGGCAAGGTAAGACAGGGTGTTAGTGAGTGAGTTTACTAGCACAAAGTGTCCAACTCAGACCTGATTCATATGTAATGCCCACTGATGTTTTTTTTTGCGTGTTCATGCAATTTGGTGAGGAATCTACTGAGGTACAAAATGAAGAAATCATCAACATATGTTTACATATAACAACCCTGAGAGGAAAAAAGGAAAATGTAAAAACAACGAAGAAAGTAAAATAATTTGCAAGTTACTATTACTATGCAGTTGGTAGAATATGGGTTTCTCCCTAAAAACCAGTGAAGAAATATGTTTATGTTCTGCACGACTGCGCCTTGATAGTATATGGGCTTGTTTGTCAGGCCATGAAAAGTAAAAGTAGCACATATATACTTTGAAAGAAGTAACCATTTTGATACTTATTTTAGAAAGTTTAATTTTCATCTCATCTTATATTATCAACGTATTCTCACTACTCCCCAAACCAAACAGTTAATTGAGTAAATTTTTAACGAACAACTCTTATAAATTATAAGTAATAAGTAAACATATACCATTGCACTTTGAACAAAAAAGTGTACTTCTATACTTCTAAGATGCAAGCAAAAAATGCCATACTCATCAGCCTTATCACTGAATGTTGCAGAAGAATAAACGGGACTTCTATGTTTTTGTGTGGTTGGGGTTTTCATCATCACTTATTGCTGCAGTTGTTGCTGTTCAAAGTATGTGCTCTACTATTACTTATCAGATCCCAATGTGAAGTGCATTTCAAATACAATTTCATACATGAAATAGGTTGTTATGAATCTTATGACGTACAATTTTGTATGATTGAATTGTTACAGGGTTTTGGAAGGCAGCACCACTGATGGCAACGGAAGAGTCTTGGATAACTTTCATGTTGGTTCAACATCCTGGTGTGGATGTGTTTCTGATTATAGATCTAATGATTCTCATAGTGGCTTCATCTTTAGTGGGAGTACAAACATACCAGGTAATTGGTATGCTTTTCCTTTATCCGTTTTGTTAAGCTTCTTTGGCTTCAAAATCATTTGTATTTCCTATTTCGGTAGTGGTTACAACTGCTCATCTTTTTAGTTACAATGTTTTACAAACGCAATTGGTCGCTAAATCCTTTCTGTAAGCTTAGCATCTACCGGTAATAGTGAGTTTGTATAAAATTATGCCTTTCTCTATAATAAAAAAAACTACATTAGCTAAAAAGACATTGCGCAATTTATATTTATAAAGTAAAGACTTTCAATTCAGTGGAAAATACACATGGGAATTATTCAAAATTAATATTAGATCCAAGAATTAAATTGAAAATCAAACAAGAAACAGATTGCCAATGATCATAAAAACGTTTTATGATATAATTGTTTCATATTTATACCAAAAATATCTGTTTATTCTTTTTGAAAAATTGCGAACCTTAAGCTTTTAAGTATTGAACATGTTCCTTAAAGTATAAAAAGCAAGCTGCTTTTTGAGTTTTTCAGCTGTGTAACAAATATTTTTACCATAGTCCCATATGATGAAAAGCAAGCTTTTAGGCATTCCCGGCGATCTTTTTAAAGCAGATTTTAGGTGTCCGTGCTGATTCATTGCTATGTGGCTAATCTTCTGCGTGTTTTAAATTTGTTCTTGATAGCATTGTTTCTTTTGCTGTTTGTTTTTGAGTTTTCCATTTATGATGGTGCTAGTAGGTGCATATGTTTCATGCTAAAGCTACAAAGAGGAATCGCCAATTATATCATACACACTTTGAAAATTGCATCATAGTGGTCTGATTTCTCGTAGAACCCATGGCTGAACTGAAAGACGTTTTAGCTTACTGTATTAAGTGATATTTTTGTCTAAACACTCGAAAATGCATACATCCTTGAGATGTGCATGTTATATAATAAATGTTGCTATTGTCATGGCAACAGAGTATCAAGAGACTTATAAAAAGTACAAACAAGTTGCATTAAGATTCCTACACTGCTACACACATTATGGTCAGACTCAGAGCAATGTCTTCTGCTTTTGCTTTTGTAGTAGCTTTGTGATTAACATTTGTACTATCTAACATAGATTGCTCGCAATATCACCACAAATGAGAGTATAAATGCATCCCGTTATGCCTACCTTCAAAGCCCAGGCGGGAGGTTTCGTAATCCATATAATCATGGAATTAAAAAGAACTGTGCGGATTTTCTCATTAATGGCTACACAGATGATGACGAGATTGCATGGACCCCTTTGCAGCATATTCCGAGGTAGTTTGCCCATCAGTAAACGTGTGTTATCTATCAGCTCCAAATTGCTTACCACATATTCCCCATTCAGGGTGTCCTCAAAAATATTTAAACATTTGGTTCAATGGGAAATCTCTGGCCATATCGGACGATTTAGTTGTTATACAATATTTGTGTCCATGTTGATGATTTTTAATGAGGTCCATTTCTCTTACGAGCTATGTACAGATGTATGGATCCCTACCCGAGTTGAATGATATTTGTCTTGTATTCTGATAAAAAAAAAAAACGGGGCCAAGAGATTGGTTTGGTCTTGAGGATTCAACGGCTAGATTTTTTTTATATAAAATTGGTGAGGTGTTTGAAATTGGCAGACCGCAGATGTACTATTGTCTATTTTCACTTTTACAGGCTTCAAATATTCAATTGGGTTCCACCAACTTACAGTCTATGTTTCCAGCTTTGCAATTTCGTAGTTATTGTTGAATAATGGCGTGGATTGTTGCTACCCATTCTTGTAGGATTTATGTACAGTCAGCTTGAGGATTTGTGTTGGCAAGTCATAGTTCATAGGATTCCATAAAGACTAAACTAGTAATTTTTTGTCAGTGGAGCTGTTCAATCAGCGGTCACGCAGTCGGTTGTGCTACATTAGAGAGTGGAAAAAGAAAACTGCGACGATTTGATGTCTACTACTTACCATAGTTTAAGAAGTTTTATTAAGTTTGGAAAACGTACAGAATAACTATGAACTACTCTATTATGGACTTGGCACACTTGAACAGAAAACACACAGAATATGGTATTCAATTTACAATCACATATTCTCATAGTGCTGAATAGTATATGCATTTTATAGGCAAATACAAGTACATACTAAGCTTTTATGCCAATTTGATATTTACAACTTACCATAGCTGTAAAGTTTGGAAAATGTACTGAATGATTGTGAATAAGTATATATTTGCATAATAGTACGAATATCGTTAACAAGAAAATTTGCTTCCAATTTTTAAGCGTGTATACATGTTAGAAGCATAAACATGTATAGGTGTCTGCAGTCAGAGAAGAATAATCTCCTCTCTCTTGCTTTGAAGTTTTTAAAATAATAAGATGCACTCATGAAACAACTATTTCATTTCTCTTGTTTTTTACTTTTACAATAAGAAATGCACTCAGAAAATAACAATCTCATCTCTTGTTCAAATTATACAAGAAAAAACTACTTTCAGGCCCCATGCTCAGTGCAAGCAGAACAAGGAACACTGTTGGATCATAAGTTACAAAACAATTGAATAAGGTGGGTATGCCCCATACGCAAGTAAAATGGAGCTAATACAGGATAAGCTTTAGCAAGCAACAACTTCAAGCTCCTTGAATTCCACTAGGCCAAGTCTGATTCTTCACTGATTTTAGTATCTCTTCGACCTCTGACAGAGTGCTCTCGTCCTTTCCAAGAGTTTCAAGCTCTTTGGCCGCAGACACATTCTCCTCAACCTGCAATTACACAACAAGTTGAATAATTTGACAAGGTAAGCAACTTGAGAGATCAAACACCAATAGAAATTGAAGTCGACCCAAAATGATTCGAACTTCTGAAACACTTTAAAACGAAACTAGGCATCCATCACTGGCCTACTACGGTATATAAGACCTTTTGCTTCAAAATATCACTAAAAATAGCGAATTTACTAACAATAATCCTTGTACAAAAGCCACAGAATCATGACAGTATTGGTACCTGTTTGACAGAGTTCATGCCGACTAATACAGAAGCGAAATCCTTGTTTGATAAACTGTATTGCAAAGCTAGCTTAGATATATTTTTCCCCTTCTCTTTACAACAAGTAGCAGCGGCTTGGCATGCAGCCTGCAAGAAGAAAAATGGATTTGTAATGAAACCTTGACTTACACTTCAAATAAGAAACCTATTTTCCAGTTTACGCATATAAGAGAACAGTCCAAAAGCCACATTGCATAGCAAACAAACTTTAGTGTTTGCAGTCCGAAATCCTAAGAAAAATGGTGGGAGAAGGCCAATTAGCGAGAGAAGCTCCTCCTCCACCCTACAAATGTTCTGGTTTTATATTCTTCCCCCCATTTCTTCTAGGTCTGTCTTTCTAAATACATGTATTCTTTTATTTCCCCAATTCTTCTAGGTCTGGCTTTTTAAATAAGACTATGTTTACGCTTATCTTGATGACTTGAATTTTTCAAGTCAACAAACATATTTTTATGTTTAAGGGGCAGTTAAAAATTTAAACGGGGTCAATATTGTGAGCTTATTTCTCCTCTAGAAGATGAATTATCGACGAATCACATTTTGGGGATTTGGTTATTTTCTGCAGTATAATTGAAATGTGGAATGACAGGAATGGTAGAAAACAGGATATTGAAGTACATACTTTTTTTATGTCCCCAAGCTGTGGGCATCTTCATATTTAGAGTATGTGGAGAATGAATCCTCAATCTTTATTAGAATTTGATGGGGTAGATTCTACAATTATCTTTTGCTTTTTATAGTGTGTAAGTCTATGAAGAAAACACTTTTGCTGATACATACAATGGGCAAAAAAATTTCAGTTTCTAATCTTGATTGTACAAGGTCTCATTCTCAAGCAGTCTAACTAGTAAGACCAGAAAGAAGCCTCATAAGTTCATAAGCGCATCAGTGCGAAATGATATCACTTTTGAAAGATGAAGCTCAAGGAAAGTCTTTCAGAGAAGAAGTCTAGTGTAACGGAAAAGACAATTAACGAAAGCATAAATCAATATCCTATGAGAAAAGAAAACTGCTAGGTGCATAAATAAGTACACAAATTCGTGAGGTGGCAGCTGGTCCAAAAGAGATTTGTAGAACTTGGTTGGTTAATATTGTGTCCAACCCACTGCCACCTTCTACATATTTGTTTATATAGCATTGTTGTATGAGAAAATGAGCACCTTCAATTCAGGAGAAGCTGGATGCCACTCTGGAGGTCCACGCTCTGTGAGAAGACCCATTGAAAGTGGAGAGGCGCTGATCACTCCCACACCCTTACTCTTCAAGTAAGGCAACAAGTCCTCTAAAGTCGAATCGTTTATTCCGTAATGGCAATAAGACAGAACCACATCGACTGCGCCAGGTGGAACTCGATCAAGTACGTATGTAAAGATCTCCAGTGGAAGTCCTGTGATACCAATAAAACGGATCTTCCCTGATTCTTTTAGCTTTTGAAGGGCAGGTATAGTCTCATTGACAATCTGTAATGCAAAATCAAATGAGCAAAGTAAAGGTTTATATTCACCATCCTTTTTTGAAAGAGGGTCAGGTATAAGTTTGTACACTCTCGTTGCATCAGATTTTGGTTCAACCAATCAAAGCGAAAATATCACTTAATACTCCAATTCCAAATTTAACAATTATTTATCGATTTTATAAATTTATAAAAAAGAATTACCTAAGATTTAAATAGCAACTGTCAACCAATCTATAGAAATAGCAAATTAATACACCAACCTCGTAATATTACCAATTTTGTATACTATAAAAAAAAAATCATAGATTCAGACTACAGTGTATAAAATTAATGGAATTATATAAAAATTACAAAAGAAATACAGAATGGAAAATATCATAGCGTATTAGAAATTAAATACTTGCAACTTCTAGTACAAAAACTTAAAGCCTTTCTTTTATTTGGTACACTAAGTGTACAAAATCGACCAGAAATGTAAGGTTAGTCTAGCTAGTGCTAAATTTTGTTGGTTGGTCTGCAATATCAAAATCCGATGATACCTTAGTGCACAAAGCTGTAATTACTCGTTCAAAATGTAATATTAAGAATTCTTCAGAACCATGATCTAAGAGTAAAGTCCAAACAAGCTAGTAAGCAACCGCATCAGCTTCCTTGCGATTCTCCTCATACTTAGAGTGAAATTTAATTTAAGGGTACAAAAGTATGTTACCACAATATATCAGCTTCCTTATCTAATCCCAATCCCTATTAAATACTAAGTTATACAAACATTTTATTACTATGTTTGATTTATATGTGGCTGAAAATAAATCCATAATATTAAAATGGGATGAGGAGACTTTAGGGAAAGGTAAATTTCCTTAGATTTGAGGAAAGTGATCGAGTTTCCTTTTTTAAAGGAAAGGTAAGGGAAGCTGATGCACACCCATTTTTACTCCTACCACCTTGTATATGAGCAAAATGTGTTGTTTAGGGTACCAGATGTGAATGATAGTCATTATTTCGTTTCAATTAAGTATAAACACCTGATCAAGGGAGCCAAACTCGATATCGTGGCATTGGAGAATATCAACATAGTCAAGTTGCAATCTCTCCAAGCTCTCGTCGATACTTTTTGTCACTCTCTCTGCACTGAAATCAAAGCCATCAATATACCTACCACACTTGGTTGCCACAATGTATTCACTTCTCGGCACCCCTACGGCTTTTAAACACTTTCCTAGAACTTTCTCTGATAATGTCCCACCATAATACCTAATCAAAACATCAAATTCAGAAATGATAATTAAGATATAACAGTAAGCTTAAACCTTAAGAGAGGGCTATAAAATCAAAAGTTTTTTTCCATTGTCAGGGAAACCATAAATTTGATATCAGGATGATCTGGATACTGGAAAGTACATTCACAGCAAGTTAATTCACTTTTATGGGCAAGTACCATGTGAAACCCGTATCTACTAGTCATGGTTATCGTATATGTAAGGAGATAAATATTCTATGACAATCCAAACCCCTAAAGGCTAAACCTGAACCTTTCATTTCATGTCCCTAGCCAATTCCAATATAACACTAGCTCTTGGATGTGCAAGAAATTCGAACGAATAAATAATGTTCACAAGAGTGTATCAGAAATCAACAATAAAAGCAAATCAAATTTTTGATGTCCAATCTTCCAAATCCAGGCTCACCATTTATCAGCCTAATAAAACAAACCCCATCCTAACATTTCATTTTTTCACTTCTCAAATGTGTAAGCTAGTATCAATTACCAAAACTATAATTAATCTGGATAAGAACTTTAAAAAGTAAACCAATTGGCAAAACAAAGAAAGAAAGAATCTTGGTGCCATACTTTAAAGAGAGACTCGTTTCCCCTATCAAAAAACCTCATTTCCCGTTTTTCCCTTCCCGTTTATAATTTTTCATAATTTCAGTTGTTAATCTTAGAATTATTCCAATTTCTTCACATTTCCGTTTCTAGTTTTGTTTCTGCTTACTACTCCAGTTCTTGGTGCTAATCAGGGGCGGAGATAGGAGGGGAATAGCATGAGCTAGTATGAAAAACCTTATCAGTCATTGTATATCTTGTTGGAATTGCAGAACCCTCATTTCCAAACTCTAACTCCGCCATCGGTGGGAATAAGAAAAATTGGGGTTTTTATGGTTTTTGTATCTTGAATTGTTGTTGTTTTCTCGAGTAGTACCCTAAATTCATGTTTTTTCTTTTATTAACCATTTCGTTCATTTTGATACCCTGAATTCTCAATTATTTTCTTATTTAGTAAGTCAATTATTCCGATCCCACATGTCACATAATTGGACGAAATAGTTCAAAATAATAATAAAAAAATTAAATTCAGGTACTAAATAAGAAAAATAAAAATTGTAGTAATGTAGAAAACATCAACAATAAAGGATACAAAAATGCTAAGAGGGAGTATACGGGGAGGTGTCGAAGAAGTTGATGCCGAGGTGAAGAGCATGTCGGACGGTGGAGACGGCTTCTTCTTCGGAGATTTCTCCGAAGACGTTTCCCAACGGAGAAGCTCCGAAACCCACACAGCTTAGACTTAAACCAGTGTTACCCAGTGGCCTCAGCTCAATTAACTTAGACATATCTTCGTTATAGAGAGAGAGAGACGGAGTGAGTGAGCAATGTGTGATCAGATTTATATTGTATTTATTGGATGTTTCAGATTATTATACGGAGTAAGTATTACTATTGGTAACGGTCCCGTGTCTTATAGTTATCTGTGTCACACAGTCACAACGTACCGCACAACCATGTATACTAACATTTACAAGTTTTTATTTATATTAATAAAAATATAGTCTTACAAATTAAATTATTTAAAAAATATATTTCATTAATAATTAATAAAAAATACTCATTCATCATTCATGGTCTATTTACTCTCCCTCTTCTTCTTTTACACTCTCCTATCTATCTCTTCTCCTCTTTTCGCTCTTGCTTCGATCTATCTCCTTTCCTCTTTCTCATTCTCACCGATCTCTCTCTCATCCTCTCACACTCTCTCCTCATTCTCCCTCCTCCAATCTCTCTCTCATCCGTCTTCTTTCTGTATCCAATTTTTCTTCCCTCCCTCTTCTCCCTATCTAAGATCTCTCCTCATTCCGCTCCCTTTCCGCCCTCTCTCTCTTTCCTCCTCTTTCTTTTCGATCTTTCTCTCCTACTCGCTCTCTCTTTCCGATCTCTCTATTCGGTGGAGATTTAAATGGAGACATCCGTCGAAGTGTGCGGCGAAAGTATGGAGCTAGGTCAAAAACTCAAAATTGATGCCGACGGAAATACGGTCGTCAAAAGAGAGGCACACGACGACGACGTGATAGTTCAAAATCGAATGACGAGCAAATGTTGAATTTGTTAACTAGTGTATAAGGTTGAAAAATAAGTGTATGAATTCCGCCAATTAAGGATATGAATTTGAAAATTATAGATATGAATTATATAAATAAAGATATGAATTCTGTAAATTAGGGTATGAACTTTGAAATAAGTGTATGAACTATACGAATTAGAGTATGAACTTTTGAAATAATTGTATGAACTTTTGGAATAAGTGTATGAAAATATACAAATTAGGGTATGAACTTTTGAAATAAGGGTATGAAAATATACAAATTAGGATATGAACTTTTGAAATAAGGGTATAAACTTTTTAAATAAGAGTATGAAATATACAAATTAGGTTATGCATTTTTAGGTACGTTTTTGTTAATTAGAAATTTTTGGGTATATTTTTGTTAATTCAGTTTCAAAAATAGTATATTTTGTTAATTTTTCATTTTATTTATTTATATAAGGAAATTCAAAAGTGGGGAAAAAGCTCAACGGAAAACAAAATCCACCCAAACAATCAAAATAAAGAAAACTTAAGAGCTTATTAAAATTTACAAGTTATATATACATAATATTAGATCTCTGTGTAAAATCTGTCTAAACAAACAAAATAATTTATAGAGAGTTTATTTAATTGAAAAATATCTCTTAAACAAACATAATATAAGATATGTGTTTAAATGAAGATCTATTTTATTTAAACACACTCCTAATTCCTATTGTAGATGCTCCGATACCCACACAGCTTAGCCTCAACATCGTCTTCCCCAACGGCCTCACCTCTGTTAACAAGGCCGGATCCATAATTTTCATTTTTGGGACACAATCTTGATATAAAAATATATAACTATGTCAAGGGATGCGTCCATGCCACCCCATGCCCCCTACATGGATCCGTCCATGTCTGTTACCTTAGACATCTTCGTTCGTTGAAGTATATATCTATACTATTATAATAAGCCAACCCAAAATTTTTTGAGACTGCCAAATTTTATCACTTTTTTTCAAAAATACCCTTACACTTTTTTATTAATTACCACAATACCATATTCTCATAAAAAATAGAGAAAAAGTAATAACTAATAACACTTTTTATCTCTATTTAAGCTATCAAAATTCTTTTGAGTTTTCTCATCTTATACTCTCATCTTTTTTTTTATTCTCCAAATATTTGTATCATAACTATACTTATTTTCTAAATTTTATCGCATTACGCGTCTCACACGCAAAGCGTGGGGCACGATTACTAGTATTACTATAAAGAAAGCGAGTGAGACACAATGTGAGCAATGACTGGTAGTTTTTATTGGATGTTTCTTATTACCGTTAGGCTTTGTTTGATTACCGGACTAATAGTTATGACTCATGATACCCCCACCCTTAGTATCTACTTGTCATAATACTTGCACTTTCGCCCTTTCCATTATTAGAGTATCCTTATTATTCATCGTTTTTGTTTGAATTTGAGGTATTATTTAATTTAACAATTCATTTTAACATTATTCAAGATTTCAATTTTGCTATCACGTTCGTTCCTCATATTCGTTATTTTATTGATATATCTCATTTATAAAGTTTTTATTATCAATTTACAAACATAATTGAAAGTGATGTAAAGTAGGAGAAATATAGAGTTTTTTTCGTATTATATATTTATGAGGAGAGCAAGTTTTACCATATATATAAGGAGACTATGACCTTAATGTAAAAAGGGGGAATTTCACTTATATACAATTTAGCCAAATATAAGGGTATTACATGTACAACCTCTGTAGATTAATAATATTGGTACCATAAAAATTTATTAATTTAGAGAGATAGTAATTAATCGATAAATTAATAATTTATTACTTTAAAAAGGTTTTTATTGATTCAATAAATATACTCGTTAAAATAACATAAAATTCATTATATATTACTAAAAATACTTTTTAAACTCGTTAGTAAAGTCTAATACACTACTTCACTTACTAATATATAAATTTTGTTACATTTTAAACTGTGTATCAAACTAAAAATAGACATTATATACATTAAACTAGGCATAACCTACAAGTAGAATAAATTTTTAAGAAGAAACAAACGACTACGGAGTCATATTTTACTAAATCGGCCAAGTAATGTTTGTTATTTTAAAAAATTATTAATTTATGATTTTGTGGGGACCAAATATTTATATACGTATCTTTCAAAAATTTATTATCTTATTAATTTATCGAAATTAGTGATTTTTACAATGGTGCAAGGCGAGACTGGAGAAAAATATTATTTTAGAAAGAACGAACCTGACGATCGTATCGATCTTGTTGAAGGTATCTAATTTACATGGACCATTCCGGGTAAACTAGTAAGTCCATGCATGCACTGTAACTAGTTGGGCAGTGAACTTCTTTGGCTACTGTGAAAACTTTTCTTTCAGAAACTTTAAGTGGCATTTTGACTGTTTAAAGTGGAGGAGAAGAGAAGGAAAACAAACTAAATAAAATGCGGATAAAGTCACAACTAGCTCAGCAATAACATAAAGATAAGAAGGACAACAGATTGCAGAATAGACTTTTGGGTTATTGGTAATATTTAAAGAAATGTCATCATTAGGAAAGGACATTTTGTAAAAATCATGCATATATTTTTGCTTTTGTATGATACTGTAGAAGAGACTATTTGAATCTCTCTGTATAAACTTTGTTTATTTGATTTGGACAAGGAGCTTAAAGCACCATGTCGGACGAGAACAATTTTAGGCCTGTTCCGACCTGTGGAATAAGTGTTTGGTTTGGTTGGTTAATATAATGTTTACGTTTCAAAAATAAAATAAAATGTAACTAGCAAAAAAAAAATTGATCCGGCTTGATGTCAAGTTATTTTTTTATATACATAAATAATTTACATTTATTTGACACGCGATATGCACATGGCATGTACGTGAACATCGGTGACGATTGTTTGACGAAATTACATGGATTTATAGTTATCATGTTTCTTATTATTTGTGAATGTGGGAATAACTGAAATTAAGTAGTTGTGATAAAGCCATAACTTTGGTCGGTATCGTTAGGCTTTTCAACATTAATATATACTGAATTAACAATAAACAATATACACTTCTTGATTTCTATTCGTATTCGGCAATTGCCATTGGTCGGATTACAACTCTATCTCTATATTTATGCTCGGTTTTACGACTTTCTCTTGTGATCTTGATCTTTCTCCGATCTCTGTGCTCGTTTCTTGATCTGCTCGGTTTGTTTCTTGATGTGACAAGCTTTGGGGAGTTTTTCTCTTTTCTCTACTTCTCTCTATAATTTTTGAGTAGATTTTCTGGTCCCTTTCTTAGGGGGGATACTTGGCTATTTATAGGCAATGATGCCTCTTGAGATGTTGACAAATGTCTCCATCTCATGGGATTTTTCAGATATGGGTTCCTGGTTAAGTGGGCTTGGGCTTTTAGTAGTATACACCTTTATTCTTTATGAAAGGCATGTGACGGCCCATTTAAGCATTGGATACACATCTATGAAGTGTGGGTTGATTGTTACCCGAATAGAATATTTGTGTCTAATTTTTATGTTCTATCAAGTGCTCCCTGACTTCCTCGGCGTGGTCTCCTCGTCGAGGGAGTCATGATCGGTCTGTCGAGGATATTGCTTCGGCCCTGCTGTTCCCAAGATTACCTCAAGAGATGCGGTGGATTCAACTGTTCCCTGGGGCCCATTTGAGGTCATTAAGAAGTCATATCTCGGTATCTTTTTTCGAGGAAAACCCTTGATCTTCCCAACATTTATCTACTATAAAGGTGCCCCATCCCCCCTTATCCCATTTACTATTACTTTGACCGTGACACAATGGCTTCTCCCCATGGTTCGACAGGAGACAACACTTCAGATTACGTTGCTCACTTGGAGAATGAGGTCAAGAAGGTTCGCGTCATGAAAAAGAAATTGGCGGACATGACTAAAAGGTTGTCTGATATGGACGCGGCTCATCACTTGACGATGGCCGACCTGGATTGGGCCTTTGAGCGTATAAAAGGCTCGAGGCTTCCCTGGCTAAGGAAAAGGCCGCTAAAAGGGCCTACAAGCTTGCTTTTAAGGAGCTGCATGATCGGTCCAAACCGGGGTCGGATGATGATGAAGCAGGCCCTTCCTCGGAATAATTAGTTTTTGTAATTTCTTTGTAGGGGGCATCATTCCCCAGTTGTAATCGGATTTTTTGACATTAATAAAATATTTCCTTATTTTCGTTCTTGTCTGCTTATCTTCTTGATATCCCAATGGACGACTTTAATTAGACTGGAAACTGTGGTTGATTAGCTATAAATGCTCTTGGGAAGTTCAAGGGGTTGTCTTTCTTTGAGATGACCTTTAATCTATCCCTTGTCTCTTCCTATAAAAGGGGGCTGGCTGTCCCTACATTCTTTGTGCAACTCATTCTTATTTAACGAACCAATGGCTTCTCCTCGTGAAAATAGTGGTGACAACCTTCCTGAATATGTTGTCCATCTCGAGGAGGAGGTTAGGAAGGCTCGTATCCTCGAAAGGAGGGTTGCCTCTTTAACCGTGGAGGCTCGCCGAGCTGCTGAGATGAACGAGCGCTTGGAGGCCATGGAGAGGGAATATCAGAGGTCTCTGATCGACAATATTTGGGCTCGTGCTCGGATCAAAGAGCTTGAGGCTTCTAGAGATAGGCATATTGCTTCCAAGAAGGCCTACAAACTGGTCCTTAAGGAAGTGTATGCTCGGTCTAAGAGGAAGCCGAACAACGAAGCAGGCCCTTCTCCGAAATGATTTTATTATTTTTATTGTACCTCCTTTATGTTGACTGCCTCTTCTGTAATGAAGTATCAATCAATCAATAAAGACTTCTTTTTCTTGTTTATGTCTGAATTACTTTCCCAATGCAATTTATTTTGACTGCGCATGCTTGTGGCTTCTTTAATGACTTTTCTTGGGCCTTGTGTTTGACCATATCCACTGGATCTTCTTAATCTTTGTATCTTGGGACCACTGGAATTTCTTGAGCCCTGTGCACAAATCTTATCCTTATATCTTAATATTGTTGCACTTTTCCCAGATTGACACGTGCAGAGGCTTTTCGAATTTTACCCTCTTTAAATACTGGCATGAATTCAAGCGTTTCTTCTCATCAGACGCCTCTTTTAATAACGAATGGTTGCAACTCCCCCTTTTTAATTTCTTAACAGTCGCATCTTTTAATTACCCTCGTTTTCCCAAATCTCTTGGCGAACGGTTGCACTTCCCCACACTAATCCTTCCTTAATTTCTCTATAAATACCTTCCTAAGATATGGATTTCTTCACAATCTCACCCTTACCTCTCTTAATCACATACAGAATTTTATCTTTTAACCTCCTGAAAATGGAAGGTTCTTCAACCAAATCTGCATTGGTTATGCAAGTGGAGGCTTTTGAATCCTCCTATGGCCATGCATTAAAGCTGTTGAAGGATGCTGAAGAGGAGCTGAAGGTGATGTGTTATCACCATACCGAGATGGTTCGGGAATTGACTTGGCTAAGATCCGAGCTGGATTATTGTCGACGTGCTCGTCGGGCTCTAGTTGAAGAGAATGAGGTGTTGAGGGAGAATCCGACACTTCGAGACAGGAATGTCTCTGCCGGGCCCTCTCATCGATACCGATCGACTTCCCCCTAGCCTCGCCCTTTTTCTTTTCTTTTTATTTCTCTCAGTTTCCCTCATTTCTTTGTTTTCTTCTTATGTGTTTTTCTTTATCTTCTTCTTATTTGTTTTTCTTTTTCTTCCTCTTCCTTTCCTTTCATCTTCTCTCCCATCACTCTTTTTCTTTTTAATACTTTGTCCTCTTCTTTTTCTTTTTTCCTTTTTCTCTTCTTTTGCACCACTATGATGTAACAATCAACCCTGTGATCCTAAGGGTTTTTTGTTACTTCTAGGGTTTTTGTCATTTTTCATTTGCCTCTTCTTTCTTCTTTTTTTTACTTCTTCTTTATGTTCCTCTTCATCTTCTTCTTCTTCCTCTTCCCCATCGTCGCCAGCTCGCTTGGCCTGCTGACACAGTCGATCTTCTTTGTATGATCTTTTGTAATAGATTTTTTTTGGATGTAATAGGTATTTTTCTCGGATGTAATAGATTTCCTTTGTGATGTCCTCTGATGTAATGAACAGTGATGTATCCCTTCTTATTAATGAAAATTTTATTTGCCACTTTATCTTGCACTTCTTTTTATGTTGCACTTGTGGTTTGTCGTTTTTCTGGAATCTGGATCTTTGAACATCTCGTCTTTATTTCTTGTCGAACTGTGATATCAGATGATTGTAGACCTACCCCCAGCATTGTCAATCATAGGTGCATGCTCCCAAGCAAATGTCAGGAAATATGCATGCTCCCGAGTATGCCAGGAAATATCATACTTCCTTTGCTCTATAAATACTTTTCAACCCTTCTTCAGAATATATCTTCTCATATTGTGTTTGCTTCTCTTTCATCTCTCATCTCCTTCTATACAAAAATAACTTTTCCTAATGTCTGAGCCCGTGGTGAGATATCATGCTCAGATGAAGGACTTGGATGCTGAGGTATCTCAGATTCGTCATAGAATGGCTAAGCTTGAGAAGGAGTATGGTGTCCTGGCTTTGAGTCTGTATAACTCACACCCCGAGGAGACAATTAAATGGACCGAGATCTCGGCCTTGGGTCGTGAACTTGACCACCTATTGGTGCGCAGGAACACTCTGGCCAACTCCTAGTATGAAGCCGAGGAGATTTGGGATCATGCTCAGAATGAGTTTGATAACTCCCCTCAAGGCCTCGGTATTATGGCTGTTAAAAATGCTCAGCTAGCTAGCTCTGCTCGAGAGATTGCTTCTCTGTCTGGTAGTTCTGTTGTCCCGCCCTCTAATCCTTGATTAGATTAGTCTATTTTTCTGATGTATTTTCCGTTTTGAAACTTGTATTTGAACAGTTGTATCTTTTCGTATTTTGCGCCTTTGTCTTGTGAACCGTTGCCACACCCCGTACTTTGAGCCTTTTTGTAATCTTGAACTTCTTTATAAATGCTCCCTATTGCCTGTACTTCATTATCCAATCTCCTTTTTTTTTTTTTTTTTCTCCTGTTTCTTCTAATATTGCTTTTGTTTGAGATGGCTCCCATTACTAGATCTGCCTTCAAAAAGAAAACTCTTCTGGAAGAGGAGCCTACCTTCTTGCTACCCCGTCCCCCTGGTTTCGGGGAAGAGGATTTAACTCCTCTTCAGCTAAAAGAAATTGAGATGTCGTGGCTGAAGCATGATCTTAAGTGCGCTCAGACCGAAATGAGGCGATTCAAACAGTATTGGCAGGAGGAGAGTGCTGCTCGTTTTGAAGCCGAGCAGAAGTGCAAGTCTCAATCTCATTCTCTAAAACAAGTGGAGATTGGCATTTCTCATTTGATTAGGGAAAAAGAGCGTCTGGAGGAGCTCTTGGCGAGGAAGGATGCCGATATGGGGGGTAGTTCGAAGAAGTAGGGTTGGGTGTATTTATTGTAAACTTTTCTTTTCATGTTGTATCGTTTGTTCCCCCTTTTGTGGATGAATAAAATTTCTTTTTTGCAATTTGATCCTGTCTATTTTATTTTGTATCTGCTTTGCCTCTATGTTTATATTATTCGATGTATCTTGGTACCGGACACCGAGCATGGTGCACCGTGGTTATCCCCCCGGAGAGCGTTGTTAGGCTGGATGCTTAAATACCGTCGAGCTAGGAACGGTCTCCGCCCACCATGTTCGGTGAGCTATTCGGGTAGGACACGGTTTGGTGTCGAGGGACTTAATCGGAGGACATACTCGGTTGGGTAATGTTGGTAGCGTATGTTGGAAGCTATACGTGGTAGGGTCCACTGGCCGTTTATTTCGGTGTAATGATGTAAACTGTCTTGGGTAGTGGGATACACTATCTGACGTGGCAAGATCTGGAGCCTTGATTTGCTGACATAGCAGTAGTTGGAGATTTTTCTGTGGTTGGAAAAAAGGTGAACCTCTGTCACACGAAAAGGCGGTTCTTATTTTATTCTTTTTGTAGTTCCACTCCTTTTTAACTGTGCCAAATAATCCCTTTAGCTTTTTACCTCATAATTTGCTGAAAAAATATCTCTTATCTTCTCTCTCTAGGATTTGTTCTTCCCGCCAAAAATTTGCTGCCTCGCTATCTAGGGTTTGTCGAGAGAGTTGCTGCTGCTTTCCCGTTCGTGTTCTCGAATATGACTGTAAGTGTTTTCGAAATATCTGTATGTGATAAATTGTTGTGGTCATGTATGTGGCGTTGATATGTGGTCGTGTTTGCCTATATATTTTTATTTAGGAGGTTGATTGGTAGTGTGCGTTTATGTATAGGATTTTTGTTGCATTGGAAAACTTTTGGGTTTCTGGTAATTGGGGGGGGGGGGGTCTCATCGTGTGATTTGTTTGTGGTTAGTATACTGATTGAAATTTTGATGATTTTTGGAGGGGGTATTTGTGTGTGGTTAGTATACTGATTGAAATTTTGATGATGTTTGGATAGGAAATTCTGACCCAATGCTTGGCCCAAGTTGGCCCATTTGTGGAAAAGGACTTTAAGAAGCTCGCCGGGATACCCGACGACATACACATTCGGCTGCCTGTCTCCGATGAGGAGGTAATGGGATTCGTTGCTGCTGGCAAAGTAGCCGTACGTTCCTCGGCATTTTTTACTGGGGGTCTTAGACTTCCGTTCACTGCGTGGACAGCTTCGTTCTTCGAGGCCGTCCAGATCGCTCCGGTCCAACTAGCCCTGAATGGTTACCGTACCCTGAATGATATTCAAAGGTTGTCGGAGTTGGCCGGGATACCTATCGAACTAAAGGATGTGTTTGAGGTCTACAGTTTGAGTTTTGATCGGCGCATCTCTTATTTGAAGACCTTGCGCTCCTTCTCCCGGCTTGTCATTGGTCTGCCGGACACGAATAAGGAGTATAACCTTGGTGTGGTGATTGCTTCCAGCGAGTGGGGTTGCGCTGGGCACCAGATTCCTGGGCCTGCTACCGCGGCTCCCGATATTCCAGACCTTGGCGCTCCCAACATGGAAGCTCTAGTGGCTCTTTGGAATTGGTGGGGGCCTGGACCGACGAAGGATCCGGTGAGCCGTTCTGCTCCTATGCTGTTAGGTTACCTTGCGGGGCCAGTGACAAAGGGGAATCCTGCGCCCGAGATCCCCAAAGAGCCCGAGGAGGAATTCCTAAAAGTTGTCAGGGCGCGAAGCGCTGCTCGGGGAGGGAAAAAGGCCGTTTGTTCTAAGTGCCGAGCATCTGATCCCGTTACCGGGACAACGAAGAGGGCTAGGGGGACGGAGACATCGGTCACCGAGGAGGTTGCGGATGGTGACACAGGTGTGGGGGTGGTGGCTTCTGCCCAAGGTGATACCACCGAGGATGCTTCTACCCATGCCGGTGTAGTGTTTTTAATTGTGATCCTGTTTCAGCTACTGACGTCTTCGTCACTTTAATTCTTGTTTGTCTTGTCTGATAATTCTCTTTTTCGTCGCTTTAATTGTCATCTTGTTTCAGCTACTGACTTCTTCTTTGGTTACCCTTGCTCTTGCCCGGTCTATGGGTATTATTGTGTTTCAGGGGTCGTTCGACAACATATTCGGACATATCAACCTCCTGGTGAACATGGGCGAGGATACGATGACCCTGCCGGTCGTCTCGCCTATCCGTACCGAGGACCCAATAGACCTACCGATATGCTCACCCATCCGTACTGAGGAGATGAGCGAGCAGAGGGCCCCTGAGACTGGTCCTTCAGAGGAGGTGAGGGAAGAAGTGGAGGTTATGGTGGGTGACGAGGATGAGGTTCTTGAGGAATCTGAGAAGATGTTGGTGGACGGTGTGGCGATGACCCGTTATATTGACAGGTGTGGGGGTAAATTGTTGGAGCAGCCCCGTGTCTTGAGGATGGGGTATACGGCTCTTAAACCCCTCGTTGTCAAGGATGCTGAGAAGATAGCTGTTCGGCCTGCAATGTCGGTTATAGAGCAGGCCAGTACTGATGCGCTTCGGGTATGTTGCGTACGTATTTTGTTATATAGGTCGTGATGCTTTTATTTTGACTGGTATCTGATGTTGCTAAATACAGGTTTTCGTGGATATCGTGGTGTTAAGGGATCAGCTGTCAGCACTAGAGGCTGAGAAAGAGAAGATGGTCGAGGATAAAGCTCAGCAAGTTAAGTTGATCTCCGAGCTAGAGGCGGAGAAAGAGAAGCTGTTGGCCGAAAGCAAAATAACGGCTGAGGAGAAAGCCCAGATGGCTAAGTTGGTCGCCGAGCTAGAGGCGGAGAAAGAGAAGCTGATGGCCGAAAGCAAGATGACGGCCGAGGAGAAAACCCAGATGGCTAAGTTGGCCTCTGATAATGAGAAGTTGGTGGGAGACAACTTACGCCTGACTGAGGAAGTCGAGAAGTTGGGGGCCGAAAAAGAGGAGTGGGTCGAGAAGCACGACTTTTTGGAAGCTGATAATTTGCTCATGGCAGAGGATGTAGAGGCCGGAACATCCGAGGTGGCTGCCCTGAAAGTGGCGCATGTGGAGGATAGGGCAAAGCTCGCAATGATGGCTAACTTCTCCGTCTTCTGCGCCCATGTTCGGGCTCTAAACTTTGTGAAGGTCCCGTTATCGGACCGGACGTGGTCGGAGTTAGTTTATCCCTGTCCGCAAGGTGCACCTCCTAAACCGCAGGATTGGGCCAATCTTCGAGATGAGGAACTCCCACGGCTGTCGGGACATACTACTTCGACGGCCCTCCGTCCCCATTCCGGGTCGGCTCCAACGACTCTTCGGTCTGCTGCTGCCGTGACTCCCCCACCCGCATCCCCTCAGGTGGAGCCTTGACCATTTTCTTGTAGTATTTTCTTTGCATCTTAGCGTAAAGTCTTTTGGTGCCCGAATTGTGGGTCTCTTTTGTAACTATAAAGATATGCTTTTGGGAAGTGATAATATAGGTGCTACGTTTTCTTTCTGTTTGGCTTTCCTGGGTAATTTCCTTGTTTGTGGGGGTTTGTCTTTTGAAGGGTATAAAAACAAAATCTTGTCAGGTACCTGTCAACCCCATTGCCATGGTGGTCTGTACCTTGCCTAGTCGTAGCGTAGGCGATGTTATAGATGGTCTTGAAAGATCTAAGGCGTCCCTAACTGCCAAATTGAAGTCTGCGCGTCATGAAATCGAGGGGCTGAACGTTCATGTTTCGAACTTGTCGATTCGATTACGGGACTTGGGAGATAATTTCAGCAAGAAGACCGCGTATTATACGGCAAACAAGGGTAAAGCAAAAGAGCTTGTTGGTGCATTTCGGCGTTCTCGTGATGAAGCCCGAGGCCGTGTGACGAGCTTGAACTTGGTCATAGGGGCCGTTTTCGAAGACGCGGACCTGCTGCTATCCTTCGCCAAAGCGTATTGGGCCCGAGTCCGTGCTGTAGAGGTGATTGACCATGTAAAAGGGATGCGTGGTGTTGCCCGGGCTGAACGCATGGTTGATGCGATGGCCGGGGTAACAGAGGCCACGGCTTCCTTGAACCGAATTGATGCGGTCGTGCAGAAACGTTTAGGGACGCAAATCGCCTCACTGCGAGATATTCATTTCGCTGATGTCGTAGAGACCTCAGCGTCTGTCGATGGGTTATCGGACTAATGATTGAGTAGCTTGTTTTGTCGCTTTTCTTGTAGCTTGTATAAAAATATGCGTTTTGCTATTTCCGTTTTTTCTCTTTTCTCACTGATGAATATTCATATCTGCCCTTTCTTCCTCGTTTTTTGTTTCATAGGTGCATGTTACTACGTCGCACCAGGCTGGTTCTCCATGCCTAGTTAGTCCGGGGTTAGGACCTACTGGGGTTGCCCGGGACGAGGTCTCATCTGGTACGGCTAGTGAAGTGCACGCCAACTGGCCTTACATCGTTTTAATGGGCAAATACGTCGAACTGCGCGATCAGTATGCCCGACTTAGGTCCAAGTTGAAAACCCAAGCGTCTTCTTTTCGGGAATATGTTCGTCATGCCGAGCATGTTGTTGAGGTTCAGGAGCGTCGTTTAGATTGATATAGGCTCATAAAGGAAAAATACCTCGGTAAACTGAAATCGTTGGTTACCCAAGCCAATATGTTGGTGAAGTATTTCCGTCTGTCCCGATCCAGATACGATGCTTCTGCGGCTATGATCGAAGCTCGTAAGCTTCCCTTCGACGATGCTCGTCATAAAGCGGCCTCGGACGCTCACGGGATCGCTAGAGGAGCCGAGTTCTCCGCGCGGCTTAAGACGCTGACATGAGTTGGTGCTCATACGACCAACTTTGATGCCCTCATTTCTGAGGAGCGTTTTGATGGCGAGGAGACCGATGGGGATACGGCTACGGATGACGAAGAAGTCAAGCTTGGTCAATTGCCATCATGTTCCTCATGTAGTAGTTCTTAAATCCATTTCCTTATTGCTGGTGTATCTTGTTGCCTCCGTAATGCGGGCGAGAACTATTTGCTTTATTCTTTTATTCATGCGTTGGATTGTTTTATTGTCATGTTGTTTCCTTTGATGAGATTGCTATTCCTTTGTTTTCTGTGCTGGGTATTTGATCGCCTTCGTTTTATTCTCGCGTTGCTATTTCCTTTGATTCTTTTTATTTCCTGCATTATTCTTCTAGTTTCTTTTCTACCTTTGATCCTTGCTCGTTGGATCAGTTGGTACCTGCATATATTTTGAGTATTCCTAGGCATTCTTTTAGACACGCCATGTTGGGAATTTCATAGTATTCCTAGGCACAAAGGCCGTTTGGGAATTTCACAGTATTCCTAGGCACAAAGGCCGTTTGGGAATTTCACAGTATTCCTAGGCACAAAGGCCGTTTGGGAATTTCACAGTATTCCTAGGCACAAAGGCCGTTTGGGAATTTCATAGTATTCCTAGGCACAAAGGCCGTTTGGGAATTTCATAGTATTCCTAGGCACAAAGGCCGTTTGGGAATTTCATAGTATTCCTAGGCACAAAGGCCGTTTGGGAATGTCATAGTATTCCTAGGCACAAAGGCCGTTTGGGAATGTCATAGTATTCCTAGGCACAAAGGCCGTTTGGGAATTTCATAGTATTCCTAGGCACAAAGGCCGTTTGAGAATTTCATAGTATTCCTAGGCACAAAGGCCGTTTGGGAATTTCAGCTGCACTCGTTAAGATAATTTATTTATTCAAAAGACAATGCCATTAAGTAAGAGAGGTAGGGTGGGACCTGTATTTGTACTGGCCAGACGGCCTAGATGTAATACTTCTTTAGGTTAGCCACATTCCAAGAATTTTTCTCCCCTCTGCTGTTTTTGAACAGAACGCTTTTGAGTTTGTAGGTAACCGGGCTTGTTCTTTTGACGATCTCGTACGGTCCTTCCCAGGTAGGGCTCAATTTGCCGTGTATTTCATTGCGGGTATAGACCGTTACACGTCGTAGCACCAGTTCTCCTATCATGAATTCTTTGGACCCTTTTACTCTCTTGTCATAAGTTTGCTTCACGCTTTGTTGGTATTTCGCTAAGGTAAGGGATGCTATCTCTCGTTTTTCGTCTAGCATGTCGAGTTCTTCTCTCATTCTTTGTTCGTTGCCTCCCTGCTCGACTAAGGTCGTTTGGAGTGTGGGTAGCCCGATTTCCGTTGGTATGACGGCCTCGACGCTGTATGCTAAGCTGAACGGGGTTTCCTTAGTGCCCGTCTTCGGTGTAGTTCGGCACGACCATAAGACGTTGAGTAACTGCTCGGGCCATCTCCCCTTTGCTTGTTCGAGGGTTGTCTTGATGCCGTCTAGTATTGTTCGGTTTGACACTTCAGCTTGTCCGTTACCCTGTGGGTATGTCGGCGTCGAGTAGAATTTACGGATACCTAGTTCTTCATACCAGAGCTGTAGATTAGCATCTTTGAACTGGGTTCCGTTGTCAGCGACAATAGCGTACGGTATACCAAACCTGGTGATGATGTATTCCCAGATGAATTGTTTGACGTTGCTGGCTTTGATTTCTCGGAGGGGTTTAGCTTCGACCCATTTGGTAAAATAATCCGTCGCAACGATCAGATATTCCACACTGCCAGGTGCTCTTGGGAGTTTACCGACCAAATCAATTGCCCATTTTGCAAACGGCCATGGAGCCGATACTGGAGACATCAGAGACGATGAGAGACGTGGTATTTTGGCGAATCGTTGGCATTTGTCGCAACTTTGGACATATACATCGGCGTCTCACTTGATATAGGGCCACCAATATCCTTGTGTGATAGCTTTGTTGGAAAGGGACCGCCCTTTGATGTGTGCTCCGCAGGATCCTTCATGGATTTCCTCCAATACTGGCAGTTGCAGTTCGGGCCGGACGCACAGTAGGTGGGGTCCTCGGTAACTGGATTTGTATAGTTTGTCGTCCTCGGATAGCCAGAACCGAGGTGCTTTTCGTGTAATTTTGAACGCCTTTATCTTGTCCGCCGGAAGCGATCCGTCTCGTAGATAGCGACTCATGTCATCCATCCACCCTAGCTCGTACTGGATTGACGTTATTCGGTCTATTCTTCTGGTGATACTCGGGGCTTCCAGAAGTTCCACTATGATCGACCGAGTGTCGGTTAATGTTAATGTTGAGGCTAGGGTTGCCAAGGCATCGGCATGGGCATTTTCGGTGCGATTGATTCTTATCAATTCGCACTGTTCGAAGGTGGCCATCAAGCTTTGGACTTTCTCTTGGTAGAGAATCATTCTGTCATTTTTTGCTTGGTATTCGCCGATGGCTTGATTTACGATCAGCATGGAGTCCAAACTCGCAATTAAGTGGGAGCACCCCAGCGATCGGGCAATGAGCATGCCGTTTATCATGGCTTCGTATTCCGCCTCATTGTTGGTAGCTCGGAAACCCAGTTTGATGCTTTTCTCTATGATTGCTCCTTCGCTAGACTTGAGGACGATCCCTGCTCCCGAGCCGTCCTTGGTGGCTGATCCATCGACATGTATTTGCTAGTGTGATTGTGGGGATATAGCTAACGGCTCGTCATACCCTTCGGTGAACTCTGCGATGAAATCGGCCAAGACTTGTCCCTTTATGGCATGTCGGGGTGAGAATTCGATATGAAATTGGGATAGTTTGACCCCCCATGCGGCCACTCGGCCACTGATGTCCGTCCGTCGAAGTGACTCCTTGATATGAAATTTTGTGTATACTCGGACCTGGTGAGCTATGAAATAGTGAGGCAATTTCCTGGTAGCAACTACTAGTGCCAAGCACAGCTTTTCCAATGGCAGGTATCGGGTTTCGACTTCAACCAGAGTTTTGCTAACGAAATAGATCAGAAATTGTTCACGGCCGTCTTCTCTTAGGATGACTGCGCTCACAACTGTAGTGGAAACTGCTAGGTAGCATGCCAGGATATCTCCTTTATTCGGCCTTACTAGTAGTGGCAGCGTCCTTAAGTATTCTTTGAGGCTGTTAAATGAAGCTTCACATTCCGGTTCCCACACGAATTTTCTATCCTTCTTGAGTGATTCAAAAAATGGCCGTCCCTTGTCTGCGGATCGGCTGATGAACCTGCTCAGCGCGGCCATCATTCCCGTGAGCTCTTGCACCTGCTTCTTATTCTTGGGTGCTGCCAGGTACTGGAGGGCTGTGATCTGATCGGGATTAGCTTCTATTCCTCGTCGGCTGACCATATGCCCCAAAAATTTTCCTTTGCTAATGCCGAATGCGCACTTGCTCGCGTTGAGCTTCAGTTTGTGCTCGCCCAACGTTCGGAAGACGTCCCTAATGTCTTGGAGATGGGATATGGCTTTTTCGCTTTTGACGACCATGTCGTCGATGTATACCTCCATGGTCTTCCCTATATGCTCTCTGCATACCTTCGTTATCATCCTTTGGTATGTTGCTCCCGCATTGCGTAAACCGAACGGCATTACTGTATAGCAATAGTTTCCCAAAGGCGATATAAACGACGTCTTTTCTTGATCTTCGTGGGCGAGGGGGATTTGGTGGTACCCTGAATACGCGTCTAGGAAGGTCATCCGTTCCGCTCCCGCAGTTGCGTCCACCAGTTGATCAATCCTTGGAAAGGGAAAGTGGTCCCTCGGGCAGGCTTTGTTGAGATTGGTGAAGTCTATACAGACTCTCTCCTTTCTGTTCTTCTTGGGGACGACGACTGGATTGGATAACCATTTTGGATAGAAGACCTCCCTTATGGCTCCAGCCTCTAATAGCTTGTGGACTTCAGCAATTATAGCTGCTCTGTGCTGTACATACACTTTTCTGCTCCTCTGAGCTATCGGCTTGCATTCGGCGTCAACACTCAGGTGGTGACATGCCGTTTTAGGGTCTAGGCCTGCATGTCTTTGGGACTCCAGGCGAATTTATCAATGTTGTTGAAGAGGAATGCTTCTAACTCTTCGGATTCCTGTTTTGGAAGGTTATCACCGAGGAGGAAGTAGTGCTCCTCGTCCGTACCCGGGATATACACCTTCCTAAGAGTTTCTCCTACTTGTTCTTCAACAACCCTCTCGGTTTTGGCTATGTGGTTGATTATCTTTTTCGTGCTGGTGGGTTGTTCAACAACGACCAGCTCCTTTTTGAGAGCCGCGGTTATGTCTTCGCAGCGTCTGAAATCCTCTTGGCATCCTCTGGCCGTCTCGATCTCTCCCCTACCATTTGGGTATTTCACCTTTTGGTGATAGGTCGACGGTATGGCTCTCATGGCATGCAGCCATGGTCGGCCCAAGATGGCATTATGGCCGGAGCTGTCGTTGACCACTAAGAACTCCACAGGAACTGACACGGATCCGGTGGTAACATTAAGGACGATATTTCCCAACGGTCTAGTCGTCTCGGAGATGAACCCGATCAGTGTGACGTCAGTCGGCTGTAAGTCTTGGGACTTGAGCTCCATCTTGTCGAAGAGCTCTTTGTACATGATATTACAAGAGGCTCCTTGGTCGACAAGCACCCTGCTGACCGTGTCAAGGCCAATTTGAACGCGTAGGTTAATGGCATCCCCGTGGGGGTATATCACTCCTTCTTCGTCGAGGTCTGAGAAAGAAATGGGTGGATGTCGTTGTGGTGTGCATTGCCTTTTAGAAGTCGACGCCTGTGATGCCTTGATCGTTCCCCACCCGTGCCCTTAGGTCGTGACATATGAACAACGTTGATTGTTTTACCTTGTCGGTTGTCGGCCCCCTCAATGGCCAGTTGTTTGCCTTTGTTCCCAGCGCCCTTGATGAACTTGGTTAAATAACCGGCGTCACCCCACAGGTTCATTTTCCATCGCAAGTTACGGCAATGCTCGGTGAGATGGCCGTGATCTTCATGATATGCGCAGAAAAGCTTTGAATCTCTCAGGCTGGGGGGTGAAGCGATCGGTTGGGGTCGGGAATACCAACTTTCCCTGCATATATCCTTAAGGATATCTTCAGCAGACCGGTTGAAAGTGTATCTCAACTCGACCGGTTCGAAAGTGTTTCGACGCTCCCTCTCTTGGAACCGACCTTGTTGAAGCGGCTTGGGGGGCATTGGGTAGGTGAGCTGGAGTGGTTTATGTTCGTTGATCGGTGTTGGGTATGCGATCTGGAGCGGTTTGGGCTCAGGCTCTCGTTGTCGCTCTACCCTCCTCGGGACCTCGGGACCTTTGTCCTTTCTGGTCGGGTTGAATGCTTCTCCCTGGTTGTTCCTGGCTCTTTTGTGTCCCACCTGTGCTTCCCTGACCGATTCTCTCCTTGGTAGAGTTCGGTTGAGAAGCCGCAATTCATCATTTTTGTCGGTGAGGTGGGTACAGTAGGCTAGCAGGGAGTCGGTAGTCGGGAAGCTTTTGCCTATGAACTTCCTTCTCGCCCAATAGCCATTAGGGATGGAATTGATAAAGTTTTGGATGGCTATATTACTGGCGTACTGTGGGATCTGGTTAGCTACGTCGATAAAACGTATGCAGTAGTCGTTGAGCCTTTCATTCGGCTGCATTGTCATTTTTAGAAGGGTATCGATGCTAACCTTCTTCTTCCGATGAGCAGCGTATCGGGTTGAGTACGCTCTTAGCAGCTCTGCCCAGTTTCTTATGGACCCTCGTGGTAAGTTGTGATACCACGACGAAGCCTCTTGGCCCAAGCTGTTTTTGAAAAACTTGCACATCAGTGCATCGTCGTCACTCCATAGCTCCATCTTCCTCTTGTAGTGTCGCAGATGGTCGATCGGGCAGCTCCTTCCATCATAGAGCCTAAACTCAGGGACGACGAACCCCAGAGGATTGCGGTACCGCGTGATTTGCTCGGTACATGGGGTTTCTTGGCATACGTCCCAAGCCTGTTGGAACGCTTCATCGGGGGCTTGGTAGAGGGGGGGGGGTATCCCCCCTGATGCGGTTGTGGGTAGTACCCTACCACGACCCTGTGTTTGGGGTATCTTCCGTCCTTTGGGTTCATATCAGGGGCTTGTTCCGTATTAGTGTTTGGGTGGACGAATGTTGGAGGGATCGTTATTGGGACATTGCCCCCTTGGTGGGGGATTCTTTTATCTGGTCGCCGGCCTGCCGTTTCCATAGCGGCCCTATAGGCGGAATATTCCGTGTCATGGCGTGGGTCCTTATCCTTATTGGCAGGTTGGATATTCGGCAATGTGATGCCGGCTGCTGCCATGGCCGACAGACACGCTGCCAAATGAGCCTGCAGCTGGGCGTTGTTCCTTTCTTCGGCTAATGGAACAACGTGTTGTACTTCCCCTGTGGATGGTGTAATTATCCTCGGTGGGAGAATAGGTGGTCGGGTCAGTTGTTCGAGTACGGGATCATTGGGCATGCCGAACCGGTAAGCTTCATTCGTTGGTAAATTAGGCTGGTGGGAACTGGAGTTGACCGAGGCTGTTGGCAGGGGAACTTTAGAGCTCGGTCCTGCCTGGGGTCCGGGTAATTGTCTTCTTGCGCGTCTTAATACGGGCAAGTCTCGTTCGTCGTCCGAGGACGTATGATGTTCTTCGATGAGTCCTTCGAGCTGTTGGGGTTGCTCATTCGGTTGTTCTTGGTGAATATTGGAAGTTGTTGGTTGGTTTCCGGACTGGATAACATCATATCTGTCGCGGATGGCAAGTAGATCGTTGAGGTCTTGTTGGCTTATTTGCACGTTCTGGTTATTGGTTTCTACTATCTCGGGATGGGTTTCTTCTATATTGGTTACCATTGTTGCTCGTCTAGTAGAGTCTTGGTATTCGACTTCGAAACTAGTTGGGAAATAGATGATTCCCGGAGACGGCGCCATTTGATAAAGCCATAACTTTGGTCGGTATCGTTAGGCTTTTCAACATTAATATATACTGAATTAACAATAAACAATATACACTTCTTGATTTCTATTCGTATACGGCAATTGCCATTGGTCGGATTACAACTCTATCTCTATATTTATGCTCGGTTTTACGACTTTCTCTTGTGATCTTGATCTTTCTCCGATCTCTGTGCTCGTTTCTTGATCTGCTCGGTTTGTTTCTTGATGTGACAAGCTTTGGGGAATTTCTCTCTTTTCTCTACTTCTCTCTATAATTTTTGAGTAGATTTTCTGGTCCCTTTCTTAGGGGGGATACTTGGCTATTTATAGGCAATGGTGCCTCTTGAGATGTTGACAAATGTCTCCATCTCATGGGATTTTTCAGATATGAGTCCCTGGTTAAGTGGGCTTGGGTTTTTAGTAGTATCCACCTTTATTCTTTATGAAAGGCATGTGACGGCCCATTTAAGGATTGGATACCCATTGTTACCCGAATAGAATATCTGGGTCTAATTTTTATGTTCTATCAAGTTGAATAAAGTTGGTTTTAATTACTTCAATGGAAAGAAAAACTACTTCAAAACCAACGGTATCTAAAACCAATATTACTCAAACTAAAATTTCTATAACTATATAAGTTTAATTAAGCAAAAACAAGTAAAAATGTTTATCAGATCACGTGCATTGCATTTAAATAAAAGAATAAATAGAAACTCATGAAATATTCTGTCAACTAAAACTTTATGCTTAATTGGAGTTTGGTTTATTTTATCTATTCTGTTTGGGGTTTTAGATCATTTCACCAAACTTAGTTGATATCTATTTTCTTTTGTCCGATTGTACTAAGTGCACTCTATTTCTACTAAACAAAAATCAACATACATTAAAATAACAAACGAAAAGAAAAAAGTTCAAATAGTAATAAAAAAATCCAGAAAATCTTAAGACTGTTAAAAAATTCGGAAAAAATCCAAGAAAATGGCAACAATTTTAAATAATAAATCTTTGCGCATGGAAATTTTCACACATGATCACACAAAATCACAAAAAATCGCAGTATTTTTGTGACATCACGAACATATAATTCTTTTTTATGCATTTTAATTAAAATCTTTAAGTTTCATATGTATTTATGTAGAATGTTTTGTCATCAGTATTTCCAACTCCATATTTGAGATAATCATCAGACAATATAGTTCCTGATTGTTATAAAATGTGAATATGTAGTTTATTTATGAATTTACTTGACAAAATAAGTTGAACGTGTGATAGGAAGTTATTACTCTAAAAGTCCAGTATTTAATTACAGTCTCTAAAATTTGTTGGATTTTTGTTGATTATTTTCTCATTGTTGTGTGACATATTAGATCACATATATATGTATATAGATATAGAGAGATACAATAAGACGGATATTTATTCATTGATAAGTGTGAATGAATGATACGAAACCCGTAACCCTCTTTATATAGTAGAGAGTAGTGTTACATAAGCCCTAAGTATAATCCCATATACTAAGGTCCAAGATGGCCAGTAATATATCCTACAACACTCCCCATTTGGTCGTCTTGAATTTTTCGTATTCGTGCAGTCGATATTCATTCGCAGTGCTAAACACATAAAACCTTAGGGCCGGAAAACCCAGTATGAGACAAAACCGATACCTAGAATAAACTGTATAGCAGAATGATATAGGCCAAAATTCTATGTAAGTAACTAACCACAAAATAGTGTGACTTATTAAAATCTTGTCAGAGCAAACGCAATGAGAAAATCTCTGATCGAAGAAAAAAAAGTGCAACAATGGTAGTAGTAGGGGATCAACCACAAAACAGATGACTCATCAAAACCTTGTCAGAGTAAACCCAGTGGAAAAAACCTCCGGTTGAAGGGTAAAAGAGTACACAGTGGTAAGAAATATACAACAGGATACTCCCCCTAATTTCGGCAATCTTAAGTGAGATATGAAGGGAACGTGTCTCGCTAAAAAGCTTTCCGAGGAAAAGCCAGTGGAAAAAAAATCTTGGACTAAGGACAAAAAGATTACACAATCATACAACGGGATGCTCCCCCTCACTTGCACTCAACATCATGCGAGGATTCATGTTGAAAATAAAATGTCTCAACATAACTTAGACAAACTATGATAGTTGTGATTGATTGTTTCTCATTTAAATCCTGGCAAGGTAAACCCACTGGAAAAAACCCTTGGTCTAAGGACAAAAGAGTACACTCACAAGTGTTAATCAACACGAGCATTCATCGGGATGCTTTAGCTTACTTGTATACGAGTGAATGGAATGATTTAAGCTAAGTAGTCATAAACATTCTTCTGGATGCTCCCCCTAACTTGTACACAAATGAGTGCAATAATTTCATATTTTAAGAAATAGTATGAGCATTCGTCTGGTTGTTTCATTTACTCGTACATGACTGTATGCAAAAAAATCTAACGTGGAATAGAACGAGCATTGAACATGATGCTCTTAAACTTTATATGTGAAGATTTATTTCAATGAGAAATGCTACATAGCATAATCTAGTCATGTATCTGTTGATCGATAACAGCAAGTTGTCATCAAATATGACAAGTGCTTTATCTGAATCATGAGACAGAACATATGTAATTCAATTATGGCTAATATTAGCTCGAAGCCATATATACTGTCTAGTCGTCTCATAGAGCACGAGTAAATCAGAGTGATTCGTTTGTAGTCTTAACAAGACCTCCAAGATATCACCTATTCTCAATGATAAAGACATAACCATACTAAGAATATTCCTTATGCGGATATGATAAGTAATCAGTATTGGTATAATCGAAAAAGGATGGCGTTAAGTCGAGTACCAAAGGGAGTACCAAAGGGACATGTATACTCGATAACACAAAACAGGATAAGCAGGCCACTTTCAAAATTACCATAATGTAATGTAATATGTTTTTAGTGCCATTCCGGTGGCAGCGTATTAGCACGATGCAATGTCGATCTATAACATTCACAGCTGACGAGATGTTCGTCTTAGCACATTAGACCAAGTATAATGATGTGCTTATTGTAATTAGATATGAATATCATGGTTCAATATCTCTTCATCGTCTCATCAGGGACGGACCAGGTCTATATCAATGTCTAGTGATCGAACGATCATGGGAGAATATGATGATTTAGCGTCATGATGACTAAAGCATCATAACACCTTCTGAGTGTAGTCTGAATCATAGACTTATATTCAATTTTTATGAGACTCGATTATCAGGTCGAGTCACTATCGTGTCTTCCCAAGATCCTTCATCTCGAAGGGCACATCCAAAACGTGGATTGCTTCATAACACGCAAGGGCATAAAATTTGTTCAAGTATCCCAAGCTGATCAAATACTCACTTAAGCAGGTATACCACATCCGCTCAGACTATTTCAATCCTTACATTGAATGTCTCACTTAATTGAGAACGTGTTCCGTGGTCAGGAACTATTTGATTTAAGCACATGAAGGTACACATGAAGTCACACATGTACCTTCATCTACATTTCTTGTCTAAATCCCCACAGAGATAAAACATGATCACATTCATGGCTGCATACTCAGTTTTTCAGAAACTACTAAAATGTTAAAGTAGGGGACCATTATAACGTCCATTATGAGGAAGTAAACCATCTCGTAATCAATTCCAAGTTGTGGGAGAAATCTTGCGCTACTAGGTGAGCACTTATACAGTCTCAGTATTCTCTTCACGCTTCATTACGAATACTCAAATAAACAAGCTGGTCTAAAATTGGGTGGTGTTGGAACAACAGGTCCACACACGCTTTGTTCGCTAAGGAATTTGACTTGGAACGTAAGTTTCCATACAAGCCAGTCTAATTTTTGTTGACTTCTGAAAATGATACATGGTTCCCTGTCATCATTTGCTCATATTATCAGTCATCAACGAATATATGAACAAGTAATCAATGTCACTCTCATTTCACTTTAATATCGTCTAAGACATCATGATCAACAGATATTTTGAGATTATCAAGCTGGGGAGGAATCACACATCTCCTTGATCCTTTATAATCTCGTGCGACAAATGAGTTTCAGTTCACCTCTCTAGGGGCTGAATGAATTAAGAACCGGTCAACTTTCTCGTATCTTGGGAAGGATGACAGACTAGACAGCCGACAAAAGAGTTATTTGCTTGGAGGGTTCGGCCAAAAGCAACGTGTTTTGACAGGAACTCGACGTCCGACATAGACGACTTTCCTTGCAAGCATATTCGCAGTAGGTATAAATGATCTCGTGAAATTGCTAAATGCGTCTAGCACTTAGCTAGACTTGGGGGAGTCACTACACTTTACTTATCACTTAGTGCAGTTTGGGGATCAAGTTAAGACTGAGTGGGTTAATGCTATGTTACTTCATGTCGTTCCTCATCGACGCTTACATGCATATCTCCCCATAACGACAGGGATGACAGTTTTAGAGATGTCACTTTCGCATGTCATATGATAAAGAGATCGCTTGCCAAGGTTACTATATTAAAAGATATGCAGAGGGATTCATAATCGACGTATGTTCTCTTCATATGTTCATATTTTGAACACTATAGCGGCTCAATCAAAATACTAATTAAGCACTCAACACGAGTTAATCAACTGGTACGCATACGGTGTTTGAGGGTCTATGGGCCTCATAACAGACCAATACAGTAGTATGCACTATATAATAACCCCACGCAGAAATATAAATCTTGGTGCGCAAGACCAAGAAGTGCGTGCAATCATTTCCAATCGCATCATCAAACTTTCCGTGAGTCCATTTGGGTTTGAACATAATCGACATGATATTCAATTTAAATTTCCAAACTCAAGTAATACACATCAAAATTTTGATGTTTACTATTCGGCATTATCAAGTCTATTGGACTTTCAGGATAATCCGGATCATGAGCCATCGACTTAATAATAAGGCTAAGAGTTTGGGAAGTGCTGTATTTTTATGGACAACAATAAAATGTGACCATATTCTCGATGCATCAACCATAACCATATATATTTATGGTTCGTAGTATGGTTGGATAAGGCCACAAATATCTCCTTCAATTGTTTCTAGAATTCCACGAGACTATTTAGGATTTTTACACATTCTTGTCTTTCAAAACAAGACATTAGTGGCATGCGAATTTTGGACTAATCATGAAATTATTCCTCAAAGAGAATCCAAATGCGATGCCATTATAAATCCAGCATCATCTTTTGACCCGGATATATCCCATCCGGTTAATGCCACAATGTCAAAATACTATTATCAATTGACGACGGGTGAATGATAGTACTGACAATCATGTCTGATCATCTAAAACTTTTTATCAATTGACGACAGACGAATGGTAAGGTAACTTTTAAGTACTTTAAAAACATGGTTAAATCACTTGAAAAACATCTCAACTCCTCAATAATACGCGTTTGGTCATATCGAGTGGAGTCTGCATAAATAAATTTATATTATTTTATGAGCTATTACTAGCTATCACTGGTTTTCTCGAATATCTTATAACTCAATAAGGTACGACAAGACCTGGAGTATAAGTCCTCATATTTGACAAATCAATTTGGTTTTACCAAAAATTTGGATTTGGAACGACAGGTCCAGAATCGTTGTCACTGAGAATTCTTTAGGCAAGTAGTTGGTGAAATTATCATTATCGTCGGATAATGTAAGTGGTATTTCCATAAAGTTTGATAATTTAAAATTTGGTCACATTTTAAAAGGAATTTTCTAAAAAAAAACTTTAAATTATTTTGAAAAATTTATAAACAGGCAAAACCATAATAAAAAAGCATGATCAAAATGGAAAAAATATAATCCAAATGGAATAACATAATCTAGATGAGCGACAAAATGGCTCAATGATTTAGCGTTAACCACATTAGCGACGACTTATCCACCCTTATGATAGTTTAGAACTATTTAATGGTAGCCGAGCATGACCTTTGTCATTTACAGGAGAGATTGGCTCATTGAGCATTGTCTCTTTCTTTGGGACGACTGACCTAATTGTTCCTTTCAAAAACTACCTAGGTGCCACATGTATTTGGTTCAGACAATTGTCTAAACCTCGCTTGGCTAAGCGAGCGTCAGGCTCGTGGCAGTTCGAGACGACTAAATATGGTCTCGGTTCTCAATTCGAGGACGAGGTCCACGAAGAGAATTATCATCAGGCATAAAAACTACCATAAACCCAATAGGAGTAATCACTCATCCAGTAATAAATTGGTGATAAAGGAACATGGTGAATATAAATTCACAATACTGCTTATGGAATACGTTTTACAAGCTAGTATTTTGGTGAAAGATCGCTCCAATATGCTAATTACAGACATTTGTTCACTATAGACGCTATCGCATTTTAAATGTGGCAGCGGAATAAAATCAACGCTTTAGCCTTCATCTCGTGAGTAACGACAAACTTGTGTTATACTCATCAAAGATGCCATCCAAAAAATTTGGGCATCACATATTTAGATATCTAACTTGTGGCGGCGTATTAAAACCTCGCCTAAACATATCGCAAGTAATACCAACTTCGCAATTGTCCTCATCATAGATGTCATCTAGCAAGTATTGGGAGTTCTGGATTAGTTATCATATAAAACGACAGGTTTATAAGTGTATTGTTTGCATAAGCACAAATTTTGTTTCGAAAAGACAGGTTCAAAACACTAGTTTTGCAGTGAATTAGTTCTCATCGATCGAAATTGGCAGGCCGATATTGAGACACTAATTTACTTAACCCCTTTCGGTAGCTCTATCTAAACACGATCAGGAAAGACGGTGAAGGTGGAGAGCACGAATGTCACTTGAAACCCAACCTCATTAGGATGTCGACTTCTGCCTATATCTTTCCTAGACATCGTATCCAAATAAGTGAATCTATTTGGGGAAGATTTATAATTTTTTCAACTTAAATGTGTATATATACGGTTTCGCAAAATTACATACATATACATAGCAGCCATAATAATATTACATGTTAGTGATTATTAACATGGTAATTCATAAGTTAATTCAATTAGCATGCAATTTTTATTAACTAGCCAATTAATCAATTATCATGTATGTATTTATGTAAATATGGACCGAATTTTATACACATGCGAACACATATATTATTTTAAATGTAACATACATACTACATGGATCACTACTGTAATTAGGGTAAACTATATTCATTTTACAGATTTATTGCAGTGTCACTCCAAATGTTTCAGTCGTGTTTTATTTCGGTCTCGATGTTCCTGAACATAATAGGTTTAGTGCGTATACATGTTATCTTGTGTTATTTCCATAGTTGTTGTGACAACTATATAGTGTTTTCCAAGAAACAACAAATACACGTGTGGTATGGTTTCATCAATTCAAGATACCTATCAATCATATATTGTCTCAAATACATGTCAACTAGCAATATAGGAGTATGGCGTCATGGAACTATGGTAGTTATCAAATCACTGTATATGTTTTACCCATACAAATAATTAACTCATACTCTGTTTCAACCATGGTATGTTTATTAGGTTATTGTTTATCATGTGTTAGTATGCCGCATATTTACAGTTTATTCATGCTGTACTACCGAGATAAAACAATAAGGGATTAAGTAATTTTACCATTCACACGTTGAGAATGTCAATAAAACAGTATCAATAAAAACTCCTGATCAAACTTTCATAACCCAATAAACCTCAAGTTTTATACCCATATTCCTAGCTTTTACTCTAATATTTGAAAGCAACGTGCTGATAACGTGTTATGTGATATATTAGCTTATATATATATATGTATATAGATATAGAGAGAGAATATAGAGAGAGGCAAGAACATGAATATTTATTAATTGATAAGTGTGAATGAATGATATGAGACCGCTAACATGGATAGTTATGTGCCTTAATAGTTTACATTACTTAAGGTACATAACTTTACTATAACTTGGTTAGACACCAATTTGCGTTCTTTCTTATCGAAATCAATTTCTTTAAGATGCTGAGCAATTGTCGACCCTAATATGTTGGGAAGACCTCTATATAAGATGTTGGGAACTACACCCATATGAAGCATTTTCTTGATCAGCTCAATCGCTTCATCTATTCTAGCTAACTTCCCAAATACATCTATAACAGTCGTGTATGTTACTGTATCAAGGCGTCTGTTACTTAATTACATGCCATCGAGTAACAGAAGATCAGAGTCCGCATTGTCTTTGTTGGAAAAACCATGTTTAACATGGTAGTTTCCGAATGGTCACGAGACCATCTTTGAGTCAAAATTCCAAGTGACACCCGTTGTCTTTTGGCACCATACTCAAAACGGTTGAGTAGAAGGTATGACAAGTTTCGTAACGGTATGTCGCATGACCTATTCGGAGAATGTGAGTGAATGGAAATTGGCGTCAAAGATTGGGGTTGAGAAGAGGAAAACTCTTAATGCTGGAAAATGAGTTTAATAAGGATAACTCATTGGAAATTGTCCCACATTGGAAAATGAAGAGTTATTTTTACAATATATATACAAAGCTACCCCTTATGGATATTAAGTAGCGTGTCCACATACACATGTGTGTATTGTGTACCACACATGCACTTGCTCGTCGGGAAAAATACGCCTGTTTGGGAAAAACGCGCCTGTTCGGGAAAAAACGCGTCTGTTCAGGAAAAGCTTCCAGTAAAGCTGTAATTGTTGCAATAAATATGAATTCATTGCAAAGTTAATATTGCAGTTTCGAATTTCGAAAACTGACAGTAGTAAAGTGACTTTAATGGCTGAGATACTCAGCAAGCCTATAAATAGGCAGACCCCCCACAGGTCAAACAACAGTCTGAAATCAAACACAACAGCATATATTATCTCTCTAATTAGAAACATTACATTTTAGTCAGAGAGAGCCACCCACCAACAGCTCGACCTTAACTCGTCGTCAGTTTCCGGCGAGTCATCCGAGACGTTGTACCTTGGGATCGAAGCGCCAAACATAACCAGAAACCTCAAAGGTGGTTAGGCGAATATCGGTTAAGGGCATACTGTTAAACAGTAGCCTCGTCTATTTATTTTCTGTCTTTTTTTTATTATTTCATTTCATTTTTGTAATTTAATTTCAGTATTTCAATTTCCTGTTCTTAGCTGTAACATTTAAATTCTGTTTTAACTTTCTGTAATTTATTTAAAGTACTGTTTCAATTCTGTAATTAGATTAATTTCATTTCAGTCCTGTAATTTATTTACAGAAACAGTCCAGCAGTGTAGTAATTATACTATTCTGTCTGGCAGTTTATTTTAATTAACAAACAGTCTAGCAGTTTAGTTTTATACTATTCTGTCTGACAGTTTCGTTTAATTACAAACCAGTACAGCAGTTTAATAACTTATATTATTCTGTGTGAAATCTTTATTAATTGCTTTTACATTCTGCAAGTGTCGGAATTTATGATAGAGTCACATTTTATTATAGAAATAAAATTGTTTATTTCTTTCTAGTTCTTGCACTTTTAATTATTTTTTTACTTATACGAAAACAACAGTCTTTTCTCAAACTCTATGCATAATAATGGTAAACTTTACTTATTTATGGAACAACTTTCATGGGAACGTCACTCCTCCATAAACATCTTGGCGTCATTTACTTTACCCCTCTTGAGAAAGAGATTGGAGAAGAAAGTTAATATCAGTTCAGGTGGCGCAAAATCCTTTTCAACCCCTTTTTTAACCAAATCACAAGCCTTGAGCAACTTCCCCTCTTTAAGAAAACCCTGTATAGCAACACTATAAGTAATTGCATTTGGAACCCACAAGCCTCGTTTAACAGTGCCCTATTACTTACTTATTGGTTTTAAATGCAACCATGTTTAAGCATATATCAAATCAATTTTTTCGCTTCATCCATATTTCCCAAGTGATAAAGACCGTTTACAAGAAACATAAAAAAAAAAAAATCTTAATTTCGACATAAGGGTTTTTATGCATCAAATTTCACTAACGTTTTCAGAGTTTTTCTTTTGTCTTGTTGCTACAGTGAACGGGACAAAATCCCATTAAATAGAAAACCGTTAGATCACTTAATTTAGATCTAGACCGTAAGATTTACGGGTAGAATAGTAATTTCAGGTTTTTAAAAAAATATGATTTTATATCATACGGTACAGATATAATCTAAATTGATCAAACGGTATATGATTAACATGATTTTGTCCCGTTCACTGTAGTAACGGGACAAAAGAGGGACCCACACCAATTTGTTACTTTTCTACGTTGAGGTTAAAAACTATATGGCTTGAGCAATGGAAATTCATATCAATATACCAATCTCTCGGCCCTATCTACCCCAAACACTTACTCACAATCGCTAGTAAAAATGTAAAAATTGGTGTATATATTATCTATAATATATTTATTTTATTTGAAAATACTTAACTATTATTAATTTAAAAAATAGTTAAAAAGGTAAAAGGCAAAACGGTTACAGACCGTTGCAATTTGAAACGGCAGTTGATTGTTTCCTTTCAACACTATAACCTATGTGAAGAATAACACTATCCTAAACCCGATGTAATATAATTTAGGGTGTGCCATTTAATAAAAACCCAACATATATTAATGAACAAAAAAATAAGTAGACTAAAATTAATTCAAAATTAAAACTAATTTTTTGTATTGGTTGACATACCCTTAATTATAGTGCACCGGGCTCATATCATTGTTTCTACATAGTGAAGGGGTGTAAATCTCCAATAACTTTTTATATATACTAACCAGTATAAAGCAGAGATATATGAAAAAATATACAAAATAAAATAAATAAATACGGTGTTTCTCCTCCCACATTTCCGAAATCGGTATAAAAAATAATTTATAGATAAATTATGGAATTCTTTGGAATTGCTATCCGTCGAATTCCCTAGGCTTGATTGTATTCTGCAAACGGATTACTTGTAACCTGTTAGCAAATTCCGTGGAGTGGGGGTAAGTATTGTTTTAAGAAAAACGACATTCGTGGCTCTAAGCCAAAACTGTTTAATTATTTCCTTCTAATTTTGTAATATTCCCAACAATCTTAAAACGATATCTACAATGCAAGGAAAAACACCCTACAATATGATGAACCAAGACTTTGTAAAATTGGATCGTTTTGACGAAACCAATTTCACCCGTTGGCAAGATAAGATGAAATTCTTCCTAACGGCGCTGCATATTATCTACGTATTGGATCCAAACTTGGCGGCGTTACAAGAACCAAGTGATAAGGATACAAATAAGATTGGGTAAATTAGTTTTTAGTGACCTGGGTTTTGGACTATTTTAGGATAAGTGACCTAAGTTTTTTTAATTTCGGTTGTGTGACCTAAGTTTAACTTTGTTAGCATTTAGTGACCTGCCATCCTATTTTTCAAAAAAAAAAAACATATTTCTTGCTAAAAGGACTAAAATACCCTCAGATTTTGGAGGAAAATTTCAGTTTAATGAGGGTATTTTCGTCCTTTTAGCAAGAAATATTTTTTTTTTTTTGAAAAATAGGATGGCAGGTCACTAAATGCTAACAAAGTTAAACTTAGGTCACAAAACCGAAATTAAAAAAACATAGGTCACCTATCCTAAAGGAAGAAGCGTGAAGATGACGAGTTGGTCTGTTGGGGGCACATTCTTAACACCCTGCCTGATCGACTATATGATCTGTTCACGGCGGTACAATCACCACGTGAAATCTGGGAAGCTTTGGAGGCCAAATACAAAATGGAAAAAGTCGGTACAGATAAGTTTATTATTTTGAATTTAAAATGGTTGATAATAAATCTGTTTTAGACCAAATGCATGAACTTTTCATTATGGTGCATCAACTCCCTGATCTCAAAAATGCAATCCCTGAATCATTCCATGTTGGTGCGGTTATTGCGAAACTGCCACCGAGTTAGAATAGTTATAGGAAGAAACTTTTATATATGACTGATGATCTCACTTTAGAGTAATTCGGTAAACATTTACGAATTGAAGAGGAAAGTAGGGTCCGTGAGGGCTCTAGTAATGACTGTAAAGTGAATGTACATAATATTGAGAACGGAAAAGGAAATAAGTTCCTAAATGCAAAAAAGGGAAAGAATTTTAAAAGAAAATTTTCCAATGATTACTTTGTTGACATGCAAATTTTACGTCCATTAAAAATGTGATACGTGTCATTCAAATCAAATATCAATTAATTACTAATTTTTCAGTTTGATAATAGATTTGTTATTAGTAATTTTAAATCGAAAAAGAAATTATATTTTATCATCTTATAAAATCTATGATGATAATTTATATAAAATAAATGTATTTTTTTTTTCTAAAAACCATTAAATGTGGTATAAATAATGAGATACTAAAATTATAGTACTCGTTAGTGATGTTTTCAAACATAAATACAAGTTTGATTCATTTACATAACTCATGAGATCTTTAAGATAATAAGCCTAAACTTAAGTAGGTGGCATTTAAAAGCTCATCCCAAAAGCTATAAATAGAGGGGTGGGGGTACCATTATTTTCACAATAAAAAAAGCCTTGAATACTAGAAAGAGAAGCTCCTACACAAATGTCAGGAAATCAGCTCCGCTCCTCCACGACCGCCAGGAAATCAGCTCTGCTGCTCAACGGTCGCTAGGAAATCAGCTCTGCTCCTCCGCAAACGTCAGGGGATCAACTCATAAGAGAAGCTCTGCACACTCCGGCCTCAACGAACGCCTTCAAAGTCTGCAACAAATCTGCAATAAACTTGACATTCGATCTTCAAGAACGTCTACAAGCAATAAGCAAGACGTTTCTGCAAATCAAAGTCTTCAAGTTTTTCCCCAAATCTGAAGAACTTCTACAACAAACCGGCATTCGATCTTTAGGAACGACTACAAGCAATAAGCAAGATGTTTATGCAAATCAAAGACTTCAAATTCTTTCCCAAATCTGAAGAACTTCTACAACAAATCGGCATTCGATATTCAGGAACGACTACAAGCAATAGCAAGACGTTTATGCAAATAAAAGACTTCAATTTCTTTCCCAAATCTGAAGAACTTCTACAACAAACATGCATTCGATATTCAGGAACGACTACAAGCAATAAGCAAAACGTTTATGCAAATCAAAGTATTCAAAGTTTTTCACCAAATCTGAAGAACTCCATCCAAGAAATCTACAACAAAACGTCATTCGATCTTCAGGAACGACTAAATAAAGCAAAAACACGTTTCTTTAAATCAAAATCTTCAAGTTATTTTCCAAATCTGAGAAGTATCAAAATCATCAACGAAATCAACAAAACTACAAAGTTCTTTATCAAAATTTTACCCAACTTCAGCAAACTCAACAAAATTCATCAAATAGTCTACAACAGCATTTCGAGCCACTTCAAATTGTTTGAATAGGAGAATCAAAAGACTTTCATTTTTATATTTTATTTTAGAAATTATCAGAGATTGTACCCGCAAATTAATTAATAAATAAAATTTATTTTACTTCGCATTAATTTTTCCTGTTTTCAGCACTTGGTGAAAATTGGTGTGAAACATTCTCCAAAGATAAAAGGAATAAGGCCTGTTTCCATTGTGGGAAATTTGGCCATTACATTGCGGAATGCAGGTTTATGAAGAAAAAGAAGAAAGATGAGTATCGTGGTTCAAAGTCAACCAATCTGGTCGAAGAAATCGTTGCGATGGTTTGAACTATGCAAATTGGCATGTTAACTGATATTCACATGGCTGCTGTGACAAATCTTTCTGATTGGTGGTTTGATTCTGGTGCAACTGTACACATGTGCAATGACAAGAAGCAATTCAAGAATTATGGAGAATAAAACTACGGCCAAGAGGTCCTAATGGGGAATAACAATTCTGGCAAAGTTATGGGCAATGGGAACATTGAAATTCAATTCACGAGTGGAAATAAACTTATTTTAACAATTGTTCTTCATGTTCTAGAAATTAGGAAAGATCTTGTGTCGGAAAATTTGCTATGTAAGAAAGATGTTAAGGCTGTTCTAGAAAGTGATAAGTTAATTTTGTTGGAAAAACATGTGAAAACATGGGTGTTTCCGAATGGTCACTGGACCAACTTCGAGTCATTATTTCGTGTAACAGCGCTGAGTTGTTTATACCGTACTCAACGTGGTTGAGTAGCCCGTGTGACGATCTTCGTAACGGTATATCACATGACCTATTCGGAGGATGGGTGTGAATACAAAGTGGCTTCAAAGTTGTGCCTCGAAAGCTCAAATCTGAAAAAAACCGAAATGGTAAAGGAAAACCATTTAGTATAATCTCATATTGGAAGATTAAGAGTTAATTTTACAATATATATACCATACCAACCCATGTAGTTATTAAACTAACATGTCCACATACAGCTAAGAGTATTAGTGTGTACCACACACGCGCGCTCGCTCGTGTCTCGTGTCTCGGATCTCGGACGCGGGCTTGGGCCTCGGGTCTCGTGTCTCGGGTCTCGGGTCTTGTGTCTCGTGTCTCGGGTCTCGGACGCGGGCTTGGGCTTGGGCTTGTGATTTGGGGAATGTCTCGGGTTTCGGGTCTTGGGTCTTGGGTCCAAACCCGAATAGGAAGTTTTGTATAAAATACAAAGCAGTCCCTAGAGTTTCCAGTAAGAGAAACGCTCCAGCAATGAATGAGATTTAATGCTGCGGTTTCAGAATCAATTGAGCGGATTATGGGGGTGTAACTCCCAGAATTGATGACCAACATTTATGGCTGCGGTTTCATTAGAGCCTATAAAAGGCAGCCATCCCCCTCTCATTTCAACACACCATCAAACACACAACTCATAGCATAAGCATCATATAGAGAGAGAGAACCGCACCACCAACAGCTCGACCTGTGGTTCGGTGCCGGTTTCTATACGAGCCACTCTGAGATAGAAGTTGTACCTTGGGAACAAAGTCCCGAAACCAGAAACCTTTAAAGGTGGTTCGGGAAATATTGTTTAAGGTAAACTGCTCAGCAGTTGCCTCTTGTTTTATTTTTCCTGTTATTTATTTTTCAGTCATTTATTTTCTGTCCATTTCATTTCAGTACCGTTTCATTTATGTAATTTACTTTTCTATACTGTTTCTTTTCTGTATTTACATTTCAGTACTGTTTACTTTCAGTCTTTCGATTCTGTAATTTACTTTTCAGTTATGTAATTTCCAGCATTTACAAAAAACCAGTCCGGCAGTTTTTTATTCAGTAAAACCCAGTCTGGCAGTTTTTTATTTGTTACAAAACAGTCCGGCAGTTTGTTAAAACCAGTCCGGCAGTTTCGTTTATTACAAAACAGTCCGGCAGTTTCTTAAAAGCAGTCCGGCAGTTTCTTTTATTCAAAACCAGTCCGGCAGTTTTATTTAAAACCAGTCCGGCAGTTTATGTAAAACCAGTCCGGCAGTTTATGTGTTAAACCAGTCCGGCAGTTTCTTTATAACAGTCCAGCAGTTTTATTTATTTGTTGAGTCAGGAATTGTAATTTATATTCCAATTGTGAGAAATAAAATTATTATTTCCATTGCGTTCCTGTCTTCTTTATTTTATTGTCCTTTCATTTATTGTATTCGAAATAGTACCAAAACCAACAATCTTAAACAATACCATTTTTTGGTTTTTCTATTTTCGAAATAAGAAAAGACTTTTCTTTTTTATTTTATTTTGTTGACGTCTCGGTTTTTATTCTCGCAAAATCATTGCTAGTTTACTAGAAATTGAAATTTGCACATAGAATAAATCCGAATTCGTTTTAATCTTTTATTCTAGAATACTATAAAGAATTCTTAGTGAAATCAAAAGTGATTTGATTTTCACGCTAGAATATCTTTTATTGTTTTATTCTTTTGAAGCAATCTAATTAAGTTATAATTAGAATTTGCGATTAACAATTTTAGTTTTCTTGCGAGAAACTAAACGGTTTTAATTTGTCATTTCAGATGACTAATGAGGATCAAATACCTATCGTTTCTTCGGAAAACGTGCAGGGTGCAATTGTGATTGGCAGTAGCCATAACAATGCGAGCGCTGCGAGTGGGGGGGCTCAGGCTCAGGCTGAGGCCGAAGCTGCTACGACAAAGGCTGAGGCCGACGCCGCTGCGGCAGAGGCCGATGCTATGGCTGCGGCTGCGGCCGCAGCACAGGCTGCGGCCAAGGCAGCGCTTGTGGCTGCGGCAGGGCAAAGGGCAAGGCTCCGGCAACGCCGGCGATGCCAATGTTGCCAACCTCTCAACTGGAGAGACCGGAAAAGTTTAGGGGCAACAACTTCAAACGTTGGCAGCAAAAGATGCTGTTTTATTTAACTGCCCTTAATCTGACCCGGTTTCTTAAGAAGTCTGCACCCGTCCTAAGCGAGGACGATGAGGACATGCAGACGGTTTCGGCGGTGGAAGCGTGGAAACACGGCGACTACCTATGCCGGAACTACATCATGTGTGCTCTGGATGACACTCTCTTCAGTGTATTCGAGCCCAAGGCTTCTGCAAAAGAGCTTTGGGAGTCTCTCGAAAGAAAGTACAAAATGAATAACGCTGGCGCAAAGAAATTTGTCGTCACGGACTTTCATGAGTACATGATGACTGATGGGAAGAGTGTCATCGAGCAGGTTGAGGAACTCCAACCCATATACCATAGGCTTGAGGTTGAGGGGCTAGTTATCAACGAACCTTTCCAAGTGGCATTAATGATTGAGAAACTGCCACCTTCTTGGAAAGAGTTTAAAAACTACCTGAAACACAAGCGAAAGGCTATGACCTTGGAGGGACTCATTGAGAGGCTCAATGTTGAGCAAAGCAACCGCCGATCCGGAAGGAAAGGCGGTGGCGGAGCAGGCAACGCGGTTGCCAAGGCCCATGTGGTTGAGGACGCTGTGTCTAAACGGAAATGCTTTGACAGCAGAGTCGGTGCCTCTCTCAAGAAGAAATTCATGGGAGACTGCTTTGTGTGCAACAAACCGGGCCATCGTGCCGCGGATTGTAAGATGCGCACCGACAAGCCCAAACCCCCCCAAAGAGGAAGTTCCAAGGGAAAGGGAGGAAGAGGGCACCTTCTCAGGAAAATGTGGCTGAGGGAGGAGATGATGCTGGACAAGACTACATGCACCTGAGTGCTGTGGTTTCTGAAGTGAACCTGGTGGGGAGCAACCCAAAGGAATGGTGGCTGGACACAGGCGCCACTAGTCACATCTGTGCCAGCAAGTGGATGTTCAAGACCTATACGGCCGTGGACAATGAGAGCTGCTTCATGGGGAACTCGGCTACTTCCAGGGTGGAAGGAAAAGGAACCGTGCTGCTGAAGATGACATCGGGAAAGGAGCTCACACTGAATGGCGTGCTCCATGTGCCGGAAATTCGCAAGAATCTGGTTTCCGGGTCTGTTATGGTGAACAAAGGATTTAAACTTGTATTTGAATCTGCTAAAATTGTAATCACCTTAAATGGGATGTATGTAGGCCGTGGCTATATGACCAACGGCATGTTTAAATTAAATGTTGGTACTCCGGCTCCTAAACCGAGTCTGCTATTGTGGGTACTAAGGCTGAGGCCAGTACCAAGAATAATGTAACCGTTAATGTTGCCCAAGAGGCTAATAAAACTTCTTTTGCTTATTCTTGCGATTCATTTAATTTATGGCATGCTAGATTAGGTCATGTGAATGCTAATTCTATGAATAAATTAATATCACTGAATCTACTACCTAATTTTGTATTTGATAAACAACATAAATGTGAGGTTTGTGTTGAGGCAAAATTAACTAAGTCTTCGTATCAACATATTGAACGAAGTACTGAACCTCTCGGTCTAATACACACGGATGTATGCGACTTAAAGTTTATACAAACGCGAGGAGGAAAAAAGTATTTCATCACGTTTATAGATGACTGTACTAGATACTGCTATGTCTACTTAATGAGAAGTAAAGACGAAGCGGTAGAGAAATTCGCTCTTTATAAGACCGAAGTAGAAAATCAACTCAATAAAAAGATTAAAATGTTGAGGAGTGATAGAGGCGGTGAATACGAGGCACCGTTTGCGCAGATATGCGCAGAAAGTGGCATTGTACATCAAACCACAGCCCCCTACTCTCCGGAGCAGAATGGGGTTGCCGAGCGTAAGAATAGAACGCTCAAGGAAATGATGAATGCTATGCTAATAAGTTCTGGGTTACCCCAGAACATGTGGGGGGAAGCACTGCTTTCCGCCAACTATGTGTTGAACAAGCTACCGCATAAGAAGCGTGATAAACCACCTTATGAACTATGGAAAGGTCATCGGCCGAGCTATAAATTCTTAACGGTTTGGGGTTGTCTTGCGAAGGTCCTTGTCTCGCTTCCTAAAAGAACGAGAATAGGGCCAAAGACGGTAGACTGTGTGTTCATAGGATATACACAAAACAGTAGTGCTTATCGCTTTCTCGTGCACAAGTCGAATAATCCCGATGTGCATGTAGATACTATCATCGAAGCTCGAGAAGCTTCTTTCTTCGAGGAAATCTTTCCTCGCAAGTCTTCCATAACTGTAGAGACTGAAGAGTCAAACAGTGAGGAAAATGTGGGGGCAAGTGAACCGTTGGAGGAAGAAGAAGAGCCTCGACGTAGTAAATGGGCTAGAAAGGAAATGACTTTCGGTCCAGATTTTTTAACCTTCATGATAGAAGGCGAACCGGCGACATTCAAACAAGCAATGTCATCCCCGAAAACCCAATATTGGGAGGAGGCGATCAACAATGAGGTTGAATCAATATTACAAAATCACACTTGGGAACTAGTGGATTTACCACCCGGGTGTAAGCCACTAGGACACAAGTGGATCTTCAAAAGGAAGAGAAAGCTCGATGAAACGATCGAGAAATACAAGGCGAGGCTTGTAGTAAAAGGTTTTAGACAAACCGAAGGTGTCGACTATTTCGACACCTATGCTCCTGTCTCTAGGAAGACGTCAATCCGGATAGTCATTGCTCTCGCAGCATTGTTTGATCTGAAAATACATCAAATGGATGTTAAAACGGCGTTCTTGAATGGTGAGATGGAAGAGGAAATTTACATGGAACAACCGAAAGGATTTGTGGTTCCAGGTAAAGCTCACAAGGTGTGTAAACTTGTGAAGTCCTTGTATGGACTTAAACAAGCGCCTAAACAATGGCACGAAAAATTTGATAGAGTAATGCTATCAAACGGTTTTTGAATAAACGAATGTGAGAAATGCGTCTACTTGAAAGGTAATGAAAAGGACTTCGTGGTAGTCTGCCTCTACGTAGATGACATGATTATAATAGGGAGTATTGATAACATCAACTCCACTAAGAAAATGTTGTCACAAAAATTCGAGATGAAAGACTTGGGTGTCGCTGATGTTATACTTGGTATGAAAATTACCAAGACATCAGACGGATATGCGCTATCTCAAACTCACTATGTCAGGCAGATGCTTGACAAATTTGATAAAGATAGTAGAGCTACATCCAGAACTCCGATAGAGATCTCAACCACCCTGAAAAAGAATTTTGGGGAGAGTGTGAGACAATTGGAATATTCTCGAATAATAGGTAGTCTAATGTACGTCATGAACTGTACTAGACCAGACATAGCCAACTCAGTGAGTAGACTGAGTAGGTACACCAGTAATCCCAATGAGGAACACTGGAAGGCCATCATGAGACTTCTCAGATACATGAGATACACAGCAGACCGAGGGTTGCATTATACCAGATATCCAGCTGTACTGGAAGGGTATTCTGATGCAAACTGGATCTCAGATTCCAACAGTACACGATCCACTAGCGGATATGTGTTCATGATGGGAGGAGCAGCTGTCTCATGGAGATCATCCAAGCTGACGTGCATAGCTAGATCAACTATGGAATCCGAGTTCATAGCATTGGATCTAGCAACAGAAGAGGCTGATTGGCTGAGAAGCTTTTTGGAAGGAATTCCAATGTGGCCGAAACCTGTCCCAGCAATAAGCATGCACTGCGATAGTCAGTCGGCTATTGGACGGGCGCAGGATCATATGTATAATGGAAAGTCCCGACATATTCGTCGGAGACATAAATCCGTAAGAGAATTGTTAGCTAACGGTGTGGTGTCATTAGATTTTGTGAGATCTAAAGACAATATAGCGGATCCATTTACAAAAGGCTTGACTCAGGTAGGAGTTGAAGTTTCATCGAGGGGAATGGGGTTGAAGCCCATCAAACTGGAAACCTCCTCAGAGGCAACCCAACCCGAACTGGATTCTCCAGCCTCGGGTTCAACGGGAAAACCAAACTGTGAGGGTGACCGAACAAAGCACTCGGGAACTTAAGTTCCCAGCCTATTTCTAGGATGAAAGAGTGATAGATCTAGACCATCTTAAGGGTGAGGATGAAGCTCTTAATGAAAACAAGTATCTCGAAGGCCGAGAGGAGTGAGTCAGGACACCCTTGACTTGAAATCACCTATGACGAGTGTGTATGGCCGATACTATGTGATGAGCCATGGGCTAAATCACTAGAGCACTCGGTTGAATTTTGCCAAGGCAGTCCACGGCCAAATATGGATAACAACCAAAGGGCTTAGTAAGTGGTGTAGAGAGGACACTGTGTGCGCATTACCCTGGTATGCACAAACGCTAAAGGGTTCAAGGCTTAAAGGCTACCCAATAGTAGCATATCAGATTTTACGTCACTACGGCAGGTTCAAGGCGCGCGCTACCTGTCCTTATGCAGTGAACTCTTGCGGTTCTCTCGTATGCATTTAGGAGCATTTTATTTTCAGGCAATTGCATTCATGTGGGGGATTGTTGGAAACACATGTGAAAACATGGGTGTTTCCGAATGGTCACTGGACCAACTTCGAGTCATTATTTCGTGTAACAGCGCTGAGTTGTTTATACCGTACTCAACGTGGTTGAGTAGCCTGTGTGACGAGCTTCGTAACGGTATATCACATGACCTATTCGGAGAATGAGTGTGAATACAAAGTGGCTTCAAAGTTGGTGCCTCGAAAGCTCAAATCTGAAAAAAACCGAAATGGTAAAGGAAAACCATTTAGTATAATCCCATATTGGAAGATTAAGAGTTAATTTTACAATATATATACCATACCAACCCATGTAGTTATTAAACTAACATGTCCACATACACCTAAGAGTATTAGTGTGTACCACACACGCGCGCTCGCTCGTGTCTCGTGTCTCGGGTCTCGGGCTCGGGCATGGGCGCGGGTGTGGGTGTGGGTGTGGGCGTGGGATTAGGCTTGGGCTTGGGATTTGGGATTTGGGATTTGGGATTTGGGGAATGTCTCGGGTCTTGGGTCTTGGGTCCAAACCCGAATAGGGAGTTTTGTATAAAATACAAAGCAGTCCCTAGAGTTTCCAGCAAGAGAAACGCTCCAGCAATGAATGAGATTTAATGATGCGGTTTCAGAATCAATTGAGCGGATTATGGGGGTGTAACTCCCAGAATTGATGACCAACATTTATGGCTGCGGTTTCATTAGAGCCTATAAAAGGCAGCCATCCCCCTCTCATTTCAACACACCATCAAACACACAACTCATAGCATAAGCATCATATAGAGAGAGAGAACCGCACCACCAACAGCTCGACCTGTGGTTCGGTGCCGGTTTCCATACGAGCCACTCTGAGATAGAAGTTGTACCTTGGGAACAAAGTCCCGAAACCAGAAACCTTTAAAGGTGGTTCGGGAAATATTGTTTAAGGGAAACTGCTCAGCAGTTGCCTCTTGTTTTATTTTTCCTGTTATTTATTTTTCAGTCATTTATTTTCTGTCCATTTCATTTCAGTACCGTTTCATTTCTGTAATTTATTTTTCTGTACTGTTTCTTTTCTGTATTTACATTTCAGTACTGTTTACTTTCAGTCTTTCGATTCTGTAATTTACTTTTCAGTTATGTAATTTCCAGCATTTACAAAAAACCAGTCCGGCAGTTTTTTATTCAGTAAAACCCAGTCTGGCAGTTTTTTATTTGTTACAAAACAGTCCGGCAGTTTGTTAAAACCAGTCCGGCAGTTTCGTTTATTACAAAACAGTCCGGCAGTTTCTTAAAACCAGTCCGGCAGTTTCTTTTATTCAAAACCAGTCCGGCAGTTTTATTTAAAACCAGTCCGGCAGTTTGTTAAAAACCAGTCCGGCAGTTTATGTAAAACCAGTCCGGCAGTTTATGTGTTAAACCAGTCCGACAGTTTCTTTATAACAGTCCAGTAGTTTTATTTATTTGATGAGTCAGGAATTGTAATTTATATTCCAATTGTGAGAAATAAAATTGTTATTTCCATTGCGTTCCTGTCTCTTATTTTATTGTCCTTTCATTTATTGTATTCGAAATAGTAACAAAATCAACAAATTTTGTCTAAGGGTGATATATTTGTTGGAAAAGGATATTCTTGTGATGACATGTTCAAACTCAGTATTAATAATAATGTTGTTTCTTATCATTATTGTATTGTTAATTCTTGTACTTTATGTCATGATTGTTTAGCACATTTAAACTTTAAATACTTGAAATATATGTCGCAGCATGGTTTAATTTTGTATGGTAAAAATGATCATGAAAAATGTGAAACTTGTATACAAGCAAAAATAACTAAAAATCCTTTTCCTAAAGTTGAAAGAAACTCACATATATTAGGATTACTACATTGTGATATTTGCGAATTAAATGGTGATTTAACTTAGAGATGAAAAAAGATACTTTATTACTTTTATTGATGATTATTCTAGATATACTTATGTTTATTTGTTACGAACAAAAGATGAATCCTTTAAAATGTTCAAAAGATATTAAACTGAAATAGAAGACCAAAAGGAAAATAAAAATACTTAGAAGTGATAGAGGTGCTGAATATTTTCCAAATGAGTTCTCTGCATTTCGTGAAGAACATGGTATTATACATCAAAGAAGTGCACCATATACACCCCAACATAATGGTTTGGCCGAAAGAAAGAATAGAACACTTGTTGATATGGTTAATGCAATGATAATTAAATCAAAGTCGCCATTTAACTTGTGGGGAAAAGCGATTCTCACCGCTTGTCATGTTCATAATAGAGTGCCATCTCTTGTAATAAAAATGTCTCCATATTAGTTATGAAAGGGCCGAAAAGCAAATCTAAATTATTTTAAAGCGTGGGGGTGTTTTTCTTTTTTTAGATTGACCGACCCAAAAATAAGTAAATTTGGACCAAGAGCTATTAAAAGTGTATTTGTGGTATATGCTGAAAATTCTAAAGAATATAAATTATTAGACTTGAGTTCTAATGTGATAGTAGAATCAAGAAAGGTTGAATTTATCGAGAATAAATTTTATTGCGATTCAGAACCTATATTCGAAAATATGCCAACACCTTTTAATAACTTTGACCAAAGCTATTCAAACGGAAATGGAAAGAGGGTAGTAGTTGATTCTCAAATTGAGTCACAAAAAATTCAAAGAGTGAGAAAAGAAGTAGACTTCAGTCCTAATTTTATTGTTTTACTTGTCGAATGACATAGGAATAAAAACAAGTTAATTAATAAAATACCTGTTTTGTATAATGTTGTGGAAGATCCAAAAAAGTATCAAGAAAGAATGGCTTCTAGAGATGTAGCATTCTAGAAAGAAGATATTTAAGATGAGATGGATTCAATATTATCTAATAATACTTGGGTGTTGGTCGATCTTCATCCATCTTCTAAACTTATTGGTAGTAAATGGGTATTTAGAAGAAAATATAACTCTGATGAGTCTATCCAAACTTTTAAGGCAAGATTGATAGCAAAGGGCTATAGACAAAAGAAAGGGATCGATTATTTTGATACCTATGCTCCAGTGGCTAGGATTACACCAAATTCAAGTCCTCATGACCCTTGAATCGTTATATAGTTTGTTTGTACATTAAATGGGTGTAAAGACTGCCTTTCTAAATGGTGATTTAGATGAGGAGGTGTATATGGAACAAACCGAGGGTTTTGTTCTACACAGTCAAGAAAGAAAAGTTTGCTTTTTAGTTAAGTCGTTATATGGCTTGAAGCAAGCTCCAAAAAAATGGCATGAAAAGGTTGATAGTGCAATATTATCAAATGGGTTTAAGCACAATGATATTGATAAATGTATATATGCCAAATTCACGAGTGAATATGGAGTAATAGTTTGTCTCTATGTAGACGATATGCTAATTTTTGAAACTAATATGAAATGCGTAAATTATACTAAAATGTATTTGACTTCTACGTTTAAGATAAAAGATCTTAATGAAGTAGATACTATTTTAGTAATAAAAGTGAAAAGAGAACCGGAGGGTGAATCATTGAGTCAATCTCATTATATTGAGAAAATGATTCAGAAATTTAATTATTTAGGAATTAAAGAAGCAAATACACCTTATGATCGTAGTGCTAAAATGGATAATAAATCTGGTAGAGCGGTTGCACAAATTGAGTATGCAAGTGCGATTGGAAGCATGATATATGCCATGCATTGTACCAGACCAAATATAGCATTTGCGGTGTGCAAACTTTCTCGTTTTATGAGTAATCCGGGAATAGAGCATTGGAAAACGATTGGTAGAGTTCTTGGATATTTAAAAAGAACAATTAATCTTGGACTTTATACAAAGTTTCCTACTGTACTGGAAGGTTACTCTGATGCTAGGTTGATTACTAGTTCTAATGATACTAAGTCTACGTCTAGTTGGGTGTTTACCCTTGGTGGGAGAGATATATCTTGGGCTTAAAACAAACAGACGGTTATCGCTCATTCCATAATGGAATCCGAGTTTATAGCATTGTCAGTGGCTTGCAAAGAAGAAGAATGACTTAGAAACATGTAATATGATATAGAGTTATGGCCACAACCAATGGGAGCCGTTTCTTTGCATTGTGATAGTGACGCTACAATGGCTAGAGCATACAGTGAAATATATAATGGAAAGTCAAGACACATTCTTCTTAGACATGAGTATGTTAGACAATTAATAATGGATGGTGTGATATTCATTGTCTACGTCGAGATAAGTGAGAACTTGGCAGATCATTTTACCAAAGGTTTATCTCGAGATTTGATAAAGACAACATCCATAGGGATGGGACCTAGACTCGTATAATAGAATCACTAGTAACGGTAACCCAACATTGATCTAGATTAATCTAACAAAGGTTTAAAGGCTAAAAACAAGTTACTAATATGTGGTTAGAGAAGCAGTAGTATAAAATTGTCAAGTCCAAGGTGGATTTAGTGCAGACTGTTACATGTGGAGGATGAGTTATACTCTCAATGAAGTTTGAAAATTGTAAATGTCTTAATAACAAGGACATAATTGGAACATCACCTATATGAACATTAGAGTGATGCCACTCTTAGCAAAGATTCGAGTTTATTTTTGTAAATGTTCATGAAAACAAAATTGTATCACAAGGCCAAATATAATAGTGCTAATTGTGAGAGAATTTCTCAAACGGAACTAGATATCCTTGTGTGTGATTTATATCTGGTTTCAAGGCATACGGATTTTGGTTTTTAAGTTTATGCCACCAATATTTGATGTGCTCGGGAAGTTAAAATGTCGATAAGTCGCTGATTTTAGGAATGCTCAAATAGAGAAACCAACTCTTCGTGTTTGATAAACCAAAGGCGCCACAAACAAGTTTCGCTAGGTAAATTCACCACACTCCGGAGAGATAAGGAGGAGAGTGATAAGAATAGGGGCTAACTCGCCACTAACAATCTAAATCAACAAATTGCAAGATAAGAGTAAAACGGATAAACAAACACCAAGCTTAATCTTTTTTTTTTAATGATCCTTATAACTTGATACATATGACTTTATATAGAGCCAAAAATCACCCTTATGATAGGATAAGATCTTACAACTCAGATTACTTGAATCTAGATGGATACATGCATAAAAACCATTTAGACTTATTTATAGGATTAAGTAATGACTTTGACCACTAGATACACTTAATATAAGCCTATCCACGTCCATATGTATGTGCCAACAATATCAAATGCTCAGATTACACCCACTTGACAGATTAAAGTCATTGAATGTGCAGATTCATGAATCGGATTGTTGCACTCCTTGAAATAGCCAAAATTCGACGTATGGGTAAAACTGCTACTCAAAGCTATTATATGAGTTAGTTCCTTTGTCATAAGCACTTTATTACCAAATTTTAGCTTCTTGGATTTTGAACGAATAATCGTACCCACATTAGGAATATTGAGTTTAGATTCTGAATCCAACGCCACATGATGCACATCAATATTTCTCTTGAAACTTTGATGACTCACTAAGTGATGGTTTAGATTGAAAGTTACCTTTTTTTATGCGTGGAGACGTCAAAACTTCGTTGCGATACTGATTTGGGTTGAGATTACTACTTAGTGGGGAATGTTATATTCATATATACAAGTAGGTTGCAATGACTATTGTTATCACACCCTAATGGGGCATTGTTGTATGTATATATATTATGTATAATATATTTATTTTATTTGAAAATACTTAACTATTATTAATTTAGAAAATAGTTAAACGGTAAAAGGCAAAACGGTTACAGACCGTTGCAATTTGAAACGGCAGTTGAGGTTTGTTTCCTTTTAACACCATAACCTTTGTGAAGGGGTGTAAATCTCCAGTAACTTTATATATATACTAAACAGTACAAAGCAGAGATACATAACAAAAATAAATACTGTGTTTTTTCCTCCAACATTCCCGAAATCAGTATATTTTATAGAGAAGTTCTGGAATTCTTCGGAATTTCTATCTGTCGAATTTCCTAGGATTGGTCCTATCCTCGAAACGATTTATTAATAAACCGTTAGCAAATTCCGCAGAGTGGGGGTAAATATCGTTTTAAGAAAAACGACATTCGTGCCTCTAAGCCAAAACTGTTTCATTATTTTCTTTCTTAATTTGTAATAATCCCAACAAAACCTTGCGCTCTCTCCCCTCCCCCAGAGAATTTCGCTCAGCACACTATACTCACCAGTTTACCAGGCTTCACCAGCCTCTGTTAAACCATATCCTCACATCTCAACATCGAAAGAAGATTGATGTCATTGAAAATGGGTTCAATGACTTGGTAGTTCTAACTTCTAAGTCATTCCTCAACAAAAGAGGAAATCAATGCGGTAGACTATGGCCGTCTGCATTACACTGCTACTCTGCTAGTGTAGATCTTGAAGGTCTTCCTAGACGTCATTTCGAGCTAGTCAAGAATAAGAAAGACAAATTTGATCATGTTGTTATTAAAACCACAGGTCTTTGTTAGCCAGTTTGTAAAATCTTCAATTCTAACAAGTTGGTCTGTCATCACGTAAGACCAGAGGTAATAATTGCTACTTTTGCATTTAGAAAAATCGATGGGAACACTGAGGCAATTCGCTTATGATCGTGTTATAATATATGTGGACTTTGTTATGAGAGTGCACATGCAAATCAAGCAATGAAAACTAGTATCCCTACAAGAATAGTCGAGCAATGTATGAGGTTCCTATTCAGTTCTGCAAGAGTCATTGTGCGATATGATGTTGAATTTGAGTTCGGATTGTGTTTAACTTAGGAATTCCGTCAGTAATTCATCCTGGAGAAGACTCGAGTTGGGCTGAGTTTTCTATTTAACCCTCTTTATATCTTTGCATCTGCAAGGTCTTGTAGGTGTAATTCAATTCCAAAGCTGAGTTGAAATTATGTTAATTATAAAACTTTCTTACGTAAGTAATAAAAAAGGATATAAGGTAGAGTCCGGGTCTGATCTCCGAAACCCTAAGCTGTATCCGCACCAAAAAGTGTCTGCACCAGGTAAGACACCTAGTCCTTATCCTTACCCTACCCATACTAGTTGGGTAAAAGGTCACCCCTACCAGGCTGAGACCCTGTTGCAGACCGTCTTCATTTGTTCAAAATTCCACTTTGAATGAAATTATTGATGTAATAATTTAAAATCTTACCTATCGACATAACTATATACATAGACCAGTCTTTGTTCAGCTAAGGGCTTTGGCTAGAAACTGCTGAAAAAGGAAAATAATCCAAGAGAATAACAGCTAAATATTAACATATAAAAGAAGTTTTTTATTATAGAATGACAAGCAATACTAAAGAAATCTGCAAGATAAACTAAAAATATGGGTTGTTTAGTCAAACTGCTCCAACCAAATCTGTAGACTGGTTTTTTCATTTTAATTGTAGATATGACGTTCGTGCAAAACAGCTTCATTAATGTTTGTGTCAACAAGGTGTTGGATAAAAGGTATCTCTTAACCACCAACTATTCTTTAATCTGTTTTCATTCATGTTTGAGGCTTTAAACATGCGACTTTGGTATACATTATTATGGTTGCTGTTGGTAATTGATGGTTAAAGTGTCTGTAAATATCACCCTCTTCTTCATGTTTATGGCCAGATCGATCTATTTGTGCAGGGGTAAGTTACGATTTTAGGAGCAACCCTATGTACATGGAAGGAACTAGGTAGGAACAGTCGGGGGCTGCAACCCTTCATTTAAAAAAAAATAGAAGAAAAAATAGAATTTTCCTATTTAGTTTGATAATTTTAGCGTTTCAACCCCTCCCCATTCTGTAAAATAACTTCATATAAGGTATATTTTTTTTTTATAGAAAATCAGCCCCCATTTCACAATTCTGGTTCCGTCACTGCCTATGTATGAAGAATTTCTTTTGCAAGTCGTTCATGATGTTCAGTCACAGGAATAGATCATATGCAGTATCCTATATTTGCAATTTTCCACTTCCATCTAATTTAAACAGTGTAACTTTGTAGTTGATCATTTGTTTTGAATGCTTTTTGTGTTGGTGCGTGCATTTCAATTATATTACATAAAACTATATGACATCAGCAAAGATCATGATCAAACCAAAACCCTGCATTTTACACATAGTAGACATTAATTGGAGCGCAGATGGTAGCGGGAGCACGAACGGCTGATAATAAAAAGTATGGGAGCGCTATCTGGAATGTCTAGTTAACATTGTAGGCTAATTCCTTCCTATTCATAGGTGACATTTAAGAAACAAACTTGTAGCTTGGTATATTGAGAAACATGAATTACATAGGTAAAGTAAATGTTAAGTTAAATCTAAACGATATTAGTAGGTTAATGCTAAGTTTTCATAACAAATACAGAGTGGTACATGCATCAACATTTAGTCTTCGATAATTCTTCAGTATAAAATGCGATAAAAATGCTTTATTAGGGAGGTTAATATATTTCCTCAAAATAGTTTAGGTTATTTTGGAAATTGTGTGACATTCTAAACCTAATAGGCTTATTGTTTACGGGTCCCGACGATGGGAACGTCGGAAACACTGGAATGCATATATGGCTATGAAACGCTTAGGGTATATGAAATTCCTGCAACTAAGATTTTAAAACTAATAGGAAACTGTAAAATAGCAGACAGAAAATTCATAATAATCACAGAACGTCGTACAACAAATTTTTCATGAGTGACTTAAAAAATAATTATGATGCGTCATTTATATATTCACATCTTAGCCTTTATTTAATATTTATTAATTTCCTTTGTTTTGTTCTTTCTGTGTTTTCTTTGAAGAATCTTACTGAGATCTATTCTGTCTGGAAAACTCATGGTGAAAGTGACAGTTTAAGCACAACTCATGAGGGGCGTATAGTCTTACATTTTCTATATTGATAATACGCAGTTATTCCAATAATTATTGTATTTTTGTAATTAAGGATATCCAATAATATATATAGAAATATCGACATCCAACTATCTAGTCATAGCAAAGATAAAATGTGTTGATTTTGAACCCTATATTGCATTTCTATAAAGACTAAGCATAATTAGATATTGCACTGTCATTCATGTATTAAAAAAAAATACAAAGATGAGTCAGTTGAATTGTGCCTGCCATGTACTCTCAGAATATTAAGGATGATATATATATGTAACACTAGAATCAAAAGGCTGTCCTATTTGAAATTAGGGTTGTTAAAAAAACAATTTTCGTCAACCAAAGTACCAAGTTTGGTAGTTACTTCATCCATGTAGACCAAATCGTAACTTCAGATTACGTTGTCGAGGTCTGATTGGTCATCAGTGGCCAAGTTTAATGAAATAGTACACAACAATAAAACAGCTACAGAATGGGAATTATCAATTATGTGTTTCCATTTGCCAACTATGAATTTTTATTGGAGCTAGTTATGGGGCATAGAAAGTCTACTTGAATAAACAAATAGAGATTAAACTTCCTAATAATATGTTGGAATTCGTCAGCTTAAAGCTACCCACCAAGATTTTAATATTCCATTTTGTCCCAATAATGATTGATCAAATTTCCACTAGCCAGTTCACATCACAAGAGAGACCATAAAAGCTATAAGATGGGAGGATACTCTAACATCACAGATTCACAGTTAAGGGATTGTTTAGAATATATTTTATCCCATAACTTTTTCAGTGTAAGCTTTCAAACATTATTCTCTCCATATCTTTTCCCTAGTATATGAATCTATCTATACATGATATGATTGATATCCATGCATATATACATCTCACAACATAAAAATCTTTTTCTTTTGCAGGATCAAAACTTCAAATTATATTTTATGGAGATCATGAACATGTGGGGATTAACAGACCTTGTAAGAAACTTCTCAAAACTCTAAATTGCTTCCTACCTTTTATTCATTAAGTTGTAAAATGATTTTGAATACATGGTAAGGCTATTATAGGATTATTTAAATTCTTGTTAACTATACTTTCGGGTTACAGGGAATGGAGGACCCTTGCTTCATCCTCAACTCTCTAGATGATTATTCTCTTGTAGCCTCATTTGAAGAGAGCTTGAATCATTCTTTCTCTAACCCAATATCCGACCTCAAACATTCCTTAGAAACCTATAACACAGGCTATGATAAGCCCGCTAAAATAGCAAAAACCTTTAGCTGGGATTCAACGGTTACCGATCAGTTAATGAAGCCAGAAGCCACTTTTTCCAACGTACTTACCTTTGCCAATTTGGATTATTCAAGTCATGTTAAACAGGAGAGTGCACCCACTAAAACTCACACTTCTTTTGTTAACCAAAAGCATGGGCTTAAGGCTTGTGAAAGACCTAAAAGGGTTAGTCCTACCGCTCGGGTTCCTTGCAATCAGGAGCACATCATAGCTGAGAGAAAGAGGAGAGAGAAGCTCAGCCAAAGGTTCATTGCGTTATCTGCCTTAGTCCCCGGCTTGAAGAAGGTATAACTCGTTTGATATTCTCGTAAGTAAAAGCATGCATAAGAAAGCAATGACAAACTACTTATATCTCTCTACACTAACTTAATCACCTATAAAAGATGGCAATTATTTAGTATCATAACCTAACTTTTCATTGCCCTCGCAGTTTGTACATCATGGAGAAAAAAAAATGTTTGCCTAAATAGGAAAAACATTATAGAAAAGTGGATAATATTTGATTTTCTTTATTAATTAGTACAGCCAATATATGAGCTTCTTTCATAACCTAGAAATATAACCTTATTAAACTAATCGTTAATTTTGGAAATTTGGTGACACGTTAGTGTGCGTAACTGAGTTAACTGAGTTAGTCTATATATAACTGATTCACAATTTTTTTTTCCCAGATGGACAAGGCTTCTGTCCTTGGAGATGCTACAAAGTACTTAAAACATCTCCAAGAGCAAGTAAAGGTGCTCGAGGAACAAACGAAGAAAAAAACAATGGAATCTGTTGTGTATGTGAAAAAGCAGGAGCTTTATGGTGATGATGGTGATTCTAGCTCAGATAAAAACTCCTCTGGTGACTTTCAAATTGAACCATTACCCGAGATTGAAGCTAGGGTTTGTGATGGGAACGTGCTCATCAGAATTCATTGCGAGAAAAAGAGAGGGATTGTTGAGAAAATCATTTGTGAAATTGAGAAGGTTCACTTATCTGTTCTTAATAGCAGTGTCCTAAGTTTTGGGGATTCCATTCTCGATATAACCATCATTTCTCAGGTAATGTCATAGATTTTTGTTTTAGGAGCTTCGTGACAATTAGTTGTATCTTTTCTTTTCCGTAAATTTTTCCTACAATGGTATATGTTTCAAAATTATGTATCAGGTTTTGAGAGCATAAACTAAATAACGAACAAAAGGTCTTCAATTCTTTGGTTACATATTAAATATTACTATCCTTAATATTAAAATCTACTAACTGTGAGACCACTGAAAACAAGAACGTAAAACGAAGTATAGTTGCAAAACTAGAAAAAAATTGTTCTTTGTGTTCAGAATTATGATTCTCGTACTAATTCTAATGCTATTCTGAATACTTGCAGATGGATACATGTTTCACTGTGTCAATCAAGGACCTTGTAAAGAATCTAAGGGAAGTTTGTAAAAACTTCAAATGAAAAGAAGTGAAATAAGTCTAAAAAAAAGTCTCTATTTTTTTCCAATTTCCTGATACAGTATACATGTTTCACTGTGTCAATCAAGGACCTTGTAAAGCATCTAAGGGAAGTTTGTAAAAACTTCAAATGAAAAGAAGTGAAATAAGTCTAAAAAAAAGTTTCTATTTTTTCCAATTTCCTGATACATGTGCCTGTAGTCCAACCATTTTTTTTTACCATATGCCTTAATCTTGTTTGCCATAAGGTCTACTTTTTAGGTGGGTTTTTCTATCATACTTTTTTCATGGTCAAACATTTGTCCATGTTACTCACCCACCTGTTGTAAAGGAATATGACCTTACGGCTAAATTATGATTTTCAGGGTAGTTCGAAATATTATCTACACCTGTTTTTTTGTTTTTCCACTCTTTGGTGGGTCCAAAAGGCAGAAATGATTTTTTGTTGTGGTGAGACAAACAGGTTTTTGTATCAGTGAAATGTTTGGTTTAGGTGTTTAGAGACTCAGTCAAGTTTTTTTGTGGGTCATTTCTATTTGTAATATCACGTGTTTTTTTAAATTTGTGACGTTGTATCAATAATGAATTGGTTTGTTTTGTTTGTATTTATCACGTTGTTTTTAAAATTTGTCAAGTTTATCAATAATGAATTTGTGATGTTTTCGAATACTAGTGCTGCATCAGCTGGGCATCTCTGACCTCTATATAATTTTTGAACATAATTGAGCGCAATATTAAATTATAATGGGACAATGATGAATATGAAGTTTTGTACCATGGGCGCACGTAATGTCCATTATCTGCCGGTATGCATTTTTTTTTTTAATATGAAATTAGTGCGTTACCACCTCAAACCAGATCGTCATTTACGGAAAGCAATCCCCAACAAGGCAACAAGCTTTTTGCAACTCTTCTATGTAAGCAATAAGCAATAGTATCCATAACTACGCTCCTGTAATTTTGTGAACAATCAGGAGGAAAGATTGAATACACCGACCATTTCTAATGAATTCAAGTTGATCATGAACAAGTTTTGCTTCTTCTAGAAACCTGGTGGTTTATATTCGTTTATATGTAAATATGAGATCAATATGACGAAATCGACATTATAGAAAGAGAGGGGAACGGTAAAAAAAAATGATATTTTATTAAATATGAAATGGTAAAACATGTTTACAATTGAGTCTCGAAGGGGTTTATATACATTATCAAATAAAGTTTGCTTTAACTACTAATTAGTACCAAAAATGTAGAAAGTGACAAAATAATCCATAGTTGTTATTGAGTCTGCTATTTATATAAAGCTGTTCAATCAACTCATTCAGTTCTGAAACATAACCCATTAGTCCAACATATAAACAACTAATAATAACAACAATATATATTCAATATACTCCCTTCGAGTTGGATTGTGCAAAGAAAGTACAACCAACTTGGATAATAAACCATTAAACAAACCAGATCCAAGTGTCTTGGTGAACATATCTGCTATATTATTTTCTAAATAAACATGTAAATTATGTATAATCTTTTTCATGCTTTTCTATCTTATAAAATGACAATCTACCTTAATATATTTTGTTCTAGGATGATTTACTGGATTTAAAGCTAAATCTAAGGCGGATTTACTATCAGTAAAGAGCAGCAAGCTGTTCATGAGAAATACCAAAATCTTTTAAAATCTGAAGTAACCAAATAAGTTCACAATAATTAGAGGCTAAAACCCTATATTTTGCCTTAGCAGAACTTCTAGAAACAGTGTTTTACTCTTTACTTTCCCATGAAATAAGTGAATTTTCTAAGTATATATAGAAATCAGTAACAAATCTCCTTGTATCAATGCAAGAAGCCCCATCAGAATCACTAAAACCCTTCAAACTTAAATCAGAATTATACCTTCAGAAAGGATCATTCTTTATATATATCAAAACTCTTATAGCTGCATTATAGTGCACTTTTCTTGGTGATGAAAGAAATCGACTAAGTACATAAACTGCAAAACTTATATCAGACCATGGAATTGTAAGATTCAATAATTTTCCTATAATTCATGTATATTCTGTGATGTCATCAAGTAAGTCAGTACTATTATGAGTAAATTTAGATTTTGTTTCCATTAGAAAATTAGTAGGTTTTACTGCTAAGTGTCGTGCATCTGCTAATAATTTTAAAGCATATTTTCTTTGACAATTATGAATCCCATATTTATTTCTTGCATACTCTAGTCCTAAAAAATATCTTAAAGGATCTAAATCTTTCAACTGAAACTTATTATTTAAAAAGGATTTAACTTGTTCTATTAAATCATTACTAGAACTACCAAGTAATATATCATCAACATAAACTAATAATGCCAAAAATGATCCATTTTTATTATAAGTAAACAAAGAATTATCAGCTATAGATTGAACAAAACCAAAATAAAGAAGAGTTGTACTTAGCTTGGAGATTCATTGTCTGGAAGCTTGCTTTAATCCATATAAATACTTTTGTAACCTGCACACTACGTTAGTATTTTGTTGCTGGAAACATGCAGGTGGTACTAACATATATACTTCCTCATCTAATTCTCCATGTAAAAAGGCATTATTTACATCTATTTGTGATAATATCCAATTTTTTGTAGCTGCTATTGCCAAAAAATATCTTACAATAGTCATCTTAGCTATTGGTGAAAAAATACCTTCAAAATCTATTTCCTCTAACTGTGTGTAACCTTTGGCTAATAACCTAGCTTTATATCTTTCTATTGAGCCATCTGATATACACTTTATCTTGTAAACCCATTCACATCCTATTGGTTTCTTACCTACATGTAAATCAGTCAAAGACCAAGTATTATTAGCCTCTAGAGCTTTTATTTCAGCTTGTTCCCACAAATGATCATTTTTAGCTTGATTATAAGTTTTTGGTTCTATAACTAAAGAAATAGATAAGAACAAAGTTTTATATGTAGGAGCTATCTTATCATAAGAAACACAAGTACTTAGTGAATAAAGTGGTTCCTTTTTACGAGACAATATATTACTAGAATTACAATGACAATATTTCAAATAAGCTAGAGTTTTGTGAGTTCTTTTTGACTTACCTGCATCATTGCAAACATTATCAATACTTACATTATCATTATGAGGTAATTCAGTCCCTAGATTATTAGCAACATCATTATTATCAAAAACATCACAAGATTATTTTAAAAGAAATATATCTTCATAAAAAACAACATCTTTTAAAAGAAAAACTGCATGTGTATCTAAATCATACAAATTATACCCTTCTGTACTAGTTACATAACCAACCATTACACACCTTCTACCTCTAGGGTCAAACTTTGTCATATTTCTAGGCAAAGTACTAGAAAAACATAAGCAACTTATTACTTTTAAGTGGTTATAATTAGGTTTCTTATTGTATAACATCTCATAAGGTGACTTATTAAAAAGAACAAGTGTTGGCATTCTATTAAATAAATATGCAGTTGTTAAAACACAATCACCCCAAAATTTCAAAGGTAAAGAAGACTGAAACTTAAGTGAACTAGTCACATTTAATAAGTGTCGATACTTTTTTTCTACAATACCATTTTGTTGATGAGTATCTACATAACTTGTTTGATGTATGATTACATTCTTAGAATAAAAATCATTCAAAATAAATTTTATACCATTATCACTTCTAAGAATCTTAATTGTTCTGCCAAACTGATTATGAACCATATCATAAAAAATTGAAAGTATTAGGGCAATTTCATACTTATTTTTAATAAAAAAAATCCAAGTACACCTAGTAAGATAATCCATAATAGTAAGAAAATAACGACAACCATTAAGAGAATCAACAGTATAGCGACCCCAGAAATCACAGTGTATCAATTCAAATGCATCAGTAGAGAAACACTTAAAGAAAAAGAAGATATATGATGTTTTGCTATATGACAAGTATCACAAACTAAACCAAATTCTCTTGAACAAGAAATATCATCAATATCATGAGAAATCAATCTAAAACTGGAACAAGAAGGATGACCTAGCCTACAATGCCATAAAATTTTCTTATTATATGAAAAAGAACCATTACAAGTGGAATTAGAAACCACAACAACTTGATTTTTGATAATATAAAGACCATAATGTTCTGTCACTACCAATCATCTTCAAGAAGTCCTGGTCATGTATATAATAATTTTTAGATTTAAAAATTAATGAATAATAAGTATCTCTTGTTAATTTACTAATACTAAGTTGAACTCAAAAGAGCGGACACATAAAACATGGTATAAAATCAATCCTGATGAAAAAACAATGGTGCTAATTTGAGTAACAAGAGCATTATTTCCATTTGGCAAATTAACATGAGTAATATTACTATTTCTTTTTTCTGTAAAATAAGAATCTGAATTAACAATGTGCTTACTAGCACTACTATCCAAAATCCAAATATTTTTATTTTTATCCTTATTATTATAAATATTTGCACAATAAGAAAAATAAGTCAAGAACTTAGGTATACCTGTCATTCCAATATAAAAAAAGGTTAGAAAAAGGAGTAGGAACAATAACTGCATCACTTGTACCAACATTAGTATTAGTGGTTAAACCATTAGACCCATTAGAAACCATATTCTGATCATTCTGAAAAATATTTTGAGTACTAGGATAAGAAGATCTTGATGAGGGAATTGGATGAGGAGAGTGAAATAAAGGTGGATGTACACCATATTGTTGAAGAGTATAACCAGAAGGTTGAGCATAAACTTTATTAGTCTGAGATGGGTTATAACAAGATGGATTACTGAACCTAGTGTTAGGGTTTGAATATCTAGGTCTTCAACCATGTGGAAACCCATGAAGCCTATAACATCTATCTTTTACATATCTTGTAGAGCCACGATGAGAACATTTCATACCCCCTCATCTCCCAAAACTATTAGGCCTATAACCAAAATTCTAAACCTTGGGCCTACTTTCTTGAGAATGGACTACCAAAGCCATACTATAAACATCAGCATTATTAACATTTTTCTATTTTTCATCTTGAATTACCATAGTATACATATCATTTATAAAAGGCATGTGTTTCATTTACAATATCTGACCCCTTATTATAAGGTATTTTTCATTTAATTCCATCAAGAAAATCATTTTAAACGATATTTCAGCATCATCCATGAAATTATAAGTACTACCCCCTATTATTCTACAAGAACACCTAGGTAGTGGACCAAGAACATTCAGGAAAGTTCACAAAATTTCTAATTTGATAAAATAAGTTGATACAGATAAATCTTTTTGAATAGTAAAATGTATTTCTTGATGTAATTCATATATGCTAGCCTCATTACCCTGACAAAATCTCTCTACATCGTTATGGATGTATCCACATACAAAATAGACTGCCCAATTTACATACCAACTGAACTAATGATTTAAGACATAACTATTAAATTGCACTGCATCCATGTCCCATACACATGATCACTTTTAGGGCGACATGGCAAAGAACCATATACAAAACCTAATTTGGACTTAATATCTATGTATAGTTGTAACATCCCGTATTTTTATAAATGGTTTTATTTATGATTTAATTTATCCAAAATCGTTTTATACAAATTTTACCAAAAACCAGTCACTCGACTAATTTTTAGCCAAAAACCGAAACTCTTCCGAAAAACTTTATTTTAAAAACCTATTACTAATTTTATAAACAAAAATGACCCAATAGATTTGTTTTTAAAGATTTGCTATTTTTGAGTAGGAAAGTAATATTTTTGGATCATGAGTTAACTTTTAAAACTTTCGGGACCAAATAGTTCGCTTCCACAAACTCTCTCAAAACAGTTTTGAACATCTTCAATTCAGCCCACTTTCAAAACAGAAAAGAACAAAACAAGAGAGAAAAGAGAGATTTCAAACCCTAGAAAGAAGAAGAAGAACAAGAAGAAGAAGAAGAAGAAGAAGAAGAAGAAGAAACCACCATTAGCGGATTCTTACCGGAAGCATCTCCTCTACGCTCTAAGGTAACGGGGGTTATCCATTGCGACTAGACGAGGGTGTATGTTAGGATTAGGTCTTGTGTTTATTTTTAAATTGGGGTTTTTTGCCTTTATCTTAATTATGTTCTTAAATTGTTAATTGAGTTTTATTTGTTGCACTTTTAATTCCATTATTTGAATTGTAGAGGTCGAGACTTTAGACATATTAATTTCGAATTAATGAGATTATGGATGGGTTTGCGTGTTTTATGGGTAGATTATGTGATATTATAGTTGTTGATGAAATTGGGTAAAATTATGTTGAATATGGATGAATTGTAGTTTATGCATACACGGTGTTCGTTAAAATGCCTTAATGAGATTTATGTTGTTGGACTTGTTTGGCTAGTTGTGAATCTAGTACCTATGCTTATGTGTTATGTTGAATTACGTTAAAGTGACGTATGAGAATGTGAACATTGAATAGTTTTATATTATTGGGCGAGACCTTGTGATTTAGATTAGTGGGAATGGTCTCTGTCTCTTCCTATACCGGGGACAATAAACGGCCGTGGGGATAGGGAATGACTCGTCTTACGGACTGGGGCGAGTGGTGTGAGAGTTCCTAGTGTACACTTTATTTATTTTTATGTTAAATGGTCTATGTCTCTTCCTAATTCCGGGGACATAAGACGGCCGAGGGGATAGGGAGTGACTCGTCTTACGGACTGTGACAAGTGGCATGAGAGGTCTAAGTGCACACTTTAAATTTACTTTCTGTTAGCAATGGTCTATGTCTCTTTCTATACCGGGGACATAAGACGGCCGAGGGGTATAGGGAATGACCTACCTTGCGGATTGGGGTAGGTGGCGTGAGAGGTACATGTTTGCTATAGATGTATGTGGTTATTTAATTTATTTCGTTGTACGATGTTATTATATTTCTTTTTATACGTTGATTATCGTAGTTGTTATTTGTGAGTTCTTGCATTTATGGGATGGAGTGAAGGTATTTTGTGGTGCTGTTCCATCTATGTATGTGCGTGGAACTTACCGTTACAGTTTTGTCTTTCAGGTACAACTTAGGTTGAGACGTTTGGATAGGAGCATTACCGAGGTAGCGCATGGGTTCGGGGCTTCTTGAATCGTTTTATTTTCTTAGACTAATTTCGAGATTGTAGCCTACGGGCAAATTACATTTGTTTATTTCTTTTTATATAATTTTGTTAAAACCATTTTGTCTTGTAGTCCCGTTTGGCAAAATTTATATTTATTCGTTTAATTGTTCATTTAGCTCGCAAGTTATTTTCTTTTAAAACTTAAATTTTGTACCAACAGGTTTTTTTTCATTTTATTCAAAAGGTCCCGCCTTGATATCTGTGTCTACAGATTTTGGGGCATGACAACATTTCCATAGTTCTCATCCAATTGAACATTAGGTCCAGTTAATACAGAGTTAACTAAAAAAGTACTAGTGTTTTCATTAGTCCCTATATAATAACTATTCATAGTAGTCATTAAATGGAAAAATTACTAAAATGGTACCCAGCCTATCAACTTTTAGCGATCTGGTACCCAACCTAACACTTTTTCTAATTCGGTCCCAACCTATACGTTTTGTTCTAATTTGGTATCCAACCTAACATTTTTTCTAATTTGGTACCCAACCTAACATTATTTCTAATTTGATACCCAACCTATGCGTATTAAGTCCAATTAGTGGACTCAATCTACCTTCGATCATCGGTTTTTAATGTATACTAAGTCTATTTTACTATTGATTAAACTATGTGAAACCTTCAATTGTTGTACTAAAGAATTTAAAGTGAAAACACTACTTAATATGTTTGAGTTAATTAGGTTAAAATGACCGGATGTGGGTTGAGCCCCTTAATTGGAGCGAAAATGTTTAGGTTGTGCACCAAAATTAGAAATTGTGTTAGGTTGGGTAACAAATCATTAAAACATAATAGGTTGGGTACCATTTTAGCATTTTTCCCGTCATTAAACTGGAAAAATTCTGAGATTGATTATTATTAACACCAAACCACATATTATCATTCACATCACCCATTATATATCAAGAAAGTACAATCTTGAATTAATAAAAACAGAATCAACAAATTAAAATAATATTGGAGTAAACCAACCCTGCAATATTTGATTAACCAAGAATTATCCCAACTAAATCGATCAATACCAATTGAACCTCATATCTCAAAGAAAACCCCAAATCAGAAACCCTAATTCTCTGAAGATCAATCACAAATAAAAATTCAAAGAAATAATAGAACAATTATTCGATCAATAAGAGAGAGAACAGAGAATAAAAAATAAGCGCTAGAAATTTGTAAGAACCCAAAAATCGAATTATACCAAAAAATACCCAATTATATGGTGGATCAATCATCTAAAATAGCAGAATAAATAGTTTTGATTGCTTTGATACCATGTAGAAACCACTGGTGGTTTATATTCGTATATATGTATATATGAGATCAATATGATGAGATTGACATTATAGAGAGAAAGGGGAACGATAAAGAAAAAGATATTTTTATTATATGAAGTGGTAAAATACGTTTACAATTGAGTCCCAAAGATTTTATATACAATAGCAAATAAAGTTTGCTTTAACTACAAATCAGTACCAAAAATGTATAAAGTGACAAAATAGTCCTAGTTGCTATTGAGTCTGCTATATATATAAGCTGTTCAATCAAGTCTTTTAGTTCTGAAACATAACACATTAGTCCAACATATAAACAACTAATGATAACAACAATATATATATTCAATACCTCTGTTTGTTAAAAGGTCATCACAGTTTCTGGTTTGATCAGTTATTTGAACCCAAAAACAGGACTTGGTAACAGTAAAAGAACCGAACCTAAATACCTTTCCATGACATATTATGTTCGTGCTTTATGAAGGGTTCAACCTTGAACATGTAGCCATGAACTGAAACAAACAAGAACTTGTCCAAAAAACAAAAAACGAGCCTAACATACATAGATGTAATTTTAGACTAAATCTTGTTAGTAATTAAATAGCAAACACACTTCTAGGCTCTATATAACGAGGGAGAAACTATGATGATCGCAACATTTAAACTATTGAATCTTGATAAACAAAATATTTTTTTTCCATCAAACTTTAATTTCAGATAAAAATGGTTAAAATTTCACTACATACAATGCCATGACGACAATAGTAACTCTCAGTGGTGCAATCAGCACTCAACTCTTTTGGGGATGTCATTGTGAAATAGTTAGTCTAAATTTGTCGAAACTAGTCAAACATGGGACATACATAAAAAATATGCTAAAAATGTGCAAACATGCAATGGTCACTTGTCGTGCAAACATACCATAAGACCCTTTGGAAAAACAACTTTAAAAAACAGTTTATAATTTGTCCAAAACGGTTTCAAACTATCCTGATAGTAATTAAAGTGAATGCCGTTAAATTTAGCAACAATGTATCAAAAATATATATTACTGTTTTGCTACTATTTTGTTGCTAAATTCTTAAGAAAGATGAAAATATTGATTAAACAGAAAACAAAATCTCCCGACACACAAATACAATAGGGAGTTCGTAATAATTTTGTAAATTTATTCGCGTCTTTGTGTTATCTTCACTTATACTGCTCATATCGCTTTAGACATTTTTTCTTCATTATTTTTGTTATTCATATTCGTTGTTTTCCAAAATTATTCTGTCTTCATTATAAATTTATAATAGACACCTCGTTAGCTATTATCCAAGTAAAATAATTATTTTGGAAAAAAAAGGGTTGAAGAGTTTATTATATATGTAACAATTAGGAGAATTGGTTGTTCACGTTCGGGCTTCCTAGGCACTTGCTCGTCATGGACGGGTTTGATCTCTTGGGTTAGCGATGTTTTTAAGGGTAATTTCTCCTCCGTACTCTTGGGAAAATGCCTATTGACCTCCACGGTATATTGTATTTGATGTGAAAGGAACTTCAGCCTTCATGGTGGTATCGCTTTGAGAAAAGTGATAAAAGACGTAGGATTTTTTTGTTAGAATTAGCCTAAACAAGATTTGTAATGTTAGGAATTGCTCTATGAATAGATTTATCCAGTGGAATTGAAGACTAAGGCCCGAGTTTGTCAGTGACTAGTCCTACTTTATTTTTCCTAACTCTTTGTTCTGTGTACTTTTTAGGGAACTCGGCCTCATTTATATTTTTATACGATTATTTACCTAAAAAAAAACAATTAGAAATAACAAGATGATATTGTGACTATATTTTCTACATGCACTCCCTAATGTTATTCTAGATATTTTTTCTTACACACACACGTGCGCGCGCGCACACACACATATATATATATATATATGTATGTAACCTTTCATTCCACTTTGTTAGTCCATAATTATATTATTAAAACCTCAAAAGCACTGTCCAGCTTTGACAAGTCATCCTACAGTATAATCTAAAAATGTTCTATTTTGCCTTATTTTAGCTTGATCGAATTAAAATTATTAAGGAGCCACTAGGGTGAATAACCCTAGCCACCGCAACTATTGTGGAACATGACAAAACCTCACCGGATAGAGATAAAAAGACATCGAACATAGTTAACGTGCAATTAATGCCGCCTGATCCTACTCCTATAAAATCTTTCGCGTCGGTGGTAAGTGCTACATGTACATCTATAAAGGTCGAAATAGCATTATAAGAGGCCGGATCTTATAAAGGTGAACTTTTAATTCACTTCTCTATGGATGATATTAAACAACTATCTGAACCTTTTAAGTATACTATAGTCGGAAAATTTACTCCGGCAAGCCAGATATAGCTGTTATAAGGAAATTGTTTGGTAAACTACAGTTAAAAGCTATTTGCAATATAGAAATTTTGGATCATAAACATATTCTAATCCATTGTTTTCACGAAGATGACTTTACCAGAATTTGGCTGAAGAAAATTTGGTATATAGAATAATACCCTATTAGGGTTTTTAAGTGGACCTACAATTTTGATCCAGAAGTAGAATCGTCTATAGATAGTATTTGTGTGGATAAATTTGCCAAATCTTTCCATTCACATGTACAATACTTCTAGCATATATTATATAACAAGTGATTTTGGGAAACCTCTAAGAGTAAATGAGCCTACTTCTAAACTTACTAGACCAAGTCTAGCTCATATTTGTGTTGAGATTGACCTAAAATTGGAACTTTATGAATGTGTAAGAATTGGTTATGGTGAAGAGGGATGTTTCTGGCAATACTAGAACTACAAAGATTTACCGAAAAATTGCAACTTTTGTTTCAAGCAAGGACATAATGAGGAAGTTTGCAAGTTCAAGAATAAAGAGACCATGCGAGAAAGTAAGACAGAAAATAAAAATGACGAAATTATTACAAAGCAGCGACCTAAAAATAAGGAAAAAGAGGCCAATTTGTACAAATCAAATAAAGAGATATATGGTAAAAAAGAGAGCACTAAAGATTGGGTGCATAGAGCTAAATTTCACACTCTAAAGCAACAAAAACAAAGCATCAAAATTGACAATGGCAGCAATAAGAAGAGTACCCCTGCAATTCAGAAACAAGATAATGTTATAGTTCAAATTGAAGTTGAAGAAGAAAAAGTTGATGGATAAATAATATATGATAAGCCTGGGATTGTGGATCAAGAGCCAAATAACAAAGAAGAGAATGGTACTAAAACCTTAGAAAATATAGAACAAGTTAATGAGGGCAAAATAAACAAAGAAGAAGTGAGAATGCACATAGTGTCTTATCAAAACTATAGCTCTATAAATAATAGCTTTGTGGTAACAGAAATAATAGAAGATAATTCATAGCATAACGTTGAGGACGAAAATGAAAGGGAAGAGCAAGAAGAAGACCATATATCTAAACATATTGCTGAGGAAGAAAATATATGGGAAGAGTAATTAACCAAAAGTCAGAAAAAGAAGTTGAAAAAAAGAGAAATTGCAAAGAAAAAAAGGCAGGAACAAGAAAGTAAAATGCATTTAAGATTCTCTAATGTAGGGGTTAAAAGGTATTATAAATGATTACCTCTTTAGTTTGGAATGTGAGGGGTTTGGGAAACTGATCTATTATTAGAAGAATTAATAAACTTTGTAGGATCTAGAAATTAATTATTTTGATGTGCATTGAACCTATAGTGGATGGTAATCAAATTGATGTTTATAAGACTAAGTTTGGTTTTGATCATGCTATTGGGCACTCAGAAAATAAGATTTGGATTTTTTACAAACTTGAGCTCAGTGTGACTCGACAAATGAACCAGTGTGTTAATGTGGTAGTAAAATGGAATAATAACAGTATCTTATTATCTGTGGTACATGCTAAATGTACTCCTTTAGAAACAGAAGATTTATGGGAATTTTTTAGGCTAAGTTACACATCAGATCCTTGGTTTGTAAATGGTGATTTTAATACTATTTCTAAAGAAGAGTACAAGGTAAGAGGACTGCCAATTAACATTAGAGCAGCTATTGACTATTTATAGTCTATGGATGATATTGGGGCTTATGAATTTAATTTCAGTGGATCTAAGTACACTTAGTGGAACAAAAGGGGAGGGGATGACACTATATTTGAGAGGATTGATAAGGTTTGTCTAAATGAAGCTGGTACTAATTTGTTTAATACCATTTCCTTGGAACATTTAAGAAAGACCAATTCTGATCATAGTCCACTTCTTCTCAACTTTAGATCTAATTTAGATTCTAATCCAAAGAGATTTATTTTTCAAAATTTTTGGACCAGTCACACTGAATATCTCAATACAGTGAAAAAGACATGGACGTGTCACACCAAAGGAAATGCTCTATATTCTTTACTGACTAACTTAAAGGTTGTTAAAAAAGCTCTAGTTGAGTGGAATAAAGGTACATTTGGCAATATTTTCCAGAAATTTATTGATGCCGAGGATGAGGCCCTTAGAGTTGAAAAACTATTTGAAGATGATCCAACCCCTGAAAAAAGAATGGTATTAATGGAAGCAAAAGCAAAACTGAATCAAAGGCTGAAAGTGGAGGAATAATTTTGGATTCAAAAAGCAAATGTCAAGTGGCCTAGAGAGGGAGATGCTATTACAAAATTCTTTCATGGTGTGGTCAAAAAAAGAAGGAGAAAAAGTTTTATTTCTGCAATTACAAATTCTCAAGGTCAAGTAATTAATGACAACAAAGGTATTCAAGATGAAACTGTGGTTTTCTTTAAAAGGCTATTAGCAACAAACAATTAGTACAATAGTTATATTTATAAAAGTTTGGATTATGTTCCAAAAATAATTACTGAAGAAGAAAATGATCTACTCATCAAAAATCCTTTCATAGATGAAGTTAAAAGTTCTATTTGAGAGTTAAATAAAAGTAGTGCTCCGGGTATTGATGGATTTAATGGATATTTTTTCACTTCTAGTTGGAAAATTATTGGTGAAGATATTTTTAAAGTTGTTCTGCACTTTTTCTCTAGAGCTACTCTTCCTAAAGCTATGACCACTATAGTTTTAGCACTCATTCCGAAGAAAAATGAACATGGTTCTTATGCAGATTCCAGACCAATCAGTTTATGTACGTTTTGCAACAAAGTCATTTCCAAAATTATGGAAACTAGACTTTCTAAAATTTTTACAAGAATAATCTTGGAAAAGCAAAGTGGTTTTGTGTAAAATAGAGATATTGTAGATAATATCCTTCTTGCACAAGAGTTTGTATTTACTTTGGACAATAAAAAAAGTGGCAAAAATTTGGCTCTAAAACTGAACATGAAGAAAGCTTACGATTAAGTTTCATGGCATTTTTTAATTTCTACTCTAAGAAAATTGGGCTTCTCAGAAATATGGATTGATAGAGTATGCAGACTTATCTCAGACAACAAAGTTACAGTTATGGTGAATGGAGCAGCGTCTGGTTATTTTTCGCCCACTAATGGACTAAGACAAGGTGACCCCCTTTCATCTAGTCTTTTTATATTGTTCTCATAAGTTCTGTCCAGAAATTTAAATCAATTAGCTAATAATAAAAAGCGGAGTTCTTTTAAAGCTCCTTTGGGTAGTCCAATAATTACATATTTAGCATTTGCAGATGACATCATTATTTTTTCAGTTGCTAATAAAAATTCTGTTAAGTTTGTTAAAAAGGTTCTGGACATGTATAATAGTGATTCAGGCCAAGAAATAAGTTTTGATAAGAGCTTTGTTTATATTTTAAAAGTGGTTACACAAAGCAATTAAGTTGATATCAGTAATTTTTTGAATATAAAGTGTAAAAAACCTTTTTAACTTATTTGGGGTGCAATATTTATTCTAGGAGAAGAAAGTGCATTATGTATCATGAGCTTATTCTAAAAGTTAGAAAAAAGTTAGGTGGTTGAAAAGTACAGTTTTTAAATATGGGAGGAAAGTTTTCTCTAATCAAGCATGTACATAAATCCATTCCTATTTATACGCTAGCAGCCATGAATCCTCCTTTGCAAGTTATTACAAATATTGAGAAGATTTTGGCTTAACTTTTTGTGGGGAGAAAAAGATGGTAAAAAGAAGCACCATTGGGTTAGCTGGAAAAAGATCTGTCACACAACAGAAGAAAATGGTTTGGGTGTAAGAAGGTTTAGAGATATAACAAATGCTTTTGCTTTAAAATTATGGTGAAAATTTAGAACTAAAACTTCATTGTGGGCTAAATTTATTAAGACAAAGTACTGTAAAAGTGTTCACCCCATTGCTACTAAGTTCAAAAAAGATAATAGTACTTGGGCTAGAATGCAAAAGGTACGAGATATTGCTGAAGAGAATATGCACTGGTTAATAAATAAAGGGTCTATTTCAGTAAATTTTGACAATTGGCTTGGTTCTGGTTCTATCAAAGAAGAAAGATTCGATAAAGACTTATGTTTGGATGATTTAATGACTAATGGTAAATGGGATAATATGAATCTGATAGAAAATATTCCCACCCATCTACATTGTTTATTTGAAAAAGAACTAGATGTAAATGTACATGGGAAAGATGAGATAATTTGGAAGATAGAAGACCTATGCAAGTTCACTTTTAAGTCAACTTGAAATATTATAAGAAAAAAACAAGAAACAAGTTGGTTTAATAAGTTTAAATGGGAAATAATATTACCATTGAAGATCAGATGATTTGTTTGGAAACTCTTTAGACACGCCCTACCATTGAACTCTGAAATAAGAAAATTTGGAATTCAATTAGCATCAAGGTGTCAATGTTGTCGTGCACATTAAGAAGAAAGAGCACACCTTTTTAGCAAAGGTAAAATAGCAATGGAAGTCTGGTCATTTTTTGATAAGATGATGAGTATTAATAATAATAATATATCTCTTACTGGTAAGTTTTTATCTTGGTGGTCCATTGCATATAAAAAAAATAGTGGTTGTACAGCCAAAATAATTAAAGTGCTTCCTTCCTTAATAGTGTGGATGATTTGGAAATCTAGATGTAGAAGTAAGTTCGATAATAAGGAAATGAAGTCAAAGGATATTTGTTATAAGTTTATTGATCTTTTATATATAATCTCCAAAGGGGACAAAATATTTCCTAATTTGTGGAATATTTATGATATCTCAAATCAAGAAACTGCTAAAAAACCTAAAAAAGTGACTATGGTGAAATGGCTAAATCCTCTTCCTGGATATGTTAAAATTAACATTGATGGATATTATAAATCTAGTATTAACTCGAGTGGAGTTGGGGGAATTATAAGAGATTCAAAGAGGGATTTCATATCAGGATTTTAAGCTTCTGTAATCAGCAATTCGACTATTGAATCGGAGGCTAAAGCTACACTTTTAAGTCTACAATTTTATAATTTGTATACAATTATATTAGAGACCGACTCAATCTATTTAGCGAATATACTTAATAGAGAAGCATATATTTCTTGATATATAAGATCTACTATAGATGAAATTAATTTTAATATGAAGAATAAAGATTAACGGGTGAATCATGTGATGAGAGAATCAAATCAAGCTGCTGATCTTCTCGCCAATTCCGATAGTGAAGAAGGGTTTAAGAGTACGACTGTAAAAGTTATTTGTCGGATCGATTGAGTAACATTATAAATCTGGAAGCAAAAGGGCTTCCTAATTTTCGTTTTTATTAAAGAAGAAAGGATAAGAAGAGAGAGAATGTCGTAAAGTGGTTTAAGATCCATTTTGGTCAACGAAGAGATGGTTCCAGTAAAGAAAAGGATTTTCGCCAGAAGCCCCTTAAGTTTCTAGTGTTTTTAGTTTCTATCTAAAGTTTTATTTCTTTCAAGTTGCTACAGTTTGCGGTTGAACTTTAGCAACACTTTATTTCTGTTTGTGAGGTTTTTTTCCTGTATTTTTATTTTCTAATAATTAATAAAAATATGGGGTTTCCCTATCATTTATATATAAAAAAAAATTTAAAATTATTAAAAAATGAAAAAATGAAAAAATGAAAAAAATACTTCACGAAATCTAATACGTTTTTGCATGAAGAGTTATTTAAATTACAGTCATAATTTAGAATAGAACTACACCATAGAAATTGCTTAACGAACAGTTAATGTTATGACCTATACAGACTTGGTCATATATAATATGAACCGCACGCAAGGGTGAATATTACTTGTAATTTTTGGTGAAATAGACAATTTGTTAATTGTTGGTATTGCTGCTTTCTATTTTTATTTTTATTTTACATTGATCAAAATTTATTCATCGATCTTATGTCAAGGATTATTAGTTGACACTAGAAAATGACAGCTATATAAGTAAACGCTGCGTACAGGTTTGTCATTATTGGAGAAAACGATTAATGCGTAATTTATTTCTATTAGTATTAGACAATTAGTTTATATACTATGTGCATAGATTCCACACAAAAGATTGCAATCTTATTTTTATTTCAAAAAAAGAAAGATTGCAATCTTATTTTTAATTTTCTAGATCCCTTTCTTGTTTAAATGTCCCCATTATGTAAGTACATGTGAGCATTTCACCGAGGTAACCGGCAAAGGAACAGTACCTAAATTTTAACAAAGTTTTGACTATACTTAATCCTGGCAAAAGGAAATTCAAAGGTGAAATATAACGCAAATAAGGAAAAAAAATATGTTTTAGTGAAATGTACTACAGTGGTCAACAATTTATATGTTAGATTACCACTTTTAACTATTTAGGTATTAATCTATAAATTTTCGTCCAATTAAGGAAGTAACAACATAATTCAACGAAATTGTGGTAATTATATCTTACATTTTGAAATCTATTTTTGACATACATTTACATAATTACACTCGCTATGTGATATGCAAGAGAAGTTGAGTGCAATTTTATCGTTTTGTTTAATGGCATGTCCTCAATTATGACAAAATCTATATATCAGTGCCTAATTAAATTGTCAAAAGTGATAGTTTAATAACTAAATTATTGACTACTATTAATACAGTACACTAAATATATTTATTCTATTGCAAATAATACAACTACGCACTAAGGAATTAGAAATCTTGACTTGAACTGTCAATGTTTCATTTTCTTTTCTTGGTTTTTACACAAATAAGTCGGACGATTTTAAAATCATTTCTCGTTATTATGATAATACCCAATATATAAGTGAACTCCTGTATGATTGGCATTAAAGTGTGAACTTAATCAAAGTAAGTATTAAAATTGCGGCCATCTAGAACTTTACTTTTGATAATAAAAAAGTCGGAAGTTAAATGTGTGGAAAGTAGTAACGTGATTTTTATATGATGATTGGGTCGTATCAATAATAGGTTCTACACAATTATCTATGCTAATGATGACACAAGGTTTATATGATGATTGGAAAGCTTCGTATAGTCATGGTTTATTGTTGAGACGTAAAATTTATGGACACTAAAAATATGTCTCGTGTCTTTTAAGCAAAATAAAATCGATTACTAATCTCTAAATTTAAATAGAAAATAATTTATTAGTAATTTAAAAAAAAGAAATTATAATTTATTATTTCATAAAATTAAGATAGTAAATTTAAATAAAATAAAATAATTTCTTTTTCTAAAAATCCATTTAGTATGGAGAAAACAATTTTTTTTTTAAATTACAGAACTTATTAAAATGTTTTCAAAACACAAATAATAAATTTAAATCAAATGATAATTCTTGATCCTATATGATAATTGGCCGAAACTTAGTGAGTTGCCATTTCAATTAAAATTTCATCCCAAAAGCTATAAATATAGAGGTGATTGTGTCATATTTCTCACAATCAAGAAGCCTTCAAGCAAGTTAAAGAGAGAATCTCTTCCACACTCGTCAGGAATCAGCTCTGCTCCTCCACAACCGTCAGGAATCAGCTTCGCTCCTCCACATCCATCAAGTAATCAGCTCCGCTTCTCCACAACCGTCAGGGAATCAGCTCCGCTCTTTCACAACCGCTCGGGAATCAACTCTTAGGGAGAAGTTCTGCACATTCCGGTCTCAACGAATGTCTTCAAAGTCTGCAACAAATCTGCAATAAACTTGGCATTCGATCTTCAATAACGTCTAAAAGCAGCAAGCAAGACATTTCTACGGATTAAAATCTTCAAGTTTTTCACCAAATCTGAAGAAGTTCTGCAACAAATATACATTCGAATTTCAAGAACAACTACAAGCAATAAGCAAGACGTTTCTGCAAATGAAAGTCTTAAAAATTCTTCATCAAATATGAAAAACTCGGGAATCAGTTCTGCTCCGTCAGGGAATCAGCTCCGCTCTTTCACAGCCGCTCGGGAATCAACTGTTAGGGAGAAGTTCTGCACACTCCGGTCTCAACAAATGTCTTCAAAGTCTGCAACAAATCTGTAATAAATTTGGCATTCGATCTTCAAGAACCTCTACAAGTAGCAAGCAAGACGTTTCTACGGATCAAAATCTTCAAGTTCTTCACCAAATCTAAAAAAGTTCTGCAACAAATATACCTTCGAATTTCAAGAACAACTACAAGCAATAAACAAGATGTTTCTGCAAATCAAAGTCTTAAAATTTTTTCATCAAATCTGAAGAACTCCACCCAAGAAATCTACAACAAACCGGCATTCGATCTTCAGAAACGACTACAAAAAGACAAAAACACGTTTTCTAGATCAAAATCTCAAGTTATTCACTAAATGTGAAGAGCATCAAGATCATCAACGAAATCAACAAAACTTCAAAGTTGTTCATCAAATCCGAAGAATTTTACTCAAGTTCGGCAAACTCAACAAAATTCATCAAATAGTCTACAACAGTATTTCGAGCCACCGCAAATTGTTCGAAGAGGAGACTCAAATGACTTTCATTTCTAAATTTATTTTTAAAAATTATCAGAGATTGTACCCACAAAATTACTGAACAATAAATTGTATTTTGCTCCGCATTTATTTTCACCGTCTCCAGCACTTGGTGAAAATTTGTGTGAAACAGTTATATATGCTAACATGATTTATGTCATATTGAGAGTGAATATTGTAAAGAGAGAGTTTTATTTGTGAAAGAACCATAATATCAAGATAGATTACGTTGTAATATTCTTTATAATATATCGGCCGTGCAGCGACCCCGAAGAAGTAGCCAGTGTTGGGTGAACCTCGTAAACAAATATCATGTGTGTGATTGCCTTTTCTACTTCCTATATTGTGTGTGTGTGAGTTTGTCTCTCCTTCTTTGGTCCATCGCCGAGTTACTTGTTTCCGTTATACGGGTCTCGAACGTGACGAAATCCCTAACAGATATAACCTTTTTTACCCCTAAGAAGCTACAAAGGCACACTCATGCTGTCTACTATTTAGATTCAAAAGGAAACTGATTCATACTTAAGATGGAGTACTCATGATATTTCTCTTTTATGACTTATGATGGATACTGAAGTCATGGTTTCTTATTTACTATCCTCTCAAGTGTTTGCTTTTAGCAATGGAAATTCATATATATATATATATATATATACATACCTACATAATTTATGAAATCTCTTTTTAGGTTAGGTAGACAGTTAATTTTAAGGTTAAATGATGAAATTCAATCTCAAAAGACAATAGAGAATGAAATCACATAATAGAGATAAGGCTGTTGGTTTTTGGTACTATTTCGAATACAATAAATGAAAGGACAATAAAATAAAGAAGACAGGAACGCAATGGAAATAAACAATTTTATTTCTCACAATTGGAATATGAATTACAATTCCTGACTCAACAAATAAATAAAACTGCTGGACTGTAATAAAGAAACTGCCGGACTGTTATAAAGAAACTGCCGGACTGGTTTAACAAAGAAACTGCCGGACTGGTTTTACAGAAACTGCCGGACTGGTTTTACAGAAACTGCCGGACTGGTTTTAACAAAATGCCGGACTGGTTTTAAACAAACTGCCGGACTGGTTTTAAACAAAACTGCCGGTTTTAACAAACAGCCGGACTGGTTTTAAACAAAACTGCTGGACTGGTTTTAAACAAATAAAAACTGCCGGACTGGTTTTAAACAAATAAAAAACTGCCGGACTGTTTTTTGTAAATACTGGAAATTACAGAACTGAAAAGTAAATAACAGAATCGAAAGACTGAAAGTAAACAGTACTGAAATGTAAATACAGAAAAGAAACAGTACAGAAAAGTAAATTACAGAAATGAAACGGTACAGAAATGAAATGGACAGAAAGTAAATGACTGAAAAATAAATAACAGAAAGTAAAAGAAGAGGCAACTGCTGAGCAGTTTCCCTTAAACAATATTTCCCGAACCACCTTTAAAGGTTTCTGGTTTCGGGACTTTGTTCCCAAGGTACAACTTCTATCTCAGAGTGGCTCGTATGGAAACCGGCACCGAACCACAGGTCGAGCTGTTGGTGGTGCGGTGTTGTGTGTTTGAAGGTGTGTTCAAATGAGAGGGGGAGGGCTGCCTTTTATAGGCTCTACTGAAACCGCAGCCATAAATATAGGTCATCAATTCTGGGAGTTACACCCCCAGAATCCGCTCACTTTAATTCTGAAACCGCAGCAATCAATTCCATTTATTGCTGGCGTTTCTCTTGCTGGAAACTCTAGGGACTGCTTTTGTAATTTATACAAAACTCCCTATTCGGGTTTGGACCCAAGACCCAAGACCCGAGACATTCCCCAAATCCCAAATCCCAAATCCCAAATCCCAAGCCCACGCCCACGCCCGTGCCCGTGCCCGTGCCCGTGCCCGAGACACGAGACACGAGCGAGCGCGCGTGTGTGGTACACACTAATACTCTTAGGTGTATGTGGACATGTTAGTTTAATAACTACATGGGTTGGTATGGTATATATATTGTAAGATTAACTCTTAATTTTCCAATATGGGATTATTCTAAATGGTTTTCTCATTAACCATTTCGTTTTCCAGATTTTCCAGATTTGAGCTTCCGAGGTACCAACTTTGAAGCCACTTTGTATTCACACCCATTCTCCGAATAGGTCATGTGATATACCGTTACGAAGCTCGTCACACGGGCTACTCAACCACGTTGAGTACGGTATAAACAACTCAGCGCTGTTACACGAAATAATGACTCGAAGTTGGTCCAGTGACCATTCGGAAACACCCATGTTTTCACATGCTTTTCCAACAATCCCCCACATGAATGCAATTGGCTGAAAATAAAAATGCTCCTAAATGCATACGAGAGAAAACCGCAAGAGTTCACTGCATAAGGACAGGTAGCGCGCGCCTTGAACCTGCCGTAGTGATGTAAAATCTGATATGCTAGTATTGGGTAGCCTTTAAGCCTTGAACCCTTTAGCGTTTGTGCATACCAGGGTAATGAGCACACAGTGTCCTCTCTACACCACTTACTAAGCCCTTTGGTTGTTGTCCATATTTGGCCGTGGACTGCCTTGGCAAAATTCAACCGAGTGCTCTAGTGATTTAGCCCATGGCTCATCACATAGTATCGGCCATACACACTTGTCATAGGTGATTTCAAGTCAAGGGTGTCCTGACTCACCCCTCTCGACCTTCGAGATACTTGTTTTCATTAAGAGCCTCATGCTAACCCTTAAGATGGTCTAGGTCTATCACTCTTTCATCCTAGAAATGGGCTGGGAACTTAAGTTCCCGAGTGCTTTGTTCGGTCACCCCCACAGTTTGGTTTTCCCGTTGAACCCGAGGCTGGAGAATCCAGTTCGGGTTGGGTTGCCTCTGAGGAGGTTTCCAGTTTGATGGGCTTCAACCCCATTCCCCTCGATGAAACTTCAACTCCTACCTGAGTCAAGCCTTTTGTAAATGGATCCGCTATATTGTCTTTAGATCTCACAAAATCTAATGACACCACACCGTTAGCTAACAATTCTCTTACGGATTTATGTCTCCGACGAATATGTCGGGACTTTCCATTATACATATGATCCTGCGCCCGTCCAATAGCCGACTGACTATCGCAGTGCATGCTTATTGCTGGGACAGGTTTCGGCCACATTGGAATTCCTTCCAGAAAGCTTCTCAGCCAATCAGCCTCTTCTGTTGCTAGATCCAATGCTATGAACTCGGATTCCATAGTTGATCTAGCTATGCACGTCTGCTTGGATGATCTACATGAGACAGCTGCTCCTCCCATCACGAACACATATCCGCTAGTGGATCGTGTACTGTTGGAATCCGAGATCCAGTTTGCATCAGAATACCCTTCCAGTACAGCTGGATATCTGGTATAATGCAACCCTCGGTCTGCTGTGTATCTCATGTATCTGAGAAGTCTCATGATGGCCTTCCAGTGTTCCTTATTTGGATTACTGGTGTACCTACTCAGTCTACTCACTGAGTTGGCTATGTCTGGTCTAGTACAGTTCATGACGTACATCAGACTGCCTATTATTCGAGAATATTCCAATTGTCTCACACTATCCCCAAAATTCTTTTTCAGGGTGGTTGAGATCTCTATCGGAGTTCTGGATGTAGCTCTACTATCTTTATCAAATTTGTCAAGCATCTGCCTGACATAGTGAGTTTGAGATAGCGCATATCCGTCTGATGTCTTGGTAATTTTCATACCAAGTATAACATCAGCGATACCCAAGTCTTTCATCTCGAATTTTTGTGACAACATTTTCTTAGTGGAGTTGATGTTATCAATACTCCCTATTATAATCATGTCATCTACGTAGAGGCAGACTACCACGTAGTCCTTTTCATTACCTTTCACGTAGACGCATTTGTCACATTCGTTTATTCGAAAACCGTTTGATAGCATCACTCTATCAAATTTTTCGTGCCATTGTTTAGGTGCTTGTTTAAGTCCATACAAGGACTTCACAAGTTTACACACCTTATGCGCTTTACCTGGAACCACAAACCCTTCCGGTTGTTCCATGTAAATTTCCTCTTCGAGTTCACCATCCAAGAACGCCGTTTTAACATCCATTTGATGTATTTCCAGATCGAACAGTGCTGCGAGAGCAATGACTATCCGGATTGACGTCTTCCTGGAGACAGGAGCATAGGTGTCGAAATAGTCGACACCTTCGGTTTGTCTAAAACCTTTCACTACAAGCCTTGCCTTGTATTTCTCGATTGTTCCATCGAGCTTTCTCTTCCTATTGAAGATCCACTTGTGTCCTAGTGGCTTACACCCGGGTGGTAAATCCACTAGTTCCCAAGTGTGATTTTGTAATATTGATTCAACCTCATTGTTGATCGCCTCCTCCCAATATTGGGCTTCCGGGGATGACATTGCTTGTTTGAATGTCGCCGGTTCGCCTTCTATCATGAAGGTTACAAAATCTGGACCGAAAGACGTTTCCTTTCTAGCCCTCTTACTACGTCGAGGCTCTTCTTCTTCTTCCTCCAACGGTTCGCTTGCCCCCACATTTTCCTCACTGTTTGACTCCTCAGTCTCTACAGTTATGGAAGACTTGCGGGGAAAGATCTCCTCGAAGAAAGAAGCTTCTCGAGCTTCGATGATAGTATCTACATGCACATTGGGATTATCCGACTTGTGCACGAGAAAACGATAAGCACTACTGTTGTGTGCATATCCTATGAACACACAGTCTACCGTCTTTGGCCCTATTCTCGTTCTTTTAGGAAGCGAGACAAGGACCTTTGCTAGACAACCCCAAACCCTTAAGAATTTATAGCTCGGCCGATGGCCTTTCCATAGTTCATAAGGTGGTTTATCACGCTTCTTATGCGGTAGCTTGTTCAACACATAGTTGGCGGAAAGCAGCGCTTCCCCCCACATGTTCTGGGGTAACCCAGAACTTATTAGCATAGCATTCATCATTTCCTTGAGCGTTCTATTCTTACGCTCGGCAACCCCATTCTGCTCCGGAGAGTAGGGGGCTGTGGTTTGATGTACAATGCCACTTTCTGCGCATATCTGCACAAACGGTGCCTCGTATTCACCGCCTCTATCACTCCTCAATATTTTAATCTTTTTATTGAGTTGATTTTCTACTTCGGTCTTATAAAGAGCGAATTTCTCTACCGCTTCGTCTTTACTTCTCATTAAGTAGACGTAGCAGTATCTAGTACAATCATCTATAAACGTGATGAAATACTTTTTCCCTCCTCGCGTTTGTATAAACTTTAAGTCGCATACATCCGTGTGTATTAGACCGAGAGGTTCAGTACTTCGTTCAATATGTTGATACGAAGACTTGGTTAATTTTGCTTCAACACAAACCTCACATTTATGTTGTTTATCAAATACAAAATTAGGTAGTAGATTCAGTGATATTAATTTCTTCATAGAATTAGCATTCACATGACCTAATCTTCCATGCCATAAATTAAATGAATCGCAAGAATAAGCAAATGAAGTTTTATTGGCCACTTGGGCAACATTAACAGTTACATTATTCTTGGTACTGGCCTCAGCCTTAGTACCCACAATAGCAGACTCGGCTTTAGGAGCCAGAGTACCAACATTTAATTTAAACATGCCGTTGGTCATATAGCCACGGCCTACATACATTCCATTAAGGGTGATTACAATTTTTGCGGATTCAAATACAAGTTTAAACCCTTTGTTCACCATCACTGAGCCGGAGACTAGATTCTTGCGAATTTGCGGTACATGGAGCATGCCGTTCAGTGTCAGCTCCTTTCCCGACGTCATCTTCAGCAACACGGTTCCTTTTCCTTCCACCCTGGAAGTAGCCGAGTTCCCCATGAAGCAGCTCTCATTGTCCACGGCCGTATAGGTCTTGAACATCCACTTGCTGGCACAGATGTGACTAGTGGCGCCTGTGTCCAGCCACCATTCATTTGGGTTGCTCCCCACCAGGTTCACTTTAGAAACCACAACACTCAGGTGCATGTAGTCTTGTCCAGCATCATCTCCTCCCTCAGCCACATTTGCCTGAGCAGGTGCCCTCTTCCTCCCTTTCCCTTGGAACTTCCTCTTTGGGGGGGGGGGGGGGGGGGGGGGGGGGTTTGGGCTTGTCGGTGCGCATCTTACAATCCGTGGCACGATGGCCCGGTTTGTTGCACACAAAGCAGTCTCCCATGAATTTCTTCTTGAGAGAGGCACCGACTCCGCTGTCAAAGCGTTTCCGCTTAGACACAGCGTCCTCAACCACATGGGCCTTGGCAACCGCGTTGCCTGCTCCGCCACCGCCTTTCCTTCCGGATCGGCGGTTGCTTTTCTCAACATTGAGCCTCTCAATGAGTCCCTCCAAGGTCATAGCCTTTCGCTTGTGTTTCAGGTAGTTTTGAAACTCTTTCCAAGAAGGTGGCAGTTTCTCAATCATTAATGCCACTTGGAAAGGTTCGTTGATAACTAACCCTTCAACCTCAAGCCTATGGTATATGAGTTGGAGTTCCTCAACCTGCTCGATGACACTCTTCCCATCAGTCATCATGTACTCATGAAAGTCCGTGATGACAAATTTCTTTACGCCAGCGTTATTCACTTTGTACTTTCGTTCGAGAGACTCCCAAACCTCCTTTGCAGAAGCCTTGGGCTCGAATACACTGAAGAGAGTGTCATCCAGAGCACACAGGATGTAGTTCCGGCATAGGTAGTCGCCGTGTTTCCACGCTTCCACTGCCGAAACCGTCTGCACGTCCTCATCGTCCTTGCTTAGGACGGGTGCAGACTCCTTAAGAAACCGGGTCAGATTAAGGGCAGTTAAATAAAACAGCATCTTTTGCTGCCAACGTTTGAAGTTGTTGCCCCTAAACTTTTCCGGTCTCTCCAGTTGAGAGGTTGGCAACATTGGCATCGCCGGTGTTGCCGGAGCCTTGCCCTTTGCCCTGGCCGCAGCCACAAGCGCTGCCTTGGCCGCAGCCTTAGCAGCAGCCTGTGCTGCGGCCGCAGCCGTAGCCATAGCATCAGCCTCTGCCGCAGCAGCGTCGGCCGCAGCCTTTGCCGCAGCAGCTTCGGCCTCAGCCTCAGCCTGAGCCCCCCCACTCGCAGCGCTCGCATTGTTATGGCTACTGCCAATCACAAGTGCGCCCTGCACGTTTTCCGAAGAAACGGTGGGTATTTGATCCTCATTAGTCATCTGAAATGACAATATAAAAACCGTTTAGTTTCTCGCAAGAAAACTAAATTCTTTATCGCAAATACTAATTATAACTTAATTAGATTGCTTCAAAAAGAATAAAAACCAATGAAAGAGATTCTAGCGTGAAAATCAAATCACTTTTGATTTCACTAAGAATTCTTTATAGTATTCTAGAATAAAAGATTAAAACCAATTCGGATTTATTCTATGTGCAAATTTCAATTTCTAGTAAACTAGCAATGATTTTGCGAGAATAAAAACCAAGACGTCAACAACAATAAAATAAAAAAGAAAAGTCCTTTTCTTTTCGAAAATAGTAAAACCAAAAAAGATATTGTTTAAGATTGTTGGTATTTGGTACTATTTCGAATACAATAAATGAAAGGACAATAAAATAAAGAAGACAGGAACGCAATGAAAATAAACAATTTTATTTCTCACAATTGGAATATGAATTACAATTCCTGACTCAACAAATAAATAAAACTGCTAGACTGTAATAAAGAAACTGCCGGACTGTTATAAAGAAACTGCCGGACTGGTTTAACAAAGAAACTGCCGGACTGGTTTTACAGAAACTGCCGGACTGGTTTTAACAAACTGCCGGACTGGTTTTAAACAAACTGCCGGACTGGTTTTAAACAAAACTGCCGGACTGGTTTTAACAAAACTGCCGGACTGGTTTTAAACAAATAAAAACTGCCGGACTGGTTTTAAACAAATAAAAAACTGCCGGACTGTTTTTTGTAAATACTGGAAATTACAGAACTGAAAAGTAAATAACAGAATCGAAAGACTGAAAGTAAACAGTACTGAAATGTAAATACAGAAAAGAAACAGTACAGAAAAGTAAATTACAGAAATGAAATGGACAGAAAGTAAATGACTGAAAAATAAATAACAGAAAGTAAAAGAAGAGGCAACTGCTGAGCAGTTTTCCTTAAACAATATTTCCCGAATCACCTTTAAAGGTTTCTGGTTTCGGGACTTTGTTCCCAAGGTACAACTTCTATCTCAGAGTGGCTCGTATGGAAACCGGCACCGAACCACATGTCGAGCTGTTGGTGGTGCGGTGTTGTGTGTTTGAAGGTGTGTTCAAATGAGAGGGGGAGGGCTGCCTTTTATAGGCTCTACTGAAACCGCAGCCATAAATATAGGTCATCAATTCTGGGAGTTACACCCCCAGAATCCGCTCACTTTAATTCTAAAACCGCAGCAATCAATTCCATTTATTGCTGGCGTTTCTCTTTCTGGAAACTCTAGGGACTGCTTTTGTAATTTATACCAAACCCCAAACCCCAAACCCCGTGCCCGAGACCCGAGACACGAGACACGAGCGAGCGCGCGTGTGTGGTACACACTAATACTCTTAGGTGTATGTGGACATGTTAGTTTAATAACTACATGGGTTGGTATGGTATATATATTGTAAGATTAACTCTTAATTTTCCAATATGAGATTATTCTAAATGGTTTTCTCATTAACCATTTCGTTTTTCAGATTTTCCAGATTTGAGCTTCCGAGGTACCAACTTTGAAGCCACTTTGTATTCACACCCATTCTCCGAATAGGTCATGTGATATACCGTTACGAAGCTCGTCACACGGGCTACTCAACCACGTTGAGTACGGTATAAACAACTCAGCGCTGTTACACGAAATAATGACTCGAAGTTGGTCCAGTGACCATTCGGAAACACCCATGTTTTCATATGCTTTTCCAACAAAGGCATGATAGAATACTACAAATTATTTGAAGTACTAAACAGAGTAAAAAAAAATCAGTACCGGGATAAAATAAGGTGATGTTTTCCTTTTCAATTGAGTAATAGGTGATGTATCTTTTTTGCATGTAAGAGCAGGTGTGTGGGAGTAAGAAGGGATTTTTTTTTCAACTGTCGTTCCCAGTATGAAATTTCTTAACGAAGTCTTTTAATAGTAGAAAATTCCAAATTAACTTTCAAACAAAAAAAAATCTTTAATATAAAAAGAATTGCGTCTATTCACTTACTTGTAATTTTTTTACTGAGCATATATTTACACAAATAATTTTATTTTACGTGTACAAATTTATTTATTTATTGTTTGTCAGCATCAGGAAGCCCTTGAAAATTCACCAGAATCGAGAGGTCTGGTGCGGTCGCAACTCTTGCACACCTCAGGGCACGTCTAACCTTGTTTGGACCAATTTTTTTTGACTCGTACCCTATCCGGAGACCGGCTCCCCACCCCCAAATAGATAAAGAAAGAAATAGAAAAAGAAAAAAAGGTTGGCGGACTAGGTAGCTAAGCTAAGGTTTTGACCTGAGTTCATAATATTATGAGAAAGTGAATTCCTAGTGGGGGATATGGCCAAACTTTCAAGATCCATCAAATCAGTATACCAATCTATCTGCGGCCTCCAGGGTGTTCTTCTCTATAACCAATCTCTACCTACCCTAAACATTTACTCACAATCTCCAGTAGAACCTTGTGCTCTCCCCAGAGAATTCCGTTCCGTCCATTATACTCACCGTCTTACAAGGCTTCACCAAGTCTCTGTTAAAATGTATCCTCACATCTTAAAATGGAAAGAAGATTGCTGTCATTGAAAACGAGTTTTGTGACTAGGTAGTTCCAATTTTTTTTTCATCGAAAGAGGAAACAAAGCTATAGATAATGGCTGTTTGCATTGCATTGCTAGTGGAGATCTTGAAGATCTTTCTAGATGGCTTTTCGAGCTAATCATGAATAAGAACAATTAAAACCACATGTTTGTGTAAGCCAGTTTGTGAAATGTTATATCCTGTTGAGTATCACATAATTGATGTGTTATTATTCCACATCACTTGTGGATAGATCGTGACATGCGTATAAATGGTGTTCTCTCTTTATTGCTATAATGTCTTTTAGTGGGTAAGGATATGAACAATATGATATCAGAACCAGGTTAGTCCCAAGTGATGTTGGGTATCTTCCCGTCCCAGAATGGATGTTGATTACACTTGTTGAGCCCGTTCAGATTTAGTACAGCCCACAAGTGAGTGGGAGTGTTGGTCTGACGTCATGTAAGACTGGAAATAATAATTTATATGGCCAATACTGCTTTCCAATTTAGGCAAATCGATGGGAACACTGAGGCAAAGGCAAAGAAGCAATTCTCTTATGCGGATCATGTTATAATATACATGGACTCTATTATAGGAGTGCACTTGAAATCAAGCAATGAAAATTCTAATCCCTACTAGAATAGTCGAGCAATATACACAAGGTTCCTATTAAGTTGTGCAAGACTCTTCGTCATATGATGTTGAATTTGAGTTTGGATTATGTTTAATTTATGAATTCCGTTTGTAATGCATCGTGGAGCAAGACTCGAGCGGGCTGAGTTTTCTATTTAACTCTCTTTATATCTTTGTATGTGCAAGCTCTTGTAAGGTGTAATTCAATCCTAAAACTGAGTTGAAATTATGTTAATTTAAAACTTTCTTATGTAAGTTAAAAAAAAAGCATCTAGGGTAGAGTCCGGGTTTGACCTCCGAAACTCTAATCAGTTTCTACACAAAAAGTGTCTACACCATGTAAGACAGTCCTTATCGTTACCCTGCCCGTACGGTCTGTTAAAAGGTCACCCCCCATGTTGCGAGTCCTCTACATTCATTAAAAAAAATGTCATTTTACCATCAAAAGCTCTGTTGCTAAATTGATGATAAATTGACATTTTTTTTGAAGTAATGTGTTCAAAAATTCACCTTGAAAGAAATTATTGATGTAATAATTTAAAATTTTACAACTATATACAAGGACTAGTATTTGAAAAAGGGAAAAAATCCAAGAGAATAACAGCTAAATATTAAAATATAAAAGAAGTTTTATTTTTTATGATATAATGCCAACTAATAATAAAGTAATTTGCAAGATAAACTAAAATTATGGGTTGTTTAGTCAAACTGCTCCTACCAGATCTGTAGACTAGATTTTCCAATTCAATGTGTAGATGGACATTCGTGCAAAACACCTTCATTCGTGTTTGTGTAAACAAGGTCTTCGACAAAAGGTGTATCATTTAACAACCAAATACTTTTCAATCAGTTTTCACTCACATTTGAGGCTTTAAACATGCGACTTTTGGCCGGTAATTATAATGGTTGGTAATATATATGAGGATTAAAGTGTCTGTAAATAACTAAATATTATTATCTTCTTCATGTTTATGGCCAGATTGATCTATTTGTGATGGATCTTAAAAATTAGATTAAGTGTGTGAGTCTCGTTGCCAAGGCTGTAACCAATAGGAAAGCTCACTTCTAGGGTTTTTCCCGTGTTCTTAATTGTTATCACACTTGCGGACTTTTAGGTGCTTTGAGCCAATAGTAAAATCCATTGTAGGGCTTGCCCGTCTTATCCGCTTGTAGCTATGTAATATCTGCGCACTCAAGATAAGATAAATGGGAATTTGGTGGTTTGACCACTGTTCACCCTTTTTCGTCCGAAGGAGTTATAAGGAGGTGTGAAGCTCTTATGGTATATATAATATAATAATATAAAGTGTTTAATGGAAGTAAGTTTTAGAGATACTCGTATTTAGTGTATATTTGTAGAGAGATGTGTAGAGATTGGATCCCATTTTTCGTGTTAATGAGCTCCTTGTATAGGCGGATGGACTAAATATTACACAATCTTGACAGTCATATCTTATCATGCTATAATATATCTTTTGCCTTATCAAGGATATATTATAATAATTTCCTCTGTATCTTTTCATGTATATCCAGCGGCTTTGACTTGCTCTTGGGGAAGAGAGTTGCTACCGACCTCCTCAAGGAGGGGCTTCCCCAAGGGTCATGATCCTTGCTATATATGAATTGGGGTGAAGACCACCTTTATCTTGGCATTGCCTTCCTCTTGGACCCCATGATATATTGGTCCGAAGGTATAGAGTAATACTCCTTGTAGAGAGTCATGATCTCTATAGGAGATTCTGTTTTCTTGTGCGACAAAAATATATCTTTATTGTTAGACAATATCTTTATGGGACGTCTCCCGTATATATTTGATGTCATCTTTTTTTTTGTGAGGATATTCTCTTTCTAATAGTGCCTTATCAATATCTTTCCACGCTTATCGCGCATGTCAGCTCCTAGGGGGGACGGGTGAAAACCTAACTGTCCCCCCAGCAAGGGTCATTAATTGCAAGGTTAGATCGCGTGTATTACAATTGTTTTAGAGTTCTAACCCTAAATTTTAACCTCCATCAACATCTTCCCAACTGTGGGAGTGTGAGAATAAGACTCTCACAGTTTGAATTTCCTTCCCCTTCTTCGGACTCGAATGTTGTCCACCTCTTTGGGAGAGTTTAAGTCATCAATGTCACGCCAGTACCTTCTGTTGAGTTCTATCATCACGATGTTCCTTGATAGATAGTAGGGCTGGACCCCGACTGTTTTCCTTGAATTGGTTGTGGAACAAGGAATGAATCCGGTCTGCTTGGGGACCATTGTCCACTTGTCTCCCCCTCCTCGGCTCCCCATCCTCGGTGAACTATTTTCTTGGTCCGAACAGAGATAAATGTCTTTAGAGAGACCAAACTCCTCGGAAAAAAGGTAATCGCCTCGTGAGAGGGCTTAGAGATCTGTGAAAAAGGGATAGGTTTTCTTGGAAAAGGTCTAAACTCCTCTGAAGATAGGTACTTGCCTCGAGTGAGGGCTTAGAAACTTCTCTATAAAGAGACTAACTTCTCTGAAAAGAGACTATACTCCTCTAAAGAGAGGTAACGACATCGTGGGAGGACTTAAAGATCTCTTGAAATAGATAATCTTCCCATGGAAGCCACCAAACTCCTCTGAATAAATGTAACTGCCTCTCGTGAGGACTTATAGATCTCTTAAACGAGATAAAATTCCTCCGTAAGGGACTAAACTCCTCTGAAGAGAGGTAATTGCCTCAAGTGAGGGTTAGAGACATCTCTGAAAAGAGACTAACTTTCCTAAAACCAGATTAAACTCCTCCGAAGAGGTAACTTGCCTCGAGAGAGGGCTTTGAGACTTTGCTGAAAAGCGATTGGACTCCTCTGAAGAGAGGTAACTGTCTAGAGGGAGAGGTTAAAGATCTATGAGGAGAGATAAACATCTCTGAGGCTAACCTAGACGGCCCTGAGGGGTAGCTAAGCCCCTCGCCGAAAAGGTTATACTGGCTTTTATGTGGCTTCTTTCTTCGAAAGTCTTCTTTCTTCTTTAAAACATTCAACTTGCATAAGACCAATTATAGGCCTCGAACAGTGTGAGATGAATGCTGACGTCGATGTTCCATCATGCTGATCCCCATGTCTTGGCATTGTGCCTTGACAAGGGAAATGTTGAAATGCAGATGGTGAGGATCGCAAATTTGCTCCATATGGAATGTAGGTCTTCTTCTTTCTTCCTTTGGGTAAGCATTTCTAATCAAACTTGTCAAAGAGGCGTCGATGAGGGTAGTAACCTTCTTCTTGATGATGACTGATCCTCATAGTCTCTACTCTTAGGTGAAGTTGCAATCTCTCGAATTCCACCGCGAATGGGTGCTGCAGAATGGGACTGATCAAGAGGTTATCACAGAGGTAGGCCTCTTGAGACCGGGCAGGGATATCCCTAACTGTGGTGTAATGACCCGAGAAGTCCTACCAAATCTGGTTCTTCTATAGGTCGAATTCTTTTAGGTGTGCGTATTTATATGCACCTATCTTCATCTCGTATTTGTCTAAGCTTTCTATCGTAAAAGGGGCCCATTGCCGATTGTTGATCAGTCTTCAATAAACTTGTGTACTTTTCTTGGACTATTATCTTCAGTAGAGACAGTTGTCTCATGTATTCTCAGTTGACCGCTGTTGCTAATTTCGAATAAGAATTGTCTTCGATTCCTCTCGGAAGGTTTAATCGCTGATGGTTCATGATGCCTAGTATGGGAGAAACGTCTCTCGATCAGAGAGGGAGGTGCTTCTCGATATGCGTGAGGCAAACTCCATGATGTGAGGGGGGCTTGCTTCTTATATTCGGGCTCGTAATATACACGGATCTTGGAACATTATCTGATGAACTGCGCTCCCCGGTATGGGAGGCGCATGGCTCTTCATCTATGGGAGGCAAGCCCCAGGATGTGAGGATGGGCTTGCTTCCTAGACCCGAGCTTTTAGTGTATATGCTGATCATGGCTCCTGACCAATACGGAACATGCCTCGTAATCCAATTATTTGTGCCTCCTGGCATGGGAGACGCCTGCTTCTTTGGGGAGCATGCTTCCTGAGATAAGCAAGCTCGCTGAAAGAATCTTCCTCCTAGAAGGAGCCTGCTCGCTGGGAGGAGAGTCATCGTAGGGAGGAGCAACTCGCTGGGAGGAGCGGGCTCACAGGGAGGAGAGTTATCACAGGGAGGAGCAACTCCCTGGGAGGATCATGCTCAAAGGGAGGAGCGATTCGTAGGGAGGAGCATCATCGCAGGGAGGAGCGACTCACTAGGAGGAGTGTGCTCGCCGGGAGGAGCACGCTTGCTGGAAGAAGCGTGCTCGCTGGGAGGAGGGTGCTGCTCACCTCCCTAGTGTCGTCTCTAGGTCAGATTTCGAATGACCCTTTGAACTTCTCGTGAAATTTGTTCTTCTTTTTGTGATTTTGTAATTTCTTCAATGGTTATATCCTCGCCAACCTAAGAAAATCTATCAAGGTGATATTGCTTTAAGGTGGGGGACATATGCTTCAAACCGGGCTGGTCGCCTTTGTGAGGTTCAAGTGTAACTCACGCGACTCTTCTACTTCATGTTGAGACCTCGACCTTGGAGAATCTTCATTACCATCGAATTTTCGATGCTTCGTCTCACACTCCCTGCTGGCCCGAATCTTGGGCGGTGAGGGTCGTGGAGAAATGATGATGAGGTCTATACCTTGGAGTATCTTCATGGTTGTCGTTCTTTCGGAACCGCCTGTTAGGCACTCCACTAGCCCCGATATTGGGTAGCGAGGATTGTGAATAAGAGATGATGTGGCCTCCTGAAGAGTAATATTGTGTCTTGAGGAGGTGTCGTATCCCTCAAGGTCTCTCTTGATAGGGTTGTGCGCCTGTAAAGAGAAATGGTATGTTTCCGAGGCGGAGTATTGAGCTTTTCGATGGCTCTGCTGGTGTGATCTTCTTTTGCGTTTCACTATTTTTCGCATCTTATTTGTTACTCGCTTTATCTCTCCCATATCTGCGTGAATGGGTAGATTGGCGACTTTCCCCTGATGAGGGTAGCTCACCAAAGTATTTTATTGGTAAAGACTTGTCTTGGCATCCACAGTTAGTTCCCACATTGTTTTCTTTTGATGCCGTGTTTACGCAATTTATCTTATTCACAGTTTTAGTCTTGTCGTCAAGGAACCCATGCAGGAAAAACTACCCTTTTTCTTTGCATCTAATCCTCTTTACCTTGATGACCTGCGGGTTAACGCCTATCTTTGCGGATGGAGCCCTCCTGAGGACGACATAGAGCCCCTTCCTAACTTGGATCGACGTAAAACGTTAACTCCTGTACAGTTCCCATGTACCCGGGCAATACCCTGAGGGTTTCTTAGCGCCTTCCCCCCGGAGTGAGGGATCCATCTAGGGAGGTTGGCTTCGTCGGGGTGTATGTTCTTTGCTATTTTACATTCATCATTTCTTGTCCCCTCTCCTTGAATCAGTGTTCCCTTCGGGGAGATTTGCTATCCTTGGGTAATCTTTATTCACTTGCACATGTCCCCGAGGAGAGTTTTTCGCTCGTGGATAGTAACTCACTCTTTGGGTCTTTTTTCTGTACCGCAATGCGTGATAATCTGTGTCTAAATAACTCAACACGTACCATTAGTAGTATGAGTGAGTATAAAAATTAAAGACATCATGGTATATTTTATTTATAATTAACTGTGACCTGTAAAAATACATGTGTTAAATTGTGATTCTAGATTCTCTAATAATTTATGCGATATTAGCCACCTGTATATGACAGCATGCAATTTATATGCAAATATGATCATGGTGTAATATACAAATATATATTTGCTTAACAGGACAAATTGAATCACAATAAATGTAATAATTCATTAATAGGACAAATTGAGTAGGATCAAAAACTTCACATCTATTACAAGCAGCATGACTAAACATGACAATATATTTTAATATTTCTATATGCAACTAAATCTTGGCCAATATATCTTTAACTTAATATAGCAGTATGTCTTTGATATGGTACAAATGATTTGTTAAATACGTAAATAATATATAACTTCCAAATGACATGGCAAAATAAATTTTTTATCCTCAAATATAACTTATATGTAAATAATTTGAAAAACCTTGTCTTCAAAACAATCACATACGGATATAAGGAGATAATTTAATTTTGTCTTAAAAATTATTTGCAGACAAATTTTAATTGTCTTCTGATGTTCGTATGAGATTGTCTTTGGAGACAATTTTTTTTTTTCAAATTATGTGCCTAAAAGTTATATTTGGGGAAAAAAAAATTATTTTTGTGTCTAAAACATTGTTTTTATCTCAAAAAATTATCATTTAAAGACAAAATTTGATTGTCTCTACAAATATTGTCACTAATTTCTAAATTTGTTGTAATGCTAACCAGTGACATTTGAAAAAAAAAATGTAACCTGACATATTGAGTAACAATATAGGTAAAAATTAAAGTTTTAAGTTTAACCTAGTAACATCTATAGGCTAATGCTAAGTTTTCATAACAAATAGGACATTGACCAACACTTGGTCTTCGATACTTCTCCTGTATAAATTGCCATAAACATGCTTTATTAGGGAAGTTCATTTGGTTCTATAAAAAAGTTTGGGTTACTTCGGCAGTTGTGTGACTTTCTAAACCTAATAGGCTATTGTTACGGGTAACCAAAGATGGGAACGCATCCCCGAGAACAGGAATGCCGCAACGCATACCTGGATATGAAACGCCTAGGTTATAGGAAATTTCTGCAACTTATAATATTTTCAAATTATGAAGAATCTGTAAATACCAGACAGAAAATAGAAATCACAGACGATCAAATTTTCATGAGTGACTTGAAAAATAACTATGATGCGTCCAAGGTATTCACATCTTAATTAGCCTTTATTTATTTCCTTTGTTTTTTTTTCTATGTTTTATTTCAAGGATCTTACTGAGGTCTATTCTGTTTGGACAACTCTTGTTGAAAGGTACAGTTTAAGCACAACTCATGAGGCGTATAGGCTTACATTTTCTATTTTGATATACGTAGTTATTCCAGTGATTCTTGTATTTTTGTAATTAAGGATATCCAATAATATATATAGAAATGTCGACATCCAACTATCTAATCATAGCAAAGATAAAATGTGTTGCTTTTGAACCCTGTTGCATTACTATAAAGACTAAGCATAATTAGATGCAGTGTCATACATGTATTAAAAAAATACAAAGATGAGTCAGTAGAATTGTGCCTGCCATGTACTCTCAGAATATTTAAATTAAATATATATGTAATATTATAATCAAATGTTGTCCTGTTTGCAATTAGGGTTGTTAAAAAACAAGTTTTCTTAACCAAATTACCAAGTTTGGTAGCTACTTCATCTATGTAGACCAAATTGTCATCATCTGTGGCCAAGTTTAATGAAAGAAGTAAACATGTAGAATTATATAAACGGAACAACGTCACGATCATCGGAGGTCTGGTGATCACATATTTAAAGAGAGAGAGAAAGAGCAGAAAAATAGATTTTTATTAATAATGAAAATTGAATTGTTCAAGTCAGTCTTGTAGACAAATAGTACAAGTTTCATTTAAGTACATATTTGCCTTGTATATATACTAAAGTTACACATTTGGTCTAAAGTTACATTAGTAGCAACATAGTTTGCTGGAGAGTTCAATTGAGTTATTAGATATCTGAAATATAACAAAAACACTACAAACAACATATATAATGTTAATATACCCCCATCAAGATAGACTATGCAAAGATAACACACCCACCTTGGTCAATAATCTGGTAAAAATAGGAGATTCAAGAGCCTTTGTAAACACATCAGCTAGATTATTATCAGTGTAAATATGCATTGGATGAATAATTTTACTCAAAATTCTCTCTTATGAAATGGCAATCTACTTCTATATGTTTAGTACTTTCTTGATGAACTGGGTTATTAGCTAATGATAAAACAAATTTACTATGAATATATAAAATGGCAGATTTATCATGATTAATACAAAAATCTCTTAGTAAATTTATTAACCAAACAATTTTATAATTGGTTGAAAGCCATAGCTATATATTTTTCTTCTGCAGAACTCCTAGATACTGTATTTTGCTTCTCACTTTTCCATGAAATAAGTGAATTATCCAAATAAACACAAAACACAGTCACTGATCTCCTACTATCTACACATGCAGCCCAATCAGAATCAGTAAAAGTTTTCAAAGTAAGTTCAGAATTTGAAGGAAAGGAAAGTAAGTTCAAAGTAAGTGCAGCATTATACTGATTAGTACTAGGAATAGATAAAAACTGACTTAAAACATGAACATCAAAACTAATATCAGACTTTATAATGGTTAAATATAACAATCTCCCTATTAACCTCCTATATTTGGTAATATAATCTAATAAATCAGTGTTTTTACATGTAAATTTGGATTTAGTATCCATAGGAAATAAAGATGGCTTTACAGCCAAATGACATGCATCAGCTAACAATTCTAAAACATATTTTCTCTGACACACATGTATACCATTATTATTTCTAGCTACCTCAAGTCTAAGAAAATACTTGATTGGTCCCAAATCCTTCAACTAAACTTAGTATTCAAAAAATAATTCACCTGTTCAATCAACTCAGAACAAGAACTACCTAACAAGATATCATCTAAATAAACAAGCAAAGCTAAGAAATTTCCATTTTTATTATAAGTAAATAATGAATGATCAGCTACTGACTGAATGAAACCAAAATCCAATCAAGCACTTCTTAATTTTGAAATCCATTGTCTTGAAGCCTGTTTTAAACCATAAAGAGACTTTTGTAACCTACAAACTAAAGATGAGGATTCATTTTTCTGAAAAGAAGGTAGAACCATCATATATACTTTTTCATCTTACTCACCATGTAAAATGGCATTATTAACATCTATTTGAGACAAAAACTATGTTTTTGAAGTTGTAATAGCTAAAAAATACTCTAACAATAATCATTTTAGCAACTGGTGAAAAAGTGGCATCATAATCTATACCCTCTAAATGTGTATATCTCTTAGCTACAAGTCTAGATTTATACATTTCTAATGTACCATCAGACTTGTGTCTGATTTTATAAACCTATTTATATTCTATTGGTTGTTTTGCTTTTGGTAATTCAGTCAAAGTCCAGGTTTTATTAGCTTCTAGAGCTTCTATTTCTTTTTTCATTGATTCTTGCCACAAAGGATTAGTATGAGCTTGTTTATAAATTTTAGGCTCTATATTAGCAGAAATAGAAAGACAAAAAGATTTATAAGTAGTCGAAATATTATCATAAGACAAGAAATAAGACAAGGGATATGTAGGTACACTTTTGTCACACATCACATTATTCATTTGAACATGAAAATCATTTAAGTAAGCTAGAGCTTTATGTGCTCCCTTTGAATTCCTTTTCACCCATGCATCTTTACTATCATTATCAACAACATCAGAGACATTATTCTCACCAATATCATAACTATCATTATGATTACCAGTATCATTTTCATGAGAAATAGACATATTGTCAACATTCATATTGTCATATAAAGGAAAAACATATTCATAAAAAGTAACATCTCTACTAAGGAAAAACTCATGTGTTTCACAATTATAGAGTTTTGAACTTTTAGTACTAGTTTCATAACCAACCATATATAATGCATTTTCTTGCTCTTTTATCAAATTTAGTCCTATTTCTAGGCAAAGTACTTGCAAAACATAAACTTTCAAATACTCTAAGATGATTATAAGTAGGTTTCTTGGCATATAACATTTCATAAGGTGACTTGTTATTCAATAAAATAGTTGGCATTCTATTAATCAAATAAACAGTAGTTAAAACATATTCTTCCCAAAAAATAAGAGGTAAAGAAGACTGAAATTTAAGAGTTCTTGCAACATTAAGAATATGTTGATGTTTTTTTTCAACAACACCATTTTGTTGTGGAGTATCTACACAGCTAGTCTGCTGAATAATATCAATTAGCATAAAAATAAGTCAAATTAAACTCAGTACCATTATCATACCTTAATACTTTAATTCTTAAAGCAAACCGAGTTAAAAACATTTGATGAAAAATAGGCAAGATGTTTTTAACTCGGTTTGCTTTAAGAATTATGTTTAAATAATATTGTTCTCCAGAATGAGTAGCAACAGTACATGAACTCCACAAATCACAATGAATTATATCAAAATCACAAGTAGTTATAATATTTCTAATAAGAAAGGAAGACATGTGATGCTTAGAAAAATGACAAATGTCACAAACCACATCATTATTATCAATACAAGTAGAATCATTTATATCAACTGAAAGGAGTGTAAGAATAGACTGAGAAGGAGACCTAACCTAAAATGTCACACACATGGCTTATCTCAATAGAAAAATTATTACAAGAAAAACTAGAATTCAAAGAAGATTTTATGATAACAGGATTTTGAAACACATAAAGACCATGTTGTTCTTTTGCACTACCAATCATCTTCAAAAAGCACTGGTCCTGGATCAAACAATTTTTATATTTAAATACTAAAGAACAAGCTGAATCCCTTGTTAACTTGCTAATTGAGACTAAATTAAAACTGAATAAAGGTACACATAATATATTATACAATATTAAGCTTGACTGAAAAGCAATTGTACCCATATTAGTTATTAAAACAATATTTCCATTAGGTAAATTCACATGAGATATATAAGAAGGTTTGACTTCTGAAAAATAGTTTGAACTATTGACCATGTGTTCCCTATCAGCACTATCTAAATTCCAGCTTGTATTCAAATTATACTTATTTGAAAAAATATTAAAGCAAGTAGATAAAGAGGTGAGAGCAAGAGGTTCAAGTATACCTAACATGCTTGCATAAGTCAGATTAGAAAAGGGTGTAGCTTGTTGAGTCATATGACCAGAAGTACTAACATTTGAAACTTGAGAAGCTTGATCAGAACTAAAAGGCACAACATAATCATTCTGATTAAAAGACGTATTCTAACTAAAAAGACACCGGGCAAGGTGAATGATAGAGCTGTTGTGATGGTAGTTGTGCCTGAAACCCAAATTATGGTTGAGCGTAAACCTGATTAACTTGAGCTTCAGACTGATTAGAGAACTTTGGTCCACCAAAAACAACCCTAGGCCTAGGTCTCCATCCTGGAGGATAACCATGAACCTTATAACACCTATCTTTGGTGTGTCTATCAGAACCACAATATGAACACCTCATGATACCCTTTTCAGAATTATAATTAGGCCTAAAACCACCAGTGTTTGGTCTAGAATTATAATTGGGCCTATATCCACCAATGCTTGGCCTAAACTTATTACCTTCTTGAGAAAACTAAGCAATCAAAGCCATATTCTGTACTGTTATACCCTTATGCACACTACTTTGATTCTTATCTTGAGTAACCATAACATATATATCATTCATGAAAGGTATTGGTTTCATTAGAAGAATCTGTCCCCTAACCATAGAATATTTTTCATCTAAACCCATCAAGAAAATCATCTTAAACACTGTTTTCTCTTGCTATAATAGCAGTCATGAAATTACAAGTACAACCCCCTATATTACCACAACTACACCTAGGGAGAGGACTTAGAACATTTAAATAATCCCAACAAGTCTCCAATTTTGTCAAATAGGCTGCAACACTCATATCCCCTTGAACAGTACTATGTAATTCTTGATACAATTTATAAATTCCAGCCTTATTCACTTGAGAAAATCTCTCTGTCAATTCTCTCTACATTCTACTACCAGTATCAGCATATAAAATAGACTTGGCAATCTCATCACTAACTAAATTTATAATCTAACTCATTACTATCAAGTTACACTGCATATAAGCACCATACCAAACATCTCTTTCTATTGGGCAAGGTAAAGAACCATTAAAGAAACCTAACTTGGACTTAACCCCTATTGAAATCTCTATAGCCATTTTCCATGAATGAAAATTAGGTCCTGTTAATCTAGAGTTTATTAAGCTGGTGTTGGTGTTCTCATTAGTACCAATAAAGTAAGCATTCATTGTATTAATAGGTTGATTAAGTCCTAAATTCTCATTATCACCAGACATGATTAAAGAACAAATCTAATCCAGTTAATCAAGAAACACTAATTAAATCAAGAATTACCCAATCAATCAATTAACCCAGATCTACCAATAAACTATCAGTACGCATGAAAACCTTAAATCTCAAATCCATATCAAAACAAGAATCAACTAAAAACTTCGATAATTGGCAATATAAAGCAATCTATATATTCAATTGTGAGAAACATTAAAAAAGAAATATATTTTACGAGATTTTTCGAGAAATAAAACACCAATTGAAAACCCCCAATTTTGTGGCGAGCTGAAAAAACCCTCCAATTTTGTGGAGATCGCCAATTCGGTGGTGAGTAAATCAGCAGAATAGTGAGCTTATAAGCTCTGATACCATCTAAAATTATATAAATGGAACAAGATAACGATCACCGGAGGTCTGGTGATCGCATATTTAGAGAGAGAGAGAGCAGAAAATTAGATTTTTATTAATAATGAAAATTGAATTGTTTTTTACAAATCAATTCTGTAGACTTATATATATAATACAAGTTTCATTTAATTACAGATTTGCCTTATATATATACAATAAAGTGACATATTTGGTCTAAAGTTATATTAGCAGCAACATAGTTTATTGGAGAGTTCAATTGAGTCCTTAGATACCTGAAATATAACAAAAACAGCAACATACATAATGTTAATAAAACAGCTATAGAATAGGAATTATGTGTTTTCAATTTCCATTTGCCAACTACTATATGAACTTTAATTAGAGCTAGTTGTGGGGAACAAAAAGTCTACTTGAAATACTAATAAAAATTAAACTTCCTTGTAATATGTTGGAATTCGTCTGCTTAAAGCTACCCACCAAGATTTTAATATTCCCATTTGTCCAAAATGATTGATCAAAATTCCACTGGCCAGTTCACAACACCAGAGAGATGGTTTATAAAAGCTATAAGATGGGAGGGTACTCTTACATCACTTTAAGGGATTGTTTCCAAAATTTTTTATCCCATAGCTTTTTCAGTGTAAGCAGAACATTATTCTCTTCATATCTTTTCCTTAGTATATGAATCAATCTATACATGGTATCCACATATTTGACAAATTTTCCTTTTGCAGGATCAAAACTTCAAATTATATTTATGGAGATCATGAACATGTGGGGATTAACCGACCTTGTAAGAAACTTCTCAAAACTCTAATTTCCTTTCTACCTTTTTATTCACAATGTTGTAAAATGATCTCGAATACATGGTAAGGCTATTATACTATTATTTCAATTCTTGTGAACTAATTAAAAAACATTTTGGGTTTACAGGGAATGGAGGACCCTAGCTTCATCCTCAACTCTCTAGATGATTATTCTCTTGTAGCCTCATTTGAAGAGAGCTTGAATCATTCTTTCTCTAACCCAATATCCGACCTCAAACGTTCCTTAGAAACCTATAACACAGGCTATGATAAGCCCGCTAAAATAGCAAAAACCTTTAGCTGGGATTCAACGGTTACCGATCAGTTAATGAAGCCAGAAGCCACTTTTTCCAACGTACTTACCTTTGCCAATTTGGATTATTCAAGTCATGTTAAACAGGAGAGTGCACCCACTAAAACTCACACTTCTTTTGTTAACCAAAACCATGGGCTTAAGGCTTGTGAAGGACCTAAGAGGGTTAGTACTACCGCTCGGGTTCCTTGCAATCAGGAGCACATCATAGCTGAGAGAAAGAGGAGAGAGAAGCTCAGCCAAAGGTTCATTGCGTTATCTGCCTTAGTCCCTGGCTTGAAGAAGGTATAACTCGTTTGATATTCTCGTAAGTAAAAGCGCGCATAAGAAAGCAATGACAAACTACTTATATCTCTCTACACTAACTTCACCACCTATAAAAGATAGCAATTATTTATCATGATAACCTAACTTTTCATTGCTCTTGTAGTTTGTACATCATGGAGAAAAAACATTATAGAGAAGTGGATAATATATGATTTTCTTTATTAATTATTACAGCCGATATAGGAGCTTCTTTCATAAGTCATAACCTAGAAATATAACCTTAGTAAACCAATCGCTAATTTTGGAAATTAGGTGACACGTTAGTGTGCGTAACTGAGTTAACTCCATGAAGAAAGGTCACCGATCTATTCTATATATAACTGATTCACAATTTCTTTTTTCCAGATGGACAAGGCTTCTGTCCTTGGAGATGCTACAAAGTACTTAAAGCATCTCCAAGAGCAAGTAAAGGTGCTCGAGGAACAAACCAAGGAAAAAACAATGGAATCTGTTGTGTATGTGAAAAAGCAGGAGCTTTATGGCGATGATGGTGATTCTAGCTCAGATAAAAACTCCTCTGGTGACTTTCAAAATGAACCATTACCCGAGATTGAAGCTAGGGTTTGTGATGGGAACGTGCTCATCAGAATTCATTGCGAGAAAAAGAGAGGGATTGTTGAGAAAATCATTTGTGAAATTGAGAAGGTTCACTTATCTGTTCTTAATAGCAATGTCCTAAGTTTTGGGGATTCCATTCTGGATATAACCATCATTTCTCAGGTAATGTCATAGATTTTTGTTTCTGGAACCTAATGACTATTCAATTTATCTTTTCTTTTCCGTAATATTTTGGCTACAATGGTATATGTGTAGGAATTATGTATCAGGTTTTGAAAGAAAAAACAAAATAACAAACAAAAGTAGTCAATTCTTTGGTGACATACAAATTATCACAATTCTTAAGTTTTCTCAGAATTTACTAATTGCGATACTACTGAAAATGAGAACAGTAAATCTGAAGTATATATGGTTGCAAAATTAGAAAGTTTGTTCTTTGTGTTCAGAATTATGATTCTCATAATAATTCTAATGCTATTCTGAATACTTGCAGGTGGATACATGTTTCACTGTGTCAATCAAGGATCTTGTAAAGCATCTAAGAGATGTTTGTAAAAACTTCAAATGAAAAGAAGTGAAATAAGTCTAAAAAAAAGTCTATTTTTTCCAATTTCCTGATACATGCCTGTAGTCCAACCATTTTTTTTTTACCGTATGCCTTAAATCTTGTTTGCCAACGGGTCTACTTTTTAGGTGGGTTTTTCTATCATACTTTATTCATGGTCAAACATTTGCCCATGTTACTCACCCACCTGTAGTAAAGGAATGTGACCTTACGGCTAAATTATGATTTTCACGGTAGTTTGAAATATTAGTTTTTTTTTTTATATACCTAAACTAACACCCCTATTTCGTTTTTGAGCCGTCTGTTACTATTTTTTTTCTTTCGCTTCCCTCTATTACAATTTTTCTCTTTTTTGGGAATCAGCTGTTAAATACTTAACAGAATTGACAACACGTCCTGTCACGTGACTCATTTCCGTTAATGGCAGGGGCAAATATTGTCAATTAAGGGGCAACGTTAAAATAATTGTTGGATAAAGTTAAAAAATACGTTAAAAAAAGTACGTCTTAGGTGTAAAAAGACGTCGGACATGCCCTGTTTTAGACTCATTGTTAACGCGTTAACGTAAATGAGTCACATGACAGCACGTGTTGTCAATTCTGTTAATTATTTAACACCTGATTTCCAAAAAAGGGAAAGATTGTAAGTAGAGAGAAGCGAAAAGAAAAATGTTAGTACCGGGTTCAAAAACGAAATGCGATATTAGTACAGGTAATAAAAACAAAAATAACCCGAAATATTATCTACACCTGTTTTTTGTTTTTACTTTGGTGGGTGCAAAAGGCACAAATGGATTTTTGTTGTGTTGAGACAAACAGAGGTCTTTGTATCAGTGAAATGTTTTGTTTAGATGTTTAGAGACTCGGTCAAGTTTTTTCGTGGGTCATTTCTATTTGTAATATCAGTATATCACGTTGTTTTTAAAATTTGTCAAGTTTACCAATAATGAATTTGTGATGTTTTCGTAATACTAGTGCTGCATTGACTGGGCACTGACCTCTACATAATTTCTTGAACATAATTGAGCGCAATATTAAATTATAATGGGATAATGATGAGTACGTAGTTTTATTCCATGGACGCACGTAATGTCCATTATCTGCCAGTATGCAATTTTTATTTATGTAAAATTAGTGCGTTACCACTTCAAAGTTCAAACCGGGTCACTATTTTACGGAAAGCAATCCCCAATTACAAGGGAACGAGTTTTTTGCAACTTCAGCTACTATTGTAAGCAATAAGCAATTATATCCATAATTCCCCCCCTTGTAATTTTGTGAACAACCAGGAGAAAAGATTGAATACAAGTTGACGATTTTTAATGAATCCAAGTTGATCATGAATAAGCTGAACTAGGATTTGAATGTGGCTGAAGCTGTATTGTATATTTTTAATTATTTTGTATGTGGGGATAGTGAAAGTATATAATCATCAACTTTTTATCAAAAGTATATGAAAACAATTTGAATTTCTCTCAATATGGGGATAATTTAGCTGATTTTAGCCCGTATCTAATTTATCTCCTGAACAAGATTTGCCTTTGTTAAAAGATCATCTCAATTTCTTGCTTGAACAATCATGACATTGAACAGAATTACAGGCCTTGGTAAGTACAAGAACCGAATTTACATACCTTTCCATGACATTGTTCGGTTCAACGTCCTTGTACAAAATAAAAAATACTTTCATAAAATAATAATAAAACCAAGCCAAACTTATAAAAAATGGAACTATATCACGAGGGAGAAACTATGAGGAATTGAGGATGTCAAATTTAAACTCTCGATAAACAGAATATTTGAAATCAACCACAATTTAGTTTTAGACTGAAATGGTTGTTTCGCTAACTAAAATGTCAGGATAGCAATAGACACTCTGTATCTATCCTGATCGTAAAATTAACTGTCGTTAAATTTAACAACACCTGCTTTATTGTTGCAAATTTTTTAAGAAAGATGAATATATTGATGAAACATAAAAGAAAATGTCGAGACAGAAATGCAAGAGGGAGTACTTCAGATAGTAATTTTGTATATTTATTTGCGTCTTTTTGTCTTCTTAACTTTTTTTTTTTGAAGATTCTTTTTTGTCATCTTAACTTTTACGGGCATCTTCGCTTACATCATTCTGACTTCTTTTTTTACATTATTGTCAATTTTCATTATAATAGACACCATCTTGGCATTGCTATTAGCCTATTATCAAAGTGAGACAATTATTTTGAGATGGAGAGTTTATTATATTTGTAACAATTAAATAAAACAAGACGATATTGTGACTATTTCCACATGCATTCTCTTGTTTAACCTCGATCGATCAATTCAAAATTATTGTAAAAAGAAAATTGCTTCACGAAATCCAACACGTTTTGGGAAAAAATACGATTAGTGTACTGTACTACATAAGTTTAACGATTTAGGTAACATACTATCACTCTGTTACAATTGAGGTATTAAACTATCATAATATTCACAATTTAGGTACCACCATTAAATTAATTGGATGAAAATTAGTTTTATTTTTCTTTTTGGTCATTTTCTTTTTAATTTGTATAAATCTAACCCTTAATTTTCGGAAATGTCTCATTTTAGTATAAATTCAGAAAAATCTGATTTTTTTTAAAAAAAACAAAAATACTAAAAAAAATTTGAAAAATCTTTTAAAAAAGTTGAAAACCCGAAAAAACCACGAAAAAATGGTAAAAAAACCAAGAAAAATCTTTAAAAACAAAAAAAAAGTTCAAAAAAACAGGAACCTGAAAAAAGCCAAAATCGGTAAAAAATAAAAAATAAACCCTAAAAATCAAAAATCACAAAATAATAAAAAAACGTTCAAAAAAGTCGTAAACCGGTAAAAAAAAACCGAAAAACAGTAAAAAAAATTATTAGAAAACCAAGAAAAATCCAAAAATCCAAAATCACAAAAAAATAAAAAAAGTTCGAAAAAGTTGAGAAAAGCCGGAAAGTCAAAAAAATGTAATTTTTTTTTTTATAAATAACATGCAATTGTTTTCAAATGACTTCAAATGACTTAAAAATGACTCCAAATGAAATGACTAAAAATGACTTCAAATGACTTAAAAATGACAGTAAACAATTGCAAGTTATTTTAAAGTTTTTTTTTACATTTTTTTGACTTTTCGGTTTTTTTTTACTTTTTCGAACTTTTTTTTAATTTTTTTGTAATTTTGAATTTTTTTTATTTTTCTTCGGTTTTTAATTTGTTTTTTTTTTTTACTGTTTTTCGGGTTTTTTTACGGGTTTCCGACTTTTTTGAACATTTTTTCATTGTTTTGTGATTTTTGATTTTTTGATTTTTAGGGTTTATTTATTTATTTATTTTTACCGATTTTGGGTTTTTCGGTTTCCCGGTTTTTTTAACTTTTTTTTTTTTTGGTTTTTTTCCCTTTTTTCTGAATTTATACTAAAATGCGATATTTCCGAAAATTAAGGGTTAGATTTATACAAATTACAAAAAATATGATCAAAATGAAAAATAAAACTAATTTTCAGTATCTGAATTGTAAACATTATGATAGTTCTGTACCTCAATTGTAACAAAATGATAGTATGGTATATAAATCGTTAAATACATGTAGTACAGTATACTAATTGTATTTTTCCCACACGTTTTTGCACCAAGAGGCACTTTAAAATACAGTCATAATTTAGAACGTAATTACACTATCGAGATTGCTAAACGAACATTTAATGATATGACCTACAGACTTGGTCATATATCATGAACGCAATGGCGAATATTACTTGTAATATTTTTGGTGAAATAGACAATCTGTTAAATGTTGGTATTGCTGCTTTATATATATTTTTTTTTTTAACATTGATCAAAATTTACTCTATAACTACTATAACTACTAATTTACAACTGTAGGATTAGAATAAATAACTAGACCAGATTTGGAAATAAATCTTATTAATTTAAAATATATAATATCCCGTGTCATAAGGAGATAATTAATGTGCTGAGAAGTTTTTTTTGGTACTTCTTTTTCTCTTGCCCTACTCGGCTACTCCTCGAGCTCTAATCTCTTTCCATCATCTTTGGTTTTGTGGTAAATGTCGAAAAACAAGATAAACAAATACAATCTCCTATTCAATATTTGATTCACTTCACATCTTTGTTTCAGACTAGATGCATTTTTTTAGTGATTAAGATTAGCTTAAACCTGATAGGTGTTCTTTTTATCATGTGAAATAACTCAGTCTAGTTTGTACAATGGCAAAGATAGATACTTCGTTTTTCTCTAAAATCAGTATTAACTTCTTGGATTATAAATAAAATTTAATGGGTATTTCTATTTTAATTGATTACTTTTATTTCCAAATCTGGTATAATTATTTATTCTAATCCTATGGTTGTAGACTAGCAGTTATATATAGTAGTCAAACAAACAATAATCATAATGAGCCAGACTAACTCACCTAGACTTTTTTTGTCCGATTTTACAAAAAAATGAGTGAATTTATATCAAAACCAATTGTGTGGAAACTATAACAGTTTTTGTGCTGTCATAATAAAAAAATTTAACTATTTCACATGTTAATCTAACTTTATTATGGGGTGCATTGATTTTGCTTTTATTTTCTTAAATTTTTATCTAGTTTTTTCATTTGTTCCTTTCCCCCTTCAATTGCCATAAGATGTATGCATCATTGTCATATGTTGTTATATGAGTGAAGTAGGCATTAGAATTTTAGTTTTTTAATATGTTGTGATATGAGTTTTATGAATAGACCGGTAAGAAGTCTAGCTGGGTAGTCTGGGTAAATAGCATCATTGTCATATTAATGGGCAGTCCACCCCTTCCCCAACTTTTGTCAAGGAATAGTTGGGAAGCAGAGTACCTGACTCTGAGTCAGGTTTACTCTGCTTGCCACAGCCATTAGATCTGTTACAATTTAAATTTAATAACAGATCCAATGACTATGGGAAGTAGAGTAACCTCCGAATAGTTGACACCAGAAAATGACAGTTATTAAGTAAACGCTGAGTACATTTGCCATTATTGGAGAAAAGGACTAATGCGTAATTTATTCTTAAAAGGCTATTATTAGTATTAGACAATTAGTTTATACTGTGTGCATAGATTCCAAAAAAAAAAATTGCAATCTTATTTTTAATTTTCTAGTGTTCCCTTTCTTGTTTATTCGTCACCATTATGTAAGTACACGTGAGCATTTCACCGAGGTAACCCCATATTAGTTTGACGTAGAGCGCAGGCAAATGAACAGTACCTAGATTTTAATAAAACAAAATTCAAAGGTGAAATAGTTTGCAAATAAAGTTAGTACTACAATTTGGAAATCTTGAGTTCAAACGTCAATGTGACATTTTCTTCATTTTTACACAAATAAGTCGGCCGATTATAAAAATATTTCTAGAGTTTATGATAATACTTCTAATAAAGTGAACTCCTGTATAATTGGCACTAAAGTGTGAACTTAATCAAAGTAAGTATTAAAAATGCGGCCATCTAGAAGTTTACTTTTGAAGGCCATGGTTCATTACATTTGGAGAGCTAGAAATCTCATTGCTTTTGAAGGTAAAAATAAGAGCTAGAAATCTCATTGCTTTTGAAGGTAAAAATATCAAGGCCTTGAGGCTAAACAATAAGTTTCGTATAAATATATTGTTAGTTTCGTATAAATATATTGTTGGTGATATGAGCCTATATATGGGGATAAAAATCGAACTTATGAATATTTAACAAAAATATTATAAAAAAATTTATTCTCTTTTTATTTGTAAGCGGTTGTAGATGTAGTGTATATATGTTATTAATTATCTGATTTGTTCGTTTTTTTTGTATGTTATTCGTTTTTTTGTGTTCTATATATTTTACTCGATTTAACTATTTAATTGATTCATATTGAAATTGTGGCCCCCCAAAATATAAAATTCTGGATTCGTTCCTGAAACCTTTGTATATGAGTTGGGAAGTGAGAGATGTAGTTTTTCTGAACCCAAAGAGTCTATATATAGTGGTGGTGATGAATTTGATCGTTGCTTGTTTGAAATTCAAAAAATAGCTTTTCCAACCGGTTATAAAATAATCCAACCGGTTGGTTTTTCAGGATTTTGCTGTCTCGCATGCAATCTTCTAGAGCGAATATCTCCGCGATGATTCGTCCTTTTAATGTAATTATTTTTGTGATCTCTTGAACGTTGTACAAGAATTCATCCCTAATTCGAATTAGTCATTTCCATAAAGAATTGTATCACTTATAGCCGTTGCAATATAGAATGTTGACCATTTCTCCCAGCGTGGCAGATCATGTTGTTTTGTAAATCGAATATCTCCTTCGTTATTTCTCTAATTAAGTTGATTCTTTTTACTATATTTAGTCCTTCCATCAAGGAATATTCCTCAGTTTTAATTTCCTAATTCCATGATCACGTAAGTGAGATATGATCGGCTGAATATGGTCACTTGCACATTCCCGACAACATGGCAGATTGGATAGGCATATTGATGAGCGAATATATTTTTCAATAAATGCTTGTTTGAACGTTGTGGATATTCAAATATGAAGTATTAACGTTGTAGAATATTCTCCAATAATCCAATGCATATTTGAAATTCATTTGAATCGATTTCTGACACTCCAAAATCAGCGACTTTCCATAACTGAACGCTTAATTGGTTGTAAAATAATTTAACCGGTTGGTTTCTTATGTTTTCTTAGATGGGTTAATTTTTCAATTAACTAGTTACATTCCTATACTTCAAGAATATAACAGTCTAGTCCATTGATCGATTTCCTTGATGATTAGTCTCTTTGTATATATGGATATGAATTTTTTTTTTGTCTTTTTTTGAAAATTATATGAACTTGTTATTAAATTAAAACAAGCTAGTTGAAAGTATTGGTACAACGATACTTCTTTGTCCCAAATCGAGTATCGTTCAAAGACCTCATTTTTTTCATATTTAATGACTTATAAGAACTCAGTTGTATCAATATAAAGGGAATATAAACAATATAATATTGTAAAATAGGTAATTGATTTTTTTTTTGGGCCTTCATTTATAAGCCCAATTTTGTCGAATGTTATGAGTTTTAAGATATATTGCGAGCTATTTAAGTATTGAGACGTGTTTTCATAGTATTAGCATGCAAAAAATAAGTTTTTTGGGTTTTTTCCTGAAATTCAACAATTTTTCTCTACGCCTTGAGCTAAATCGAGCTCTGAGGCGCCTCAAGGTGGATTTTTTAAAACATTGGTGAAGAGCATAGGAAATTGATTTTGATTGTGGTTTAATTACATTAGAAAACCTTATAAGCAACTTGAAGCTATCTTTCTAGGTCTTAAAAGTTCTTTCACATGTTTGCAATTTTTTTAATTTTATGTACTCTAAAATGTGACCGAATGTCCGAATAGAAAAAAGATCTAGGAATTAATAGTGCAAGCTTTGCTGAGGCGGTTTTATCTGTGATTTTGTATTATTCTGGCAAGATAATTGATGTTAAAGCACTGGAAGCACCAATGTAGGACGATGTCGAAAATCTTAGGAGTGAATCAGCTAATATATACTGGCGAGCCTGATTTTCTTCCCAAACTCGGCTAAATCAATTCGCATCGGCCCCGATCTTTCGAGATGTCCGAAGTGGTTTGTGTCTCCTTCGATGGCGAGGTGCTCTTCCTATCTGCACAAGAAACGAACAGGGGCCCGGGGTTGATACCAGGTTTTCCCTCTCCAACGGTCAAGTCAGTATTGGTATAGACTGAAGATAGAAATATAGTTAAGGGTGAGGGATCGTGCCTGTTACAAGTCGTGGCGTCAGGTATCACGGGTAGTATTCTAGAGGTCCGGGTTGTTTAAGCTTTATCTCTCCTCTCTGTCTTTCTGTGTCCCCCTCTAAGTGGTATTAGTGGGGGTATTTATAGTGTGATCAGAGGTGTATTAGCCCTTGGATCACTGTACTGTCAAGAGTTGATCCAACGGTGTCAGGTCATTTATGACTCTGACAAGGGTACTGTCCTTTTCCGGGGCCCACAGGGGCTGGCCTGTGATTGGGCCACGTCGATGAAACATATAAAGGGTCCCCCCAGGGAGCAGCAGCATTAATTGGGGAAGCGTACTTGATACGCTTGCTAGGCCGGTGTGGTCACAGACCGGTCCATCCAGATCTGGGGTGATAGGTGGCCTATGGTTGACAGACCCGGGTAACATGCTGTGGTGATGGTATTGCCCCGGACGAGGGGGTGTCGACATTCCCTCGCCATATACTTCTAGTCCATAGGGTGCTATAACCCATAGGGACGACCCTTGCTAGAATGGACCCGTGAGGGGCATGTGTTGGGTTCACTGGGACTTGCTTCATCAACGGGGTGTTGGAATTTTCTATTTAATGGAATGTTTTGGCTGGGGAAGGTTGGGACGCATCTACATGGTCTGTGTTGGTTTCAGCAGTGTCACCTTGGGATTATGGAGTTTGTTGGGTTGTATTGTTGTTTACTATAGGGAAAAGAAATTGGTTTGTTTCTTGAGTAGTTTTTTTGGCTGCGTGGTCAAGTGATTCATTTGGATATGTGCTACTTTGTGAAGGTAATGGGGTTTCTGCAGGACTGTTATAATGTGTGCTTTGTGTAACATCTCTTGAGATGAAAGTTTCTTTGTATCAAGATTAAAGAGGCGACATCCGTGGTGATGAGGTGGATATCATAAAAAATGCAAGGTTCACCACGAGCTTGAAACTTGTCGAGTCCTACATGAGATGTTTGTGCATAACATAAACAACCAACGACCTGTATAAATTTACAATCGGGACTAAGACGAAAAGTTTTTCATTAGGCGGGCTATTATTAGGATTTTTTTGCAGGTGTACGATTAACAAGATAAAAGGCCGTTAAAATACATTCACCCCAAAATTTCAGTGAAAGGTGGGATTGGAAACATAAACATTGAGCCACATATATTGTAATTCGTACCACCGTGATCCTAAAATAATGCTAATAGAAGCAAACAGTCTGCTGTTAAAAGCAAACCAGGTCCGGTCGCAATTAGGTTCGGGAAAATAATTTGGATTTTGGATAGGCCTTGTCAGTATGAAATTTGACTTAATTTAAATCGGCCCAAACGTAGCTCACGTTGCCCTCAGATTATTTAGGGTTTGGGCGCCGCTATACACCCGTAATGTACCATATTTTTCTATAAAAGCTCGTCTTACAATTCTATTATCAGTCATAATCATGATCGCTCCTCTTTTTTACCTTTTTCATTATATTCTTTTTTTATCTTGTAATCATAGTTCATCGTTACAATGAACAATTTTTAAAGTGAAATATTCAGTATCATCGCTAAAATCTTGTTTTAAACCGACTTTAATGTATTGTATTTACCTTGTTCCCACAAATGAGAGAGGATATCCAAGGTACTAAATATAATTTCTATGGTACTTTTGATTCTGTCATTCATATGATCTAGCATTTGACATATGTATCTTTCAATTTATTTTCCCAGATCTTGCCCATGTGAATTAAATTTTAACTTGTTTCCACAAGAAAAACTTGGATTATTAGTATGTATTCATATGTTACAATATGCAAACTCTGTATATTACTTTGTATGGAAATCTTGAATAACCTGCTAATTAGGAAAAAACAATTAAAGTCTAATACAAGATTTGTTCTGCTGCTGTTTTTAAGCTCATTATGTTTTCCTTTATATGATAGTGCCTCAGTTTAAATGGAATGTGTTGTTTGTGTCATGGGCTCAGAGTTCTGAGTATTCTATGTTGCAAATGGGGCCAAGAATTGCATTAACGTTGCAATTTCTCTTTTGATTAACGATCCAGATTGAGTAATATTAGTCTCATAGATAATTTTCTTATAAAAGTAAAACTACCCTAAATTGATAATTTCTCTCTTAATGCTTACGTATTTACAGTATATCACTACAAAAAATATCTATAAATAGCTACGGAAATTGTGTCGGTTTTTTTTGTTACGAGTTTATTAGCCACGATTTTTGTGACGGTTTGTGACAAAACAGTCAATTTGTAACAGATTTACGACAGGATAGCCTATTTGTGATAATTTTATGACAGATTTTGACTATCATAAAATCAACATTATTTTGTAGTGGCAGTGATATATATATACTAGTAATCGTGCCCCACGCTTTGCGTGTGAGACGCGTAATGCGATAAAATTTAAAAAATAAGTGTAGTTATGATACAAATATTTGGAGAATAAAAAAAATATAAGAGTATAAGATGAGAAGACTCAAAAGAATTTTGAGAGCTTAAATAGGGATAAAAAGTGTTATTAGTTATTATTTTTTCTCTATTTTTTTATGAGAATATGGTATTGTGGTAATTAATAAAAAAGTGTAAGGGTATTTTTGAAAAAAAGTGGTAAAATTTGGCAGTCTCAAAAAATCTTGAGTTAGCTTATTATAATAGTATATATATATATATATATATATATATATATATATATATATATATATATATATATATATATATATATGCATTCTCAAACAAGTTGGAAGATTTTGTTTGCGTATTTTAACTCTTCAGCAAGAAAACTTGTAGACATGACTACAAAATTGCAGGAGCTTGCTTAGTTATGTGTTATCATATTTATTAATTTGTCATGAGCTTATTTTATATATATGGAGCAAGACCCAAGATTGAATATTGAATGCACAACCATTTTTAAGATATGTAATTCAGATGTGTGAGGTGTTGCATAATTGAAATAGGTTTTAGATTACATAATGTTTACAAGACATATAATTACTATAACAATTGAGGTCTCGGTTCTTTTTAGTAGTATATATAAGAGGCCTGTACCGTTCGAAAATATAAAGTGAACAGGTCCATTAGGCATTGTATAACAATATAATTAGTTGGTACATGTTGATAAATTTTGTTTTATGGTATGTTGTACTTGATTAAATTCGAACAGTATAAAATAATGTTTAGTTTTTTACCCATAAAGTTTCATGATTTGTTCATTTTTTTTTTTCCTATTTTCATGGATTGCTATATATGTGAGCTTATGGGCATTCAAGATGAATAAAAATACATTGATCGTTGTTCATTTCATTTTAAACAAGGTATGAAATTTAAACTTTATTTCATCTATTTTTAACCTATCTCTTCGTTTTCTGTAATATCAAACAAATAAAATTTATGAACATCAATAAATTTTATCGTAAAGCAAGAAACAAATAATTATGATTTCAGTCACTATGATCTAATGCAACTCACATTTATTTTATATTTTTAATTGTTACACGAGTTAGTTTTTTTTCTTCATATGGTGTATCATTATATTAATATAAACGAACCCAAGAAATAACGGTTACTTTTGAGGCTGCTCAAATTTACACCCATTTTTCCCAAAATACCCACTTCTCTGAAATTTCCCAAATACTTGCAATTTAAATTTTACAAAAAAACTACCAAAAACTAACTATTTAATTTTTAAAAAAAAACTCTTATGAGCACGCATAGCGTGCATTTGTTTACTAGTATTTATATAAGCAATGTATTAACTTTGGTTTTCCATATAACAGCAGTATTGCCCCCACAATGGATCAAAAGCCAAGTGTCTTTATAAAATTTTCTCAAATTTAATTATCTTCCTCTTGATTATATGCCTTAAAAGAAAAGAAATAAACATTTTCTTAATTTTTTGAAAATGATTTAAAGCATTTAAAATTTTTCAACCACCATAAACAATATTAAACTAACCCCATCTGTATATTGAATGTCATTGCAAATGAAATCAATTTTCTAAAATATAAAACATTTATATGGAAATAAATTAAGAAAAAAAAACGCACCACCAATTAGTGGTGAGCGAAAATTGGTTCGGTTTGGTTTTTGATGAAAATGTAAACCAAGCCAATTATAATTGATTGGTTCATTAGGCTCGGCTTGGAGTATTTTAGTACTCGAAGCCAAACCAAATCATTATATGATTCGTACGATATCTACATTTTACAGGACCAACTTGAAATTTGAAACCAATGCTTTTAAGGCGGTGAATCAAAAACTGCAACGGAAACTTCTTCCTCAAATAGGATCAACTTCACACCTGATCTGCCATCTCAGCAACCCATGACGGCACAATTATAGACAAAACTCCCGGAGTTCTTGCTGGCCAATAAATGCCACTCTGGCGAGCCCTGGTCTGGAGCCTAAGCATTAACCTCAATTACCCTACCACCTAAAACCCTAGGGCCCCCGATAACAATTAGTCTATCCCCACATGCCCTAAAAGCTAACCCCCAACCATTCATCGACATTGCCCTATCGGGTAATCTACCAACCGTTATCCAAACGTTCCTTTATCATATTTTCTCGCTTCCTTTACAGCATAATAAGCCGCATATAACTCATTTTTCATGACACCAAGTAGAGGAGGAGCTTTAGCTGGAGGAGGTGGCCCTGCCGCCCCACTTTCTTCTACTTTCACTTCAAGAGTGGCACTTAAATAAGTTTAGATATCCAAGTCGTGGTAGCAACTTGCTTTCACTTTCAACATATCAGGTACACAAAATATACCAATTTCACACAATTCTATCTAAGTACTAGCTAGAGATCGCTATAAGCCCAACTGCCTATATGTATGCAAGTTATGTTAGTTTTTTCAGTATAAGTTTCCATTTTATTAAGAGTTAAGTTTATTCCTTTGTTAATGTGTACAAGGCCAAAAACCCACTCGCTATTAAGGTGTAGTAGGCTAATCTACCACCAATGTAAGTAATACACAACTTTTGTTTTTTTAGTTTTTATTTGTTTGCGATATTGTGACATTTTTTAATCAATAGAATCCATTCGCCGGCTGCGTGGGTAATCTTGAAGTTGTTAAAGTTTGATTTCTAGCAAGCTTATCTTAATAACAACAATCTACAAAAATGTAGTGGCCGGTATTGAATATGTATAACCATATCGGTAATATTTTTTGAAACCAAATCGAAGCTTTTCAATGTTAGTTTTCTGTTGACTTACATACTTTGATCTTCAAATTTTTTCTTAGTCTTTTACCAAAATACTTTTTGCTTCTTTGCTTTTTTTCTTTTTATACGTGTTCCTATTAATTACAGAAGAGGATTTTTCTACAAGTGTTGCCTGAGATGGGAGGCAAAGAGAAGAATTAAGACGATAGGATCAACCATTGAGTGTCCAATGTTAGTGATGCCGTTCTCTATTCCGGGAGTGACTTGATTGGCGACTCAGTGATGAAGCATGAATAATATAATTACACTATCGAGATTGCTAAACGAACAGTTAATGTTATGACCTCTAGACTTGGCTATATATTATGAACGCCGTGGCGAATGTTACTTCTAATTTTTTGGTGAAATATACAATTTGTTAATTGTTGGCGTTAATGTTTTTTCTAATTTTACTTCGATCAAAATTTACTCATCGAACTTATATGAAGGGATAGTTGACACCAGAAAACAACAGCTACAAGTAAAAGCTGCGTACAGGTTTGTCATTATTCAAGAAAAATACTAATGCCTAATTTATTCTCAAAGGGCTAGCTATTATTAGTAGTATTAGACAATTAGTTTATACTATGTGCATAGATACCACACAAAAGATTGCAATCTTATTTTTAAATTTCTAGTGTTCCCTTTCTTGTTTATATTATATTATATTATATTATACGTCACCATTATGTAAGTACATGTGAGCATTTCACCAAGGTAACCCTAAAATTAAATTAGTTTGACGTAGAGTGCAGGCAAAGGAACGTTACCTTAGATTTTAACAAATTAAGTTCTGACTAAATCCCTCTGGCAACAAATTTTTTTTAGTAGATTTTTAAATTTTGATTTTAAAAATCTGTGGATGTTTGAATAGCTAGATTATTTAGCTTTTGAAAATTAGATTTTTAGGCTAAAAATCCAAAATTTTAAAATACGAGTTTTGATTGGATTTTTAAAACAGATTTTTGAAATCTGATTTTGGAAAAAAAAAAAATCCAAAATATCTGTTACTTTATCCTGACAAAAGGAAATTCAAAGGTGAAATAGATTACAAATAAATGTTAGCACTATAATTTCGAAATCTTAACTTCAAATGTCAATGTGTCATTTTCTTCGTTTTTACGCAAATAGGTCGGCTGATTATAATAACATTTCTTAAGATTAGGATAGTACTTAATAGGGTAAAGCTAACGAGTGCCTTCTAGACATTTGTTAAGAAAGTTAATTACGGTAAAACATATGACAACTAGTATACTTATTTAATACTAGTAATCGTGCACTACGCGTTGCGTGTGCGACGCGTAATGTAATAAAAATATATAAAATATGTATAGTTATGATATAAATATGCAATAAAAAAATATATTTTAAGATTTAAAAGAATGTTTGGTTGTTAAAAAATGATAAATAGTTTTATTAGTTTTTACTTTTTATATTTTTATGTGAGTATTGTATTATTGTAATTAATATAAAGGTGTAAGGGTATTTTTGAAAAAAATTGGCTAAATTAGACATACTCATTTGAATTGGTTTGACTTATTATAATAGAATGATTTGTAACTATATATGGAATTACATTTTAGGGGGAGATTTGGAGAAAATATATGTAAATAGGTAGTGAATAATTTTTTAAGTAAATGAATTTATCAACATATTATTTCATTTCTTTCCATATTTCAATTTAAAATATTCTTAGAGTGATTTTTTTTTCTAATTGCAGTAGACAACAAATGTTTAGGGGTAGTCACAACTATGGTTCTAATTAAATATATATATATATATATATATGTGTGTGTGTGTGCGCGCGCGCGCGTGCGCGTGTGTGTGCGTGTGCGTGTGCGTGTGTGTGCGTGTGCGTGTGTACGTGTGTGTGTGATTAATGTCCCGTTTAATTAAAAAATATTATCATCAATATTTTTTATTTTAATTTATATTTAATTTTATTATAGTCACAATTAGTGTTCTATATGTTTAAAAAGATTCATAGATGCTGTTTTTGATTTGTGGGGAAACCAAGTTTGATATTAATGGAACATTTTGGCTTAAAAGATAACGTGAACAATAGTGTTTTGGATATGAGGATTTGTGAGAATCTATGGTCTCTCTTGTTACCAACTATTTACTCCATGAGTGCATTTAGGGGCGGAACCAGGATGCTTTTTTTGGAGGGCTGTGGTGTAAAAAAATATTTCGAATAGAGGATAAAATAAATAAAATCTAATACAAAAATAAAGAATTTTTTCTATATTTAACATAACATAAAATAAATATGAAGTTAAGACAAAGGGTATTGAACAATAAAATATATTTTTTTGTAATCTTTGTTTGGGAAAATAGAATGGCCATTTACGAAATTTGGTAATTTCAAGATAAAAAACAGGAATTTTTAGAAAAATACAACTTGAATGATTTGAACTCCTAACCTTCCACTATCTTAAAATATATTTTACCACTACACCAACAATTATTTTGCTTAATTAGGGGGGACTATCAATGTATATATCTTTAAAAAAATTAAAATTACACATATAAAAAAATTTTAAAAATCGCCGTCGGGGGTGGGGGTAGTCGTGGCCACCCTCAGCCAACCCCTGTGTCCGTCCCTGAGTGCATTTATTTAGTTTCCAGCAAAGTGAAGGTGGCTAAATTGTTGTTAACAAGAGTCATTTGTTATCAAAATTTCTAACAAAAGAGTTACTTTATCTTGTTTCAATTTTTTTCTTCTGTAAAGCTATAATGTATTTGATAGCCATTGTAAAATTTGGATTTTTGTTTTTTGGGACTGCCTAAACATGAATAGTTGAGCCAATACAACCTGGTTTTTTTCTCAATGTCAAATAGGCCAGCTTATTTTCTTAGTAGTTGCAGCCAATCATGTCTTTTTTTAGCAATACTTTGAATGGCGTTTTCATCAGCATGCAGTCTATCGGAACATGTTGATCCATCATTCATTCCTCCTTATTTACACCAAGAACATTTGATGATTTATGTGTATCTTTATGTGTCTGTTACTCATCTACTAGTATTTTATTGGTACATATTATATAATTATAGATTAAGTATCAATCTAATCTAAGGCTTGCTTGGCTGCTATGTTTATGTCGTGGACAAACCGAGCCGAATTTTTTAGCGTTGTAAGGATCTGGAACTAAGAATTGCGGACTGAAATTAATCTCCTTTTGGGATTGAAATAGACCTTGATTCTGGCTAAAATTGGAGCCCGTTTGTGGCTGGAACGAAGCCCCGTTTGGGGTTGAAATTAAACTCCATTTTGGACTGAAGTTAAGCTTCATTTAAGGCTAAAATAGACATCAATTTGGAGCAAAACGGAACCTATTTTTGACTGTAACAGAGACCGTTTGTGGCTGGAACAGTGCCCACTTTGGGGCTGAAATTAAGCTCCATTCGGGACTGAAATAAACCTCGATTCCGAACTGAAAATGGAACCCGTTTGTGGTTGGAATGGAGCCCATTTGTGGCTGATACATAGCCTCATAGTTACTTTATTTGTTTATACTTCTTCTCAAATTGCAATTGTGTATGAGATTAGTATGCTTTTGTTTAGTGACTATATAGATTCGTAAGTTCAAAATGGTAGGAGCGCTTGCACCAAAATGGGTTGGACTTAAGTATTTTATTGTTTGTTTGGCGTGCGTTTAGTGCTTGTTTGGTCGAGTTTGTATGATTATGTTTAGTGAATTTATAAATTCGTAAGCTCAAAATGGTAAGAGCGTTTGTACCAACAACAAGATTCAAGAGTTTGGTGGTTCGAATCCATCTAGATTTTTTATTTTTTTTTAATTTAAAGTAAAATATGCAGTTTGTGGCGAAATATATTGAGTTACGTTATGCAATTTCGACTGAAGTAGATGCACTTTTAGTTGAACGATATGCACTTTGAGCTGAACCAGATGCACTTTTGGCTGAACCAGATGCACTATTAGCTGAACCAGGGGAATTTTGAGCTGAAGCAGATGTACTTTCAGCTGAACCAGATGCACTTTCAGCTGAACCAGATGAACTTTTATTAAACTATATGCACTTTCGACTGAACTCTAAACGGTATGCCCTTTCGACTAAACTCGATGCACTTTCGATTGAAATGTATGCTATTTTAACTGAATTGTATGCCTTTTTGACTAAACTATATGCACTTTCGATTAGACTATATGCACTTTTATTGAACTATATGCACTTTTATTAAACTACATGTACTTACAATTGAATTATATATACTTTTGACTAAACTAGATGCATTTTCAGCTAAAATATATGCATTTTGTGCAGAATTAGATGAAAATACCATTTTTTGGGGAAAAAAAATCACTTTTTGGTGAAAAAATGGTGAAAATACCATTTTTTGGTAAAAAAAAATAGCTTTTCCGGTGTAAAATGTGGGATCTTTTGACAAAAACTTTTTTTCATTTTTTTATTATTTTTTGTGATTTTTTTTAATGATTTTATATTTTTTTAATGATTTTTTGTGATGTTTTTTTTAGAAAAATACATTCTTTTTTTTTTTTTTGTGATTTTTATAATTTTTTCATTTTCATTTTTAATTTTTTTTTAATTTTTTATTGTTTTTTTCAAAAAAATGCTTTTATTTATATTATTATTATTTTTAATAAATTTTGTGATTTTTTCGGTTTTATAAAATTTTCTTGTAATTTCAACATTTTTGTTTTGGGATTAACGTATAGATAAAATATATGTATTATGTTTTGATTTGGATAATGGCGTTTCGGTAAATAAAGTAAACAATAAAAAATGGTATATAAAGGGAATGTAAACTTATGAAGATACCTAGGAAATTATAATTTGCAATGAGTTACTTATAATAAATTTCCCCTATATACTACATATTATATCCTAAGTATTCTTGATTTGAAGCATACCAAACATGTAAAATGATTAAATAATCAAATCTGTTTTTAATTTTATTGATACAAAATGTCAAATCTTATCATAATTCATTAAATGCTAAATTAAGGAATGAATAGAATTAAAATGATTAGACACTATCCATAATTAACATAGATGCATTTAAATAAAGCCCCGTGGGCAGGGACAGAATCAGAACTAAATATGTGTGTTTGCCAAAATTAATAAAAACGCATAGTATTTTTCAAAATATAAAACCGGAAAAGCCGGATTTTTGTATATTTTTTACCCTCTTTTCTTATTTTGTTTACCTTGGTTTCTTTATTAAAATCTATTTGATTTTTATTTTTTTCCTTTTCGCTCAATTTCAACTCTCTTTTCAAACTCCAAAAAAAGCCTACAACAGTATTGTCATATGCAGTCATGTGTCGAAAGTTTCAGCATTTCAAAATTGACTAAAAAATAAATAAAATAGAAAAACAAAAGATACAAAAGTTAAATTTAATAAATCAAGTTATAACAAATAAAAAGATTAAAACACGAAAGTAAAAAAAAATATTAAAAAAACCTGAAAAAATCAAACATATATTAAATAATAGATATATACGAATAACTAAATATCTATTACACAATTTCAGTATATTCACTTCAACTAAAAAACAAACCATCAAAAATTCTTTTATAAATTTTGTTTGTACTCACCACTACTCTAATTATTATTTTTGTTTAAGTTTTTTTAAAGATATGTGTTACATGTACATGATCAAGTTGGTGTAAAATGTTTTTTATATTCACTTGCATATGTTAATTTTTTTAAAATATTATTTATATATTATCAGCACATACAAAATCATGTTATGTATTGCACTAACAATATATAATTTTGGGATGAGTTGCCAAAAAAAATATTTAAGTGATTGTCAGACTACCGTATATATAAATTATTATGAAAAAATTAATAATAAAATTATTTTTCGAAATTGTAAGATTACCACGACAAGCCCTGATCCTATGGGATGCCTCCCCTGCCCGTGGGCATTTGTTAGCCGAACCGTACTTAATAAGTGAACTCCTGTATAATTGACACTAGAGTGTGAAGTTAATCAAAGTAAGTATTAAAAATGAGGCCATCTAGAACTTTACTTCTGATGATAAAAAAAAGGGTGAATTTTGGATTGATCCATGAAAACAAAACTTCAAGAATAAATAAGAAAGCAAAAAAATACTTAAACGGAATAGTATCATTCATTCACCAAATCCCACTGAGAGTACTCTTTGATTTTTTTTATATCTTCTGGTCTCTCTGTTTTTCATTGAAATTACTAGGGTTGGGTTAGGGTCGGGACCCGACACGTAGACACTTAATTCGTATCTCGACCTGATTTTTTTTGGAAGTGAGAAAAGAATCCCGACCCCGACCCGACAAAAGTCGGGACCCGACTTTTTCGGGACCCGAATTTTCGGGATCCCATAGGGTCGGGATAAGTTTATCCCGAATCTCCCGACATAACTTTTTTTTTTTTTACGACAGTCATTTTTATTAACAATTTTCATTTGAGAAATAATAATTTTTTATGTTTGTCTAAACATGTTATTAACACGAAACATAATACTAATTTGAAAATAACACTTCTAATAAATGCAAAAAGAAATTAACATGTACTAGAAAAAATATTGTCAAATTACAAATAATTGAGTTGATAAAAAAATTGATAAGTTTTTTATCAGATTCTTTCAGTATTTACTTTTATTCACCCAATCAACAATTATCATACTAAATGACATAAATTATCATTATAATTTTTATAATCGAAAAATAATGACCATTTTGTTGTAGAATATTATTGGACTATTGGGCTTGTACTTTATGGGTCCAAGTGGACTTATAACCCTACCCCTCTATCTATATAAAGAGGGTTAGGGGTCTTGTATTTTACATTCATTCATATACATTCTGATTAATATAGACCTTGTTGTTGTCTCTCTCTATATTCTCTCTCTATATCTATATACATATATATGTGAGCTAATATGTCACACAACACGTTATCGGCACTTTGCTCGCGAAGAATAGAATATACGCTTGCGGATATTGGAGATTTTTGGTAAACGCACGGATATTGGATATTTATAAACCTTGAGGTTTATCCGGATTTTTAGGGTTTTGCTATATCGACCTTCACCAACATACCGTGCGTAAGGTACCGAATTCAAAACTTAATTTATTTATATATGTGATCGCACGTATTATTTTATGGATAACTAAAACATGATAAATATACCGTAGTATATAATTCATGTGTATTAGATTTTGTTACTCGTATGGATAACTATATATGATGGTAACAAAATAACCCATATTGCATGTAATTGTATAGCAGTATATATTTAATTATCTGCATGCTAATTCAAAGCGAATATTTGTTAATCACAACACGGGTATAATTGCTTAGAACTGTTACTATTGCATGTTACTATTGCTGTTGCTATATACTGAGCTAATATAGTATAATTGCTTAGAACTGTTGCGTTGTATCACAATACGGGTAAATTAATGCTAAATTATACAAATTGTGCCCATATGAACTATTACTATTGCATGTAATCTTGCTTTGTTAGTAGACGTAATAAGTAATTGATATTTACTACTACCTTGTTAGTATATAACCACGGGTATAATTGCTTAGATATTGCCTGTTTAAAACTTGTAGTAGCGAATCTGTAATGTTCAGAAGTACTATGACCAAACTGAAACACTTCAGAAATTATGGCCTCCCCCTGTAATAATTCTGTTACTAATAAATTAGTTTACTGAAATTACACGTATGGTCATGTAGTAATTACTTATACGCAAAACAGTTTATATGTTGCATAAATAGTCAATATTCGGTCTATAAATACCCACTCATATGCATATATATATTTATTAAAAAGGCAAGTGAATAAAAATTGCATGTTAATTGAATAAATTAATATGTTTCAATGTAAATTTAACCACTTTGCATGTTAAAAATTATCATATATAGAATTATTGGTAATTAAAAATATATTGTTTGCTTGCATGTTAAAATTACCATGTATAGAATTATTCATATGGCAATAAACAGTAAATAATTGATTGATTGTATTAGATATTGCTAAGTGTGATTTATAATATCTTGTTATAATATGTACTACAAGCAGGTACAATCTAAATATATTTAATCACTGCCATGTGTATAATATGTAAATTTGCGAAATCACATATTTTCACATTTAAATTGGAAAAATTATGAACCCTCCCCAACTAGGCTCACCTATTTGGATACGATGTCTAGGAAAGATATAGGCGGAAGTCGATATCCTAATGAGGTCGGGTTTTAAGTGGCATTCGTGCCCTCCACCCTCACCGTCTTTCCTGGTCGTTTTTCAAGTAGAGCTACCGAAAGGGGTTGACTAAATAATAATTTTCCCGAGTGTTTTTATATAGTGATGTATGTTTCGCCAAATTGGTGTCTCAGTATCGACCCGTCGTTCGATCAATGAGAACCAATTCACATTAAAAGCAAAACTATTTTCGAACCTGTCGTTTCGAAAGAAAGTTTGTGCTTGTGCAAACCATAAACATATAAACCGGTCGTTTTATATGACAAATAATCCAGAACTCCCAACACATGTTGGATGCCATCTATGATGATAAAAATCGTAAAACATACTTACGAAATGACTGTTTAAACGTTGATTTTAATCCGTCACCACATGTTAGTCACCCTGATGTGTGAGCATGTGATGCCCAATTTTTTTTTGGATGCCATTTTTGATGAGTAAAATATAAGTTTGTTGTTACTCACGAGATGAAGGTTAAGGCGTTGATTTTATTCCGCTGCCACATTTGAGACGTGATGACGTCTATGGTGAACAAATGTCTGAAATTGACATATTAGAGCTATCCTTCACCAAAATACTAGCTTGGAAATTGTATTCCATAAGCAGTATCGTGAATTTATATTCACCATGTTCCTTTATCACCCATCTGTTATTGGATAAGAAAATTACCCCGATGAGTAGTTTTAATCCTATTGGGTCAATGGAAAATTGTTTGCCTGATATTAATGCTCTTCGTGTATATTTTTTTTCCACGAATCGAGAACTGAGACAAGTGTTATTTGTCTCGAACTGTCGCGATCCCGATAAATCGCTTAGCCAAGCGAGATTTTTAGACAATCGTCAAAATCGAAAACCTGTGGCTCCAAGACAGTAATTGAAAGGAACAATATGGCCCGTTGTCACAAAATAAGAGATAATGCTCAAGGAGCCAACTCTATGCTATAAAGACAAAGGTCATGCACGGTTACTCCTTAAATAGTTCACAACTATTATAAAGGTGGAAAAACCGATGCTAATGTGGTTAAAGCTAACTGAAAGGAAACTCTTGAGACCCCCGATTTTGTGGCTCAAATGAGTTTGATACCTTTCTTTATAGATTTTGATAAATCATTGAGCCATTTTTTTGCTCATCTGGATTATGTTTTCCATTTAGATTATTATTTTTCCATTTGGACCATACTTTTGGATTATGGTTTGCCTGTTTACGAAATTTCTCGAAATAATTTAAAGTGTTTTGAGCAAATTCCTTTGAAAAATGTGACCAAACTTTAAATTATGAAATTTTAGGCAATACTTGTGGTGTAGTTGGTTTTTTGGAAATAGTGAGTAACAATGTACCATATAATTTCACCAACTACTTCCCTAAAAGAGTACTCAGTGACAACGATTCTGGACCTGTCGTTCCAAATCGAAATCTTTGGTAAAGCCAAATTGATTTGTCAAATATGAGACATTATACTCATATAGGTCCTGTAGGGCCTTGTTGAGTTATAAAATATTCGAGAAAACCAGTGTTACCTGGTAATAGCTCATGAAAGAAATGAAATTTCTTTACATAGCCTCCACTCAAAAACGTATTTTAGAGGAGTTGAAATGTCTTTTCAAGTAGTTGCTACCACATTCTTTAAAGCATTCAAAATTACCTTATCATTTCGCCTGTCGTCGAATGATAAATGATTTAGATGCTAAGACATGATTGTCTGTACTATCATTCGCCTGTCGTCGATTGATAAGAGCATTTTGATATTGTGGTATTGACCGGATGAGATATTCCCGGGTCAAAAGACGATGCTTGATTTATAATCGCATCGCATTTGGATTTTCTCTGAGAGTATATTTCGCGATTAATCCGAAATTCATGCCATTAATGCTCAAATTTGAAAGACTAGTATGTGTAAAGATCACGAAATGAACTCGTAGAATTCTTGTAAAGAATTGAAGGAGTTATTGTGGACTTATCCAACCATAAGACGGACCATAAATATAAATAGTTATGGTTGATGCATCGACAATATGGTCACATTTTAATGTTGTCCACATAAATGCAGCACTTTCCAACTCTTAGCCCTATCATTAAGTTGATGGCTCATGATCCGGATTATCCTGAAAAGTCTAGTCGACTTGATAATACCGAAGAATAAGAATCGAAATTTCGATTTGAATTACTTGAGTTTGGAAATTGAACATCATGTCGATTATGTTCAGACCCAAATGGACTCACGGAAAATTTGATGATGCGACTGCAAATAATTGCACGCACTTCTTGGTCTTGCACACCAAGATTTATATTTCTGTGTGGGGTTATGCTATTTTGCTGCATTGGTCCATCATGAGGCCCATAGACACTCAAACACCATATGCGTACCAGTTGGTTACTGGTTATGAGCCAGAAGTCTCATATTAATGCGTGTTTAGAGTGATTAACTAATATTTTGATTGAGCCACTATAGCGTTCAAAATATGGACCTCTGAAGGAGATATAAGTCGATTATGAATCCCCTGTTTATCATTTGATAGAGTAACCTTGGCAAGCGATCTCTTTAGCACATGATATGCGAAAGTGACATCGCTAAGACTGTTCTCCCCGTCGTTAGGGGGGAGATTTGCACGTTACCGTTGATAAGGAACGACGTGAAGTAACGTGGCATAACCCACTCAGTCTTAGCTTGATTCCCAAAACTGCACTTAGTGATAAGTAAGTGCATAGACTCCCTCAAGTCTAACTAAATGCCAGACGCATTTAATGACTTTATGAGATGTCACGAGATCATCTATACCTGCTGCAAAATACTTGCAAGGATAGACGTCCCTGTTGGACGTCGTGTTCCTGTCGTAAAGGACGCTGTCGTCGGCCGTCAGTCTGTCGTCCTTCTCTAGATACGAGGAAGTTGACCGGTTCCAAATTCGTTCAACCCCAGAGGTGGTGAACTGAAACTCGTTTGTCGCACGAGATTATAAAGGATCAAGGAGATGTGTGATTTTCTCCTCATCCTAAGAATCTCGAAATATCTGTCGATCATGATATCTTAGACGATATTGAAGCGAAACGAGACTGTCATTGATTACTTGTTCATATATTCGGTGACGACTGATAATATGAGCAAATTATGACAGGGAACCATGTACCGTTGCCTGAAGTCAACGTAGAATAGACTGGACTAATGGAAACTTGTAATCCAAGTAGACTCCTTAGCGAAAGTGTGTTCGGACCTGTAGCTCCAACACCACCAATGTTAAACGAGTTTGTTTATTTGGTTATTCGTAAGGAAAAGTGATGAGAATAATGAGATTGTAGAATGCTCGCCTAGTAGCGCAAGGCTTCTCTCACATCTTGGAATTGATTACGAGATGGTTGATTTTCTCGTAATGGACGTTATAACGGTCCCCTACTTTATCAGTTTAGTAGTTTCCCAAAAACTGATTATGCAGCATGTGATTGTGGTCACTGTTTTATCTCTATGAGAATTTAGACAAAGAGATATAAATGAAGGTCCTTGTGTGACTTCATGTTCTTAAATCAAGTAGTTCCTGATCACGGAACACGATCTCAATTGACTGAGACGTTCACTATATGAATTAATATAATCCGAGCGGATGTGGTATACCGCCTAAGTGAGTACTTGATTAGCTTGGGATACTTGAACAAGTATTATTCCCTTGCGTGCTTATTACGTGATCCATTTTTGGATTTGCTTTCGAGATGAAGGATCTTGGGAAGAAACGGTAGTGACTCGGCCTGATGATCGAGTCCCGTAAAGATTGAATCTAAGTCCATGATTCAGACTACACCTAGAAGGTGTTATGACGTTGTAGTCATCATGACGCTAAGTCGTCAGATTCTCCCATGATCGTTCGATCACTAGACATTGGTATAGACCCAGTCCATCCCAGATGTGACGACAAAGAGATATTGAACCATGATGTTCATATGTAAGTACAATGAGCGCATCATTGTACTTGGTCGAATGTACTAGGACGAACATCTTGTCTGCTGTGAATGGTATAGCTCGACACAGCATCGCGCTAACACGCTGCCATCGAAATGGCATAAAAGACATTTTCCCATTATCTTAAGATAACTGTGGATGAGGGCTTGTCTTATCCCATTTGCGTTATCGAGTGTACCTACCCCCTTCGGTACTCGAATTAACGCAACCCTTTTTTCGGTTATACCGATGCCGGTTACTTATCAGACCCGCATAAGGGATATTCCTAACATGGTTTGTCTTTACCATTAGGAATAAGGCAATATCTTGGAGGTTTTGGAATGACTCCAAACGAATCACTCTGATCTACTCGTGCTCTATGAGACGACTAGAAAGTGTATATGGCTTCGAGCTAGTATTAGCCATATTTGAATTACATATGCTCTGTATCACGATACAGATAAAACACTTGTCTTATTTGAGGACAACTTGTTGTTATCGATCAAGAGAGACATGACTAGATTATGCTATTTAGCATTTCTCGTCGAAATTAATCTTCACATATGAAGTTTAAGAGCATCCTGTCGAATGCTCGGTTTATTCCATGTTATATTTTCTTGCATACAGTCGTGTGCAAGTAAATGAAGCATCCAGTCGAATGCTCGTACTCCTTCTTGAAATATGAAATCCTTGCACCCAGTCGTGTGCAAGTGAGGGGGAGCATCCAGGTGAATGTTTATTGCACTAATTACTACTTAGTCGAAATCCTCGCACCCTGTCGTGTGCAAGTGAGGGGGAGCAGCCAGTCGCATGCTCGTGTACTCTTTTTATCCTTAGACCAAGGTTTTTTTCCACTGGGTTTTCTTTAGCAAGGTTTTTAGCGAGACACGTTCCCATCATATCTCACTTAAGATTGCCGAAATTAGGGGGAGTATCCGGTTGTATACTTCTTACCACTGTGTACTCTTTTGTCCTTCGACTAGAGGTTTTTCCCACTGGGTTTACTCTAGCAAGGTTTTGATGAGACACCTGTTTTGTAGTTGATCCCCTACTATTACCACTGTTGCACTCTTTTTTCCTTCGATCAGAGATTTTCCCATTGGGTTTGCTCTGTCAAGATTTTGATGAGGCACACTGTTTTGTGGTTAGTTAATTGCATAGAATTTCGGCCTATATCGTTCGGCTACACAGTTTCTCCTAGGTACCGGTTTTGTCCCACACTGGGTTTTCCGGCCCTAAGTTTTTTTATGTGTTTAGCATTGCGAATGAACTCAACTCAGATCGACTGCATGAAGACGAAGAATTCAAGACGTCCAAAAGGGGAGTGTTGTAGGATATTATTGGACTATTGGGCTTGTACTTTATGGGCCCAAGTGTGCTTATAACCCTACCCCTCTATCTATATAAAGAGGGTTAGGGTTCTTGTATTTTACATTCATTCATATACATTCTGATTAATAAAGATCCTGTTGTTGTCTCTCTCTATATTCTCTATCTATATCTATATACATATATATGTGAGTTAATATGTCACACAACACATTTATCTTTTTTGAAGTAACAATTTAACTTTTTAGTTTAAGTATATTTTTTTATTTTAATAGTCTCATATATACAAAACTACAAATTTATATTATACTTATCTAAATATAACTAGTATATGAAACAAAAAGAGTTGTAATCCATATGGTAAGTTGATTATATTACATGTTAGAGGTAAAATATTCAATTTTTATCACAGACATGTCATATAGATTAATTTGCATTTTTAGTGTTAAAATAAAAATGATCATGCATATAAAATAAAATAAAATAAAATAATTAAAAAGTCGGGTCGAGACCGACGAAATCAAAATTGCCATCCGATCCCGAAGTTTGCTGGGTCGGGACAAAACCCAAAGTTTTCGGTGAGGGTCAGAACACAGGTCGAATCGGAATTTCGGAATTTTTTTGCAGCCCGAGAAATAACATACAACTAGAGATAATAAGCTAGTTAGAAAATGTTGATTTACTATGATGCACGGACACCGCAAAAGTGTAGTGTCGGATACCAGTCGACACTCTATTTCACATGTCCGATGCTTCAACTCGCTTGACCTTCAAGTATTGTCATCTTAACCAGGCATACATACACTTCTACAGACAAGAATTAGTTACATTCTAAAATGCCGTGTACACTTTAATGACACAAGAAACACAAACTATACTACTAACAAGTTTTTAAACTTTCATAATTTATGCAATTATTAATAAGATTTGTCCGTTGTAATTAATATATTTATAATTTTTCTTGTTTTTGTAAACTATATATATATATATATATATATATATATATATATATATATATATATATAACGAGATAAGTAATATATTTTTTTTATTTGATTTCCATGTCTTAGTCGTCCTAAATTTTATTTTATTTTTGTTTTACCATGTCCGAATCTTGTGGTGTCTAACATGCAAATCTGTGTTCGTGATACATAGGTTATATAGTTAGCTTGTGGTTTTTTTTTTTCTTGTGTTTTTCACTTTCTTTGTTTCTATTTTTCTGTCTACCAGCGGCATTATGAACAGGGTTGTATTTCAGCGAGACTATTTAAAAGAGAGAGGTGGGGGGTGCCTCTGAGAGAATGGTAAGGATACCCGACACGGCAGTTGAAGATGTTGGTTCCCGGAGTGCCCAGAAACGTTGACGCCCTGGTGGACCGACGGTGGCAGAAGTAACAGAGGGTGCTGGTGGTGGTGAGCACTGATATGAACTTGTCGGGCAGAGATTAGCATCAATTCAGTTTTCCAAAACAAATATAAAAGGGAAGCAAAACTCCTATTTATATGCTATGAGGGTGCAAAGTTCATCCCCGAAGCCAACACAAAATTCTGGACAACCGTTCAGACTTTCTCAACAAGAACCTACTAGATTTATCTAATGCATGAACTAAAATATTAACTAAATGCAAAGTTTCTGAATATTGAAATAATAAAAATGAAATTGATTAAGAATAACTTTCTGCATCATGTTGGTTAATGATTGCCCGGACTCCAGAGATTATGACAAGTATTTATTCACTCGAAACCGTTACCATTTTGGATATACTATTTCAAGATATTATTTAAAAGAAAATAGTAATATACAATGTTATCGAGTATTTCTTTAACGGTATGTGGAAACATAAGAACTAGAGCAGACGAGAACTCACTCAACCCACGACTAGCCATAAAGGTTTCGTAACCGAATTTAATCTGAAAGTGATGGGTATGATTTACCGTCCCTTCTCCTTCATTTCCTAATGAAAGTAACACCCTTCTCGATGCTTCCTCCCAACTCTTTCTTCGCTTTCTCCAATCCAGCCCTGTCAAATATAATTGCAGTATCTATTAATATAAGATGGTCTTTTTTTATTTAAAAAATAATAAAATGGTATCACAGGTGAAATACCTTTCGTACTCATTAAGGGGTCCTAGCTGGTAAACCTCTTCAGCTCCTCCACGACCAAGTCGCACTTTGGATGCAAAGAAAGGGAGTTCAGTTACCTGTGATATTTTTTTATGTGTTTCAGATTTTGGAAATACAAACACAAATTGTTTAATAAGAGAGAAAAAAGAAACAGGCCTTAGAATCAACATAGGCACATTCAACAATGCCTGCATCTCCTCTCAACCCCCTAAGACAAGCGTCTGCAAATTTGGCAGCTGCATATGCCTACACAAGGAAGTATGCCTTAGTTTTATTTATTTTATTTCAGTTGAACATTATTCTGATTGATGGTAATGCAATTGGACAGGAGAATAAGAATGTGGTTGCGAACCATTGAAAGCGTTGCAGAACCAGCCCCAGCTTTTGCCTGCAGTTGGTAGAAAGAATGCTTGCTTAATATGATTCAAACAAGAACATGTATTGAAACAGAATATAGAAAACGGATTAGCAGTGCAGATGTGCATTCGTAGAAACAGTTGGATGCTCAAGAGAAACAAAAATGAGAAAACCTCGACGCTAAAAATCCGGACTCGGTACCACCAAATTAAAATAGTCAAACTTAAAAATTACCATCATAGTGCGAAATTTAAAAAGGTATAGAAGTAATAATCATCGATGAAAGATTAATAGCATTAAAGGACAGTACCTCAACGACTTCGGTTCCACCATTTTGAATCCGATTGGTGAGGTAATCAGTTTCTTCTGGGGTGAATGAGCATGGAGGCTTCACCTGAAAGTAAGCATAAATGGACGTTAAATAAACTACAACATTGTAGTGCATATCTATTAATCTATGCATCTAGGAGAAAATAAATGAAAGCCGGTTGTCATGAATCTATCCATCCTTGATCATCATTTGTGAATGACGGAAATGTGATCAGTATTTTAATTACTGTAAAACAGAGTTAACAAAAAGAAAGTTTTATGCATGGTGGAATGGAATTTAAAGTTACCATATCCAAATGTTGGTTATTTTAAGAAACAAAGAGCAGTCTTTAATATTTGATCCCTATGCAAAGATATGTGATTCATTGCATCCAGTACGACCAGAGAGCCAAACGACTAACACTAAAGCTATTGTTTGAGCCGACAGAACATATACCTAATGTTTTAGCACTAACTCACTCCCACGTCAAAAATAAAATGAAAAGAAGTGACAGATCAGACCTGTGACAAAAGCGGCAGTATTGTGACGCCAGCATGTCCTCCTACCACTGGAACATCAACTTCTCTAGGATCAACTCCCAAAACTTCCGCCTTCAAAAAGATATCAAAACATTAAGTAGTTATAAATAATTATTTAGAAGCAGTAAGAGCGTCTTATGGGTGTTTCCTTTAATGTCACTTAAGCAAACAAACAGAGAGTCGCTACGCATACTTCTTTTTTCGGCAAGCACGCATACTTCTTTTACGTACATACACAAATGTGAAGATGTCATTTTTTAAATACTTAGCTATTCTTATGGGTGTTTCCTTTCCTATTAACCGTTAAATATGTTTAAAATAACAGAATTTGCAGTACGATTTCACCATGTGTATACAGAATTAAGTAGGTCTAGAGTGAGTCATTCCGATTAGAGATAATTACATTTTTGTAAACTGGTTTATCTTCAAATTTTGGTTTTGATCCCCATTATAAAAAATAAATTAGCAATTATGCACAACCATTATAATTTACGGGAATTAGTACATACTACACGGTGTATCAATTTGGAAAAAGAACCCATACGTGTAGGTTCTGAGTGATCAAGAAAATTAATTTTTTTCTTGGTAAACAAGAAAATCAATTATTACATAAACCATTTTATCATTATTTCTGTTTTGTACACTATTCTATGAAATCTTATTTATCTTTTAGTTACCAACCTATGTTTTCTTTCGGTAGAGTAAGAAGGCAAAACTCGTTAAGTTAGGGTGCTAACTGCTAAGTTTCATAGGTTTATATACAAAATCAAATTCCAATTTAGTACAAAACTATAATAATCCTTTGAGAAAACACCACACTTTTTAGGACATACCACAAAAGTGTTAGCCCTCACAACATCGAGCATGGTAACTCCTAATAGTCGCTTAGGGTCATAAGTACCAGCTTTCTTAAAAACCTCTGCTGCAATTGGGACTGTAGAGTTAACCGGATTACTAATCAAATTGACAATCGCATTGGGACATGACTTAACTACCCCTTCACAAAGTGTCTTTACGATCCCTGCGTTGATTTTAAAAAGGTCATCTCTTGTCATTCCAGGTTTTCTAGGAACACCAGCGGGAATGATCACAAGATCCATCCCAGTAAGAGCATTTTCGAGCTGCGGCTGCCCTAGAAAGCCTCGTACCTGATAAAATTTGATAGCATTAGTGAACTTATACAGAAATTTTAAGGGGAAAACCAACATCGAATGATGTTTAGCTGCATTCATATATAATTAGTCATATTGTTAATTATGATTTTGAACTGCAATGTCTCAACAGAGTTGTGTTATTCAGGGAATTTGCCGTTGGTTTGTTTTCCTGTTAGCTTTAATCGTGTAATAATTGGATTCCCTAACTATGAAAATTTGAAGAACTTAGTCACTTGAGAGCTGAAACCAGTTTAAGAAATTAAAAAGTACAGGAAATGGCCTCTTGTTTTACAAGATTTCAAGACCGACTAACATTAAAAACTAGACTAGATGTGATCCTTTACTCTTCTCAAATGTCACAGTTTTAATATTAACCGGACTAATACCAAAGATTTAAACTAGACCTCACTGTAAACACAAAAACCAGAATTAAAATAAACTAAAACTACAGATGCTGAAATTTTAATCCATTTAGCTTATCCTTATTTTAGATAAAATAAACTTATATATAACCAGATCACCAGATGTTATTTTCAGTGTGGATTATCCATTATGCATGCATATCGAAAGTATAAAATCCAGTATACTAAAATAGAAACCTTACCACAGCACCAGTGTCCATGTGGCTAACATCAGCAGTGACACCAGGGGCATTGACAACATCGTATAGATGGAGAATAGATACAAGAGGGTTCATCTTCATCAGCATAGAAAGAGATTGTCCTATCCCACCAGCTGCTCCTAAAATCGCAACTTTGAACCCCGGTGCACCCCCTTTTGCTCTGCAGTTACCTCTCTTCAAAATCGATTCTCTCGCCTCCATCTTCACATTATTAAAATTCAAATTTAAAGACTAGTTTAGCCAATCGAAGAAAAGAAAATGCATTCAATAACCAAAATTTCTACTGACTAATCTTACACGCTGACATGGCGGCATATGTGTATTTAAAACATTAGATGCAGGATTGGCCACATCAGTCGGAAGATGACTTTTAGATGTGGTTAGCATTACTATTACAAAATTTTGAATTATAATCAGTTATTCATTTTAAGTTTATTTTTTAATTTAACTAATTATGTTTTCCTGCAATTGAGCAACAACGTTGGCTTACATAAGGTTGAAAAGAGGCTAGAAGCTAAGTTTTGTCTCACCTCCCAATACAACACAAACATTGAAACACACTCGCATTCCAGCCGAGTGCTCGTTGCATCATGACAGTACTAACAAGGACATTACATACTAAGGGATTAATATGCTAACAACTCTGATTGAAATATACAATATCAAATATGATCAAATCAACAATTATATTTAAAGAACAATATGCTAAACTTATGCAGTGATAACATTTTCAAACTTGTGGAAAATATACAACTTCACATCAATAATACCTTCTCATTAGCCGAAAGTGATAATCAAATAAAATTGACCTCTTTCCTACAAACCCCTGAAATTCAAAACCACCGAAGTTCTAATTCCCGAAAGAATTAATCTTTGCAAGCTTCACATGCTAGGCCTTTCATCTAATCCTAATATAGTTTCTGAAATTCAAAATTAATCTTTACACTTCACAACCGAGTAGGCGAGTAAAAAAATTCTCACCAAACTAATCAAATTTCAAATATGATCAAATAAAAAGTTCCAAAAAAAAGTCAATGCTAAACTTCCACAATAACCAAACTCTAAATCTCGTCGAAAACTCACGAATTAAGATTATTTCGTCAGGTAAAGCTAGTATAATCTATGCTACCCAAAAATCTTGATTGAATTTTAAAAATAGGAGAATCATTGATTAGTACATAAAACACACTTAAAATTTAAAAACCCACATTCTCAACTCTTATTTAAGATTTGATATGGATTAACGTAGCATCAGTGAGCATCAAAGTTAAAAACGAAGTGTAAAAAAAAGTGGCATCATGTAGCATATGTGCCTAAGATTAAAAGAGATTTTAATCATGGGTTTTTGATAATTAAGTCTCAACCTATGTACTAAATGATCATTTCTTTAAAAATCTTAAAAACCATTATAGCATAATAACAAATCAGCAATTTCAGCATCACACCAATACACAAAACTTCAAAAACCAACTTTAAAAAGACCAAGAAATATCTAATGCTTGAAAGATTGAATCTTTGAATATATTTAAATAAATAAAAATAAAAACCTGAAGAATAGGAGGGTGGAGATGAGCTGAGATCCTTGCTATACGTTGATTGGCTTCTGAACTTGGCTGCATCTTTATAATTATATATATAAATAGATATATATATATATATATATATATATATATATAGAGAGAGAGAGAGAGAGAGAGTGAAATTGAAGAGTATGGTATGGAGTGTATTTTTTGAAGATGAATATTAATATTTGAAGGATGGAAAATAATGGGTTGGGGAAGTTTGGCAGAGCTCTAAAGATAGATTATGAAATTGACATTTGCAGTCACAATTTTTCATTTTTTTGGGTACATTTCGTCACATATCAGAAACTATACATAAGCACAAAAAAGTATTTCATTATATAAAAATATTATTTTTTGTCTTTTCCAAAACCCTTATCTGAGGTCTGTGGCTCTCAAATTATTTCACTCTGGTGTCGAGGATGTTTCTTGAATCTAAGAAATTATTCAATTGTTTGGATTTTGTGGAATAAAGGTACAAGTCTATAAATATAAAATATGAATAAACTCTGTATCATAACTATATTGGTACAACTCACGTAAATCTTAAATAAGAATAAATTTTTTATATTCTAACCGTATTTAAAACAGTGTTATTATCTCTATTGTTAACTAAATTTTTAGCTAACAATTCAATTTTATCTCCATATTGGGTGTGTTAAAGTGTGTGTCAACTTTATATATGTTAAAAATATTGTTGAAAATAACAATTTTTTTTTAATTGTTATTATTTGATAACATGACAAAAAAATCTAACACACACCCATAATTAACGGCTACTTTTCACGCGTATCTTTTCTATCTCTATTATACTGTTATTTATTTTCTCTCAGCACATATCCATGGTCTAGCTCATACCGACAAAAAACAGATAAGTACTATATTTTGAATAATTAATTTTTAATTAAAATAGATAAAATTGTTAAAGTTAAAACTAATATGGGTGTTTAACTTAATATGCATATGTGTCATTTAATAATTTTTTAAATGATGATGTGTTATTAGTTAACAATAAAAAATTAACAAAACTATTATGGATGTTTTAACATTTCAAAAAATTCAGGGTCTCGTTTGTATGTAATAAATGACATTTGATTGCGAAATAATATATATTTTGTTACATTAAGTTCATGATGATATAAAATATTTATATAAGCTTCTTTGCTATGATGACTTAAAATTTACATTTCAACCCCATCGTTAACTTACATGCATGTCATAACATGTTAATATGGATATTTTTTTGTCTAAGGCAAAATATATCCTACTTGTCAAACATTTTTGAATTTTTTTGATATGATTTCTTTATGTGTTCATACTAACCATGCATGTACATCTGTTAGATGGAAAATTTTCAATGCTTGTTGTTAGATGGAAAATTTTCAATGCTTGTGATTTTGATGTCTACTTTTGTGTCTATATTGATGTCACTTGATCGCTCCCCATATATATATATTAGCGGACGTGCTCACGCGATGTGTTGGTATAACGCGTATACGGTTTTTCTCCTTACATTATTATTGAATTAGTACTCCAAACAAATCGAATGAAAATAAAATTGATGTAAAACCGAAACCAACATTCAAAAAATCATATAAATTAGTAATACTATTCCTGCCAAAAGTAAGTTGCTCATACGTTCATGATTCTTAAGAAATAAATTGGTACATGTATATTACTTGGGATTTTGGTATATAGAGAAGAATTTAGAAAGAGAGTGAGAAAGAAATATTGGAGAGAGAGAGGCAGAGGCGTATCAGTTTTTTTCCTTTTTAAAAGTGTAGCAGTTTTTTCCTTTTTTAAAAGGTAACAGTTATTTTATTTTACTTGTGTAACTTCCTTTGTTTTGTTTTGTAATTTCAATATCTTTAGGGGTTTTTTTACAAAAATAATTTGGCAGCCCCGGTAAGCTATATATATATATATATACACTAGCGGATCTGTCCAGCCGATGTGTATGAATTAAAAAAAAATATGTAATCCGTTATGATAGAATTTTCAAAGAAGTGAGTGACAATTATGATAGAGAGAGAGGGGGGAATTTGATGGCAGCGTGCAATTATAATTTGTGAGAAAATGTAGTTAGAAGGGAAGTTAATAATTAGATAGCAGTTATTTTTCTTTTAATTCTCCTGTAAAATGTGTTTACTACTATTTTGTAATTTTATAAATTAATAGAACTTTTTTGTAAATAATTGTTTCAAACATTCGTAAGGTCTCTTAACATAAACTAATAGTATAGATATATATATACTAGCGGACCTGCACAGCCGATGAGTGTGAATCAAAGAAAAAATTTGTAATCGTTGTGGTAGAATCTTATGAATGGATATGGTTGAGAGAGGGGAGGGGAAGGATTTGATGACATCGTGCAATTATAATCTGTGAGAAGATGCACTTAAGGGAAATTAATAATTAGATGGCAATTATTTTTCTTTTAATTCCCGTGTAAAAAAGTAATAATTAGATGGCAATTATTTTTCTTTTAATTCCCGTGTAAAAAAGTGTTTACTACTATTTTGTAATTTTATAAATTAATAGGGGTTTTTGTAAATAATTGTTTCAAGTATTCATAAGGACTCTTTGCATAAACCAATAGTATATATATTTGTGTGTGTGTAGGGGTAAAGATCCACCGACACTAAAATTCACACTTAAATCTACACCAAATCTTAAATATTTATATATTTCAACATAAAAACTAACATTGATCAATTAAATCATCTCACATAAGCTCACAACATCCAATAATATGTTATTATCTCACAAAACCTCCCGTAAAACTCCAAGAAGAACAAATTTATATAAACCCTCCTGTAGAGTCTGTGTTTGATCAAATTTATCATGAATTCTTCTTTTTTTAAGTGTTTTTTCTTTAAAAACGAATTCAAACTCCTCAATCCTCACATTATTCATTGTGTATACAATCTACACAAAATCATATAATTTGGATATTTTAAAAATAAATATTTGAATTGGGTGTAGATTTAAGTGTGGATTTAAGTGTGGCTTGATCATTTTCCTGTATATATACTAGTAATTGAGTCCCACGTGTTGCGTGTGCGCGTAATTCAATAAAAATATAGAAAATATGTATAGTTATGATATAAATACATGGATAATACAAAAAAAAAATATAGTTTAAAATTTAAAAGAATGTTTGGTTATTAAAGAGTGATAAATAGTTTTATTAGTTTTTACTTTTTATATTTTTATGAGAGTATCCTATTATTTTAATTAATATAAAGGTGTAAAGGTATTTTTGGAAAAAAATTACTAAATTAGGCAGTTTCATTTGACTTGGCTTGCTTATTATAATAGAATTGTTGTGTGACATATTAGCTCACATATATATGTATATAGATATAGAGAGAGAATATAGAGAGAGACAACAACATGGTCTTTATTAATCAGAATGTATATGAATGAATGTAAAATACAAGACCCCTAACCCTCTTTATATAGATATAGGGGTAGGGTTATAAGCCTACTTGGGCCCATAAAGTACAAGCCCAATAGTCCAATAATATCCTACAACACTCCCCCTTTGGACGTCTTGAATTCTTCGTCTTCATGCAGTCGATTTGAGTCGAGTTCATTCGCAGTGCTAAACACATAAAAACCTTAGGGACGGAAAACCCAGTGTGGGACAAAACCGGTACCTAGGAGAAACTGTGTAGCCGAATGATATAGGCCGAAATTCTATGTAATTAACTAACCACAAAACAGTGTGCCTCATCAAAACCTTGCCGGAGCAAACCCAATGGGAAAATCTCTGATCGAAGGAAAAAGAGTGCAACAGTGGTAGTAGTAGGAAATCAACCACAAAACAGGTTTCTCATCAAAACCTTGCTAGAGTAAACCCAGTGGGAAAAACCTCTAGTCGAAGGACAAAAGAGTACACAGTGGTAAGAAGTATACAACCGGATACTCCTCCTAATTTCGGCAATCTTAAGTGAGATATAATGGGTACGTAGCTCGCTAAAAACCTTGCCAAGGAAAACCCAGTGGAAAAAAACCTTGGTCTAAGGAAAAAAAGTACACGAGCATGCGACTGGATACTCCTCCTCACTTGCACACGACAGGGTGCGAGGATTTCGACTAAGTAGTAATTAGTGCAATAAGCATTCACCTGGATGCTCCACCTCACTTGCACACGACGGGGTGCAAGGATTTCATATTTCAAGAAAGAGTACGAGCATTCGACTGGATGATTCATTTACTTGCACACGACTGTATGCAAGAAAATATAACGTGAAATAAAACGAGCATTCGACAGGATGCTCTTAAACTTCATATGTGAAGATTTATTTCGGCAAGAAATGCTAAATAGCATAATCTAGTCATGTCGCTCTTGATCGATAACAACAAGTTGTCCTCAAATAAGGCAAGTGTTTTATCTGAATCGTGAGACAGAGCATATGTAATTCAAATATGGCTAATACGAGCTCGAAACCATATAAACTCTCTAGTCATCTCATAGAGCACGAGTAGACCAGAGTGATTCGTTTGGAGTCATTCCAAGACCTCCAAGATATTGCATTATTCCTAATGGTAAAGACAGACCATGTTAGGAATATCCCTTATGCGGGTCTGATAAGTAACCAGCATCGGTATAACCAAAAAAGGGTTGCGTTAATTCGAGTACCGAAGGGTGTAGGTACACTCGATGACGCAAAATGGGATAAGACAAGCCCTCATCCACAGTTACCTTAAGGTAATGGGAAAATGTCTTTTATGCCATTTCGATGGCAGCGTGTTAGCGCAATGTTGTGTCGAGCTATACCATTCACAACATACAAGATGTTCGTCCTAATACATTAGACCAAGTACAATGATGCGCTTATTGTACTTAGATATGAACATGATGGTTCAATATCTCTTCATCGTCTCACCAGGGACGGACTGGGTCTATATCAATGTCTAGTGATCGAACGATCATGGGAGAATCTGACGACTTAGCGTCATGATGACTAAAACGTCATAACACCTTCTTGGTGTAGTTTGAATCATGAACTTAGATTCAATCTTTACGGGACTCGATCATCTGGCCGAGTCACTACCGTTTCTTCCCAAAATCCTTCATCTCGAAGGCAAATCCAAAAGTGGATCGCATAATAAAACACGCAAGGGCATAATACTTGTTCAAGTATCCCAAGCTGATCAAGTACTCACTTAGGCGGTATACCACATCCCTCGGATCCATATAGTGAACGTCTCAGTCAATTGAGATCGTGTTCCGTGGTCAGGAACTACTTGATTCAAGGACATGAAGTCACACAGGGACCTTTATTTATATCTCTTTGTCTAAATCACCATAGAGATAAAACCGTGACCACATTCATGGCTGCATACTCAGTTTATCGGAAACTACTAAACTGGTAAACTAGGGGACTATTATAATGTCCATTACGAAGAAATCAACCATCTCGTAATCAATTCCAAGGTGTGAGAGAAGCCTTGAGCTATTAGGCAAGTATTTTACAATCTCATTATTCTCATCACTCTTCCTTACGAATAACCAAATAAACGAACTCGTTTAACATTGGTGGTGTTAGAGCTACAGGTCTGAACACACTTTCGCTAAGGAGCCTGCTTGGAATACAAGTTTCCATTAGTCCAGTCAATTCTCCGTTAACTTCAGGCAACAGTACATGGTTCTCTGTCATAATTTGCTCATATTATCAGTCGTCACCGAATATATGAACAAGTAATCAATGAGAGTCTCGTTTCGCTTCAATATCGTCTAAGATATCATGATCGACAGATATTTCGAGATTCTTAGGATGAGGAGGAAATCACACATCTCCTTGATCCTTTATAATCTCGTGCGACAAACGAGTTTCAGTTCACCACCTCTGGGGCTGAATGAATTAAGAACCGGTCAACTTCCTCGTATCTTGGGAAGGACGACAGACTGACGGCCAATGACAGCGTCTTTTGCTTGGCGAGTTCAGCCAAAGCAACGTGTTACGACAGGAACACGGCATCCGACAGGGACGTCTATCCTTGCAAGCATTTTGCAGCAGGTATAAATGATCTCGTGACATCTCATAAAGTCATTAAATGCGTATGGCATTTAGTTAGACTTGAGGGAGTCTATGCACTTACTTATCACTAAGTGCAGTTTTGGGGATCAAGCTAAGACTGAGTGGGTTATGCCACGTTACTTCACGTCGTTTCTTATCAACGGTAACGTGCAAATCTCCCCCTAACGACGGGGAGAACAGTCTTAGTGATGTCACTTTCGCATATTATGCGGTAAAGAGATCGCTTGCCAAGGTTACTCTATCAAATGATAGGTAGGGGATTCATAATCGACTTACGTCCCCTTCAGAGGTCCATATTTTGAACGCTATAGTGGCTCAATCAAAATATTAAGCACTCAAACACGCATTCATATGAGGCGTCTGGCTCATAACCAGTAACCAACTGGTACGCATTTAGTGTTTTGAGTGACTATGGCCTCAGACGGACCAATGCAGCAAAATAGCATGAACCCACACAGAAATATAAATTTTGGTACGCAAGACCAAGAAGTGCGTGCAACCATTTGCAGTCGCATCATCAAACTTTCTGTGAGTCCATTTGGGTCTGAACATAATCGACATGATGTTCAATTTCAATTTCCAAACTCAAGTAATTCAAATCGAATTTTCGATTCTTACTCTTCGGAATTATCAAGTCGACTAGACTTTTCAGGATAATCCGGATCATGAGCCATCAACTTAATGATAGGGCTAAAAGTTTGGAAAGTGCTGCATTTATGTGGACAACATTAAAATGTGACCATATTGTCGATGCATCAACCATAACCATTTATATTTATGGTCCGTCTTATGGTTGGATAAGTCCACAATAACTCCTTCAATTCATTACAAGAATTCTACGAGTTCATTTCATGATCTTTACACATATTAGTCTTTCAAAGTGAGCATTAGTGGCATGAATTTCGGATTAATCACGAAATATATTCTCAAAGAGAATCCAAATACGATGCGATTATAAATCAAGCATCGTCTTTTGACCCGGGAATATCTCATCCGGTCAATGCCACAATATCAAAATGCTCTTATCAATCGGCGACAGGCGAATGATAGTATAGACAATCATGTCTTAGCATCTAAATCATTTATCATTTCGACGACAGGCGAAATGATAAGGTAACTTTAAATGCTTTAAAGAATGTGGTAGCAACCACTTGAAAGACATTTCAACTCCTCTAAAATACGCTTTTAGTCGTATTGAATGGAGGCTATGTAAAGAAATTTCAATTCTTTTATGAGCTATTACCAGATAACACTGGTTTTCTCGAATATTTTATAACTCAACAAGGTATGACAGGACCTATAGGAGTATAACGCCTCATATTTGACAAATCAATTTGGCTTTACCAAAGATTTCGATTTGGAACGACAGGTCCAGAATCGTTGTCACTGAGTACTTTTTTAGGCAAGTAGTTGGTGAAATTATGTGGTACACTGTTACCCACTATTTTCAAAAAAATCAACTACCTCACAAGTATTGCCTAAAATTTCATAATTTAAAATTTGGTCACATTTGTCAAAGTAATTTGCTCAAAACACTTTAAATTATTTCGAGAAATTTCGTAAACAGGCAAACCATAATCCAAAAGTATGTCCAAATGGAAAAATCATAATTCAAATGGAAAATATAATCCAGATGAACGAAAAAATGGCTCAATGATTTATCAAAATCAATAAAGAAAGATATCAAACTCATTTGAGCCACAAAATCGGGGGTCTCAAGAGTTTCCTTTCAGTTAGCTTTAACCACATTAGCATCGGGTTTTTTTTCACCTTTATAATAGTTGTGAACTATTTAAGGAGTAACCGTGCATGATCTTTGTTTTTATAGCATAGAGTTGCCTCATTGAACATTATCTCTTGCTTTGTGACAACGGGCCATATTGTTCCTTTCAATTACTGTCTTGCAGCCACAAATTTTCGATTTTGACGATTGTCTAAAATCTCACTTGGCTAGGCGATTCATCAGGATCACGACAGTTCGAGACAAATAACACTTGTCTCGGTTCTCGATTCGTGGAAAAAAATATACACGAAGAGCATTAATATCAGGCAAACAATTCGCCATTGACCCAATAGGATTAAAACTACTCACCGAGGTAATTTTCTTATCCAATAACAGATGGGCGATAAAGGAACATGGTGAATATAAATTCACGATACTGCTTATGGAATGCAATTTCCAAGCTAGTATTTTGGTGAAGGATTGCTCCAATATGTCAATTTCAGACATTTGTTCACCATAGACGTCATCACGTCTCAAATGTGGCGGCGGAATAAAATCAACGCCTTAGCATTCATCCTGATGGTAACAACGAATTTGTGTTTTACTCATCAAAGATGGCATCCAAAAAAAAATGGGGCATCACATTTTCACACATCAGGGTGAGTAACATGTGGTGACGGATTAAAATCAACATTTAAACAGTCATTTCGCAAGTATGTTTTACGATTTTTCTCATCATAGATGGCATTCAACATGTGTTGGGAGTTCTGGATTATTTATCATATAAAACGACTGGTTTATATTTTTATGGTTTGCACAAGCACAAACTTTTTTTCGAAACGACAGGTTCGAAAACATTAGTTTTTCTTTTCATGTGAATCGGTTCTCATTGATCGAACGACGGGTCGATACTGAAACACCAATTCAGCGAAACATACATCACTATATAAACACACTCGGGGAAATTATTATTTAGTCAACCCCTTTCGGTAGCTCTATTTGAACACGACCAGGAAAGACGGTGAGGGAGGTGGGCACGAATGCCTCTTAAAAACCGACCTCATTAAGAGAACGACTTCCGCCTTTATATTTCCTAGACATCGTATCCAAATAGGTGAGCCTATTTGGGGAAGATTCATAATTTTTCCAACTTAAATGTGAATATATACGATTTTTGCTTTTTATATATGGCAATAATATTAACAATATAGACAATATCTATCTAGATTAACCACATATATATAAACAGGCAGTAAATATATTTTAGGATATATCTAATCATGCAGTAGATTTGATGTTATAAACAAATCAATTTAAGATTATCAATCAATCCATAAAGATTCTAACATATCAAATCAAATCAATTTAAGATTATCAATCAATCCATAAAGATTCTAACATATCAAATCAAATCAATTTAAGATTATCAATTAGATCTACTCCAATAATTTACCGGCATATGTGATATTTATATATATGATAATATCAAAAAGATATGATTATGCTAACAAGATATCAATCAATTATTTATGTTTATCGCCATATTAATAATTCTATAGATGTTAGTTTTAACATGCAAGTTTCATAATCAATAAAAAAATTCACATGATTTTCCGTAATAGAATATTTCAGAGATGGTAATATTATTAAATATCATCTTTTCAGAAAAAAAAAAAATAATCTGGCAAGTCATAATCATATGTTGGTCTATTTCGTTTTACATACAAACAATTTACTAGACTGTTTCTATCCACACGGTCCATATGTGTATTAACATGGATTAATTCATGCAAGATAGATCATGTTAGACAATAATGAATAATTTATCATGTAGTGAGATTTTATTCCTAACATGCAGTTTAACTTTTACACGTGAATTATATATTACGGTATATTTATCATGCTTTATTTATCCATAAAATAATACGTACGATCACATATATGGAATAAATTAAGTTTTGAATTCGGTACCTTACGTACGGTATGTTGGTGAAGGTCGATATAGCAAAACCCTAAAAAAACCCGGATAAACCTCAAGGTTTATAAATACCCAATATCCGTACGTTTACCAAAAATCTCTAATATCCACGAGCGTATATCCTATTCTCCGCGAGCAAAGTGTCGATAACGTGTTGTGTGACATATTAGCTCACATATATATGTATATAGATATAGAGAGAGAATATAGAGAGAGACAACAACAGAATCTTTATTAATCAGAATGTATATGAATCAATGTAAAATACAAGACCCCTAACCCTCTTTATATAGATAGAAGGGTAGGGTTATAAGCCCACTTGGACCCATAAAGTACAAGCCCAATAGTCCAATAATATCCTACAACAAGAATGATATTATATTATATTTTGTACTTATAATTATTAAAATTATATAATTAAATGTAAACTTTACTTAAAAATAATCTTTATATAATATATTTTATGGTACCAATAATATGAGTATATAGAGGTTTTACATTAACGAAACTACAGTGTGCTAATGATTAGGGATGGGATAGGGTTACCCAACCCAATAAATCTCAAAAAATGCTAGGACTATATTTTTCCTGGGAGTAATAAAAAGTCGGGACCCGTTTTTCTTTGAACACGGTTTTTTAGGTTTCTGTATGAGTTGGTGGGTTTAGTTTGTTTCTGACATATATATTTTTTTTTCAAAAGTTTATTTTTTGATTTAAAAACTCTAAATGTAGTTAATACTACTAATCAAACGGTTTATTGCAAGTTAACTAGTGTCCCAGAAGATCATACTTATTTGGAAAAATGCCTAAAAGGTCACACTTTTTAAACTTAATCATAAAAAAGTCATAAATAAGATGAATGTTTCCCAAAAGTCATACTTTTAGATAATATAAATAGCATATTAATTCTAATTTCTTTTTATAACACACTAATTTTAATCACACAAATCAAATAATCAGTATAATGGTTTATCTCTCCTACGATCAACAATGCATATCTATCTCATCTCGATCTTCACCTCTAAATCTCTTTTTCGCTATCTTTCTATCTCTCTCTATATATCTCTATCTCTCTTCTTTCTCATATCAGGCGTGTTTGGATTCAAATCTCCGGCGAGCAAGGTGGCGCCTGTGGTAGATCTCGTCGGAGGTGACGATTAGAGACAGCAGTTGACGATGGGGATTTCGTCGGAGGAATGATCATGAATTAGCTGTCATGTGTTGTTGTTTTCCGTTTATATATATATATATACTAGTTGTTGTATTCCATATTTTATTTATCTAATGAAAACAACAATTGTCAGGACGAAACGATGATGCGGTCGGGGCGGTGATGTGGCTAGGGAGGAGGAGTCATCGGATGATAAAAGATAACAATTATCGGTTTTGATCTTTCGTATGTATATTTGTATATTTGTATATTTGTATGTATGTATGTATATATGTGTAGTTGGCAAATGTTAGTGTAAGATAACGAGAATTAATTTTAATTGGAGATTTTGAAACCTACAAATGTTTGTGACCTTTTTGCATATATGATTTAGGTGATGGTTTACTAATTATTTTTACTTTTGCTTTTTAATTTATTGTGTTTATTTAGTATATGCATTTGGTTGTCTTTACAAAATTAATACTATTGTTATGTAGCAGCACACGTATTATTGTGTCAATTCTATGTGGGTCTCGAGTCGGTTAGTATAAGATTGGTAAGCTCAAAATGGTAAGAGCGCTTGAACCCGATGGTTCAAGAGGTTGGTGGTTCAACTCCACCCGCATCTTGAAAAATAGTTGACCTACGTGCACTTTTTATTCACATTTATTGACTCGTATGCTTTTTTATGACTCGTTTGCTTCGTCTATGCACTTTTTATTGATCCGTATACACCTTTTATGCACTCGTATGCACTTTTTTATGCACCGTATGCACTTTTATATATTTTTTATTGATCCGTATGCACTTTTTATGCACATTTATGCACTTATTATTCACTTTTATAGAATTTTTATACATTTTATGTACTTGTTATTCAGTTTTATTCATATTTATGTACTTTTATGCACTTTTTATGTATTTTAATGCAGTTTTTTTATGCACATTTATGCACTTGTTATACACTTTCTATGTATCATTGTGCATTTGTTATGCACATTTATGCACTTTTTATGCACATTTATGTATTTTTTACGCAATTGTTATATATATTTATGCAAATATATTATGCACTTAATATGCAGCTTTTATACACTATTTATGTACCTTTATACACTTTTTATGCATTATTTATGCACTTTATATGCACTTTTATAAATTTTTTATGCACATTTTATGCACTTGTTATGCACATTTTATGCAATTTTATGTACTTTTTATTCACTTTTGATACACTTTTATACATTTATTATGAACTTTTATCGACTCGTACATACTTTTTATCGACCCGTATACACTTTTATTCGCTTTTTATGCATTTTTATACGTTTTTTATGCAATTTTTATGCAATCTATTATGCACTTCATTATGCACTTTTAGTAAACGTTATGCACTTTACTATACATTTAGTCAATTTTATGCACTATTATACACTTTTGTGATTATATTTATTTTGGATATTTTTTTCCATATTTGGAGTTTTTATTTTGGATTTTTTGAGTTTTTTGTTTTGTTATCTTTCAATTTTTTGAGTTTTTTCCGATGTTTTGGAATTTTATTTGAAAATTTGAGATTATTGAGTTTTTTTAGGATATTTAGTCTTTTTTTTTTTGTTTTCTTTCAAATTTTCCCATTTTTTCCGTTTGCACTTTTTAAAATTTCAAAATTTCTTGGACTTTTTTCGGATTTTTCGATTTTGTTCAAACAATTTTCTTTTTTTGTGTAAAAACTTTTATTTTTGTGAAAAACTATTTATTTTTGTTAAAAAACTATTTTTTTTTGTGAAAGAAGTAATTTTTTTTTTTTGTGAAAAAAAGTAAGTTTATTTTTATTTTTATGCATTTCTCCTAATTTTTTATTTTTTTTTGTTATTTTGAAAATATTGTTAATTTTTTCGTATGTATATTTTTTTAAAATTTTTAGAGAGAGAAATGATAATTTGCAAGTTATGATGATAACATTTTAGTAAATTGGTTGAATTTTAAAAAAAATATGAATTATTAGGGATGGAAATATTGAGGTATGATCTTTTAAGGATAAAATATCAAAAATGTGACTAATGAGAAATTATCCCTACTTATTTAACTACTTTTGTTTATATTGCCAGTATTGTCATGCATTACGTTTGATGGAAAAGCTAGAGAATACAATAAAATCTCTATAAATTAACAATGTCGACACCGTAGAAATTTATTAATTTAGAGAGTTATTAATTAATCGATAAATTAATAATAATTATTTTAAAGAGTTTTTATTTATTGGACGATTAATATTCACTTAGCAACAATAGCAAATTATTTTCAACACTGCAAAATTCGTTCGGTCAATAAATTTCCAATTAATAGATGAAACCACTATTGAGTAAGATATTTATGAACATCAAAAAATGATTGATGGTCTCAATTATCGCAATAAAACAGATGTCAATGAGTTGTTAGTTAACAATGTGAAAATGATAGAGGCCCGGATCTTAACAAGAAATTATGGAAACTGTGTTTGATAACAATAAAGATGTTGCACCTGAAGATGATACTTGAAGATGATACCGTAGTTTTGAACTAGTCATACGAAATTAAACATTTATCGCGTCTATAACTCTTTATGATGTAGTTCGAAAAGATTATATCAAAACTTTTGGATGCAATTATTAGGAAAATTAGCAATGGTATTGAAGTAAATTTAAATTTTAAGAAAAATCAAACGACTATAAAGTCATACTTCGCTGAGTCGTCCTAATAATGTTTGTCATTTTGAAAAATTATTAATTTTTTATTTTGTCAGACCAATTTTTATATAAGGATTTTCAGAAAATTTATTATCTTATTAATTTATCAAAATTGGTGATTGTTTACATTGGTCGAAATCGGGACTGGAATTTTTTATTTTATTTTAAAAAGTTTATTAATTTAGCGAGTATTAATTTATATAGGTTATACTGTAGTTATGAAATGATCTTTATACTATTTACTTTTCTTCTTGTACTGTATCCTATTAAAAGATGCAGTGGCAACCCAAGAAATCAAGTCATTGACGTCACAAACTATTTTGAATAAGTATTTTATCTCAAGTCATCGACACAGACTATATAATTTTTTATAATGAATTATTATTTATTACTATATTGAGGTGGTTTTATAATTAACGGAACTACAAAATTTCACGGAATATGACAATAGAGAGTTTATTCTTATTTATATCTGGTGCGCGTTGTGACCGGAATTTTTTATGACTAAAGTGAGGTTATTCCTATATAGAGTATTTTTATAGAGAAGTTTTAGTGTATATGTGTAGCATCCTTATGAAGTCTTGCAATATATTATTACAAAAAAAGTCTTTGATATTATCACAAATTGCAAAACTAAAACCGACGGAATAAAAATAATAAGGTTAATACTCAATAGATATCAATTTTGAACTTATATTCCCATTAGATACCTATCATAATTTGCATTACTTATAGATAACACTTTTTTAAATTTTAAATACCTTTTTTTTGTATTTTTTATTCTTCCCCAACTGTTCCGTATAATCCCCTCCCTCTCTCTCTCTAACTACTGCGATTTCCATCATCTTTTGCGATTTCATCTCTCGATCTCATACACCCACACCTTTCGATCTATAACGATCTCATCTCTAATCTCCTCGGATCTCATCTCTCGATCTCCTTCAATCTCATCCACATATCTATATTGTTTCATGTATATCTATATATGTTCCATATGTATGTGTGTATATATATGTAAGTATATATTTCTTCTCCATGTACCGTGAAGACGATTACGAAGAAAACAGTGTCCGGTGTAGATATCGGCAGAGGTTAGGATTTTGAGGTGTTTGATGACGGAGTCCGATTTGCCGATTATGGGTTCTGCCGTAGTTATGTACGTTTTTACGTATGTGGGTGTATATATAGGTTTGTAGATGTGCGTAGATGTATATGTTTAGTTTGAAACTCCCACTAGGTTTGAAACTCCCATAGAATCTTTATTTGCAGCTTTACCTCAGTACTTATGGCGATGTTGATACTTGTACTTAGGCAAAGGATTTTAGATTATTTAAGAAATAATGATGATTAATCGAATTAAACTATTTGTTTGGTTATTGTTTAGATTCGTAGACTTGGATCTGAAACTATTTTTACTCTAAAGTAAACTAACATGCTTTACATGATTTATATGCATTTTAAATTGAACAAAATATCATTCAATCTGAACTATATGTAATTTGTAGCAAACTACATGTACTTTGTACTAAACTAAATGCATTTTAAACTGAACTATATGTCATTTCGATTTAACTAGAGTCACTTTGTTGAGAACTATATGTACTTTCGACTGGATCAGATACACTTTCAGCTGAACCAGATTCACTTTCAGCTGAATCAGATACACTTTCAGTTGAAACAGATGCACTTTCAGCTGAATCAGATGCACTTTCCATTGAACTAGATGCACTTTTATTGAACTAGATACACTTTGAGCTGAATTTTATGCATTTTCTACTCATCTATATGCACTTTCGACTGAACTTTATGAATTTTTATTGAATTATATGCATTTTCGACTGAACTATATGTAATTTCGACTGAATTATATGCACTTTCAGCTCATTTAGATTAAAGAAGCCATTTTTTCATGAAAAACCCACTTTTTGGTGGAAAAAAAATGTTTTTTGATGAAAAAACAGCTTTTGGGTGTAAAAAGTGGTATATTGACAAAAAATCACTTTTTAAATAATTTTTTTGTATTTTTTTTCCATTTTTTCCATTTGTTTGTGTTTTTTTTTTTTTTTTCATTTTTATAATTCTTTGTGATTTTTGTCAGAAAAAAACTTTTTTTTTTGTGATATTTTTTATGAATTTTTATGATTTTTATAATTTTTTTTTGATTTTTTTGGTTTTTTTGTAATTTAAAACTTATTTTTTGGGTTTCTAGAGAGATAAAGTATGTGTATTATGTTTTGGGTTTGTATAATCATATTTTTGTAAATAAACTAAATAATTAAAAAATAGTATCTGTAGAGAATATGAAATTATAGAGGTAACTAGTGAAAATATAAGTTGTGATGAGTTATTTATAGGGAATTCTCTCAAAAACTAAAACCGAATTTTGAAACTTTTGAATTTTAAAAAGTCAAATAAATATCACTATAAAAAAATACTCAAATAGCGACGGGATTAGTAACGGTATTTTTTGTTACGAGCTTATTAACGACGGTTTTTGTGACGGTTTTGTGACAGTTTAGTCAATTTGCGACAGATTTGTGACAGCTTTTTAAATTAGCGACAGACTTGTGACAACTTTTGACTCTCACTAAATCAAACATTATTTTGTAGTGTATAACTGCCCCTCTTCCCAAGTGTATACCCAATTTATGTGACTTCCTCTATATTTTTCTGTCTTCTCTTCATCCTTAAATAATGCTGTTGACTTCCTTTTGTTCCATTTGTGGAGAACGGCATATGACTCGTTATTATTTATCTTCCATCTCAATATCAATAAGGTATTTCTTAACTATTGTATTTTCTTAAAATATATTTTTGCCTTTTTTTTTTTATATTCGAGGACAAGTCATTGTTGGACATATAGAGAAATATTTAAATTTTATTATTTCTATTGACTACATATATTTTTATTGGTTTTATTAATTTATTTTTCGACATTTAATACAAATTCATGCGTTACACCACGCTTCGTGTGGAAAGACGTACGCTAGTATTTATACTATTAGTTTATACCAACACCACTTATGAATACTTGATACAAATATTTACAAACTAACCTTTTAATTAATCAAATTAAAGAAAAAAAAACTTTCTAAAAAATAAACTGTCATACGTTAATAACTTTCATTATCACTTTCAAAAAAAACTTTCATTCTCCCTATAATACCATCCCACTCTCTTATTCTATCAGATTAGAAATAGTTAGATCAGAAAAACATTTATGTTACTTCGAATTTTTTAATAAGCAATAAAAAACGAAATCAATTGCACGCATCGCGTGTATTGGTTTACTAGTATATATATATATATATATATAGAGGTGTAATAATCCGAACACTTTAGTTAACCAACGAAATTGTTGATAGAGGTTTAATCAACGGTATGTGGATCTTCGTTTTGAGGGTAACTTTCTAGCTTGTGATATCTCTGAAATCACTACGTTTCTAGCTAGATTTGATAACATTAATAAATATGGTCCAAAATCTTCTAAAATATTTAGGGAAAATCACCATTTAGTACAAACCTAACAACTTATTTATGTAAAAAACATGCTTAACACCTTTATAAAGATTTAGTACGTGGATCTTTTTTCTTACCTGGTTTACCCTTATATAACCTCCTGTTATATTCTTCTCCCAGAATTTGCATCAATCATAACTAAATAATCCCTACATTTTTGCTTATTCTCTCTCCTCTATTTAATTTATTCTCTCCCTCATCTATGCTGTATTTTTTGTTCCCAGTGCAATTCTTTTTTTCTTTTTCTTTTCTTCATTAATCACCATGGCAAAGATCTCACCAAAAAACTCACGAGCGAGCGAAGAACTCGTCTATTCTACCACATATACTAGGATTAATAATTTCTTTCTAGTGTTTTAGGTTTTAATTCTTTTAGTGTTTGGTTAATAGTGAGAATCAGTTGCTCCATAATGCTATCTATAGTTTGCATACACAATATTGCTCATGATGCTACAGAGTATTTTAACTTTCCATACCATGTTTTGTGATACTCCCTTGTTTTTTCAATACATTTGTTTCTTTTTTCTTTTTAAGTTTCTTTGTTTGTTTTGTTGTTGCTCTATTATTTCTTTGTTGTTGATTTATATCATTGAACATATTTTTTTTATATAAAAATATCCATGGTTTTCATTGATGCCATGTGATGTTCCATTTTAGTAAAAAAAAATTAACAGTTTATAGATATTGGCACTCTTTTATTTTGGTATTTTCTTTTGATGCTATTACTTTGTATTTTAAGTATGTTTAAATAAATTTTATGCGGCTGCTCTAAGATGCTACGTCGTTTTTCTCCTTTTTCATCATATTTTTTAAAAGATATAGGAGAAAAATAGGATAGGTTTTCAGTGAAATAAAAATGTAAAGGTAATGCTATATTAAGAGATAAGTATGTGGAGTTATTTGAGGGGAGTGGTTCTTTATATTGAACTTTAGGATATTACGTAAAGGGTATCATGGTGATCGCAAGTTTAAATTGTTGTAATCTTAAACAAGAATCAGTTTTTTGTGTATTCCTACATTAAGATAATAGAATCGTACTAAACATTATTTTCCCCAATTTTTTAACTATCGAGTTAAATTGACGAGTTTAATGAAAGAATAAAAGAATAAAAAAAGCTTGGAGTAATAACTATATATTATGGGACTGAAAGTGTATTTTCAATAGGAAACACTGACACTAAAATGACCTAAGTCTTTAACTAGAAGTAAAGACAGATTTAAAACCTAAGATTAAAGATGCTGCGGATATCCTTCATAATGACCAAGAGAATTTAAATAAAGGATAAGCTAATTATTCCATTAATACGGTTAATTTCGTGTAAAAAACAACTTCCTTAATGCAATGGCGAAGAATGTACGGTCAAGAAAAAAATGGAGTTAATTGGCTTGGGAAGGGAGATCAAAATACTTCATATTTCTTTAAATGTAATAAGCAAAGAAACAACAGAAAGTGCATTAATTCTTTTAGTACAAGAAGTTTCTAATGGATAAGAAAACCAGAAATATTACTTTAAAATGGATTGACTCAAAACTTTTGGTTCTATTAATTGACATTGGACAATGGGTGTTTTATACTTAATGAGTTTCCCTCTTACCATTAGAAATTGGGATCAATTCTCGCTTCTCCATTGCTTCATGCTCCATCATGATCAATGGGGTTATGGAGGGATTGTACCAAGGTGCTAAATGAATCAGACTAGGTTTTCTCTTTCCCTTTATATTTTTTTTTATCATTTGTATGAATGTTCTCTCATTCATGCTTGGAAAATTGTGCAATATATTAGGAACCTCAATTTTTTTGATAAATTTAGGAACATTAGACTTACTCACTTATATCATGTTCTTCTCTTCTCTAATGGTGTTACTATTTCAGTCAAAATATTAAGAATACTTTCGACTTATTCTGCTCATTTTTTCGGTCTAAACCCTAACCCTAGCAAAAGGAGCATTTTTAAATGTGCAGTTGGTGGCATTTTCAAAATATCACAACGGCGCTATATACAGTGATGAGTTTGTTTACACAATTTAGGTTAAAGTTAATTTTTTAACTAGCATCCTCTCTTAATGTTTAGAGAATCCAACTGAATGTGTATTGGGTTTTCATTTAATTAATGGATAATTTTCATTGTAATGTAAGCTCTAAATAGTCATTCTAGGATTGCTTGGGATGATATTGCCAAACTTATCAAAGAGGTTGTTTATGTTTCAAAGGAAAATAAAGACTGGAATATTATTTGAATATAAAAATTGTCAACACTTTCATAAGCATATAAAAAAAAGGAAAATGATACTCACACAACTCCTGCACTCCAGACCATACTCCCTTAGGTGGCAAGTGATGTGGCAATTTCATTAAATTGGAAAAAATGGTGGAAATAAATTGGAAGAGAGAAAATGGTGGGAATAAATTGGAGGAGAGAATAATTTGTAACTTGAGTTACTTTACTTTTGATTTATTAATTTGTCATTCTCTTACACAATCACTTACATGTATTGCACACTCCCTTACATATATAATAATATATTTTTGTTAAAAAAATACATTTTTATTCCTCCAAATATACATGTATGGAGTGTGTGAGTTATATATATATATATATATATATATATATATATATATATATATATATATATATATGTGTGTGTATATATATATTAGTAATACCATATTTAATAATTTTTTTATTTTTAATTAATATTTAAATTTAGGGTAGTCTCAACTAGGGTTCTACTATATTTTTATTTGGGTTTTTAGTAGATTGAGTTTTATATATATATATATATTAGTAATACCAGATTTAATAATTTTTCTTATTTTTAATTAATATTTAAATTTATGATAGTCTCAACTAGGGTTCTACTATATTTTTATTTGGGTTTTTAGTAGGTTGGGTTTTTATTATGTTGAGTATTTATATTTTGGTTTATCAAATTATAGATTGTGTTTTATGTACATTTGGAGGGTTACATATCTCTTTCATTAACTAGGGAGTGTGGAAGTTGTGTGGAAGTTGTGTGTCTAGCATCACCCCAATCAAATATAGGATTTGTTAGAGCATGACCCACCATTTTTTGGAGGGACCCACCTAAGGGAGTGTGGTCTGGAGTGTCCCAATTGTGTGAATAGCATGACCCTAAAAAAAATGCAAAAAAAAAACAAAAACTAAGGATTCAATTCTGAAACCGAACATGTGATGGGCTAATAAAATATATAGATTTTACACTATATAATACAGTATATATCTACAAAGGAGTTTAAAAATATGGCCATGTGAAATAAACCCACAGATTAAAACCTAATAAAAAAATATTGCATTTATTCAATTTTGCTTAAACTGAGAATTAGGATGGGATTTGGTGCAATACATTGGTTTTTGAATAGTTTGACTTCAAGAATTACACAGAGGGATTTAGACGTGAGATAGAGAAGAGGAGGTATGGGAAAAAAAAGAAAGAGATTGGAAGTGTTTTTCTTTATTACTTTATTCAATCTGAACCATTAAAAATAATAGACGACGGAGAGATATGATTACTGTGTAAAAATAGTATGTAAACTTATGTGTCGATATATACTTCTCTATATAGGGTTTATGTGACTCCATGGCTAATAATAATTTATGTAAGAAGACTAGTAAATTTCATGTTCTATACATGTATTTGGACAATTAATATTCCTACACAAGGGAACATTTTTTAGAAGAAGATTATTAATACCAATAGGTTTTTAAAACTTCTTATTTATATATATATATATATAGATATTGACAATTTTAATAACATTTTACTTTGCCATAACAGGTTAAAAACTGGACTTATTTTTATGTTCTTAATACTCGTGATATCCAGGTTTTTAACAATTTTGTACCTTGTATTTTTGCTTGTTTCTAGATTACTACCTCAGATGGTTAGTTTTCCAATTAGTACCCTATATCATTATATTTTTAATATATATTTTGAACTTTTCATCCAATTATGGATGGAAATTAAACAACTGTCTTATACCGGTTTTCCATCCATATTGTATATGTTGGTTTTCCATCCATCATTGGATGAAAAGTTGAAAATGTAAACAAAACACAAATATACGGTACAAAATTGAAAAAAATATAATAGGGCTAACTAACAAGAAAACACAGCAATACAAGACACAAACCCCAATTAACCTAACAATGTCCTTAGAGTTACAAATTTTAGTCATAATGAAAAAGCTAGTTCTATTATTAGAAATGGCAGATGAAAAACACCCCAGTGTAACAATAACTTCTTGATTGATATATAGTTTAATAAAACTCACCCCTTGATAAATCATAACCTGCCTAATATGATTAATTGAACTATTTAGATATGATAAAACTTTGGTGTCAAAAGGTTTGTGGAATCATGTTAAACTCGAGATTAACAAGATGAATCAGTACAAGATTGTATGGGCCAAGAGTCACATTCGTAAATTTACTACAATCATGTGGCATTCTATTCTTGTAAAACACATCATCTTCATTGGTTCGTCGTCTAACCATCCATCCGTTTCGTCTTCCCAGTCCTCTGGCTTCGCTAGTAGACCTCTGTCCTAACTCATTGTCCTAAAGCTAGTTCTATTACGGTTTTGAGAAAAGGGGAAAAAGATGAGGAGGGAGAAAGAGAGAGAGAGATAAATAGGGGGGAGAGCGACGACGACATCCATACCAATGCAACACCAATGTTGTGCCGCTGGAGATATAGTGGTGACATGCATGGGGTTTGGGCAAAGTAATTGATTGAGGAGAAAGTGAGAAGAGGAGATAGAAGGATGAAAGGAGGAAGGCGGAGGTGGTGGCGTTGATTTGGGGGCGGCGAGAGAGTAAGTAATTATTAAAAGTAAAACAAATTAGATTTAAACCCCCCTTTGTATCTATCAGAAAGACTTTAAATGTAACAACCCGATCTCATGGATCGAACCGTCACGCCCGTATCAACAATATTGTCCGTTTTTACACAACTTTCCAGGAATGTCCCCATCCTGTTACTACTTCAAGTTAAGTACGTTTAACTGTGGAGTTCGGTCCTCAATTTTGTGCCGCACGGCTTTAAAATGCATTGTTAATAGAAAATGGATCTTTAAACTCATATACCATACGCGTACTCTCATATCTGGGCGATGTCAGACTAACGAACAACACTCCGCACCATAGACTTCCCTCCGAAAATCTGGGTCGTCACAATCTTCCCCTTTAGGCATGACGTCCTTCAGAGGCCCAGACACTCGTAGAAGTCCAGATATTTCCGGCCAGATAGAGACTCTAATACCATCCGTAACGACTCGACCCCATGAGCCGAACCGTCACGTCCGTATCAACAATATTGTCCGTTTTGGCACACATCTTCCGAGGGGGTCACCCATCCTGGTACTACTCCAATTTAAGTACGCTTAACTGTGAAGTTCTGTCCTCGTTTTTATGCCGCACGACTTTAAAAGACCTTGTTCATAAGAAATAGATCTTTAAGCTAATACTCCATCTGTTCCTAATTAATTATCCTCTATGAAATTACATGCAATTTTGACCGGCTTATAACATGTATCAAAATTGTCGAAATAAAAAATTTCAAACCTAAATCATATAATTTAATGTTTAAACTATACAATCAACTTTTAAAAATTTTCATTCCGATAATTTTAATACAAGTTATTGACCGGTCAAAATTACACGTAGTTTCGTAATGGACAGTTAATTGGGAAGAGAGAGAGTATATCATATGGGTATTTTCAGATTTGGGTGATGTCGGATTGATGCACAACAATCCGCACCACAGACTTTCCTCCAAAAATATGGGTCGTCAAATTAAAACCAAAATACATTTACTAAAAGTAGTCATTTTCTTAATTATATATTGTTTTGTATATGAGTGTGTTTGGTAACAGATTTTTTGCTCCAAAATTATATTTTAAAATTTTGTTTTAAGAATCCATCGCAAAGCTAGATTTTAAAAATCTGAATTTTTTAAGTTTTTTCAACATAAAAATCAGATTTTTATAAGATGAATAATCTGACTTGCCAAGCACACATAGATTTTTAAAATCCAAAAATCAAGTAGAAAAATCTATTGCCAAACGGACCCATAATATTATAATTCTTATTTATGTCTACTTATGTAAAAAGATAAGTTGTGACTTAAAATGACCTAGTTGTGTTTTCTTTTATCTTTTAATATATATATTTTTTCAATAAATTTCAATAAGAAAACTCCCTTTTACCCTTTTAGTTGCGCTTTTTGCGCATTTTATCCTCGAAATAACGCTATTGTGTATTTGCTTTTTGAAATTCCTATCCGCTGTTCTAGATGCAGTTTTGCAGTAAGGTTCCAAGTGGAGTTGGAACTGCAGTTGGAACCAAGTGTATAAGGTTCCAAGTGAGGTTGGAACTGCAGTTGGAACCAAGTGTATTAATGGACAGAACTGTTTTAAAATTAAATGTACTTGGAAATAATTCACACGCACATTTAACAACGGAGTTCACCTAACTAGGCTACGTCTCCGGGGCACTTACCCAGATTATGATATTATAAAAAGCTTACAATATATGACTCAAGTCTTAATGAAAAACTTAGACTCCCTCTAGGTTTTTCTGCCTATCACTATATTGCTCCTACTCTATAACTATCACTTATAAATCAATGGCATCCCACCATTGTTTTCTTTTTAAAGCTCACGTGTATTCTCTCTAGAAAAATAAGTTCTTTATAATTTAGAACACACACATTTACAAGCTTAGTTATCAACTATATATAAGCAAAAACAATCTTCTATCTTTGAAGGTCTTTTGTGATTGCTTTTGACTTTAATGATTGGCTTTAGTCTTTCCATGTAATACGTGATTCTTCAGCGTGAATAGACTTCAATCATGATTGGTTGATACCTGTTAAATAACAAGCTTGATTGTAGGAGTTAGTATTTTCCTATAACAAGGAAACATATAAAAAGATCATATCTTGGTAAGATGATATCTTTTAGATATTCATGTAAGACATTAACTCCTAATTTTATTCAATCTTAAACATATCATACTGATTTGATAGGGAACAAAGATTGAAACTAGTGATAAGGATAATCATAAGAGAAGAGATCATATTCAAAAGGAAACAACCTTATAAACTAATCTCTTTATATCTTTAATAAGACATCTTTCCTTAACACTTTGATATTCTCAATAAACACATATAAACCATTTAAGACTTTATGAGAATATATCCTGCATACTTTAAAACAAGTAATTATATTAAAGAATGGTTATGCAGATAAATGGAACTAAACAGAATTCTGCTGAACAACAGGTTTGAACTGAGGTTGCAACTGGTACTTGAAACCTGTCAGCATAGGTTGCAACTTAGGTTGCAACTGGTACTTGGAACCTGTCAGCAGAGGTTGCAACTGAGGTTGCAACTGGTACTTGGAACCTGTCAATCCTGTCTTAGTTCTTAATATCAGTTAGGATTTATTTAGTAAAAACCAATAGACAATTAACAATATTTAGACCAGAAATCTGGTCCTAACAATCTCCCCCTTTGTCATTGGTTTTGACAAATCAATAAAGTTTATAAATCATCCCAACCACCTGCAAATTCAATATCAGTAAGCTCCCCCTGTATGTTAGAATTGCAGGCATATTATATAAGCACAATGTATGTGCACACAGTAAGTTTTCAGACCTGTTTCAAGTTTAAAGGCATTCATATTTCAACAAGATACTTTCAGAAGGAAACTGCAGAATTATTAAAGCCAAACAGGCATAAAATTGTCTTAATACAGCATAATTGAAAAGCAGAATAAAGTCTTGAAAACATCAGAATGAAACTAAAACAACAAAACATAAACTTCACTCCCCCTATTTGTCAGCAACCTTTGGAATTAGTCACTTGGAATATCACACTGTGGGGGTCTTTCTCTTAGAGGATTCTGCCTGACTACTTCTTCATCTTCTGCATTATCATCCTCACTGCTGATTGAAAAACCATCATGACTTTGAGTGTCATTACTGTCATCATCCTCACTTTCTATGAGATTCACCAGCAGCTTGTTTATCTGATAGTCATCAGCATCCAGTTCAGCTCTCCTTTCTTGATTGTAGGCCAACTTCTGTTGTAAGTACCACCTTATACATTTCTTCTTTGCTGAAGGAGCAGTTGAAGTTTCTTCTTCTTTTTCTTTCCCTTTGTCACCAGAAATGTCATTGACATGCCCTTCTTTTAACAGTTTGGCAGAAATATAGAGAGCAGAGGGACAATCTGTGATAGGTTCATTAGTGATACTAATGGGAGAATCTCTATTCATAGAAGCAACTTGACCCAGAATAATACTGGAAATTAGGCAGGGGAATGGAAGCAGAATGGATGATGAATTATCATCACTGAAATCCCTTATAAGGTTAAAGATATGATGGCCAAAGTTTATGGGTAGAGAAGACATTATCTTATACAGAAAGATGGCCATATCTTTGTTAACTCTGGAGGGTTGTTTGGTAGGGGTCCAGTTGAACCTAGCAATTTTGTGCAATACAGCAGCACAAAGTGTGAGAGAGGATGTTTTGATGGAAGTACCATCAAAGCTAGTGTTCTTTCCAGTTAGAACCAGAGAAATAACTTCCATATCATACTCAGCATTATCCACAGAAGAATTGGGTGTATTCAGACAGTTATTGATTAACTCAGGTGTAAAGTCTAAAGTTATTCCCCTCAGAAAGACCCTTCCAAACATAGGATTACTCTTATCAAAGACACCACTAGTCAAGTTGGCATAAAATTCTTTAACTACAGCAGGATAGTAGGAACTAGCATAAGAAATAGTTTCTCCTAATCCAACAGCAAAGAGCATTTTTTCAACATACACTTGTATGTATGGATAACTAACCAAATTGAGCCTTCTTTCAGAATGGATCTCTTTACTAGAGTAAGCCCTAAATCTCCTATAAGATTTTCTACTCCAGAATCGAGGATCAACTTCATTGAATCTAGGAACAAACTCAAACTTATCTTTAATAGGCTCATTCTCAGGATTCCTCCTAGCACGTTTTTTAGTCCTATGTTTCTTAGAAGAGGAGGACTCATTTACCTTTGCCTTAGAGCTAGGACTGGTTGGAGATTTGTTCATGAAGTCCCTTAGAGTGCAGTCATCATCAGAATTGGGGTTCGTAGACATGGTTGCAACTGGGGTTGGAACCTTACTTAGAACCTTGAAGAGGATTTTACAGAGACCTAGGTTTTAACAGTTTAGAGAGAGAGAGAGAGATTCTGTAAATTGTAGTTGATTTTGGATAGTAAAAGAAGTTTGTATAAATAGCAATAAAGACCATATCTTTTTGAAATTGGAAATAGATACATGCAAATCAATTAAGAAACAGATTTTGGCTTAAAAATATGAAGTATTTTATCAACAGAATTTTGAAAAATAAATCATACTAAGATTACGCAAGAAACAGTTGGCATTAAGATAAATTCAGCCAATTAAACAGATAAAACATTCCTTTTTCAAAACAGATTCATCCAAAATTTGAAAATACAAATGTTGAAGCTTATTAAGGAAATTTGACCTGATTCAAGATAAAGAACAATTAAACAGATATCTAACTTTTAGGAGAACAAAAAAAATCTAGCTATTTACTCAAGAAAATATGTTTATCAAAGAATAACTCTAATAAAGATTAAATTTGGGGAGCTTAAATTGAGCACATCCGTTTTTATCTCTACACAAAAACTAGTTTGATGACCTCATCAAGGAAAGAGTATAAGTGATGTCAAAATTTTACAAGACTTTGTCTTGACAGTTATAATATAGACTGAGGTTTCAACTGATGTTTCAACTGAGCTTGCAACTAGTATTTTTAACACGATGTTTCAACTGATGTTGCAACTGAACTTCCAACCAACTATTGAGAGTGTGAGGTTTCAACTGATGTTGCAACTGAACTTGCAACCATCATAAAAAAAATGCACTTTGTGCTTGCAACTCTATTACCAGAGAGGTTTTTAAGGACAAGTTACCTCACATCTGTTTTTGAGGCACCAAAAAGCGGCTTTTTCAAGACAAAAACATCATAGCTCAAAATAAGACTTTAACCTTAGAAATAAAACTTATTAAAGGTACTCAATACAGACATATTTAGCAAAAGTATTCAATTAGATTGATAATGACATACCCCTATGTCACTTCTTAATGATTCAAACTTGTTTGTATCAAGGGGCTTTGTGAAAATATCTGCTAATTGTCTTTCAGTTGAAACATGTTCTAAAATTAAGCTCTTTTCTTCAACTAGTTCTCTAATAAAATGATGCCTTAGATCAATATGTTTGGTTCTGGAATGTTGAACTGGATTTTTAGCTAAATCTATAGCACTTTTGTTATCACAAAACAGAGTTAATATCTCTTGTTTAACATTATAATCAGTTAACATTTGTTCATCCAAATTAGTTGAGTGCATCCACTTCCAGCTGCAACATATTCTGCCTCAGCAGTAGATAAAGATATGCAATTTTGCTTTTTACTGAACCAAGAAGCAAGATTGTTTCCAAAATAAAAACAACCACCAGAAGTACTCTTTCTATCATCTATGTTTCCTGCCCAATCTGCATCACAGTAGCCACTAAGAAAATGGTTTGTATCTTTAGAATACCATAGGCCTAGATGAGGTGTTCCTTTTACATACCTTAGAATTCTTTTGACAGCTAGAAGATGAGATTCTAAAGGATTCGCTTGATATCTGGCACAAACTTCTACACTTAAGCAAAGGTCTGGTCTACTAGCATTTAAATACAGCAAACTTCCAATCATGGATCTATAAAGACTGGAACAAACACTTTTTCCTTTATCATTTTTAGACAGTTTAAGGGTAGTACTCATAGGAGTTCTCTTTTCTTTACTCTCACTTAGACCAAACTTCTTAACAAGATTGTCTGCATACTTGCTTTGACATAGAAAAATCCCTTTCTCATTCTGTTTAACTTGCAATCCTAAAAAGTAAGTCAATTCACCTCCACCACTCATTTCAAATTCATTTTTCATATCAGAAATGAATTCTTCTATCCTATTATTAGAAGATGAGCCAAACACAATGTCATCAACATATATTTGAGCAACAATTATATCCTTTGTAGTTTTCTTTGTAAACAGAGTTTTATCAACTCCCCCTCTTTTAAAACCTTTTTCAAGCAAAAACTTGGTTAATCTATCATACCAAGCTCTAGGGGCTTGCTTAAGGCCATACAAGGCCTTTTTCAGCAAATAAACATGTTCAGGAAAGTTAGGATCTTCAAATCCCTTAGGTTGACAGACATAAACCTCTTCATTAATCACACCATTAAGAAAAGCACTCTTTATGTCAAGTTGAAACAGTTTAAAATCATACAGACATGCAAGAGATAGTAGCATTCTAATGGATTCAATTCTAGCTACAGGAGCAAAGGTTTCATCAAAGTCAATTCCCTCAATTTGTGCATAACCCTGAGCTACCAACCTAGCTTTATTCCTGATAATCACTCCATCCTCATCACTTTTATTTCTAAAAATCCATTTAGTCCCTATAACATTTTTATTAGAAGGTCTGGGTACTAAAGTCCATACATCATTTCTCTCAAATTGAGCCAATTCATCCTGCATAGCTAAAATCCATTCACTATCTTCTAGAGCTTCTTTTATATTCTTAGGTTCTAAATGAGAAATATAACAAGCAAAGTGAACAACATTCTTTCTTTTACCTCTGGTTTTCATACCTGAAGTAACTTCTCCTTTGACATTGTCAAGAGAGTGATTTTTCTGAGTCCTTACATAGCGTGGCTTGCTTGTAGTTGGCATAGCAGATCCTTCTTCTTCAGATTCTATTGAATTCTGGGTTTGAACCTCGGTTCCAACCTCAGTTCCAACCTCTGGAACAATCTCGGTTGTAACTTCAGTTGCAACTGGACTTCCAACCTCTATGGGACTGCTTGTTTGCTGAACTTCTGCTTTCTCTTTTTCTGCAATCTCAGATTGTTCATCATCACCTGTATTCTCATCAACAGTTTTTAGGTCATCAAATAACACATTATAAGATTCCATAACACAGTTTGTTCTTTGATTAAAGACTCTAAAGGCTCTACTATTCTGAGGCAATTCTTTTTCAGCTTTTTCAAACACATAGCAGCTGTTTGTTGATCTGACTCCAGTCATGACCAAATCATTGTTAAGATCAGTAATTAGACACCTATCTTTGTTGAATTTAACAATCATCTTGTTTTCACATAGTTGACTAATACTAATAAGATTAGCTTTTAGTCCATCTACAAGAAAAATATCATCAATATTAGGCATTCCAGGTTTGCTTAATGTACCTTTACCAACAATTTTACCTGTATCTCCACCTCCAAACATAACAGTGTTTCCTTTAAGATTGATGACATTTTTTAGGAAACCTGCAGTACCTGTCATGTGCTTAGAGCAACCACTGTCAAAATACCAATCATTAGAAGTAGCAGCATTCAAAGAGTTAATGACAGCTTTGTTGTTAGCAATTAAGATAGCTTTTTCTTTAACTTTCCAGACCCAGTTCAAATTTTTATTAATAGAAGCTAACCAGGTTTTCTGAGAAATATACCTTCTGTTTCTTTTCAAATAACACTGGATTTCAGAATGACCAGGTTTCTTGCAGAAATTACACAGCTTCAACCTAAAGTTACTTTTACCCTTAAAGCTATTCAGTTTATTCATGGTTGCAACTTTGGTTGTAACTGAGCTTCCAACCTTCTTTACATAAACCTGAGTTTTATTCCTGGTTGCAACTCTGGTTGCAACTGAGCTTCTAACCTTGTGGTCAAAATCATGAGTTTTAGCTTTAGCAACAGCTTCAATAAAAGTAGTTTTTCCTGTACTCTTACCAGCATAGTAACCTAGACCACTGATATCTTTGGAGCCTCTAGAATATGACAGCATGTCATCTAATTTATCTGAAGCAGAAACATTCAGCAATTTTATTATCTTTTTAGTTTCAGTAAGTTCAGCCAGTTGTAATTTAAGCTTCTCAGTAAGACTTTTAATCTCATCCTTTAGATCAACATTCAGTTTGCTTATGATCAAGGATTGTTTACTCAGACATTTATACTTTTCATAAAGAACAAGATATTGCTGAGAAATGTCTTCATCAGAAGGTTCTTCCTCATCACTGCTATAGATTTCAGGAGCAGTTGTAACTATGGTTGAAACATGTTCACAGTCACTTTCATAAGTAGGTTCTTTTTCAGTGATTATTCCCATAAAATTAACAAAATTAGAATCATCCTCTTCATCACTGTTGCTCTCAGAATCACTATCACTATGAGTGGTTATATAAGCATTTTTGTTCCTTTTTAAGGTATTTGCACACTCAGCCTGAATATGACCAAACCCTCTACATTCTCTACACTGAATCTCTTTAGGCTTATAGTCTTTATTATCCTTTTCTTTAGAATTCCACTTTCCTGTAGAGTTATTATTGAACCTGGATTCTGTTTTAAGATGGTTATCCCTTTTCTGAAAATTTTTAGAAGAACCAGTATCATCCTCTTTTCTCTTATAAAACTTTTTAAAAACCTTTTTAGCAAAGAAAGCCAGCTGTTCTTCATCACTCATTTTATCACAGACATTAGGTTCAGATTTCTTAGCCTGAAATGCTATTCCCTTTTCTGGTCTTTTATGTTTAAAGAATTTCAGCTCATGAGTGCTTAGATTTCCTATAAGTTCTTCAAGTTTAAGATTATCTAAGTCTGTGGATTCTTCAATAGCTGTAACTTTGATTTCAAACCTTTCTGGGAGTGACCTAAGAGTTTTCTTAACAAGTTTAGCATCACTGTATTTTTCACCTAAGGTTCCAGCTTGATGAGCAATGTGGCAGATTCTACCATTAAATTGTTCAATATTTTCATCTTCCTCCATTCTTAAGTTCTCAAATTGGGTAGTTAACTGTTGAAGTTTGAAAGCTTTTACTTTAGTGGTTCCTTCAAAAGTAACTTGCAAAATATCCCATGCTTCTTTAGCTGTTTCACAATGAGAGATATACCTGAATACACTGAGAGTTACACCAGCAAAAATCAAGTTTATGGCTGTTGAGTTGGCACTTGATTTTCTGTCTTCTTCAGCAGACCATCTGTCTTCAGGTAAGAGAATCAGTTCTCCTTCATTATCCATGGTAGTTGGAGACTCCCATCCATACATAACAGTCTTCCATGCATGTTCATTCTGCTGTTTGATGAAAGACCTCATTCTAATTTTCCTTACTCCATAGTTTACTCCTCCTTCAAGCAATGGAGGTTTGTTGAAGGCGTTTCCTTCCCTCATTAAGTCCATTATTACTAGAACACAGGATCCACACTAAGTAAGATCTAGTGTGAAGCTCTGATACCAATTGAAATTCCTATCCGCTGTTCTAGATGCAGTTTTGCAGTAAGGTTCCAAGTGGAGTTGGAACTGCAGTTGGAACCAAGTGTATAAGGTTCCAAGTGAGGTTGGAACTGCAGTTGGAACCAAGTGTATTAATGGACAGAACTGTTTTAAAATTAAATGTACTTGGAAATAATTCACACGCACATTTAACAACGAAGTTCACCTAACTAGGCTACGTCTCCGGGGCACTTACCCAGATTATGATATTATAAAAAGCTTACAATATATGACTCAAGTCTTAATGAAAAACTTAGACTCCCTCTAGGTTTTTCTGCCTATCACTATATTGCTCCTACTCTATAACTATCACTTATAAATCAATGGCATCCCACCATTGTTTTCTTTTTAAAGCTCACGTGTATTCTCTCTAGAAAAATAAGTTCTTTATAATTTAGAACACACACATTTACAAGCTTAGTTATCAACTATATATAAGCAAAAACAATCTTCTATCTTTGAAGGTCTTTTGTGATTGCTTTTGACTTTAATGATTGGCTTTAGTCTTTCCATGTAATACGTGATTTTTCAGCGTGAATAGACTTCAATCATGATTGGTTGATACCTGTTAAATAACAAGCTTGATTGTAGGAGTTAGTATTTTCCTATAACAAGGAAACATATAAAAAGATCATATCTTGGTAAGATGATATCTTTTAGATATTCATGTAAGACATTAACTCCTAATTTTATTCAATCTTAAACATATCATACTGATTTGATAGGGAACAAAGATTGAAACTAGTGATAAGGATAATCATAAGAGAAGAGATCATATTCAAAAGGAAACAACCTTATAAACTAATCTCTTTATATCTTTAATAAGACATCTTTCCTTAACACTTTGATATTCTCAATAAACACATATAAACCGTTTAAGACTTTATGAGAATATATCCTGCATACTTTAAAACAATTAATTATATTAAAGAATGGTTATGCAGATAAATGGAACTAAACAGAATTCTGCTGAACAACAGGTTTGAACTGAGGTTGCAACTGGTACTTGGAACCTGTCAGCAGAGGTTGCAACTGAGGTTGCAACTGGTACTTGGAACCTGTCAATCCTGTCTTAGTTCTTAATATCAGTTAGGATTTATTTAGTAAAAACCAATAGACAATTAACAATATTTAGACCAGAAATCTGGTCCTAACACTTTTTTTTCCCCTCTAAGCGCTATCATGCGCAATGTGTCGTGCTGTTTTAAAGCCCTGATTTAGACATGTTTATAAAAAAAATACATGCATCTTCCTCCCAAATAAATTAGTAGAAAATTTGTAACATGATTGCGCTTAAGAAAAATGAAGTGATATTTCATTTTTTTTTAAAAAGACCATGGAAGGTTAGTAAAGAAGCTCCATCAGCTTTTGATATTAAATATTTTTTGGGAAATGGAATACTTGCTTATTATTGAGGTCTTTAATAATTTTTAAGCTAAGCGTAATATATATAGATAACATTTGACGAATTCACAAGTGTTAGCTAGGGTTTCGAAACATGATTGCCGCAAGTGGCTTGATCACGAAATTTTCTTAAATATTTAAGTTAAAGAGTGAATTCAACCCCGTTTAAAAGGAAAATCTCAGTCTTCAAAAGGATAATAACGAATGCTAATGAATCTGCGTAACATTGCAAAAATAAATAAATAAATTACGCTTTTATTTGGTTCATACTCTGTGCCAATATATAGTACTCATTAATTTAGTATCAAATATTAATATCTGGTATGTTTGCATTTAGACACACTAGTCTTACTCATATTCATTGTCCTTTTGTTATTATTACTTTCTAGAACTAGGAATTTTTTAATTGCGTCATTAACCGCTAATTATGAAATTATTGAAACAATTAAAACCAATAACGGTGGTCTTAATAAGAAAGAAAATTGAATTTATTTACATCCTTTTCAGGCCAAATTCAAATCCGATATAATAATATTAACAATAAATATTCAGTCACAAATTAATTCTTTGTTCAACAAAATACGTATTATGAAATCTTCCACATATAGATATCAATAATAATATTAACTGTATTTAAAATTTGATTAGATATATATATATATACTAGTATGTTGTTACGTCTTTGACACTTAGTAAGGTTGCAAGTCACGAAAAAATGGATAATAGTACTTCAGAGAGTGGGGTTCCAAAAATATTAACACTAAACTTCCCACAAAATCTGAGATTGATTTAGAGTTGGCCTATATGAGGAGTATGACCGTCGAAGAGGCGGCTATTGCTGCTGCTCAAATAGTTGCAGAAGCGGAAGCCCTTATTGCTGAAGCAATAGAGGCTGAGAGATCAGCCCAAGATGCGGAAGCTCATGCAGAAGCTGCTCAAGCTTTTGCAAAACTTGTCATGGAGTTGTTGCATGAGAGCGGGAAATAAACCATGGATGAACCCAAAATAAAAAATAAAAAATGAAGTTGATCCGGGATTGATGGTGAGATGTGCCATGTACATGGACGACTACCAGAGTAGATTCAATAGTTAATTTTTTCTTGGTTGTGATATTTATAATTTATATGTATCAACTTTTCTGTGATGTTTTTTTTTCTTTTTCTTTCAGCAAATAACAATTTTATTAAAAAGCAAATAACTGGAAATAAAATATGGGTCATCACAATAAAGATGCCTCAAGGGATATTATTCACTCAGTTTGAATTAAATAATAAACAAGGCTAACAAGTGCCTTTGGGTAGAGAAAAAATACTAACCATTGTGAATAAAATCTCTAAGAAACTAGTACTAAAAGAAGTTTTACTTCCTTTTGGATAACTTGTGAACTTGGGAAAGAAATAAGCTATCCTTAACCTTGAGTCAAAAAGTACATTACAAACAAACACAACCCAAACACGACATGTATGCTTACATCCAATGGCTTGAAACTACCAAATGTTGGTTGGAGCAACAAATTAGCAATGTGAGTGCTCTATTATCCAACGTTTCTCAGGAGCTAGATCAACTAAAAGCTTCTTGCGAAATTCTGAAAAATAACTCTCAATTATGTAATGTTGTGATATATAAATTTGGTTACAACTTCACTTATAGCTCGTGTTCGTTGACAAAGTGGGTTTTGATCTTTTCCGAGGCGGTGTGTTTACAGAATTTGATTGGGTGTGTGTATGGATAGTGCACGTATAACGGTAGTATGCTATAAGTATACAACTTCTCTAAAACCTGTTTCTCTTTATATTCTCTCCCTAGTTTGCTTTCAACCAACTCAGATCATTTACTATTTTTCTTACTAAATTTCTTACAACCACCCATCCTCTCTGTTTGCAACTTTTCTCACTGCCATTCTCCTGATCAGTTATGCTAAAAAAAACACACAACAATATAGTCATGTGTAGTCACGTTCCAAAGTTTCAGCGTATGAAAATTGACCAAAAGTGGAAAAAAGAAATAAAAAGCAAGGTAAAAAAAATTAATAAAAAAAATGCATAACAAGATTTTTTTTTGAAGAAACGATTGTACACACGGTTAAATTTTAGAAACCAAAGTTAAAATAAAAGGTAAAATATGAAGATTTTAAGGTACAAAAATATAAAAATATGAAAAATCTAAAATTATATTAAATACTCACGTTAACATATATCATATATCCACTTTGCATAGATATACACGAACAACCAAAAATATGTTACACAATTTCATTATAATATGGAGCAATTAAAGAAAGAAATGAAGGTTTTAATTCATCATATCTTTAGAGAGGCTAACCTGGCCATTGATCTTTTGGCTTCCTCGATAAATGCTCATATCCAAATTTCCCCACCTCAGAGCAGAAGCTGCAAGGAATCCTCCTCTTGGATGAGAAGGAACCTCCAATGTTCGATGTGGATGATGATATATTTTCTCTCTCATCGCCTCAGAGTATTTTGGCTATGACAGTGTGAAAGTGAAGGATCTATCTGGATTAAGTAAGCGTTTGATCTGAAGCGGCAATTTTATATATAGTTTGATCCTTTTGTTTTTTAGTTCAAGTTTGAAGTGTAATAAGTTTTCTTTCTTTCTTTCCAGTACGCTGGTCTGGATTTTTGACATTTTGAATCATTGTTCTTTTATTTTGTGGGATTTTTCCTCAACATTTTTATTTCATCAATAATAATAAAAATGTGCTATTTTCCCACCATTGATTAAAAAATTTATTTATAATACTCTATAATTAAGTTTCTCTTATCACCACTAAACTTATTGTAATGAACTTGTTCACAAAATTTAGGTTAAAGTTAATTATTAAATAAGCAAACTTTTCTCTAATGCTGGAAGAATCCAACTTATTAAAATTGTGTTTTACCATACGAATGTCTATTGGTGCTCTCATTTCATTTATCTCTCCTCCATTATGAAAAACTAAAACAAATTATTGATGATTTCATAGCAATGTTAATTTTAATAATAGTCATTCTAAGATTACTTGGGATCAGAGAGGGTGGTTTAGGTTATAAAGGAATAAAGATCAAAATATTACTTTAATTAATAAATACATTTAGAGTTTATGTGACTCCGTGGCTAATACTTTATGTAAGAATTGGACTAGTAAATTTCATCTTAAAGATATTTTTATTTGTACAAGTAAAATTACTACACAAGTGAACTTTTCTTAGAAAAGATTCTCAATACCAATAGGTTTTTAAAACTTCTTATTTATATAGATAATGTTTATGGTAATAACATTTTTCTTTGCATGATAACTGCTTAAAAAATGAGTTTTTTTAATGCTATTCTTCATACTCGTAATATCCGGATTTTTAGCAATTTTGTACCTTGTATTGTTGCGTGTTTCTCTAGTACTTTAAATTATTAGTTTTTCCAATCAGTACCATGGATTCGTATTTTTTCATATATGTTTATATATTAAAGAATTTCATCAAATTACATTCTTTTACTGATTTCCATCCAAAAAAAATGTCCATCCATCATTGGATGAAAAAGATAAAAAGTAAACAAAAAACGAATTTAGGGTAAAATAGAAAAAAATTATGGTAGGGGGAAGTAAACAAGAAAAACACAACAAATATACAAGACAAAAAAACCCAATTAACCTAAACGATATCCTTAGAGTTACATATTTTAGTCATAATGAAAAAGGTAGTTCTATTATTTGAAATTGCATATGGGAAATGCCCCAATGTAACAATAGCTTCTTGATTGATGCTTAATAAAACTCACCCATTATAAATGATAACCAACCGAATAATATAAATTGGATTATTTTTGATAAAAACTTTAGTGTCAAATGGTTTATGGAATCATATTAGAATCAAGAGCAACAGGATGAATTGGTACAAGATTGTATGGTTCAAGAGTCACATTCATAAATGTACTACAATCATGTGGCAATCTTTTATTAGAAAACTCATAATCTCTTATGGTTCGTCGTCTAACCATCCATATGTTTTGTCTTCCCAGTCCTCTAGCTTCGCTAGAAGACCTCTGGCGTAACTCACTGTCGTCGCTGCCATAGCTAGTCACTGTCTATTACTAGTACACCGAAGAATCGAAGGTTACAAACTAGGGTTACAGTTTTTGGAAAAGAGGAAGAAAGTAATTGCGGAAGGAGAAAGAGAGAGAGAGAAAGGGGTGGAAATTCCGTGGGGGGGGGGGGGGGGGGGGGGGGGATAACGACACCCATATCACCGCAGCGACGATGCTGTGCTCGCCGGAGATGTAGTGGTGATAGGCATGATGTGGGGTTTGGGCAAAGGAGACTGAATAGGGAGTGAGAAGTGGAAAGAGAGGGGGGATGAAAGGAGGAAGGTGGTAGCGAGAGAAAAACTAATTGTTAAATGTAGAACAGATCAGAAATGACCTAAATACATTTGTTAAAACTAGCCATTTTCTTAATTATGTATTGATTATGCATATAATCCGAAATAAGAATATTGCAACTCTTGTTAATGTATACTAACGTAAAAAAGATGTGTTGTGGCCCAAAACGACGTGGTTACGTCCAATTTTGTTTATTTAATTAAAAAAATCCGCTTTTTACACTATTAGTCGCACTTTTTTGCTCTTTTTTCGCGCATTACCCCTGAAATAGCGTTATTTCACGCAACGTTACGCGCCTTTTGAAACATTGGCCTTGCTATGTTTATGCCTGCAGTTAGAAAAAAAATACATGCATCTTCCTCCCACAAAAATTAGTAGGAAACTTGTAACAATAATTGAGTTTAAGATAAATTAAGTGATATTTTACTTTAAAAAAATCATGGAGGGTTAGAAAATACGGTTTATCAGCTTCTGATATTTAAATTTGTGTGAAAATGGGACACCTGCTAATTAATGAGGTTTCTTTTTTATTTTTAAGTTAAGCGTAATATAGATAAAAATTTGAGGAATTCACGAGTGTTAGGGTTTTGAAATGTGTTAGCGTCCAGTGGCTAGATTATGAAATTTTCTCAAATATTTAAGTTAAAGAGTGAATTCAAACCCGTTTAATAGGAAAATCAGAGTCTTCAAAAGGATTGTAAAGAATGCTAGTGAATTCTGCAAACCATTGGAAAAATATATAAAATAATTTACGCTTACATTCGGTTCATACTATAAATAACAGTCACTCGTTAATCCTTGACTCATAAATAAAGAAAATCCGAGTCATCAAAAGGATAATAAAGAATACTAGTGAATTCTGCAAAACATTGGAAAAATTAATTGACGTTTTGCATTCGGTTCATACTTTAAACTCGGTCCATTAATCAGTATCCAATATGAGTGCATTGTATGTATGCATTTAGCAGTCACACGTTAATTCTTGACTCATATTTTCTGTTCCTTTTGTTATTATTACTTTCTAGAATTAAGAACTTTTTAATCGCGTCATTAACTGCCAATTATGCAATTATAGCACAATTGAAACAAATAACGGTGATCTTAATTAGAAAAGGAAATTGAATTAAAAAACACACAATCGCCATTTATTGCACTTTGCACCTTCATATGACATCAAAGTTTATATAGTTCCTTTTCACGCGAAATTCAAATCTGTTATAATTAAATTAATTAGAATAAATATTTAGCCCCAATTCAATTAACAATAAATATTCAGCCCCAATTCAATTGGCTGGCCAAACATATATTTATTATGAAATCTTCCACATATAGATATAAATAATAATATAACTATTTTTACAAATTTGATTGTATATATATACTAGTATGTTGTTACATCTTTGACACTTGTTAAGATTGCAAGTGACGAAAAAAATGAAAAATAGTACTTCAGATAACACTAAACTTTTCACAAAATCTGAGATTGATTTAGAGTTAGTCAAGATGAGGGGTATGACCCGTGAAGAGGCCGCTATTGCGGCTGCTCAAGCAATTGCAGAAGCGGAAGTCGCTATTGCTGAAGCAATAGAGGCTGAGAAAGAAGCCCAAGCTGCGGAAGCGAATGTAGAAGCAACTAAAGTTTTTGCAAATCTTGCAATGGAGATGTTGCATGAGAGGAAGAAATGAGCCAATGATGAACATGAAGATGCTCCCGGCTTGATGGTTAGATGTGCCATGTATATAGACGATCACCAAAGGAGATTCAAAATTTAATTTCTTTTCTTGGTTTTGATATTCACAATTTATGTGTATATCAACTTTTATGTAATGTTGTGATGTAAAATATGGTTACAACTTCGCTTATAGCTCGTGTTCGTCTCGTTTTGTGACTTTTGTCCTTAGGGCTATTCATTATCGTCTCGTTTTTGTGATAAAAAAAAAAAAATCATGTTCAATTTTGTTTTGTTAAGAATATGAAAATTTTGTATCGTTTTCGCTACGTCTCATGCATGTATCAAATTTTATTAATTATATGAGTTTTATAAATATTACAGAAATAAATTATTCCAATTCATATTCCTTTGATTATACACTTAATGCAAATATATTTATGTATAAATGTTTATGTGTATATATACAAGTAATCGTTGTCTACGTATTGCGTGTGCGACATGTAATGACAATATGATCGGGACAAATAAAGTTAATATTTTTAAAAATATTAAAAATTAATTGAATGAATATAATAAATTAACAATCGTATCTAATGAGTAGTATAATGTTTCAATATTGTACAAATATACCAGTATGGATCTTTTGTTTGGGATAGTAATGGCAGCATGTGGAAAATATCATATTTTTTTTAGTTTATTAATGTATTTGAATTGGATGAGGTATATGAGTAATTAGTGAAATAGAGTAATGGCACAAATTTCTTATTTTGGCATATTATAATGGTATTTATATATGTATATATATTATTAAATAAGACGAAATTTCACTAGACAAACGTGGTGATCATTATCATCTCGTTTCCCAAATGAACACAAGATTCTTGAACCCGAGCCAAAGTCTTAGCGAAAAGAAAATGAAAATTTCCATAAACGGTTTTGTTTCACTATCACCCTGCAGGTTATGAGGGAAGAATGTGTTGTTCGCCTAAGTCTGTTATCTTGCACAGTAAAATGGTACACTTTGGAAGATTGTATGTCATCCTAAGTTATTTTCTATTTCATAACTAGCACGGTGGACTTTTATTAGTTGAAATAAACGCGTATCAAGTGTTGACTAAATAAAAAAAAAATACTTAATTAATGAAACGTCGTAGCCAAGGGTTGCTCTACGGTACAACCCTTCACGTAATTTGATTCATAGCTACCAATATCCATATAATTTGTGAATAGACCAAAACAAAGTAGATAAAAGTTCTTAAAAAACTTGAAACCCTAAGGGGCCAAAACACAAGTAGGACAAAAATACTAAATAATATTAAATAGTGATATATACCATAAAATAAACTAAGCAGTCACTAAACATGTCTGCCCATGACATAGTCCTCCAAGAGACTGGGCCTTATACGAACCCTTCCACTACTACGAGCTTCGTTTCCGTCTTCTCCCCCCACCACCACCACCACCCACCCCCCCCCCCTTCTTTTCTCAAAATTGACCTAGCCATCAAGGTCTAACTACAGACATAGGACGCGCAATAATCACACTGGTTAACTACAAAATAATGTTTGATTTAGCGAAAATCAAAGGCTGTCACAAAGCCATCACAAATCACAAAAATCGTCGCTAATAAGCTCATAACAAAAAATACCGTCACTAATCCCGTCGCTATTTGGGTATTTTTTTGTAGTTATAATTCCCACACATATCATCTTCGTCGATCATCGCAGTCTAAAGACATAAGGGTTCGTGCACTGTGCTAAAGAGCGTCCGGAACCATTAGACCAAGAGTGACCACCCCATTAGGCCAATTCCAATTGTTATTTTCAACAAGGACAGATGTTTACACAGTATGGATTCCCGCCCTTTTCTTGTAAACCTGTAATTTTGACTTACAAGGAATAAACAACGCAAAATTACAAACTGTAATTTTGACTTACGTTTTGACCAGTAGACAAAAAAAAAAACTTAAATGTATAAAACATGGTTATGATCGTCAAAATCCGAGTTTATAGATTTACAAATTAATTTTTTACAATGTTTATAGATTTTATTATTATTTTTTGACTTTTTTTTTTTTGCTCTTAAAAATAAATTAAAAAAAATGTAAAATTAGTACAACATTCTTGGAGAAGTTAAAAAATGAGTTTTCAAATTTACAGATTCAGATTTTGATTTTTTTTAATGAATTTTTTAATCTTTTTGGAATTTTTTTTAAAAACCTCAAAAAAATCAAAAACAAAATCAATAATTTTTTTATAAAATGACTTTGTGACTTTAAAAGATTTTTTATTTATATATATAATTTGTAACTTTGTAACTTTAAAAGCTAATTCATAATTTTTTTTAATTTTTTTTCTAATTTTTCAAATAAAAGACAAAAAATAATAAAGAACCAATAATTTTTTTATAAAATGACTTTGTAAATTTTTAAGTTTAAACTCTAACGAGTATAACCCAGTTTTATACATTTACAATTTTTTCCGATTTTTGTTCTCAACTTAGAAAACCGTAAGTTAAAGTTACGGTTTGTAACTTTGACTGTGAAAAAATATATTAACCGTAACTTTGACTGTGAAAAAATATATTTTATAGTCTAAAAAGACTCCCAGCTCATACAAGTTCTCTACAATGTGTTTCTTTTTATATTCTCCCATAGTTTGTTTTCAACCCACTATCACCTCATTTACTCTTTTTCTCACTAAATTTCTTTCAACCACCCCATCCTTTGTTTGCAACTTTTCTCACTGCCATTCTCCTTAGTCCTGCTCAAAAGCTTTTAAATTTTCTGAAACTTTAATGCCTAACCTCTTACTTCAAGGAATTATAACGTTCAACATCTGAGAATCAAAGAGTCCAGGGGCGCAGCTATGACCATAAGGATGGGATATTACCAAAATAATAGCCTATAATATTTTTCACAAAGTATAGAGAACGAAAATGCCGGATTTTATTTTATTTTTTTACCTTCGTTCTTCGTTTTTTTATCACCTTTTTGTAACATGGTTTCTTAAAAAAAAAAACCCTCTTTTCTATCTATTTTCCTTTTCGACATATTTTGACTTTTATTTTCAAACTCTCAAAAAAACACACACAACAATAAAGTCACGTACAGTAACGTTTTGAAAGTTTCAGCGTATGAAAATTGACCTAAAAATGAGAAAAGAAATGTAAAGCAAGTTTAAAAAAAATTGCATAAAAAGTTTTTTTTTTTTAAGAAGAAACGAAGGTACATAAGTTTCTTTTTGAAAATAGGTACACAAGGTTTTAAGAACCCAAAGTAAAAAAAAAAAAAAAAAAAGGTAAAAGATGAAGATCCTAAGGTACAAATATATAATAATCTAAAAATTCCAAACTTTTATTTAATACTCACGTTCACATATATCCGCTTTGCATTGATATACACGACCAAGCAAAAATATGTACTTACACAATTTCGTTATAATCACTAGCATACAAACCCCTAAAAATACCTGTAATTTGTTTTTTCAAAGATGTGCATGTGTCAACATGCAATATGGTATGTCAATTGCAATTGTTTGATATTTTTTTTAATAAGTACTACTATGAGCACATTGAAAATCATAGTATGTTACTATAGTAACACTATATAATTTTAAAAGTGGTTGCTAAAAATATTTTTAAGAGATTAAGAAAATACTTTATATTTAAATTATTTGGAAATACACTAATAAAAAACTATTTTTTTTAAAAAATTATGGGGCGGACATGGCAAACCCTAGACGTTCTCTGCCTCTGAAAGAATCAGAGGAAATTATAGAGAGAAAAGCTAAGGTAACCGATATGAGCATAAATTGAGCTACACATATTCCACTAAAAGACAAAAAAAGACCTCCAAAATGTATATGGCTTGTATAAAAAAAAATGCATGGACTCCACTCCCTATGATACTCCATATGTAGATGGATCTTTCCTTCTATTTATGCGCATAGCTACCCTCAATGCGGACAAACAATTACTGAGAAAGTTAAGGAAAAACAATATGGGTGGCCGATCCTTTAGTAGGGTACACGGTCTATGTAATAACCCGGATTTTCGTAAAAAATACCATGATAAAGAGAAGGAATGGATATACCATATCATCTATATATGTGAGTACTATATAGTATATAAGATTGGAGTATACTCCTTATTATCACCAATGTCTTTTAAAGTCATGCAGCCAAAGAAACGAGAATGAAATTGGACCAAATCGGACAGTATTGATGATAGGAAGCAGATGGTGGCGGTCTACTTGGAGGATCGGGTTGTTACAATTTGTATCATAGTCAGGTTCTAGCCGATGTTGGGACTAGTGATAAGTCTCTATAATTGTAGTATTTAAATATGTTTGTATGTATAGTACATATTAGGATAATTATAACTAATAGTTGTATTTTATATCATTTTATCGCGTTTAGCAGTTTTGCACCAGTTTACTTGCTTTTCTATTTATTTTGTAGATTTTCTGGATTAAGTAATATAACTATGGCATGAGCCTAATGAAGAGACGTGAAACTGCCCCGGAGAAGTCAGATGGTATGTGCAAAATAAATAATAGGGATCACGGACTCAAGACAGTTGAATTAGAATTAGCATGACTAAAGCGGAAAGAAGAATGAACTAACAGGTTCCATTTGTATACAAAAGAAATAACATTGGACTAAGATGTTATGAACTAAAAACGCTAAGAACTACCTACGCAAAATAAAGAAAATGAAAAGCAGAAGTCTCCAGAATTTCAAAGAAACAAGCAGCGGCCATTGGGGCTTTTCACTTACCGTTCTTCATCTAACACGCTAAGGAAAACAATATTTGTCAACTACGAAAAGCCTGTGAGAGTACCACCTACAGTGAGCAGAGAAAAATGTGGATCTTGTCCAAATATTACTCCCACACATATCTGTATATGTACATGCTACATCGGATGGAGTGAGGGGCGCCCAATTCGACCAAGGGCCAGTAGTATAGGAAATTTGCAAGGGATAATAAAAAATCCATTAGAGTAGTATATTAGTTTGATTTTTTCTGAAAGTTAAGCATGATATGTATCATCAAACCAGTAACGTACAATTGGAGTCTCTGGTAGCACAAGCTACTACCTGGAGCACATTTATTAAAGTAAAAATTCTAAGCAAACCCCTCACATGTTCTATAAATGACTACAAAGCATAAGCTAAGTAGTTGTTACATAATGGTTATCCCAAATGAACTGTTGAAGACAATATATGATGAAAAGTAAGATCTATCAAGTAATTACATCTTCAATTCGGTGAAAAATCTTGTATACCACTGCATCAAGCTTTAGAAATGACTGGAGAAAACAGTAATGGTTAAAAGACGGCATGACTGAGAGTCAACGACAAATCCTACTCAGCATTCAGATTGTCAAGAAATCAGTAATTTCCACATAAGAAATCAAGGTAAATCATACATAGCAGCATTTAGATTAACACGATGCAATCCATGAAGAATTAAATCACAATCATAACAGACTCCAAATTTGGGCAGACCTTCAGAACAAGCTATCCCAAGTCTTCACATCAGCCATCAAGTGACTAATTCAAGCTAATACTTTAGCATATCAGTCCAATATCCTACTCAGCATTCAGACCCAATTGGCCTAATATGTACCACCCAAACACTATCCCCGTCGCTCACATAGGCAGTTCAAAACAGTTAACATATATAGATATACTCAATATCTAATGATGAAAGTGAATATTTCTACAGCCAAAATATTAGACATCTTACTCAGTATTCAGAATGTCACAGAGCTAACAACAGATTGTTTTGTATTCTTTTGTATATAATTGTGTGTTTGGTAACAGATTTTGTGCTCCAAAATTAGATTTTTAAATTTTGTTTTAAGAATCCACCGCAAAGCTGGATTTTAAAAATCTGAATTTTTTAAGTTTTTTCAGCAAAAAAATCAGATTTTTACAAGATAAATAATCTGACTTGCCAAACACACATAAATTTTTAAAATCCAAAAATCAAGTAAAAAAATTTGTTGCCAAACGGACCCATAATATTATAATTCTTATTTATGTATATTTATGTAAAAAGATAAGTTGTGACTTAAAATGACCAAGTTGTGTCCTTTTTTATTTTTTAATATATATATTTTTTCAATAAATTTCAATAAGAAAACTCCCTATTACCCTTTTAGTTGCGCTTTTTGCGCGTTTTATCCTCGAAATAATGCTATTGTGTATGCGGTTTTTTCCCCTCTAAGCGCTATCAAGCGCAATGTGTCGTGCTGTTTTAAAACCCTGATTTAGACATGTTTATATATGCAGTTAGAAAAAAATACATGCATCTTCCTCCCACAAAAATTAGTAAGAAACTTGTAAAATGATTGCGCTTAAGATAAATGAAGTGATATTTCATTTAAAACAACAACAAAAAAAAAGACCATGGAAGGTTAGTAAAGAAGGTCCATCAACTTTTGATATTAAATATTTTTTGGGAAATGGAAATACTTGCTTATTATTGATGTCTTTAATAATTTTTAAGTTAAAGAGTGAATTCAACCCCGTTTAAAAGGAAAATCTCAGTCTTCAAAAGGATAATAACGAATGCTAATGAATTTGCATAACATTGCAAAAATAAATAAATAAATTACGCTTTTATTTGGTTCATACTTTGTGCCAATAGTACTCATTAATTTAGTATCAAATATTAATATCTGGTATGCATGCATTTAGACACATTAGTCTTACTCATATTCATTGTCCTTTTGTTATTATTACTTTCTAGAACTAGGAATTTTTTAATTGCGTCATTAACCGCTAATTATGAAATTATTGAAACAATTAAAACCAATAACGGTGGTCTTAATAAGAAAGAAAATTCAATTTATTTACATCCTTTTCAGGCGAAATTCAAATCCGATATAATGATATTAACATTAAATATTCTGTCACAAATTAATTTTTTGTTCAACCAAATACGTATTATGAAATCTTCCACATATAGATATCAATAATAATATTAACTATATTTAAAATTTGATTATATATATGTACTAGTATGTTGTTATGTTTTTGACATTTACTAAGGGTGCAAGTCACCAAAAAATGGATAATAGTACGTCAGAGAGTGGGGTTCCCAAAATATTAGATAACACTAAACTTCCCACAAAATCTGAGATTGATTTAGAGTTGGCCTATATGAGGAGTATGACCGCCGAAGAGGCGGCTATTGCTGCTGCTCAAATAGTTGCAGAAACGGAAGTCCTTATTGCTGAAGCAATAGAGGCTGAGAGAGCAGCCCAAGATGCAGAAGCTCATGCAGAAGCAGCTCAAGCTTTTGCAAAATTTGTCATGGAGTTGTTGCATGAGAGGGGGAAATAATCCATGGATGAACCCAAAATAAAATATAAAAAAAATAAATTAAGATGCTTCGGGCTTGATGGTGAGATGTGCCATGTATATGGACGAACACCAGAGTAGATTCAATATTTAATTTTTTCTTGATTGTGATATTTATAATTTATGTGTTTATCAACTTTTCTATTATGTTTTTTTTCTTTTTCTTTCGGCAAGTAACAATTTTATTAAAAAGTAAATTACAGGAAATAAAATATGGGTCATCACAATAAAGATGCCTCAAGGGATATTACTCACTCAGTTTGAATAAAATAATAAGCAAGACTAACAAGTGCCTGTGGAAAGAGAAAAAATACTAATCATTGCGAATAAAATCTCTAAGAAACTAATATTGAAAGAAGTTTTACATCCTTTTGGTTAACTTGTGAAGTTGGGAAAGAAATAAGCTACCCTTAACCTTGAGTCAAAAAGTACATTACACACAAATACAACCCAAACACGACATGTACGCTTACATCCAATGGCTTGAAACTATCAAATTTTGGTTGGAGCAACGAAATAGCAATGTGAGTACTCTATTATCCAACGTTTCTTTGGAGCTAGATCAACTAAAAGCTTCTTACGAAATTCTGAAAAATAACTCTCAATTGTGTAATGTTGTGATATATAAATTTAGTTACAACTTCGCTTATAGCTCGTGTTCGTTGACAAAGTGGGTTTTGATCTTTTCCGAGGCAGTGTGTTTAAAGAATTTTATTGGGTGTGTGCATAGACAGTGCATGTATAACGGTAGTATGCTACAATTATACAACTTCTCTAAAACCTGTTTCTTTTTATATTCTCACCATAGTTTGCTTTAAACCCACTCAGCTCATTTATTGTTTTTCTCACTGAATTTCTTTCAAGCACCCATCATCTGTTTGCAACTTTTTGTTGGCTTTGATACTATTTCGAATACAATAATTGAAAGTACAATAAATTAAAAGACAGGAACGCAATGGAAATAGCAATTTTATTTCTCACAATTGGAATATGAATTACAATTTCTGACTCGTACAGAATTTAAATTACACTAATTAAAATTCCAGACAGATTAATATAAATTATTAAACTGCTGGACTGAATTGTAATTGTTTGAAACTGCCAGACAGAATAGTATAAATACTAACTGTTGGACTGTTTTGATAATTAAAGAAACTGCCATAACAGAATAATATAATTACTAAACTGCTGGACTGTTTCTGTAAATAAAAAAAATTACAGAACTGAATTATAAAATTACAGAATAGGAAAAGACCAAAAAGTAAATATAGAAAAGTAAACAGTACTGAAATGAAAATACATAAAGGTAAACAGTACAGAAAAGAAATGGACAGAATGAAAAAGGACTAAAAAATAAATAATAGAAATATAAAAGAAGAGACAACTACTGAGCAGTTTCCCTTAAAAAATATTTCCCGAACCACCTCTAAAGGTTTCTGAGGTTTCTGGTTTCGGGACTTTGTTCCTAAGGTACAACTTCTGTCTCAGAGTGGCTCGCTGGAAACCCGCACCGAACCACAGGTCAAGCTGTTGGTGGTGCAATTCTCTCTCTAATATGATGTTGTATGCTGTGTATGTGTGATTGTTGTGTCTGAAATGAGAGGGGGAGGGGTGCCTTTTATAGCCTCTATAGAAACCGCAGCCATAATGGTGGTCATTAATTCTGAGAGTTACACCCCCAGAATCCGCTCAATCAAATTCTGAAACCGCAGCAATTAATCTCATTTATTGTTGGCGTTTCTGTTGCTGGAAATTTCAGGGACTACTTTTGTATTTTATACAAAACTCCCTTTTCGAATTTGGACCCAAGACCCAAATCCCAAGCCCGCGTCCGCGATCCGAGACACGAGCGAGCGCGCGTGTGTGGTACACACTAATACTCTTAGGTGTATGTGGACATGTTAGTTTAACAACTAAATGGGTTGGTATTCTATATATATTGTGAAATTGACCATCAATCTTCCAATATGGGATTATACTAAATGGTTTTCCATTACCATTTTGTTTTTTCCAGAATTAAACTTTCGAGAGCCCAACTTTGAAGCCGATTTGTATTCACACCCATTCTCCGAATAGGTCATGCGATATACCGTTACGAAGCTCGTCACACGGGCTACTCAAACACGTTGAGTACAGTATAAACAACTCAGCGCTGCCACATGAAAAAATGACTCAAAGTTGATCCAGTGACCATTTGGAAACACCCATGTTTTTTATATGTTTTTCCAACACTTTTTTCACTGCCATTCTCCTGATCAGTCCTGTTCAAAAGCTTTTAAATTTTCCAAAGCTTTAATGGCTAACCTCTTACTCCAAGGAATTATATATATACGTGCAATATCTGAGAATCAAAGAGTCTAGGGGCAGAGCCAGGACCATCAGGCTGGGTTTGAAAAGGTTGGGTTTGCCAAAACAAAAGCCTATAATATTTTTCTAAGCATAAAGAACAAAAAAACCGGATTTTATACATTTTTTACCATCATTTCTTCATTTTTTTTTAACATGATTTCTTAAGAAAAAAACCCTTTTTCTATCTTTTTTTCCTTTTGGACCAATTTTGACTATGTCCTAGTTTGAATTATTAATTTGAATTATCTACGTATCCTAGTTTACAAACACCCTTCGTAATTATGTAGATAAGTCTCAAGTTCTCGTTTGTTCATTTTAGTAGTTAGTTTAACTGCCCGAGTCCGTTACTTAATTAGTTATTCCCAATCATTTTCTATATTGTACTTAAAGATAGTTTAAGTACTCCCTCCGTTCTTATTTAATTGTCCATTATAAAACTACGTGTAATTTTGACCGGCCAAGAACTTGTATTAAAATTGTCTAAATAATATAGTTTAAATGTTAAATTTTATGATTAGATTTTAAAAAAATTCATTCCGACAATTTTGATATAAGTTATAAGCCGGTCAAAATTGCACGTTGTTTCGTAGTGGATAATTAAATGGGAACGGAGAGAATACTTTATAGCCCTAATCTTCATAGTTTATAAATCCAAAATCAAACCATTGTATTTACTTGTAGCATCTATAAAAAAACCAAAAAATAAAATACAAAAATAGAAAACACCAAAAAACTAGCTTCCCAGTTATATCTTGAGACTTATAGTTGCTTAGTAGCTCCCAATGGACCGACTCCGGTCTTACATGAAAATTATTACTACACTGCACCCTCGTGCACTTGCAATGTATTAATTGCACAGTTTTTGAGCGGTCAACTAGTACGAGTGAGTGAACTCCGGAAGGACGGCATGTCCGACGAGTACGTCATGCCTGAAGGGGGAGAAATGTAAAAACACGGATTTTTATAGAAAAATACCATGATAAAGAAAAGAAATGGTTATCCCACATCGCCTAGATATGTAAGTACTATATAGTATATAAGCTTCGAGTATCCTCCTTGTTATCACCAAGGCCTTTTAAAGTCGTGTGGCCCATGAAGCGGGACGAAATTAGACCAAAACAGACAGTATTAGTGTTAGAAAGCAGATGTGGCGGTTTGTTGGGAGGACCGGATCGTTATAGTCCGATCCAGTTGGAACACTATAACGTTAAAAAAAAAATCTTTGGTTCCATGGTTCTGTATTGTTTGGAATCGCAAGTCTTCACCAAAATGTGTTGGAAAAAAAACCGTAATGGTTTTGAGTTGTGAATGCAATTTAATATTGTAACTTATTTCCTCCCATTTATGGTATTGAAGGCATGTAACTTATAGATTGTTTTTGATATAAAAAACATATGGACATTATCATTTTGAAGACAAAAAAAAAAATGACAAAGAAAATACATGGCATATACACACATTCACATATACATACATATAGAGAGAGAGTACCGCACCACCAACAGCCCGACCGTGGTTCGGTGCCGTTTCCGCCGAGTCGCATGTGATAGAGGTTGTACCTTGGGAACGAACTGCCCCATTTAGCCAGAAGCAGAGGTGGCGGGGCAAATATCGTTTAACGGAAACTGCTTGCAGTTATCTCGTCTCGGACTTTAGTCCATTTCGGTATCACTTACATTATTTTATGTTAAATTTTGTATTTGATATTTATATATTTGAGGAAACCATTTTCTGTTTATTTAACCATTTCTTTTCCGTAGAAATTATTGTGTTTATTTACAACGTACCCAACATTCTTAAACGATATTCTATTATGTTTTGTACGTTAATACAATAATTTTGGTGTTTGGATAAACAGAAAATTATTTCCGTGGCTAAGACAATTCTTTGAAAAATCATTTTCTAACAAACCTTGGTTTTAAGAAATTGGTGTTTCCGGTTGAATTGTCGAAAGGGTTTTGTGTTTACTTTACCTTGTTTGAGATTTTTGTGAAATTCCAATTTTTTGGTTTTTTACCGTATCGGTGTTTATTTTGTTTGGTGATAATCTAGAAGATATAAATTGCTAATCATGGATGTTGTTTTTAGCACGGTGGTGTTAGAATATTTTTTCCTCATGTTTTGAGTGGCTAGATAAATTGAGTTTAGCTATAATATTTTGTTGTACTGTAGATGCTTTGATGTTAGTAGTAAATTGCTGGACTTACTAAGGTTTTTTTTGTTTCATTTTGTCTTTATGTGCTCTAGACATTAACTTGGTTGTACTTGTCAGTTAGCACGTTTGATTCATTTTTGGAAAAACAATTATGTCATTTGCATATTATACTTGTACGAATGTTAGATACACTGGATTTGCTGTTACATTTGGATTAATTACATAAGGGCGTAAGTTATTGCGACACCATGCATGGAAAATCTAGTATAATTGAGGTTACTATTTTTGAACGGTTGTATTAAGTATTTTACGTTTTTTGTGTGGACTGTAATTAATTTGTGTATCACTGTATGGTCAGCGTGTACTCAATAAAGTGGTTTATAAAAAATTTATTGCTTATGTAATGATATTCAAACCTTCGTGATAGACCTTTTAAGAGAGCATTAATTTTTCATAAACGTTTCGGTTATTAATAATTAACATGTGAATTGTGGTGAATTAATCTTTGTTAAGATATTAGCATGCATCATGTGTTGTACTATAGGTTAATGGTTAGCAATATATGTTTACTACATGTATAAGTGTTATACTACTTTATATTGGTTTCTGAAACCAGTTATAATGTGAAGCCATTATAATATTTGGATTCGTTTACTGCCTTGTTATAAAGTAGATTTATATGCAATGTTGATGGGTAAATGTTCTTGTAATGGGTTGTTCTACCTATTTATTTACTTATAACATGGTTCCAATTTAAATGTTTTATTCGGCTAGGTTTATTGCTTGGGGAAGTAAAACGTCTGGTTTATTGATATGTTAGTAATTGATCATTATTAACAAGATATTAATTTGGAAATTGTTTTTTAATGTTACAATAATAAATCATGAGGATTATATTATAGTCAGTCATTTTGATATTTTATTTGTGAGCAATCTATTAAGAGATTAGATTATTTTGTTAGTTGATTTATACATGTTTATTGTTTTCATGTTAATAAATTACTAACAATTTCCGATGAGTATTTGTGTAGACATGGATCTCCAACATGGAATTGGGGGATTGGTGATTATTCGAAACAGTTCTAGTAAAAGCCATTAAATTGGGGATTACGACAGAACTGGTTTCGAAATAGTTCTTATAAAACCATTTTCTGATTTTCAGAATTTGGGGCTTACGATAGAACTGGTTGAATTCTGAGATTATTCTGTGTAAAATCAGATTTATCTGATGTTTACGGCTGAATAAATCTTTCAGAATTTGATAATCTTTTTCGGGAATGAACTAGAATACTCTTGCAAAATCAGTTTCTTGAAACCATGCGTGGTTATAGAAATTTGGTGTTTGCAAAGGAGGAGTTTTAGTTTCATTTTTCGAAATTAGATTGTGCATGTTTGTTATTTGAGATAACAAACAGTTTCCTGTGGGAAATCTCCGGAACACAGTGGGTGCTGGAATTGACCAGAACATTGTGGGTGGCGGTGTAACTCCTATTAATTTTGCATGAGTACATATTAATGACGGGGGTTACAAATTCAAAATCCTCATTATTAAAGACACTAATGTGCTGATATAATGGGTGGTATCCTTATTAATTGTGATTTACTGCAATTTAATTTGGAGGGTTACAAAATTTATAACGGTAATCATTAATGAGATTAATGACGAGTATTTATAACTTCTTATTAATTGTGATTAATCGCAATTTAATTTGGAGAGTTATAAATTATTGTAATGACAGTTATTGTTGGCATTTATGGAGAGATTTATTAGCTAACTACGAATTGCAATGACGAATCAGTTACATATTTGGATCAAATGTTATTTAATAACCAACTTGATTCATCCAAGAGCAAATAATTTGATGATTAACAAATTATAAATGGTCGTTGATTTTATTTTAAGAATAAACAAATATCGGCTAATTTATTATTTGTTGAAATAATATCTTATTAATTTGCTGAAAGAACATTTAATAATTTGTTGAAGTTAACATCTTATTTATTTGTTGGAAAAACATTTAATAATTTGTTAGTAAAACATATTGTGAATATATTGAGTTTGCTATAATTGAGAATAGTAATTTAGTAATATTACATTACTATTATTGGGGGAGAACCCCAAAGGTCCCACAAATGCGAGCGTAACCCGTCGATCATGTAGATCGAGAATCTAAACGTACACCAAAGCGTCTACGAGCGAGTGAGAGAATACGTAACAGTTCAGTGGTACAGACCTTAAACGTCTGAAATAAATAATAAAATTCATTTACCACATTGAAAGCGGTTAACTTTCTCAATAAAAATGTGTATGTCCTGAGTGAGGACAAAGGGAATGCACAAGCTGTGGGGGCGTTAATGTGTGGAAACGTTTTAAACGTTTGGAAATTCACTAATAAGTGCAAACATACAAATCTAAATCATGACTAGTGGTTTTTTGAAACCTAAAGGGCAGTAGCCTTTCGGTAGCCAAAACACTAGGATCAAATTGTGTTAAGTTTGCTTGTTTGTGCCAATACATGAGTGACTATTTGATCAAAATGAGCATTTTAGTCGATATTCTTGTGGTCAATAATGACATGTTGAGTTATTCAACTAAGTCATTGATTTGACCTGATATAGTAGGTTATGAAAATATAAAACCATAAATGTTTTATTTTTCTAAATCTATTATTTAAATTGAAACACAAATATGAGTTTGTGTTCGAAGCAATGTATTGTTAAGTGTTCAGTTTGAAGTTTCGAACGGAGTACATAACCTAATGGTTTGATGCATTTGAGATACGTGCAAACTAAGAAGGGGTTAAAAAGTATTTTCTCATTTTATTGATGGTTGTACAAAACACTGATATGTCTACTTGATGAGAAGTAAAGACAAATCAGTCGAGATATTCATTCAAGTAAGAATGAATACGTAAATTCTATTGTTGATGAATAAGGCTTGTCAGAAAACATGTTTAATCATGTGTGTTCTGTTGTGTTAATCTACCAATTTTAATTTAATGATTAAGTGTTAATCATTAAATGATAGGCTATTCTTAGACTTGTTAGATATTGTCTAACTAGTTCCGAAACGGTATATACACATGGATATGAATACATGGTCAGTGTAAATGAAACGGTGAATATGAGACGCCATTCACACAATTGTGTTGTTGAATGATACCAATCATTAAAAAACGACTTATTATGCTCTCGAGCAAAAATGTAGTTATTAAATGATGAATATCATGTTGATAAGTTCAAGGTAAAACTCTGAATTTGAGGGAAGTGAGCTTTCCGCAAGCTATGTGTTGAACAAACTACCGCTTAGGAAGTTAGACCAAACAGTTAGAACTATAGAAGGCATGGTGCCTGACTATAAGTTCGTGAAAGTTTGGTGCTACCTAAGAAAGGCCTCAATTCTTGTTCCTTGAAGGACTTGGATAGGATCGAAAACGGTAGATTGTGTGTTCATCGGATAAACACAAAATATAGTGTTGATCGGTTTCTAGTGCATAAGGCATATGACTTTAAAGTGCATATAGAACATTGTTCTATGCCCGAGAAACATATTTTCTAAAAGAGAAGTTTTCCGCAAAAAACTCTAACGCCAGGCAAGTGTGATCAATACGTTGAGGGTTCAAAGCATTACGCTACCCAAGACAAGTGAACACTCAAATTGTCACGCCCCGAAATCCGAAAAACGGATATCAAGGCGTGACCTTTTGAACAAAAGGAAAAAGAACATGTTGGTATAAAATTTAACTTTTAAAAAAAAATAACTTGCGAGCTAAAGGAACAATTAAAAAAATGAACTACAAATGTTTTCCAAACGCGGCTACAAGACGAGATGGTTTTAGCAAAGTTATATAAAAAGAAAACAAACGAATGTAATTTGCCCATAGGCTACAACCTCAAAAATAGTCTAAGTAAAAGAAAACGATTCAAAGAAGTCCCGAACCCATGTAATACCTTGCTAATGCTCCTATCCAAACGCCTAAACCTAAGTTGTACCTAAAAGACAAAACTGTAACGGTGACTCCCACGCACATACATAGACGGGACGGCACCACACAAGATACCGTCACTCCATCCCATAAATGCAAGAACTCACAAACAACAACTACGATAACAACGTATAAAAAGAAATATAATAACATCGTACAACAAAATAAATTAAGTAACTCCAACACACATCTATAACAAACATGTACCTCTCACGCCACTCGCCCCAGTCCGTAAGACGAGTCATTCCCTATACCCCTCGGCTCGTCTTATGTCCCCGGTATAGGAAGAGACATAGACCATTGCCAACATATAAAATAACATACATGGACCTCTCATGCCACCTACCCCAGTCCGTAAGGTAGGTCATTCCCTATACCCATCTGCTCGTCTTATGCCCCCGGTATAGGAAGAGGCATAGACCATTCCCAACAAATAAATATTTAAAGTGCATACTTGGACCTCTTCACCCCACTCGCCTCAGTCCGTAAGACGAGTCATTCCCTATACCCCTCGGCTCGTCTTATGTCCCCGGTATAGGAAGAGACATAGACCATTGCCAATAAAAATAAATCACAAGGGCTCGGCCAATAATATAAAACCATTCAATTATCACATTCTCAAAATACTAACATTCTCAAACGTCACTTTAACGCCATTCAACAAAACACATAAGCATAGGTGAAGCTGAATCGACGACATTGAAATAATCAATGTTATCCATATAATGTGTATATGGGAAGATGCCATCAACAATGAGGTTAATAGACACGTGAGAAATAAAGTCAATTACTTTAAGTAAACTGACGATTTTGATAATTATAATGTCTATACTCTAATCTCTATGAAAAGGCGCATCATTAATTAATGAGAACATGTGTTTTATAAATTGAGATCTAGAGAATTAGGAACAACCTATTGGGTCATGGTTCCGTGTAAAGTAAGCCAAGGTGCGAAAACTTGTTAAGTCACTATATGGACTAAAACAAACATCTAACTTATCATAGGTAGTCTCTTGTGCGTCAAGAACTGCACTAGATCAGGTATAGCCAACTCAGTGAGCAGACTGAGTAGGTGTGCCAATGAGGCTTCTCAGATACATGAGGTATACTGTCAATCATGAACTGCATTATACGATATGTCCAAAATGTTTGGAAGGTATTTAGATACCAAGTGTATCTCGAAATTTAACAGTACAAGGTCTACGAGTGGATATATTTGTACTTAAAGAGATTACAGTCTCATGGAGGTCTGTAAAACAGACAGGCATACGTGGATCAACTATGAAATCAGAATTCATAATGTTGTAGACAAGGGGAAAAAAAAACCAGATTGGCCGAGAAGTTTTGGGAGTTATACTCAAGTGGCCAAAATTTGTTCCCTCAATAAGCATGCACTGATAAAGTCAGTTAGTTATTGAACAGAATCAGAGTAATTGTATAATGGAAAGTCCCGACAAAGTCATGACATAGTCGTCGGAGACACAAGTCCGTAAAAGGAATTGCTAGCAAACAGTGTGGTATCCTTAGACTTTGCAAGATCTAAGGATAATAATGCGGATCCATATACAAAATGCTTGACTCGTGGAGGAGTTGGACCATCATTGAGGGAAATGGGGTTTGAAGCCCAATAAATTGGAAACCTTCGCATAGGTAACCCAACCTGAACTAGAAACTTCAGTCTCGGGTTCAATGGGAAACTGAATTGTGCGGGTAACCAAACAAAGCACTCGAGAACATAAGTTCTCAGCCCATTTCTATGATGAAAGAGTGATAGACATGTACCATTTTAAGGGTGAGCATGTGGCTCTTAATGAATCAAGTATCTCGAAGGTCGAGTGGGATGAGTCAAGACACATTTGACTTGAAATCACCTATAACGAGTGTGTATGGTCAATACTATGTGATGATCTAGGGCTAAATCATTAGAGCACTCGGTTGAATTTGCCAAGGCAGTCCAGGGCCAAATATGGACAACAAATAAAGGGTCTAGTAAGTGGTGTAGAGAAGGCACTGTGCGGGTATCATTTTGTTATACACAAAACGTTGAGGGTTCAAAGTATTACGCTACCTAAGACAAGTATATCCAAAAGGTATTTCGCTATGGCAGGTTCAAGGCGTGCGCTACCTGTCCTTATGCAGTGAATTGTCATGGTTCTGTCGATTGCATTTAGGATGCATGTTGTATGCCATTTGATTGCATTTATGTGGGGGATTGTTGGAAAAAAAACCGTAACGGTTTTGAGTTGTGAATGCAATTTAATATTGTAACTTATTTTCCCCATTTATGGTATTGAAGGCATGTAACTTATAGGTTGTTTTTGATATAAAAAACATATGGGTATTATCATTTTGAAGACAAAGAAAAAAAAATGACAAAGAAAATACATGGCATTCACACACATTCACATATGCATACATATAGAGAGAGAGTACCGCACCACCAACGGCCCGACCATGGCTCGGTGCCGTTTCCGCCGAGTCACGTGTGATAGACGTTGTATCTTGGGAACGAACTGTCCCATTTAGCCAGAAGCAGAGGTGGCGGGGCAAATATCGTTTAAGAAAAACTGCTTACAGTTATCTCGTCTCGGACTTTAGTCAATTTCGGTATCATTTACATTATTTTATGTTAAATCTTGTATTTGATATTTATATATTTGAGGAAACCATTTTCTGTTTATTTATCCATTTCTTTTCCGTAGAAATTATTGTGTTTATTTACAACGTAACCAACAAAATGTTCATTTATATTTTGGTTAACTTCTTTTAATAGGCTATCAACGTTCGATAGCCTTCAAAGAATGGGTTTAACCCAAGTCAACATGTGTTGCTTATGTAAAGAGGGTGCCGAATCGAAAGACCGTCTATTTTTTTATTGTAGTTACTCTAATCGGGTTTGGGCTATTCTTTTAGGGAAATCCGGTTTTAGCATAAGTAATGGCGATTGGAACTATTGGGTTACGTGGGCTGAAACTCATAGCAAAGGGAAGTCAGTTTTGGTGGCTTTGGCTAAATTTCTTTTAGTAAGTGCAACGTATTGTATTTGGAAAGAGCGCAGTGCTCGAATTCATCGGAAATCAAATAGATCGCCGGGCTCTATTATTAAGGACAGTGGATTTTGTAAGATTTAGCCTTAATAAGTTTAGAAATGTTAGATGTAATGCTAGAAATAGCTTTATCAAGAATGTGTGGCTCCTCGCTACCCATTTTATAAGAGACCATTGATAGCATACACAATGAATTTTGTAGCTTTCGGGCGTTTTAAGCTTTGGTAATATACACTTACTTTACAAAAAAAAAGGTTACGGCAAAACAACATGTTGTTGGGTTTCGCTATATCTACATGGGTGTTTGAAGAGAGTTAATGAGCTTGAGGACAGGATTTTAGCGGAAATTGAACTGAAAGAATATACTAAATAAAATTTTTGATCTCAAGAAGGAATCACAAATTTACAAAGATCATATGAAAAATATGGAGACTCACGGGACCACCGACTTCTTAGACTCTTTTGCCTTTAGAAGGCCTGCACCCGAGAGAATCAAAGGAAAGCTAGCTATGATAGTATTTATTGCTGCAATTCTCGTAAAAATAGCCAATGGCCAGAATGTTATATACAAAATATTCGACCAGTGCCGGTCCAAGTGTTATGGTGCCTTAGTGGTATTTTTATTGCACGCCAATTTTTTGTCCCGCTTGCAAAAAGTTGTAGTTAAAACAATAAAATAAACACTAATTAAAAACAAAATAATCAATTGAGATGATAAAAAAAAAAAAAAAAATATATATATATATATATAATAGAGAATATTCTAAATATATTTGTAAAAAAAACTTCCATTATTACTCCTCACAATCTCTCTTTTTTAATGGCTGCATAGCTCACTCTTATAGGATATCTAAAAAAAGGTGAAATTATTAAATAGATAAAGAGTGTATCTAATATGGCAGAGTGCTAGCATATGTGATTCATGCGTTGCAAAATCCAAGAGTGGGACGTTCATGATCAGTCCTGATGGTGAGTTTTAGAAATGAGGATTTGGTATGTTGGGATTGGTTTCTTTAGCTTTCACCGAGTATGTCATGGGTAGTTCTCCTGTCTGGGTCTAGATATGTTTATATTTACAGTGCTATAGAAATTAATCGGAAACTTTTAACATGATAACGTTTAAGATAAATGAAGTTATATTTCATTAAAAAAATCATGGAAGGTCAGAAAAAAAAGTCCGTTAGTTTTTGATATGACAATTTGTTGGAAAACTAAATACTTTCTAATGAGGGTTTTTTTTTCTTAAGAGAAGCGTAATATAAACAAAAGACTTGACGAATTCATGAGTGTTAGGGTTTAAAAATCTGACGGCGATCGATAAGTTACTTGATCACTAAATTTTCTAATATATTTAAGCTAAAGAGTAAATTCAACGCCGTTAAAAGTTTGTTAATTATGATATGGTTAATGCTATTAACACTAGGTTTATTGTTAAATCCCTGGACTAGATGGTTTCAATTAGGCTGTGGAAAAATCCTGAAATTCCGACACGACAAGTGTCCCGACTGCACCCGACCCAAAATTTTCCAACCCGAGAAGAGTCCCAACCAAAAAATGTCGGGTTTGTCTCGATCCAACAAACTTCGGGATCGGGTGGCAATTTTGATTTCGTCGGGTGTCCCGACATGACCCGCTTTTTAATTAATTTATATTTTGTTGTACAACTATTAGCTACGTATTTAGGATGAGAGAAGTAGAGAGAGGGAGGAAACAGTATTGTATTAATCAGTGTGAATGAATGTATACAAGACCCCTAACCCTCTTTATATAGATAGAGGGGTAGGGTTATAAGACCACTCAGACCCAACTAACATCCATAAAATACAAGCCCAAGACATCCACCTAGAACATTCTAGAGTCTTCTAGAACCTTCTACAACACTCCCCCTTGGATGTCTTGAGTTATTCGTCTTCATGCAGTCGGTCTGTGTCGAGTTCATTCGCAGTGATAAAACACATAAAAACCTTAGGGCCGGAAAATCCAGTGGGACAAAACCGGTACCTATGAGAAATTGTGTAGCCAAATGATATATGCTGAAATACTATGTAAGTAACTAACCACAAAATATTGTACCTCATCAAAACCTTGCCAGAGTAAACCCAGTGGGAAAAACCTCTAGTCGAATGACAAAAGAGTACACAGTGGTGAGAAGTATACGACAGGATACTCCCCCTGATTTCAGCAATCCTTAGTGAGGTATAACAAGAAACATGTCTCGTTAAAAACCTTGCCAAGGAAAACTCAGTGGGAAAAAAACCTTGGACTAAAGACAAAAAGAGTACACAAGCATACAACAGGATGTCCCCCCTCACTTACACATGACAGGGTGCGAGCATTTCGACTCCGACATGAAATGTCGCTCTCAGGTATCTCAGATAGCCAACGTACGTGCTTCCAAAAAGAATGTTTTGGCAGTGACTTGGTGAACAAGTCAGCATGGTTATTCTCTGAACCAATATGTTTTGACTTCAATCTTTTGAAGCGATTGTTGTTCATGTGTAAAGAACAACTTTGGCGAGATATGCTTAGTGGCATCACCTTTGATGTAACCATGCTTCGCTTGATCAATCACAGTGGTGTTGTCCTCGTAAATGACAACTGGTGCTTCAATAAGATAGATCATAGGTGCTTCAATATGGCCAATAACTACTTGAAGCCAGATACACTCTCTAGTCGCCTCATAGAGCATGAGTAGCTCAGAGTGGTTAGTCGAAGTAGCCACTAGAGTCTGTTTATGAGACCTCCAGGATATTTTCATGTTCCCAATGGTAAAGACATAACCAGATTGGGAATGTCTCTTGTGCAGATCTGATAAGAAATCAGATTGGGAACGTCTCTTGTGCAGATCTGATAAGAAACCAGTATCGGCATAGCCGACAAGGGTTGCGTTATTTCGAGGAACAATGGAGCCCACTCGATACAAAGGGATAGAATAAGCCCATGTCTGTAGTACCTCTAAGGTCACAGAAAATGTCTTTTATGCCAGTCTAATAGCCGCGTGTTGGCGCGGTGTTGTGTCAAGCTAGACAATTCACAGCAAACAAGATATCATGTCTAGTACATTAGGCCAAGTACAACAGTGCGCCTATTACACCCATATATGAAAACTCATGGCTCAATATCTCTTCCTAGTCCTCCTTTGGATGGAATGGGTCCTTATTAAAGTCTAGCGAGCAGACGATCATGGGAGTAGATGATGGCTTAGTATCACTATGACTAAAGCGCCTCAACACCTTTTAGGTGTAACTTTCTTGATGGACTAAAATTCCATCTTTACGGTGCTCGATCTGCAGGCTGAGGCAATACCGTGTCGTCCCAAGATCTTTCATCTCGAATTCCTTCTTTAGGATTTCAGCAGTTTCGAACAACTCTTCCAAGGTTCCTATGGGATTCATATCACCTACATAGACTACAATAATCACGTATCCTGGAGTGGATTTCTTTATGAACACACATGGCCATAGTTCATTATTAACATATCCCAAGCCGATCAAGTATTCACTTAGATGCTTATACCACATTCGTCCGGATTGTTTCAATCCATATAGTGATCATCTCAGTCTAATCGAGAACGTGTTCTGTGGCCGGAAACTATTTGATTCAGGCAAGTTAAGTCCATCAGGGACTCTCATGTAAATCTCTGTGTCCAGATCCCCATAGAGATACGTTGTGACCACATCCATGAGCTGTATATTCAGCTTTTTAGAAACTACTAAACTTATTAAGTAGCGTAACGTTATGACGTCTATTACGGGAGAATACATCTCATCGTAATAAATTCTAGGGCGTTGAGAGAAACCTTGCGCCACAAGGCAAGCTTTGTATCTAACAATCTCATTATTCTCATCATGCTTCCTTATAAAAACCCATTTATGACCAACTGATCTAACATTGGGTGGTGTTGGAGCGACAAGTCCAAACACCATTCATTTCGTTAAGGAATCCAATTCAGCCTGGATTGCTTGTTTACATTAAGGTCAATCCATTCTTCATAGACACTCAGAACGGTATGAGGTTCCATGTCATCATTGATCATAATGTCAGTGACCACTGCGTATATGAACAAATCATCGATGACAGTCTCGTTTCGCTTTAAAATATCTTCTAAACTAGTATAATTGACAGATATTTCGAGGTTATCGAGATGATTAGGAACTAGTGTTTCATCTGGAACACGCTCCTCTAATGCATCACCGTGATCCTTAATGATCTCGTGTGGCAAAACGGATGCGACATGATTTCTCCTCTTTCAGGGCAGAACATCCTTGGAACCGGACGGCCTTCCTCTTTTCTTTGGAAGGGCGGCAAACTGGACAGCCGACGGCAGCGTTTTTTGCTCGGTGGGTACAACTGGAGCAACATGTTCAACCGAAACATGACGTCTCACAGGGATGTCTGTCCTTGCAGGCACATTTGCAACATGTATATGTGATCTCGTGACATTCGCTAGGTCATTAAATGCGTCTGGCATTTAATTTGCAACATTATGCAGACCTGCGATTCTCTACACTTCCTTATCACTATGTGCAGTTGGGGGATCTAGATGAGACATAGTGGGTACATGCCACGTTAATTCACGCGTTCCTCTTCAACGTTAACGTGCATTTCTCCCCCTAACGATGGGAAGAGTGTCTCATCAAAGTCATAATCCGCATGTCTAGCGGTAAAGAGATCGTCTGTCAAGGGCTCTAAATAGCGTATTATGGACGGGGATTCATAACCGACATATATGCCCCGTCATTTCTGAGGTCCAAATTTGGAACGCTTAGGCGGCTCAATTGGAACATTGACTAAACACCCAAACACGTGTAAATGTAAGACATCGAGCTCATATCTAGTTACCAACTGGTACATAGATAGTGGTTGGGTGGCCATGGGCCTAAGACAGACCAACGCAGTAGCATGCAAAATAGCATAGCCCCATGCAAAAATAGGAAGTTTGGTGCGCATAACCAAAGTTCTTGCAATCATTTGCAACCGCTTAATGAAAGCTTCTGCATGGCCGTTTTGGGCATGAACATACGCAATTGTGTGTTCAAGATTAATTCCCAAAGTTATGCAATAGTCATTGAAAGTTTTTGATGTGAACTCCACGACATCATCAAGTCTAATAGACTTTATCAGATAATCCGGATGATGAGCCCTCAATTTAATGATCTGGGCTAGGAGTTTTGGAAACGTTGCGTTTCTTGTGGACAACAAAGCTACATGTGACCATCTTGTCGATGCATCAACCAAAACCATGAAATATTTAAATGGTCCACATGTTGGTTGGACAGGTCCACAAATATCTCCTTGAATTCTTTCAAGGAATTGGAAAAATAATTTCATAGGTTTCACACGAATTGGTTTGATATTTGTCTTTCCAATCGAGTATGCTTGGCATAGGCTTTTCGGATTAATCACGAAATTTTTTCCTCCAAAAGGATGCCCATGAGATGCGTTCATCGTTCGAAGAATCGTATTTTGACCCGGGTGTCCCAGTCGGTCATGCCATAACATAAAAGTGCTCTCATCAATCGGCGCTTGCCGAATGATTAGATTCCTTTCAAAGTTTTGGATTATTGTAATATATAACCACCGTCTATCCTGTTCGTATTCAAGTAGAGCTACCAGAATGGGTTGAGTAAATAATAATTTCCCCGAATATGTCTATATAGATATGTATTCGCCGAAATTGGTGTCTCAGTATCGATCTGTCGTTCGATCAATGAAAACCTCTTCACTTAAAAGCAAAACTTGTTTTTCAAACCTGTCGTTCCGAAATAAAGTTTGTGCTTATACAAAACATAAACATATAAACCCGTTGTTTTATATGATGACTAATCCAGTCTCTTTTCTCCTGTTATAAAAAAACGTCAATTTTGGATTATAGTTTGTTTTATAGATAATGTTTTGAATATTTCTCGTATAATTTAAAGTTATTTCATAGAGCAATTCCTTTATTCGTGTGACCGACTTTAAATTATTTTACTTTTAGGCATGTATTGTGGGGCAGTTGATTGTCTGGGTGATAGTGACACTACAACACTATATTAAAAGATAAATGTTTTTTTTATCAATTTTACGCCTAAAGTAACCTCAGTGACAACAATTTCGGGCTCGTTGACCCTTGTTGAATGCTTTGGTAAAGCTAAATTCACGTTGTCAAATGGTACTCCTGTTGAAGTATCTGAGGCCTTATATTCTCCGATGTCCAGTTGTATCTTGTTGAGCTTTAAGGATATCTGAGAAAACAAGTTTCATTTTGAAACTGCTCGTGAAAATGGTATCGAATACCTTCACATTACCTCCACTCAATACGACCAAAAGCGTATTCTGGAGAAGTTGAATGATCAGTATTTTGCGATTATAAAAAATTATAATGATAATGTATCTCATTTAGTATGATAATTGATTTTTGTGTAAATAAAACTAAAAGAATCTGATAAAAAGCATATCAATTTTTTTATTTACTCCATTATTTGTAGTTTCACACTATTTTTTTTACTAAATGTTAATTTGTTTTTTCATTTATTAGGAATGTTATTTTTAAACTAGGATTATGTTTCGTGTTAATAACATATTTTTTTCTCACTTCCAAAAATAATCAGATCGGGATACGAGTTGAGTGTTTACGGGGGTCCTGACCCTAACCTACCCCTAGTTTCAATACAGTCTTCTTTCAGAATAATTGAATTATTATAGCAAATTAATGTTATTGTGGCAATTAAAGTTTTTTTTTCCAATTTTAGTTCATTTTCCTCATCTCTAAAGTAGATAACCCTTTAGTGCAAATGATTTTAGACCAATATTTTGTGTTAATACCATTTATAAATACATAGTCAAGCTCATTACTAACATAATTATATATTGACTAGATAAAATTATTCTTAAAAACCAGTTTGCTTTTATGAAATGCAGGAGTATTAGTGATAATATTATTTTAGCCCAAAAAGTTTCTAATGGGAAAGGAAAAACCAGTACGTCGATTTACTCAAAGCTTTTAGTTCTATTAATTGGATGTTCTAAACTTAATGTGTTTTCCTCCTGTCATTAGAAATTGGATCTATACTTATCTCCACTACTTCAAACTCTATCATCATCAATGGCGTTAGGAGAGGATTCATTCATTAAAGGTGGTAAATAAATATAAGAGAATTCTCTTTCCCCTTATATTTTTATCATTTGTATTTGTATGATTGTTTTCTCCCTCGTGCTTGAAAAAACTGCACTATTAGGAACTTCATTTTTCATATTAAGAGTATTAAACTTACTTATGTTTTGAAACCTTCTTTTCTGTCTGATGGTTGTATTATTCATCCAAAACTATTAAAAATATTTTGGATTTATTCTCCTCTTTTTCTTGGTCTAAGCCCTAACCCTAGAAAAAACAACATGTTTACATGTGTAATTAATGACATTGACTTCAATTCTCTTGTCACCACTAAACTTATTGTGATGAACTTGTTCATAAAATGTAGGTTAAATTTAATTATTAAATAAGCAAATTCTTGTATGGAACACTTGCTAATTAATGGGCATAGGCAAAATTACTATAGTCCAAGAGTTGGCAAGTGTTGCCCAACCTTAGTTTTGGAGATATTACAAAAATGCCCTTGGAGTTATTAGACATTTAATATACTAGCTATGCTTGTGTAGTTGTGTACCGGGGTGGATTAGGGTCTGGACCCAACCCGTAAACACTCAACTCGTATCCCGATTCGATTACTTTTGAAAGTGAAAAAAAATTACAACCTCAACCCGACAAAAGTCGGGACCCGAATTTTTTGGGATCCGAATTTTCGGGATCCCGTAGGGTCGGGATAGGTTTATTCCAAATCTCCCGACATATCTTTTTTATTTTACGAAAGGTCATTTTTTATTAACAATTTTTATTTGAGAAGTCTAAATATATTATTGACACGAAACATAATTCTAGTTTGAAAATAACACTCCTACTAAATGCAAAATGAAATTAACATATAGTAGAAAAAATAGTGTGAAACTACAAATAATAGAGTAGATAAAAAAAATTGATACGTTTTATATCGGATTCTTTTGTTATTTAGTTTTATTCACACAAGCAACAATTATCATACTAAATGAGATATATTATCATTATAATTTTTATAATCAAAAAATAATGATCACTTATCTTTTATAAGTTAGAATAAAACTTTTTAATTTAAGAATATTTTTTATTTTAATAATTTCATATATTCAAAACTATAAATCTATATTATATTTATCTAATTATAACTAATATATGAAACAAAAATGGTTGTATCTCATATGGTAGAGTTCTTACATTATATGTTAGCAGGGGCAGAGGCATGATTTCACTTCAGCGGCGGCGTAATTTTAGTGAAATCAAAACTCAAAAAAACATAGCAACTATATATATTTGTACCTTTTGGCTTATAGGAGTATCATCTAGTTTTGGTATAGCAGCCAACTCACTCCATCAATTAAGTACAAGTCGTGCATAAAATTTTCACAAACAAACAAAAATTAAGCAGAAAAAAAAAAGTAGAAGGCCAGACTTATTCTTATCATTTTTTTCTATTTTTTGTCATATGTGCTCCAAAAACCATTCAGTTTGAAATAATTGTGATATTTTTATCTTTTAAAATCTTGCTGAATCAAGGGGATCAAGAGAAAATTGTTAAATATATAAACTTTCAAGCAAAACCATAAATAAATAAACCAATTAACAAAAGCCCCAATCTCGCAGGTGGTTCAACCAAATTGACAAATCAAACATATCATCAATTAAACAAAGTCATAAATCAAAACATAAACGAAAATTAAGTAGCATCCCAAAATCAGCTCACTATACAAACCAAAACTGTAACTGAAAAAAGAAAATATGTGATGGAAACAAATAAGTAATCAAGTAAAACCCTAATTTCATACCATAAACACTGAAAAAAAATATAATGCTCAAAATAAATAAATTACAGTCAAAGTCCTAATGAGAAAATGTATGAATAATCGATTAATTTCACATGAACTTAATAATTTTACGATCTTAAAACTCAAAAGATAAATGATTGAGAAACAATTTGTATTTGTTCTATAATTTATGTATTAGCTTATACATGTTGGTAAGTTCAAAAATTATATAAAATCTTAGGTGTAAAAACTGTGTGTATCTAGGGAGAGTTTGACCCAAGGTAGAGAGAGAATTGGATGGTAACAAATGAATAAAATACTTTTAAAATAGCTATCTATAGTAAGTGACATATTTGTAATACATAAAATAGCACAAGTGTACTTTGGTAAAAATTATCAGAAATCCATGGGGGGGCTAGTGACCTCACTGGTCCAATGCTGCCTCCGTCCCTGCATGATAGAGGTATAAAGTTCGATTCCCATCACTTTCATTGGATATAGATCAACTTACATTTTAGTGTTAAAATAAAAAAAATCATGTTATATAATATAAAATAAAAAAATTAACTAGAATTTCGGGTGGAGTCGGGAAATTTCGGGTCGGCTGCGAGTTGGGATTTTGGGATTTTTTTCTCAGGCCTAGTTATGTATAGTTATGAGAGAAATATGTATATACAAAAAATAAGAGTGTATTTATGTTATTTGGATTATAACTTATTTTCAACGTTAGTGGTTTATGGCCTACATGTATTAAGTTTTGTTCATTTCACCGTATTGAGATTTCATAGGCTAGTTATGTTGTACTATATTTTGTTCTTACAATTTTGAATGAATAAAAACAATTACTAAATCTTTACAATGACAATGTATAGTTTTTTTTATAGTGACAATATATATTTGCATCGCAATCAAGTCACAATTCGAATAAATAGTACAGATTAAAGAATTAACTTAGCAACTAGATGCGTAATTTTTCCGACAAAATATTGATGATGAAAGTAAAGGTTAAACAATTAAGTTATATGTTAAATGAGTGACTTTTTTATATATAAATGATTGTTTAGTTGTTTAAACTAAATTCGATTTATTTGGCACAATCCACACTGTTAAGTGTATCGAAATAACAATGGTATTTGACTTTTTTTATTTAATATTTATGTATTACTTAAGTTTTTGCCCCTTCGTGTTTGAAATCCTGGATTCGCAACTGTTAATGAGGTATTTTTTATTTTTTAAGCTAAGCGCATTATAGATAAAAATTTGATGAATTCACGAGTGTTAGGGTTTTGAAATGTGACAGCGGCAAGTGCCTTGACCACAAAATTTTCTCAAAATTTTAAATTAAAGAGTGAATTCAACCTTGTTTAAAAAGAAAATATGAGTCTTCAAAAGGATAAAAACGAATGTTAATGAATCTGCAAAACATTGCAAAAAAATAATACGCTTACATTCGGTTCATACTTTATGACAATAGTACTCATTAACTTAGTATCCAATATGAATACATTGTATGTATGCATTTACCGTCACACGTTAATCCTAGACTCGTATTCTCTGTTCCTTTTTGTTATTATTACTTCCTAGAAATAGGAACTTTTTAATTGCGCCATTAACCGCCAATTATGCAATTATAACACAATAGAAACAAATAATGGTTGTCTTAATAAGAAAAACACACAATCCCCATTCATTGCACTTTGCACTTCATATGACATCAAAGTTTCGTGAGTATACTTCCTTTTCAGGCGAAATTCAAATCCGTCATAATATTATTAACAATAAATATTCATTCCCAATTCAATTAACTGGTCAAACATATATTTATTATGAAATATTCCATATATAGATATCAATAATAATATTAACTTTATTTACAAATTTTATTTTATATATATACTAGTATGTTGTTACTTCTTTGGCACTTACTAAGGTCGCAAGACACGAAAAATGAAGAATAGTACTTCAGAGAGTGGTGTTTCCAAAATCTCAGATAATACTAAAATTCCCACAAAATCTGAGATTGATATAGACTTAGCCTGTATGAGGAGTATGACCCATGAAGAGGTCATTATTGCTACTGTTCAAGTAGTTGCGGAAGCGAAAGTAGCTATTGCTGAAGCAATAGAGGCTGAGAGATCAGCCCAAGCTGCGGAAGCTGATGCGGAACCTGCTCAAGCTTTTGCAAAATTTGCCATGGAGTTGTTGCATGAGAGGAGGAAAGGAGTCATGGATGAACCCCAAAAAAATAAAAAAACAATGAAGATGCCCCGGGTTTGATGGTGAGATGTACCATGTATATGGACGATCACCAGAGTAGATTCAATATTTAATTTATTTTTTTTGATTGTGATATTCATAATTTATGTGTCTATCAATATTTTGTAACGTTGTGATAAATAAATTTGGTTACAACTGTGCTTATAGCTCGTGTTCGTCTTGTTTTTGACTTTTGTCCTTGGGGCTATTCATTACCGTCTTGTTTTCGTGACGAACCAAAGAAATTCTGTCTATTTATGTTTTGTTAAGAATATGAAGTTTTTGTATCGTTCTTGTTATGCCTCATGAAGCTAACTTTATTAATTATGAGTTTTATAAATATTACATAAATAAATTACTCCAATTCATATTCCTTTTGTTATATACTTGATACAAATATATCCATGTTTAAATGAATATATATACAACGATGAAGAACAAATCAACACACTAAAACACTTCAATGCTAAGCACTATGGGCCAGAAAACAATAGTAGTATATTTATATCGAACCTTTGCTTCCTAGGAGAAAACCCAACAATTTGCAACCTTGGGAGGCCTGTACAAAGCTCCCTAGAGGGTATGTACAAAAATAAGATAAAAAACTCATAGCGTGACAAGGGTTGGATATAAGTTTTATTTACATATATTTATTATTGTCAAATAAGAACTAAATTTCACTAGGGGTTGTAATCATTATCATCTCATTTTCCAAATGAACACAAGATTCTTGTTTTTTATCATTTCATTTGGTAAATGAAGGAACCCGAGCCAAAGTCTTAGTGAACCGAAAACGAAAATTTTCACAAACGGTTTGTTTTACTATCACCCCTAGCTAGTTATAGCAAAGAATGTGTTGTTAGCCTAAGTCCGTTATCTTGCACAGTAAAATGGTACACTTTGGAAGGTTGTACGTCATGCTAGGTTATTTTCTAATTCATAACTAGCACGGTGGTCTCTTATTAGTTGGAATAAACTCGTGTTGAGTGTTGACTAAATAAAGATAAAAAATACTTAATTGGTGAACCGCCACAACCGCGGGTCGTTCTACGGTACAACTCTTCACTACAAGAAAAAATTCATTTAGCATCATAAAACTTTTTCGGTTATATTGCTAAATTGGGTGTGACTAAATTTTAGCAACAAATTGTATTGCTAAAATTTAGCCACATCTAATTTACCAGCATAACTCAAAAAGTTTTATGATGTTAAATGGATTTTTTTTATTATAGTGTTTCACCCAATCTGGTTCAATGCTACAAATCTTCAGCTAGGTATCACCTTACCAACTAGAGCGAGAGAAACTTTGCGTTGATATAATTTGTGAATAGACCAAAACAAAGTTGAGAATAGTTCTTAAAAAAACATGAAACCCTAACCAGTTAAAACACAAGTACTAAATAGTATAGGGCAAAAATACTAAATAACATAAAATAAACTAAGCAGTTACTAACCATGTCCGGCTATGACATAGTCCTCCAAGAGACTAGGCCTTATGTGAACCCTTCCACTACGATGAGTTTCGTTTCCATCAATCACTCCTTCCTCTTCAAAATTGACCTTGCCATCAATGTCTAACTCCGGAAATAGGCCGCGCAATAAGCACTCTGGACAGATGTTTACACAATATGATTTCATGCCCCTTTTTGTCACTCTAGTCGAGAAAACACTAAAATTCCCACAAAATCTGAGATTGATTTAAAGTTAGCCTATATGAGGAGTATGACCCACGAAAAGGCCATTATTGCTGCTGCTCAAGCAGTTGTGGAAGCAGAAGTCGCTCTTCAGCAGCAATAGAGGCTAAGAAGATAGCCCAAAATGCGGAAGCTTATGGAGAGCTGCTCAAGCTTTTGCAAAACTTGTGATGGAGATGTTGTATGCGAGGAAGAAATGAGCCATGGATGAACAAGAAGATGTTGTGGGCTTGATGGTGAGATGTCCCACTTATGTGGACGATCACCCGAGGAGATTCAAAATTAAATCTTTTCTTAGTTGTGATATTCATAATTTATGTGTTAGTCACCTTAATTTTCTGTAAAGTTTTTTTCGGAAATTCATTTCTGTAATGTTGTGATATATAAATGTGGTTACAACTTTTTCTTATAGCCCGTGTTCGTCTGGTTTTGTGACTTTTGTCCTTGGGTCTATTCATTATCGTCTTGTTTCCGTGACGAACCAAAATAAATAAAATCTTTTGCTAAGAATATGAAATTTTCGTATGGTGTTCCTTACGTCTCATGAACCAAACTTTATTGATTATATGAATTTATAAATATTACATAAATAAATTACTCTAATTCATATTCCTCTTGTTATATACTTGATACAAATATATATATATGTTTAAATAAATAGGAATATATATATATATATATATATATATATATATATGGGGAATGATCCACCAATACTTAAATCCACACATAAATCTACACCTAATCTCAAATTTCTATATATTTCAACATAAAAACTAACATCGATCAATTAAATCAACTCACATAAGCCCACAATATTCAATAATATGTTATTATCTCACAAAATATTCCGTAGAACCTCCGGAAGAATAAATTTATATAACCCCTCCTGCAGAGTTTCCATCTAGTCAAATTTATCGTGAATTCTAACTTTTTAAGTATTTTTTCTTTAAAAACGAGTATAAACCCCCACATTAGTCATCGTGTATACAATCTACACAAAATCATACGGTTTGTATAGATTGTAAATTCATTTAGCAACCAATAATGTAGATAGTAACTGAATTAACAACTAAAATATTATAACTAAATAAATACCAACCAAATAGTATCCGAATAATTTTCAATATATCTTCGCTTTTGAGTCCCCAATTTGTAGTGTATTTACCCAAACAATTTTAACAACTTGTAGTGATACATGCTTTATTAGTTTATAGTTGGTGATACATGCGTTTCTTGTAGTATCAGTTTTTGTTTACACTTGGGAATTAGCTACAATAGCTAATTCTTGTAGTGTGCTTCTGGCTTTTGTTATGTATGACTTTATACCTGTTGTTTTTCTTTTCGTGAAGGAATTGGCTAGTTTGATGAATAATTGATTTTACCAGGGAGGTGAGGGGAGATCCCGAGTTTGTGAGAGTGGCTTGTGAAGTGAGTTTAAAAATGCTAGATATTGACTACATTGATCTATATTATTAGCACCGGATTGATACTCGGGTTCCTATTGAAATCACGGTATGAGCAAGATTCTTGGCTTCAGACTATGGATATTTGATATTCTTTAATAATGTTGTACTAACAAAAATGAATTTTCATCTGGTGGTCATGATAATATTAGTCCCCAACAGTATCTACATGGACTTTTTTTTCCTAAAAAGATAAATTGCTTCATAAATAGACTAGTTGTTACTTATTGCTTATTAGGCATACCTGACTATGGTATAAGGTAGCTTAGGTAGATAGTTAAAATAAGATCATGGTTACAGATTATTTTAGCTAATAACTTATTTACTAACTAGGGTTCATTTAGCTTAATAGTTCTAGCTTTTACAAGACGGAAAGACAAAAAAAAAACTCAAGTTCAAGATGATGAACCAAATAAATACCGACACAATTGAGAGATAGCCCTATAGGCCCATTTGCCTGTGTTATTTTGTTTAAAGATTATATTATATCACTTGTGTGACAACAAACTGCTAACTAATGCGGAACAAAGAGCTTATCAAAATAAATGGCAAACCACTGCTTTTATTATAGACCTTCAAGACTAACCTCGGTGGTTTGTTCACAAACTCATTTTCACCAGATGGGTGAACTAAAAAAGCTCGTTGAAAAGGGTAAAATCAAGTATGTTGGCCTCGGTGGTTTTTGGTTTATCAGATTGTTTCAAATGTTATGAGCTCATGACGGTTTATTAAAACCTTGTTTTCTTATAAGTTTTTTTGTTAGTGCTTTTGTTTTTCTCTCTTAAAACTTGGACTGTGATTGGTTGGTTATAAAAGTTGAGGTAGTCTTTCTGATGGTTGAACTAACAAAAACAGAATGTGTCCGATTAATATAATTTTTTGTTTGAAATAAGCAGGCAGATAGTCTTTGTAGGAATAAGGAAATGCACGTTATGCGTCGACAAGATTGCCTTGTGAAGATCATGAAAGTGTCGATGAAGACATCATAGTTTGGACTTAAATTAGTTTTATTTGTAGCTTTGGACTAACTTTTTTATTGTACTTTAATCTCGACTCGGTATCTTATTGTAACAACTATTTTAATGTGTATTCTTTATAATGAAATGAATGCTTATAAGAATTTCATATATCTTTTTGTGCAAATGACAATTGCTTACTTTTGAATCTGGAATAAAATTTTATATATATATTATTACAAATGCACAATAGTAACTAAAGGCAGTTACTAATTAATTCGGTTACTATTTTGTTACTACTTATTTTCAGTTGTTATTTAGCAATTGAAATGTCAGTTGCTATTTTGCAATTGAAATGCCATATGCTATTTTTAGCTATTTTGTAACTGACACACCAACTAATTCATCAGTTGGTAAATAACAACTGATGTACCATTCTGTTAGTAAATTAGTAACTGACACAAAATTCAGTTGGTAAAAGTTACCAACTAGGCTTTTAGCATCTGAATGACTAGATGGCAAATCAGTTACTATATTGGGTTTACCAACTAATTTTTATATTTACCTACTGATTTTGCAGTTGTTATTTGAATAATTTCTTGTAGTGAGATGTGTATTTAAGTGTTGGTGGATTTTTCCCCTATATTGGTGGGAAAAAACCATATTTTTTATTAATTATGAGAAAATAAAAAATGCGGTGAAAAACCACACAAAAGGAAAATCGAGTATCATTACGGCAAGATCTCTAAAAAAATGAAACCTAAATGAACAATAGTAAAACTTTCTAAACGAATTACAAATAAAATACCAAAATTTAAAACAATAGTCTTCAATTATAAGGTTGATAGAAACTTCAAGAACCGCATGTGCAGATTGCTGTAATAAGCCAATTGTCTCTGTCGCACCTCTTCATTTCTATTAGATTCAGAATGTAGTGAGAGAAAGCGACATTTCTCTCCTGTCCAAACCCTGGCATTCACCAATTACTCATCAATTCGCAAATTTACAAGCCCTAAGGCTTCAGTGATGATAATCCCTTTCAAGATCAACGGGAAATAATCCAAAGATTGAGAATATATGGTTTTCTCACATCCCCAATTAGCAAGGAGATCAGCCCCTCTATTACATTCTCTTAGCACGTGATTAAACAGATAAATGACTTCTTTTTAGTCCTCATTTTCCACCATATATATAATCCCAATTTCTGCTATTGGCCTTGCATATATTCCAATTTATGAGTATGCGTGCATACTTATATTGCTAGACTTTTGGCACATCTTAGAAATAATAGGTTTAGGTCATACAACAACAATAATTAAAATGTATGTGAATCCGTCATGGCAAGATTGAACACCATTAACAAACTATAAGATTTCAGTGCCAACTATGATAAGATTCTTACTTTGGCTACTCAAAAAATCTGACAATCGTTAAAATTGTTTTAGTAAATTATTTTAATTAATACTGTATATAATTGTATCGAGAGATTTCAACATATGCATCTAGTAGTGCCATTTAAACAGTTAAACAATGATGTAGCCTTTTATTCTCATAGTTTGTTTGCCTTAATTAAAGGCGTTGTATGCCTTGTATGGTGATTTTATAGTCGTACGTGACCAGTTTATTACTCTTTGTAGCTCTGATGCACATTGTGGCTAGTTCAACCCTACGTGGTCCTTTATTAAGGATTGTTGCATTTATCGACTATATATGGTCTTTAATAACCGTTTATGGCATATAATTTTAGTGGTTCTGTTATGTGCGATAGTGCGAGTTGGATATATTTTCGTGGAACAGTTGAGATTCTTATTTTCGTTGTTAAAGTTAATTAGTTAGACTACTGTAAAATTTGTTGATCAATAATACATGTTTAAAGTTTCTATCTCCAGATCATTCCAATTAACTGAACCATAAATTGTGATCACCAAACACTTAAATAGTTAGTTAAGTTGAATCATAATCTTTTTAGGGCTAATTTCACTTTAGTGCCCTATGTTTTGCCATGAATTTGGTTTAGTGTACCAGGTTTTCAAAATGTTGATTAAGTGTACCCAACTTCACAAATACTTTGATTTAGAGCACCACTGCTAGTTGAATGGATGGAAAAGGCGCACGATGGTGCACTAAATCAACATTTTCGAAACCTGAAACACTACACCAAATTCAAAACACAAGGTATTAAAGTGAAATTAGCACGATCTTTCACCTAAACATAATTCAATTGGACTCAATTTTGAGACCGTTGAGGAAACTATGAATAACTAAACCATAAATAGTGATCACTAGTAGATAGTCAAGTTGAAACATAATCTTTTTACCTAAACATAATCCATTCGAGATCAAGAAAACCGTTGAGAAAACTATGAAATTGTTAGTCATTTCCTTTTTTGTTATTTTTTGTTGGTTTCCATTCAGTTTAAAAAAAAATCCATGCCTTCATTTTATGGGTTAATTTCCATAATTGTTTTCTTTCATCTTCTACAAATTGTAACGACTTGAAAATAAATTGTCATTCTAAAATACCTTTGGTAAAAGTCAAACATTCAATCTTGTAGATTCTAAATAAATGAACCATTCCCGAAGGATTTTCAAAATTACAAATAAAAACTAAAGAAATGACAAGATAGTTTTTTTTTTATTGTAGTGCATGAACGTGATACAACGACAACTGTTTCTTTTAACATAATTGTATTAAATCGAAACAAAACATTAAGTTAATTACATGAATTGAGAAAATCTAGATTTCGATACACTAAATAAGAATTGGAGCATAATTAAATAGATTAAACGTTATTAATCTCGCTAACAAGAGTATTCTTTAAACATTTATTATTGAGAGCAAGGTGGGGTTGTACATGTACTTATGACCATAGTCATGTATTATCCGATCGTGATCGGAGTTCGATACGAGGGTAATGATTATGAAAAGAACATTTATTGAAAACAAAGTATAGTTAGCCCTAAAATAAAAAATAAAAAAAAAGTGTAAATAGGATTCCAATTCTAGTCCAACAGCAAAAGACAAAACTGCAAACCGAAAATCAAAGTAATTTATGACAAAAAGAAGAATAGAACTATGATCAAGGGACATAGGATAAGATCATAAAAATATTTGCCCAATATAAACCACATCCACATAGTATCAATTAATCCCCTATTAACAAGCATAATTACACATGAATTTGGGATTAGGGTATAGATTTAGTATTACTAATACTTATTCTCATATTCAAGGTATTCACCTTCCCAATATTACATTCCCTTCCACCAAAACAGCTCACTCTCTCTCTCAACATTTCTCCCTTATCCCAGGTTACCTTTTTTTTCTTCTAACTTTGAGCATTTGAATAATCATCAGTTTTTTTCTTTTCATCAGTTAGTATAATTGAAGAAACCCAGATAAAATTGATGAGGTTATTATTTTTCTATTATTAGAATAGCAGGAAATGAATACCCATGTTTTTTTTTCTTTTACTTTTTTTGAATAAACATTTTTTTTGATATTTTTATAATCAGTTAGTATTAGTTGAAGAATACCCAGATAAAATTGATGTCTTTATTATTTTTCTGTAATTAAAATAGCAGGAAATGGATACCCAAGTTTTTGTTTTTATCAATCTTTCACTCCTTTGAATATAGTACTACTTTGATTTTTATATTTTTGAACAAACATAATTGATGACTTTATTATATTTCTGATAATTAGAATATCAGGAATTGATACCCATGCAGAAATTGAATGAGTACTTCTGTAGTTGGTAATTGGTCTATTGCCTAAATTCCCAGATGAGCTCAAGTTCTTTAGGGTATTTAACTTTAATTAAAATAACAGAAATTGATTATTTCTTCACTGTTTTGAACAATGATAATTTTGATATTTTCTTTCATCAGTTATTATGGGTGAAGAATATCCAGATTAAAATTGAAGACTTAATTAAATTTTTGTAATGAGAATAGCAGGAATTGACACCCTTGCTGAGATTAAATGATTAGTTGGGAATTTTTATTACCTAAACAGAAAATAATTTACTCATATGAATCTAAGTTCTTTAACATTAGTTTCTTTAATTAAAGTAACCTAATTCGATTTTGAACTGATAATTACTATAGTTTTTGTTGTCACTTCTATACTATAGTTTTTGTTGTCACTTCTATACTTGCCGAAAACACAGATTGAAATGATGGTTATTATGATTGTTTTTTTTATATGGTAAATAACAAAATTGATATCCTTATGGTGAAAATAATAGGCCAACTAGTCTTTCACATTTTAATAGTATTTGATTACTTGTTATACTGCATCCAAATGGGATTTATGTTATATATTACAAGTATATCTGTAATGAAACATAACAGATCATCGGTAATCATGTACTTATGTTGGAATTGACTGATGTATTAAATCTTTTTGTTGGGAATTATTTCGCAAGACACCAATTTTCGCCAACTCCAAGCCACCATATGTGTGAGCTCATTACCCAAGTAATTATTCTGGGGATTCTGAACTTGTGCAATGAAGGCTTTGAAACGGTGTGAACAACGTAGATTATGTGGAAGATTACTCGGTTAATTGTTTCACCAGTATCGTATAGTGTACACATATAATTTACCATATACGTTTTTGAAAGTTACATAAATGTGCTAAACCAAGGCTGAAAAAGATGCTTCAATCATTTGTTTCATTAAGTTCATCATTACTTCGATTTTTTTTCATTTAAAGGTCCAGAATGACAAATGAAAGCTAAGGTCTTTCTTTTGTAAGGTCGCTGAACTTTATGTTTTTATTTAATTGTTCAGCAAGAAAGAACTTTGTATCGTTTGCTCAGAATTTTGACTTTAAGAGTGAGGGAGGCTTAAGTATATCACCATTGATGGAGTCGAAAAGTGAATTTCTGGAGTTAAGAAAAGAGCTTTATTTAGATATAGAGCCATTTAGCACGGGCTTTTTGGAGGTCTCAAACCTGCACTCGATCTACTGGGAGCAGTCTGGAAATCCTAATGGACATGTGAGAGCTTGTTTCGTTATAATGAACAATTTGTAAATCGTCATCAAAATTTAATTCTCTTAATCAGGGATATGAGTTTATTGTATGAAATTTAGGCTCCCATTGATTTTATTGAATATTTAATGAAGTTCGTGGGGCGAGTTAATATGAAGATTCAAATAGTCCCAATACGCGAGCCTCATGCATTGAGTTGCTTTTACATGGTTAGATTCTTAGAGTTTTAGGCTTTTCAAAAGATATGAAATGATAATGAATTGAAATAAAGTGCTCTTCACTAAGGAGGGATAGTATTATTTTATGTTCAAAATTAGAGAGTGAAGAATTTTGTTTTTTTCTAAGAATCTTTTTACAATGAACTTTTATAGATAATTCCTTCAAAATTTCGAAACGTTTTTTTTGGTCTCCCTGGCCAAAACATACTTAGAATACATATTTTAGACCATATCTCATTAAGGTCTCTAAAAATCTTTGAAACTAGTAACCATTAAAACATACAATAATAAAATTTAGAAAATGTAGATGGCGACATGTATAATGGGCTCACACATTAGTTTCTTGAGAAAATGAACATCTATATATTTTAGATTTATTCCAAATAACTTTTCTTAAGAAGCCATTTTAACACTTGCAGCCTGTAATTTTTCTCCATGGGGGCCCAGGGGGTGGAACATCACCGAGTAACCGGAAGTTCTTTGATCCTGAATTTTACCGCATTATTTTATTCGACCAGGTTGGTTTTTTAACTGTCTTCCAAATTTGCTAAACAATCTGCTCCATTCAAATATAAAATTTTCCACTAAGTGATCTCTCTATTATAGCGAGGTGCTGGTAAGAGCACACCTCATGCATGTTTGGAAGATAACACAACATGGGATCTTGTTAATGACATCGAGAAGCTGAGAGAACATCTGGATATTACAGAATGGCAGGTAAATTTTGTATGTTGTGGCTTTTCTGGGTAAACCTTATGTTTCTATAAAAAAAAAATGTACGACCAGATTTCAATTTTGTACACAAACTAAAAAATTAGGAAACTACATAAGAAAAAAACCCAAAGATTGGTGACATTAATAGAATAAACATGATAGAATAGAGTGTTTTATTTCTTTAAAATGGTAGAAGGGTGTATTTTTTATTTTTTTTGGTAAATATTTTCTACCAAACCTTAGATTTTTCCGTAAAGTGCCGAGAAATCTAACGTTGGTATACTAATTTCTTTTTGTTTGTGAGTTGGTGTACAAATGAAATCTGGAAGTCGTTAGTGTATAAAACTGTAACTAGTCCTGCCTTTCTGTTGTGTCCTTTGTTGCTGTTGTTGAAAATAACTATTATTCAGGTGTTTGGTGGATCATGGGGTAGCACACTTGCTCTTGCTTACAGCCAAACACAGCCGGATAAGGTATTTCTATACCTGTTAGGTTCTCTCCCTCCCTCTTCGTTTTTTGAATTTTATAGGAGCATAATTTTTATTGTCTATAACAATATTTGACGAAAGCCTTGTTTTGGTTGCAGCTTTTAAGTCTTTTTCTCTGCTAAAAGTTGGACCGCATTTCATTGATGACTGTAAAACCTAAGGTTTCTGGTTTTTAGCATGAAAAGCTAGAAGCATTAAACTGGTTAAACCCAGCTCTCTTCTCAATCTAGAAAAATATCTAGCTTATTAGCTTAAAAGCTACTACCAAACAAGCGCTGATTACTGACCTGATGTATTTTATTGATTGTGTTAAAAGGTTACTGGAATTGTTCTTAGAGGAATATTTATGCTACGGAAGAAGGAGTTAGATTGGTTTTACGAGGGTGGTGCGGCTGCTATATACCCCGATGGTATGATTCTTTTTTTTTTAGATACCAGTTGTTAGTTTATTCTTTTTTTGTTGTGTTGTGCTCATCTCTGGGCTGCTGTGAATTTTCAAGTTTTGAATTTTTCTAGTTTCTGCTTTTTCTTATTGATACAAAGCTTGGGAGCCATTTCGAGATCTTATACCCGAAAACGAGAGGGGAAGTTTTATTAGTGCCTACTGGAAGAGATTGAACTCTGATAACTTGGAGACACAAGTAAGATTTCTCTCCCTCTCTCGGCCACCTTACCTTTAAATCGGGACGTCTTTATATATGCTTGACACGGAAATTTTCTCAACAGTTTCAATACTTGATATAAAATTTCTGTGTTTAACATCTCAAGAGACATTGAATTTGCCACGATTGTATTTATAGTAATTTACGCATAAAAAATCATCATCATTAGATAGAAGATTACTATAATTGAATTGGTTTTTGGTTTAAATTAAGGTGAGAAAATGACATAATGTAATTGTAAGGGTTGTCGGAAAATTATGTCCTACAGCAGGAAGGTGCTTACATATGAAACTTCGACTTCTGTGTTAAAAGTTATTTTTTTTTTTTCGTTTTAGTATGCAGCAGCGAGAGCATGGACCATGTGGGAAATGATGACTGCTCGACTTATTCCTAATGAAGAGAACATCAAGAAAGGAGAAGATGACAAATTCTCATTGGTGAGTTATTTTAACTTTTGAGTCGTATGCTGTAATTCCTCTCTATGGAAGCGTAAATGTGAGGTTTATATATTAGCCACCTAGTTATAGTGCCCTTTCTTTTAATTTCTTAACATGCCTTTTGTTCAATCCAGGCATTTGCTAGAATTGAAAACCATTACTTCGTGAACAAGGGATTTTTCCCTTCAGACTCGTTCTTGTTGGACAATATTGAAAAGATTCAGCATATCAACACTGTAATCGTACAGGTATGCGTATATTTAACTATCTATCTTGATACTGTTTGATTGTACTGTGTGGTAGGGTGTGCTTGCTTGAGTTGTTTCGACATGTCATTCTGAAGTCGCATCTTTATTTTTACATGAACAGTTTGAAGATTTTTATTTATTTTTGTAAAATATATGAAATCTACAGGGGAGATATGACGTATGCTGCCCGATGATGTCAGCGTGGGATCTTCACAAAGCCTGGCCAGAGGCAGACTTTAGGGTAAGTGATTTATTTTACTTGGTCCTATCTATACATATTAAATATATGTACTTACAGTAGCTGAGCAGTCAGCACTGCGTTGGATTTATTACCAGATAGTTGGGTGCGTTTCCATCTCACCTGTGTAGAATGGGCAGATAACTATGTTAAAAATCATTTTCCTCCGAGTTCTGTAGTCAGGGGCGGCCCAATTACTATGATCACCTAAGCCCGGGCTAATAAAAAAGCCCCTTTTTACTAACTAAAGTTAAGTGAAAAACAAATAATAAAACAAAAATAAGCAGTTTTATTCGGTATAGTTATTGTAGCCTTGCTGGGTAAGTGTGTTAGTTCTGAATTAAGAGGTCTTGACTTCGAGACCCACTCAACATTTTCATTTTTAGCTAGCAAGTTAAAAGACTCGAACTCGTGACAGCCACACAGGAGAGGATCTTAAACTGCTGTGCTGTGGTGTGTCTATCATTGAATGACTTAAAAATATAATATTCCTGTTTAACATTTGCATAAATGCATAATTTTTTCACCCGGAAATAAATTTCGGCGTCTTTTTTCGTTCAGCACCTAAGCACAAGGGATTATTGAGCTGTGGTCAGGGCCGGCTCTGTCTGTAGTCATCCTGCTTTTTTTTATTTTTATGTTCTCTTACGCACTTGTACATGCACGGTTAACTATGGATTTCTAAAGCAATAGTTATTTCCTCAGTACGAGTTATTTCATGATTAGAATGTATTCTGATTTTTTGTTGTTGCTTTAAAGGTTGTTGCCGATGCTGGACATTCAGCTAATGAAACAGGAATAGCTGCAGAGCTTGTAGCTGCAAATGAGAAGCTGAAAAACATTATCAAGGGATTTGCACCATAATCACTCTGTTATAAGTGAGTCTTGTGTCTTGGCTACAATTTGTATCGATCGTTCTGTTATATTTAGCAAGATGATCAAACTTAATTGTAGAGCAATGTTAAAGAAAAGTGGTTCAACATCTGAGAGACAAGATAATAAGTGAGTTTTTGCAACGTTTGTTTTGTTGTCTGAGTGCACGGTTGTTAACTTTTCCTTTCTTGAGCATAAAATCTGCATCAGTATGAATTAGTGTTTATAAATGGAAACTTTGAGCCGATTAGTGTTTTTCTGAAAAGATCTTTGCAACTTTGAGACTCTTTAACTAATTTAAAGCACAAGTTAATGTTACAGTGAGAACGAAAAGTAATAATCCTTTCCAAGCACTAACCCAAAGAATATATTTAAAGCATAAGTTACTGTTAAAGACCAGAATACACAACTATAATTGCAATGTTGCATACATAAATGCAAAGAGTAATACAATTCTGCTGCCATTTTTAGCTGGTGAATTGGGAAGACCCCAGGAAAAAAAAAGGTGAATTTGTAAATGTTTACACACCAGAAAAATGGAAAAACAACACCAGAAAGATAACACGTTGCCAATAGAGCAACTATATCAAGCTCAAACTACCATGAACTTGAGTCATTTTTCTTACACTATTTTGCACCGAGGACCCTCCTAATATTTGCCTCTTTAGCAACAGTGGTAAACCTTGATCCCCTCCCTCGACTGGGACCTCGGATTATCAAATCGTTCTCTAGTTTCTGTTGACACTGTCTTTTTCGTTGAAACACACCCCTTCAATTTAGTAGATTAAGTAATATCAGTATTGGAATAAACGAGAACAAAAGGTAAAAAAAAACTAAGGTGAATAATTACTCACCCAATAGGCATCATGAAATGTGGCTGCATTGAAGGTGACTCTGTCTCTGTTGTGCTTGTTTCCGATATTTCACCTAAAATTTCCCTCTGATTTTTGCAGTGTTTTGTCAAATTCAAAACTCTTTGTTGAGGTGTAGAACGTGATACCTTTTTCCTTATATGGTCTCCATTGCTTCCAGCTTCTCGCTTCTGTTTCTGAATAAAAAAGGGATTACTAGTGAACTGTGTTGAAGTGAAAACCTAACCTTAATTTTACTTTTGGTTTAAATCAGAGAGATTGCAAAATTTTGTAATGTAAAATTATTGGTATGTAAAAATTACAAATACCGTTAAGCAGAGGCATTCTTACAACTTTTGTTATTATCAAATATACTACACTGGTGTTTTTGTGTCTCATTACCTCATTTCGAATATAATACCACAGGATAAAAACTTAAGATTCGGTTTCAGGACAAAGATATTTCGAGAAAATGGAAAATCACATGAAATTTGTCAGAACAAAAATCACCTACCTCATTTTTACTCCCGTTTCTTTTGTCTAAATCAAGGGTTGTTGCGACTGCCTCACTTTTCTTCAATGGTGCTTTTATTTCCATGGCTTCCCGTAATATTCTTCTCTCCTACAAAAGAAAGTATTCGTAAGAGAATTCTTTTTAGATTAGTTTAAATTTATTTTCTTTTGGTAAACGTACATCAGTTCTTAGCTTAAAAGGCTTGGGATTTGTAGGTTTTGGTTTCTTGTACTTTAATACTTGAGCACCGGTAGCAGCTGCGTTGAGATGACCTTTCAAGTTTTTGCCTTGTGCCTTAACAACCTACATACATACATTAGTTTGCCAACAATAAGATAATTGAAAGCAAAAATTATTGTAATTCCCAATCAATAAACAACTAAAGGGTGACCAAGACGATACCTTTTTGTTAGTTTCAGTCTCCAACTTCCCAAGTGCGTTTCTTGCACCACTTCTGAAATGATATTTCCCAATCAAATAAATAGCACGACCAGAAATTCTCATTAACTAAAAAAATAAGACTAAGACAGAGCTCCAAGGTGAAAAGACAAACCTGTTATAGTCAGGGGCATAATCATTTTCTTTGTCGTCGTTTTCAATTTCTATATCTTCATCTCTTACTTTTTCAATACACACCTCTGTTTTCTGTTTCAAGTTTCCTTTGCCGATTTCAGATTGTTCGTGATCCAGTATTGAACTCTCTTCTGTATCTGCTGAGGCTATGTTTGTTTTTCTTCCGTCACTCATACTTGATTTTGCATCAATATTTGCGTTTTCCTCTTCAAACATTACTGTCAATTTCTCTTCTGCATCTGCTAAAAAAGTGTTTATATTGACTTCGTCGCTAATCCTTGGTTTTGTATGAGTCTCTTTGTTGTCCTCTACGAATTGGACAATTGACCTCTCTTTGTTTCCACCATTCTCGTAGCTAATCTGTGATTTTATATCAATATCCATATCCTTCAACTCGTCACTCATTCTTGATTTTGTATCGATATCCTTGTTTGCCTCTTCGAACTTTACGATTAACCTCTCTTCTGCATTTGCTAAAACCTTGTCTGTGTTGTTTTCGTCGCTAATCCTTGCTTTAGTGTCAATCTCTTTGTTTTCCTCTACAAATTTAACAATTGACCTCTCTTTTGCAACTGCTAAATCTTTGTTTCTACCGCTGTCGCAGCTAATCCTTGATTTTGTATCAATATCCATATCATTCAACTCATTTTCAACTACACCCTTAGGCATTGTAGTTTCAGAAACATTTCCTATTTCTCCTTTGCTCTTTTTCTTTAAACTCTCTAAGGACTTAGAGTTATGTCCTTTACGATTCAAAGGTTTCAACAGTGAGCTACCCTTAACTTTATCCTTGTGCGTACTTTTCTGTTTCATCTCATTCAAAGACTTGCTCGAATATCCTAATATTCTTTTCCTCTGACTATTTATTGAGAGCTTTTTAATCCCTTGGCAAATTTTTGTCAAAGGGGTACGCAACTCTGCTGAGGTTTTTACACAAATGCCCTTCTTTGGAGATTTAAACAAAGCCTTAGCCACGGTTTTGGTTTTGGGTACTGCTATATTCATGGGTTTAGCGTTTTGAACACTTCGAAAGGATTTGTTGGTGTTTGTTGCGCATATTTTGTGACTAGAAGTGGTCAAATACTTGGCTGAAACTTGCTTTACTTTAGGTAATTTTGGTGTTGAAGTAAGTTTCGAAATTGGCTTAGTTTTTGGTCCTTTATCCGCCTTGTTCTGAGAAATTGAAGAAATTGCTGCTAGTTTTGACTGTCTTGACAGTGTAGGCTTTGCTGGTGCTGATTGTGGGCACGGGTCTTTGATACTGTAGAATCAACATTACTCATCAGTATATACACATAAGCTGCATCTTCAAAACTTAAGCTAAATATTTGAAGTTTGGCATAAAGAATCCTAGGCTTTCTCAGACAACACCTGAAAGCTCAGCTTTTAAGCTGGTTAATCAATAGTCTAGCTTTTTCGCAAAATCGCTCCAACCAGGTTCATTAATATGGACCGGTTTGGATATATATATCCTTTAAGAAAAGAAGCTGGCTTGTTTTAGATCGATGAAAAACTTAGCTTCCTCCATCTTACAGCTTTCTAACTTTTTCAGTTCATAAAAAAATGGCTTTGCTTTCATGCTAATAAAAAATATACTACAATACAGCCTATAAGCAAAGCAGTAAGAAAAGCACAACTTAACTGCCCCAACTTAACAAGACCTATATAATGCAAAAATATAATAATTGATGTATTACATATGATGAAAGGCGAACGGAAAATCATTTTCTTTACCTGCAGGTATTTCTAGTTAGTGCTTTTCGGAGTCGAACATTGGGACTTCTGGCTGCCATTACCTGTAGAATCGAAAGCATCAAGACTGTCTTCGTTTCCTACTTACTAGAAGATAATTATTATTGCCATAATTATAAAGACGGATATGTATTTACCCTAAGAACAAAGTCCTTGGAAATAGCCTCATGGTCGATCTCCTCTTCGTGCTTTCGATCACATCCTGAGATTTTTTAAGAAGAAAAAAAGGCATAAATTTTCTTATGTAGAAGATATGAAACTCACAATCAATTTTATATCTCTGAAGTTAATACTTTAAATCATCAGCTTTCTGTCAACAATTTCCTAAAGATCGTCTCAAAAGCTTACCATTCCATACAAAAACTCAAAAATTTTGATAATACTAAAATAGAGTAAGAACAAATCGGGAGAAATTTAAAAAATTATGAACAATTCACTCCCGCATCTATCACAAAATCAGGTAAAAATCAACCTAAAAAGAGCTCAAAAAGGAGATTATCCAGATTACAACTTAAAATTGGCAAGTATGTAATTACTCCTACTTGTGCTTATGCATATAATAACAGTCAACAGATATTCCCAACAACTACAATATTTTCCATATTTCGGTTACAAGCCGCCTTACATTAAAAAAAAAAGGAACTCAGAAATAGAAAAAAACCAAAAACTAATCCAGAGAAAAAGTGAAATTGCAATTTGGGATAAAATTTTGATCTGCTCAATTAGTAAATGATCTGCTACATCATAAATGAATCTCTTCTGCTTCTATATCAAAATCACCTGAAAGCTAAGCAAAAAGAGCTCAGAAATAGAAACAGTAAAAAACAGTAAAAAGAGATTATCCTAATTACAACTAAAAATAGGTAAGTAAATTAATTACTACTTAATACTTATGCATACAGATATTCCCAACAACTACAATATTTTCCATATTTCGGTTACAAGTCACTACACCAAAAAAAAAGGAACTCAGAAATAGAATAAAACCAAAACCAATTTAGAAAAAAACTAAAATTGCAATTTGCCAGAAAATTTTGATCTGCTGAATTATTAAATCTGCTACATCATAATTGAATCTGTTCTGCACTGTCACAAAATCAGGTGAAAGCTAATCAAAAAGAGCTCAGAAATAGAAACAGTAAAAAGAGATTATCCAAATTACAACTAAAAATTGGTAAGTAATAATGAATTACTACTTAATACTTATGCATACAAATATTTCCAACGACTGCAATATTTTGCATAATTCGGTACAAATCACTACATATAAAAAAAAGGAACTCAGAATTAGAAATAAGCAAATCTAATCTAGAAAAAAAAAACTGAAACTGCAATATGGCGGAATAATTAGGAAGCAAACTGAAACTGCAAAAAGAGCTGATCAGAGATAGAAACGGTAAAAAACTAGGAAGCAAAGGAACTGTAAGGCTGCTTTTAATAGTGTGTGTATATATATATATATATACTAATAATCGTGAACCACGCATTACGTGTGTTGCGCGTAATGCAATGAAAATATAGAAAATATGTATGGTTATGATATAAATACGTGTATAATATAGTTTAAGATTTAAGAATGTTCGGCAGTGATAAATAGTTTTATTAGTTTTAACTTTTTATATGAGTATGGTATTATTATTTTGAAAAAAAATTATTAAATTGGACATGCATATATATATATATATATATATACCAAATCACTACATATTAAAAAAAGGAACTCAGAAATAGAAAAAGCCCAAAACTAATCTAGAAAAAAGCTTAAATCGCAAATATGGCGGAATAATTATCATGTGAAAGCTAAAGCAAAAACAGGTGATCCGAAATAGAAACAGTAAAAAAATATGAAAAGAAATGAAAGAGTAAAACTGCTAATAATAGTATATAATATACCAACACGAAGACAGAACCAAAAGCGGTCTTCATCAAGGCGATTACGATGATGATCAGGGAGGGTAAAGTCGACAAATTTGGGTGCTTCTATTTTCTCATAAAACTCTTCTTCTCCACACATTATTTCACTCTCAATAATCTCCTCCATACAATTTATTAAAACAAACAGAAAAATAGTTGAATTTGTTAGCTATATACTTAACTCTGGTTTCGGATTTGCTTAGAGAGAGAGAGAGAGAGAGATTTTTTGTTTTTAAATAGTTGTTGTCTGAAAGTAGCCGTTGGGAATTATTTCTCTCTTATTACAGATATTAAAGCAACAGCACGTGATCCAGGGCCGTTTTCGTATATGTTTGAACTCCAGATAATGTAATTATTTTTCCTTTTGTATTATTTTTACTGTATGAGATTTAGTGCTAACTTCTGTTTATTTTTTATTTAGTAGGAGTATAAAATAGTGTTATTTTACAGCATATACGTTATTGTGTATATAATACCTCTTATATTTGAAAATATCAACAACAAAAAAGTTACAATTTATCAATTAGATCTAGTCAATGGCTCTAAAAATTTAAGTATTTAAAGCCACCAAACTAAGTATTGTGCATATAATACCTCTTATATAATACCTCTTATAATACCTCTTATTGTGCAATGGCTCTAAAAATTTAAGTATTTAAAGCCACCAAACTATGCCTTCATACGCATGAAAAAATTATAGCAGATGGTACTAAGTAAAAAAAATAAAAAATTGGCCAATATTAAATCATCCAAAAGTTATACTTGGGTGTAATAATTAGAAGGAAACAAAGTTGGGGGACAAAATAAAAATTGTTGATAAGTTGGGATACAAATTTACATAGATATATATGTACACATACGGTACTGAGTCGCTCATGATGTCATGACGATATAAGTAATTTTTTCTTGAAAACATAGTACATAACATGACAATGAGGATATAAGTTATATTTTCTTATCCCTGTTTCCACTATTATTGTGACTCTGAAAGACTACGTCTGATATACTGTATTTTTCAAATGCTTTGTGTCCTTTTCAGTTCCTCGTATTGTGGGTCTGTCAGAGTGTGTGAGGAATAATCAATAGTTACTACCACTCTTGTAAAACCATGTTCTTCTAGAAAGCAACGTTTCGATATCATCCGTATTGGGTCTCCTTAAATATCCGGGTTGGAAGAATTCTTCAACGACAAGGGCATGCCAATACATTGGTCATTGTCGTGAGCAACCTTTTATGGTTGAAGTTGTTGTATCAAAGTGATCTTTGGATTGAGTGTTGCTATTCCCGCCTTCAAAATCAACTTTCAAAATCAACCCGCTAATAGATGATTTGCCAATGCATTGCTCATTAATTTAAGCAAAAGGAAAATAATGAAAACATGAAAAAGCACTATCATTTTCAACAACATTTAATAACCTAATTCTTTTACTTTTTCATCCAAATTTCTTTGTTATAGGTTTTAACGCAATGTTCTTTTGAGTTTTAACTCTGGTGGTCATTCGTTATAATGGTTTGCATTCATTGGCCAAGTTTTTGATGAGGGTGCCGAAATTAAAATTAAAAAACTAATATATAGTAAATTTTTTCAGCGGGATGTGTTAAAATATCATTTTTAAGCAAATTATAATATACTCCATAATAGAAAACTTTTCTCTTACACTCACAGGTATTAAGTCGTTGCACCCTACCATCTCTAAATAGTACTTGATTGAAATATGTAATCACATGAATAAGTTTATAAATTTAGGTTACTAATCACATGAGTAAAATCTTTTAAAACGTGTTTGTAAGATTTATATCGTAATAACCTTGGTTATTTCTTGATTAACAGAATTGAGATTTCTAATTTTATCACGCAAAAATGATAATATCTCTCGATATTTTATTTCAATCTTAAGTTCGAGTCTAAATCTTTTACTTCATTTTTTATACCCCATTTCGTGCCCCATTGACTTCTTAACTCAAAATCGTTATTCAAAAAAATTAAAAAAAATACTACAGTTACAATTAGACATGTATCAATTAAAGGAAAAATTATGATGTCGGCTATTATACAGGAGATGCTATTTACCGAAATTTGACTATCATAATTATGATGTCGGCTACTATACATGAGATGGTATTTACCCAAATTTGACAACAATAGTCTCAACCATTTCTCAAGCTTTAGGTAAAAAACAAGTGTTTGCCAAACAACAAGAGTCGTCCAAAAAAGATGATGTAGAGTGTGTATTTGAAGTGTTGCAGATGCAAACACGCTTTGCAATTGTTCGTGGCCCGGTAAGATATTTTGATAAAGAAGAGTTGAAATACACAATATGATAGCATAGGACGAGTGTGATAAACACGACGGTTGAAATGGGAAAATATTATGAGATCCAGGAATCTGTTGGTTTAAATAACATGTCACTACCAATGTCACATGATCCTAACAATTCGTTAATTTCTTCTTCTATGACGGTCCATCATTCCATTCGAGTCAGAGTTGCATATTTTCGTTTAAAAGATCGAACACTTATGGGCACGACTAGGATGATGGTGTAGCGTTATGTGATTTATGTTTTGTGTTATCTAGTATGTTTTTGCCTTTTTTTTATTAATTTTTATTTGTGTGACCAATATAAGCTTTTGTATGTTGTTTCTTTTGTGAAAGTCTATTGTTATTTGCTATTTAAAAAAAAAAATTAGGCCAAACAAGTAGTTCTATAAGTAAAGTAATCGTCCATTGTCATTTAGAAATTGAATCCTATTAGACGCATTAGGGGCAGGCAAATTTGTACAGTTTAACGAAATGTTACCGATTTCCAATAAAAATAATCACGCCGATCCTAATATTTAATTAAGATTGTTAAAAGGGTACCAACCGAAAACTCAACAATATAGGTATATAAAACGAGAAAAATGTTGTTTAGTACCTCCAAACTATTTGCGTTTACCAACTAAGTATTCACCCTATTGATTTTACCAATTAAGTATCAAAACTACAAAATTCATCCCAACCAGTAGACTGTCCTCAAATTTAATCGGGGACGTGAGTAAAATTAAGAGTTTGGGGGTACCCAAACCACCCAATTGGTAAATAAAACAGTTTGGGTACTTAAACGTCACTTTTTACTATATAAAACGGGCCGGGTTGTGTTTGCTGGATATATAGCTCTTATCGGCCGGCTAATTTGAAGCTCTCTCTCTCTCTCTCTATATATATATATATATACATATAAAACTATATTTATATTATTATTATCACTAAAAATGGCGCTGACATATCAGTTGTCAACTCCAATCTGTTCATCATCATCAACTTTTATAGCTAAAGACAACTTTAGCCTCAGGTTTACTCATTACCAATTAGCATCTCTCATTTCTTTTTTTAATCTTCTTTATTTATTTTCTGTACTAGACTCTAAAGAAATCAATATATAATCCTTTTTTTGTTTTTTTTTTTAATTCAGAAAACGGAGAGTTGTGGTTCAAAATAGAAAAAAAGGGGGGGTTTGTAAATGCATTGCAGCACCACCCACTGAGCAAACTGGTACATATCATCAATCACCTTTTTTATTTTATTCAATTCATTATCTATTTATCTTCTTGTTTTAAATACACATTTTTGTTAAATGGTTTAAATAATTTGTAACTAGATATTATGAGTAGTACTAATATAAACACCATATAATTGTTATTAGTTATACCTCCTTATTAGCATAATATGTAGTACAATTAGTATTATACCCTATTTAGGTATAATATTAATTCAAAAAAATAACTTTTTTTCATAATTTTCAAAATATTCTTCTACAATCAGTATAATTCTTTTTCATAATTTACAAATTTGGGGAAAATTCTACTACTTCAAATTTTGTAAACAAACTGATATAAGGCGGGTCCCTTAAACAAACATGACCTAGTATTGTATGTAACTGCAATGTTAATTAGTTTTTTAAGAAACTAATATTATGAATCTTATGGACGGTATTAGTAGTATAAAATGGGATCAACATGACTAAAAATCTTATTTTGGTGAGATTTCGATCAATGACGAAACTGCTTAGCCGTAAGTTTATTGTGAATTTCTGCAAAGGAGATGTATTTTCATTTTCTAGGGATACGGGTTTGCATGATAAGAGAGTCTCCTTTGTAAGACTAGGTAGTAGATGTTTACTTGAAAGAGCAAGAGCAGTGAATGAATGAATTGCCTTCGAAAGGATTAGTGACATTAGTCTCTTCGTCACATACTGACTTTCAAGTGTATGCAAAGAAACATGCACCAAATAATGCCATTTTCAGTTTTTCTTTTTTGTCATACTTTCATTTGATAGAAGTGTGTGCCAAGCATAAAGGCCTACTAAGGTCGTGTTTTGTGGTTAGAAAGTATTTATCTTGAGGGAGCTGAGAACTGAGAAGCATATTTTGAACTACTAGAAGTAGTATAATTTCCCCCAAATTTGTAAATTATGAAATTTTTTACGCTTCTTGAAAAGGTATCCAAATATGCACATTTAAAAGTATACCTGAGAGAAAGAAAATATACTTTGTGCAGTTGCCAACCAGCATTAATATACTTTTGTACCTTAATGTAGAAAGAATGAAAAATGTGTGGCAAAATACGGCTCATTGGTCGCCGGTCACATTTTAATAAAAATTTTGTCCATAGGTCACTACTCTCATAAGATTTTAAAGTCTAGCTCACATTAATAATTCAAAAAATAGCTTTTAAGCTGTTTTTTTTACACTTTAATATTATTTTTTTACTTAATAATTCAAACAAACACTAAAAAAAACTAAAAAACAGCTTTTAAACTGTTTTTTTTACACTTTATTATCTTTCAAGAAGAGATTATAATATATATTTTTTAGCTTAAAACAGCTTTTAAGCTCTTTTTTATATTTTAATATCTTTCAAAAAGAGATTATAAGTTATTTTTTAAGCTTAAAAAGAGATTAAAAACAGTTTTTAAGCACTTTTTTTACTGGGCCGGGTGACTAGAATCTAAAAAAATTTGGGCTGACCTCCACTCAAAAAATCTTATGAAAGGTGACTTGGATATAATTATCTCGACAAAATATCATTTACTTTATAATTTTCTTATTGTCAAAAGAAAGTAGTGCTTTCTTCCTTTCTCTAAGTGGCTATAAAACGGGGAAAAAGAATAAGTGTGCTCCTATAGTAACATTCCCAACTCTGTAATAACTTTTAAGTAATCATTCTCTCTTACTTCACTTTTTTTGGGCAGTAATTTTTCGACAAACAGTAAACTTTCTGAGAATTTCAGCGCTGAAGCTGTCCAAATTTGAGGTGCCGATGCTTAGAAAATAATTTGTTTATTACTAGCTCGCTTCTTAGTCAGTCCTACCCTTTCTTTAGGTCCGCCATTGGGATTCACCATATCTGATCTCTCCTCTAGCATATTCTTGTTTCAATTTCCGTTCTCGGCAAATGGTGAAAGTGATAGTCCAATTCTGTTTTTCTTGCAAGCTCAACTAAAACCTTACTGATAAGAATGATTTTAAGCGAAGTACTTTGGTAAAGTGTCTCCGGCAGCGGTTCTAGACACTGAATATGCCTCAGATTCAATTCTTTTAGATCCTTGAATTTGCAAAAGTAAAACAAAACAAAGAGACAATTTTTTATAGTAATTATATAGAGTATAGGTAAAAGTGCTATTTTTTACACCAACAATCATTTGAAACTAGGTTCATTTTATCCGTTCTTTCTTGTTTACTATTTAATCAATGCGTAGTTTTGGTTTTTATGTGTCTTTTACTTTTTTAAAGTGACTTATGATATTGTAATGTGAATAAGAAGAAATGCTAATAAAACAGTGTGGTTCCCTTTTTACATTTGGGTGTGGAAATTAAAGAATCCCTTGTGGAAATGGTTTCACTTTACTTTTTTCTTTTCATTCCGGGTTTGAATTTTGTTTCTATACCTATTTATTGTGACGGTGATTGCCCTGCATCACTCGAATTGTTAAAAGATTCTATAATGCACATTAAAGCATAGTAAACAGTCATATGATGAATTATGTGTGTATTTGGTGTGAAAATGGAGTTTTTTGTCTGAAATGTTAGGAAATGGCGCTTCAAACTAGGGTCTATTTTTTTATTTTACACACTATTTTTAATTATAAAGAATTTTGAAAAAAGTCGTATTCATTGTCTTAATTTTTTAGAGTTTAAAATTTCATTTCTTATCATATTGGGAAACCCATGTACTCATCTGGGTTAAATAGATACAGCCAAGAATGTCTAACAAATAATTTTGTAGACATGAATTATGATACATGGCAATTCGTTTCAATGATAGGTTGATATCCAATATTAGCGTTCCTACTTCCTACCATGTGCAAAGAGTTGGTCACCCTGTAAAATTATTAGTAGATAAGGTGATACTTCAATTCACATCTCTTGCAACCTATGCTGAAACTTTAATCAAGAGAATGATCTCTGAAGAAGTTCATTGGCAACCTAGATATTGCAATTGGATTGGGTGATTGTTTGATCGAAAGATCATGCGCTGCAGCGCTAGGTAGCATTTGAGTTATTCTAGACTGAATTTGCCTCGAACTGATGACCCCTTCATTGTGTAGCTTACAAGACGAATGTCTCCCGAAATGCAAACATGGGTAAACTTCAAGCTGGTTACCTATTTCCAGAGGTGGGTATTTTTGTAGTATCATTATTGTTATTGTGCTTCTTTCTTATCTATTTTATTAGGATTTATTGGATTTTCTATGTGGCATTTTAGATTGCTAGAAGAAGGAATGCACACATGTCAAAGTATCCTGATGCGAAAGTGATCAGCCTTGGCATCGGCGATACCACTGAGCCCATTCCCGATGTTATTACATCTGCCATGGCAAAGGTATAACATTTTCCTTATGATGCTCTTTTTGTCCCAGCTTTTTAGTGTTCAAAAAGAGATTTCACTGTTGAAGATATTAGAAAGCAACAAGGATTCTTGTGAATTATACATGCGTGCCTGTGTTCTCCTAAACATACTTAAAGTTACATCAGACCTTCATAGCACATTTATGTCAAATTTGATGTTTACCATCTGTTATGGTGTTATTAAAAGCAAAGGTTTGGAGCTTATATATTGCATAGGTCACAACTTCCAAATATATGGCTTTGTCTATCAAAGTTCCAAAACTTATTTTTCGCATCTTTTTTGCAGAGGGCACATGCACTCTCTACTATAGAGGGGTATAGTGGCTATGGAGCTGAACAAGGAGAAAAGGTCTGTATTGTTCCATTTGTCAGTTGTTGCAATTGTAAGCGAGTTAGCCAATCTCTCTCTTTATCTAATAACGGCAGCTTTTGTCTGTCGACAAGCTGCTTTCATCTGCACCTGTCTGCCTCATGAGGCCAAATAAAATAAACCTCACCTCCAGAAGATAAGCCTCAACTATTTTTAGAAAAGAAGAAGAAGAAGATAAGCCTCAACTACCCTATAATTTATTTCAGTTAATCATTCCAAATCAACCAAAACTATCAAACGGAGGTTCAGTGAGGAAAACACTTACCATATGATTTAATCAGAAATTAGAAGGAATACAAGCGAAATCTTGAATCATTTCAACACTAATTATAGAGCAAAAAGGAAAAAAAAAAAAACTCTAAAACTCCCGTTTTCTTCAGTTTCGTAGCTGACAGGAACTTCAAAAATAAATGAAATCGGATGAGATTCACTGATGTGATTTAAGAATGGAAATAGGTTGAGTTTTCATTTGTTTTCTCATGTTTGTGTGAGAAGTAGAAAAGATGAGACTTGAAAAGATGTAGCAGATGAGATAGAGAATATGAACGGATCCTCTTAAATGGGTTCATTGTGAATTACGAAAATACTTCCTTAGGTTAAAGTAAAAGTTTCAATCAACCACGATGACTCTAAAATACCACATTAGTAGTCCTTACGATAAGAAAGGTTAGCGGATTAGGTAAAACATACTTTTCGAGAAGGAAAAATTAGATTTTTTCTCTTTTGTAAATTTCAAAACTAAGCGCTCAATATATGTCGACATAAAAAATCATATAATACGAATTCAAAATACTATGTGTTTCATATGTTTGTAAAAACCATAATCACTTTGATGTCCATAATTACAATTAATTCAAAACGAACGACAGAATGTTGCTTGATGTGCTGTTCTTCATTTATATTTATTTCAAAGTCCATGATAAACCACATCAACTGTTTTATATAATGCAATGCTATTTATAACTTACATTTTCTTTTTTCGATTCCAATTCTATTTATGTTTCTGTTTGTTCCCTATTGCTTATATGAGTGTAAAACGTTTGATGGCAGTTATTAAGGGCCAAAATTGCGTCGACTTACTATGGTAACCTTGGGGTGGAGGAGAGTGATATATTTGTTTCAGATGGTGCCAAAAGTGACATATCTCGCCTTCAGGTTCATTTGGGTTTCGCTTGAATTTGTTCAGAACACAAATAAGATGGGCTTAATTTTATTTATATTTCTTAAAAGTGTTGCTACTCCATGCAGAGTAATAATTCCTATCTTCATCTTGCCAGCTGTTTATTTGTTTTTCCCCCCCCAATACAGGTCCTTTTTGGCTCTGGGATTACTATGGCTGTGCAAGATCCGTCATACCCAGTATGTCCTTAGCTTGTTATAGCTGGAAGATTTATTTTTCCTGAAAAAATAACTTGCAAACCACTTTATTTGCGCACATTAACTATTGAGTGGAAAGAAAATATCGCGTAGTTCTTGAGATCAACATGTGAATCATGCTTTATATCTCTGCGTGTTATCGTGTTTAGTTGGCTCTTTGAGTTTAGTTGTTCCATTGCAAAGACTCGATTGGTTCTCCTCTTCTATATTTTTGTGCTTATTAGACACTTGACTGTCTCTCTTTCTCACTATAAATTTATTATGCAAGACAAAAAGGCAAAAAAAAAAAAAGGGATAGGGATGGGACAATTATACTTCTTTTACCTAAGATATAAATAAAGAAGTTTTAGAAGCAAATTATATTTTTCCCACCAACACTCGACAATCTTTAAAGATTTTCTTTTGTTTGAAGAAAAGGCCTGATATGCTTGCATGTTGCTTCCATGTTTTTAGTTTCACTGGACAGTTAAAGCTTAGTAATGTGTTAGATGTGATGTCATCTATAATTTAAACGGAAAAAATCAGTGCACACAATCGTTGCAGACTGTGTTGGAGAAAGTCTTCCTCATGGAATAGACTCCAGTGCTAGTTTTTCATAGTAGAAGTTTTTCATATTATAAGTTATTTGTAGACTATGAAGTGACTGACTAAACTGTTTTTTTTAAATTTCTTGATAAGTGAATTGTGTATTACAGGCTTATGTAGATTCCAGTGTTATAATGGGTCAAACTGCACAGTATCAGCAAAATTTTGGATACAAAAAGATCGAGTACATGAAATGCACTCCCGAGAATGGATTTTTCCCAGATTTATCAACTACTCCCCGAACAGATGTTATATTCTTTTGCTCACCTAACAACCCAACCGGTTCTGCTGCAACAAAAGAACAACTCACTCAACTAATCAAGTTTGCAAAAGATAATGGGTCGATCATTGTATTTGATTCTGCATATGCCATGTACATGTCGGATGATAATCCTAAGTCCATCTTTGAAATCCCTGGTGCTAAAGAGGTACTGTAACTCTTAATAGTTTCTTTTGTCCCTTCAAAGGATTCATTTGCTTTTTCTTTTACCTTTAACCATTTGCAAGTTTTATTCTTCCGAAAGTGTCAAAAAAACTATTGAGCTGGAAGTGCATTCCTTTTTAGGGTAAAATTCAAACAGACCCCATGAACTGTGTGTTACCTCCGTGTACTTTGCTTACTTGTAAGTGACCCCATGTATTATCTAACTTTTGGAGATTCTGTGGAGGCTAATTATAAATTGGCATAACTTTGTATTCAACTACCTGTTTTGGATGATTGCTGGTCTGGCACATGTATTTTGTCAATATCTATGCTTTGAAGATAGTGGTTTAAGGAAAATTAATGTAGAGCTTATTTACCTAAAAATGTCATTTAAAGCAGACAACTGCTTGTTTTTCTGAAAGAAAGGAAGTTGTTATCAAGCTAAATTCTGCTGCTTGTGGTGCTAGTGGTCAAAAAGGTACATGCAATAGGAAAAATAATTATTTGAAACGGACTACAAAACACAAAATTATGCCATATCAAAATTGGATATGGGGGTTTATTTTAAACTTCATATAGTAGATGGGATTTTGATGCAAGTAATGAAAGCCCTTGCTTTTATTTAGAGACATCAGTACATGGAGTTTGTTTGCAGTTTACCCTAATTTATGTGTTACTCGACAACGTATGCGAAGGACATGAGGAACCTCATTTGGTAAAATAGCTTTTGATTCTGTGTTTTGCAGGTAGCAATTGAGACGTCTTCGTTTTCCAAGTATGCTGGATTTACCGGGGTCCGTTTAGGTTGGACAGTTGTTCCAAAGGAACTTCGATTCTCAGATGGATTTCCGGTTGCAAATGACTTCAACCGCATTGTTTGCACTTGCTTTAACGGTGCATCTAATATTGCCCAAGCAGGTGGTTTATCATGCCTTTCACCTGAAGGCCTCGAGGTAAAATTACAAATCCCCTCTCTTCTTTTGGGTGGCTTGAAAAAAACAGAACCCAAATAGGTTTGAAATAGAATTGGTAGCAGAAAATAAGGATATATAATAGTCGAATTGAAAACTCGTTTACCAGTCAGTAAAACCTAAAAAAAGACTTGAGGGAAATTTATTACAGACGGATTAAAAATAGGTTCGCAGAACAAGTTTATACTAAGCCTTTTTCTCCTTGCAATTTTAAGCTCAGTTTTTCTCCCTAAAACCTGAACAACATTTGGTTGATTAATGGAACAATAGAGCTTTTCTGTGCTTTTGGCCTCAAAAAGCTAGAAGCTTAAGCAAAAATAATCCAGCTTTTTCCTTAAAAAAACATTTGCACTGCTTAAAAGCAAAAACCGAACAATACCCAAATTCTTTGCTATGTAATAATTCACTTTTTGTTGTGTTGGAAACTTGTTGAAAGAACTTTCATTCTTTCCGTAAGTATAGTATCAAAAATTATAATCTCTTGCAATCCAACAGTTGATCAGTACATCGAAAAGTGGCAACTGCACATGTATTTTGTCAATCGGTATTATGAATTGTCTGGCAAAGTCAGCCTCAAGTAGTTATGTCACAAATATTTTAATTTACAACGCGTAACTTGTTTTCATTGATTGTTTGATGGTTTGCAGGCAATGCAAGATGTGATTGGGTTCTATAAAGAAAACACAAACATCATAGTTGAAACATTCCGTTCCCTCGGTTTCAATGTGTATGGAGGGACAAACGCTCCATACGTGTGGGTCCATTTCCCAGGACAAAGTTCATGGGACGTGTTCAATGAGATCCTTGAGAAGACACACGTGGTGACGACACCTGGCAGTGGGTTCGGTCCAGGTGGTGAAGGATTTGTCAGGGTTAGCGCCTTCGGTCACAGAGACAATGTGTTGGAAGCTTGTAGAAGATTTAGAGAGCTATACAAGTGATTCAATGAGCATTTTTTTACCTTTAGGGCTTGGTCAGGTGCCTTTTGGGTGGCTTATTATGATTTTGAATCTAGTATTGCTTCAAGAGAGAGATGCTGCGGGTGACTAAAGGTTCACCATTTTCTTGGTTTTTATGGTTTTTATGGTTTTTTGTTGTCCGGTTGAAGAGGGAGAGCAAGCCATTTTATTCCATATTTAGAACACCATGGACCTGATCTGTAAGGCTGTGTTTGTTGAAAGATTTTCATGTGGGAGATTTGAGAGAACAGAAAATGTTTGTTTTTAATACCTATTTTATGAAGAGATTTTGTTCGGTTACAAATTTTCTTAAAAGGGAAAAATAGTTTTACTACACAAAACTATGTTGCCGTTAACGATTTGGGTATGCATATTTTAATTTTTTTAATTTGGGTACCACACTATAATAAATTGTCCAATTTAGGTACAAATGTTTAAATTAATCACGGAATCATGTCTCATGACAGCATGTGCTTGATAAACTTGAACGTGAGAGAGTAATTTTATCATTATTTACCAAAATATATTATCATAAAACAACGTTTTCTCCCAAATTTGAACTCTGTACTAATTTTTGTTATATGTGAAATTGGGAGAAACGCTTTTCTAGGATGATATATTTTGGTGCGGAATGACAAAATTAGCCTCTCATGTTAACGTTTGTCAAGCACGTGCTGTCACGTGATATAATTTTGTGATTAATTTAGACGGTAGTATCGAAATTGGAAAGTTTCTTATAGTGTGGCACACAAATTGAGAAAATTGAAAGATGGATACCCAAATGGGTAAAATGACAGTTTTGGAGCTAATTGTTTGCTTATGAACTGAAACCATGATTGATTCAACAAGGTGTTATGGGCTTGCTCTTCCTTTTGTTACCACCTGATTTATATGATATAACAACTTGATTTTTTTCCTCGGCAAGTTACAACTTGAATTCTTGAAGAGCCCAACATCTATATGTTTCCAAAATCTTCAAAAAGCAACAAGTAACAACAGATTTATCTGATTTTCATTTCCAAACTATTTTTTTAGGGTTTATGTCATTTTTAGATTTTTTTATAGAGGGACTTGATTTGGATCCTGTTAGCTCACTATTTCTCAAGGAAGGAAGGATTTCCCCTACAAAATGTCATTAAAATACATCATTGCCACTTTAACAATAATAGGGAATATCAGATTCAATAGAAAATCACCAAAATCCCCAATTCAAGAACAAATTAACTAGAATCAATAAGATAGCAACAACAAGTTCTCACGTCGAGGTGAAAATTGGAGAGAGAGAGGAGCGTGCCCGAAAGAGAGATAAGCGCAACTAACGAACTGTAGAGAGAGAGGGGCACGATTGAAAGAGAAATAAGCGCAACTAACGAACTGTAGAGAGAGAGAACAGATAACTAGATAACCGTCAATTAGGTGAAATACTATGTGTTGTAAAAGCGGTATCAAAATTAGGTTTTGAAAAGGATAGCTTCTCTTAATTTAAGAATACATGGATATTAGAACTTAGAAAAGTCTCCAAAAAGAATACCACAATTCAATTTTTTCAAATCGACAAAATGACTATAATGTACGGACACTCCAAAAAAAAGGCAACCTATACGTGCTACGTTAGCAAAAGGGATGACTAAATATAGTATAACCAAAAATTACAAGAACAAAGAATGGAATTAGAGTTGGAAGGGACGAAAAAAACACATCCAGTGGACCAGTAGCAAGAAAGTCATTGACTTTAGTCTTTTGTTTCTCACTACACACAATATCCACGTATATATATATATATGCGATACGTAGTGAGATAGATATGATCCCGACAAATAAACTTAATATTTTTTTAAAATATAAATATGGAATGATTAAATATAATTAATTAACAATCGTATATAAAAAGTAACGTAATGTTTTACTCTCGTAAAAAATAAGCAACGATTTTGTTTGAAATATAAATATGTGAAAAATAATAATTTTTAATTTATTTATGTATTTGAATGCCATTAGAATAATTAGAATACCAGACTGATGTCATTTTTGAAAATTTTGGATAAAATTTGACAGTTTAAAAATGCGGTCTTGGCTATAGATATATATAAGCGTGAGTTGCAGACATATTACAACAGTGATCTAGATCCCAACTATACATTTCATCGCAGGCAATATTTATTTTCTCTCTCTACTTGTGTTATTATGTTTTTTATATGTATGTTTACTATATTGCAACTTTGGTTAGCTTAATTAAACAGTTTAACATACCACTTTAATAAGAGACTAAAGTAATTTCTAAAATTGAACTTTTGTTGCTAGTTAGGGGAATTTTGAGCAATTTTGTACCTCGTATTGTTGCGTTTTCTTCTCTCTGTACTTGTGTTATTATGTTTTAATATATTAGATGTTTATTTTATTTTATTGTAACTAGAGCAACTTTGGTTGGCTTAATTAAACCTACCACTTTAATAAGTAACTGAAGTAAATTCTTCACTTGAAGTTTTGTTGCTAGTTAGGGGAATTTTGAGCAATTATGTACCTCGTATTGTTGCGTTTTTCTCGTTTACTACCTCTTTCCTCTCTGTACTTGTGTTATTATGTTTTAATGTGGAATTTTTTATTTTATTGCAACTAGAGCTTTGGTCAGCTTAATTGAACATTTAAACCTACCACTTTAATAAGTAACTGAAGCAATTTATTTACTTAATGTTTTGTTGCTAGTTAGGGGGGTTTTTGAGCAACTGTGTACCTCGTATTGTTGCGTTTTTCTCATTTGGTACCTCTTTTCTCCCTGTACTTTTGTTATTATGTTTTAATATAGATGTTTATTATATTGCAACTAGAGCAACTTTGGTCAGCTTAATTGAACATTTAAACCTACCACTTTAATAACTAACTAAGTAATTTTTAAACTTGATGTTTATTTGCTAGTTAGGGCTTGTAAAGTTTATTTAGTAGCACTAATGTTTTACTGAGTAGTGATAGGGACTTGATATTATGTTTATGTATGTAATTTGTACATTACCCTTATTTTTAATGACTGATCCACTGTTGACAAATGGAAAAACCGTAAAATGCCTCACGTATTGAGTGTTATTATAATTACAGGGTCGGATGGTTCAGACGGTTTGTGATTCTTATAAGTGGGTTCTTTTCAGGGTTTATTTTTTCCGCTGTTTTTACTTTTCTTGTATTCACTTTTTCAAAATAATTTATTAATAAAATTAGAGGGTTTCCCTCGTTTATGAAGAAAAGGTAAGAGAAGAGAGGGAGACTCAATAGTTTTATCATTTGGTGAGAACTTAGGTCACCTCATTTTTTAGGAATAAAGTGATGAGAGAAAACTAATCATCACATTTGAGGGGATAGATAGGGTGTTTGATGGGGGATTCTTTTTTCATTGCGCATATTACCAAATTCTATAAGGAAGCGGACATGTCAGGTTGGTTCCCACGTGGCAAAGCTTTTGCCTGCCACTTTTTTAACGTCTGCAAAAGCTGGCGATTGAGAAATAGTCACACATGAACTGGACCTGACAAATCCTTGTCCTAAGTGGCACAAAACTCCGACCAAATTGAGGGGAGAGAATTGGGAGAGTACCCGTTTTTTTTTCTTTCTTTTTAACGAGTTGATAATTTAATTTTTCAATGCGAGGTGACTGGGTTCAATTTTGTTGGAGTTTTGTGTCACGTATGACCAGGATTTGTCAGGTCCGATTCCTGCGTGGGTATTTCTCATTCGTTAGCTTTTGTAGGTGTTAAACAAGTGGCCGAATTTGCCATGTGGAAACCGACCCTGACAGGTCTGGTTCCCTTTTAGAATTTGGGATATGCGCAATGAAAAGAGAATCTTTTTGGTTCAAACTCATCATTGATAAAGTAGGGAGGTGATTTAGGGTTAGCCACTTAGATTACCCAATATAGGTTCAGTTGTCAATGATTTATCATAATTCTAGGGTGGTCATCAGTTGATCAAAGGAGGTTTTTTATATATGCATTTAGAAAAAGAAAAATATTACAAGGGCGTCTTGGTGATTTGGCGGCTGCTAAGCGGCTTCTCACTGCCCGCTTACCACTATGCGTCTTTCATTATATATAAAAATTTCATTTCTGTATTCATGTGGTTTTTCATTAACAGCAAAGCTTATGTAGTTGAGGAGCTAACTACATAAGACTGTAATTTTTTTTTTTCCGGTTAAAGCCAAGTTTTTTAGGTTTGCTTATGATCTGAATTAATTTTAGGAATGTTTGTAAGGAAATAGCTTTGTCAAGGCATTGTATGTACTGAGCTTGAAATGTATTACGTGTGCACTTGACTTGTCCATTTTTCACATTCAATCAGTTAAATTTAATATGATATAAACATATAACTATATTAATTACCGGAAGTTGATTAGGTTCCATGCCTTAACTGATTTATTAGGGGATCTGCAGTCTTGGGGGATGTCAAAATGTGTTTGAGGATCACCACTTCTTTCGCAACTTAATCTCGTATAAAACGATACTACAACTTAATGTGCTTGGTCTTCCTGTAGTTGGGCTCTTACTTAAGCCAATGTAGCTGTACTATCACAATATATAGTAATAGAATACAAAATACTAGCAACCATTCCTAGGTGAGATTGGAAACTATTCACAAAATTTCGGTGATTTCAAAATGAGTAATCACTTCCCATTACATCTAACATCTCTAGGTCCTGTTATACAAAACCCCATCTTTTTTCTAAAATAAAACGTCAACACAGTATGCCAATTTCCAATAATCCTCTTTCAGATATGACATTTGCTTAATCCTAATTAGTGTTAAATTGGACAGGGCTTCTGCTTCTAACATATATATGTCGAGGAGACCCTCCAGACGTTTTCCGGATACTAGTGGTATTCCATTTGTTGGGTCCTTGCATCAAAAAACTCGCTCATCACCTTTATTATCTCTTGGACTTGTGGTTGTGGTAATTCACAACTCTCATCAACTCCCTTTGTCATTTAGATTGAAATAATTCATGCAGATGAGCATTATGGTAACTTAAATCCATGTTCCGGACGTTTCGTGGCTTTCTATTTCGAAATATGCAAGTTAAAATTTCTTTTTGTGTAAGACCTATTGTTAGTTTTTTAAATGCTGCCTAATTGTTTCCTTCTTGGGATTGCAGGGTGCATTTTTCACAATTGGATACGTATACAGTGGTTCAGGTATGTTATCGATATATAAAATTTCTACTACCAGAAATGAGTGAGCTGAGGGCTTCATTTGATTGTTCAATACTATCAGTAATTGTTTTTACGAAAAACTGTGAAGAGTAAAAAAATCTGGGTATACCTTTTGTGTTTGATTTCTTGTGCTTGGTCTCTTAGACAAGTGGGTTAATTACCTGATTATTTTCTTATACTCTATCTGTCGGATGTCAGGTGTGTCAAGCAGTGCTAAAGAAGCCTTAAGTCAGCTTGAAGGTAAACACATAAGCCTTTTATTTTATACCCTCCCCTTCTTTTTTAATAAACACGAAAATTAACTTTCCGATGTATTCCTTCCATCCCATTTTTTTTCCTTAGAAATATTCTGTTTTGGCGTACTGCGTATTGCGTATTGCAAATTGTTTAGTCATGTTCTCAAAGTAGTAAACAACGTTTTCATATTCGATTTACTGTTTTCCACATATATCAAAAGTCTGAGTAATTGTTTATTGTTAACATAAAGGGCAAAAGTATAGATTTAACATAAATTAGAATTCATAATGCGTCCTTAGAATTTTGAGTAGTCCATATACATGCCAAACGATATAGTGTGGAGCGAGTTTTTGAAACATAAATGTTTATAGTATGAACCTGCATCTTATAACAGTCACATATAGCAAAAGTATCCATGCTATATGAAGTGGTCCTTATCTGTAGCTTTTAAAGGGAGAAACACCCGTGAATTTGATTATGCAGGTGGTGTTTCATGCACTTATGAAGTACAAAAAGCTCTGCCTGTTTTGAAAAAGGCTTACGGTGACAAAATGCGCAAAGTGCTACACGTGGGCCCCGAGACCTGTTCAGTGGTCTCTAATTTATTGAAAGAAGCAGATATCGAAGCATGGGGTGTGGAACCTTATGATTTAGAGGATGCTGATAATAATTGCAAAAGTTTAGTCCGCAAGGGCATCGTTAGAGTAGCTGATATCAAGTTCTCTCTTCCATATCAGTCGAAATCTTTTTCCCTTGTCATAGTGTCAGATGCTTTGGATTATTTGTCCCCAAAGTATTTAAACAAAACTTTGCCTGAATTAGCAAGGGTGTCCTCTGAAGGTTTTGTCGTGTTTACAGGTGAGTCACTAAGAAATTAGCCTATTTACGTTTATCTATCCTTTTTGCTGACTCTATAAAAAACCGAGTACTGCTTATCACCAACTGAGGGGATGAATTAAGCAATACATGAAAGTTGTTTGTGGACCCACATGTCTGTCTATATTATACACTCCCACCTCCCCTATTTCATAGGCATGTTTGTCTTTTTACACGTATTAAGAAGATTAAGGTAAAATCTATCAATTTTATTCCTAATATGCCTTTTATCGAGAATTTTAAAAGGTGTTCGAGTTTTATTATTGATGTACAAGTAGCCTATAAGATTGGGAAAAACTAAAACAAAAGGCCTGGCCTATCAAATAGGGGCCAAGTAGTATTTTTTTCTCTTTATTTTCACTCGGAGCATAGCAAAGTAATTAGTTGGATCTTATCGTCATATATAGGTTATCCAGGACAACACAGGGTCAAAGGTGCAGGGCTATCCAGATTTGGTCGTCCAGTAAGTTACTGAGCCTTTATGTTTCCATGCAGCCTTTTTATGTCATTAAAACCTTTATTTATTTTGATTTGTGAGGGTATCAAAGCACTATTCAAAATCTTATTTCCGCACTTGTTTGGTTTAACAAGTAATAATTGGGCAACTTTAATACAATGCCTTCAGAAATTGCCTTCAATTACATATAATTCGAGATTGTCGAATTTATTGGATGGAGACGAGATGCTTCAGAAATGAGAGTCCATATAATTAAACACAACTGCTGTCCATATTATGTTGGTTACGAGAAATACCACTGTAGTTAGTTTTATGATTTCACAATTATGTTTATTTTAATACTCTCTATTGCTTTTCTTATCCTGGTGAACAAGGCTTTTATACTGAAAATGCATGAAAGATCAAGATAAATGACATTCCAAGTCATGCTACTATAAAGATTTTATAAATGATGCCTATGTTTTGTTATCTGTATTAATCTTAATGGTAAATGTTCTAGACTAGGTTTTTGATGAATAAATTTTTTATTTGTGAAGGCAAAATTGCGAAGCCCGTCTTGGTGGATAAGGTTCTTTTTGCAGACAAGCTTATTAGAAGAAAATGAAGCTGCCACCACGAAGTTTGAGAAAGCTGCGGAGAAGATTTCGTACAAGCCTACCTGTCAAGTTTTTCATCTCAAATCATACTCTTAAAAGAACTTTCAATATCTTGGTCATAAATACTTCACTCAAGAGTCAGTTATCACTGGTTACGATAGTGTGAAAAATATGTATAACTTACCATTTTGGAATTCTGCGATAGAGTTACATATGCTGAGAACTTCTCAGTGAGAAGTGTTGTTGAGAAAGATTCTCGGTTTTTATTTACTATGGTGCATTGGCATTCGTTGGATTATCTGTCAATGACTGACCTGGATATGGCTGCAAATTTGTTCGATACCATTTTTTTCCAAAGTAATGATACTTGTAACGTCTGTACATTCCTACAATTTCTTCCCCTCTGGCCTAACACAATAAAGTCAGATATCTGTTTATTTGAGGATTTGGACATGGGTGCCAACTAAAAGAATGGTTCGATGGGTTAGATAATTACTTAACTTTCGGAAAACTACATTTTTTCTGTCTGACATGCGAGTAAGTTCCTCTGTATTGGGATTACAGAAAAGAAACAACTTCATCAGAAGTCAAGAAAAGCAGTAAAAACTTAAACCTCTGGTCACTTCTTCCAAAGTTATTTTTGTTAGTCTATTGGCACTTATCTGAAGCGATGACAATAACAAATAACAGTACATATAAATATTGCCACTTGTTGGTAAACTCAATTTTTTTTGCTCCATTTATAAGGAAAGAAATGATAATAAGTAATAACCATGGTAAGCTCCCTCTCAAGTACTCTTCCAGATTGTTTTTGTTTATATAAAAATAAAGATACAAAAATTAAATAGAATTCCCCTCAAGGAGAAACTCTTATATTGCTAGCTGTAGGAATATAAATCAATCTATTTTTCAAATATAGGACGCTCTCTTGGTTTTTATATTAAGTTTGTAGCTATAATTGCTGAGTTGTTGATAGCGATGGCAGAATTTCGGATTTTGGTCCGACTCGATCCGGTACGGGTTGGATAAAAGTGCAAGATTATTTGGGTCGGGTTGGATTGGGTTACTTTGCACTTTTGTGCAACTTTGTGCAAGTTAGAAATAAATTCATATTCTCTATAGGTACCACTTTTTAATTATTTATTTTATTTACCAAAACGTCATACACATATTTCATAAAAAATGAAAAAAAAACACATAAAATTATATAAAATGCAAAAAATCACAAAAAATAAAAAAATAAAAAAATCACAAAAAAATTATAAAAAATGAAAAAATCACAAATAATCACAAAATTTAAAAAAAACTACAAAAAAAATTACAAAAAATTATAAAAAATAAAAAAAATCACAAAATATTATAAAAAATGAAAAAAATCACATAAAATTATAAAAAATCACAAAAATCACAAAAAATGAAAAAAACTGAAAAAAAATCACAAAATCACAAAATTTTAAAAAAATTACAAAAAAATTAAAAAAACTATTTTTTTGGGTTTGTAGAAAGATAAAATATATATATTATATTTTGGTTTGTATGACAATTTAGTAAATAAATTAAATAATTAAAAAGTGTTATCTATGAGTAATGTGAACTTATCAAGATATCTAGAAGTAATATAAGTTGTTATGAGTTGCTTAGAGCGAATTACCCCGTAATACAACACAACCCAACACACACATGACACATCCTCTCTTTCTAAGATATACACAGATACATACATAGATACACACATCGATACACTGTATAAAGCATGTGTCTAGTGATGAAAAGATGATAGAAATCTAATTATCAACGATAAAATATTAAAAGAAACTCATTCACCAAATTAATTAGTCTTGTGTACTAGCTTTCTCTATATATATATATATATATCCTTATTTTATTTTAGCTTATTATTTTCTTTTTTTTTTGTCAGTTTTTTTCCTTTTATTTTTTTGGGTATTGTTGTAAAGAATAATTTAGATTATTATAAATTTTTACCAGGTAAATATGAAAAATTTGAAAAAAATAAGATTTTTAGGCTTTTCCAATTTAATTAAATGGTTATTGTTAGATGGTTAATAATGGTTTGCACTTATTTGGCTTATCAAAAAAATTCCGGGTCAAACGGGTCGGGTTATGTGCGGATTGATGTGTGGGTCGGGTCGGGTTTCGAGAAACCCGGCCCAATTGCCATTCCTAGTTGTTGATACTCGGGTTCTTGAGTGAATGGTGTTTGAGAAAACATAGAGGTTATGTTACTAAAGGTAATTTGTGATTCTGTGTTTCATGTTTAAGTGCTTTTTAATTTCTATAATTTTTTTGTTTGTTTTTGTAATCAGTAATTTCTATAACTCCGTGTACTGAGAATTGTTGTTTTTATTTTGTTTCGGAAAAGGTTCATAGCTAGGTTTAAGTATCTAGTTGGGATAATGAAGTTGAATATAAGATATATTTTCACATGCAGATCCATTCGGAAGGTGAGCAAAAGCATTTGGAGCAACTGAGGAAGGGAGAGAAAGAAGAATGAGTCCAACTATGGAGGCTTCAAAGCGGATGGCTCAAAATTCAAGCAGATTCAAAAGGAAATATTTATGACAGATCTTCAAATTATTATACTGATCCTTCAATGGATGTCAATGAAGTTAAAGATTGGTTTTCTGATTGAATTTTTGAGATCTAATGGTCTTTCTTGTGGCATTATTAGTGGCTGCGATACGACCATTCTTTTGTTTATCTTGATTTGCGACTAACTTTAGTTTTAGTCGAAAGTGACTAATCGCATTAGATGATTCAATAGTTTAGTTAGCACCTTGTGCTAGCAAATTATCCATTTTTCTTCTTTTATATTTTTTACCTTCCAAGAAAAAAGATAGACAAAGGAGCAATATCTAGGTAGAACACTGAACACGGCTATTGGTGTTAACTTAAAGAAGCGTCAAAGGAACAATCAAGTAGAGTGGTCGACGAAGAGATAGGGAGATTCGTTTGACCAGCTTTGTGGCGTAGAAGGCTACACTGATTATGAAATTCCAATTTTGTGCACATGACGGGTGCAGGGCCGACCCAATGCCTATGACCACCTAAGCCCTGAACAACTTGATTAAATAAAAGCTCATTTTTAAAAACTAAGAAATAAGTCAAAAGCAAAGAATAAGACAAATAAAAAGTAACTATAGCAGCGTGTAAGTGTTGTAGCCTAGTTGGAAAAAATTGTTAGACCTATTCGAAAGGTCTTGATTTCGAGTCGTGGGGCTTGAACCCGTGACCTTTTGACCTATGGGGTGCAACGTTCATGGCTGGAGCATAAATCACTAGGCAGCCGTGTATGATGAATCTTAGCTGGTATTGCTAAAATATATTATATATCTGTTAGAAATTTGCATAAATACGGAATTTTTTCACCCGAAAAATATTTTCAGCACCTTTTTCCAGTCGGCACCTAAGCACGAGGGCTGTTTGGGCTATGGTCAGGGCCCACTCTAGACGGTGGCATGGAGACGCAAAATGTGGATCTACTATAGCCAGTAGCACCATGAAGGCACAACAGGAGGAGATACTGTGCCTTTCATAAGAATGCAACCACCTCACTAATAATTTATAGGGGTAGTGCCCAAAAAAACTATATTGGTCTAAACCTTATTACCAAAATCTATACCTCTAAACCTTTATTTTCGAGATACAATTACTTACCAAAAAACTCTAAACCCCAACACAACTCACACCATCTTCACCTCCGGTCACCAAAACCACCGACCCACTACCTACGGAGCTCTGGCGAGCTTAGAGGAGCTCCTAAGATGTTCCAACAAAGCTTTAAACCGCTGCCCGCAACTGCCATCCAAAGCCCCTTTAAACTGTTCAGAGCTCCAACGGGATGTCAAAAGCACCGGTGCCGGTAAGGCTCCAATGAGCTTCGATATTGTTCCATCGGTTTTCCCGAAGCTTCAAGAAGATGTTCGACGTTCCGCTGAGCTGTCGAGAGCTGTAGTGAGCTCTTTGGGGGTCTGACGGGCTCCGTGGTGTTCCAATTGGCTAATCGGAGCTTCAACAGTGCTTCTATTAGCCAAAAAAAAGAAAAAGAAAAAGGGGAAGCCTAGTAAATATCTTCCAAATATGAAAAACGAGCAGTCATGTCGTAGCTCAAAAGTGCGTAGCTGTATAGCTATTGGTATGCGTTTGATAAACTGCAAACGTGATGGTTTGCAGCACTTGATAAAATATCAAGTAAAATAATCTTGGGAAAATTGCATATACGTATCTCATAGGCAGGGGCGGATGCAGGGAGAGGGTGATGGGCCCGGATAAATTTTCAACAAATATAATTGACTTTTATATTAGTCTTTTTTATATATATACATATTTATAATTAACTTTTATTTATTTGGTAACATGATTTTATTTTCTACAAGATTACAACAATACTCGTATTCTAATCAACAATACAAGTTTACAACAATACTAATATCATAAACAAAAAATAAGAGAATAAATCCATCTAGTGTCAAAGGCATTGAAGATTTTTTCATAACAAATTAATTTAAATGTGATGATGGATTGAATCGTGAACTAAACTGTTTATAATTAATGTTTATTCATTTGATAAGATGACTTGAAGACATTGAAAGTTTTTTCTAAACAAATTAATCTGTTTATTCTAGAGTTTTATAATATTTTATCGTTTGTTTTGTTTTGTTACTTTCTATTATATCGTGACGGTTTTTATTGTACTTTTATAGCATTCAATGTTCGTTCTCTCTATTTTGTTTGTAAGCAAATCCACCAAACTAGACAAATCGAACAACAAACGTGAATGAATTATTAATTGATTTGTTTTTTGGGAAAACCAGTCATGTAAACGAATTATATTAGTTTTGTTTTCAATTTAAATCAAACCAAATCGATTCTTCTAATTTATATACAAATATTATATGCATATATATATATATATATATATATATATATGTTGGTCCGTAGGAGTCTAAACCTTAGAGGGGGGGTGAATAAGGTTTTCGTACGTTTTTCGCGGAATTAAATCTAAGGATATTTAACTAAGTTAAAAAGTGGTTTTTATAACCTAAACTCTTTCGTTTCCAAATTAGCGCTAAATAATCTAAACAAGCAATAAAGATGAGTGATAAATAAATGCGTAAAGTAAAAGTTAAGGGAAAGAAATAACGCAAGATTTATAGAGGTTCGGCTAAACGTGCCTACGTCCTCTCCTCGGTATTTTCACTACCGAGTATTTCACTAGAATCTCGTTCCAAAGGTTACAACCTAACGAGCTTAATCAGACGATTTAGCTCCCCCTCACTTAATGAGTATCCCGAAAGAAAAAGCCTAGAACTTTTAAGCTACACTTGCTTGAAAAGCTTCTACCCAATCAATCGCTCACTAACGAGTTTATAAAGCACTCTTTTACAAGTTTAATTTGAATACAACACTCACTAACAAATATTATCTCGATATTTATAAGATTACAATGAGAATATAATCGAGAATAGTTTATGAATAATAAGTGAGAAGTTGGAAGTATAAGCTTGAAGAATTTCTTAGAAAGATTTGCTTAATTGTTGAATACTTGGATAATCTTCCTTGAAGGTTTTGAAGCTCTTTTGTAGGGTGAAAAGATGCAGCAATTAATTTCAGACCGTTGCAGTTTGTTGGCTGAATTGAATGCTGGTTAATGCAGTGGTTCGCCCCATTTTCAGGAATGGCTTAAAAGCTGGAATTTGAAATTTTACAGAAACGATCGGTCGTTTCTGCAAAACGATCGGTCGTTTTTTATCTATGCTCACTGGAAGAAATCATCAATAAAACGATCGGTCGTTTTATTATGGCGATCGGTCGTTTTTGTCCTATGCTCACTGGAAGGATTTCTCACATTTATGATCGATCGTTTAGGGTTGATCAGTCGTTTTTTGTTGTTCTGGGTTATTTTCGGTTTTCTCGACAAACTTCGAAACCCCGTAACTAATTCGTTTCAACTCCGATTTAGGTTCCGCTTGAACCAATGGCTTCGTAATTACGCATTCAATCATTTAGACCCTTTAACACACTCGATAAATGATTAGTACGCAAAACGAGCTTTTATCATGTTTTACAAATATTGTTATCATCAAAATAATCGAATTGAAGAACATTGTTCAACAATCTCTCCCTTTTTGATGATGACAAATTATTGACTTCAACATACTATAAGCTCTTTTTGTTTAAACAAGTATAATCGAAATGTTTAGATGACGCTTTACTTGGATAAAAGTTTTTTTGAGAAAAAGCAAGTAAATGTCATAACATCCGATTTTAAAACGACGTAAAAACAAGCTAAACGATTAGGGATTATGAAGATCTAAATGCAAGCGAAAAATTGGCCATAGTTTGGCCTAAAAATGGTCAATCGCCACAAAAGAAAAACAATATATATAATCCAATCAACTAGCAAACTATGCGCACTAAATGCAATAATATCAAATAAGATCCAAACGCATAGTTAAAATCGCAATCACACAATGACATATAAACAAGAGCAAATGTAAGAAGAAACGCATCAAAATAATCAAGTAAAACCGTTTCCTACTTATTACATCAAAAACAACTTGTTCAACTCAAAGGAAATAGAAATACAACGCAAAGAGAAAAACAATAGAGAGGTATTTCTCCCCCTTTGACATCATCAAAAGGAATAAAATAAACAACTATCCGCCTAGTCGCGGTGAGAAGTCGCATCATCCTCGTTGTCATCGTCGTTTGGAAAGAATTCATGAAATTGTGCCCTTTGCTCGGCGCTTTCACGATCAAGTCGGTCTAGCTCTTCTTGTCCCGGATTCATGAATCGAAACATTCGACGAGTCATTTGCGCATTGTGGTATTGGTTGATGTAGAGAGAGTCGTAGAACTTGTCGGAGCGCGGGATACGAGAAGAAGATCCCGCTTGAGCTTTTCCTTGTCGTCGAGAGGGACGAGAGGATGTAGGGATATCGACGGGGGGAATGGAATCGGAGGAGATATCCAAATCCTCATGAGAAGCACGTGGGGTGGGCTTAGGACCGACATACTCTTCCTCTTCGGGGGAAAGAGGGGTATAATCGGGGCCGGACACCCGCTTACCGGACCAAGTTATGGACTTGTCGGTATTATTGAATTTGATCGACATTTGGGAGAGGTAGGAAGTATCCCAAACGTGTTTGTCCTTGTTTTTGACCAAAGTTCCACCGGGAACGAGATTTTGGTCTTTTAGGATGGCCGAAATTAAGGCACCGTAAGGTAGCCCATTTTTGGATTTCGTCTTAAGCGAATCCATCTTAAAGAGTATGAGTGTCGCGAAGTCAAGTTTGACTCGGCGGTGGATACACCCAAGAAGAAAGATGTACTCATTAGTAACATCCGTAAAGTTGGAGGTGTGTGGGAGGACGATGTGAGAGAGGATGTGGTAGGCTAGTTTGTTACGGAATAATAGGCCATGGGCTTTGTTTGAACGGTTGTTATGGGCGGGATGAAAAATTTCGTCTTTTAGATCATTGAAGTTTTCGATCTCTAGAGTTTCACAAAGTTCCTTGCTTGATTCATGGACACCGCCGCTTTCTAGGCGTAAGAGAGTTCGTAAACGGTCTATACCGTAAACGAATTGTTGTCCGTTAAAGGATGAACGCAAACGGAGTGCGTCATCGGAGTCCCTATCTAGAACTAGATGATAATAGAATTCATAGACATTCTCTTTGTAAAAGGGCTCTTTGAGAGTGAGAAGGGTATCAAGTTTGTAAAAGCTTAAGTCTATCATAAGAGCGGAAAACCGTTCACGAAAAAGAGGCATGTCTAGAGTGAAGTTGGTCAATATACCTCTTTGACCCATCTCGGGTGGATAGAGAGGAGGAAGAGGACCGGAAGAGGCACCGGGAGCGGTGGAGGAAGATCCGGTTCGGCGACCGCGAGGTATACGTGGGCGATTGGACGGAGGCACGTAGGCGTCCTCGGGTTCATCAACAAGGTGGGGTTGCTTCGATTGCTTGGTGCGAACCATATTTGAGTGATTATGGATAAAAAATGGAAAATATGGGTGATTTTAGAGAGATTGGGCGAATTTTGAGAGAGAGTGAATTTGATTAGGGTTTAAAAAGAAATGAATTAGGGTTTGAAAAAAGAAATAAAAACTGAAAACCAGCAAAACGATCGGTCGTTTTGTGTTTCGATCGGTCGAAATATAACCAGATTCTTCCAGTGAGTCCACGTTAAAAACGATCGGTCGTTCTTAATAAACGATCGGTCGACTGTATTAAAACGATCGGTCGTTTTTACAGACGATCGATCGACTGTAACTGGGTTACAGAACTGGAATTTTTTGCACTAATCGACACGGATTTGGCATAAAGAAAATATAAATACTTATAAAAAATATGTATATATATCACACATCAAACATGCCTAACTCTCGGCGAATAAAGCAAAATTGTTCCTCATTAAGGGGTTTTGTAAAAATATCGGCTAATTGCCTATCCGTACTTATGTATTCAAGTGTAATATCCCCTTTTTGGACATGATCCCGTAAAAAGTGATGACGTAAATTAATATGTTTAGTGCGAGAGTGTTGGATCGGATTTTTCGAAAGGTTTATAGCACTAGTATTATCACACAATATAGGTACACTATTAAATGATAATTCAAAGTCGTTTAGTTGTTGACGCATCCAAAGGATTTGTGCGCAACAACTACCCGCGGCGACGTATTCCGCCTCCGCCGTGGAAAGCGCAACCGAGTTTTGTTTCTTGCTATGCCAAGAAACTAAGGCGTTTCCTAGGAAATGGCAAGTGCCACTAGTACTCTTTCTATCTAATCGACAACCGGCAAAGTCGGCGTCGGAATAGCCAAGCAATTCAAAAGAAGTATCATGCGGATAAAACAATCCTAAATTGCATGTTCCTACAAGATATCTAAAAATGCGCTTAACGGCTATAACATGCGATTCCTTAGGGCAAGATTGATACCTAGCACACATGCAAACACTAAACATGATATCGGGTCTACTTGCGGTTAAATATAAGAGGGATCCAATCATACCTCTATAGAGCTTTTGGTCCACGCTTTTACCCGATTCATCCTTGTCTAGTTTTGTTGCCGGACTCATCGGAGTTCCTAGCGGCTTTGCATCGCTCATGTTGAACCGTTTGAGCAAGTCCCTCGTGTATTTGGCTTGATTCACGAAAATTCCGTCCTTTGTTTGTTTGATTTGCAATCCAAGAAAGTATGTGAGTTCACCCATCATGCTCATCTCGAATTCTCCTTGCATACACTTAGAAAACTCCTCGCACATGCGAGCATTAGTAGCACCGAAAATGATATCATCAACATATATTTGAATTAAAAGCATATCTTTTCCATCCTTTTTAATAAAAAGAGTAGTGTCTAAAGTACCACGAGAAAAACCCTTTTTAATCAAAAATTTACTAAGTCTTTCATACCACGCCCGGGGTGCTTGTTTTAAACCATAAAGTGCTTTTCGAAGTTTGTACACATGATTAGGAAATTCGTGATTTTCAAAACCGGGTGGTTGTTTTACATAAACTTCCTCATTAATAAAGCCGTTTAAAAATGCACTTTTAACATCCATTTGAAATAATTTAAAACGTTTAAAAGAAGCATAAGCAAGCAACATTCTAATGGCTTCTAGTCTTGCTACGGGTGCGTAAGTTTCATCGAAATCGATGCCCTCTTCTTGATTATACCCTTGAGCTACTAGTCTAGCCTTATTTCTAATAACTACCCCGGATTCATCCATCTTATTACGAAATATCCATTTCGTACCTATAATGGTTTTCTCACGCGGTCTAGGTACTAAAGTCCATACGTTACTACGCTCGAATTGATTTAATTCGTCATGCATAGCTAATACCCAACTCTCATCGAGTTCCGCTTCATGAATGTTCTTGGGCTCTAATTGAGACAAGAATGCAAAATGATTAACTATATTTCTTAATGATGAACGTGTATGCACTCTTTCTCCCGGGTTACCCAAAATTAAATCTTGAGGATGGTGATTGGCAAAACGCCATTCTTGAGGCAAATCCTCATGAATATGTACACTAGATTCTAAGTCCTTTTGAAGTCTCTCTATAGTGACTTCTTCATCAACGGGTTCAACATCTAAGCTAGGCGTTGACTCTAAACTAGATGTAACATGATTCGAAGAAGATGCTTTATGAAAAATATCATCATCAATATTATGAACAATTAAAGGCTTATCAATCGTCGACAAATTCTCATCAAACGAGACATGTACCGACTCTTCCACCAATAAAGTTCTTTTATTAAAAATACGATAAGCTTTACTCGATATAGCATATCCAACGAAAATTCCTTCGTCGGACTTAGCATCGAATTTTCCTAGATTATCCTTACCATTGTTATGAACATAGCATTTACAACCAAATGCACGTAAATGAGAAATATTGGGCTTACGCTCATTCCATAATTCGTAAGGTGTCTTTTTTAATATGGGCCTAATTAAGGCTCTATTTAAAATATAACAAGCGGAATTTACGGCTTCGGCCCAAAAATACTTTGGCAAATTATTTTCGCAAAGCATGGTCCGTGCCATTTCCTCTAGGGTTCTATTCTTCCTCTCAACTACCCCATTTTGTTGGGGCGTACGAGGGGCCGAAAAATTATGATCAATACCATTTTCATCACAAAAAGTTTGAAATGGAGTATTCTCAAATTCCTTACCATGATCGGTTCGGATACTTTTGATCATATAACCCTTTCGTGTTTGGAGCTTTTTGCAAATGATAGAGAATTCTCTAAATGCTTCATGCTTATGAGTTAAAAACAAGACCCACGTAAAGCGACTAAAATCGTCAACCATGACGAAAGCATATGCACGCCCGCCAAGACTAAGTGTCCGGGAGGGGCCAACTAAGTCCATATGAATGAGCTCCAAACAACGAGTAGTAGATATAATATTTTTAGACTTAAAAGAAATCTTTGTTTGTTTGCCTAATTGGCAAGCGTGACAAAGTTTGTCCTTTATATAAGGAGTTTTTGGTAAACCTATTACCAAATCTTTACTAGAAAGTTTAGCAAGTAAATCAAGACTTGCATGACCAAGTCGTCTATGCCACAACCAACCATTGTCGTTGATAGTAACAAGACACTTGACTTCATCATCCACCGAACTATTCAAATCAATCATATAGACATTATTTTGTCTTTGACCCATAAGAATAGTTTTATTATCCGAAATACAATGAATAATGCAATGCGATTTTTCAAAAATGACTTTGTGACCCAAATCACAAAGTTGACTTATACTAAGCAAGTTATGTTTAAGACCATCAACAAGCAATACATTATCAATAACGACATTAGATGGTTTAGAGATACTACCAATACCGATGATTTTGCCCTTGCTATTATCTCCGAAGGTCACAAAGCCTCCGTCTTTAGGTGCAAGAGTTGTGAATTTTGTTTTGTCTCCCGTCATATGTCTTGAGCATCCACTATCTAGGAACCACTTGTCCTCGTTGATTTTTGATCTCAAGCATACCTACAAGACAAAACGATCATTGGTACCCTAATCCATTTTTGGGTCCTTGAGGGTTAGAGTCTCGACCCTTTGGAATCCAAACCAAATCATTTCTACTTACTTTATACCTATTAGGGCAATATATATAATCCTCATAGTGGTCACTACGGTTGCAAGTAATACATTTTATATGCGAGATAGGTTTAACAAAACGATTATAAACTAAGTTCCTTTTATATGAATTGTTCTTACGGGAGTAACTTGGGGTTCTATTTTCATTTTTCTCCACTTGTTTGGTGAATAGATTTTTATGCTTAGACGCTAAGAGAGGGTTGTATCCTACACCGGTTTTATCATATGCGCCTTGTTGAGAAGCTAATATAGTACTTAGCATTTTGCTTCCTTTAGTGAACTTAGAGAGAGTGAGTTCGGCTCTATCCACCTTTTCTTTACATGAACTTAGGTCATTAGCTAACTTATCATTTTATATTGTAAGTTCGGCATTTTTAGACGTAAGTGAGTCATTTGTTATAGCTAAGTTCTCGAGTTCGTCTTGTAGAGTAATTAGCATTTTTCTAAAAGATTTGTTTTTACCTCTAGCTTTTTCTAAGGATGCTAACACATCATTTATATCAAAATCATCATCACTAGAAATAGAGGAGTTAGAGGAGTGAAAGCTTACATCCTCGGTATCGTCGTCTCTAGCCATGAGACAAAGATTTGCGACTTCTTCATTGTCGCTATCGGAGCTATCATCATCGCTCCCCCATGCGGCCAAAAATGCCTTCTTGTATTCCTTTTTCTTTCCGAACTTATCCTTTTTCCTCAAAGGACATTCGTTTTGCATATGGCCGGGTTTGTGACATTTGTAGCAAATGATTTCGTCCTTTTTGTTCGATTTGTCGGAAGGCTCTCCCTTATACTCCTTTTTCCGAAATCGTTGTCCACCCTTCTTCTTCCAACTTAGGAATTTGTTGTAGCGTTTGGCGAAGAGTGCCATGTCGTCATCCTCACTCGAGGAATCATTGTCGCTATCTTCTTTTGTTGTGCTTTTGAAGGCGATGCCTTTCTTCTTTTTTGAGTCATCCTCATGCTTTCGAGTCGTCATATCTAGCTCATGGGTGCTCAAGGATCCTATGAGGTTGTCGAGAGAAAGTGTGTTCATATCCTTGGCTTCTTGTATAGCCGTCACTTTTGATTCCCACTTCCTCGGAAGGCTTCGTAGGATTTTCGTCACCATCTCCTTGCTAGAATATACCTTTTCAAGTCTTTTGAGATCATTAGTAATCTTAGTAAAACGAGTGTACATAGAAGCAATAGACTCATCATCATCGACTTTAAACAATTCATAATCATGAATAAGCATGCTAATCTTAGAGTCTTTAACTTGACTAGTTCCTTCGTGCATAATAGCTAGCTTATCCCACATTTGCTTAGCGGTGTCACAACCGGAAATCTTATCATATTCACTAGGCGAGAGCGCACAAGTGATAGAGGTCATGGCCCTACAATTTAGGGAAAACGCAAGGCGTTCATCGGTATCTAGTTCCTCTACAAGTTTATCTTCGCCATTTCTCCTAGGCGTTCTATAGCCTTTACTAATACTTATCCATTGATCTATTTCATAACCACATAGGAAATTTTTCATTAGATCTCTCCAATAGGGATAGTTAGTGCCGTCAAAGAATGGGGGCCTAGTTATGGATTTAGAGTCGGCGTATGAAGACATAACGGATCTTTAAACTATAAAATCGTTAGATTTTCGTAAATAAAATAGCTAGGTTCTGATACCAATTGTTGGTCCGTAGGAGTCTAAACCTTAGAGGGGGGGTGAATAAGGTTTTCGTACGTTTTTCGCGGAATTATATCTAAGGATATTTAACTAAGTTAAAAAGTGGTTTTTATAACCTAAACTCTTTCGTTTCCAAATTAGCGCTAAATAATCTAAACAAGCAATAAAGATGAGTGATAAATAAATGCGTAAAGTAAAAGTTAAGGGAAAGAAATAACGCAAGATTTATAGAGGTTCGGCTAAACGTGCCTACGTCCTCTCCTCGGTATTTTCACTACCGAGTATTTCACTAGAATCTCGTTCCAAAGGTTACAACCTAACGAGCTTAATCAGACGATTTAGCTCCCCCTCACTTAATGAGTATCCCGAAAGAAAAAGCCTAGAACTTTAAGCTACACTTGCTTGAAAAGCTTCTACCCAATCAATCGCTCACTAACGAGTTTATAAAGCACTCTTTTACAAGTTTAATTTGAATACAACACTCACTAACAAATATTATCTCGATATTTATAAGATTACAATGAGAATATAATCGAGAATAGTTTATGAATAATAAGTGAGAAGTTGGAAGTATAAGCTTGAAGAATTTCTTAGAAAGATTTGCTTAATTGTTGAATACTTGGATAATCTTCCTTGAAGGTTTTGAAGCTCTTTTGTAGGGTGAAAAGATGCAGCAATTAATTTCAGACCGTTGCAGTTTGTTGGCTGAATTGAATGCTGGTTAATGCAGTGGTTCGCCCCATTTTCAGGAATGGCTTAAAAGCTGGAATTTGAAATTTTACAGAAACGATCGGTCGTTTCTGCAAAACGATCGGTCGTTTTTTATCTATGCTCACTGGAAGAAATCATCAATAAAACGATCGGTCGTTTTATTATGGCGATCGGTCGTTTTTGTCCTATGCTCACTGGAAGGATTTCTCACATTTATGATCGATCGTTTAGGGTTGATCAGTCGTTTTTTGTTGTTCTGGGTTATTTTCGGTTTTCTCGACAAACTTCGAAACCCCGTAACTAATTCGTTTCAACTCCGATTTAGGTTCCGCTTGAACCAATGGCTTCGTAATTACGCATTCAATCATTTAGACCCTTTAACACACTCGATAAATGATTAGTACGCAAAACGAGCTTTTATCATGTTTTACAAATATTGTTATCATCAAAATAATCGAATTGAAGAACATTGTTCAACAATATATATATATATATATATATATTGATTTTAAAGAGTCTATCAGAACTTAGTCATTCAAATATTAGAACAGATGATTCTAGTTTCATATTAACTAAATTTTTCGGCAGTAGTCACAGTTATTATTATAATATTGTGCCCCCCCTGAATTTAAAATCTTGGATCCGTCCCTGCTCCTAGCAACTTATATTCCTCCTAGCTACCTCCGTAAGTTCACATTTCCCATATGTACAACTTTTTAATTATTTAATTTATTTACCAAAACGTCATTGTACAATAAAAAACATAATACATATATTTTATCTCTCTAAAAACAAAAAAAAAGTTTTAAATTACAATAAAATTCTATAGAATCGAAAAAAATCAACAAAAATAGAAAAATAAATACAAAGAATTATAAAAAATCACAAAAATGTATTTTTATAAAAAACATCACAAAAATAATTAAAAAAATGGGTAAAATAAAAAAAATGTTTTTTTAAAAAAATCACAGAAAATGAAAAAAAATACAAAAAAATGGGAAAAAAAAAATCAAAAACTTTTTAAAAAAATCAAAAAGAAATATTAAAAAAAATGTTTTTTTGTCAATATGTCACTTTTTACACCGAAAAAGGTGTTTTTTTTTTCATCAAAAAGTTGAAGTGATTTATTCATGAAAAATTGCATTTTTTAATCTAAATGAGCTGAAAGTGCATTTAGTTCAGTCAAAATCATATATAGTTCAATAAAAGTGCATATAGTCCAGTCGAAAGTGCATATAGTAAGTCGAAAGTGCATATAGTTGAGTCGAAAGTGAATTCAATTCAGCTGCATCTAGTTCCGTCGAAAGTGCATACAATTCAGTCGAAAGTAAATATAGTTCAATAAAAGTGCGTATGCATATAGTTCATTTAAAAGTGCATCTGGTTCATCTGAAAATGTATCTAATTTAGTCGAAAATACATATAGTTAAGTCAAAAGTGCATATAATTCAGTCGAAAATGAATATAGTTCAGTCAAAAGTGCATATGGTTCAGCTAAAAGTGCATATAGTTCAATAAAAGTGCATCTGGTTCAGCCAAAAATGCATCTGGTTCAGCCAAAAGTGCATATGGTTTAGCTGAAAGTGCATCTGGTTCAGTTGAAAGTTCATCTTGTTCATTAAAAAATGCATATAGTTCAGTTGAAAATGCATAATGTTCAAGAGATTGGTGGTTCGAATCCATCCGAATTTGCTTTTTTTTTTCTAATTCAAAGTAAGGCATATGCACTTTATTTTGTGAATTATATTGTGTTTATATTAAACATTATGCACTTTTGACTGAACTATATGCACTTGCAACTGGACTATATGTACTTTCGACTGAACCAGATGCATTTTGAGATGAACTAGATGCACTTTCGACTGAACCAGATGCATTTTCAGCTTAACCATATGCACTTTCAGCTGAACCAGATGCACTTTTGACAGAACTATAATTTAATTCAAATTAAAAAAAATAAAATCCGGATGGATTCGAACCACAAAACTCTTAAGCCTCGGTGTTGGTACAAACACTCTTACCATTTTGAGCTTACGGATGTATATAGTTACTAAATAGAATCATACAAACTTACCATTTTGAGCCTGTTCTAGCCTCAAACCGAAACCTGTTTCAGTCTCGAACTGTAATCCGATTCAGCCCCAAAACAGACTCCAATTCAGCCATAAAATGGACTGGATTTACACCAAAACAGACTCCAAATCACCTCTAAAACAGGCTTCTTCCAGCCCCAAAACAGACCCTAAAATCAGCATTATAATGGGTTCGATTAAGCACCAAAACATACCGCAAAACAGGCATAAATCAGCCCAAAACCGAGGCCCATTTCAGCCCAAAACCGAGGCCCGTTTCATCATCAAAACAGCCGAAACATGCTCTGTTTTAGCCGAAACGTGCTTCGTTTCAGCCGCCAGACGAGCCCCATTTCAGCCCCAATACGAGATGCACTTCAGTCCCAAAACAAACTCGTTTTAACCCCAAAACGAGCTATGTTTTATCACCAAAACGAGCTATGCTTCAGCTCCAAAACGAGCTCATTTTAGTCCCGAAATGAGCTCGTTTCAGCCCCAAATTGGAACCTGTCTCAACCCTGAAACGAGTTCTACCACCACTTTTATTCAAATAAACTTGAAACACCCAAAACCATCCAAAACCATTCCAAAACCCACTCCAAATCTGTCTCAATAACGTTGAAAAAAAAACACAAAACAATACAGTAATTGTCCCAACTCCCAGCTGAACTATAAATCACAGTCAACCAATCCAACGAGAAAGTAATAAATTACAAGAAAATTCTATAAACAAAAAGCATACGGTCCGAATACAATAGAAATGTAATAAATAGATATTTGTTGTTTTTCTAGGTCACAAAACAAATTATAGTTAAAGTAGCAATATCATATATACTGGCAGAAATCTATCGCACGAAACTCGGATATTTCATCGAATACTTTAAGGGTACAAACTGGTGAAAACATAACTCGACACATGGTTATATACAACTTGCCAAATAACTCCTGAACTAAGAGGCTGTTTTAGCCTTGAACCGGAAGTCTCGAACCGGAGTCCGATTCATCCCCAAAACAGACTTCAATCCAGCCCTAAAATGGACCCGATTTGGCACCAAAACAGACACAAAATCATCCCTAAAACGGGCTCGTTTCAGCCTCAAAATCACCCCTATACATGCTTGATTAAGCACCAAAACAAGCAACAAATCAGCCACAAAACGCACCTTGTTTGATCACCAAAACAGCCAAACTCGAAAATAAAAACTCAAAACATAAAATTTATCACAAATCGTTGAGTATTAGCTAATATTTGATTATTGGCTTACCTTTTCAAATAAGTTTTATTCAGATTGTTCACAAATCGTTGCATAAAGTTCCCAATTACTAATAAAAACCCTAATTCCCAAATTAATAATTCAAATTTATCAAATCACATAAAAGAACAAAAAGTTTAGAAGATAGTCATGACCTCGATTGTGATGCATAACCTTAAAAGCAGATCTCAGATCCAAGGCTTTTAATTCGAGATACATAAACATGGACACACACATATATAAATAGATGGGGAGAAAGAGAGAGAACCTCGGCGATCTAACAACTAAAACTCGTCGGAGATCCGGCCCTAGATCGCTACATCTTCATTGTCGGACCGATCTCTATCACGGAGGTCATCTTCTCTCTCCTCCTCTCGATCTCCATCTTATCTATTTCTCTATCTTTACCTCTACAAAATCACTCACTGGATTCGTTGATAATCTACGCAGTCGAGATCAACATGTTTACGGAGATAGAAAGTGTGTGATATAGAGAGAGGGAGTTTGGATGGAGATGGTTCAGAAAAGTGATAAAGAGTGAGAGATATTAGGAAGAGAAATAATGCGTTGATATCTGTTTCTATGAAACGATGAAAAATAGAATTATTGGGGTTTATATAGTAATAAAAATGGTACCTATAAGGAATGAAACTTATAATAGATACTTAGAGAGAATTAGAGTTTAAAAGTGGTACATATGAGGCATTATTTGAATAATCTTTACATTTAAATTCATATCATTTTGTCTAAAATAATGAATCAATTCTTTTTTAACATGCAAAAATATGTTTACACTTCAAATGTATATACTCCTTTCCATTACAATTAATCCATACCATTTTTTTAAAGTTAATCTCGTTTTTTAGATTGCATGTCTTAAACTTGGCCCTTCAAAAAGTGCATGTACATAGTTATGATTGCATATCAGTAGGTATGCACTTTAAAGTTGCATACATATGCACTTCGAAGGTTTAATAGATCGAAGTATGCCACTCCATAGCAAGTGGTATTGACGACATACTAGTTGACATGCACTTTATAAATTACATATACGGTGGTATCCACTACATATCATTTGACATGCACTTCCCAAAGTGCATATACAGTATAACATCTATAAATTAATACTTGCTAAATTAATAATTTTTTAAAAATAATATTTTCATCCGGTTCTGACTTGAACTAATGTAAAAAATCATCAATTTCGATAAATTAATAAAATAATAAATTTTCAAAAATTTCTTATATAAATATTGGCCCCGACAAAATTATAAATTAATAATTTTTTAAAATGGCAAACATTACTAGGACGATTTAGTGAAATATAACTCTGTAGTCGTTTGCTTCTTTTTAAACTTTAAATCTACAGTAAAACCTTTCTATAAGAATACTCCATATAGGAATAACCTTCATATAGTAATAAAAAATTTTGGTCCCAACTAGGGCCAGTTCAAAATAGGAATAAACTCTCTGTTGTCATATTCCGTAGTTTTTTATGGTCCTGTTAGTTATAAATCCACCTTCTTATAGGGATAAAATGCATTTCATTACAAAAATATATATATCCAGTTACAATAAATTTATGATGATGTAAAATACTTATGTAAGGTTGTTTGTGATGATGACTTAATTTTTTGTGTTGCTACCATATATTTTAACTTGTGCATCCATACTAGCTCGTCGACATGAATACCATCTTGTTGAAGGCAAAACATTTCTAACTTGTCAAGCATTTTAAAAGCTTCTTGACATGAGACCTTTTGCATTTCTATACTATCATCCTCCGGATTATCTTCTTCTGCATCTTGCCTAATTCCAGCAACGATTTCTTCATCGGTTAAATACATATATTTTTTATTTTTTTAATATGTAAACTCTATATAGGAATAACCTCCCTATAGTAATATTTTTTCATGGTCCCCACAATATAACTGTATAGAGGTTTTACTGTACTTGAATCTCATACTAATTTTTTTGAATGCATCCAAAGGCTCCGGTGTAGTCTTTTCGAACTGCACCAAAAAAGTGTGAAGAGTTTTAGACACGATAAATGCTTTGTTTTGTGTGACTAGTTATAAATGTAGTGTATCATCTTCAACTTCATCATCTTTATTGTTTCCAAAAATGGTATCCATATTTTTTTCTAAAGTCCATACATCTTAACATGTATCCCACCTTACTAATCCAACAAACCATTTACATCCATTTTATTGTGATAACCGAGACCATTAATCATTTTCTCAAGTTTATGAACACCTTCGTCAATAATGGGTTCATCTAAATTAATTGAAACTTCATTGACAATTTTTTTTTTGCATTTTTGAAAACAATTTGTTATTGTCTCTTATTGAATATTAATCGTCCAATACTCCCATCAATTAAAAACTTTTTAAAATAATAATTATTAATCTATCGATTAATTAATATCTCTCTAAATTAATAAATTTTTACGGTCCCGATTTTACTATATGTAGCTATGCACTGTATACTAGTTGGTATGCACTTTAGAAAAGGAATAAATGTTGGTACGCGCACTTAAAAATGTACATATTAATTTGTATGTGTTTTAAAATCTCACAATTATCAAGTAAAAAGTGCATATCAATTAATATGCGCACACACGCAAAAAGGTGCATGTCGGTTGCTATGCACTACAAACCGTAATAAAAAAACTCAAAAAGGTCAAATATTGGACAAAATCTTTAAATCAAAAACGAAATAAAAAAAAACTTACATAATCAATGAGATATGCTCGAAACACTAACATTTATCATTTTTGTCAAATAAAAAAACTAACCCAATAAAATATTACTAATGCTAATTTTTTTTTAATATACAATAAAGTGTATCTTAAAAAGTCATATAAGGACTAGTAATAAAACTTTTAATTGAAAAAATCAGAATCCTCTTAATAATTAATTGATCATAATGAAACCAAACTCGACATTTACAAAGTCTAAACCCGGTTAAATTTTCAAATCCGGTGATCTCTCAACCTCTGATGAGCCAATTGGCCTCACCAATCAACTAAAAAGCCTCTAATACTCCATTTTCATATATAATTAGAATATATGGGTTATATAATACAAAAATAAATTCAAAATCCAAAATATGTAAAAAAAAAAAAAAAAATCAGCAAAAAGTGAATCTACATCTCATGACGACAGGGATAGAGTGAAATAAAAAAAGTGGGGAGATGGAGGAGAGAGAAACACAAAGAAAGGAAGATGGAGGAGAAAGAAACGGAGAGAGAAAGATAAAGATGAATATACATGTATTATAATTTTTTTTTAAGGTGTATGTTTTGTGAATAAAAATTTGGATAATTAGGTTTGTTGGTTGCGTATGTATTGGTAATTTACTATAATATTAAGCTAGTTAGTCATTTTTTAAAAATGATTATGGTCAACATTCATAGATTATTTTAAATAGAATATTCTTTTCATTCGGTATATCTTGCTCATGATGGGATTTTTGAGTAATTTCAATAATTGCAAAAGATAATAATGATAAAAAGAATGGTAAGTAACTTTTTTTTATCAATCATGTTTCGAGTTTTGCATTTTGTTACAAGTGAGGGGAAATTCTGAATAAATACGGAAGCAGAGTACCTGACTCTGAGGCAGGGTTACTCTGCTTTCCACAGCCATTAGATCTGTTATTTTATTAATACTGTAGCAGATCCAATGGCTGTGAAAAGCAGAGTAACCCTGACTCAGAGTCAGATACTCTGCTTCCAACAAATACATGTTTAACTAATTAATTTGAGGCCTAAAAACTTCTTTCGAGAGTGATACATCTTCCTTTGTATTTTATTTCCGTGGTATATGTTAAGTTATTCCCTCACGTAACACATTCCCAATTCTTAATTGGCTTTAACTTATTTCCCACGTGGTTCTGGTTTTTTTATAAGATATAAGATATGAATCTTTCGGTTCACTTATCTTTCATCTTCTCTCGGTATCTCTCTATTCTCTCCGTATTCTCTTATCTCATGCTATATACTGAATAGATTTTGAATATACAATTTTATTTTTTCACAACCATCGTTCTTACTTGAAGTTTCGTTTCTTTATTGTTATTAAATAGTTGGAATAACATATTAAGTTTGAAATAGTCAAGCTGAGTATTGACCAAGTTTGGGGTGATCACACTCTAAAAATTACGTATGTAATGGGTTAATTTAGTAGTTTTGATTATTTAAGTTTTACATGGGGTTTCTATTAACCTAATTTTGTCATAAATGGTCTTAAAAGAACACAGATTCATTTTAATTTTTAAATGCGGTAATTACATCTGTTTTTGGTGGTTTTCGAATTAAATTGTAAATGCGTCACTTGGCAGATTGGAGAATCTAAATCAAGTCTGAAAGAAAATATAAATAATACTTCATCCGTCCTATAATAATAATCCATTTAGGGTTTTCACTCCGTCAGACAATAGTAGTCCTCTTTACTTTTTTAATAAAGAGTTACTCAAATGCTTTAATTAATTATCATTATTCTTTGCAAATCATGAATATCATTACTATTTTAAGGGTATATTTAAGTATTAATAGCTAACTATATTTATTACTCCAATTAACTCTAACCAACTTTTATTAATATTCATGATTTTCTTTTTAAATCATGCGACCTAAGAATTAAGGACTAAATTGGGGAAAAACAAACAATATTGTTGGTTAAAGTGGATGGTGGCGATTCGTCGAATGGCCGGGTTGTTATAATTGGTATCAGAGCATCTATCTTACCAAAAATGTCAATACTAGCACGATTGAGTGAACCTCTAAATGACAAGGTGCCCAAGTATTGATGACGTCATACCTTAAGGGGAAAAGAATGTGATGACCCCGATTTTTTGAAGGAAAATTCAGTGACAGAATGAACGTATGCCAGTCTCACATCACTTAGATATGTGAGTACGTATATGATATATAAACTAAGAAATATGTCTTCTTGTTAACAATGAGTGTTAAAGTTGTGTGAGCCAAGAATCGAGAACGAAATTGGGCCAAAACGAACAATATTGTTGGTAGAAGAGAACGGTGGCGGTTTGGTTGAATGGCCGGTGATTAGAGCCGGATATTGTCATATTTTGGTGGTATTTACAGACATTTTATTAATATTAAGATGCATAATTGGAGTATCTTATACTTATTTTATTTATTTTACCATTTTATAAATTACTTTTGTATAAATTTGAGCTTTTTAGGTCGAGTTATATGAAGATATCAAATAAAGTGATAAATATGAAATATCGAATGATTTAAAGGACAAGAAATGTCAAATAAAGAAGTTACTATTGAGTCATCACAAGTCAAGACCAAAAAGGAAACAAGAAATCGCCAAATAAATTAATTATGCGTTGGTGCTTCGGATAAACTTATGTTGATCTAGATGAGGCCAGATCTGGATGAGCTCTGATAGTGATAAGCACACCAAATTAATGATGAGACAACTCTCAATTGGCCCGAGTGACACTGATACGGATTAGACCCCTCTGACCCGGATCATCATTTTGAAGTAATTAGGTTACGATATTCTCTCAGATGAATATTATAAATATGTAGCATTTGTACACAATTTTTTGGCACACCCACCTCTGTACATAATTACTGAAATCAATTTATTCTCTCTCTTTCTTTTCTCTATTTTTCACCTCTTGTGAGCATCCATCTTTGAAGAGATTATAGTGGTTCTTTTCCTTCCTACTTTGCCCACTTAAGAACACATGTCTTCTCACTCGCGTTTTCAATATAAAAGCCTTTTTTCATGCAATTTTTATGATTGTTTTTGACTCAAGAATGAGGGTATGAATTTCATACCATGTTTGTTAGATTTCATAACATGTTTTTTAAACTTCACACCCTTTTTTAGACTACATAACTTCTTTTTGAAAGTTTATATATTTTTTTATCATAATTTTCATATTCCTTTTTTTTAAAAGTTCATATCCCTTTTATCACACTTCATACATTTTTTTTCCAGATTTTATACCATTTTTAAAATGTTGTACCCATTTAAAGTTACTAGTCAAAAATTCAATTCACCACTATCCCCACAAGTCATATATAATACAAACATAAACGTTAAAATAGGGAGCATTCAATTGGCGATAGCGATCGCATCTATTGGTCACATTCAATAAAAAAAAAAAACAATTTTCACTAGCCATAATTCCGTTGAAAATTTAATCGGTCAAAATGCCAAACTCAGATGGCCAAAGCAATCTCACAAATCGAATTAAAGTGTGAGTTTAAATAGTTGTGACCTAGTGGGAAATCAATTGTTTAAAGTGTCATTATGTAAATCAAGTTTTAAATGTTGTGTGTATTGGGCATTTTTACCATTAAAATTGTTCTAAACTGTTGTTAAAATTTAGCCACAGCCACAACCACAACCACTTTAGCAATATAACCGAAAAAAAATATAATTTTAAATGAATTTTTTCTTATAATTGATCAGACCTAATGAACAATAATTTGCCAACACATCTTACGTCTCTCCACTTTTTATAAGTGAAGTGAGGACAAAAATAGAGCTATGCACTATAACGTTTTTGTCTTCATGTCAAAAATGATTGCTATTGTTATAATAAAGCTATAAACAAAAGAGGTGTATGCATTAACATATTAAATCATGACTGATCGAGTGTCCCTTGTTTTATCTTAGTTGTTTGTTTATAACGCACTTGATAAATTACTAAACACGTAGCCTTAAAAGAAAATTCTCACCTATAATAGAAACTTCGCAAAACAAAATTTTACATGCTTTTAAACTTTTGTTGGTTAGGTTTAGTTGCTTTTATGGACCCCTAATTTATAACAATACGTAAGAATAAGGATGCTGTTTTTCCATTTTGCATGGTATGTAGCATTTCTTTTTGGTGTGATTTCTATAAATATATATAGTATTTATATTGAGGTTTGAATCTGATGGTGACCATCTTAAAAACATTACCAAGGAAAAACCTATTTGCTCGCCTTTATGGTTTGAGAGAAAGAGCAATATTTGGGAAGTTATATGAAAACAAAATAAGAGGCTGTGGAAATGACTTGTTACTTTAAAGTTTTGTATAGATAACTCATTTCAAGGATGATCTCAGGGTCACAGACTTAAATTTATGTTATTTTGCGTCTTTCTTTTCAGATTTGTAACAACATATATATATATATATATATATATATATATATATATATATATATATATATATATATATATATATATATATATATATATATATATATATATAGTTCTCCTACCTTTTGCCTTTTTTTTTCTTTTTCTAATGGGGTTTTCCCCCGATTTTGTCTTTTAATATCATTAATAACAATGTTATTTTTCCCCATAAATTATATATAAAATACGATAAACTCTTTACAAGGAACGGATAGGAAATATTTGGGAGTCAAAAAGAAAATTTGGAATCATGCGCTAGCTAGAAATTTTAAGAATGTTCAGTCATACCTATACATATTGCATGGAAATTTTCTCACGATTAACTATTTCGCCTATTGTTCTTTATTTATTCAATACTTCTATATAATTTGTTAGTCAGGAAACTCACATATTGCCACTTAGACAACTTATTTGCTTGCTATAGTTTTTTTTGGATGAAAGAGCACAATATTGGTAAGTTATTGAACACAAATTAAAAGTTCGTGACAAATGCAAAGATAAAAAGAAGAATAAAGGATTAAAAGTTGAAGTTTTCATGAAAGCGAATATTCATTGCAAGTTCTTTGGGGTATTTTATATCAAAAGAAGTGATAGCTGCGGTGTCATTACTAAGAGCATTAGCAAGCTAATAAAAGAGGTCAATACTACATCTGCAGTTCTCATTCTTACTGTTATTTTGGTCGAAAGATTCAAATATTATCGCTAGAGGCTGAAGTTCGGTCGGAAACATCGTCATCATCAACCTCCCACTCTATTTGTAAGACTTTTTATATTTAGCAAGAGCAAGAGAGTTTTTTTAGGCTGAAACTATTTTCCTTTTTTTCTCCCTTTTCCTTGTTTTATTTTAATCTTCAAATAATGTTTATTCTGTTGATGTATTTTGCTTTCTAAACCTTACTGTGCTTGTGCAGTAAGTTAATTATGTTCCTATTTGTTTTGGTGGTAATATATGTTTAGTTTACAAAAAAATAATAATTAAGGGAATGGGGAAAATAAATGCTACCTTTAAATATTTGTAAGAATTGACAGTTAAAAATTACTTTCTTTCAATTAAAAATAGGGTTTTCTTTTTACAAAAGAAACAGAGATAAATATTTGGTAATTGGAAAATAAAATAAAAAAGACACTACAATCAAATTCACAAAAAGTTCATTTTTTGGTATAATTTTTCATGTTTTTGTAATCTACTTTGGTACTTTAATATATTGTACACCAAAAAATTGACACTGCTATGGCTGTCTGGAAGTTTCTCTGACTTGATAAGTTCAAAACTCAAAAATAAAGCTGGTATTACGAAAATACATTTATAACCAAAAGAATCCGAAAAATTACGAGTATAGAAGATGGAGGTTTAACATCCTTACCAGTGAATGTATAGAAAGAAATAGGAGAGATGAAGAGAGAAAACGAATCAGAAGGAAGAAGAGAAGGAGACAGAAGGAAGAGTGGAGAGAAAGGAATACAGAAAAGAGACGAGAGGAGGAGAATTCACGTGAATATTTATTAAATTCACCTCCATATTAAATATGAATTCTTAAATATAGAGGCCTTACAAAACATAGCAAATTTATCCCAAAAAATATTATACTAAAGGTTCTTATCATTAAATACAGAGCACAAATAAATAAGAAATAGATCTAGCAGTTTGATCATTTTGCACTAGAATACCCCATTTCCTTTGGAAGAAACTCCGGATATTGTTTGCTATATTATCATTGCTGAAAAGATAATCAAAATTCTCTTCATTGTTATTGCATCATTTACACTTGGAAGCAAGGTGAATCCCAAATTTGTATAAGTTGCAATTCAGAGAGACGAATTTGGAGAATAATTTCCACATAAAACAAGAGATTTTCAAAGGTATTGATTTATTCCAAATAAATTTGCTAGTCCATCTTTCTACTCATATTTTTTTTTTTGCAATTTCCCAGGCACTTTTAAGAGTAAAATTCCCCATACTAGTAAGCTTCCAAATAGGCTTATTTCTTACCCACTCAATATTTGGCTCAGTGATATCTCTAGCTTGCATCATTCTCCCCCATAAATTATCCCGAGTTCTGAACTTCCACCATAATTTCATAGCAAAGGCTTTAGAAATATCCTTGAAACTTCTGACATTTAGACCTTCCTCTTTAATAGTTTTGCAAATTTTACTCCACCTGACCCAATGATGCTTATTTTCCCCTCTTTAGTACCCCAAAAGAAATTAGAAATAATTTAATCTATTTTGTAAATAACTATTTGAGGTGGATTCATAGCTGCCAATGTATAAATAGGGATGGACTGCAACACATGTCTAATTAGAATTAATTTACCACGCTCATTTAAGCAAGTACCTTTCCACCCTGAAAGCTTACTTCTAACTTTTATAATAAGTTCATGGAATAGAAGGCACTTTTTGTGCCCAACATATAACTTGCATCCAAGATAAGTAAAAGGAGGTTTCTTACTTGACATGTGTAGCTCTTTGCATATACTCTCTTTGTGCTGTTTAGTTACACTTTTTGAAAAATAGATAGAGCTTTTTTCCAGATTTATTTCTTGACCAAAGTCTTCATTATAATTTTGCAGCACTTGTTTTACCATCTTGGTAGACTTCATTGAGGCAGAGCTGAAGATTATAATGTCATCAGCAAATGCCAGGTGAGTAATAATAGGACAACCCAATTTAGATTTAAAGGCAACCCAGTTCTTTTTGTAATTTAGAGCATTTAAATTCCTACTCAGTACTTCAGAGCATAGTATAAATAAAGAAGAAGATATGGGATCTGCTTGTCTCAAACCATTAGTTGGCATAAAAATATTAGTAAGACCCCCATTCACTAGAACAGAAGTATGATTTTCTAAAGTTAACCTCAAGATAATGTCAATAAACTTTTCAGAAAAACCTAATTTCCTCAAAGTAGAAATAAGAAAGTGACAAGAAATCTTGTCATAAGCCTTTTTCATATCCAACTTCAAAACCACAATTTTTTCCACTTTTCTTTTGGTTTAAAGTTGAAATGAACTATTTAGCTAACAATATGTTATCCACAATGTCCCTGTTTTGTACAAATCCACTTTGATTATCAGATATAATTTTGGGTAGAATACTAGCAATTTTTGCAGACATAATTTTTGATATAATTTTGCTGCAGAAAGTACATAGGCTAATAGGCCTGAATTCAGCAAAAAATTTTGGTTTTGCCTTTTTAAGAATGAGTGCTATAACAGTAATGGAGATAAACTTAGGTAATAGACTTTCCATGAAAAATTGAATGATAGCTTTAAAGATGTTATCCCCAATATAACTCCAACAACTCATAAAAAATTGACCTGTAAATCTATCAATGCCTGGGGCACTTGATGTACTCAGGTCCAAATAACACTTTTAACCTCTTCAAAAGATGGATCTTTATCCATAAAGTTGTTATCTTCTTCTAGAATCACATTGGTAATAATATCCAAACTTTTGTAAATATAGGAACTTAGTTTATTAGCTGCAAGCAATCCATAAAATTAATTCATGGCCTCTTTTTTGATCAAATCTTTGTCATTTATTTTAGTACCATCAACTCTCTCTATTTTACAAATAGCACTCTTTGTTCTTCTTTTCTTTACTACACTGTGAAAGAACTTTGTATTAGCATCCCATTCCTTTGCCCATTTTAGATTAGCTTTTTGTTTCCAATGCTTTTACTCAATACTGAGTCTAAATTTCAGATTGGCTTCTTCTTTATTAAGTATAATTTTGTTTTCAGGTGAAGGATCCATCTCAAATACCACTTCTACTCTGAGGAACTTGTCTTCTGGCTCTGTTACCATTTGAAAGATGTTTCCAAAGGTAGCATAATTCCAATCTTTTAATTTTTTCCTTATAACTTTCATGTTATTAGCTAAGTTGCTGAGAGCATTGTAATTAGAACCTTTAACCCAGTTAGCTTTAATTACTTCCAAGAAACCCTTATTTTCAACCCAGAAATTTTGGAAAATAAACCTTTTAGGACAGTTCTCTTCATTTAGATGAAATTTTAGTAGCAAATGGCTATGGTCTGATGTAGTTTTGCTCAAATGATCCAGAGAACTATTAAAGAAAAGCTTATCAAAGCTTTTATTAGTAAGTACTTTGTCAATTCTTTCAAAAATAACATTAGTGCCAGTCCTTTTATTCCACAAAGTAAATTTAGAACCACTGAATTTCATTTCTGTCACCCCAATATTATCCATGCAATTAATGAAATCATTGGCTGCATTTAGATTAATAGGCAGTCCTCATGCTTTATCCCTTTCACAAGTTACTGTATTAAAATCACCACTAATAATTCAGGGATCCACTGTAAAAGAGTCTATTAAAAACTTCCATAATACCAATAGGGGTACACTTAGCATTAACTACTGAAATAAGCAGCTTCATATTAATTGAATCAATGTTAACTTCTAGATTTACACATTGACTCATTTGATTAGAAATATGAATCTCCATTTCTTGCATATAGAAAATCCATATTTTATTATCATCATGAACTAAAACATCATCAAAACCAAATCTTCTTTTATATCCTTCTATTTTATCAGGCCCCCTTTAGGCTCAATACAAATAAGCAGCATAATATTATTGAGTTTACAAAGCTTCTTAATTCTTCTAGATGTGGTTTTACTTCCCACCCCTCTAATATTCCAGAAAAGAGCACTAATCATTTATAAACTTTCCTAACCTCTACATTAGAGGATCTTAAAGTCATATCACTTTCCACCTTACTTTTCTTTGCAGTGACATTTGAAATAGCTTTCAAACTTTTTTTTATTATGTTTCTGTGTTTCCCAATCCCCTTCTTCAATTTCCAAAGGAATTTTCCTTGGTGAGAGTCCTAGTTTATTGATTAGACTATCAGAAGTATTTGCAGGTTCCAACATATTAGCATCCTCTAATGCTACCTCATTTTCTGGAAGGGAAGTAACTATCATCATATTTGATTTATCATTTGTTAACCTGGTGCCTTCTTGAGAATCATCATCATTACCATTAGCAATTTCTAAACCCATAAGTAATAGAGGGCTTTCATTAATCTTTTCAGCAACATCCCCTCATTTACCATTATTTTCTAGGGAAACACCCTCATCTTGTACCATAGTATAGTCTTTTTCTTCATTCTTTTTGGCTGTTTTTAAGTTACCAGAATTTTCCTTTTCTAAATTAATAACTTCCTTTTCCTTGTTGTTTGTTTCTTATACTTGTGTAGGTTTACCAAAATTGCGAGCATCCCAATCTTTTGTACTTTCCTTTTCTAGCTTTTGGTATTTATTTTGGAGAGGCTGAGTGAATTTATTCAAATTGTATAATTTGGCTTTTGTATTTTTTATTTGCTTTTCTTCTTCTCTTCCTTGATTGTTGTTTTCTTTATTGATACCTCTCTTGTTTACCTTCTTTAAATTTACAAAAGCTGACATCATGACCTTGCTTATAATAATGAAAACAACACTTAGGGACATTTTCATAGTCACACTTTTGCCAGAAACCATTGTCTCCACCATAGCCTATTCTTACTATTTCTACCAAATCTATATTTAGATCATTTCAACACAAATACGAACCATACCTACCTGGATAACTTAGCTGTAGGTTCATCTACGTTTAGAGGTTTTCCAATAGCTTTAGCGATAGAGAATATACTAGACATATTATATGAATGAATAGGGAGTCTAGGTAACGAAATCTAGACTGGAGCTATCGCTGATTCAAACTCAGGATCAAAATCATATTTCCATTTAAAAACTCGCATTGGTTTGTTTTCGATATACCAAATTGGTTTCGTCCAAATACGTTGAATGTCTTCTTCGTGGAAATACCTTACTAGAATATGTTTAGGATCCCAAACTCCTACTTGGTAAGATACTTGTAACCCTAGTTTACCAAAAAAATTCTTTATCTGTTTCTGATTAGGTCTTCCATGTGAAAATTTCCCAATAACTGTATACTTAAAAGATTCCGATAATTTTTCCACATCGTCCATTGAGAATTCAATTAATGGTTCTTCTTTATAACTCCCAACATCTTTTAGGTTTATTTTAAGTATAGTGGGTTTGGCGCTACAATATTAGCAAACGTTTTAACAGGTGTAGGGTCTGGGTTGATTATTTGAGCGTTTGTTTTAGGTTTGTCGTTCTCCGGTGTGGTCGGGCTGTTCATACCTGCGGCGGCTAGGGTTATTCACCCTAGTCGTCTCTCTCTCTAGGGTTATTTATCTAATTTTAATCAGATTCAAGTCTAACAAGTCATTAGATTATCTATTAGTCGATCACTAAACTATTTGTTAGTCTATTATTAGACTATTTGTTAGTCTAACAATTATTAGACTTTCGTTGTATACTAGTCTATCATTACTATATATCAGATTATCTATTAGTCGATCACTAAACTATTTGTTAGTCTATTATTAGACTATTTGTTAGACTAACAATTATTAGACTTTCGTTGTATACTAGTCTATCATTACTATATATCAGACCGTTCAATATTAGACTATTTGTTAGTCTGCTTATTAAGCTCTCAATTTATTAGAATTTCTATTAGAGTATTTTGAATCACCTTTTTCTATTCTTTTGTATATATTTTTTCTCCTTTTTATGATTTTTTTATATATATTTATATAAATATATATTCTTGATTTTTTTGGTTTTTAATTTTTTTAAATTTTTTTCAACCGGAGACATGTCAATAATATTGGTCATAATTGATATGTCGAACTTGTTTAATCAAATGTGTTTTGTTAAAATTGTTAGGAGATATCATTTTTCAATTAGTTTGTTTAAATGGGTAGCACTCAATCCAACAAAATCTTACTGAACATTTGAGGGGAAAAAGACACTTAGATATATAGCTTTAAATTTTATTCCACTTCAATCACATATTTTGTCATTTATTTCAAAGATATTGTTAGAGTAATTATCCCACATTATCTGCATAATAATTGAGCATGTGGTTTATAAACAGATATCTATCATTACCATTACGAGGCCTTTAATGGTAAAAAGAATATGGATTCTAAATCCATATTCTTTTTACATCCATATTCCTTTTACCATTAAAAAGCCTCGTAATGGTAAAATCAATATGGATTTAGAATCCATATTCCTTTTACCATTAAAATGTTTCGTAATGGTAAGGATGTATATCTCTTTATAAACCACAGGCTCGATTATTATCTAAACAATGTGGGATAATTACTCTAACACTCCCCCTCGCTCGTGGCCGACATTTCAAGGGTCATACGAGCGGACATATTAAATGTGTGGAGGTGAGTTCAACATCGCTAGGCCCGTTCAGATACCATATTAGAATTAATATTACTTTTACCATTAGAAGATCTTATACTGGTAAGCATGTGTATCTCTTTATAAACCACAGACTCAACTATTATCTAACAAATATGAGATAATTACTCTAACAGATATACATTTGGTAACTTACAACCTAACTGTGACATTTTTTTCGCACTATTCTCTCTTTTTTATTAGTTTTTTTAAAAAACAAAACAAGATGATATACATTTTGTTTTGTAAATTAGGAAAAATATTTCCAAAACAAAAAGAAAACACCGAAAATAAAAAAAGTAAAAGTTACATAAAATTAGATAGTTGATTTAGTGAATACAATATGTATGTAAAACATGTTATCTAATATTTGAAATAAATTATATATGAAATTTTTATGATATGTATCACTGTAAAAAAAATAAGTAGAGAAATACAAATAATACTCCTTTTTCTTTTTTAAATATACAAATAGTACATCATTACAAATAGAAGAAGAGAATAACAAGGAGAAGAGAAAGGTTATGACAAAAGTAAAAGGGAGAAGAAAAAAGGAGGAAGAGAGAGGAGGAGGAGGGGGGGATGAGGGACCTGTTACCTGTGTAAAATAGAGATCATAGAGGTTATATTTAATAGTATGAAACTTGTTACGCGTGCTAGCAGGTTAAAAATGTATTTAATGGGAAACATTTTAAAAGCTATGTTATTTTTTGGAATAAATATACCATAATGTGTATTTAAGAGTGTAGTTTTCCCAAATTTTAGTTACATCAAGTCATGTTTGTTATGAACCTTGTGTGCTGTATATGTAGTTGACTTGATTGGTCACTCGATCATCATGAGACAGAGTAGGAAATTGTTTTGTTGCCTTTTCAATACGGAAAAAACCCTTCTGCCTTTCCCATTATAGTTTTGCATTTTATTCTATTTTAAGTTTGTCTGCTTTTAGTTTCTTATTTCTTTAAATATCTCCATTCATACATATATCTATTTGAATTTCACTGCCTGTATACATTGAATATCACAATTTTATCACTTCACAAGAATTTCAATTCGCTCGTACATATTAATCATTTTAGTAAAATTATCTTCAAGCCTTCCCTCGCGTCTTTTCATCAATGGACTTATGACGTATACGAAAGAGAGTGGTTTGTTAATATTTAGTACTATACATGTCTACAACTGATTAACTTAATATCCATTTCAAAAGTTAATCGATAACTTGAATATGTAAATTTTATATTCATGAATTAATAAATCGAGGAGACAAAGTCTTCCTAAATTTCACATGTGATGTCTCTTTGGGAAATGTCAGAAGTTTTTTTCCCTTCCCATCTTTTTTTCCTACTCAGATTAAAACTCAGCGTACTTCTACTTCTTATATTTCCCCACGATATATTTTATTGTTGCACAATAACATGAAAGAAAAACTATTAATCAGAACAAATCATCGACAATTTATAAAAATAACGAAATGATTAGACGGATATAGAAGGCAAACGATCAACAAATTACGCCGCTACGCTCGTCCTTTCTAAATAGCAAAATCAATACTGTTAAACACTATATCAATATATTTAAAAGTGATAACATTACTATATATGAGCATTTCAACTCTATTGAGAAATTCCACCGTGTCAGGTGCTAAAAACCAGATGTGTCAAAAACGAATGGGATAAAAACGTGCTGATTATCCACACATGCATATTTGCCTCATATCCACCCGTAAACTAAAAAATCGACCGGCCTGAGTGTCGATCATCCTCTTGTAGGTTAGTCAAGAAGTTTATAGGTGCTTCTTTTTTAGCAGAAATGCCTGCCCGTCTACAAATATCAAAAATAACATCTCTAACAAGCTCATGTCTGTACTTGAAACCCGGAACCTCTCTAAAATGAACTGCATGCTGTTCGAAGGTGTCCAAACACCCTTTACAACAAATCTAGCACAACTCATCAGCTGAAAAAACCAGAATCATGAGGCGGTATCTAAGGATTGTGCGATACTCCACCGGTGATATATGCTGGCCTAGCCCATCAATAGGGATAGCTAGAAGAAAATCATGAGCATGTGATGCTTATAGACATCTAAAAACTGCTTTCTTCCTAAGGGTCATATCAAAATTTAATTCAATATACTCAATAATTTTACTAAAAAGAGCACTTGCCAAATCATGTCGGGCTTTATGAGGGACGGTGTCCTTATTAGTAATAAGTAAAACTATTAAGGTCGAAAGAAGAAATCCTAACACAAAGAGAGTCTAATGCACAATCGAAATCAGAGTCCACAAAAGTGTACGAAATCAGAGTCTAATACCACACATCCCACTGTCTTGCAAAATATGGTTTTTTAACATCCAAGATTGGAGCCTAGAGACCACAAAAGTGTACGATGAGGCCTCCACTGCTGAATACAAACCCAGACCCCTTACCCTAATGGGTAAAGAAGCCAATCGCCATTGGAGTTCCATAATAAAGGACCACCAAAAAGTACAATGTCCAACCTCTGTCGAACCAAATTGATGCCTCCTCCATGTGTCTGTGTTGACACGTGCTTAGGCCAAAATAAGCTTGGCCAATGTACATTGTAGCATTTTTTTTCTCAAGGCTAAAATGAGTGACCAATGTACATTGTACAAAAAGTCGGTTGTACTCATTTACGGCTGAAAGGATCAATATAAAAAGAGAATACAGTAATCAAGACAAAAAAATAAAATTAAAACATTGGATTCATTAACTTTTCGAAAAGCAAAAAAGAAAATAAAAGTTCAAGTTCAAGTTCAAGTTCAAAAGCAGTAACAAGTAAAAGAAAAGTTTTCTTTCAATAAATCTCAAGTGCTACACCCCCCACCAAATCCATTGGGAGGCATAAAACCATTACACTAAGGAACTGTAGCATAAGAACCACCACTACCAATTCCTATCCCGGATGAACTAGCCCCTTCTGTGTTTAGAAAATCACCATGACCACTACCACCTCCAGCAAAAGAACTGGACCCACCAACAAAAGGTCCGCCAGCACCACCACTGATTGGATTCGGCCCATCATTAAATGACCAAACACCACCACTATTTCCAACTACGGATGAACTAGCTTCGTATGTGTTTGGAAAACCACCATTAACGAAAGAACTCGAACCATTAACAAATGGCCCACCACTCTCACATAAGTTCCTTTCAGAAACAAATGATCGATCGCCATTATTTTCATAAAACAATAGACCAATAGAACCTGTCAAAACACTGCCGCCACCCCCAACTCCATATTCACCAGACCCCAATGAGAGAAACCCCGTCTCACCACCATAGGAGTTATAAATTCCATCTGGTTTCCTAGAGTTTTGTTGTGCAGACACCCTAGCATTGATTTCCTTATCCATCTCGGCCTTCATATTCTTTAAGGCTATAACTGACTGTTGAAGTTGCCATATATTTTTTCCATCCACATCACTTCCGCCCCATTGCTGGTTTGGGCTCGCAGCCAACACCTTGTCAAGTTCTTCTCCTCGATTCCTCTCATATTCAATCATTTCCTTAACCCAAGCAAGATTTGTATTGGTCTCAGCGACATTAGCATTGCGCTGAGCTTGAACTACTTGTTGTGTTAGGGTCAATGCCGGAGAGATTCCAGTTGAAAATTTATCAATCACTGCCTCTGCAGTAGGGTGACCAAACGAATACACCTAAATAATTGAAAACATGCATTTAATTTTAATCAAACAATAAAATAAAATGCTAGCATAACTTTCATTACTCATTTGTAACAAAAAATTTGTATTCGTATGTAACCAAAACTATACATAATATGTATGATAGATGATGGTTAATCTAATATAACTTTAAATATATTAAAACATTAATTTACTTTTAATCGAGCAATAATATGAAAATTAGTTTAACTTTATTAGTGCAGTTGTTCAATTCCATTATTCACCTCTCTCAAGAATTAATCAAACAATTATACGAGATATTGACATTAGTCCATTAATAACTTTAGTTGACACTTATGCATACACCATTAATAAATTAACATTCATAGTTTAAAATTTTGTACATATGGACATCCAAAAATTTACATAATATGACTACTACATTTGATTTATCTTATTATCCATTACCAAAACTAATATGGCAATAAAATAACTTAATCGCATATTGTCGAAATAGGTTTAAAAAATTATCTAATTTAACATATCAATAGTAAGAATAATAATAGCATACATAAATGCAAAATAATGACTAAAACGCGTGTCATATTTTAATTAAACGATAATACATACATCACACAAATTTCATATATACATACATCCTTATCAGTAGTGTTTATTATGACATGTAGCCTTAAAATTAACATATTAATATGTGTTTTAGTTTTAATTTAACAATAATATGTTTTAAAACTTTATATAATTTATTTCAGGGCATGTATCCAACTCGTAATTTTTTTATATACATATATGGACACGAAAGGAAATAATTCTCTTACTATTAGCTTCACTCATGTTATAATTCATTTTCTATCTCTTTCAATGTACTATTAAAGGATACATACTCCTAGATTGACATTAAGATCCTTACTTGTAATCATATATTAGTAATCACACCAAAACTAAACCGTTAAAAAATAGTACAATACATCAAGAATAATTATTACTGAAAAGTTAACCCTTTCATGTTCAATAATTACATACCTTTCAAGTGAGTTTATGTAGAGGGTGAGTACTAAATTATAAGACCAATAAAACTAAAAGAAATTACTAGTGTGAAATTCTAAATAATCTCTTGTTACTATTAGACTTTTGACTAATGTTTAAACAAGTTACATACAATATTAAACTTAGCAGCATAAATCATTATACAAATAAAATGAGAGATAAGTATAACTAATTGAGAGGAAAATTGTTCATCATGTGTTCATTCATATTATTCATCAGAGTGAAATTCTAAATAATCTCTTGTTACTGTTAGACTTTTGGCTAATGTTTAAACAAGTTACATACAATATTAAACTTAGTGGCATAAATCATTATACAAATAACATGAGAGATAAGTATAACTAATTGAGAGTAAAATTGTTCATCATGTGTTCATTCATATTATTCATCAGAGTGAAATTCTAAATAATCTCTTGTTACTGTTAGACTTTTGGCTAATGTTTAAACAAGTTACATACAATATTAAACTTAGTGGCATAAATCATTATACAAATAACATGAGAGATAAGTATAACTAATTGAGAGGAAAATTGTTCATTATGTGTTCATTATGTGTTCATTCATATTATTCATCTTATCCAAGACATCCTTATATATAACTAATAACACGCATTATCATTAAAGCGTCACAAAAAATTGAGAAGTCTAATATCTTCTGTTCCATCACTTTACCATTAGCGTTTTAGTTGGCATGTTATCCTTATGTAAATAGCCATTTTAGTTGGCATTTTATCCTTATGTCTTTCATGCTAATTAATGAGATAGCAACATTGGCGCGTGGCACTAAATGGTCAAGTTTTATCTTTTCATAGTCGACTTTAAAGCTTGAGATATTGTCTTTTTCATTTCTTTATTTTCTATTTTATTTTACCTTTAAATTTCAGTTTCTTTTGTAATAAAGGCCTAGAACATTTTTATCCCAATATTAATGAAATTAGTGGGTTCCCCCACTTTCAATTAAAAACAATCAATGAGACATTACCATGTGTTATTATAGCTCATTATGTAATGGGTGCAACATATTTGGAAATGGGAACTTCCTATTTTACATAAAATACCATTTCCATCTTAGATACAAGAACAGAAACTTATGGAATTTTACTGATCGTTACTCTGTTGAAATTCATCCCAGACAACTACTCTATATATTCTGTTGTTCATAAAAACGTTAGCTTTTTTTTTCTTATTTCAGAAGCTAGGTCCTTGAAGATACCGTTTTATAACTTACGTGCATGTGAAAACTCTAAACCTTTATATCACTAACTATTTACTCAGTGATTGCGGCATTATTAATAAATCACATAATATGAACTTTATAATATTTTACTATTGAATTTTCTAATTTTCATGCAAACTTGGACATGATGTTTAACTAACATGACACATCAAACCAATAAACTATCTTATATAGCCTACACAATTTTTTATCATGCACTATGGGTAAGTATTAGTAAATTAATGGTTAATGAGTGATACTTCATCCGTTGCCGTTTAATTGTTTATTACAAAACTACGTGTAATTTTGATCGGTTTATAACTTCTATCAAAATTGTCGAAATGAATTTTTTTAAATCTAATCATAAAATTTAACATTTGAACTATATAATCAAATTTTGAAAATTTTCATTATGACAATTTTTATACAAGCTTAACCGGTCAAAATTACACGTAGTTTTGTAATGGATAATTAATAGGAACGGAGAGAGTATGCACGTGCAAATATCTTACACGAAACATTCATTAGTGATCATCCAATTCCAATGAATTATTCAAAATATTAGTTAAAGGGTTACGCTACAACAAATAAGCATATATTAATGGACCGGCGTGCAAAACGTAAAATTTCAAATAAATATACTTTGTTAATATAGAAACATCATGAGATTATAACCTAATGATTTGATACAAAATGTAAGTTTTACTTTATAGTATATAACATATAATTTATATAACGAAGATATGATATTTATCTACACGACATCTCATAGCAGTTATAAATATATAAGACGTACAAACATAACTTACATTATGCGGAAAATCTGTAGGTATGAAATTGATAAATTTGTGGTAACAAAACCGAATGATAGAGATACATTGTTTGAGTAGAGACTTAGATTTCTCCTCGTTAGCTTATGATTACACTACTTAATGTGTTTTATGCATGTAACACAAAAAGATCGTATTGTCACATTTATATAGATAGGAGCAGAAATGAACACTCATGAAATTAATCTATTTTCTACCGTCAATCAAAGTAGAGTTGATCCTCACTATCTATTATGTGGAGGTGTAAAATGTCTTTTACCTCGCATATTTATTACCATTAGTCATTAAACTTTTAACGTACGGAGTGTAATCGGCCACACTAATGAGCAACAAACAAATTTGTAACTCTTAAAATAATGTAGAAAAACAATCAAATTGACATTAATTCTTTCATATTCGTCATTCTTGCATCCATTTCACACACACACACAAATTGACACATCAATAAAGAAAAGAGGTCCAGCTATCATCTTACGAGAGTGAATATATCCGTATTTTTAATGTTTTCTTTCTTAAGAACACAATTTCAAGAGGGTTGGGGTATAACGGTAAACTACACAAAATACTCCATGTTTGATCCTAATGTAAACAAATGGTGAATTGGATTAACTTATGCTATTACTAATCACATCATATTTTCTTATTCCATAGTTATCTCGATAGACTCATAGTGTATGTAATTGTAATCCCGCAACCAAAAGAGGCCTTAGAGACAAACAAAAACTTTTTAGAATTTAAGATATTCATCATCATTATCAAGCTACCCCTTATCCCCTGTATTTTGGGCCGGCTATATAAAATAATACAAAGTAATCATCTTGGCAACGGCAATCATCAATTTACCTAACACATATTTTAGAATTACATGCATACAATTTTGTAGTGGTATTTTATCTTTTGGTTTCCTACACTTCAAAATCCAGTATGTTAAAAGATATACTGATATATGTTACCTTGCCGCCTGGGGAGAAGACTATGGCTGCGACTTCAGCACCTGTCAGAATCGAGAGTTCATGTGCTTTTTTGAAAACACCGTTTCTACGTTTGGAAAAAGTGACCAGGCGATTGGATTTGTTTTCCATTTTTTCCATCTTTATTTTTTGGCGGCCCTTACCCTTTCCATTACTACTACTTGTCATATTAGAAATCGAACAACAAATTTTATCGGAAATTTGGAAGGGAATAAACAAGATAAAGTATCGTTTGTCCGAAAGCGTCTCTAAGGAGCTATTTATAGGCTTGGTCCATTTCTCATTACACGTTCTTGTTGATTTTCTGTATTAAATTAAATTTAAGTACGCACCAAAGCATTGAATATTTTAAGGTCTTGTTTTGGTTTCAAATTAACTTAATTTTAGACTGACTTACCTTTTTCTTTTTACTTACCTTAGAGAACGAGAGTTAATGATTACAGATTTGTTTTCATCCTTCCTAAAATCAATCATTGATGATAAATAAGATCTGTATGTAGACAGTTTATGTGATGTGACAATTATAGTAATAAAAAATATTGATTTCAATTCTTAGAGATAACTCGAAATATATCCCAGAATAGTAGACGTAAGGACAACATTAATTTCTATATTTTACGTTCAATAGCATGTGTTATGTCTTTTGTTATATTTTATGTAATACTTTGTTTCTCGGTTATAATATATTATCATTCTTAAAGATAACTCGAAATATACCTCAGAATGGTGGATATAAGGACAAAGTTCAATTGATTTGTCCTTAAATCTAATATTTACGAACCTAAAAAAATTAAAAAGTTGTCCTTGAATATAATGTCATACTAATATTGTCCTCAATATTAAATTGGTACTAAGAGATTATGGGGATATTTTAATTAGTCCTCTTATATTGGTGCGATTTTTGTTTGAGAACTATTTTATTTTATTTTTGTACCCCAAGATAGTGTAAAAATCTATAATTTAGAGACCAATTTCGGTTAGTCTCTAAATAATTATTTTCCAAATCACTATTGTTTCTTGTAGTAACCTTTCCGAAATTAATTACAGATGCTTCCTTACCCATATGGTTACAATAATTTCCATGAGAAACCCACTTATACCGAAACAATCCAGGGCTAATTAAGTATGTGTAAACAACCTATAAATATTGTCATATACTTTCTTTGAGTACCAGTTGAGCTAGCAGATGGTCCTTTTTCGTTACGTTACAAGTTACATTATACCATTTTGTTTTTGTTTATTGGTACTCTGGTTGAACCCATAAACTATTTACTCTCTTGGTCCCTGTTTAAATGTCCTCTTTGTTAAAATTTTAAAATATGTGAGATATAATTTAAGAGAGTGGAAACTTACTGTGTATGTGGTTTAGGAAAGATATTTATCTATCTTAATGGGGAAACTTGTGACAAATATATGGTCAGTATTTGTCTTTTTCTTTTTTTAAGGTGGTTAGTATTTGGTCTTTATTGTGTGTTAAAAGAACGAAGAGTAAGTGCAATAATTTATTGAAAACAAGCCAATTACCACTTTGTGCACGCATTCAATGACAACACTCCATTAATATCATTCCGAGGTGAAGTGAATATTTGCATTTGCTGGTCATTCCTAAATCAAAATTACTTCTCTTTTAATGTTTTTCCATTGTGAATCGCTGACCAACAACAAGTTCAACATTGAAGTAAGTAGGAACACATAAATAACCAACTTTGATAAAACATTGAATTCATCCCTCGATTTGAGTTTCTGTCCTTTTTTTATTCATTTTTTCCATATATTATTGGTAAGTTGGTTTTCTATCAATAGATCAGAAACTGGGAAAAAAATTCTGTTTAGTACATGTATTGGGTTTTATTATTTTGATCAATATTTTAAATAGCGTTATCGTTACCATAGCGTTATCGTTACCATAGCGTTTTTTCAAGATAAACGCTAAAAGCGCAAATAGTGTTGTTACATAGCGTTTTGCGGTGTATTTTTTTTTGCCTAAATATGTACTAAACTTTAGAATATAACAATAAAAGATAAAATGTATAGTTATATTGGGTAATAATTAAAAAAAATCGGAAAAAAAAATGTTGCTACAAGTGAGTTTTGAACTTGAATATAATACACTGTCATAACCATCTAGATTATACACAATTTTATGAAAATTACACAACATATATTAATTATTTAGATCCGCTGTTTTTTTTTTCCTAACTCGTTATTTACGCTTTTGGTCCCAATAGCGCGAATTTAGCGCTTTTCCATCCAAATGACGTTTTAGCGTAGACAATTTTTTTTCGAAAAACGCTATATCGCGAAATGTTGCGCAATATAGCACGCAACATTTTGGTCAAAATGTTAAACAAAATGACATAATTATAGTAACATGCTCTCACGTCTCACATATATTGAGTGTATTTTGGTCAAAATCTGTCAAAAAATAGATCCACAAAAAAGTGAGATATACTAACTCCTATTTCATCGATTTATTGTTGTCCTACCACTAATTGAAAGAAAATTAGTAAGTTGTGAGCCAAATTGGTAAAATTTAAAGATTGACTACTAAAATATTAAAACTCAGGTACTGGGTAGTAAACAACTTTTTTCATGATTAGAAACACACACTAACGGGTCATGATATGGGCAAAAATGTGGGCAAAAATAGTGGCATATCACAGCTGGAAAACGAAGCCATACCCATAGATGTGCAACACAGTTTGATTAAAACAAGTAATACAAGATAAAACGGTGCTATGGCTACAGAAAAAATGGGCTGTACATCAAACCCCTATGTAGCCTTACATGATTTAGAACAAGAAGAAAGAGATAAACAAGAATTCCTAGAAGACCAAGCTGAGTTCTTAAGATCTCAGGAAGACCAACTACCATTGATCAAGTCTCAACATCAGATGAGATTTTGCCATTACAGAATCCTAATCAACAAATATGTCACTTTTGTGTGTTTTGTTCATTACAAAGAACCGGATTTTAGTATTTAAATAGTTTTTAGTAACTAGTTTTAACTAAATGATAGGAAGTTTAAAGTTTTAAAACTATTGGATCGGTTCTAAAATTTAGAGAAACTGTATGAAATTACAGTGCAGTCCTCGTCTTCTTCACCGACACAATCTGAAACCCAACTTAGAGAGAGAGAGATAGATAGATCGGTAAGGTCAGGGAGATCTCCGTTGTGGCCTTGAGTGGTATCGTCGCTGGAGTTTCATCTTCATCTGGTCGTTATATATATACACACACAGAGACGGAGACATAGAGAGAAAAGGAGGAGAGGAGGAGAGAATTCAATTTTTCAGGTTTTGACCCGACCGGACCAGACCCGGGTCGGGTAAAAGTGTAACTTTATTTGGGTCGAGTCGAGTCGGGTCAAATTGGTTAAAAATGCAACTTTACATAACTTAATACCATATTCTCTCTCTCATATAAATTAATTTTTCTATTTCTCCTATAATAATGGTATAGTATACATATACATACATTTTAGTGGTTTAGTAAATAAATCTTATATACATTAATTAATAATATTTATTGTAAATATTAATGTGTTAATGAATGAATTTAGTGATAAATTATCGTCATTATTTTTAAATTTTTTTACAGAAAACAAATCATTATATTAATCATATACATTTATATTAAATTTTTACATCTCTAAGTGTTTTAGTTGACGAAATTAATGAGCCCAAATTGATTCAATAAACATGAAAATGTCAAAAAAAATATTGTAAAATTTAAATCTCTAAATTAATATGAAATGATATTTAATGTCACATTAGTATTTATATATTATCTTTCTAAATCAAATGATTTTTTACTTTACCATATAGGTTTTTAACAAATTATCGTTCAAATCTTAACATTTATGATATTTATTTTTCAAAGGAAAAAAAAATGTTATAAAAAACGGGTCAAATGGATAAAAGTGCAATTTTGTACATGGGTCGGGTCGAATTTTGAATGACCCGACCCAATTGTCATCCTTAAAGAGGAGTGAGACTTGTAGCGTTGATCTCGCCGGATATGGTGTCTCCGTCATGTCTCGTCCCCGGCGGCGACACTGGTGATGCATTCATCTCTCACCATAGGCGAGTCTTAGAGAGAGAGAGTGAGATTAGACCAACTAAATAAAAAAAATATTTTAGGCCCTTTTATATTTATGAGTAATGTACCAAAACTTAAATAATTTTGTTTAAAATAGACCAATGCTTAAATAAAGTTGTGAGCGAGACCAATTATTAAATAATTTTGTTTTTGAAACGAATCCTTAATTAACACAATAATTTATTGAAAACAAGTAGATTACCATTTTGTGTTGGCATTCAATGACAACACTCCATTAATTTCATTCCACTAGGTGAAGTAAATATTTGCATATGCGAGGTTGTCCTAAATTAAATTTAGTTTTCTTTTAATGTTTTTTCATTGTGAGTCTTTGACAAACAAGTTCAACATTGAAGTAAAAGTGGAACACATAAACAACCAACTTTGATAAAACATTGAATTCATCCCTCGATTTGAGTTTCTGTCTTTTTTTTTATTCATTCTTTCCATGCATAAGTAGGTTTTCTATCAATAGATTAGAAACTAGAAAAAAAAAATCTGTTTAGTACATGTACTATTGGGTTTTATTATTTGGGGTAATTCCCTATAAGTATCTCATATCAAATTATATTCCTCCTAGTTATCTTGATAATTTCACATTTCCTCTTAGGTGTCACTTTTTAATTATTTAGTTTATTTACTAAATTGTCATACAAACCAAAATATAATATACATATTTTATCTTTCTATAAATCCAAAAAAATAGTTTTAAATTATAACAAAATAAAAAAAAACACAAAAAAATTATAAAAATGAAAAAAATCACAAAAAATATAAAATAACAAAAAAAAACAAAAAATTATGAAAAAAATCACAAAAAAACATAAAAAATTATAAAAAATATAAAAAATTATAAAAATTATAAAAACTTTAAAAAATTACAAAAAATGAAAAAAAAATCACAAACTTTTTAAAAAATTACAAAAAATATATAATTTTTTTTGTCAATATAACACTTTTTATACCGAAAAATAAAAAATATATATAAAAAATCACAAAAAATCATAAAAAATTATAAAAAATTATAAAAAAATCATAAAAAAATAACAAAAATCACAAAAAAAAATATAAAAATGAAAAAAATCACAAAAAAATGAATTATGAAAAAAATGAAAAAATTATAAACTTTTTAAAAAATTACAAAAAATATATAAATTTTTTTGTCAATATAACACTTTTTATACCGAAAAGTGATTTTTTTTATACAAAAAAATGGTTTTTCCATGATAAATGTGCCTTTTTTTTAATCTGAATGAGCTGAAAGTGCATCTAATTCAGTTAAAAATACATATAATTCAGTCAAAAGCGTATATAGTTCAATAAAAGTGCATATAGTTCAGTCGAAAGTGTATATATTTAGTCAAAAATGCATAAATTTGAGTCGAAATTGCATTCAATTCAGCTGAAAGTATATCTAGTTCCGTTGAAAAGTGCATACAATTCAGTCGAAAGTAAATATAGTTCAATAAAAGTGAGTATACATATAGTTCAGCTAAAAGTGCATCTGGTACAGCTTAAAGTGCATCTAATTTAGTGAAAAGTACATATAGTTAAGTCAAAAGTGCATATAGTGTAGTCGAAAATGAATATAGTACAGTCGAAAGTGCATATAGTTCTGTTAAAAATGCATCTGATTCAACTAAAAGTGCATTTGGTTCAGCTAAAAGTGTATCTGGTTCAGCTGAAAGTGCATATGGTTCACACAAAAGTGCATATCGTTCTGTAAAACCTACATCTAGTTCAACTAAAAGTGCATATGGTTCGGCTGAAAGTGCATATGGTTCACCTAAAAGTGTATCTAGTTCAGCTGAAACTGCATATGGTTCAGACAAAAGTGCATCTAGTTCAATAAAAGTGCATATCGTTATGTAAAACCTGCATCTGGTTCAACTAAAAGTACATCTGGTTCGGCTGAAAGTGCATATAGTTCAGCTAAAAGTGCATTTCTTTCAGTCGAAAGTGCATCTAATACAGTCGAAAGTGCATAAAGTTCAATAAAAGTGATTTTTTTTTTTTGATTTTTTATAAATTTTTGATTTTTTTTATATTTTTATAATATTTTGTGATTTTTTTAATTTTTTATAATTTTATGTGATTTTTTTTATTTTTTATAATATTTTGTGATTTTTATTATTTTTTTATATTTTTTGATAATATTTTGTGATTTTTTTCATTTTTTTTTTAAATTTTGTGATTTTTTGTGATTTTTTCATTTTTTATAATTTTTTTGTGATTTTTTTTTAGTTTTTTTTTATATTTTTATAATATTTTATGATTTTTTTCATTTTTTATAATTTTTTTGTAATTTTTTTTTAAATTTTGTGATTTTTTTTTATTTTTTTGTATTTTTTATGATTTTTTTGTGATTTTTTGTTTTTTTTGTGTTTTTTTTAATAAAAATACATTTTTTTTTTATTTTTACAATTTTTTGTGATTTTTTTTTCATTTTTTTTTGAGATTTTTTGCATTTTATATAATTTTATGTGTTTTTTTTCCATTTTTTATGAAATATGTGTATGGCATTTTGGTAAATAAAGTAAATAATTAAAAAGTGGTACCTATAGAGAATATGAAATTATGGAGACACCTAGGAGTAATATAATTTCAAAAGTGGTACCTATGGGGCATTATTTGTTATTATTTTGATACATAACTTTAGATTTTTTTTTTCTCATTTAGCTTCTCACTAACTTATTTTCGTCAAATTAGGTGACCGATGTTAAACAAAATGACAGAATTGCAGTCACATTTTTTTACGTATGACATATATTGAGTGTATTTTGGTCAAAATATGTCAAAAAATAGATCTAAAAAAGTGAGATATACTAACTGTTATTTTATCGATTTATTATTTTCCTACCTCTAATTGAAGGAAATTAGTAAGTTGTGATCCAAATTGGTAAAATTTAAAAATGGAATACTAAAATAGTAAAATTCATGGGTACTGGGTAGTAAACAAATTTTTAAATGATTAGAAACTAAAACTAATGATACGGAGTAGTATATATAAACAAGGGAAATGATATATTGACACTTTGAAAAACATTAAATTAAACAACAAAATCTTAACCATTCATTTTAACGGTCTTGATTACAAGTTTACATATAGAAATACATTTAATTATAGATTCAATTAACTCTAGTTAATGTCTATAATATAATTAATCAGAGTCTTTCTCCATTGATACATAGCCCAACATCGGCTAGCATGTCTTTTTCTCAAGGGAATATCTCACAGTTTGGAATTTTCTTTGTATACAAAATTTGAGTTTATATTTTTTTAATTAAAATTTGGGGTTCTTTTAAGACACACGTTAAGGTTTTATTTTTCAGATTTATTGTCTATTAAAATATGGGACTTTTATATATACAAAACTTGGGTTTAGAATTTTTTTTCTTATAGAGCTCCATCTGATCAGTGGGCTTTTTCCTATGAAATTCAAAAATTGGTTAGTTCAATCTTTAAAAATAATTTAAAAAGTCTCAAGTGATTTGCCGATTAGGAATTGATAAATACCAAATTTTGCTCAACTGGAATTTCTTCTTTTTCTAATCATACATTTATTCCTGATTTGTTAGTTTTGACATACTATTGATATACTTTAGGAAAAAAAAAAAAAGGGTAGATGTGGTGTGTAATGGGTGTGTATCTATCTACACAAAACAAATAAATGATTCTTTCTTAACCAGGGTTAATAATTTAATATTAATTGTTTTTTACAAGCTAACTTTTAATCTAGATCGTTGAATAGATGGTCAACATTGCGATGTTTACTTTGATATTGTTCATTTGCTCTCAGTGGATCTTTTTTTCAATCCCCTCTTTCGACAATCTTTATCTCTCTTTAATGCGAGATAAATTCAGATCATAGGCTTATCATGTAAAAGTTGAATGTTTATCCTGATAGTCAATTAAGGTTTTTTAAAATTGTGGATCTTTTAAATTGCCTTTTTTTATTTAGGTTTCTGAGGATCTAAAACATTGTTTCTCATTGTTGTCTCAAACATACCAATATTTTCTATTCTCAAAATTAAATTTTCGTTACATTTACTCTTTATAAGTGTAATAAATAGTAAAATGTCTACTTTTCCATGCACTCTTTTTGGGCTTCGCTATCAGGCATTGTGTACTGGGATATTAACAATTTTGATGGAGTCGTGGACCAAGGGTTGGTCGTTATTTATGTATTTTTCCAATTCCCTGAATAATATCGGTATCATTAAGGTGTTGATAATACTCGAGTCCGAAAACGTTTTCAAATTAATAAAAAAAATTGTTATCAATTGTATGAATAAGTTTGGAAAGTTTACGAAGTCTCGGAGAGATAATTTTATCATTAGTATTTGTTCTAAATTGGTTCGTTTAATCTTTACAAAAAAAGAAACATATATCGAATCTTTATGGATTTATAAGCTAGAACGAAATCGTAGAACGGCCAGATTAAGCAAATAAAAGATACAACGACAAGTTTGGCCACTTCAAAAATTGCTACTGTATCAAAGCTACGGCTAAATTTTAGAACATGATTAAGCCGAGCAAGCTTGGTTAGCATAAATTACAGTCTAGAGAGGGCTTTAAAGACCGTTGAGCATGTAACAATCTAGTAATTTACTGGTTAACTTAAGCCCAAATTACAACTAAATAGAAAATTCATCCTACAAACCAAAATTCCATTTTACAACTTAATACATATAAACCTAGAGTAAAATAAAAATAATTGTAATAAGCAAACAAGTTCATTTGTGAAAGTCTAGCACTGATGCATCACAAAACAAAATAAAGAGATAAACAAACTTCCATTTAAAATCGGTACCAGTCAAACAAAGGAGAGTATTAGACATACTTACGATGACAATAATAAAATCAAGAAGAGAAGTTAAGTACTTGGCAGAAAGGAAAATATATTTTAGACAGTTAGAAACCAAAATTTTCATCATTTTCCAAATTCCACGATCCAATTGCACAAAGATAAGTTCAACACATTCTACAATCCAACTGAAAAACATAATTCAACAACATTCCAAATCATATGCATCACCAGCCTTACTAGCATAATAATTATGTATAAGTAGAAACTTATCAACCCTTACTCCCACAATAACATTACTTGTAACAAGAGTACAAACAAGGCTTGGGCTTCCTTTTCAAGCCATTCTTCTTCCCTTCTTTTCTTTGCCGTTGTTCTTAAACAAAATGCCGCTAAAGCAGCCTGTCATATTTTCTATAACCCTGGGTAAAAAACACCAGAAAGGAGACAAGACATAAGAAAAAGAGCTAGCAGCATAATCAACTAACAGATAATGAGAAGCTACACTGATAAATTACTAGAGAACCACTATAGCAAGTCCCGAATGATCGAAATATGGAAACAAATACAATTTTTTTTTTGAAATTATTCAAAAGATGTCTAGAAGCAACTTAAAGAAACAAAGAGAACTTACAATCAGCGAGTGTACGACTTTTCCTGGAAAAAAAGAACATTAACGAGTCAGACAAAGTAAAAGGAAATAATGCTGCAAAGAGAAATATAAACAATAACACACATATGAAAAAACTATATTCAAATGTCTTTCCCAGAATTGTTTGCAGGTCATAAAAAATTTAACACAGAAGAAAACGTATAACCGACAAATCGTTTCTTTGCATATGGATTTTATCGTAAAAAATAAATAAATATTAGATATAAGTCAGACCTTCTAAATCTCCATTGCAAACGGTGACGGTGCTCTACAATTAATAACTACTTTCATATAATTATGAAATTAACAAAGTTATTTCATTGATAAGTATTTCAAATAATACTATTATTGGGCAGTACACACTGAAGTGGCCTGGCGTAACTCGGTCAGGGTTGGGTGTGCTAGGGTTCAATGCAATAATGGCACGTGGTTCATTACTTTCAACTATTCTCCACCAGGCAGCTACGTTGGTCAACGCCCATATTAATATGCCACGAATCCCTTACGGACATTCTAATTAAGTATAAAAATAACCTTCATATAAATAATGGATTATATCGGTATTTACCAAATTTCTAAATTATGGACAAAAGATTGTCTTTGTAATACAAAGTTTTTGTTGTGCTAAATTCCAATGACCTTTCAAATATATAATAAGACATTCTATATTTCAATCATTCATCTCCAAGACTTAATCCGGTCAACAAGTTTAAACAAAATTATAATAACAGAGATATACTAGTGTACACACAAATCTTAAATTTGACACAATTGTGGAATTATAATCTATAGTGGTTCTTCTCAAGGAGACCCTAATCAGCGAGATAACCTTTACCTCTCTATTTATATATAAACATTTTAATAACTCATTGTATTGATCATCAGCTAGTTTTCTATTTGAATGGAGTTCTTTTTTTTGTATACGAATTAACGATGGAATATTCATATTTCCATCAATTAATTGAATAACTTAATAACTTGTAGAACAAATATTTCTTTTAGGTGCAGTTCCCCTTTATTACATAAATTAAACTTAATTCTCATTTGGTATTAGTTCAAAAAAATTAATAAACCCCTCGCAGGCAGGGGTGGATCTTTCCTAGCAGCATCGTCATTTATTTTTCTTACTGTACCCATTATTAATAAGCCCCTCCCTCACAGGCAGGGGGGATCCAGAATTTTTGTTTCGGGGGGCACAATCTTAAAATAAAATATGTGACTACGAGAAGCGTTGATTAAGCTTACAAATTCTATCAAAACCAGAATAGCCATATTCTCATATTTTGCAGAAAAATAAATTTGACTTTATGTAAAAGGTAATTTAGTTACATATGAACGATAAAACAAGACGCTATCGTTAATTGATAGTTTAGTAAATAATCCCAGACTTAGAGAGATGGAGAAAATGTGTAGCAAGTGTATAAGTACAAAAAAAACATAGAGGCAGAACGCTCTATCTTTTATTAGAATTAATATGAAAGGCTTCATTCCGGACAACATACATAAAGAAAGAAAATAAAAAATAAAAGATGAAAACAAGAAGCAAGTGAAATACCAGTAAGAAATTAATATTTCTTACTTAATATAAAGCAAATGTCGGTACAATCTTTTGGTCCGTCACTTTTAGGTGCTAAGGGCACCTGTATTTCATCTAAAATATATGACAGCCAACCACATCTTTTTCTTGTGACTTTTATATTATTGTATACGGTAAATTGACTCTATGTACATGCAAGGTTATAATCATCTTTTCTCCTCACTCCTCTCTTGACCGTATTTAGGTGGTCTCACCCACATCACTAGCAAAGGGTCCGACGAATTCGATCCAACAAGTTAATTTCCCCTTTTTTCAATTTTCAACCCTCTAAGCCAATATGCTTTGCAATTGATGGCAAATTCCTCCTATCTTTTCTATTTGAAGTATCAATCATTGAATTCATTCATTCATGAATTACTTGAAATGAACTTTTTATCTGCAAGCTGTTCGTATAATTGCATTAAAGACATAATTATATTCTCAAATACTAAGAATGTGTTTTATGAAAATTTATAAGATAGAGTTGTTTGTAGTTTTGGCAATTCGTTCGTAGTTATTAGATATTTGCATCGTGTTTATGCATTTTTGTTTCCTCTCATTTTACTTGCTTATTTTTTATAAATAGAAACATTCCTAAAAGTACACCTGAGTTGTAAAACTGTCACTTATAAATATTCCATCAAGAAAATATGGTGGTGTTGATAGCAAGTGCTATAGACTCTTATATAAAAGTGAGTTATGGGTTTTCCGTTATTGACATTCTAAGTTGTGAAGTAAAAGATCTTCTCGTGACTAGATGGATGGCAAAGGTGGCACCCGCAAGAAAACATCTACTTCCACAAATGGTAAAAGGTTTTTGCGATTCTCTAAATTAGTGAGTTTTTATTAGTTTCACTTTGGTAAAGGGCTTTTGCGATTTTATTTTCTCTCAACAATTATAAGTATTGCGGTTCAAATTCATGAGGGAAGAGAAAGACATTGTGTGAGGTTAGGTTGTACACTTGTACTAATCGAAAGGAATGTGCATTCTGCTAACATTGGTTATTGAGTTGAGTTATTTGATTTCTAATTTAAATTATTCTTCACTATATTAGCCCACGTATTTCACTTCTTCAATTCATTGAACTGATTGTTATTTGGACTTGTGTTTTAAAAATCCTACTATATATGTTGTGGTATGTTACGCAAAATAGTGTTTTTTTTTTATAAAAAAAACGTATCGAAAAACCGTTATTTGGATGGAAAAGCGTTAAATTTGAGCTATTGAGACTAAAAGGTTAAAAAACACGAAATTATTGGACTGCTAGCGTAAATAACGAGTTTTAAAAAACTAAAAAATTGAACTTGTAGTGTTATTATTAGACTGGTCCCTATAATAAATAACATGTCACAATTTGCCTATATAGTTAATAACATGTCACATATTCGCCTCTATAATAAATAACATGTCACAAATTGTTCCCAATAGTAATTAATATATCAAAAAAAAAACATTTATCCCCAAATATTTAAAAAAAACATCCGATTCTTTTAACCAAACATGTCTCTCTCTCTTTCTTACACAAAAAACCACCACTAATTCAAAGTTTTTTCCGATCCCCATGTATGCAAGATTGATACGGTTTACATGATTAATTATATACGAAATTGGGGTAGCAAACAAAATCATGTTATATTGGATAATTTCGAACGCTAAATATGATCCGTCTTACTATTAGTTTCCATTCTAGTACTTATATTTGATAATATATTAGCGAGATTATAATTTTGTTATTTTGGATTATGTATTTACTTAATTAAACGGCTGTTGTTTTTAACTTTTAATCTTGTTAATATAATTAGTATAAATTGTATGACTATAGTGCTATATTGTTATTTATTTAGGCAAAAAAAAGTACACCACAAAGCTTTACCTAGCTACGTTATTTGCACTTTTAGTGTTTCTTTCGAAAAAACGCTATGCTAACGATAATTCTATTTAAAACATTGATTTGGACAAATGATTTATGGCTGTCAATTGCAATTTTCCATTTATTTTTTGATTTTTGCAGTATCATTATACTCAAAAATAGAAAATTGTACAATAGAATTTTGAATTCAGAGTTTAAACTGATTCTCTAATTTATTTTGTTCCAAGTTCTGATTTTACTATTTGCTAATATTTATTTTATTTGGGAAAAAATGACTGTTTTGAATTGGAAATGAAAACAGATCACCAATTTTCTTTCTATCTTTTTTGGATGGCTCACCTGCCGTTAAACGAGGTTTCGGAAGAACATAATTTCACATTTTTATTAGTGTGAGAAGCAGATACCGTAATAGTAACACTACAATAAAATGCCCACATAGTAACTTAAAATTCCAACTAATTTGGTAGTTACTAATCACTAACCGAATCTCTAACTAAAATTTCATATTTTTATGACTTACCAACTAATTTGCAACTACCATATTATTAGTCACTAAATAGTAACTAACCTGTAACTTACACTTTTCAGTTGGTAAGTAGTACTGAATAGTAACTTAAATTTCGGCAGTTAGTAATTTACCAACTAATTAGTTACTACTATTTTATCGGTTGCTAAATATTAATTGATTACTAACTACCACATTTTAGTAGGTAAATACCAACTATGTTAGTAACTTACTTAGAATTTAGTAACTAATTTTAGTAGTTACTATATACCAACTGAAACATATATTTTTTTTCTATTTATTTTTTCATAAATATGAAATCTACTTTCTTATCCAAAAATATGTCTTTTTCTTACACCAATCATATTCCTTATCTATTCGATTCAATATTCACTCATATATATGCAACATTTTCACATAACCCAACCACTAAAAAATACCATCATATGCAAAAAAATATATAAAAATAATATCTATTTATAAAAATTTGTACACTAGAATTACTCGTTACCCAAAATTTATAAAGGTCTTTGCACCGTGTAAGGTTAGTTTTTTAAATTTTGTTATAATTTTTTTTATTATAATTCTACTAGTTTAAATTGATTTTTAGTAGGTTAGTTTTATTTAGCCGTAAAAATAACGTATCGATACTTTGTATGTTTTTAAATTACATTGAAGGGTTTAAAATTTCGTTATTACATAAATATAAATAATAATTAAAATTAGTGTTGATTAAACACAAACTATCTTTATTTCGGTAGTTTTAAATCATTTTTTTAGGAGGTTAGTTTCATTTAGCCGTTAAAATCATGTACATAATTATATTTTTTAATTAGTTTCATTTAGCATATGGTTTTAAATCTTAATTAGTACGATAAAATTACCATGTCATTGTATATAGTATATGAGTACCGAATTGATTTTATTCTCAAACTATGAAAAATATTTCCTTAAAAATGAACAAGTTTGGTCTTGATAGAATTATTATTTATACAAAAATGAAATTATAAGATAAAATAATAATGCACTAAACTGAATACTCTGCCACTTGTGTTCGACAATTAGGTGGAAATACAAATCAAGTATATTGATAAAAGATAAAGACGGTTCAAGTATATTCTTTTTGGGCTAAATCATAATGCTGGAGCAAACTGGGCTTTAATTTTATAATAACTAACAAACATTAGGCTTCATAAATGTATTTTCGCTAATATAGTATCAGTATAAGAATTATAACAGTGTTGGTCCATATTTTCAGTTCATTACAGAGAAAACTACAGTTTACATAGCGTTACATATTAGTCCAACAGAGTTGGTACTGCAAAAATGACATGTTTTTCTTCAGTTCATGGATAACAGTTTATAAGAGTTACACTTATTTTTAAGACGGTTTCTTTTTTATATTTTAAATGGAGTTAGTTTCATACTTCTAATTAGATTACTATGTTATTTTAATTAGATTACTATGTTATTTGCCTAATTTGTATTCAATTAATTCATGAACAGGAAATTGAGCCGAGAATGGACAGGTCATGGATGTATAGTCGAACTAATAAGAAAAAACAGTTCAATCCCGTATTTATGGAAAATTTGGAGGATTTTATTACATATGCATGTTCTCAACCGAGTCACATGAATGGTACTACGATAAGGTGTCCTTCTAAATCCTGTTCAAATATGCAGTTCCACGAATCCGATATAGTGAGATTGCATCTCTATAAAAAAGGCTTTGTTGCTGATTATTATAAGTGGATTTATCATGGGGAACCATTTTTGCCTGTGTCATCTCAATCAATAGACGTTAATATTGCATCACAGAATTATGATTCTGGTGGTACATCTAACTCATATCAGTTCGCCACTCCATCGGAACCTCCTAATAACCCACATGTTGATAATTCTTACCGTACAATGGTTATGGATGCAGCTGGACATGAATTTGATCCAAGTAATCCCGATCAATATCTGAATCCAAATGTGCAGAGTTTCCAAAGTATGTTGGAAGCCTCCGAACGACCTCTATGGCCTGGTTGTGAAACGATGACACAATTAAGTATGTCAGCACGACTTATGAATTTAAAATCCGAGCATCGCTTCTCCGAGAGGCTCTATGATGATTTTTGTTCTGCTATGAAAGACAGTTTACCAGAGGGAAACACAATGCCTGATAGCTACTACAGTAGTAAAAAGTTGTTTGCGGGGATGGAACTTCCGGTTGAAAAGATCCACTGTTGCGTGGACGGATGTATGCTATATTGGGGAGTTGACAGTGAGTTGCAGAATTGTAAATTTTGTAGTAAGCCAAGGTTCGAAATTGTAGAGAAGAGTGGATTCGGTAGAACAAAAAAAAGACCTGTAAAAAAGATGTATTACTTTCCAATAGCACCGAGGCTACAAAGGTTGTATGCTGCTGAGGCCACTGCAAAACATATGACATGGCATGCCGATCATGAACAAGAAGATGGAGTTATGCGCCACTCTTCAGATTCTTATGCTTGGAAACATTTTAACGACACCAATCCTGTATTTTCAGAGGAGACACGAAATGTAAGACTAGGGCTATGCACCGATGGATTTCAACCCTTTGGGATGTCTGGAGAGCCGTACTCATCATGGCCAGTTATCGTCTTTCCTTATAACTTACCTCCATGGATGTGCATGAAAGATGAATACATGTTTTTATCAGTAATTGTTCCCGGTCCTAAAAATCCATGTCAAAGGTTAGATGTGTACCTTCAACCCCTTATTGCAGAATTGCAAAGGTTGTGGGTAAGCGGTGTTATGACATGGGATATACATAAGAACCAATACTTCAAGATGCGAGTCGCTCTTATGTGGACTGTAAGCGACTTTCCAGCTTACTCTATGTTATCAGGATGGAGTACTCATGGGCCCTTAGCATGCCCATATTGTATGGAAGACACTACTGCATTCCATCTAAAGCATGGTGGGAAATCTTGTTGGTTTGATTGTCACCGTAGGTTCCTACCTCAAGAGCACCCCTACAGAAAGAATACGAAGAAATTCATTAAGGACAGAATTGTTCTTGACCCTCCACCCAAGATTAGAAGTGGTGAAGAGATCTTACAATATATAGACTAACTTGGAATACGAAAAATAACTGAACTTGGTGCTGAAAAATGGAATTCAAGAGTTTGCTCAAGATCGGGTACAGCTTGGAAGAAACGAAGCATTTTCTGGGACCTACCGTACTGGAAAACTAACATCATACGACACAACATTGACGTGATGCATACCGAGAAGAATGTTTTCATGAATGTGTTCAACACCGTCATGGCAATCGATGGAAAAACAAAAGATAACGTGAAGGCTAGAGAGGATATGAAACTATTGTGTCGACGAAAAAAACTACAATATGATGAGAAAACACGAAAGTATCCAAAAGCTGTCTATAGCTTAGAAATGGAAGGAAAAATAGCGGTGTGTAAATGGTTAAAACAGTTAAAGTTTCCGGACGGATACGTGTCTAATCTTGGTCGGTGTGTAGACATGAAAAAACACAAGTTGAATGGGTGTATGAAGAGTCATGACTGTCACGTCTTTATGCAAAGACTTGTTCCTATTGCTTTTCACGAACTTCTTCCTAAAGACGTATGGGAGGCATTGACAGAGTTGAGCATATTTTTTAAGACATTAACCTGCACTACTATCAGGACAGAAGATATGGAAAAGTTGAATCAACAAATTCCATGCATTTTATGCAAGTTAGAAATGATTTTTCCTCCTGGGTTTTTTGACTCGATGGAACATCTTGTGGTACACTTGGCTTATGAAACACTTATAGCTGGACCAGTGCAGGGTAGATGGATGTATCCTTGTGAAAGAATGATGGGGCATTTTAAAAAAAAATATAAAAAATTATGCCAGGGTTGAAGGATCGCTCTGCAATGTGTACTTACATGAAGAATCGACGGGTTTCTGCTCCCAATATTTTGAACCACACATACCCACAAGGCATAGAAAAGTGCCACGAAATGATGCTGGCGTGATGGAAGAATCAATTGAAGGGAATCTATCGATATTTTCACAAACGGGTCGACAATACGGAAAATCCAAAAAACGACCATTTATTGATCTAAAAGAGTATGTGGCGACTCATAGTTACATTCTTTTGAACTGCCCTGAGATAAAAGAATATGTTAAGTAAGTTGAAAATCATTTACATTCTTTCAAATTAGTTAATATTTTTGTGTGTGTTGAAACTTACTTTTTCTTTTTCTAATGAAGCATGTTCACAAGCTACTTACGAGAAACAATTCACAATATTAGCGATGAAGATGTCGACCTTGCTTTAGAAAATGAGTTTCCATCATGGTTTATGAACTTTGCAGAAGAAAATGTAAAGAATCCGTTTATTAAGGATCTCGCCAAGGGCCCACTAAATAGTGTTATTTCGGTTCCCGTTTACTTTGTAAATGGATTCAAATTTCACACAATGGGTTATGGGACAAATAAAACTACAGATTGCAGTGGTGTGTGCATTAAAGGTATAAACAGCGGAGAGACGGAAAGTGACTACTATGGCCGCATTAGTGAAATATTGATTGTGGAATATCCCCGATTGCCCATCAAAAAAGTTGTAATGTTCAAGTGTGAATGGTTTGACCCGAGACATAATTTTGGGACGAAAATTCATCCACGCTTAGGTCTAGTGGAAGTACACCGTAATAAAAGATTAACTAAATATGAGCCTTTCATTCTAGCGTCGCAAGCGGGACAGGTATCTTTTATACCTTATCCGTCCATAGAAGAAGTTGGTCAATATTCAATCTGGTTGATGGTTTGCAACATCAAAGCTAGAGCAATGATCGAAGTAGCATCGATGACTGAGAATACTACTACCGAAGAACCTACTAGTGCGTTCCAAGATAGTGAATCAAATTTGGATGGGTTTTTCGTAGATTTGGTTGGACAGGGAATAAGTATCGAACTAAACGATCCAAACGACATATATGTAGATCTACCTATTGGTGAAACCGAATCAGAAGATGAAATTTATTATGAAGACATAGGGGATCGTAATTAAAAGGGTCCAATTTGTGTTTTAATATGGGTTTCAATTGTCAGTTTCGTATTAAGAAGGATCAATTGGTAAACAATTAGTAAGTTGAAATCAAAAACAGATGTCCAGAAATGAAAGGAAATAAAAGAATTGGACTTATTACAAACTTTATAATTGCATAAATATCTAGCCTATGTTGAGGGGGAAAGTGTACATAATCTGGCGAGATAAGTACCTAATAAGAGAGTAGAGAGAGGGAATCCGCCGCTTCTCACCATCTTCAGAGGTAAAAGTCATTTCCTCTCTCTCTTTTTGGTTACAAATAGTTCTACTGATTATATCTGATGATTATATCTGAATTAGGGCTTTTATTTATCATGTTGATACAAAATATTTCAACTTCTTTGGTGCTTATAATTGCGAATTTAGGGCTTGAAACTTATTCACACACTAATTAAGGTTTTTATTCTTAGTTTGTCAATTTGGGTTTCTATCAATTGATTATCCAAGTTAGTAATTGTGTAGCTTATTGTTTAAATTTTCATAAGCAGGTTTAATTATTGGGATTTTATTGTTTAAAGTTTCTTGGAAACCAGGTAGGAGTGGCATGACAATAATAACCCTGAAACATTTTTTCTCTTTGTAAGCTCGTATTATCCGTCTGTATATGGATTCAAGGACGCGATTCTGAATGGTGTCATCTCCCGTAAGACCTGAGATAAAAAATTGATTCTAGAAGCAAGAATCAGTTTACAGAATTTATTAGCAGATATTTCAAAATGGAAACAACTGCAAAACCAAGGTAGAACCCAGTAATGATAATAATTTGATTTTAAACAACTTTCTAAACTAATTAGTCTATTTACAGAATTTATTAGCAGATATTTCAAAATGGAAACAACTGCAAAACCAATGGTAGAACCCAGTAATGATAATAATTTGATTTTAAACAACTTTCTAAACTAATTAGTCTATTTACAGAATTTATTAGCAGATATTTCAAAATGGAAACAACTGCAAAACCAATGGTAGAACCCAGTAATGATAATAATTTGATTTTAAACAACTTTCTAAACTAATTAGTCTATTTTGTCACTAAATTCCAAGTTGACAATATATTTTGGCAGGTAGAGCATTATGAGGAGATTTTTCTTTTGTTTTACCTCAATGTAAATAAAATATTCAGCTTTCTCAATGAGAGAACAATATGCTCTCTGAATACTATCTTCAGTTTGACTGGTTCCAGCAGACCATTGGCTAACACTTCTTATAACCTGCAATTTAGGTGGGTTAAAAAGGTAAAAAAGACTGAGTGAAATTTAGTAGGAGGCATGGTTAGTCAGAACGATGTAAACTCGGGTAGTAACAGCAGGAGATATGGTAAGAAAATATCTCGTGGTAGTGGCAGAGAAAGCCCTTCGATGCGTGGGGGTTTTACTGAAAGTGGTAGTCGTGGGGTCCAATCCTCAATGCGTGGGGGTTTTAGTAAAAGCGGTAGTCGTGGGGTCCAATCCTCAATGCGTGGGGGTTTTGCTGAACATGGTAGCCGTGGGGGCCGGTCCTCGATGCAGGGAGGTTTTGCTGCATATAGTGGAGGCGGGGGGTTCATGGGGATGTTAAATAACATGGATGTGTATCGTTCGGAAATGCCGAGGAACGAGGAACGGGGATTTCAGCCGAGGAACGACCACTCTTTACCATCTCGGGCATTTGGCTATCACCTTCATGATCAGGATGATGCTGAAGTTGAAGTTGAGGAACCGGTTGATGACGAAAATGAAGATCAAGAGGAACCAGAGGGAGAATACGTGGACGATAACGTGTCTATACCATCTCAGACAGGAAGTCATACTGTCGTTGTGCAAGAGAGAGCAAGGCTGCTAGTTTTTATACGAGATGGCGCTATTGATGTGTAAGTATTTCAAGTTTAGTTTGAAACTTCCATTATATTTAGATAAACATTGTTGTTGTTTAACCTTTCTTTTATAACAGGTTGGAGCCATCTTTTAAATGTAGTGAGGCGATTACCGACGGTTTTAAGAACGGTGTGGAGATGGAGTATTTGACTTGGGGAAAAGTGCCACTTGCTAGGAAGGACCGATATTTTGATGAGTTCAAGGTATGTTAATAACTCTACTTTTTACATTTTATGGAAAAATGCTTTCCAAGTTAAAAAAAAAAATGCTAACATTTAAGTTGAACATAGAGATATTATTGGTTCCTACTTATTTTTTAGAAATAATTTGTCTTCACCTAATTAACAAATTACGTTTTGTAGTTTTTGTTAGTATATGAGGCAGACTTTGTTAAAGATTATATGAGGCAGACTTTACTAAATGTAACCATAGCTTATATAAATATACGTTTTCACTTCACCACCAATATCTCTCTGTTCAACCAACAATATCTCTCTGTTATTTTAAAACCTTGAAAAATGGGAGTTTTAAGTTAAATAAACTTAACCTTTTTTTTTAGACTCAAGCAAACTATTTAAGCCACTAAGTTCTTCCAAGTATGCCCATAGACATAGTGCACAAATACGCGATTGAGTTTAGACTTTAGAGAAGATACTCTCATCCGGCATAAAGCTTCTGGCTTTTCAGTGTAAGTTCCCAGAAAACCACAGCTTTTAAGCTCGTCAATCAACCCCATTAGACATTACTTAAGATGTCATTTTTTCACACACAATTTAATGTGCACTATATCTATTGTAAGTAACAATCATTGTTCCATGTAATATTTCTTAATATCTGGATTGTTGAAAAACATTACTCGCATGTTTTGGAAGTTGATTTAGATTTGATTTTAATTTGAATTTGATCAAAGATGCTGGCTCTTTGCAGAAAAAATTCGCTTGGGATAGTAGTGAAGAAAAAGCTATTTGTGGTGGGTGGAACAAAAAGGCCACAAAGAAATTTGCAGATTTTACTAGCGTGGTCCGCCACTCTCCTGGAAAACCTGATTATATATTGGAAAGTGTGTACAACAATTGGATGGCGCGATGGGCCAGCGACCAAAAGTTCCAGGAGCGTTGTGCTAAAATGAAAGTAAACCGCGGGCGTGCCAGTATTCATAATGCTGGCACCCGTTCCTTTTTGAACACCGCATATTATTTGGTTAGATTTTATTTGTGTTCTAATTTCATACTCGTTTTCAAGACATGATTTTAGGGCTGCTTAAAACTTTTGTCTACTTCGCAGAAAGTAGAACTAAAGGTGGATCATATCCCGGCGCATACATTGTTCGAACACACCCATTCAAGCAAAAAAGATGGCGTGGTTACCTGGATTTCGTCGAAAGCTATGAGAGTTGAGGTGAGATTTTAAAAATGCTATTTGACTTTGCTTGAGAATGTTGTTTGGTATACTGTTGGATCAGATTGCAGGTGTTTGGTATACTGTGATGATAAAATTTATTCCTATTTTTACTAATTCTGCAGAATCGCATCCGTTTAGTTATATCATAATGTCATTGTTGTGTCAAACAGGAGGGGTATCAACGTGAATTAAAAAAGCAAAAACAAGAGAAATCACATAATGGGACTCATGTTGATGACAATGCTGCATACTTGAAAGCCGCAGGTGGGGTAACCAAGTCAGGCGTGTACGGTGTTGACAAAAGGCTTTACTATGACAGTTTTTCTGGTTCATCTTCCAAGAGCTTAGGTAGTTCAGGGACTTCCCTTGTGAGCAAGGTGGAGCAGTTGAGTGAGGGATTACGCATCGAGAAGGAAAAATCTTCTAAAATGGAGAAAATGATGGCTCAATGGATGGTTATGTTCCAGGGAATGCCGAACATGCCAACGCAGTGTATCAATGAAGACCTTGAGAATGATAATATTTGCCATGACAACCTGTCCTTAGACTGATTTCTATTTAGTGTTTAGTGGGTGTAATTGACTAATTATGTTTAACACTTGTATTTTGTATGATATTTAATTTTGGAATCGTAACTATGATCGGAATTGACTTAGACCGGAAGTCTTTTGTATGGTATTTGATTTGGAATCATAACTTTGACCGAGGTTCGTTGTTTATTTTTAATGAAATGTCGTTTAGCGTAACTCACTTTTAGTTTTTATATTACTATTTGAATGTCAATTATTAAGATTAATCAGCAATTTCTTTTTAGTTAGTGACACCAGTTAGTAAATCAGTAATTGATAAAATCAGTTGGTAATCTGTAACTTCATAAAATCAGTTGGTAAGTTGTAACTGATTATAATCAGTTGGTAGTAAGTTGTAACTGATTAAAATCAGTTGGTAATTTGTAACTGATTAAAATCAGTTGGTAATTTGTAACTGATTAAAATCAGTTGGTTGTAAATTGTAACCGATAAAATCAGTTGGTAGTTCAGTTACTAAATTGTAACTGCCAATTATTTAGTTGGTATAATATACTAACTAGGCTTTTACTAACTGATTGGTTAGTTAATAAATCAGTTACTAAATTGATTTTACTAACTGATTTAGAGGTTTACCAACTATTTTTCTAGTTAGTGTTTGGTCATTTTCTTGTAGTGTAATTGTGGTCATATATAATTTATCTTTGGGGTTTAGTTTAGATGAGTACGAATTTGTAGGAAAAGAGCATTTAAGATAATGAGGAACACTTGGGTCTGGTTCCTTAATTTCTCAGATAAATATGATTTACTATTGTTATTTAGATAAGGGCTTGTTTGGATAAAACTTCAATCAAATTACCTCGATTTCCCTTAGGATTAGAGAAGACTAGGTCCATCCAGCTAAATGTTCCTGGAGGCACCAAAAAAGCATGAAAATATCGGCTTTTAAAACTACTCAACCAAATGTAGTTTTTAGGCCATTGATCAATCATTAAAAGGTGCACTCTTGTTTTTCTTTTATCTTACTATCCTTTAAATTACATAACTTCTCCATTAATGCCGATTCTAGGTGGTGACCTCCATAATGGCTCCCGGAGCATGAAAGCCACATGTCTAGGACGTACGGCAGAGATAATATTTCCTTCAGCACAACACAACTAAAAGGAGAAACATATATACAAGGTATTTCGCTGGTCAACAACTATACATTCCGCTCACCCAAACATGGGTTTAGTGGTGCATAATGATTTTATAATTGTTAAACAAATACACAAAATACTACCTTACGTATATGTCAATTATAGAGTATTGTATTTCCCTATTTTGCTTTCCATCACCTTAATTAGTGCAAAATCTAAGGGAAGCTTTTCTTTTTCTGTTCTAAATAGCTGATCTTAGTGCTTAAATGATACCGCTGCAATTTAATGAGACTGTTACTAATAACAAAATCTTCACAGGGTCGGAGTCACTGATGCAGGCTACCTTGGCAGCATCGGAATGACAGAGAGTCAAATATTACAACTATAACCATATGACAACCACGAAGAAGAAAAAACGAGAGTCAAGTATTACAGCTATAACCATATGACAACCACGAAGAAGAAAAAACGCCAACGAAAGCTCACAATCATTTCTATTAAAGATGAAGACCTTGAATTCGAGCTTGTCGAAAGCTCCGGAGAATTAGTGGCATAATGTTGTCCTAAAGTGAAGAAAAACTTGAACTACATCCTTAAATCGATTTTGTTCCTTAGTGAAAAACTATGTATATAAATTTTGTTAGAATATAACCTACATCATCAAGTCCGAAGAAAACCATCTTCGCAAACAGCTTTATATTTTGCTCCAAAAAGCTACAATTCTGACTATGTAACTAGACATACTCGTAGGAACTATGTTATAGAAATATTTTGCTAGAAGAATGTATAGATAGTCTTTAGTTTATACAACTGAGTGTACTAATGGGCTAAGATTTTGTCCTACTCAACTCTTTGACTTGAATAAATTTATGCTTATCGCTTGTCCTAATGCATTACATCCTAACGAGTTGGTCTCGGTGTTCTGTTGATGTTTCATGTTGCCGGACTTGAAAACTGTAATTTCTTACATGTCAACGCCATGAGACCACTACTCAAAGAAAGACACGTTTTCTGAATGTGTTCAATTTTATTTTATTAGCAATGATTGTATTCTATGCTTTGAATTCCGAAATCAATGACTAATGTATGATATAAACAACAAGCGTAACAATTGGGCAGATCGATCCCGTACATCGTACGGGGCCTCCTCGCTAGTAATTAGTGTAGAAAAACCTATATAAAATATATTTGGTGGACCACTTAAGGAAAAGAAAATTAAAACTCATGTATACAAAGTCATTGTGCTCCTGGTGTTTTCTCCAAAGAGAAGCAACACTAGTGCACTATACTTCACATTTTGTATAAGCACTATGTATGTAACCACCCGACCCCTCAGGCCGAACCGCTACGCCCATATCAACAATATTGTCCGCTTTGGCACAACTTTCCAGGGGGGTCACCCATCCTGGTACTACTCCAAGCTAAGCACGCTTAACTGTGGAGTTCCGTCATCGCTGTTGTGTCGCACGGCTTTAAAAGGCTTTGTTGATAGGAAATGGTTCTTTAAGCTTATATACCACACGAGTACTCTCATATCTGGGCGATGTGGGACTGACGCACAACACCTCAACACAGAATTTCCTACCTGGAAATCTGGGTCGTCACAATCACCTTCCCTTTAGGCACGACGTCCTCGTCGGGCACGTCGTCCTTCAGGGATCCACACACACGTGCTAGTCCCCACATTTCCGGGCAGATAGAGGCTCTGATACCATCTGTAACGACCCAACCACTCAGGCCGAACCGCTACGCCCATATCAACAATATTGTCCGCTTTGGCAGAACTTCCCAGGGGGGTCACCCATCCTGGTACTACTCCAAGCCAAGCACGCTTAACTGTGGAGTTCCGTCCTCCCTGTTGTGTCGCACGGCTTTAAAAGGCCTTGTTGATAGGAAATGGTTCTTTAAGCTCATACACCACACGAGTACTCTCATATCTGGGCGATGTGGGACTGACGCACAACACCTCAACACAGAATTTCCTACCTGGAAATCTGGGTCGTCACAATGTAGATCCGCCCATGTTCGCAGGCAGTGAGATATAAATATAGAGAGAGCGAAAGAGAGAGAAAGAGTTACCGAAGACCGCGATAATGGATGTTAACAAGCTGGCATATTGCTGTTTTATTAGGGTATGAATATTTACATACGGGTTGGGCCTGTTCGAATTGGATAATTGTCGGGAGATATGATATGTAACTTGTCATACAGTGTGTATATAGATGAGTGTACCATACGTTGGGAATTTTAGTGAAACGGAAGGAAAACAACAAAATAGTTTTGGATTAGAGTCACGGATATCGTTTTTTTCTTAAAACGATATTTATCCGCACTCCTCAGAGTATGCTAACGGGTTACTAGTAAAACGTTTTCAGTATACAACCAAACCTAGCAAATTCGACGGATAGCAATTCTAGATAATTCCAGAATCTCTCTGTGGGTTGTACTGATTTTGGGAATAGTAAAAAAGTGTTTAATATTTTTGGTGAAACCCTTAATTTATAATAATTAGAGGGGTGCCACTTCAAAAGGTCCCAACCTTTTGTTTAAACCAAATAACAGTACAACCATTCAAAATAAATAACCACCGCCACATAGGCTTTTAGTTATTTAACCAACATAAAATATTAATTATATAAATAATTAATCAAATATATATACATATATCCAACCATCCTCATTTGGTTGTAATAACAATAGTCATTACAAACTAATTATATATATGTATATAACATTCCCTCACTAGATTGTGGCATCAGTAGGTACATGTATCAAAAGGAAGCCGGCTCTAGAGAGAGAGAGAGACGACTAGGGTGAAAAGCCCTAGCCGTCGAAAATATGACCGCTATTCAACCATCTGACCCCAACCAAACCCTCTTCCCGGACCCACCCACATCTAAATCTTTCGCATCTATATTAAAAACCCAAACTGTGACACCTAAAGTTCCCGTTAAAGAAATTGAATCTTATGAAGGAGAACCAATGATTCCTTATACAATCGAAGATCTAAATACTCTTTCAGAACCTTTCAAATATACTATTGTAGGGAAATTCTCACACGGTAAGCCTCATATAGATATAATTTGTAAAACGTTTAGTTCTATGGATTTGAAAGCTAACTATCATATTGGAGTCATTGATTCAAAACACATCCTAATTCGCTGTTATTATGAAGAAGATTTTCTACGAATTTGGATGCGCAAAATTTGGTACATTGACAATAGCCCAATGAGAACTTTTAAATGGTCCTACGATTTTAGTCCAGAAAAAGAATCCCCAGTTTCCCCTATTTGGATTTCTCTATCGAAACTACCTATCCATCTTTACAACAAAAGTAGCATTTTTAGTATTGCTTTAGCTTTCGGAAAACCACTTAAAGTAGATCAACCTACAGCGAATCTGACTAGACCAGGTCTAGCCCGAATCTGTGTAGAAATTGACTTAAGAAAAATACTGATAAATAGAGTAAGAATAAATTATGGAGAAAATGAAGGATTCTGGCAACATTGCAAATATGAAGAAGTACCAAAATATTGTTCCCACTGTTTCATACTAGGTCACTCTATAGAGACCTATAAGTTCACTAAACTAGATAAGACAGAAGAGGGAAGCACAGAAGAAAATACTGTTAAAGGGAAAGATGCTGCAAAGGACATAAAAGAAAACTGCGAAAAAGCTAAAGAAAAGAATAAAAAGGCCAATTATTACAAATACCAAGATAAATTAAGTACAAAAGAATGGGTTACTAAAAACTTTAATAAAGATAATGCAAGAAATTCTGAAGAAACAGCAGCTAAGTTACCAGTTGCAGAAATTCCTGCAAATGCCAATAAAGTTGTATTAATGGAGGATGACAGAGAAGAAGAGTGTAATCTTAACACTGATATGGTAATATTTATAGGTGAATCACCACTAAGGCCTTTAAATATCACACCTTACTATGATGAAAATGTGACAATGAGAGATTCTAATCTCATTGATGCTCCTGATATTTCTAAAGACCTTAGAATTGATCTTGGCCTCTCCCCTAGGGAAATTCCCAATATACTAGAAGAAGGAGAATGGAAAACACCAAAAAATAAGAGAAAATTGGGGAAACTTTCAAATGTTGTTACTAAAGATGCTATGGTTCTTAGATACTCTAATGTAGGGGTTAAAAAAAGCTTTAAATGATTAATACACTCTTTTGGAATACCAGAGGAGTGGGTACTAAATCTACCACTAAGCGTATCAATAAGCTTTGTAAATTACATCATATTATGTTTTTAGTCTGTATAGAACCAAAGAAAAACCAAGATAAAGTTGAGTTTTATAAAAGGAAGTTTGGGTTTGATGAAGTTCTGGTACATGAGGACAATAAGATTTGGGTCTTTTATATGCAAAAGATTAATATTTCTATTATTAACCAAATGAATCAAGCTATTAATTTGGCAATTTCTATTGATTATTTGGGTCTTCAGTTACAAATTACAGTGGTCTATGCCAAATGCACAGCAGCTGAAAGAGAAATTCTTTGGAATTTCTTAGAAAATTCTTTCACTATTAATCCTTGGTTGATTGGAGGGGATTTTAATACTGTTTCAAATGAGAAAGATAAAATTGGGGGTTTGCTATTAATATTAATTCTGCTAATGATTTCCTATCTTGTATTAACAATTTGGGTGTTTCAGAAACTATCTATAGTGGCTCTAAATATACTTGGTGGAACAAGCGTAGTAGGGTGGATGCTATTTTTGAAAGAATAGATAAGATACTTTTTAATCAAGAGTTTGCAAATTTATTCTGCAATATTTATCTTGATCATTTGAGTAAAGCTACTTCAGACCACAGTCCCTTGTTGTTAAAATTACAGTTGGTTCCAGCCAACAGTCCTAAAAGGTTCATATTTCAAAATTTCTGGGTAGATCATGAAGGCTTTTCTAATGCAATAAAAGAAGTATGGGTTCCCAGTTCCAATTCTAATGCATTGGATAACCTTTCTGCTAATTTAAAGGCAACTAGGAAGAGATTCAAAGAGTGGAATTATAATACATTTGGGAATATATTTCAAGAAATCATCAAAGCTGAAGACAATCTTCTAAGAGCAGAGCAGCAGTTTGAAATGAACCCAACACCTGTTAATAGAATTGAGCTCAATAAGGTGGAAGCTAATCTAAAAGCTAAACTCAGCATAGAAGAAAAATTTTGGGCACAAAAAGCTAATCTGAAATGGGCCTTACTAGGGGATGCTAATACTAAATTTTATCACAGTATAGTAAAGAAAAGAAGACTAAAGTGTGTCATTGGTGAAATAGAAAAAGAAGATGGTACTTGCACCAGAGACCCAGTGGTTATTAAAAAGGGGGCTATTGATTATTTTCAAAGCCTATTAGCAGCAGATTATCCTCATTCTTTTGTTTATAAAAGTTTGAAGAAAATTCCTAAACTTATATCTACAGAGGTTAATAACTTCTTAGACAAAGACCCTACTATATAAGAAGTAAAAGAAGCTGTTTTTGACCTAAGCAAATCTAGTGCTCCTGGTATAGATGGTTTTACAGGTCAGTTTTTTGTATCATGTTGGGATTTTATTGGAGAAGACATTATTAAGGCTATTAAACTCTTTTTCATGGGAAATTTACTTCCTAGATCTTTATCCACTACTGTTATTGCTCTAATACCAAAGAAGATCAAGCCAAAGAAGTTTGCTAAATTCAAACCTATCAGATTATGTACTTTCTGCAGTAAGATCATTTCAAAAATTACGGCTTCTAGATTTGCTACTATTCTTCCTAATATTATTTCCGAGAATCAAAGTGGATTTGTTAAATCTAGAGACATTGTGGACAATAGTCTTCTTACTCAGGAGTTTATCTCAACTCTCAATAAAAAGACAAGTGGTAAAAACATAGCTTTAAAGCTAGACATGAAAAAGGCTTATGATCGTATTTCTTGGCATTTTCTTACTTCTACACTAAGAAAAATAGGTTTTTCTGAGAAGACTATTGACTTAGCATGGAGGATTATTTCAGGAAACCAGACTTCTATTTTGGTGAATGGCAGCCCAACTGATCTTTTTACTCCCAAAAATGGCCTGAGACAGGGGGATCCTCTTTCTTCTTGTCTATTTATATTATGTTCTGAAGTTCTAAGTAGAAATTTAAATGACTTGATTGATAACAAAAGATGGTCAACATTTAAATCTCCTATTGGAAGCCCTATTATCACTCACCTTGCTTTTGCTGATGATTTACTTATTTTTAGTTCAGCAGACCTTCACTCTGTCAGAAAGATAAGCAGCACCCTACAATGTTATAATCAAGATTCTGGTCAAGAAATCAGTTTAGACAAGAGCTTTATCTATTTTTCAAAAAGTGTGAGTGCAATACAAAAAGAAAATATCTGCAAAGTGCTTAATATCACTAGTAAGAGACCTCCTTTCTCCTACCTTGGTTGCAAATTATATTCTGGGCACAAAAAGTGTATTCTTTTTCATGAACTTATTCTAAAAGTGAGAAGTAAGCTGTCCACCTGGAAGGGTAACTGACTAAATTTGGGTGAGAAATTAATACTAATTAGGCATGTTCTTCAATCTATACCTATTTATATATTGGCTGCTATGAATCCTCCACTACAAGTGATTAAAAGAATAGATCAATTGCTGTCAAACTTTTTCTGGGGTAATAAAAATGGTAAAAATAAGTATCATTGGGTTAGATAGAGCAAAATTTGTACTCCTGTGAAAGAAGGGGGTTTGAATGTTAAAAGTTTTCATGATATATCTAAAGCTTTTGCAATGAAACTCTGGTGGAAGTTCAAAACAAAAGAATCTTTGTGGACAAAATTCTTGAAAGCAAAATATTGTAGGAATAAACAAGCAGAAGACATCCCTATTAAAGGAGGTACTAACACTTGGTGCAGAATGCTTCAAGCTAGAGAATTAACTGATAGTAATTCTATTATAGCTGGGAATGGGGTTAAACTTATATGGAAACCTACTAATCTTGGGAATTTTACTATAAATTCAGCTTGGGGGATTTCAAGAGAGGTAGGTACTGTAAACTGGAGAAGTACATTTATTTGGAATAGAATGGTACCTTTAAAAGTCTCTTGCTTCATGTGGAAATTATTTAATCAAGCAGTCTCCTTGGATTGCAATCTGCATAAATTTAGTATTAATATGAATTCTATGTGTGGTTGTTGTAAAACATCAGAAGAAACATTTAATCATCTTTTTAGTACTGGAATAGTAGCCAATGAAGTCTGGGTTTTTTTGAAAGAAAATGGGGGATATTTATTCAGAATAATTCTTTATATGGCAGAATTAACAGTTGGTGGTCTCAAATCACTAAGTGAAAATATTTCTCTGGAAAAAAAATGTCATGTTCTACCTTCTCTCATTATTTGGTTAATTTGGAAATCCAGATGCTCATGCAAATTTGAGAATATCAAAATGAGGTTCTGTAATATTATTTGAAAAACTGAAGAGTTGATTATCCTGTCTGGTTATAAGGAGAAATGTTTCTCTTATTCTAATTTCAGTGATAAGAAGAAAATTGATAAGGTCACTATTATTAAGTGGCTTCATCCTCCATCTGGGTTTCTGAAACTTAATATAGATGGTTGCTATAAACAAACAGATGCCATTAATGGTATTGGAGGTCTAATTAGGGATGAAAATAACACTTTTGTTAAAGGGTTTTCTAGATCTATTGCCAGTATTTCAGCTCTCTATTCAGAGTTCAAAGCTCTCTATTATGGCCTTCTAATTTCACCAAACAAAAAACTTATTATTGAAAGTGATTCATTGCTTTTAATTAAAATTGTAGAAGGTAAACAAATATTCCCTTGGAAGGTTATAGACCTATTAAACATTAAAAAAGATCTGTTAAAGGATGGTGATTACCTGTTCAAACATGTGGCTCGAGAAGGCAACAAGGCTGCTGATTTTCTTGCAAATTGGGAGGGTAACATCGCCTCTTCTTGTTTGGATGATTTTCCTCATGTTCTGAAAGGGATCATTCACACTGAAGCTAAAGGATTCTCTAACCTAAGATTTCGGTGATATTGGAGGAAAAGGATAGTTTCTCTCTCTGTGTTCAATTCTCAGGGGAAATAAAGAGGTGGAAGAGGACAGCTGTTTAATTATTACATCTATTTACAGTCCCAGTCCTTCAAGTTTCGTTCACCAGTCTATTGAATCCTGATTTGGCAGATTATGGATTTTCATTTTTTCATTTATTTCAATTGGATGTAATAGTTTTCTATTATTTCTTTTGGGTCTCGTTGTTTGAGATCTTTTCTGTTTTGTTACTTGGTTTTATTTCTGTGGGGTTTTTCACCCATGTTTTTCATTAATAAAATGTTGGTTTTCCCCACAAATTAATTATAAAAAAAAACATTCCCTCACTAGCTTGTAATACCAACCCAAATCAGTATCGCCACGAAGTTTCGATATCTCCACCCATAGCAATGTACCTTTAGATTTACCTTAGTATGTTTACGTCAAAATTTCAGCATATTATGGTAACAAATGGGGATACATGCAGATCAACATATTGTCTATTGTGGCTATACAACCCACAAATAGACATGCAACAATGACTAGCTATACATGTAGCATATCAGACCTAATGACTGTCACACAGGCGAATAACACGTGCGGCGACACAAGGCTAATTAAAATAATTATAAAATATACAATAAAAAGATCACTTTCTATTAAAAATCTTACAATAATATAAGTTAGAAAATTCAACACTTCAACTTTTTTTCTTACAATCTAAATTAATATATCAGTGAAGCGGAAAAACTAAATACAAAATTCTATGAGCTATGTCTAATCCCGACTAACTTGAACTCAACTCAAAACACCTGGAAACATTTAAAAAGCGAGGGGTAAGGTAATGAATTTAGTAAGTGATTAACCTGTCAATATAATATAGGGTCGGAAAAAGATTTTAATCCTTTTATCTTTTCCTTCAAAAACCATAGTTTAATTTTGATAAAAAATTCTCAAAACACGAGTATAAATAAAATACGGAAGCAAATAACAAGTTTTTTATAATAACAAGTAAGAAAAACCACTCACATTAATTTACGGACCCGGAAGGACGACCACATTTTATTACGAGCTACTGTAAACCTTTTATATATCTTACTGATTGATATTTTCTCCTATCCCAAACACCTGACCTCGTGTGTCTCCTTTTTACATATCTTATATAGTAATAATAACATTAAAGTACAGACCAAGCTAAATAAACCGATATAAAAGAAGTCACTATGGTCTCTGTTGCATGTATATAAGTATAGGGTACATACATACATATATATATTTATATACATACATACATACATATGTTTCTGTTTGTATCTAAGTATATATGCTGATCAAAAGACAAATATTTATAAAGCTAGAGAAAAGAGAGAATACAAATAGGTTACACGGTTACTTTCGTCTGTTTACTTACTTGAAATAATTACACAATACTAAATACATTACTTACATGTTCTTCCTCTTTAATTCTTTAAAAATTTAATTGGTAAATGGTTACTTATTAGTAATACGTTACAAACTACATAACAATTACAAGAGTAAAATCTTATAACTTTCCCTACATATAGTACTATATATTTTACTTATAAGCTTGTGATAAATTCAAATTAATAATTATGACCTTACCAAATTTTGAACTTTACTATACTCTCATTACTACTCACTCCGTTCCCATTTAATTGTCCACTACGAAACTACATGCAATTTTGACCGGGTTATAACTTATATCAAAATGAATTTCGACAATTTTGATACAAATTATTGGCCGGTCAAAATTGCACGTAGTTTCATAATGGACAATTAAATGGGAACGGAGTAAGTACTATTTATGTGATTTAGACAAACTTTACAACTCTTAAAACCGACCATTAATAACTCCCAACATGTTTATTCCAGAATTAAATTACTAAATTATTTAATAAATAAAATAAGAATAGAAATTAAAATACAGGATTTTACAATACAACCCGCTAAAACATGATCTTTGTCTTCTATCACATTTAACACTTTTAGTGTAATGGTATGAAATATATCATAGGTTGGGATGCTTTCAATTTGTACTTTTTCCATCATATTTTTCCTAATTTATTCATCAACCCAGCTATAGCTTGTTTAGATGAGGTGTACAAAAGTAATTAGGTTTTGGTGATCTAATTTTTAAGTTTTGTAAATGGTGCACGACAAATAGCGAACTCAAGCTTATTATTAAAACAAACTCAAGAAATAACACAAACTCAAAACACTTTTATAATATGTTTCTTCAATTATTCAAGCCTGAGTTTTTTCATACAAAAATGACCTATTTATAGGATAGAAATAAATCCTAGAAAGGCTCTAGAATTATACACACGCTTTTCTAGAAAGACACTTAGTAACTCAAGAACTCACTAGAACAATTAGAAGCCTAGAAAGGCTCTAGAATACTCAAAAAAAAAAAAAAAACACTACCAGAAACACTCTCAAATACTCTAAAACATTCTAATACATTAAATCATAAATAAGATAAATAGTTTATTTTATAACTTAATCTCCATCAATCTCCCCGTCTTTGAAAAACTCTACTCCGGAGAGTTAGAAGTCTTCAATGTTATCTCCTTTGTTTTTCTTCCATTTTTTTCGAACATACACTTTCCATTTGCCTTTATTATCTTCTTGGTTAGTAGAATTTTCTTCAATGTGTTGACGCTCGTAATCATGTAAGATTGAAGGTGCCAGCTGATGCAACTCATCTCCGGTAAGCCAAGAATCTTCGATGTCGGGCAAATTCTTCCATCGAACAAGGTATCTACGAAAACCATGCACCATCTGTCGAACTCACATCTTGGGTGTCGAGAATGGTGTAACCTGGTCTGCCGAGGGTAACTGGGAAGGTCGGCTAGGAACATGGATTGGTGTAGTTGTCGTAGGGAATGTACGTGCATTGTTAGGATTTGATAAAATAGGAGGCTCTAACATGCCTCGATAATGAAACAAATCCTCAACATTGAAAACTGGACAAATAGACATATTTGTAGGTAAATCAAGTAAGTAAGCATTAGGTCCGAGTTTCTTTTTTATAAGAAAAGGTCCAGAAGCCCGAGCATGTAATGTTTTGAAAGAATTTTCAGGCTAACGCTCTGGGCGAATACGGACCATTACAAAATCACCTTCATTAAAATCAATTTTTCTATGACAAGCATCAGGAGCAAACTTATAAGATTGATTACTCGTAGATATTTTTCTTCTAACTTCGGCATGTAAGTTACGGATATGGGTAGCAAAAGTATCAGCTGATTTTGAAGCGCGCGATGTAATAGGTAATGGAATAAGATCTATAGGCTGACGAGGGGTATAACCTTTGACAATTTCAAAAGGGCTTTTTCCAGTGGATCGGTTAACAGAACTGTTATATGCAAATTCAGCAGTTGGTAATACCAAGTCCCAAGTTTTAGGCTTATCTTCAACGATGCAACGAAGCAAATCACCTAAACTGCGATTGACGACCTCTGTCTGACCATCTTTTCGAGGATGAAAGGCTGACGAGAACTTTAACTGTGTGCCAAACAACTTCCAAAGAGTTTTCCAGAAATAACTTACAAACTTAACATCACGATCAGAAACGATAGAGGTAGGTAACCCATGTAACTTAACAACTTCTCGAAAGAACAATTTAGCAACCTGAGATGCATCACTAGTCTTACTACATGGAATAAAATTGGCCATTTTCAAAAACATATCGACAACTACAAAAATTAAGTCATGTCCACGACCGGTCTTAGGAAGTCCTAGAACAAAGTCCATGCTAAGATCTTTCCACGGTGAGTGGGAAACAGGTAAGGGTGTATACAATCCAGTGTTCTTTTTCTTAGCCTTGGCGACCTGACAAGTACGACACTAAGAAACAATTCTAGCCACGTCTTTCTTTAAGGAAGGCCAATAGAAACGATCTTCAACTAGGGCAATAGTCTTATCTCGACCAAAATGTCCTGCTAATCCTCCGTCATGGAATTCCCAAACTAAAAAAAATCTCTAAGAGATGTATGAGGAATACACAATTTAGACCCTCTAAATAAGTAACCATCATGTACTACAAAATCCACATAATTTTGTCGGTGGTCATTTTTCACTTCGTAAAAAATGATACCAAAATCAGGACACGAAGGATACTCATCTCTCAAGCGCTCAAAACCCATCACGTGAACATCCAAAGATTGTAAAACTATAACGACTCTACTTAGTGCATCTGTAGCCTTATTATCTACCCCATCTCTATGTTTAAGGGCAAATGTATACTCCTGTAAAAACTCTACCCATCTAGCATGTCTAGGGTTTAACTTTTTCTGAGAATGAAGGTATTTTAAGGCTTCATGATCAGAATATAAAATGAACTCCTGAGATAAAAGATAATACCGCCAATAATGTAAGGCTCGCACAATAATGTAGAATTCCTTATCATATGTTGATACCTCTATTTAACATCCTTAAGTTTTTCACTAAAAAATGCGATGGGGTGACCTTCCTGAGTTAACACACCTCTTATACCAATGCCTGAAGCATCACAAGCTACCTCAAATACTTCAGAAAAATTAGGGTGTCGTAAAACAAGGGATTGAGTTAGTTTATCCTTAATTTGTTCGAAGGCCCTAGCTGCTGAGTTAGTCCATTTAAACTCATCTTTCTTAAGACACTCGATTATAGGGGCCATAATGGAGCTGAAATTCTTAACAAGCCTCTTATAGAACGTGGCTAGTCCATGAAAACTATGAAATTCCGTTATCGTCCTAGGTTCGGGCTAATCTCTAATAGACTTGACCTTATTAGGGTCAGCGGAAATGCCTAAAGCTGAAATGATAAATCCGAGAAATAACACTTGTGGTTGTAGAAAGGAACACTTCTTAAGGTTTAGAACTACGCGCAAATGATTGAGATAATCTTCCTTAGACTGACTATAGACAAAATATCGTCAAAGTAGACAACCAAAAATTTACTAATAAATAGATGAAGAACTTGGTTCATTACTCTCATAAAAGAGCCAGGAGCATTTGATTACCCGAAGGGCATGACTAGCCATTCATACAAACCATCTTGAGTTTTAAATGCAGTCTTACACTCATCACCTGGCCTTATACGAATTTGATGTTATCCACTACGTAAATCTAATTTAGAGAACCATTTTGAACCGGCCATTTGGTCTAACAAGTCATCGAGCCTAGGTATGGGAAACCTATACTTAACAATAATCTTATTAATTGCTCTACTATCAATGCACATTCTCCAAGAGCCATCTTTTTTTTGGGGTTAATAAAGCAGGAACAGCACAAGCACTTCGACTATCTCTAATGAATCCTTTTCTAAAAAGTTCCTCTATCTGCCTATTTAACTCGACGCGACGCGCTCCTTAAGGTTCATCCTATAGTGAGGAAGGTTGGGTAACTGGGAACCTGGAACAAAGTCAATGGCATGTTGTATATCCCTCATGGGTGGTAATTTATCAGGTAACTCACTCGGAGAAAGATCCTTAAAATCCTCTAACATCTTAACGATCTCAGGTTGGTGGTCACCAATTTGTTTAGGTTCATATACAACTTCCCTACTCACTAGAGCTAGTATTACTCCTGAATCTTTGCCTACTTCCTCAAATTGTCTCGTAGATAAAATTTGTAAATTTTGTTTTAAGACTGGTTTAGAGGACGGTTTGGGCGTAGACTCTTTGGCTGGTTATGCAGACAGAAGTTTAATTGCCTTACCTTTAAACTTAAATATGTAAGAGTTTTCTTTACCAAAGTTGGTTGCATTTTTGTCGTAAAGCCAGGGACAAACTCAAGAAAGAACACAAACTCAAAACAATTTTATATTATGTTTCTTCAATCATTCAAGTTTGAGTTTTTCCATACAAGAGTGGCCTATTTATAGGCTAGAAAGAAAGCCTATAAAGGCTCTAGAATTATGCACACACTCTTCTAGAAAGACACTTAATAACTCAATAACTCACTAGAACAATTAGAAGCCTAGAAATGCTCTAAAATACTCCAAAAAAACTACCGGAAAGACTCTCAAATACTCTAGAACATTCTAATACATTAAATCATAAATAAGATAAATAGTTTATTTTATAACTTAATCTCCATCAGCAAATTTGTGTAAAAAATCTAAAATGTATGGAACATTAACTACCCACTGTGAGTAACGTAATTATTCTTCATTCACTATACACTAATTGTTCGACATATCATTCAATTTGAACTGCTTTTTCTCATCTCGCTACAGATATGAAAGCTTCTAGCCATGTTTACTAGATGTTGTAGTGAGATGGTTTTTGGAAGTAAATGTAAATCTTGAAAATATATATTTTTGAATATGGGGTAAATAAAAGCTGACTAGAGGAATAATTTCTGTAATGTTGTTGTAGTCAAAATTGCTAAGTGCATGGATCATGGATGTAGTAGGTGTTGCTAATACTTTGCTTGTTGATGTTCTAATACTTTTGATTGGCGTCATATTTGTGTGTTTTAAATTAAGTTGTTATTTGTTGATCATCATGTTTATATTGTAGTTAATTAGTAAGTGATAGAATTCACGGCTCGGTATAAGAATTGATTTTACCCACATAAAATCTTCTAAGTTTTGATTGAATTAACCCTCCAGGTGAAGATATTATCCGATAGTTTAGTGGTGGACACTAAAAAATTTAATATGTTTATTAAACATAAATTCATCACTGGTTTAATTTAATAAATGCATTCTAAGAAAATCTTTACATGGAGAGATGTTAAATATATTTAATATGTAAACGAATTTAATTCAATTCGGAAAGAATTTTTTGGTGGGATAGACTCTAACTCTTATCAGATATGAAAGAGTTCGGTTGAAGAGTCATGTTCCAGTCTTATTGGATAAGCTCTGCCAAATTTCGTTCCTATTAGGTTTGCAATGTAGTTCTATATAAACGTGTTAGGACCAGATTTCTGATCTAAATTCTATTTGTTGTCTATTGGTTTTCACTAAATAATCCTATCTGTTTATTATGAACTAAGACAGTATTGTTAGGTTTCAAGCAATGTTGCAACCTCAGTTACAGCCTACTAAGACAAGTGTTGATAGGTTTCAAGCAATGTTGCAACCTCAGTTACAACCTGCTAAGACAGCGTTGGTGGTTTCAAATAATGTTGCAATCTCAGTTGCAACCAAAGTTCCAACCTACTATCCTGCAGGATTCTGTCTAGTTTTGTAAATCTGCATAACTATTCTTTAATGGTAATTATTTGTTTTAAAGTATGCAGGATATATTCTCATATGCTCTTAAAGGTTTAGTTCGTCTATATTGAGAATATCAAAGTGATATGGAAAGATTTCCTAAAAGATATAAAGAGATTAGTTTATAAAGTTATGTTTCCTTTACATAGATAAATCTATATCTCTATTCTTATGCAAATTTTTATCACTTGTTTCAATATTTGTTCCTTATCAATTCAGTATGATATGTTTAAGATTGAATGAAATATGGAGTTAAATGTTTCATATGTATATTTAAAGATATTATCTCTAAAAAATATTATCCTATATGTTTCCTTGTTATAGGAAAAGACTAACTCCTATTTTCAAGCTACTTATTAAACAGGTATTAACCAATGATGATTGGAGTCAATCCACGCTGAAGAATCACGTAATGTTTGGAAAGATTGAAGCCAATCAATAAAGTCAAAAGCAATCACAAAAGACATTGAAGATAGAAGATTGTTTTTAATTGCATATATAGTTGATAACTTACCTTGTAAAAAGTGTGTGTTCTAAATTATAAAAAATCCATTCTTGAGAGAATACACAGTGAGGTTTAAAAAGAAAAACAATGGTGGGATGCCATTGATTTATAAGTGATAGTTATAGAGTAGGAGCAATATAGAGATAGGCAGAAAAACCTATAGCGAGTCTAAGAGTTTTTCATTAAGACTTGAATCCTATATTGTAAGCTTTTTATAATATCATAATCTGGGTAAGTGCCCCAGAGACGTAGCCTAGTTGGGTGAACTCCGTTGTTAAATGTACGTGTGATTTACTTCAAGTACATTTAAACAAACTGTTCTGTCCATTAACACACTTGGTTCCAACTGTGGTTGCAACATCACTTGGAACACAACTGCAAAACTGCAACTAGAACAGCGGATAGGAATTTCCATTGGTATCAGAGCTTCCCACTAGACCTTACTTAGTGTGGATCATGTGTTCTAGTAAAGATGGACTTAATGAAGGAAGGAAACGCGTTCAACAAACCACCATTGCTTCAAGGAGAAGTTAACTATGGAGTGTGGAAAATAAGGATGAGAGCTTTCATCAAACAACAAAATGAACAAGCATGGAAAACAGTGTTGTATGGTTGGGAGCTTCCAACTGCCATTGATGGTGAAGGTGAACTGGTTTATGTACCTGAAGACAGGTGGTCTGATGATGAGGATAGAAAATCAAGTGCAAACTCCACAGCAATAAACTTGATCTTTGCTAGTGTAACTCTCAGTGTGTTCAGGTATATCTCTCATTGTGAAACTGCCAAAAAGGCATGGGACATTTTACAAGTTACCTTTGAAGGAACTGTTAAAGTAAAAACTTATAAACTCTAACAGTTAACCACTCAATTTGAAAACTTAAGAATGGAGGAAGATGAAACCATTGAACAATTCAATGGCAGAATTTGTCATATAGCTCATCAAGCTGGAACCTTAGGTGAAAAATACAGTGATGCAAAACTTGTTAAGAAAACTCTAAGGTCTCTTCCAGAAAGGTTTGAGATTAAGGTTACTGCTATTGAAGAATCAACAGACTTAGATAATCTTAAACTTGAAGAACTTACAGGAAATATGAGTACTCATGAACTTAAATTCTTCAAACAGAAAAGACCAGAAAAAGTAATAGCCTTTCAAGCTAAAAAATCTGAATCTAAGGTCTGTGAGAAAGTGAGTGATGAAGAACAGCTAGCCTTCTTCGCTAAAAAGGTCTACAAAAAATTTTATAAGAAAAAACAAGATGATACTGGATCATCAAAAAACTTTCAGAAAAGGGATAATCAATTTAAGTCAGAATCTAGGTTTAACAATAATTCTACAGGGAAGTGGAATCCTAAAGAGAAGGATAACAAAGATTACAAGCCTAGAGAAATTCAATGCAGAGAATGTAGAGGTTTTGGTCACATTCAGTCTGAGTGTGCAAATACTTTAAAAAGGAACAAAAGTGCTTATATAACCACTCACAGTGATAGTGATTCTGAGAGCAATAGTGATGAAGAGGATGATTCAAATTTTGTTAATTTTATGGGAATAATCACTGAAAAAGAATCTACTTATGAAAGTGACTATGAGTCTGATTCAACCATAGGTACAACTGCTCTTAAAACCTATAGTAGTGATGAGGAAGAACCTTCTGATGAAAACATTACTCAACAATATCTTGTTCTTTATGAAAAGTATCAATGCCTGAGTAAGCAATCCTTGATCTTGAACAAACTTAATGTTAATTTAAAGGATGAAGTTAAAAGTCTCACTGAGCAACTTAACAAACAGCTATTTGAACTTACTGAAACTAAAAAGAAAATAAAACTGCTGAATGTTTCTGCTTCAGAAAAATTAGATAACATGTTGTCCTATTCTAGAGCCTCTAAAGATAACAGTGGCTTAGGTTATTATGGCTATGAAAACACTGGAAAAACCACCTTTGTTAAAGCTCTTGTTAAAACTGAAACTCATGTTATTAACAATAAGGTTGGAAGTACTGTTGCAATCTGAGATGTTAGAAGTACAATTGCAACCAGAGATGCAACCACAGTTGCAACCAAGAAAAAACTGAATAGCTTTGAGGTTAAATCTACTTTTAGAACTAAACTGTGTAACTTCTGTAAAAGATCTTGTCATTTAGAAATCCAGTGTTATTTAAAGAGGAACAGAAAGTATATTTCTCAGAAAAAATGGTTGGCTTCTGTCAATAAAAAATTGAACTGGGTCTGGAAAGTTAAGGAAAAATCTACCTTAATTACCAATAACAAAGCGGTTATTACTTCTTTAAATGCTGTTACTTCTAATGATTGATATTTTGACAGTGGTTGTTCTAAGCACATGATAGGTACTGCAAGTTTCCTAAAAATGTCATTAGTCTTACAGGAAACACTGTTGTGTTTGGAGGTGGAGATACAGGTAAAATTGTTGGTAAAGGTACCTTAAACAAACCTGGAATGCCTGATATTGATGATGTTTTTCTTGTAGATGGTCTAAAAGCTAATCTTATTAGTATTAGTCAACTATGTGACAACAAGATGATTGTTAAGTTTAACAAAGATAGATGTCTAATTACTGAACCTTAACAATGATTTGGTCATGACTGGAGTTAGATCAACAAACAGCTGCTATATTTTTGAAAAAGCTGAAAAAGAATTGCCTCAGAATAGGTGTAATCAAGCTATTACTAATAATGTTGATATTTGGCATAAAAGGCTTGGTCATGTTAATTACAAAACCTTAGATAAGCTTGTTAAAGAAGAATTGATAAGAGGCATTCCTAAACTTAGTGCTAAAACTCAAAGTGTCTGTGGTGATTGTGCAGTTGGCAAACAAACAAAGAGTATTCATAAAAGTACTAGTCAAATCTACACTAAGAGAGTCCTAGAACTTCTTCATATTGACTTAATGGGTCCTATGCAAACTGCCAGTATAGGTGGCAAGAAGTACATTTTGTTAGTTGTAGATGATTTCTCTAGATACTCTTGGGTAGTATTTTTAAAAGATAAGTCTGAAACTTTTAATCTTTTTAAAACTTTGTGCTTAAAACTGCAACTTGAAAAAGGTTCCACCAGTGGTAATATTGCTAGAGTCAGAAGTGATCATGGAACAGAATTTGAAAACAGTAAGTTTAGGGATTTTTGCAACTCCTTAGGTATTAGTCATGAGTTCTCTGCACCAAAGACTCTACAGCAAAATGGCATAGTTGAAAGAAAGAATAGAACCATTCAGGAAATGGCTAGAGTCATGCTTAATTCTAAGAAACTTGCCAACAGATTTTGGGCTGAAGCTGTTAACACTGCTTGTCATATAGTTAATAGAGTATACATTACTAAAGGCACTACCATGACAGCCTATGAAATATGAAAAGGTAGAAAACCCAATGTTAAGTATTTTCAAGTTTTTGGGTGTGTTTGTTACATACTTAGAGATAGAGAACATCTTGGAAAATTTGATTCTAAGAGTGATAAAGGGATCTTTCTTGGTTATGCTCAGAATAGTAGAGCCTTTAGAGTTTTTAATCTAAGAACAAACTGTGTTATGGAGTCTTATAATGTTATATTTGATGACTTAAAAGATGTGGATGAGACTACAAGTGATGATGAAGGGTCAGAAATGACAAGAAATGAAACTGAAGAAAGTCAGCAAACAAGCAGTCCAACAGTGGTTGGAAGTCCAGTTGCAACTGAGATTGAAACCAAGGTTGAAACCCAGAATACTGCTGAGTCTGAAGAAGAAGAAGAAAGTTCTCATGATCAGTCAACTAGCCAGTCTCGCTATGTAAGGACTCAGAAAAATCATTCTCTTGACAATGTCATAGGAGAAGTAGCTTCAGGTATGAAAACCAGAGGTAAAAGAAATAATGTTGTTCACTTTGCTTGTTATATTTCTCAGTTAGAACCTAAGAATATAAAAGAAGCTTTAGAACATAGTGAATGGATTTTAGCTATGCAAGATGAATTGTCTCAATTTGAGAGAAATGATGTATGGATTTTAGTATCCAGACCTTCTAATATAAATGTGATAGGGACTAAATGGATCTTTAGAAATAAAAGTAATGAAGATGGAGTGATTATCAGGAATAAAGCCAGGTTGGTAGCTCAGGGTTATACACAAATTGAGGGAATTGACTTTGATGAAACCTTTGCTTTTGTAGCTAGAATTGAATCCATTAGAATGCTACTCTCTCTTGCATGTCTGTATGATTTTAAATTGTTTCAACTTGACATTAAGAGTGCTTTTCTGAATGGTGTGATTAATGAAGAGGTTTATGTTTGTCAACCTAAGGGATTTGAAGATCCTAAATTTCCTGAACATGTTTATTTGCTGAAAAAGGCCTTGTATGGTCTAAAGCAAGCTCCTAGAGCTTGGTATGATAGATTAACCAAGTTCTTGATTGAAAAAGGTTTTAACAGAGGGGGAGTTGATAAAACTCTGTTTACTAAGAAAACTAAAAAGGATATAATCATTGCTCAAATCTATGTTGATGACATTGTATTTGGCTCCACTTCTAATAAAAGGATAGATGAATTCATTTCTGATATGAAGAATGAATTTGAAATGAGTGGTGGTGGTGAATTAACTTACTTTCTAGGATTGCAAGTTAAACAGAATGAAAAAGACATATTTTTATGTCAGAGTAAGTATGCAGATAACCTGGTTAAGAAGTTTGGTCTAAGTGAAAGTAAAGAGAAGAGAACCCCTATGAGTACCACCCTTAAACTGTCCAAAAATGATAAAGGTAAAAGTGTCTGTCCTAGTCTTTATAGATCCATGATTGGAAGTCTACTTTATTTAACTGCTAGTAGACCAGATCTGTGCTTGAGTGCAGGAGTATGTGCCAGGTATCAGGCAAACCCTTTAGAACCTCACCTTCTAGCTGTCAAAAAGATTTTAAGGTATGTAAAAGGCACAATTCACCTAGGATTATGGTATTCTAAAAACACAAACCATTTTCTTGTTGGCTACTGTGATGCAGATTGGGCAGGTAACATAGATGATAGAAAGAGTACTTCTGGTGGTTGTTTTTATTTTGAAAACAATCTTGTTTCATGGTTCAGTAAAAAGCAAAATTGCATATCTTTATCTAATGCTAAGGCAGAATATATTGCAGCTGGAAGTGGATGTACTCAACTTATTTGGATGAAACAGATGCTAAATGATTATAATGTTAAGCAAGAAATATTAACTTTGTTTTGTGATAACAAGAGTGCTATAGATTTAGCAAAGAATCCAATTCAACATTCCATAACTAAACATATTGATCTAAGGCATCATTTTATCGGAGAACTGGTTGAAGAAAAAAGCTTAATTTTAGAACATGTTTCAACAGAAAAACAATTAGCTGATATTTTCACAAAGCCCCTTGATATTAATAAATTTGAATCTTTAAGGAGTGACATAGGGGTATGTCACTATGGATCTAATTGAATACTCTTGCTAAGTATGTCTGTTTTGAGTACCTTTAATACTTTTTATTTCTAGAGGTAAGTCTTGATTGAGCTTTGAAATTTTTATCTTGAAAAAGCCGCTATTTGGTGTCTCAAAAACAGATGTGAGGTAACTTGTCCTAAAACCTCTCTGGTAATAGAGTTGCAAGCACAAAGTGCATATTTTACATACTGGTTGCAAGCTCAGTTGCAACACCAGTTGAAACCACATGCTTATAATAGTGGTTGTAAGCTCAGTTGCAACACCAGTTGAAACCACATGCTCATAATACTGAAAATTCAGTGATTGTCCAAAGGTTGTTATATCATCTATGATTCACATCATAGTTATCTGCTAAAATGAAAAAGCCAAGACTAAGTCTTTTTTTTGACATCACTCATACTCTTTCCTTGCTGAGGTCATTAAACTAGTTTTTGTGTAGAGGTGAAAATGAATTTGCTCAATTTAAGCTCTTAAAATCTAATTTCTATTAAAGTTATTCAATGATAAATGTATCTTCTTGAGTAAATGGCTAGATTCTTGTTTTTTAACGTCCTATATTTTATTTAACTGCTATATTTTTGTTGAAACAAGTCAAGTTTCCTTAAGAACTTCAACTTCTTAACATTCAAATTTTGGATAAATCTGTTTACAAGGAATGTTTATCTATATAATTTGTTGGATTTATCTTACTGAAATATGTTTCCTTTGTGATTACATTGTGATTTATATTTTCAAATTTCTGTTGCAAAATTACTTCCTTTATTTTAGCAAAATATGTTTCAAAATTGATTTGAGTATATATGTTTCCAATTACAAAAAGATGTGGATTTTATTGCTATTTATGCAAACCTCTTTTAATATCCCAAATCAAACACAATTATCTGAATTATTCTCTATCTCTTTCTATTAAACAAAAATCCTAAGTTCTCTGTAAAACCCACTGCGGTGTTCTAAGTCCATTTGCAACCTTAGTTGAAACCATGTCTTCCAACTCACCTAATAACCCAAATCTCAACATTGATGATGACTGTACTCTTAGGAATTTCTTGAATAAATCTACAACAAGTCCAGGCTCAAAAGCAAAGGTAAGTGAGTCTTCCTCATCTAAGAAACATAGAACTAAGAAACGTGCTAGGAGAAACTTAGAGGATGATCCTATCTCTATTGGTTTTACTTATACTCCTAAGTTTAATGAGGTTGATCCTAGGTTCTGGAGTAGGAAAATGTATAGGAGGTTTAGGGCTTTTGGCTAGTAGGGAAATTCACTGTGAAAGGAGGCTTAATTTGGTCAGTTATCCATATATACAGGTGCATGTTGAAAAATTGTTGTCTGATGTTGGCTTAGAGAGAACTATTTGCTATGCTAATTCCTTTTATCCTGCTGTTGTTAAGGAATTCTATGCTAATCTAAGTAGCATTGTCTTTGATGAGGGTAACCCTGCATATGGAAAAATATTTTTGAGGGGTCTAACTTTAGATTTTACTCCTAAGTTAATCAATGAATTTTTGAGTACTCCTAATCCTTCTAAGAGTAGTGTTGCTTATGACATGGAAGTCATTGCTCTTGTCCTCACTGGAAAGAATAACAGATTTGATGGCACTTCCATCAAGACATCCTCTCTCACATTGTGTGCTTCTGTGTTACACAAAATAGCTAGGTTTAATTGGAATCCTACAAAACAACCCTCAAAAGTCAACAAAGAAATGGCCATTTTTCTCTATAAGATCATGTCTTCATTGCCAATTAACTTTGGTAATCATGTTTTCAATCTCATGAGAGATTTCAGTGATACTAATTCACCTTCCATTCTGCTACCTTTTCCCTGTTTAATCACTGGAGTGATTCTGTATCAAGTCTCACATTTATCTGGAACTTCTCCTATTAGAATCTCCACTGAACCAATCACAGATTGTCCCTCTGCCCTGTATATTTCTGCAAAACTGCTAAAGGAAGGGCATGCCAATGACATTTCTGGAGAAAAAGGAAAAGAAAAGGAGACCTCTGGTGCTCCTTCAGAAAAGAAGAAAGGTGTGAGGTGGTATATGCAACAAAAGTTGGCTTACAATCAAGAAAGAAGAGCTGAACTGGATGCTGATGATTATCAAATCAAGAAGCTACTGGTAAATCTCATAGAGAGTGAGGATGATGGTGCTAGTGATGCTACTCACAGTGATGATGGCTTCTCAATAAGTAGTGAGGAAGAAGATGAAGAAGTTGTCAGAGATCCACCTCTAAGGGAAAAGGCACCTTACTCAGACATACCTCGTGACTAGTTTGTCTGGCTTATGGCAAATAGGGGGAGATAAAGTTTATGGTTCAGTTTAATGTTTTCAGTTTCATGCTTTAATTTCAATTTCAAGACTTTATGTTGCTGTTTTTAAATTTCAGTTACAATTGCTGTATTAAGACTATTCTGTGCCAGCATTGTTTGGCCTTGCAATTTCCTTTTGAAATTTCTTTTTGAAGTATGACTGTCTTTGAAATTGAATCTGTAACAAAAGCATTGATAAAAGATACACAGTAAAAGACTGTGTTGAATTGTATTTACAGGTGGATTGATGTGTTTATAAACTTAGATGATTTGTCAAAACCAATGACAAAGGGGGAGATTGTTAGGACCAGATTTCTGGTCTAAATTCTATTTGTTGTCTATTGGTTTTCACTAAATAATCCTATCTGTTTATTATGAACTAAGACAGTGTTGTTAGGTTTCAAGCAATGTTGCAACCTCAGTTACAACCTACTAAGACAAGTGTTGATAGGTTTCAAGCAATGTTGCAACCTCAGTTATAACCTGCTAAGACAGCGTTGGTGGTTTCAACTAATGTTGCAACCTCAGTTGCAACCACAGTTCCAACCTACTGTCCTGCAGGATTCTGTCTAGTTTTGTAAATCTGCATAACTATTATTTAATGGTAATTATTTGTTTTAAAGTATACAGGATATATTCTCATATGCTCTTAAAGGTTTAGTTCGTCTATATTGAGAATATCAAAGTGGTATGGAAAGATTTCCTAAAAGATATAAAGAGATTAGTTTATAAAGTTATGTTTCCTTTACATAGATAAATCTATATCTCTATTCTTATGCAAATCTTTATCACTTGTTTCAATTTTTGTTCCTTATCAATTCAGTATGATATGTTTAAGATTGAATGAAATATGGAGTTAAATGTTTCATATGTATATTTAAAGATATTATCTCTAAAAGATATTATCTTATATGTTTCCTTGTTATAGGAAAAGACTAACTCATATTTTCAAGCTACTTATTAAACAGGTATTAACCAATGATGATTGGAGTCAATCCACGCTAAAGAATCACGTAATGTTTGGAAAGATTGAAGCCAATCAATAAAGTCAAAAGCAATCACAAAAGACATTGAATATAGAAGATTGTTTTTACTTGCATATATAGTTGATAACTTAGCTTGTAAAAAGTGTGTGTTCTAAATTATAAAAAATCCATTCTTTAGAGAATACACAGTGAGCTTTAAAAAGAAAAACAATGTTGAGATGCCATTGATTTATAAGTGATAGTTATAGAGTAGGAGCAATATAGAGATAGGCAGAAAAACCTAGAGCGAGTCTAAGAGTTTTTCATTAACACTTGAATCCTATATTGTAAGCTTTTTATAATATCATAATCTGGGTAAGTGCCCCGGAGACGTAGCCTAGTTGGGTGAACTCCGTTGTTAAATGTACGTGTGCTTTACTTCAAGTACATTTAAACAAACTGTTCTGTCCATTAACACACTTGGTTCCAACTGTGGTTGCAACATCACTTGGAACACAACTGCAAAACTGCAACTAGAACAGCGGATAGGAATTTCAGTTCTATTCTCTTCACAAACAAATTTTCTTTAAGTCTGTGTTTAGAACATGGAAATTAAATGAGAAAAATAAAATGATTTCTTAAACAAATAATTGTTTTTTGTTTTTTTACATAGGAATACCCATGTAAAAGAAAATAAAAGAAATTATGGAAAAAAATTATGTGTAAAATGAGAGAAATCATTTTACTTACAAAAGTGAGATTAAAAGAAAAACAAATGATAAAATTGATGCTAGCTCTCTCTCCCCTTTCTTTTTCTTTTCTTTTCTTAATTTTTCAAACAAATGAGTGGAAAATGATTTTAAAATAATTTTCATTTTTCTTACTTTCTTTTCTTTTTATTTTCATTTCTCTTCCTATTTTTTTTCTTTTCTCAGCAAATTAATTTTCGGATTCCAAACACACCCTAAAAATAGAAATTGAAAGAGTCGGACGTGGAGACAGCACCCTCCCTATACAAGCTTGACGTTTTCAATAAAATACCGTAAAATATCAATCATGAAATCATTTGGTGTTATTAGCTGTTGTTTTTTTAAAGTTACTTATAGTATATAACAAACATGAAATCATTCCTAGTAACTTGCTTTTTCATTTCTGTAATTTCTACTACTGCTACTTACATTTGTTGGAAATTTTTAGTGGGGTATTTTATCCTCATTTTAGATTGACAACCCAACCGCTAACACTCTCCTCTTTTATTTGTTTTTTCATATTAAATATAGTAAACGCCTAGGAAAATACTTGATATAGCCAAACACACGGTTTCTAGGACGATAACTTGGGTATCTTATCCGAGAAATACTACTAATATCCTCGTGCTCCTTCGAGGCCCTCGCGTATTAAAAATAATACGTTCGAGTGGCGGTCAATAATTTGGCGCTGCTACCGGGGAACTACGGTTGCTTATAGTCATTTCCAAATATTTTCATATCATTTCTGCCATTTTCAGCATTTTTAAGACCTTAGATAAGTTAAAAACCCAGTTTTGGATAAGACCTAATCTGATCTGAAATTCTGTTGTTCTCGAAACTGATCAGTAACCCTTACCGGTCAGGCTTTACCGGTCACAGTGACTGGTCACCTCCGTGTTGTTTGATAATTTTTATCAAATTATACAATTACGAGTTACAACTTTATTTTCTATATATTAGACATCATAGATACCACTAGATATTTTAGCCATTAAAATGATAATTTTTAATGGCTAAAACAGTATTAATTAGCGTTGTTACATTCCTATTTTGGCCTATTTAGGCCATAATTAGTGTTTTCCGGTTTATTTGCGCATTTCTATCTTTTTATAGAAAAATGCATGAAATTAGCACAAAAATGAGACAAGTACGCAAGAACACCAATTGAAGGACCCACAAGACAAGTCTAGAGTTAACCAAAACTGAGCCCAAAACGAGATAAAGATCAGAAATATTCTGAAAGCAGACCTGACCGATCACAGTTACTGGTCACCCTGACCGGTCAGGTTACGGCTGATTAATTAAAATTAGGTTAACTTTGTAGTACCTATAAATATCAAAGTTCTATTACTTGTAAATAATGTTTTACAGTATATTTCAGCATATTTTCCGGTATTATCAACTTAGAGAGAGAGAAGAGAGAAAAAAAACATTAACATAGAGAGAGAAGAGAGAAAAAAAACAAGCCTTAGAATGAAAATTTTCTATTGGCTTCAGGAATCGGAAAGCCCGCAAGCCCTACAACAGCGATAGCGAGCAAAGCCCTACGACAGAATTTATTGTTTTCAAGTTTAGAAATTGAGACTCACGCACTAATCCTAATTTCTAAGGTCCGTCAATAGATTCAATACCCCATTTTCTAGTATGAATTTTCTAACTGGAAAACCATTGTAGTAAAACTCACAACTTTTCCAAAGGAATATAGACCTTAATGCATGCACATACAAATCCCCTTTTCTTCTATTGCCCTAAGCAGACGGCAACTTGGTCGTCATTGACTCGTGATATTGATGTATTCTTTTAGCTGCATTATTTGGCAACGTCCCTTTTTTTCTCTCTTTTGAGAGGTACAAGAAAATGAATTAGGATTGAATAATCAATGCACGTAACATATAAGTATTTTTCAACACATATATATTTCCTATAAATAACTCAATTTCCTGTGACATAAGGGCATGGGTGAATGAAAGGCAATACTATGACTATAACTCTAATACTTTCCAAAGCAGACAACAATCCGGGCACTACACTGAAGTGGCCTGGCGTAACTCGGTCAGGGTTGGGTGTGCTAGGGTTCAATGCAATAATGGCACGTGGTTCGTTACTTTCAACCATTCTCCACCAGGCAGCTACGTTGGTCAACGCCCATATTAATATGCCACGAATCCCTTACGGACATTCTAATTAAGCACAAAAATAACCTTCATATAAATAATGGATTATATCGGTATACCAAATTTCTAAATTATGGACAAAAGATTGTCTTTGTAATACAAAGTTTTTGTTGTGCTAAATTTAATTGACCTTTCAAATATGTAATAAGACATTCCATATTTGATTCATTCATCTTCCAGACTTAATCCAGTCAACAAATTTAAACAAAATTATAATAACAGAGATGTACTAGTGTAGATACAAATCTGAACTTTGACACAATTGTGGAATTATAATCTATAGTGGTTCTTCTCAAGGAGACCCTAATCAACAAGAGAATCTGTACCTCTATTTATAAACATGTTGTAATAACTCATCATACTGATCATCAACTAGCTAGTTATCTATTTGAACGGAGTTCTTTTTTTGGTCTATGAATATATGAGGGAAAATTTGTGTTTCCATCAATTAATTGAATAACTTAGTAACTTTTACAACCACTTTTCTTTTATATCTAATGGCACCATATTTCGAGACTCTTCCTTAGCAACTTTCGGCCTGAATTGGAAGGGTTAATCCTAGTCCTTACACTGTATAATAAACCAATTAAGGAAAAGGCTCTTCTCTGTCCTCTTCTTCACTCTAGACCCGCCACGGCTTGATCAAAGTTTGTTGACCGGTCAACTATATCATCACACGTCTAAGAATTCTAATTCTCATGTTATACTCAGAATTCTAATTTTCACCTTCTACTCTAACAATATAAGATTTCGATACTTGCCGCTACAAGATAATTAAGATTTAGAGACAAATTTTTTAGAAAAAAAACAACAAAATTTGTCTCTAAATATAGTAATTTTCATTGAGAATAATAATTTTTTGTTCTCAAATCTAACTTTTATTTACTAAAACCAAAAAAAGAAAAGAAATTGTCTCCAAAGATAATATCATACCAACATAAGCACACAATTTAATTTTATCTCAAAATAACCCTAAGCAAATACAAACATTACGATTTAGTTCATATATATATATATATATAGTTTAAGCTTGAATAGACAAGTGGGTTTCTCAATGTATATTTTATGCAGTCAATCTAGTGAATGTCGATCATAGTTGATGGCAACCAAAGAAACGAAATAATGAAATGAGAAAATGAATATTTACGCAATACATTAAAATAGAACCATATAGTTATTATTTAACAAATGCAGTTTTGTGTTCTGGTTGAAAAGTTTTATATCCCATTTTTAAGTATGAATTTTTCTAACAGGAAAACCATTTCGGTAAAACTCACAAACTATTCAAAGGAAATATAGACCGTAATACATGAACATACTATTCCTTTTTTGCTCCTATTGCCCTAAGTAAACGACAACTTGGTCATCACGATATTTATGTATTCCATTTACTGAATTAACAGGCTACTTTTTATCCCTTTTGAGAGGTAATTAAGAGGGAATGAATTAGGCAAGTATCGACTTCATTGAATAATCAATGCACGTAACATATATTTTTCAACTCAATTTTCTTATAAATACCTGAATTCTTTATCCTCCTTTCTTCACCTAGTTACCAATTACATAAAGATTAATAAACACTTGTATCTTCAACACCACTATGGGTCTTTCTAGGATCTTGACTCGCTTTCCATCCGCAGTTTTAATCCTTACCCTACTTACCCTGTCTTATCATGACTTATGCTATGCCCAAAACTCCCCACAAGACTACCTCACTCCCCACAACTCGGCTCGTGCAGCAGTTGGTGTTGCGCCCATGACATGGGACAATACTGTGGCAGCTTATGCCCAAAATTATGCAAACCAGAGAAGAGGCGATTGCCGCCTTGTGCATTCTGGTGGACCATACGGAGAGAACATCTTTTGGGGAAGCGGGCGTGAATTTACAGCCGGAGATGCAGTAAGGGCATGGGTGAATGAGAGGCAATACTATAACTATGACTCTAATACTTGTCAAAGCGGACAACAATGCGGGCACTACACTCAAGTGGTCTGGCGTAACTCGGTCAGGGTTGGGTGTGCTAGGGTTCAATGCAATAATGGCGCGTGGTTCATTATTTGCAACTATTCTCCTCGGGGCAACTATGTTGATCAACGCCCATATTAGGTTCCTGATATGTCATGAAGCCCTTACGGACATTCTAATTAAGTACCAAAATAAGCTTGATATAAATAATGGATCATATCGGTATACCAAATTTCTATATTATGGACAAAAAGTTGTCTCTGTGATACAAGGTCTTTGTTGTGCTAAATTTAAATGACCTTGCAAATATATAATAAGAAATTCCATATTTCAATCATTCCTCTTCAAAGACTTGATCCAGTCAACAACTTTAAACAAAATTATAATAACAGAGATGTACAGTGTACATACAAATCTGAACTTTGACACAATTATGGAATTATAATCTATAGTGGTTCTTCACAAGGAGATAATCAGCGAGAGAATTTGTACCTGTTTATTTATAAACATGTTGTAATAACTCATCATGATACTGATCATCAACTAGTTACCGATTTGAACGGAGTTCTTTTTTTTGGTCTATGAATAAACGAGGGAAATTTTGTATTTCCATCAATTAATTGAATAACTTAGTACCTTTTAAAACCACATTTCTTTTATATCTAATGGCACCATATTTCGAGACTCTTCCTTAACAACTTTCGGCTTGAATTGGAAGGGTTAATCCTAGTCCTTACACTGTATAATAAACCATTTCTCTCCAAGGAAAAGGCGCTTCTCTCTCCTCTTCTTCACTCTAGACCGGCCACGGGCTTGGTCAAAGTGTGTTGATCGGTCAACTATATCATCACACATCTCTCACCATGATAGGTTGATCAAACCACTAGGCAACCGTTGGAAATCATGTGAATATATATATATATATATATATGGATGTTTCCAAGTGCTAAGTACTGACTTTGAGTTAAAATCCTAAATATCTACTGCTAGAAATTTGTATTGTTCTCAACTTATCTGAAAATCTTGAAGGCCAAGATTCAAAACGGTATATTCACTTAGGCTAAACAGTTAATCGATTTGAATGTAAATTTGGCTTTAAAGTTGTAATATGAAAGGTAGCAACTCGGGAAGTTGAAAAGGTTGAAAAGTTAGGGAAACCTCTTATCTCATGAATTGTATATATACAATCATGTTCCATATGAGGTGCAACTTGTTATACCATGTGTGTGTAGATGGGTGCACCACATACGCGCACGCACGATCGGCTTAGCTCGGTCACGGTACTCAGGACTCGCCTCATCCTATAGAAGGGCATTCCCGCTCTCTCATTCTTACAACACACACAACGCAATATGCATAGATAGCATATAGAGACAGAAACAAATGACCAATGGCTCGATCTTTACACATTGTGCTAGGCGTTGTGCCTTAGAGGTACAGTGTCAATTCAGAAAAATTCAACAACTACTACATAAATACGGCTAGTCACCTACAAAGATAGACATAGAACCATATACCTAACTAGATAGATAACGCATATGATGGCTACCCAACACAATCGAGAACAAATATCATTACAATCACGTTCATATTCTTGTTGCGGCTCTTCACCAACCCTCATTCTCCGCATATGGCCAGAATTCCTAATAACAGACCATTCACTCTCTCCCTTTAAGTATATGTTCACATCTACTAAATATATATCTACTTGTTAAAAACGTAGTTAACACTACAAGAAAAAAGACATATGGTAACAAAAAAAATTGTTGCTATTGAACCTAATTCTGTTACAAACGAAGATTAGCAACAATTTAGCAATAAAAAACGGTATGTTATTATTTGTCTTGTTGCAGATTTCAGCAACTGAATTAGCAACACACGATTGTCGTCAGCAACATAACAGTAACATACTTTTTATGTTGTTGTATTTGTAACATAATTGTATCATACTTTTTATGTTGCTACTTGACGGATTTTTTGGATGTAAAAGCAAAACTTCTGTAACACAAATTTTCTTGTCGGGAATTTGTTATAGATTGTTCTTCAATCTCCTTTTAATATTTAAAAGATTGTAGATATTATTGTTAGTATTGTGTTACTATTTATAATATTTGTCTATTAAAAAGTTTATAATATGTTGATATTTTGTTACTAAAAATGTTGCAATTCACTTGCTAGTAATTTGTATATATATATATATATATATATATAAATATATTTGTTGGCCCGTAAGTGGCTAAATTTTAGAGAAGGGGTGAATAAGGTTTACGTATGATTTTCGCGGAATAAAATATTTGAGCAAATATAACCCTAATTAGTGATTCTAAACTTAATCAATAGTAATGTCTAAAATAATACTAATTTAAGCCATGAAAGTTATCAATTAAGCAATAATATAAATACGGAATTAAAAGATTAAGGAAAGGATTGACACCACGATATATAGAGGTTCGGCAAACCCGTCTAGTCCTCTCCTCGTTATTCACGCTACCGAGTATTTAACTATAATCTTCTTCCCAAGATTACAACCTAACGAGCTAATATACGGATTAAACTCCCCCTCACTCTAAGAGTATCCCGAATGAAAAGACTTACAGCTTTTAAGCAACACTCACTTACAAAGCCTATACCCGATCACTCGCTCACAAATGAGTTTATAATTCACTCTATAATTTTAATCGAAAGTGTATCACTTACTAACAAATAGTATCTTGATATTTATATGATTACAATATGATTACACACAAGAATATTTATGAAGATAAGTGAGAAAAATGAAGTATAAGCTCGATTCTTGATCTTGAATGAATTGCTTTTTGTGTGTGAAAATTGGGGTGATTTCTTCAAAGGTTTTGGGGGTATTTGAAGGCCAAAAATATCCCAATTGGTCATGTTACCGTTGCTTGATGGTGTATATTTCTAACCATTGGTTTTTACCAATTTTCTCAATTATCCAAAATAAATCAAAAAGGCTATTTTTGAATTCGGCAGAAAACGATCTGTCGTTTTCTGTATTTCGACCGGTTGTTCTTATATGACTTCTCTGGTTGAATTTTGACCAAAACGATCGGTCCTTTTGTCCAAGATGATTGGTCGTTTTCTGGCAATTTTACGGTTTTCTCGCTATACTCCAAATACTCGTAACTTCTTCGTTTTAACTCCGATTATGGTAAACCCTTGGCTTCGTATTTAAGTACTCTATCATTTTGAGCCTTAACATGCTAGATAAAATGATTAGTACCCAAAACAAGCTTTTATCATGTTTTACATATTTTGTTATCATTAAAAAAATTGATTAGAAGAATATCGTTCAACAATCTCTCCCTTTTTGATGATGACAAAATATTGATTAAAAACATATTATAAACTCTTTTGCTAACACATAATTATAACCGAGATGTGTACGGGACATTTACTAGGATAAAAAGATTTGGTGAAAAACAAGTAAATGTCACAACATCCGATAACGAAGTCTTTTAAAGTATAAAATTTTTGAAGAAAAAAAAAAAAAAAAACTAGAGTCATAAAGTAAAAATAATGAAAGGACAAATGCAAGTGAAAAATTTGCCATAGTTTTGCCTAAAAACGTTCAATCGCCACAAATGAAAAAAGCAATAAATAACAACCCAATTGACAAAATATTATTGCGCACAAATTTCAACAACATATTATATGGTAATAATGCATTCATATAAAAATTAATAAACATGATACATTTCGTCAATCTCACAAACTATTAGAATTAAAGACTCACCATAACACAAATGTAAAGACGCACCATAACACAAATGCTAGCGAAAAAGTTTGCTACTTATTACATAATAAAACTTTGTTCGAAAATTGAAGCATAAAATAAATACAATTGCAAAAACAAAACGAATGGGTATTTCTCCCCCTTTGTCAACATCAAAAAAAATAAACGCCTAATCGCGGTGGGAAATCGCATCGTCGTCCTCGTCATCATCCTCTATGTCATCCTCATTTGCATTTGTACTGGCAAGCTCGGGAAAGTAAGCGGAGAACTTCGCCCTTTGCTCGGCGCTAAGGCGATCAAGTTCATCAAGTTTCTCTTGACCCGGATTCAAGAAGCGATACATGCTTCGGGTCACTTGCGCATTCCAATAGTTGTCGATGTATAGGTCATTGTAGAATTGGTCGGAGCACGGGAGCGGGGTGGACGAGACAACTTTTGCTTTGCCTCTACCCTGAGATGGACGAGAAGAAGTAGGGATATCGGTCGGAGGAATTGAATCGAAGGAAATAGGTAAATCCTCACAAGGGGCGACTCTCGGTGCGGCCTTAGGACCGACATACTCTTCCTCCTCAAGGGGAAGAGGGGCGTAGTCGGGACCGGACACTTTCCTATCCGACCAAGTGATGGTTCTTTTGTTAGTATCGAATATGATATACATTTGGGCAAGATAGGCGACATCCCAAACGTGTTTATCTTTGTTTTTAAAAGGAGTTCCACCAGGAGCAATGTGGAGGTCCTTGAGGATGGCGAAAATTAGAGCACCGTAAGGTAGCCCATTTTTGGATTTAGTTTTGAGAGAATCCATTTTAAAAAAGATAAGTGTATCCAAGTCGAGTTTGACTTGACGATGGATGCAACCTAAGAGAAAAATGTATTCATTCGTGACATCGATAAAGTTAGAAGAATGAGGGAGCACGATATGCGAGAGAATATGATAAGCCATTTTATTGTGAAAAAGTAGGCCGTGAGCCTTGTTTGAGCGATTATTGTGATGCGGATGAAAAAGCTCATCTTTGAGATCATTAAAGCTTTGAATCTCAAGCATTTGACAAAGTTCGTCACTTTGCTCATACACACCATCGTCATCTAGGTTCAAGAGATTTTGCAAACGGTTTATACCGTAAACAAAAGGTTGCCCATACATGGTTGAGCGTAATCGAAGCTCATTACCTCTACCCCTATCAACTACCAAATTGGCATAGAATTCGTAAATATTTTCATAAAAAAATGGTTCTTTCAATGTAAGAATGGTGTCCAATTTTTGAAATTGAAAATGATCCATTAGGAAGGGAAAACGCTCAAGAAAGAGAGGAATGTCGATAGTGAAATTTGACAAAATACCTCTTTTTGTGATGGACGAGGGATAATGAGGAGGGATGGAGCCGGAGGGAGGAACCGAGGCCGAAGGGACACCGAAGCCCGAACGAGCAGCGGCGTCGGTTGGAGGAGTGGTGTTCGAGACTGCGGCTCGAGAAGCACGGGGCACACGCGGATGGCGAGAGGATTGAGGTATGTACTCGTCTTCACTCTCATCGACAAGAGTGGGTTGACCCTTCTTATAACGACCCATTTGAGATGTAAAAGAGATGGGGGTTTGAGAAAAAAATTAGGGTTTGAAAAAAAATTAGGGTTTTTGAAAAGATTTCAATTGATTTGGTATTGATCGATTTAATGGGTTATGAATTTATAGAGAATAAAGGAATTAGAGAGAGAGATTGAAATATTTGTTGGGGAATTTTTTTGGAAGATTTTGAGGAAGGGAGCGAATTTGGGAGAGAGAGAGAGTTGAAATATTGTTGAATGAAAAAGATTTTAGGGTTGAAGGATTTTAAATAAAACTGAAACAGAAAAACGATCGGTCGTTATAGGGATTTCGACTGGTCGTTTTGGGTAAAAAAATACCATAGACCAGGTTCAAAAAACAATCGCTCGTTTCGGTGTTCGATCGCTTGTTTTTAACAAAAACGACCGGTCATTTTATTACAGTCGACCGGTCGACTGTAAACTGATACGGAACGATAATTTTTGCACTTTTCGATACTTATTTGGCAAAAAAAATAAAGAAATTTTTTACCAGATAGTCATATAAAGTCAAAAAATATATATATATATGTAAGTACAAGTCACACATCAAACATACCTAACTCTCGTCGAATAAAACAAAATTGTTCCTCGTTAAGGGGTTTTGTAAAAATATCGGCTAATTGCCAATCGGTACTTATATATTCAAGTATAATATCCCCTTTTTGAACATGATCCCTTAGAAAGTGATGTCGCAAATTTATATGTTTAGTGCGAGAGTGTTGGATCGGATTTTTCGATAGATTTATTGCACTAGTATTATCACACAAAATAGGCACACTATCAAAGGATAATTCAAAATCATTCAATTGTTGACGCATCCAAAGAATTTACGCACAACAACTACCCACATCAACGTATTCCGGCTCCGCCGTAGAAAGTGCAACCGAATTTTGTTTATTGCTATTCCAAGAAACTAAAGCATTTCCTAAAAAATGGCAAGTGCCACTAGTACTTTTTCTATCTAAACGACAACCGGCAAAGTCTGCGTCCGAATAGCCAAGCAAATCAAATGTAGTATCATGCGGATAAAACAATCCTAAATTGGAACTTTCGGCCTGAATTTATATCTAATGGCACCATATTTCGTGACTCTTCCTTAACAACTTTCGGCCTGAATTGGAAGGGTTAATCCTAGTCTTTACACTGTATAATAAACCATTTCTCTCCAAGGAAAAGGCGCTTCTCTCTCCTCTTCTTCACTCTAGACCGGCCACGGGCTTGGTCAAAGTGTGTTGACCGGTCAACTATATCATCACACATCTCTCACCATGATAGGTTGATCAAACCACTAGGCAACCGTTGGAAATCATGTGAATATATATATATATATGGATGTTTCCAAGTGCTAAGTACTGACTTTGAGTTAAAATCCTAAATATCTAGCGCTAGAAATTTGTATTGTTCTCAACTTATCTGAAAATCTTGAAGGCCAAGATTCAAAACGGTATATTCACTTATGCTAAACAGTTAGTCGATTTGAATGTAAATTTGGCTTTAAAGTTGTAATATGAAAGGTAGCAACTCGGGAAGTTGAAAAGGTTGAAAAGTTAGGGAAACCTCTTATCTCATGAATTGTATATATACAATCATGTTCCATATGAGGTGCAACTTGTTATACCATGTGTGTGCAGATGGGTGCACCACATACGCGCACGCACGATCGGCTTAGCTCGGTCACGGTACTCAGGACTCGCCTCATCCTATAGAAGGGCATTCCCGCTCTCTCATTCTTACAACGCAAACAACGCAATATGCATAGATAGCATATAGAGACAGAACCAAACCACCAACGGCTCGATCTTTACACATTGTTCTAGGCGTTGTGCCTTGGAGGTACAGTGTCATATTCGACCAAAAGCAGAAAGATGGCTGGATGAATATTGTAATGGAATCTGTTTAACACATGCCTCTTCTTTTTATTTATGTCCTTACATTCTGTTTAGTGATGTAGTTTCAGCTTATTACAGTTAAGTCTTATCGTTTAGTAATTCTACTATCCTTTTTGGCAGTTTCAGTTTACTTCAATTCTGCCCGAGAGTTTAATAATTATATATACTAAATTTGTTCAACAGTTTCTGTCATTTCTTTTATGTTCGGTAGTTTCAGAAATCGTCAAATCAGTCATAGAATTCCATTTCAGAAATAAAATTGTTTAATTTTTTAATATGTGTAATATATTTTACTGTTTTTCGATTCAGAAAAATCCAACAACTACTACATAAATACGGCTAGTCACCTACAAAGATAGACATAGAACCATATAACTAACTAGATACATAACGCATATGATGGCTACCCAACACAATCGAGAACTAATATCATTACAATCACGTTCATAGTCTTGTTGCGGCTCTTCACCAACCCTCATTCTCCGCATATGTCCAGAATTCCTAATAACAGACCATTGACTCTCTCCCTTTAAGTATATGTTCACATCTACTAAATATATATCTACTTGTTAAAAACGTAGTTAACACTACAAGAAAAAAGACATATGGCAAAAAAAAAAATTGTTGCTATTGAACCTAATTCTGTTACAAACGAAGATTAGCAACAATTTAGCAATAAAAAACGGTATGTTATTCTTTGTCTTGCTGCAGATTTCAGCAACAGAGTCTACTTATGGGCTAAGATTTTGTCCTACTCAACTCTTTGACTTGAATAAATTTATGCTTATTGCTTGTCCTAATGCATTACATCCTAACGAGTTGGTCTCGGTGTTCTGTTGATGTTTCATGTTGCCGGACTTGAAAACTGTAATTTCTTACATGTCAACGCCATGAGATCACTACTCAAAGAAAGACACGTTTTCTGAATGTGTTCAAATTTATTTTATTAGCAATGATTGTATTTTATGCTTTGAATTCCGAAATCAATGACTAATGTATGACATAAACAACAAACGTAACAATCGGGCAGATCGATCCCGTACATCGTACGGGGCCTCCTTGCTAGTAATTAGTGTAGAAAAACCTATATAAAATATACTTGGTGGACCACTTAAGGAAAAGAAAATTAAAACTCATGTATACAAAGTCATTGTGCTCCTGGTGTTTTCTCCAAAGAGAACCAGCACTAGTGCACTAAACTTCACATTTTGTACAAGCACTATGTAGATCCGCCCATGTTCGCAGGCAGTGAGATATAAATATAGAGAGAGCGAAAGAGTTACGGAAGACCGCGATAATGGATGTTAACAAGCTGGCATATTGCTGTTTTATTAGGGTACGAATATTTACATACGGGCTGGGCCTGTTCGAATTGGATAATTGTCGGGAGATATGATATGTAACTTGTCATACCGTGTGTATGTATAGATGGGTGTACCACATGTTGGGAATTTTAGTGAAACGGAAGGAAAACAATAAAATAATTTTGGATTAGAGTCACGGATATCGTTTTTTTCTTAAAACAGTAGTTATCCCCACTCCTCAGAGTATGCTAACGGGTTACTAGTAAAACGTTTTCCGTATACAACCAAACCTAGTAAATTTGACGGATAGCAATTCTAGATAATTCCAGAATCTCTCTGTGGGTTATATTGATTTTGGGAATAGTAAAAAAGTGTTTAATATTTTTCGTGAAACCCTTAATTTATAATAATTAGAGGGGTGCCACTTCAAAAGGTCACAACGGTTTGTTTAAACCAAATAACAGTACAACTATTCAAAATAAATAACCGCCGCCACATAGGCTTTTAGTTATTTTACCAACATAAAATATTAATTATATAAATAATTAATCAAATACATATACATATATCCAACCATCCCCCACTAGATTGTAATAACAATAGTAATTACAAACTAATTATATATATGTATATAACATTCCCTCACTTGTAATACCAACCCAAATCAGTATCGGAACGAAGTTTCGATATCTCCACCCATAGCAATGTACCTTTAGATTTAAATATTTCCCTTAGTATGTTTACGTCAAAATTTCAGCATATTATGGTAACAAATGGGGATACATGCAGATCAACATATTGTCTATTGTGGCTATACAACCCACAAATAGACATGCAACAATGACTAGCTATACATGTAACATATCAGACCTAATGACTGTCACACAGGCGAATAACACGTGCGGCGACACAAGGCTAATTAAAATAATTATAAAATATACAATAAAAAGATCACTTTCTATTAAAAATCTTACAATAATATAAGTTAAAAAATTCAACACTTAAACTTTTTTCTTACGATCTAAATTAATATATCAATGAAGCGGAAAAACTAAATACAAAATTCTATGAGCTATGTCTAATCCCGACTAACTTGAAGTCAACTCAAAACACCTGAAAACATTTAAAAAGTGAGAGGTAAGGTAATGAATTTAGTAAGTGATTAACCTTTCAATATAATATAGGGTCGGAAAAAGATTTTAATCCTTTTATCTTTTCCTTCAAAAACCATAGTTTAACTTTGATAAAAAATTCTCAAAACACGAGTATAAATAAAATGCGGAAGCAAATAACAAGTTTTTTTTGTGATTAATACGGTAATATAAATGAGAAATTAAGCTTTATTCAACTTTTCAATCTCTTATGTGGGTTCAGACCTCCTGATTCTCTTTTATTCGTTGGATTCAGACTTCCTGCATCTTTTTTATTCGTTGGATTTATACTTACAGAATCTCTTTTATTCGTTGAATTTGGACTTGCCAAATCTGTTTTATTCTATAAAATTAATCTCAAATATAAGCCACAGAGATCACCAAAATAAAATAATATTTTCTCAAATAAATCATATACGTTCGTAAACGCATATAAACGTTTTACTTTTCTTTACGTTCATCAACGTATACAAATAACTTTACTCTTTTAAAACCTGCGACCTTCAAATCTATATATACATATATAATTTTAATACATTTAAAATATATTTGAGCATTCAATCATTTGTTAAAAAATGCAATGTGATTTTATAATAACAAGTAAGAAAAACCACTCACATTAATTTACGGACCCGGAAGGACGACCACATTTTATTACGAGCTACTGTAAACCTTTTATATATCTTACTCATTGATATTTTCTCCTATCCCAAACATATGAACTCGTGTGTCTCCTTTTTACATATCTTATATAGTAATAATAACATTAAAGTACAGACCAAGCTAGATAAACCGATATAAAAGAAGTCACTATGGTCTCTGTTGCATGTATATAAGTATAGGGTACATACATACATACATATATATATATATATATATATATATATATATATATATATATATATATATATGTTTCTGTTTGTATCTAAGTATATATGCTGATCAAATCATTCTCCTCTAAGACAAATATTTATAAAGCTAGAGAAAAGAGAGAATACAAATAGGTTACACGGTTACTTTCGATTGTTTACTTACTTGAAATAATTACACAATACTAAATACATTACTTACATGTTCTTCCTCTTTAATTCTCTAAAAATTTAATTGGTAAATGGTTACTTATTAGTAATACGTTACAAACTACATAACAATTACAAGAGTAAAATCTTATAACTTTCCCTACATACAGTACTATATATTTTACTTATAAACTTGTGATAAATTCAAATTAATAATTATGACCTTACCAAATTTTGAACGTTACTATACTCTCATTACTACTCACTCCGTTCCCATTTAATTGTCCACTACGAAACTACATGCAATTTTGATTGGGTTATAACTTATATCAAAATTGTCAAAATGAATTTCGACAATTTTGATACAAATTATTGACCGGTTAAAATTGCACGTAGTTTCGTAATGGACAATTAAATGGGAACGGAGTAAGTAGTATTTATGTGATTAAGACAAACTTTACAACTCGTGAAACCGACCATTAATAACTCCCAACATGTTTATTCAAGAATTAAATTACTAAATCATTTAATAAATAAAATAAGAATAGAAATTTAAATACAGGATTTTACAGTACATCCCGCTAAAACATGAGCTTTGTCTTCTATCTCATTTAACACTTTTAGTGTAATGGTATGAAATATATCATAGGTTGGGATGCTTCCAATTTGTACTTTTTCCATCATATTTTTCCTAATTTATTCATCAACCCAGCTATAGCTTGTTTAGATGAGGTGTACAAAAGTAATTAGGTTTTGGTGATCTAATTTTTAAGTTTTGTAAATGGTGCACGACAAATAGTGAACTCAAACTTATTATTAAAACAAACTCAAGAAAGAACACAAACTCAAAACACTTTTATAATATGTTTCTTCAATTATTCAAGTCAGAGTTTTTCCATACAAAAATGACCTATTTATAGGATAGAAATAAATCCTAGAAAGACTCTAGAATTATACACACACTCTTGTAGAAAGGCACTTAGTAACTCAAGAACTCACTAGAACAATTAGAAGCCTAGAAAGGCTCTAGAATACTCCAAAAAAAACACTACCAGAAACACTCTCAAATACTCTAGAACATTCTAATACATTAAATCATAAATAAGATAAATAGTTTATTTTATAACTTAATCTCCATCATTCTCCCCGGCTTTGAAAAACTATACTCCAGAGAGTTAGAAGTCTTCAATGTTATCTCCTTTGTTTTTCTTCCATTTTTTTCGAACATACACTTTCCATTTGCCATCATTATCTTCTTGGTTAGTAGAATTTTCTTCAATGTGTTGATGCTCGTAATCATGTAAGATTGAAGGTGCCAGCTGATGCAACTCATCTCCGGTAAGCCAAGAATCTTCGATGTCGGGCAAATTCTTCCATCGAACAAGGTATCTACGAAAACCACCATCTGTCGAACTCACATCTTGGGTGTCGAGAATGGTATAACCTTGTCTGCCGTGGGTAACTGGGAAGGTCGGCTAGGAACATGGATTGGTGTAGTTGTCGTAGGGAATGTACGTGCATTGTTAGGATTTGACAAAATAGGAGGCTCTAACGTGCCCCGATAAGGAAACAAATCCTCAACATTGAAAACTGGACTAATAGGCATATTTGTAGGTAAATCAAGTAAGCATTAGGTCCGAGTTTCTTTTTTATAAGAAAAGGTACAGAAGCCCGAGCATGTAATGTTTTGAAAGAATTTTTAGGCTAAAGCTCTGGGCGAATACGGACCATTACAAAATCACCTTCATTAAAATCAATTTTTCTATGACAAACATCAGGAGCAAACTTATAAGATTGATTACTCGTTGATATTTTTCTTCTAACTTCGGCATGTAAGTTACGGATATGGGTAGCAAAAGTATCAGCTGATTTTGAAGAGCGCGATGTAATAGGTAATGGAATAAGATCTATAGGCTGACGAGGGGTATAACCTTTGACAATTTCAAAAGGGCTTTTTCCAGTGGATCGGTTAACAGAACTGTTATATGCAAATTCAGCAGTTGGTAATACCAAGTCCCAAGTTTTAGGCTTATCTTCAACGATGCAATGAAGCAAATCACCTAAACTGCGATTGACGACCTCTGTCTGACCATCTTTTTGAGGATGAAAGGCTGACGAGAACTTTAACTGTGTGCCAAACAACTTCCAAAGAGTTTTCCAGAAATAACTTACAAACTTAACATCACGATCAGAAACGATAGAGGTAGGTAACCCATGTAACTTAACAACTTCTCGAAAGAACAATTTAGCAACCTGAGATGCATCACTAGTCTTACTACATGGAATAAAATTGGCCATTTTCAAAAACATATCGACAACTACAAAAATTAAGTCATGTCCACGACCGGTCTTAGGAAGTCCAAGAACAAAGTCCATACTAAGATCTTTCCACGGTGAGTGGGAAACAGGTAAGGGTGTATACAATCCAGTGTTCTTTTTCTTAGCCTTGGCGACCTGACAAGTACGACACTAAGAAACAATTCTAGCTACGTCTTTCTTTAAGGAAGGCCAATAGAAACGATCTTCAACTAGGGCAATAGTCTTATCTCGACCAAAATGTCCTGCTAATCCTCCGCCATGGAGTTCCCAAACTAAAAAAATCTCTAAGAGATGTATGAGGAATACACAATTTAGACCCTCTAAATAAGTAACCATCATGTACTACAAAATCCACATAATTTTGTCGTTGGTCATTTTTCACTTCGTCAAAAATGATACCAAAATCAGGACACGAAGGATACTCATCTCTCAAGCGCTCAAAACCCATCACGTGAACATCCAAAGATTGTAAAACTATAACGACTCTACTTAGTGCATCTGTAGCCTTATTATCTACCCCATCTCTATGTTTAAGGACAAATGTATACTCCTGTAAAAACTCTACCCATCTAGCATGTCTAGGGTTAAACTTTTTCTGAGAATAGAGGTATCTTAAGGCTTCATGATCAGAAAATAAAATGAACTCCTGAGATAAAAGATAATACCGCCAATAATGTAAGGCTCGCACGATAGCGTAGAATTGCTTATCATATGTTGATACCTCTATTTAACATCCTTAAGTTTTTCACTAAAAAATGCGATGGGGTGACCTTCCTGACTTAGCACACCTCCTATACCAATGCCTGAAGCATCACAAGCTACCTCAAATACTTCAGAAAAATTAGGGTGTCGTAAAACAAGGGATTGAGTTAGTTTATCCTTAATTTATTCGAAGGCCCTAGCTGCTGAGTTAGTCCATTTAAACTCATCTTTCTTAAGACACTCGATTATAGGGGCCATAATAGAGCTGAAATTCTTAACAAGCCTCTTATAGAACGTGGCTAGTCCATGAAAACTATGAAATTCCGTTATCGTCCTAGGTCCAGGCCAATCTCTAATAGACTTGACCTTATTAGGGTCAGCGGAAATGCCTAAAGCTGAAATGATAAATCCGAGAAATAACACTTGTGGTTGTAGAAAGGAACACTTCTTAAGGTTTAGAACTACGCGCAAATGATTGAGGTAATCTTCCTTAGACTGACTATAGCCAAAATATCGTCAAAGTAGACAACCAAAAATTTACCAATAAATAGACGAAGAACTTGGTTCATTACTCTCATAAAAGTGCCAGGAGCATTTGATAACCCGAAGGGCATGACTAGCCATTCCTACAAACCATCTTAAGTTTTAAATGCAGTCTTACACTCATCACCTGGCCTTATACGAATTTGATGGTATCCACTACGTAAATCTAATTTAGAGAACCATTTTGAACCGGCCATTTGGTCTAACAAGTCATCGAGCCTAGGTATGGGAAACCTATACTTAACAGTAATCTTATTAATTGCTCTACTATCAATGCACATTCTCCAAGAGCCATCTTTTGTTGGGGTTAATAAAGCAGGAACAGCACAAGCACTTCGACTATCTCTAATGAATCCTTTTCTAAAAAGTTCCTCTATCTGTCTATTTAACTCGACGCGCTCCTTAAGGTTCATCCTATAGTGAGGAAGGTTGGGTAACTGGGAACCTGGAACAAAGTCAATGGCATGTTGTATATCCCTCATGGGTGGTAACTTAGCTGTACAAGCACCCTCCCTGTACAAGGTTGACGTTTTCAATAAAATACCGTAAAAGATCAAACATGAAATCATTTGGTGTTATTAGCTGTTGTTTTTTTAAAGTTACTTATAGTATATAACAAACATGAAATCATTCCTAGTAACTTGCTTTTTCATTTCTGTAATTTCTACTACTGCTACTTACATTTGTTGGAAATTTTTAGTGGGGTATTTTATTTTCATTTTATTATTGCTAATTAATAAAATTAAGGCTTTTCCCACCAAACTATATTAAAAGTTCATGAACACTTCTCTTCATTTAAAACATTCAATTTTTATATTAAAAAAAGTATATTTTTCTTTCTTATTAGCAGATTTTATAATTTACTCCTTCGTCCCAAAATAATTCATCACTATAAAAATAGTTTACCATTGGGCATCCCAAGAAACGAAAACGAAATAATGAAATGAGAAAATGAATATTTACGAAATACATTGGAATAGAACCATGTGATAGTTATTATTAAGCAAATGCTGTTTTATGTGCTGGTTGAAAAGTTAAAATATAGGATATGTACGTCTATTAAGCGTAATAAATAGTGAAAACCCTAATATTTAACCAAGTAATTAATGAGCAATTTATGGCCATTGCGAGCAGAACAGTTAGGGTTTTCAATCGTCCCTCCGATGAGCTGACGTGCGAGATAAGCACGAAAATATACTGATAAGGCACTGTCAAGATGTAAATATCCTTATAAGGAAAGATAACATCAAGTTTATACGGGAGACGTCCCATAAAAATATTGTCTAATCTACAATGAAGTATTTCTTATCACACAAGTAAACAGAATCTCCTACGAGTAGTATAATTCTAGCTCCTCGAACCAGTATATTCTTAGATCCGAGAGGGAGGTAATGCCAAGTAAAAAAGGGGTCTTCACCGTAGTTCATATATAGCGAGGGTCGTAGCCCTCGGGGAAGCCCCTCCTTGAGAAGACCGGCAGCAACACTCTTCCCCAAGAGCAAGTCAAAGTCGGCGGATACACATGAAAATATACAAAGGAGATCATTATATTATACACTTGATAAGGCAAGAGATATATTATGACATGATCAGATATGATTGCAAACATTATGCTAATCAAGGAGATCTACCCTAGATGTTCATCCGTCTATATAAGAAGCTCATTAACCACGAATAAAGGGATCCACAAACCACATCTCTCTACAAATATACACTAAATATGGGTATCTCTCACTACTCATATTCAATACACATTAATATATTATATAAACCATAAAAGGTTCTCACCTCCTTACAACTCCACAAGGCGAAGGAGGGTGAACGTTGGTAAAACCACCAAGTTCCCCTTGATGTTAGATTAAGTGTGTAAATATTACGTAGGTACAAGCGAGCAAGGCAGACAAGCCCTACAACGGAATTTTTCTATTGACTCCAAGGACCGGAAAGTCTGCAAGCCCTACAACAGCGAAGTTAGCGGACAAAGCCCTACAACGGAATTTTCCTATTGGTTCCAAGATTGGGATCTGAGACTCACACACTAGTCCTAATTTTTAAGGTCCATCAAGTATCACTGTCTCTGAAAAGAATTGAACTTAAATGGTTCAACTTTACCCCGAGTAAAAAAATCGGCAAATCACACAGTGACTTTAAAGAACACGATAAAAGTCTATAGGTTTGTAAGATGTTCTCGTTCCCTAAAAATATATATTATGAAATTGAACAGGTACCATTATATTCATATTACAGTTAATAACATGTTCCATTAAAGGCATACATCACCATATATATTAAATGTTTCGTAATTAGTTACCAATGTTACAGTGATTTCCTTGGTTAAAACTCAGCCCATGCTATTGATTTAATTAGGATCATGTGAACATCAGTAAGTAATTCCATATGTAACGTGTATTTGTGTATAATTAGGCCACAAAATGCTAATTTTTAATGGTTAAAACAATATTAATTAGCGTTGTTTCATTACTATTTCAGCCTATTTAGGGAATATTTAATGTTTTCCCGGTTTATTTGCACATTTCTATATTTTGGTAGAAAAATACATGAAATTAGCACAAAAATGAGACAAGTACGCAAGAAAAAACCAATTGAATGATCAAAAGTAAAGAAATCAGAAGTCAAAGGACCCCCAAGACAAGTCTAGAGTTGATCAAAACAGAGAACAAAATGAGATAAATATCAGGAACATTCTGAAAGCAGACCTGACCAGTCACAATTACCGGTCAGGTCTGACCGGTTAGGTTACGGCAGATTAATTAAAATTATGTTAAATATGTAGGATCTATAAATACCAAAGTTCTATTATTTGTAAATAACGTTTTACAGTATATTTCAACAGATTTTCCAGTATTATCAACTTAGATAAAGAGAGGAGAGAAAAAAAATAGAGAGTTTGGGTACGGATTCTCCGTTTTATCGACTTCGTTTTGTAAGATCTTTCAATGCAAGTCTTTGTTTTTACTTTCTTTACTGTTTTTATTCATGTTTTTACGGAGTCAATCCACGCTGAAGAATCACGTAATGTTTGGAAAGATTGAAGCCAATCAATAAAGTCAAAAGCAATCACAAAAGACATTGAACATAGAAGATTGTTTTTACTTGCATATATAGTTGATAACTTAGCTTGTAAAAAGTGTGTGTTCTAAATTATAAAAAACCCATTCTTGAGAGAATACACAGTGAGCTTTAAAAAGAAAAACAATGGTGGGATGCCATTGATTTATAAGTGATAGTTATAGAGTAGGAGCAATATAGAGATAGACAGAAAAACCTAGAGGAAATCTAAGAGTTTTTCATTAAGACTTGAATCCTATATTGTAAACTTTTTATAATATCATAATCTGGGTAAGTGCCCCGGAGACGTAGCCTAGTTGGGTGAACTCCGTTGTTAAATGTACGTGTGATTTACTTCAAGTACATTTAAAGAAACTGTTCTGTCCATTAACACACTTGGTTCCAACTGTGGTTGCAACATCACTTGGAACCCAACTGCAAAACTGCAACTAGAGCAGCGGATATGAATTTCAATTGGTATCAGAGCTTCACACTAGACCTTACTTAGTGTGGATCATGTGTTCTAGTAAAGATGGACTTAATGAGGGAAGGAAACGCGTTCAACAAACCACCATTGCTTGAAGGAGGAGTTAACTATGGAATGTGGAAAATAAGGATGAGATCTTTCATCAAACAACAAAATGAACAAGCATGGAAAACAGTGTTGTATGGTTGGGAGCTTCCAACTGCCATTGATGGTGAAGGTGAACTGGTTTATGTACCTGAAGACAGGTGGTCTGCTGATGAGGACAGAAAATCAAGTGCAAACTCCACAGCAATAAACTTGATCTTTGCTGGTGTAACTCTTAGTGTGTTCAGGTATATCTCTCATTGTGAAACTGTCAAAGAGGCATGGGACATTTTACAAGTTACCTTTGAAGTAACTGTTAAAGTAAAAGCTTTTAAACTCCAACAGTTAATCACTCAATTTGAAAACTTAAGAATGGAGGAAGATGAAACTATTGAACAGTTCAATGGCAGAATTTGTCATATAGCTCATCAAGCTAGAACCTTAGGTGAAAAATACAGTGATGCAAAACTTGTTAAGAAAACTCTAAGGTTTCTTCCAGAAAGGTTTGAGATTAAGGTTACTGCTATTGAAGAATCAACAGACTTAGATAATCTTAAACTTGAAGAACTTATAGGAAATCTGAGTACTCATGAACTTAAATTCTTCAAACAGAAAAGACCAGAAAAAGTAATAGCCTTTCAAGCTAAAAAATCTGAATCTAAGGTTTGTGAGAAAGTGAGTGATGAAGAACAGCTAGCCTTCTTTGCTAAAAAGGTCTACAAAAAGTTTTATAAGAAAAAACATGATGATACTGGAACATCAAAAAACTTTCAGAAAAGGGATAATCAATTTAAGTCAGAATCTAGGTTTAACAATAATTCTACAGGGAAGTGGAATCCTAAAGAGAAGGATAACAAAGATTACAAGCCTAGAGAAATTCAATGCAGAGAATGTAGAGGTTTTGGTCACATTCAGTCTGAGTGTGAATATACTTTAAAAAGGAACAAAAGTGTTTATATAACCACTCACAGTGATAGTGATTCTGAGAGCAACAGTGATGAAGAGGATGATTCTAATTTTGTTAATTTTATGGGAATAATCACTGAAAAAGAACCTACTTATGAAAGTGACTGTGAGTCTGATTCAACCATAGGTACAACTGCTCTTAAAACCTATAGTAGTGATGAGGAAGAACCTTCTGATGAAAACATTACTCAACAATATCTTGTTCTTTATGAAAAGTATCAATTCCTAAGTAAGCAATCCTTGATCTTGAACAAACTTAATGTTAATCTAAAGGATGAAGTTAAAAGTCTCACTGAGCAACTTAACAAACAGCTAGTTGAACTTACTGAAACTAAAAAGAAAATAAAACTGCTGAATGTTTCTGCTTCAGAAAAATTAGATAACATGATGTCCTATTCTAGAGCCTCTAAAGATAACAGTGGCTTAGGTTATTATGGCTATGAAAACACTGGAAAAACCACCTTTGTTAAAGCTCTTGTTAAAGCTGAAACTCATGTTATTAACAATAAGGTTGGAAGTACTGTTGCAACCAGAGATGTTAGAAGTACAGGTGCAACCAGAGATGCAACCACAGTTGCAACCAAGAAAAAACTGAATAGCTTTGAGGTTAAATCTACTTTTAGAACTAAACTGTGTAACTTCTGTAAAAGATCTGATCATTTAGAAATCCAGTGTTATTTAAAGAGGAACAGAAAGTATATTTCTCAGAAAAATTGGTTGGTTTCTGTCAATAAAAAATTGAACTGGGTCTGGAAAGTTAAGGAAAAATCTACCTTAATTACCAATAACAAAGCGGTTATTACTTCTTTAAATGCTGTTACTTCTAATGATTGATATTTTGACAGTGGTTGTTCTAAGAACATGATAGGTACTGCAAGTTTCCTAAAAATGTCATTAGTCTTACAGGAAACAATGTTGTGTTTGGAGGTGGAGATACAGGTAAAATTGTTGGTAAAGGTACCTTAAACAAACCTGAAATGCCTGATATTGATGATGTTTTTTCTTGTAGATGGTCTAAAAGCTAATCTTATTAGTATTAGTCAACTATGTGATAACAAGATGATTGTTAAGTTTAACAAAGATAGATGTCTAATTACTGATCTTAACAATGATTTGGTCATGACTGGAGTTAGATCAACAAACAGCTGCTATGTTTTTGAAAAAGCTGAAAAAGAATTGCCTCGGAATAGGTGTAATCAAGCTATTACTAATAATGTTGATATTTGGCATAAAAGGCTTGGTCATGTTAATTACAAAACCTTAGATAAGCTTGTTAAAGAAGAATTGATAAGAGGCATTCCTAAACTTAGTGCTAAAACTCAAAGTGTCTGTGGTGATTGTGCAGTTGGCAAACAAACAAAGAGTATTCATAAAAGTACTAGTCAAATCTACACTAAGAGAGTCCTAGAACTTCTTCATATTGACTTAATGGGTCCTATGCAAACTGCCAGTATAGGTGGCAAGAAGTACATTTTGGTAGTTGTAGATGATTTCTCTAGATACTCTTGGGTAGTATTTTTAAAAGATAAGTCTGAAACTTTTGATCTTTTTAAAACTCTGTGCTTAAAACTGCAACTTGAAAAAGGTTCCACCAGTGGTAATATTGCTAGAGTCAGAAGTGATCATGGAACAGAATTTAAAAACAGTAAGTTTAGGGATTTTTGCAACTCCTTAGGTATTAGTCATGAGTTCTCTGCACCAAAAACTCCACAGCAAAATGGCATAGTTGAAAGAAAGAATAGAACCATTTAGGAAATGGTTAGAGTCATGCTTAATTCTAAGAAACTTGCCAACAGATTTTGGGCTGAAGCTGTTAACACTGCTTGTCATATAGTTAATAGAGTATACATTACTAAAGGCACTACCATGACAGCCTATGAAATATGGAAAGGTAGAAAACCCAATGTTAAGTATTTTCAAGTTTTTGGGTGTGTTTGTTACATACTTAGAGATAGAGAACATCTTGGAAAATTTGATTCTAAGAGTGATAAAGTGATCTTTCTTGGTGATGCTCATAATAGTAGAGCCTTTAGAGTTTTTAATCTAAGAAAAAATTGTGTTATGGAGTCTTATAATGTTATATTTGATGACTTAAAAGATGTGGATGAGACTACAGGTGATGATGAAAGGTCAGAAATAACAAGAAATGAAACTGAAGAAAGTCAGCAAACAAGCAGTCCAACAGTAGTTGGAAGTCCAGTTGCAACTAAGGTTGAAACCCAGAATACTGCTGAGTCTGAAGAAGAAGAAGAAAGTTCTCATGATCAGTCAACTAGCAAGCCTCGCTATGTAAGGACTCAGAAAAATCATTCTCTTGACAATGTCATAGGAGAAGTAGCTTCAGGTATGAAAACCAGACGTAAAAGAAATAATGTTGTTCACTTTACTTGTTATATTTCTCAGTTAGAACCTAAGAATATAAAAGAAGTTTTAGAAGATAGTGAATGGATTTTAGCTATGCAAGATGAATTGTCTCAATTTGAGAGAAATGATGTATGGACTTTAGTACCCAAACCTTCTAATAAAAATGTGATAGGGACTAAATGGATCTTTAGAAATAAAAGTAATAATGATGGAGTGATTATCAGGAATAAAGCCAGGTTGGTAGCTCAGGGTTATACACAAATTGAGGGAATTGACTTTGATAAAACCTTTGCTTCTGTAGCTAGAATTGAATCCATTAGAATGCTACTCTCTCTTGCATGTCTGTATGATTTTAAATTGTTTCAACTTGACATTAAGAGTGCTTTTCTAAATGGTGTGATTAATGAAAAGGTTTATGTTTGTCAACCTAAGGGATTTGAAGATCCTAAATTTCCTGAACATGTTTATTTGCTGAAAAAGGCCTTGTATGGTCTAAAGCAAGCTCCTAGAGCTTGGTATGATAGATTAACCAAGTTCTTGATTGAAAAAGGTTTTAACAGAGGGGGAGTTGATAAAACTCTGTTTACTAAGAAAACTACAAAGGATATAATCATTGCTCAAATCTATGTTGATGACATTGTATTTGGCTCCACTTCTAATAAAAGGATAGATGAATTCATTTCTGATATGAAGAATGAATTTGAAATGAGTGGTGGTGGTGAATTAACTTACTTTCTAGGATTGCAAGTTAAACAGAATGAAAAAGACATATTTTTATGTCAGAGTAAGTATGCAGATAACCTGGTTAAGAAGTTTGGTCTAAGTGAAAGTAAAGAGAAGAGAACCCTTATGAGTACCACCCTTAAACTGTCCAAAAATGATAAAGGTAAAAGTGTATGTCCTAGCCTTTATAGATCCATGATTAGAAGTCTGCTTTATTTAACTGCTAGTAGACCAGATCTGTGCTTGAGTGTAGGAGTATGTGCCAGGTATCACGCAAACCCTTTAGAACCTCACCTTCTAGCTGTCAAAAGGATTTTAAGGTATGTAAAAGGCACAATTCACCTAGGATTATGGTATTCTAAAGACACAAACCATTTTCTTGTTGGCTACTGTGATGCAGATTGGGCAGGTAACATAGATGATAGAAAGAGTACTTCTGGTGGTTGTTTTTATTTTGGAAACAATCTTGTTTCATGGTTCAGTAAAAAGCAAAATTGCATATCTTTATCTACTGTTGAGGCAGAATATATTGCAGCTGGAAATGAATGTACTCAACTTATTTGGATCAAACAGATGCTAAATGATTATAATGTTAAGTAAGAAATATTAACTTTGTTTTGTGATAACAAGAGTGCTATAGATTTAGCAAAGAATCCAGTTCAACATTCCAGAACTAAACATATTGATCTAAGGCATCATTTTATCAGAGAACTGGTTGAAGGAAAAAGCTTAATTTTAGAACATGTTTCAACTGAAAAACAATTAGCTGATATTTTCGCAAAGCCCCTTGATACTAATAAATTTGAATCTTTAAGGAGTGACATAGGGGTATGTCACTATGGATCTAATTGAATACTCTTGCTAAGTATGTCTGTTTTGAGTACCTTTAATACTTTTTATTTCTAGAGGTAAGTCTTGATTGAGCTTTGAAATTTTTATCTTGAAAAAGCCGCTATTTGGTGTCTCAAAAACAGATGTGAGGTAACTTGTCCTAAAACCTCTCTGGTAATAGAGTTGCAAGCACAAAGTGCATATTTTACATACTGGTTGCAAGCTCAGTTGCAACACCAGTTGAAACCACATGCTTATAATACTGGTTGTAAGCTCAGTTGCAACACCAGTTGAAACAACATGCTCATAATACTGAAAATTCAGTGATTGTCCAAAGGTTGTTATATCATCTATGATTCACATCATAGTTATCTGCTAAAATGAAAAAGCCAAGACTAAGTCTTACTTTTTACATCACTTATATTCTTTCCTTGCTGAGGTCATTAAACTAGTTTTTGTGTAGAGGTGAAAATGAATTTGCTCAATTTAAGCTCTTAAAATCTAATTTCTATTAAAGTTATTCAATGATAAGTGTATCTTCTTGAGTAAATGGCTAGATTCTTGTTTTTTAACGTCCTATATTTTATTTAACTGCTATATTTTTGTTGAAACAAGTCAAGTTTCCTTAAGAACTTCAACTTCTTAACATTCAAATTTTGGATAAATCTGTTTACAAGGAATGTTTATCTATATAATTTGCTGGATTTATCTTACTGAAATCTGTTTCCTTTGTGATTTCATTGTGATTTATATTTTCAAATTTCTGTTGCAAAATTACTTCCTTTATTTTAGCAAAATCTGTTTCAAAATTGATTTGAGTATATCTGTTTCCAATTACAAAAAGATGTCGACTTTATTGCTATTTATGCAAACCTCTTTTAATATCCCAAATCAAACACAATTATCAAAATTATTCTCTCTCTCTTTCTATTAAACAAAAACCCTAAGATCTCTGTAAAACTCACTGCGGTGTTCTAAGTCCAGTTGCAACCTTAGTTGAAACCATGTCTTCCAACTCACCTAATAACCCAAATCTCAACATTGATGATGACTGTACTCTTAGGGATTTCTTGAATAAATCTACAACAAGTCCAGGCTCAAAAGCAAAGGTAAGTGAGTCTTCCTCATCTAAGAAACATAGAACTAAGAAACGTGCTAGGAGAAACTTAGAGGATGATCCTATCTCTATTGGTTTTACTTATACTCCTAAGTTTAATGAGGTTGATCCTAGGTTCTGGAGTAGGAAAATGTATAGGAGGTTTAGGGCTTTTGGCTAGTAGGGAAATTCACTGTGAAAGGAGGCTTAATTTGGTCAGTTATCCATATATACAGGTGCATGTTGAAAAATTGTTGTCTGATGTTGGCTTAGAGAGAACTATTTGCTATGCTAATTCCTTTTATCCTGCTGTTGTTAAGGAATTCTATGCTAATCTAAGTAGCATTGTCTTTGATGAGGGTAACCCTGCATATGGAAAAATATTTTTGAGGGGTCTAACTTTAGATTTTACTCCTAAGTTAATCAATGAATTTCTGAGTACTCCTAATCCTTCTGAGAGTAGTGTTGCTTATGACATGGAAGTCATTGCTCTTGTTCTCACTGGAAAGAATAACAGATTTGATGGCACTTCCATCAAGACATCCTCTCTCACATTGTGTGCTTCTGTGTTACACAAAATAGTTAGGTTTAATTGGAATCCTACAAAACAACCCTCAAAAGTCAACAAAGAAATGGCCATTTTTCTCTATAAGATCATGTCTTCATTGCCAATTAACTTTGGTAATCATGTTTTCAATCTCATGAGAGATTTCAGTGATACTAATTCACCTTCCATTCTGCTACCTTTTCCCTGTTTAATCACTGGAGTGATTCTGTATCAAGTCTCACATTTATCTGGAACTTCTCCTATTAGAATCTCCACTGAACCAATCACAGATTGTCCCTCTGCCCTGTATATTTCTGCAAAACTGCTAAAGGAAGGGCATGTCAATGACATTTCTGGAGAAAAAGGAAAAGAAAAGGAGACCTCTGGTGCTCCTTCAGAAAAGAAGAAAGGTGTGAGGTGGTATATGCAACAAAAGTTGGCTTACAATCAAGAAAGAAGAGCTGAACTGGATGCTGATGATTATCAAATCAAGAAGCTACTGGTAAATCTCATAGAGAGTGAGGATGATGGTGCTAGTGATGCTACTCACAGTGATGATGGCTTCTCAATAAGTAGTGAGGAAGAAGATGAAGAAGTTGTCAGAGATCCACCTCTAAGGGAAAAGGCACCTTACTCAGACATACCTCGTGACTAGTTTGTCTGGCTTATGGCAAATAGGGGGAGATAAAGTTTATGGTTCAGTTTAATGTTTTCAGTTTCATGCTTTAATTTCAATTTCAAGACTTTATGTTGCTGTTTTTAAATTTCAGTTACAATTGCTGTATTAAGACTATTCTGTGCCAGCATTGTTTGGCCTTGCAATTTCCTTTTGAAATTTCTTTTTGAAGTATGACTGTCTTTGAAATTGAATCTGTAACAAAAGCATTGATAAAAGATACACAGTAAAAGACTGTGTTGAATTATATTTACAGGTGGATTGATGTGTTTATAAACTTAGATGATTTGTCAAAACCAATGACAAAGGGGGAGATTGTTAGGACCAGATTTCTGGTCTAAATTCTATTTGTTGTCTATTGGTTTTCACTAAATAATCCTATCTGTTTATTATGAACTAAGACAGTGTTGTTAGGTTTCAAGCAATGTTGCAACCTCAGTTACAACCTACTAAGACAAGTGTTGATAGGTTTCAAGCAATGTTGCAACCTCAGTTATAACCTGCTAAGACAGCGTTGCTGGTTTCAACTAATGTTGCAACCTCAGTTGCAACCACAGTTCCAACCTACTGTCCTGCAGGATTCTGTCTAGTTTTGTAAATCTGCATAACTATTATTTAATGGTAATTATTTGTTTTAAAGTATACAGGATATATTCTCATATGCTCTTAAAGGTTTAGTTCGTCTATATTGAGAATATCAAAGTGGTATGGAAAGATTTCCTAAAAGATATAAAGAGATTAGTTTATAAAGTTATGTTTCCTTTACATAGATAAATCTATATCTCTATTCTTATGCAAATCTTTATCACTTGTTTCAATTTTTGTTCCTTATCAATTCAGTATGATATGTTTAAGATTGAATGAAATATGGAGTTAAATATTTCATATGTATATTTAAAGATATTATCTCTAAAAGATATTATCTTATATGTTTCCTTGTTATAGGAAAAGACTAACTCCTATTTTCAAGCTACTTATTAAACAGGTATTAACCAATGATGATTGGAGTCAATCCACGCTGAAGAATCACGTAATGTTTGGAAAGATTGAAGCCAATCAATAAAGTCAAAAGCAATCACAAAAGACATTGAATATAGAAGATTGTTTTTACTTGCATATATAGTTGATAACTTAGCTTGTAAAAAGTGTGTGTTCTAAATTATAAAAAATCCATTCTTGAGAGAATACACAGTGAGCTTTAAAAAGAAAAACAATGTTGAGATGCCATTGATTTATAAGTGATAGTTATAGAGTAGGAGCAATATAGAGATAGGCAGAAAAACATAGAGGGAGTCTAAGAGTTTTTCATTAAGACTTGAATCCTATATTGTAAGCTTTTTATAATATCATAATCTGGGTAAGTGCCCCGGAGACGTAGCCTAGTTGGGTGAACTCCGTTGTTAAATGTACGTGTGCTTTACTTCAAGTACATTTAAACAAACTGTTCTGTCCATTAACACACTTGGTTCCAACTGTGGTTGCAACATCACTTGGAACCCAACTGCAAAACTGCAACTAGAACAGCGGATAGGAATTTCAGTTCTATTCTCTTCACAAACAAATTTTCTTTAAGTCTGTGTTTAGAACATGGAAATTAAATGAGAAAAATAAAATGATTTCTTAAAAAAATAATTGTTTTTTGTTTTTTTACATAGGAATACCCATGTAAAAGAAAATAAAAGAAATTATGGAAAAAAATTATGTGTAAAATGAGAGAAATCATTTTACTTACAAAAGTGAGATTAAAAGAAAAACAAATGATAAAATTGATGCTAGCTCTCTCTCCCCTTTCTTTTTCTTTTCTTTTCTTAATTTTTCAAACAAATGAGTGGAAAATGATTTTAAAATAATTTTCATTTTTCTTACTTTCTTTTCTTTTTATTTTCATTTCTCTTCCTATTTTTTTCTTTTCTCATCAAATTAATTTTCGGATTCCAAACACACCCTAAAAATAGAAATTGAAAGAGTCGGACGTGGAGACAACACCCTCCCTATACAAGCTTGACGTTTTCAATAAAATACCGTAAAATATCAATCATGAAATCATTTGGTGTTATTAGCTGTTGTTTTTTTAAAGTTACTTATAGTATATAACAAACATGAAATCATTCCTAGTAACTTGCTTTTTCATTTCTGTAATTTCTACTACTGCTACTTACATTTGTTGGAAATTTTTAGTGGGGTATTTTATCCTCATTTTAGATTGACAACCCAACCGCTAACACTCTCCTCTTTTATTTGTTTTTTCATATTAAATATAGTAAACGCCTAGGAAAATACTTGATATAGCCAAACACACGGTTTCTAGGACGATAACTTGGGTATCTTATCCGAGAAATACTACTAATATCCTCGTGCTCCTTCGAGGCCCTCGCGTATTAAAAATAATACGTTCGAGTGGCGGTCAATAATTTGGCGCTGCTACCGGGGAACTACGGTTGCTTATAGTCATTTCCAAATATTTTCATATCATTTCTGCCATTTTCAGCATTTTTAAGACCTTAGATAAGTTAAAAACCCAGTTTTGGATAAGACCTAATCTGATCTGAAATTCTGTTGTTCTCGAAACTGATCAGTAACCCTTACCGGTCAGGCTTTACCGGTCACAGTGACTGGTCACCTCCGTGTTGTTTGATAATTTTTATCAAATTATACAATTACGAGTTACAACTTTATTTTCTATATATTAGACATCATAGATACCACTAGATATTTTAGCCATTAAAATGATAATTTTTAATGGCTAAAACAGTATTAATTAGCGTTGTTACATTCCTATTTTGGCCTATTTAGGCCATAATTAGTGTTTTCCGGTTTATTTGCGCATTTCTATCTTTTTATAGAAAAATGCATGAAATTAGCACAAAAATGAGACAAGTACGCAAGAACACCAATTGAAGGACCCACAAGACAAGTCTAGAGTTAACCAAAACTGAGCCCAAAACGAGATAAAGATCAGGAATATTCTGAAAGCAGACCTGACCGATCACAGTTACTGGTCACCCTGACCGGTCAGGTTACGGCTGATTAATTAAAATTAGGTTAACTTTGTAGTACCTATAAATATCAAAGTTCTATTACTTGTAAATAATGTTTTACAGTATATTTCAGCATATTTTCCGGTATTATCAACTTAGAGAGAGAGAAGAGAGAAAAAAAACATTAACATAGAGAGAGAAGAGAGAAAAAAAACAAGCCTTAGAATGAAAATTTTCTATTGGCTTCAGGAATCGGAAAGCCCGCAAGCCCTACAACAGCGATAGCGAGCAAAGCCCTACGACAGAATTTATTGTTTTCAAGTTTAGAAATTGAGACTCACGCACTAATCCTAATTTCTAAGGTCCGTCAATAGATTCAATACCCCATTTTCTAGTATGAATTTTCTAACTGGAAAACCATTGTAGTAAAACTCACAACTTTTCCAAAGGAATATAGACCTTAATGCATGCACATACAAATCCCCTTTTCTTCTATTGCCCTAAGCAGACGGCAACTTGGTCGTCATTGACTCGTGATATTGATGTATTCTTTTAGCTGCATTATTTGGCAACGTCCCTTTTTTTCTCTCTTTTGAGAGGTACAAGAAAATGAATTAGGATTGAATAATCAATGCACGTAACATATAAGTATTTTTCAACACATATATATTTCCTATAAATAACTCAATTTCCTGTGACATAAGGGCATGGGTGAATGAAAGGCAATACTATGACTATAACTCTAATACTTTCCAAAGCAGACAACAATCCGGGCACTACACTGAAGTGGCCTGGCGTAACTCGGTCAGGGTTGGGTGTGCTAGGGTTCAATGCAATAATGGCACGTGGTTCGTTACTTTCAACCATTCTCCACCAGGCAGCTACGTTGGTCAACGCCCATATTAATATGCCACGAATCCCTTACGGACATTCTAATTAAGCACAAAAATAACCTTCATATAAATAATGGATTATATCGGTATACCAAATTTCTAAATTATGGACAAAAGATTGTCTTTGTAATACAAAGTTTTTGTTGTGCTAAATTTAATTGACCTTTCAAATATGTAATAAGACATTCCATATTTGATTCATTCATCTTCCAGACTTAATCCAGTCAACAAATTTAAACAAAATTATAATAACAGAGATGTACTAGTGTAGATACAAATCTGAACTTTGACACAATTGTGGAATTATAATCTATAGTGGTTCTTCTCAAGGAGACCCTAATCAACAAGAGAATCTGTACCTCTATTTATAAACATGTTGTAATAACTCATCATACTGATCATCAACTAGCTAGTTATCTATTTGAACGGAGTTCTTTTTTTGGTCTATGAATATACGAGGGAAAATTTGTGTTTCCATCAATTAATTGAATAACTTGGTAACTTTTAAAACCACTTTTCTTTTATATCTAATGGCACCATATTTCGAGACTCTTCCTTAGCAACTTTCGGCCTGAATTGGAAGGGTTAATCCTAGTCCTTACACTGTATAATAAACCAATTAAGGAAAAGGCTCTTCTCTGTCATCTTCTTCACTCTAGACCCGCCACGGCTTGATCAAAGTTTGTTGACCGGTCAACTATATCATCACACGTCTAAGAATTCTAATTCTCATGTTATACTCAGAATTCTAATTTTCACCTTCTACTCTAACAATATAAGATTTCGATACTTGCCGCTACAAGATAATTAAGATTTAGAGACAAATTTTTTAGAAAAAAAACAACAAAATTTGTCTCTAAATATAGTAATTTTCATTGAGAATAATAATTTTTTGTTCTCACATCTAACTTTTATTTACTAAAACCAAAAAAAGAAAAGAAATTGTCTCCAAAGATAATATCATACCAACATAAGCACACAATTTAATTTTATCTCAAAATAACCCTAAGCAAATACAAACATTACGATTTAGTTCATATATATATATATATATATATATAGTTTAAGCTTGAATAGACAAGTGGGTTTCTCAATGTATATTTTATGCAGTCAATCTAGTGAATGTCGATCATAGTTGATGGCAACCAAAGAAACGAAATAATGAAATGAGAAAATGAATATTTACACAATACATTAAAATAGAACCATATAGTTATTATTTAACAAAGGCAGTTTTGTGTTCTGGTTGAAAAGTTTTATATCCCATTTTTTAAGTATGAATTTTTCTAACAGGAAAACCATTTCGGTAAAACTCACAAACTATTCAAAGGAAATATAGACCGTAATACATGAACATACTATTCTTTTTTTGCTCCTATTGCCCTAAGTAAACGACAACTTGGTCATCACGATATTTATGTATTCCATTTACTGAATTAATAGGCTACTTTTTATCCCTTTTGAGAGGTAATTAAGAGGGAATGAATTAGGCAAGTATCGACTTCATTGAATAATCAATGCACGTAACATATATTTTTCAACTCAATTTTCTTATAAATACCTGAATTCTTTATCCTCCTTTCTTCACCTAGTTACCAATTACATAAAGATTAATAAACACTTGTATCTTCAACACCACTATGGGTCTTTCTAGGATCTTGACTCGCTTTCCATCCGCAGTTTTAATCCTTATCCTACTTACCCTGTCTTATCATGACTTATGCTATGCCCAAAACTCCCCACAAGACTACCTCACTCCCCACAACTCGGCTCGTGCAGCAGTTGGTGTTGCGCCCATGACATGGGACAATACTGTGGCAGCTTATGCCCAAAACTATGCAAACCAGAGAAGAGGCGATTGCCGCCTTGTGCATTCTGGTGGACCATACGGAGAGAACATCTTTTGGGGAAGCGGGCGTGAATTTACAGCCGGAGATGCAGTAAGGGCATGGGTGAATGAGAGGCAATACTATAACTATGACTCTAATACTTGTCAAAGCGGACAACAATGCGGGCACTACACTCAAGTGGTCTGGCGTAACTCGGTCAGGGTTGGGTGTGCTAGGGTTCAATGCAATAATGGCGCGTGGTTCATTATTTGCAACTATTCTCCTCGGGGCAACTATGTTGATCAACGCCCATATTAGGTTCCTGATATGTCATGAAGCCCTTACGGACATTCTAATTAAGTACCAAAATAAGCTTGATATAAATAATGGATCATATCGGTATACCAAATTTCTATATTATGGACAAAAAGTTGTCTCTGTGATACAAGGTCTTTGTTGTGCTAAATTTAAATGACCTTGCAAATATATAATAAGAAATTCCATATTTCAATCATTCCTCTTCAAAGACTTGATCCAGTCAACAACTTTAAACAAAATTATAATAACAGAGATGTACAGTGTACATACAAATCTGAACTTTGACACAATTATGGAATTATAATCTATAGTGGTTCTTCACAAGGAGATAATCAGCGAGAGAATTTGTACCTGTTTATTTATAAACATGTTGTAATAACTCATCATGATACTGATCATCAACTAGTTACCGATTTGAACGGAGTTCTTTTTTTTGGTCTATGAATAAACGAGGGAAATTTTGTATTTCCATCAATTAATTGAATAACTTAGTACCTTTTAAAACCACATTTCTTTTATATCTAATGGCACCATATTTCGAGACTCTTCCTTAACAACTTTCGGCCTAAATTGGAAGGGTTAATCCTAGTCCTTACACTGTATAATAAACCATTTCTCTCCAAGGAAAAGGCGCTTCTCTCTCCTCTTCTTCACTCTAGACCGGCCACGGGCTTGGTCAAAGTGTGTTGATCGGTCAACTATATCATCACACATCTCTCACCATGATAGGTTGATCAAACCACTAGGCAACCGTTGGAAATCATGTGAATATATATATATATATATATATATATGGATGTTTCCAAGTGCTAAGTACTGACTTTGAGTTAAAATCCTAAATATCTACTGCTAGAAATTTGTATTGTTCTCAACTTATCTGAAAATCTTGAAGGCCAAGATTCAAAACGGTATATTCACTTAGGCTAAACAGTTAATCGATTTGAATGTAAATTTGGCTTTAAAGTTGTAATATGAAAGGTAGCAACTCGGGAAGTTGAAAAGGTTGAAAAGTTAGGGAAACCTCTTATCTCATGAATTGTATATATACAATCATGTTCCATATGAGGTGCAACTTGTTATACCATGTGTGTGTACATGGGTGCACCACATACGCGCACGCACGATCGGCTTAGCTCGGTCACGGTACTCAGGACTCGCCTCATCCTATAGAAGGGCATTCCCGCTCTCTCATTCTTACAACACACACAACGCAATATGCATAGATAGCATATAGAGACAGAAACAAACGACCAATGGCTCGATCTTTACACATTGTGCTAGGCGTTGTGCCTTAGAGGTACAGTGTCAATTCAGAAAAATTCAACAACTACTACATAAATACGGCTAGTCACCTACAAAGATAGACATAGAACCATATACCTAACTAGATAGATAACGCATATGATGGCTACCCAACACAATCGAGAACAAATATCATTACAATCACGTTCATATTCTTGTTGCGGCTCTTCACCAACCCTCATTCTCCGCATATGGCCAGAATTCCTAATAACAGACCATTCACTCTCTCCCTTTAAGTATATGTTCACATCTACTAAATATATATCTACTTGTTAAAAACGTAGTTAACACTACAAGAAAAAAGACATATGGTAACAAAAAAAATTGTTGCTATTGAACCTAATTCTGTTACAAACGAAGATTAGCAACAATTTAGCAATAAAAAACGGTATGTTATTATTTGTCTTGTTGCAGATTTCAGCAACTGAATTAGCAACACACGATTGTCGTCAGCAACATAACAGTAACATACTTTTTATGTTGTTGTATTTGTAACATAATTGTATCATACTTTTTATGTTGCTACTTGACGGATTTTTTGGATGTAAAAGCAAAACTTCTGTAACACAAATTTTCTTGTCGGGAATTTGTTATAGATTGTTCTTCAATCTCCTTTTAATATTTAAAAGATTGTAGATATTATTGTTAGTATTGTGTTACTATTTATAATATTTGTCTATTAAAAAGTTTATAATATGTTGATATTTTGTTACTAAAAATGTTGCAATTCACTTGCTAGTAATTTGTATATATATATATATATATATATATATAAATATATTTGTTGGCCCGTAAGTGGCTAAATTTTAGAGGAGGGGTGAATAAGGTTTACGTATGATTTTCACGGAATAAAATATTTGAGCAAATATAACCCTAATTAGTGATTCTAAACTTAATCAATAGTAATGTCTAAAATAATACTAATTTAAGCCATGAAAGTTATCAATTAAGCAAAAATATAAATACGGAATTAAAAGATTAAGGAAAGGATTGACACCACGATATATAGAGGTTCGGCAAACCCGTCTAGTCCTCTCCTCGTTATTCACGCTACCGAGTATTTAACTATAATCTTCTTCCCAAGATTACAACCTAACGAGCTAATATACGGATTAAACTCCCCCTCACTCTAAGAGTATCCCGAATGAAAAGACTTACAGCTTTTAAGCAACACTCACTTACAAAGCCTATACCCGATCACTCGCTCACAAATGAGTTTATAATTCACTCTATAATTTTAATCGAAAGTGTATCACTTACTAACAAATATTATCTTGGTGTTTATATGATTACAATATGATTACACACAAGAATATTTATGAAGATAAGTGAGAAAAATGAAGTATAAGCTCGATTCTTGATCTTGAATGAATTGCTTTTTGTGTGTGAAAATTGGGGTGATTTCTTCAAAGGTTTTGGGGGTATTTGAAGGCCAAAAATATCCCAATTGGTCATGTTACCGTTGCTTGATGGTGTATATTTCTAACCATTGGTTTTTACCAATTTTCTCAATTATCCAAAATAAATCAAAAAGGCTATTTTTGAATTCGGCAGAAAACGATCTGCCGTTTTCTGTATTTCGACCGGTTGTTCTTATATGACTTCTCTGGTTGAATTTTGACCAAAACGATCGGTCCTTTTGTCCAAGATGATCGGTCGTTTTCTGGCAATTTTACGGTTTTCTCGCTATACTCCAAATACTCGTAACTTCTTCGTTTTAACTCCGATTATGGTAAACCCTTGGCTTCGTATTTAAGTACTCTATCATTTTGAGCCTTAACATGCTAGATAAAATGATTAGTACCCAAAACGAGCTTTTATCATGTTTTACATATTTTGTTATCATTAAAAAAATTGATTAGAAGAATATCGTTCAACAATCTCTCCCTTTTTTATGATGACAAAATATTGATTAAAAACATATTATAAACTCTTTTGCTAACACATAATTATAACCGAGATGTGTACGGGACATTTACTAGGATAAAAAGATTTGGTGAAAAACAAGTAAATGTCACAACATCCGATAACGAAGTCTTTTAAAGTATAAAATTTTTGAAGGAAAAAAAAAAAAAAAAAACTAGAGTCATAAAGTAAAAATAATGAAAGGACAAATGCAAGTGAAAAATTTGCCATAGTTTTGCCTAAAAACGTTCAATCGCCACAAATGAAAAAAGCAATAAATAACAACCCAATTGACAAAATATTATTGCGCACAAATTTCAACAACATATTATATGGTAATAATGCATTCATATAAAAATTAATAAACATGACGCATTTCGTCAATCTCACAAATTATTAGAATTAAAGACTCACCATAACACAAATGTAAAGACGCACCATAACACAAATGCTAGCGAAAAAGTTTGCTACTTATTACATAATAAAACTTTGTTCGAAAATTGAAGCATAAAATAAATACAATTGCAAAAACAAAACGAAGGGGTATTTCTCCCCCTTTGTCAACATCAAAAAAAATAAACGCCTAATCGCGGTGGGAAATCGCATCGTCGTCCTCGTCATCGTCCTCTATGTCATCCTCATTTGCATTTGTACCGGGAAGCTCGGGAAAGTAAGCGGAGAACTTCGCCCTTTGCTCGGCGCTGAGGCGATCAAGTTCATCAAGTTTCTCTTGACCCGGATTCAAGAAGCGATACATGCTTCGGGTCACTTGCGCATTTCGATAGTTGTCGATGTATAGGTCATTGTAGAATTGGTCGGAGCGCGGGAGCGGGGTGGACGAGACAACTTTTGCTTTGCCTCTACCCTGAGATGGACGAGAAGAAGTAGGGATGTCGGTCGGAGGAATTGAATCGAAGGAAATAGGTAAATCCTCACAAGGGGCGACTCTCGGTGCGGCCTTAGGACCGACATACTCTTCCTCCTCAAGGGGAAGAGGGGCGTAGTCGGGACCGGACACTTTCCTATCCGACCAAGTGATGGTTCTTTTGTTAGTATCGAATTTGATATACATTTGGGCAAGATAGGCGACATCCCAAACGTGTTTATCTTTGTTTTTAAAAGGAGTTCCACCAGGAGCAATGTGGAGGTCCTTGAGGATGGCGAAAATTAGAGCACCGTAAGGTAGCCCATTTTGGATTTAGTTTTGAGAGAATCCATTTTAAAAAAGATAAGTGTATCCAAGTCGAGTTTGACTTGACGATGGATGCAACCTAAGAGAAAAATGTATTCATTCGTGACATCGATAAAGTTAGAAGAATGAGGGAGCACGATATGCGAGAGAATATGATAAGCCATTTTATTGTGAAAAAGTAGGCCGTGAGCCTTGTTTGAGCGATTATTGTGATGCGGATGAAAAAGCTCATCTTTGAGATCATTAAAGCTTTGAATCTCAAGCATTTGACAAAGTTCGTCACTTTGCTCATACACACCATCGTCATCTAGGTTCAAGAGATTTTGCAAACGGTTTATACCGTAAACAAAAGGTTGCCCATACATGGTTGAGCGTAATCGAAGCTCATTACCTCTACCCCTATCAACTACCAAATTGGCATAGAATTCGTAAATATTTTCATAAAAAAATGGTTCTTTCAATGTAAGAATGGTGTCCAATTTTTGAAATTGAAAATGATCCATTAGGAAGGGAAAACGCTCAAGAAAGAGAGGAATGTCGATAGTGAAATTTGACAAAATACCTCTTTTTGTGATGGACGAGGGATAATGAGGAGGGATGGAGCCGGAGGGAGGAACCGAGGCCGAAGGGACACCGAAGCCCGAACGAGCAGCGGCGTCGGTTGGAGGAGTGGTGTTCGAGACTGCGGCTCGAGAAGCACGGGGCACACGCGGATGGCGAGAGGATTGAGGTATGTACTCGTCTTCACTCTCATCGACAAGAGTGGGTTGACCCTTCTTATAACGACCCATTTGAGATGTAAAAGAGATGGGGGTTTGAGAAAAAAATTAGGGTTTGAAAAAAAATTAGGGTTTTTGAAAAGATTTCAATTGATTTGGTATTGATCGATTTAATGGGTTATGAATTTATAGAGAATAAAGGAATTAGAGAGAGAGATTGAAATATTTGTTGGGGAATTTTTTTGGAAGATTTTGAGGAAGGGAGCGAATTTGGGAGAGAGAGAGAGTTGAAATATTGTTGAATGAAAAAGATTTTAGGGTTGAAGGATTTTAAATAAAACTGAAACAGAAAAACGATCGGTCGTTATAGGGATTTCGACTGGTCGTTTTGGGTAAAAAAATACCATAGACCAGGTTCAAAAAACAATCGCTCGTTTCGGTGTTCGATCGCTTGTTTTTAACAAAAACGACCGGTCATTTTATTACAGTCGACCGGTCGACTGTAAACTGATACGGAACGATAATTTTTGCACTTTTCGATACTTATTTGGCAAAAAAAATAAAGAAAATTTTTACCAGATAGTCATATAAAGTCAAAAAATATATATATGTAAGTACAAGTCACACATCAAACATACCTAACTCTCGTCGAATAAAACAAAATTGTTCCTCGTTAAGGGGTTTTTTAAAAATATCGGCTAATTGCCTATCGGTACTTATATATTCAAGTATAATATCCCCTTTTTGAACATGATCCCTTAGAAAGTGATGTCACAAATTTATATGTTTAGTGCGAGAGTGTTGGATCGGATTTTTCGATAGATTTATTACACTAGTATTATCACACAAAATAGACACACTATCAAAGGATAATTCAAAATCATTCAATTGTTGACGCATCCAAAGAATTTACGCACAACAACTACCCGCATCAACGTATTCCGGCTCCGTCGTAGAAAGTGCAACCGAATTTTGTTTATTGCTATTCCAAGAGACTAAAGCATTTCCTAAAAAATGGCAAGTGCCACTAGTACTTTTTCTATCTAAACGACAACCGGCAAAGTCTGCGTCCGAATAGCCAAGCAAATCAAATGTAGTATCATGCGGATAAAACAATCCTAAATTACATGTACCTAGAAGATATCTAAATATGCGTTTAACGGCTATCACATGCGATTCCTTAGGACAAGATTGATACCTAGCACACAAGCAAACACTAAACATGATATCGGGTATACTTGCGGTTAAATATAAGAGAGATCCAATCATACCTCTATATAGCTTTTGGTCCATGCTTTTACCCGATTCATCCTTGTCTAGTTTTGTAGCCGGACTCATTGGAGTTCCAAGCGACTTTGCATCGCTCATGTTGAACCGTTTGAGCAAGTCTCTTTATGTATTTGGCTTGATTTACGAAGATTCCGTCCTTAGTTTGTTTGATTTGCAATCCGAGAAAGTAAGTAAGTTCACCCATCATGCTCATCTCGAATTCGCCTTGCATACATTTAGAAACTCCTCGCACATGCGAGCATTAGTAGCACCGAAAATGATATCATCAACATAAATTTGGATTAAAAGCATGTCTTTTCCATCCTTTTTGATAAAAAGCGTGGTATCCAAGGTACCACGACGAAAACCATTTTTGACCAAAAACTTGCTAAATCTTTCATACCAAGCTCGGGGTGCTTGTTTTAAACCATAAAGTGCTTTTTGGAGTTTGTAAACATGATCGGAAAAAGCGTGATTTTCAAAACCAGGTGGTTGCTTTACATAAACTTCCTCGTTTATAAAACCATTTAGAAACGCGCTTTTAACATCCATTTGAAACAATTTAAAGCGTTTAAAAGAAGCATAAGCAACTAACATACGAATGGCTTCTAGTCTAGCTACGGGTGCGTAAGTTTCATCGAAATCGATGCCTTCTTCTTGGTTATACCCTTGAGCGACTAGTCTAGCTTTGTTCCTAATAACTACTCCGGATTCATCCATCTTATTACGAAATATCCATTTTATACCTATGATGGTTTTCTCACGCGGTCTAGGAACTAAAGTCCATACGTTACTATGCTCGAATTGATTTAATTCGTCATGCATAGCTAATACCCAACTCTCATCGAGTTCCGCTTCATGAATGTTCTTAGGCTCTAATTGAGACATGAATACAAGATGATTAACTAAATTTCTCAAAGAAGAACGTGTATGCACTCTTTCTCCCGGGTTACCCAAGATTAATTCTTGCGGATGGTGATTGGCAAACCTCCATTGTTGAGGCAAATCGTCATGAATATGCATACTAGATTCTAGGTCCGTTTGAAGTCTCTCTATAGTGACTTCTTCAACAACGGGTTCAACCTCTATACTAGGCGTAACCTCTAACCTAGATGTAACATGATTAGAAGAAGATGCATTATGAAAAATATCATCATCAATATCATGAACAATTGATGGCTTATTAGTTGTCGGTAAATTCTCATCAAAAGAGACATGTACCGATTCTTCCACCAATAAATTTCTTTTATTAAAAACTCTATATGCTTTAATCGATAGAGCATATCCGATGAAAATTCCTTCATCAGACTTAGCATCGAATTTTCCTAAATTATCCTTACCATTATTATGAACATATAGCATTTGCAACCAAATGCACGTAAATGAGAAATATTGGGCTTTCGCTCATTCCATAATTCGTAAGGTGTCTTTTTCAATATGGGCCTTATTAAGGCTTTATTTAAAATGTAACAAGCGGAATTTATGACTTCGGCCCAAAAATACTTTGGCAAATTATTTTCACAAAGCATGGTCCGTGCCATTTCCTCTAGGGTTCTATTCTTCCTCTCTACTACCTCATTTTGTTGAGGCGTACGAGGGGACGAAAAATTATGATCAATACCATTTTCATCACAATAAGTTTGAAATGGTGTATTTTCAAATTCCTTACCATGATCGGTTCGGATACTTTTAATCATATAACTCTTTCGTGTTTGGAGCTTTCTGCAAATAATAGAGAATTCTCTAAATGTTTCATGCTTATGAGTTAAAAACAAAACCCAAGTAAAACGATTAAAGTCGTCAACCATGATAAATGAATATGCACGCCCTCCAAGACTAAGTGTCCGGGAGGGACCAACTAAGTCCATATAAATAAGCTCCAAACAACGAGTAGTGGAAATAACATTCTTAGATTTAAAAGAAATCTTTGTTTGTTTGCCTAATTGGCAAGCGTGACAAAGTTTGTCCTTTTTATAAGGGACTTTTGGTAAACCAATTACCAAATCTTTGTGGGAAAGCTTAGTTAGTAAATTAAGACTAGCATGACCAAGTCTTCTATGCCACAACCAACCATTGTCGTTGATGGTAACAAGACACTTGATTTCATTGTGTACCAAACTATTCAAATCAATCATATAAATATTTTCTTGTCTTTGACCAATAAGGATAGTTTTATTTTCCGAAATGGAATGAATTATGCAATGTGATTTTTCAAAAATAACTTTGTGACCCATATCACAAAGTTTACTTATGCTTAAGATCATTAACAAGCAACACATTATCAACAATAATATTGGGAGTTTTAGAGATACTACCGATACCAATGATTTTACCCTTGCTATTATCACCAAAGGTCACAAAGCCTCCGTCTTTAGATGCAAGAATAGTAAACTTTGTTTTGTCTTTTGTCATATGCCTTGAGCATCCACTATCCAAGAACCACTTGTCCTCGTTGATTTTTAACCTCAAGCATACCTACAAGACATAATAATCATTGGTACCCGATTCCACTTTTGGATCCTTACGGGTTAGACTCTTGACCCTTTGGAACCCAAACCAAGCCATTTCTATTCAATTTATATCTATAAGGGCAATAGACATAATCTTCAAAGTGATCACAACGGTTGCAAGTAAGACATTTAACATGCACATTTGGTTTAACAAAATGATTATAAACTAAGTCATTTTTATGCAAGTTATTTTTATGAGAGTAACTTGGTTGTCTATTTTCATTTTTAGTCATTGGTTTGGTGAATAGATTTTATGTTTTGCCGTTAAAAGTGGGGTGTACCCTACACCAGTTTTATCATAAGCGCCTTGTTGAGAAGCTAATATAGTACTTAACATTTTACTACCTTTAGCGAACTTAGCAAGAGTAAGTTCGGCGCTATCCGCCTTAAGTTTACATGAACTAAGGTCATTTACTAACTTATCATTTTTCATTGTAAGTTCGGCATTTTTAGAGGTGAGTGAGTCATTTTTTATAGCTAAGTTTTCAAGTTCGTCTTGTAAAGTAATCAACATTTTTCTAAATTATTTGTTTTTACCTCTAGCTTTCTCTAAAGAAGCTAATACATTATTTATGTCAAAGCAATCATTACTAAAAAGAGAAGAGTTAGAGGAGTGGAAGCTTACATCCTCGGTTTCGTTGTATCTAGCCATGAGACATAGGTTTGCGACTTCTTCATTGTCGCTATCGGAGCTATCATCATCGCTCCCCCATGCGGCCATGAATGCCTTCTTGTATTCCTTCTTCTTTTCGAACTTGTCCTTTTTATTCAAGGGACATTCATTTTGCATATGGCCGGGTTTGTGACACTTATAGCAAATAATTTCGTCCTTCTTGTTTGACTTGTCGGATAGCTCTCCCTTATATTTATTTTTCCGAAATCATTGTCCGCCCTTCTTTTTCCAACTTAGGAACTTGTTGTAGCGTTTGGCCAATAGTGCTATTTCATCATCCTCACTAGAAGAATCGTTATCGCTATCGTCATTTGTTGTAGTTTTGAAAGCGATGCCTTTCTTCTTTTTCGAGTGATCCTCTTGTTTTTGAGTCGTCATGTCTAATTCATGGGTGCTTAAGGATCCTATGAGATTGTCGAGAGAGAGAGAGTGTTCATGTCCTTGGCTTCTTGTATAGCCGTCACTTTCGATTCCCACTTTCTCGGAAGACTCCTTAGAATCTTTGTCACCATCTCCTTTCTAGAATACACTTTTTCAAGTCTATTAAGATCGTTAGTAATTTTAGTAAAACGAGTGTACATAGAGGCAATAGACTCGTCATCGTCAACTTTAAAAAGTTCATAATCATGAATAAGCATGCTAATTTTAGAGTCCTTAACTTGACTAGTTCTCTTGTGCATAATAGCTAGCTTATCCAACATTTTCTTAGCGGTATCACAACCGGAAATCTTATCATACTCACTAGGCGAGAGCGCACAAGTTATAGAAGTCATAGCCCTACAATTAAGAGAGAAGGCATGGCGTTCATCCGTGTCGAGTTCTTCTACGAGTTTATCTAAATCATTTCTCCTAGGCGTTTTATAGCATTTGCTAATGCTAATCCATTGGTCTATTTAATAACCGCATAGAAAAAATTTCATAAGATCTCTCTAATAAGGATAGTTCGTACTGTCAAAGAACGGGGGCCTAGTTATGGATTTTGAGTCTGCGTACGTAGACATATCATATCTTTAAACAAAAAAATCGTTAGATTTTATAAATAAAAGAGCTAGGCTCTGATACCAATTGTTGGCCCGTAAGTGGCTAAACCTTAGAGAGAGAGAGGGGGGAGGGGTGAATAAGGTTTACGTACGATTTTCGCAGAATAAAATATTTGAGCAAATATAGACCCTAATTAGTGATTCTAAACTTAATCAAAAGTAATGCCTAAAATAATGCTAATTTAAGCTATGAAAGTTATCAATTAAGCAATAATATAAATACGGAATTAAAAGATTAATGGAAGGATTGCCACCACGATATATAGAGGTTCGGCAAACCCGCCTAGTCCTCCCCTCGGTATTCATGCTACCGAGTATTTCACTATAATCTTCTTCCCAAGATTACAACCTAACGAGCTAATCCGCGGATTAAGCTCTCTCTCACTCTAAGAGTATCCCGAATGAAAAGACTTAGAGATTTTAAGCAACACTCGCTTACAAAACATCTACCCGATCACTCGCTCACAAATGAGTTTATAATTCACTCTACAATTTTAATCGAAAGTGTATCACTCACTAACAAATAGTATCTTGGTGTTTATATGATTACAATATGATTACACACAAGAATATTTATGAAGATAAGTGAGAAAAATGAAGTATAAGCTTGATTCTTGATCTTGAATGAATTGTTTTTTGTGTGTGAAAATTGGGGTGATTTCTTCAAAGGTTTTGGGGGTATTTGAAGGCCAAAAATATCCCAATTGGTCTTGTTACCGTTGTTTGATGGTGTATCTTTCTAACCATTGGTTTTTACCAATTTTTCCAATTATCCAAAATAAATCAAAAAGGCTATTTTTGAATTCTGCAGAAAACGATCGATCGTTTTCTGCATTTCGACCGGTCGTTCTTATACGACCTCTTTGGTTGAATTTTGACCAAAACGATCGGTCGTTTTGTCCAAGACGATCGGTCATTTTCTGGAAATTTTACGGTTTTCTTGCTTTTCTCCAAATACTCGTAACTTTTTCGTTTGAACTCCGATTATGGTTCCGCTTGAACCCTTGGCTTCATTTTTAAGTACTCTATCATTTTGAACCTTAACAAGCTAGATAAAATGATTAGTACGTAAAACGAGCTTTTATCATGTTTTACATATTTTGTTATCATTAAAACAATTGATTAGAAGAATATCGTTCAACAATACTGAAACAAAATTTTAACATAACAAAGCTAATATCAAGTAATTAATAAGTTAACCAAAATATTACAACTTCCAATCATTCGATCACCGTCCCAAATCGATTCAAGTTTTTCGCCTACAAGTTTAAGCCACTATTTTAGCCTACAAAATTAGCATACACTATATAATAAGCTAAGTTGTTGTTTTGTACCTAGCACTACGACGCTGCAGTCACAAAATTATAAGTCGTGAAACGCCGACACATCACAAAACCAATATATGAACATGTCACTAAAAGTACTAATCGTTGTAGCCAGCATACTAATCTAATCGTCGTTGAGATCATCGGCTCCAAGTCCCCATCTTCTTGTTCTGCCTCATACTCTAATTCTTGAATGCATCAATTTTCCAGAAGCTTGGGTTAGCCTATGTCCTTGCAAAATAACCCAACTTAATGGCTACTACTGATGTTTTGGAGTCCTGCATTACAAAATTAAATTTCAATTTCTAGTCACAACTCACAACCTTCATTTGAGTAATGTTACTTGTAAAAAAAAAGTATATAGAAAATACATTTTAGAATTCACATAATGTGGTTTTATTATCTACTGACATTAGACTTCCTTATGTCAAATCCTCCGAAATAAAAACACCCACTCAGAATACATATTCATTAACAAAGATCAACATATCTGAATATTAAACTCTTATATCTATGACGTCAAAGGACACTTACAAACTATTTTAAAACTTATACATTCATATCATGAACTGGGTAAATTGTTTGATAACCTTTACTGGAAAACAGTTGAACAAAGTATAAAGCTCGGTTCACGGCTTAAAATAAGTAACTATACATACTAACTTGTAATATAAGTATATAACACACCTAATTGCAAAACAATGGGATACTCAAATGGAACCAAATAAATATGCAGCTTTATGAAAACAAATGAATAAACATTAGCTTAACAAAGTCTTAAACAAAACGATATACCTTAAATTCTTCCCAATAGTTATCTTTCATTTCGGGTGTGACTTTTGTCCAATTGGAGCGTTCTTGTAATTTATTTATTGAATATCTAGTTCATTTTTGTAGATGTCGCTGGTTGAAAGCTATTAAAAGTATAAACAACTAGTCAAAAAACAATGTAGACAATGCAAAATAAAATAAAAAGAAGTGTGCAGATTTGGATTGTATTACCAAGGAATTCCTCGGAGAGCCACACTGATTAATATCTTATTCATGTTGGGTTACTCATCACAGGCTGTAGCGTTCTCAAGGAAGGGCCTAAGCGGCTGCCACACCAACTGAGTCTCAGTGGCCTCAGGGGAATGATTATTGAAAGTTTGCAGACTTTAACATGGCCTGAGAGGAGTTTATTTTGTTACACAGCCAAACTAGAAATGAAAATCGCATACACAAGTATATATTGTTTGCGTATGCATGAGATGAACTTTACCAATATATGTTTTTCATGCTAAAATCGACTAAAAATGAAAATTGCATACACTGGTGCTACATTATACCCTTAAACATATCTTCCGAAAAAACTTATACCCTTAAACATGTATAAGCATGTGATATATTAACGAGGAGAAACTTATTCATTCTTATATCTAATATCGGCTTAATAATATCTATAATCAAGCTACACACACATATGTAAAACAAACAGACTATGCATAGATTGTGATTCTATTTTAACAGGTGAAATCAAAATCCCTATTTCACTTACTAAAATTATTTGGGAGCAATGCAGTATTTCATAACACCAAAATCCTTGATATTCAAATTTTGGAACAAACTAAAGCATTTCAAGTTTATTCCTCGTCTTCATCACTTGAATCACATGAGCTCACTAATTAATAAAATTATATTTTCTTCACTTTCAGCTATATGGATTTGATAACCCGGTTTGCGGAATCAACAATGTTCAATTGCCCACGACCAATAAATTCCGGATTTGTAATTCGATCCTCAGTCCTTTCATTATTTTGAAATAACTCTGTTATTTAACATATGGATGTTGAACAATTCAATCCTTTTCTCCCTTATTTGTTTTCTTTTTCCTTATCGACCGTCTTGGATAAGTAATGTAACAAACTTACATCGTTTGCATATATAGCCAAAATAAATAGATCATGTTTTGAGAATTTCGCTGAGGTAACATCGACAAGATTGTATCGTTTATAAACTTTCTTCCCTTTTTGACTGGATCAACCCACTCAAACAATACCGTCATTTTTATGGGTTGTCATGAAAACTGCAATTCAAGGATATCATTTAGAATATCGTAGTAGTCGTTTGATGATGACTTGTCAGCAAAGTCAGTAAACACCTTAATGCAAAAAACTGTTGTTGTATGTAATTTTGTCAGATTCGTACTTTAAAGTGTGAATTTTGTACTCATTGAAAAAATAAACCACATTTCACTTGACATGTAAAAACTATAAGTACTAGCTATTCAATTTCAACTACCCCTAAATTTTAATAGATTGTAGATTTGTTTGAATGGACCATTAAAGTAAATATTGATGTTATTAGTATTGAACTGTGGACTTGGTAACTAAATAGAAACAAACTTACTTTTGTAAAGAAGATCGACGAATATTGAAAAGCTTGATAAAAAAAATATGTCACCATCAACATTTTAACTTCAAGAAACTTAAGTTGCTAAATTATGATACAATACCATTGGTATTTGCAATTAATGACAAATATTTGATTATAGCAACATATTTTTATGTTGCTAACTTTATGAATACGTTGTGTTGTTGAATTGTTGATAATTTTGTTGCTGATTTCACCCGAAAATAATTAGCAACTTTTTTAGCAACAAATTATTGTGTTGCAAAGTTTCAGTTGCTAAATAGTTGTTAATTTTGTTGCTAAGTTTTTCCTATAATTTATGTTGCTATTTTAGTAGTTTCTGCTGCTGATCAGCAACAGAGTTTGGCTCCTTCTTTTTTTTTTTTTTCTATACGAACTATTTCTTGTAGTGTAACCACCTTGTTGTATATTACATGTTAACGTCGTCTACAATATTTTAGAGGTCCAAATTAATCGAACTAATGCTGTGAGACACTAATGATATGAGACAGTCTAGAGTTTACACACCCTAACTCATTGAAATACAAAACTATATTTCACTATGTGAAAGTTTGATCAAATATCGAAAACTTGTCGAATGGAATTTTGGCCTTGAAATGATAGTATTGAGCAAATGATAAAGACTGATGATAAAAAGGGATGTTTTGTGTGAAGTGTGGTGTCTTGAAATGCAGTAGGAGAGCCCTATTTAAAGTGGTAGAGGTGATGTAGCCGTTTGAGTTCAAAATTCAGAAATCTTATTCAATGTAACCCATTACATTGTGTTTAACCGGTTATTTCTGGGTATTTAGGCTAATCGGGTTGGTATCTTCTATAACAAATATCTCCTTAATTTAATGTTGATTTGAATGTAAGATTTGTAATCACATTTTATTTATCTACATAGCTTCAAAGATTGAACCGATGCTGATTTGTACTTTCCATAAATATTTAGAATGTAACCAGTTATATTACATTTTGCAGGTTAAATCATGTAACCTCTTACCACTTCTTTTAACCAGTTAAAGCTTGTAACCTGTTACTGTTTCCTTTAAGCCGTTAAACCATGTAACCTGTTACTTTTTCGTTTGACCTGTTACAATATGTTCTTCTCGGATTTTACGTACTCAATATTTGCTTTAGTTCTTTCTCGTTCATTTCTCTTCCGTCCTTCATACTTATTAATATGAGCGATTTATTTTAAATATTAGTACGACTAACAAACTTTCAATAAGTTAAACTTTGATTCATTTGTCTTGCTTGTTTGACTTGTTTGTGGGTATCTCTGCCCGTTAAGGAGGAGACATTTGTGGGTAGATTTGCTTATAACAAGAAATGTTGTATAGGGTAGCTCTGTTCAAAATGAAGAGTGGTCGTGTTTAATATAAAAGGCTCAATATATGTTTAGACTTGGTGACATGACGTAATCTCATCTCGAGCCAAACCTGTATAAATATGAGTGTCAAGTATACTCTATCGCTTACTAATTATATTTAAGTGTTTCATATATATATATATATATATATATATATATATATATATATGTATATAGTATACTATATTTCTCATATTATGTAACTTTGAACTAACTCATATCCGAAGAAAAAAAATAGATCAAATCACGGTGACATGATCTATTTGTCGATAGCTGGATCGTCCGAAGCAAACGATTGGATTCACTCTTTGTTGATAAAATCGTTTCGTCGATAGATGGATTAGTTGGTGTGCATTCAAAATCAATGATTGTTGATAATATATTTGTGCGTGAAATTTTTGTTGGCAAGACGTGGCCCGTAACTGTTCGTTGCATATACTTGTGCTACTATATTTGAATATACAATATTTATATATATACTATCCGATGCATATATATCTTCTGTTTATACATATTAATATATTATATATTAACTATATTCTATCCAAGTCAATGTTTTATTAAACTAAAAAAAAAGTTTAAAAAGCAGTCAAAACTTTTCAAGTCCGCCCCCTTATCAGTTTTCCATCACGTCTAACAATGCCATACGATGCTAGTCATGATTCCGTCAGACTTATGCGCATACTCTCTCCGTCCATTAATTATTGTCACTTTTGATTTCGCAATAATATTAAGTAGCACACTTAGGTGTGCATAACATTTACCAAACTAGCCCCACTTTATATCAAATCATAACAAAATGTTAACTTTAATATATAATTTTATATAGTAAAATTAAAGGGCAAAAAGGTAATCACTAATAAAGTAACTTACTATTTTTTTTAAATGGACAATTCTTTAGGCATGTCCCAAAATAGAATAAGAGCTAATTATTTAGCTATGGAGGGTGTATATAACTTCCATCAAGATCATTTCTACTCGTACACATGAATCATAATCATAAATTATAACACACACATGCACCACATCGATCATGGTATACTCGTACACATGTTGAGCCATAGGGTTGTATGACCTTGTATATGAGTTTTATGATTTACCATTTATGTCGGCCTTACAACCTCATCACCCTTCTAGTATTAATTATGGCCTAATTTGATAGGCTTATGATTCAATACATCTGTTTTTTCCATGTGTAGTACTATATTCATCGTATCCAATGTCACGTCCCGAAATCCGAAAATCGGACATCAATGCGTGACCTTTTGAACAAAAGAAAAAAGAACCTGTTGGTACAAAATTTAACTTTTAAAGGAAAACAATTTGCGAGCTAAAAGAACAATTAAACGAATGAACTAAAAATGTTTGACAAACGCGGCTACAAGACAATATGGTTTTAACAGATTTATAAATGAAAAAGTACCAAACGAATGTAATTTGCCCGTAGGCTACAATCTCAAAATGGACTAAGTAAAAAGAAAGCGACTAAAAGAAACCCTGAACTCATGCAATACATCGCTAATGTTCTTATCCAAATGTCTCAGCCTAAGTTGTACCTGAAAAACAAAACTGTAACGGTGAGTCACACGTACATACATAGACGGGGCGACAACACACAGGATATCGTCACTCCATCCAATAAATGTAAGAACTCACAAACAACAACTAAAATAACAACATATAAAAAGAGATTTAATAGCATCATACAACAAAATAAATTAAGTAACTCCAACACACATTTATAACACAAATGGATCTCTCACGCCACCTACCCCAATCCGTAAGGTATGTCATTCTCTATACCCCTCGGCTCGCCATATGTCCCCGGTATAGGAAAAGACATAGACCCTTACCAACATATAAATATATCTATTACACACATGGACCTCTCACGCCACCTACCCCAGTCCGTAAGATAGATCATTCCCTATGTTCATCATATCCAACTTCGATGGAATCATGTCTAGTATTTATTACTCGAACTTGGAGTTGGTATGTATTTATATGGTATCCATTGGTATCAGACTTAAAGCATACATCATGTTCAAATGCCATACGTTGCATCAGACGTAGTTTATATATTAGGTTGGAGCTAGGTCATTTAAAAATAGCCTATGATTATTTGAAAATTGTGTATGGTCATTTGAAAACAACTTATGGTCATTTTAAAAAATTTGTATCTTATTTTAAAACAACTTAGGTGATTTGAAAACAATAAATTGTTATTTGAAAACAGTTTACATGACAAATAAATTAGACATTACCTTATGTAAACAGTCTGGGTCATTTAAAATATCTATGTTTCAAAAAAAGTCCAATCAACATTGGTGCCTAGTGGGTTTCTCCGCCATCACAATTATTGGAGTATAGAGAGAAAAACACAAGAAAATTCCTTTTTCTAATATATCTACTTGAGCTAGCATAAACCTTAATAAATAGTTTTATTTTTGTGGTCTAGGCCTTAAATTTTAAATCTCATACGCATGTAGATCCAAGTTACAGGATCACTTATGCTAAGCATACATTTTAAAACGCACAACAAAAATGTTATTTTGATCATCCCTAAATTGATCTTTTGTCGGTTAACTATTTTGGACTCATTTCATGCTTGGACAATTCCTTTTGGATTTAAGACAAGTTTACATTAAAAAAATATATATATGGATTCATCATGAACCTAAGAGAGCACTGGACAAACTAGTGTCACTATTACAGAGTTTTAGAGGATTTGTTATATTCAATTCCACGACCTATTGAAATATATACTGGAATAAAAATGATCAGAAACAAATATTGCAAGATTGGTGTTGTGTTAGTTTAGGTGAACTTTAGGTGACTGCACATACCACACATTACCTTCTGAATGATGTTAGTTTTAGTTCTTTTTACGTGTGAAATACATATTCGTTGTTCTAGTTGTTGTTAAGCTGTTAGATTACAACTGTAGTTGTAACCACAGTTGTAACCTAAATATACGTACTGATTGACTGAACAGAATATTAAACGTAGTTGAAAGTAAATTCACACGCACGTTTACACTACAACAAACTTAAGGTTTACGGACAATATTTTTAGAGCCAATCAGATTTTGTTTTCAAGTGGTAACTTTTCGAAACAAAAATAATGTTTTAGACACCAAAATAATTTTTTTGTCCCTAAATCTAACTTTTAGACAAATAATTTGAATTCTTTTTGTCTCTAAAGACAATCTCATACGAACATAAACAGACAATTAAAATTTGTCTCCAAATACTTTTTGAGACGAAATTAAACTGTCTGCTTATATTCGTATGGGATTGTCTTTAGAGACAATTTTTTTAAAAAAAAAATTATTTTTGTGTCTAAAAGATTAATTTTGTCCCGAAAAGTTCTCATTTTAAGACAAAATTTGATTGTATCTAAAAATATTGTCCCTAATTCTTAAATTTGTTGTAGTGTTAACAACGGAGTTCAAGCAATCACTGGGCTACGTTTTCGGTGCACTCACTCAGATTAATGATATTATAAAAGTATACAATACAAGACTCAAAACTTATGAAAAACTCTCTGAATCAGTCGAGGTTTTTCTGTCTATTTTAGTACTGCTCCTACCCTATAACTAATGCTCAAAATATCAATTACATCACACTATTGTTTTTCGTTTAAAAGTTCTCACGTCTATTCTGTCAAGTTTGAGTTATTTATATTTTGTAATACACACATTTTACAAGCAATGTTACCATCTATATTCTTCTTAAATCTTTATTCTTCTATCTTTACTTTTCAAGATATTTTTGATTGAATATTTGTATCTTTTATTGATCTCAAACTTGCTTATTATACACGAAATACATTCTGCAATATTGAGCTCAATTTTCTGTAGTCAACACGAGATATCTTGCTTTGAAATAGGAGTTATTGTTTCCTTTAAAAGATACCTATAAATAATATCTATTGAAAATAAAATCTATTTCATATCAATAAAATAACTTCATATATCTCTTGACCTAATTTGATAGACTTATGATTCAATACATCTGTTTATTCCATGTGTAGTACGTAGTACTATGTTCATCATATCCAACTTCGATGGAATCATGTCTCGTATTTATTATTCAAACTGGGAGTTGGTATGTATTTATATGGTCTCCATTGGTATCAGATTTAAAGCATACATCATGTTCAAATATCATATGTTGCATCAGACATAGTTTATATATCAATTAATGCCTAATAAGTACCATTTTTAAACTTATATTCCCATAAGCTAACTCTATAAGATCACATTCCTTATAAGTCCCACTTTTGTATAGTATAAATACGCCTTGATTTTCTTTTCTTTTTTAAGTGATTCATTTTTCACGCTCTCTGTCTCCTCTTTTCCTAATACCATCAAAACCCGATTCACCTCTCCAATCTATCTCTCTCTTCGTCACCACCACATAAACCCTAGATGGCAACGAAGATCCGTCGGAGATCGTATCGAAGATCCGTCGGAGATCACAGCGAAGATCCGTCAGAGTTCACAGTAAAGATCCGTCGAGATCGCAGCGAAGATCTGCCAGAGAGATACATCATATATCTGGTTTCCGACGAGTGATGTAAGGCAGAATCCTGCGAACCCAAAGTGGTGACGTGGCCGACGATGGAGGTCATAACTTATGTCGTCACAAGTGTTGTAGGTTACCAACATAAACTCCATATTACATACATATTGCACTTCAATTTATTTTACAATTTCATAGATTTAAGCCAAATAAAGTTAAGTCCAATTAGGGCTTTTATAGAGTATGCTTGTTTTTGTTCTGTATATCCATATACAATTTATTGATTTTATGTTTGTTCAACTCATAACAAATGTTTGTTACTCCCATTACTAACCAAATACTAGTTGGTAAAACTTTGTCAAATCAACTATTAAATAAAAAACTGAGAGTGAACCCATTCTGTGCCTGAAATGGATCCCTTTTTGTTTTTCCTGGTTTATACTCGTATACAAATAAGTAGCAATCTGGTTTTTTTCCCGACTTTATTGGGATGTTTTTGGAGTGGTTTTTGAAACGGTTTTGGGGTGGTTTTGGTGTTTCCGGTTTATTTGAACAATCGTTTCGGGACTGAAACATATATAGCTCGTTTTGGTCTGAAACAGAGCTAGTTCCGAGATTGAGACGAGGTCAAAGTTATGGCAAAAACGGAGCTTGTTTTGGTATGAAATGTAGCTTGTTTCGGGACCGAGATGGGTCCAGTTTGGGGCACTCCAAGTGCTCAAGGGTTTGCCCAAATTGTACCCTTAAATTGTTCGATGAAATGTCCGAGTTTCATACGATAGATTTTATAGTTTTGAATTCGCTTGAATTTGGCATGTTTATGTATAGATTAAGATTTTACTCCGAATCGGAGCTCGTTTCAGGCTAAAACAAAGCCTGTTTTTTTGGTAGCTTTGTTTTGTAGAGTTTTTACTGTGTGTAAATATCCATATCTTGAGAAAAAATTTAAGTAGCACGCCATGTGTTTGAATTTTTATAGTGTTTTGTATCGTTCATATTTAGGCGAAGACGGAAAATGTTTGTATGTTTTTATTTAGTGACTATACACATCTGTAAGCTCAAAATGGTAAGAGCGCTTGTACCAATACCGAGGTTCAAGAGTTTGGTGGTTCGAATCCATCTGGATTTGTTTTTTTTAATTTGAATTAAATTATAGTTGTGTCAAAAGTGCATCTGGTTCAGCTGAAAGTGCATCTAGTTCAGCTGAAAGTGCATATAGTTCATCTCAAAATGCATCTAGTTCAGTCGAAAGTGTATGAAGTTCAGTTGAAATTGCATATAGTTCAGTCGAAAGTACATAATGTTTAATATAAACACAATATAATTCACAAAATAAAGTGCATATGCTTTACTTTGAATTAAAAAAAGCAAATTCGGATGGATTCGAACCACCAATATCTTGAACATTATGCACTTTCAACTGGACTAGATGCACTTTCGACTGAACTAGATGCATTTTGATATGAACAACATACACTTTTATCTGAACCAGATGCACTTTTAGCTGAACCAGATGCACTTTCAGCTGAACCAGATGCACTTTTGACAGAACTATATGCATTTTTATTAAACTATATGCACTTTTGGCTGAAACATATGCACTTTTGACTGGACTATATTCCTTTTCGACTGGAATATATGCACTTTTAACTTAACTATATGTATTTTTGACTAAATTAGATGCACTTTCGGCTGAAACATATGCAATTTTAGCTGAACTATATGCATACGCACTTTTATTGAACTATATTTACTTTCGACTGAATTGTATGCACTTTCGACGGAACTAGATGTACTTTCAGCTGAATTGAATATAGTTTTGATTGTACTATATGCACTTTTATTGAACTATATACGCTTTTGACTTAACTATATGCACTTTTTGAATTATATGTACTAGATGCACTTTCAGCTCATTTAGATTAAAAATATATATTTTTTCATGAATAAATCAATTTTTGGTGGAAAAAATCCACTTTTTGATGAAAAAGCCTCTTTTGGTGAAAAAACCCCCTCTTTGGTAAAAAATCCACTTTTTAGTGAAAAAAGTAATTGTTGATGAAAATCAACTTTTTCGGTATAAAAAGTCATCTATTGACAAAAAAGATGATTTTTATAAACTTTATAAAAAATTTGTGATTTTTATGATTTTTTATTATTTTTGGTGATTTCTTTTTAGAAAAATACATTTTTTGTAACTTTTGTGATTTTTTATAAATTTTTGTGATTTTTTTTTAGAAAAATACATTTATTGTGTTTTTTTTCATTTTTTGTGATTTTTTTCCTTTTTTTTGTGTTTTTTTTAGAAAAGTACATTTTTTTATGATTTATTTTATAAAAATACATTTTTTTTGTGATTTTTTTTTATATATAATTTTTTTTCATTTTTTTTCATTTTTGTGATTTTTTCGGTTTTGTAGAATTTTATTTTAATTCAAAACTAGTTTTTTTCGATTTTGTAGAGAAAAAGTATGTATATTATGTTTTGGATTGTATAATGGCGTTTTGGTAATTAAAGTGAATAATAAAAGTGGTACCTAGAGAAAATGTTAACGTATAGAGGTATATAGAAGAAATATAAGTTGCTATGAGATAACTATAGGAAATTACTCATTTATATATTAGGTGGGAGCTAGGTCATTTTAAAATAGTCTATGATCATTTTAAAATTGTGTATGGTTATTTAAAAACAACTTATGATCATTTTAAAAACATTCTATCTCATTTTAAAACAACTTAAGGTGATTTGAAAACAATAAATGCTTGTTAGAAAAAAATTTACATGACAAAATAAACTTAGACATTACCCAATGTAAACAGTCTGGGTCATTTAAATTAAACATCTATGTTTCAAAAAAAAAGTCCAATAAACATAAAACCACACAAAAAAAATGTGGCTTCTTGTTCAAAAAAGTTTAATGTTCATTTGGAAAAAGTCTATGGTGATTTGAAAACAATGTATAGCCATTTGAAAGCATAATGTGATCATCATACAATTCTAATAGAATAATTGTGTATTTTTCAATTATTTTTTGTTAACTTCGTGTTTAGTAAACTAGTTACAAGTAATTTAAACGTATTTAAATCATGTATTCGTGTTTTTCTTTGTTAGACGACCACATAAACATTTTTCTCAATGTAGATTAAGCTGATAGTTTTAACTTTTAAAACTACTTCACTAGTGATTTAAACATTCTTTCCGAAAGATATACTTCATCTGTCCATAAATAAGTGTCTTATACGAAAATACGTACAACTTTTACCATTAAATTTAATATATCTAAATTGTCGGAGTGAAAAATCTAAAATTTTCATCGTATAGTTCTAACTATGAACTATGTGATTGACTTTTGAAAGAATTTTTTTCGGCAATCTACATATGAAAATTTTAATGATTAAAGTTGCATGTATTTTCGTATTGGACACTTATTTAGTGACGGAGGGAGTATTAACTAAACCACCACCATCATCGTTCTAGCCACCGCCACCACTAGCCATCGTCGGCGACAAACCCACCACCGGCGGCGACCCATTGCCAGCGGTAGACCCATCGCCGACGACAGAGAAGTGACAAAGAGAGAGAGGCCATCGTGACAATCGCTACAAAGAAAGCATGAGATCGAGGAGGAATGCCGCCAGACTACTTACTATCGTCGACCATCGTGACAGCCAACTCTAGCAGAGAGATCAGGGAGGAAGATAGTGCGTGAGAGATGAAGATAAAGAAAGAGAAGTAGCAATGGGTCACGACAAAGGAGGAAGAGGCGGCGAGGACGACGGGAGCGGAGGGCGGCGATAGTGGTCTTCTCTGCCATCACAATTATTGGAGCTTAGAAAGAGAAACACAAATAAGTTTTATAAAAAAAATCATTTTTCTAATATATCTCCTTGTGCTCGCATAAACCTTAAATAATTTTGTTTGTGTGGTCTAGGGCTTAATTTTTCCATCATCGTACGCATGTAGATCCAAGTTACAGGATCACTTATGCTAAGCATACATTTTAAAACGCACAACAAAAATGTTATTTTGATCATCTCTTAATTAATTTTTTGTCGGTTAACTATTTGGATTCATCATAAACCTAAGAGAGCACTGGACAAACTAGTGTCACTATTACAGAGTTTTAGAGGATTTGTTATATTCAATTCCACGACCTATTGAAATATATACTGGAATAAAAATTATCAGAAACAAATATTGCAAGATTGTTGTGTTAGTTTAGGTGAACTTTAGGTGACTGCACATACCACACACTACCTTCTGAATGATGTGTTAGTTTTAGTTCCTTTTTAAATGTATGTTATTTTTCCGTAACAGCCTAACAAATTATGACTGATAGAGGCCTAGAACCTAATGTTAACTCTGTACAAATATGTAGTATGCCAATTAACAGATAAACATGTAAACTTGCTTTGATTACAATTTCAAAAATCTTTGATCCATTTGACTTTAATGAATGGTTAGACAAAATTCAACATCCGCTTTAAATGAATGAATAAATAAATAGGTTTTGTTTTTCGTCTTTATCAGTAAATGTTCGGAAGATTGTCTTGCGATATTAATGTCTTTCCAATTGTCATACATGACGTATATGATACTAAGAAAATTAGAGTATCTCGTTTGTGTCATGTTCAAGGGCTTGACCTATCTTGCTCTCTCAAATATCCATTAAAAGCCATTTCGACCAGTCAATTACCTAATTTTGAGTTCCATAGGCAAAGCCGACCCTAGGAGATATGCGACGACTGCTGAAAAAGCAACATTGGCTACTCTTTTACGACAAATCCTATAAACCTAACAAATTTGGTCCTAGCTTCGAAGCTTGCTGATTGCTTCTTTTTAAAAGTATTATTAATTGTTTTTGGTACATTTACTTCATATCCTATACATGGTCCCTTTCTTTGAAATATATTTATACAACTTCCATTTGTAGGTCTCATGTCGGTGGCTGTCCATATGCGCACACACCTACGCACACGAGTCTAAATCAAGTATACACTTTTGAATTCATAAACATACTAAAAGGTCAACGAAAGTATATATAGTGAGTCATTTGTTATATATTAATGGACATTATTTTTCATATTTTTCGATATGAGACAATTCGCCTGTGAACAATCCTAACTCCACGTGAAACTGTAATAGTGCACAAAGTCGGGAAAAAAAACTCTCGTTTCCTATGTCTAAAAATCATTACTCATTTATTTTGTCTGGCAAGAAAAAAATTGATCAAGGCAACGGAAACGTTTCGGCGTGCTTTCTGATGGGATCTACATGTTATGCTTCAGTTATCACCGCAATACATTGAGAGTGCACTTATTTTGTCCAAGTATCACGTTAATAACTTTAGTTGTGTTCTCAACCATTTCCTTCCAATTCTTCTTTTTTGCCATAAATGTTTTTTTAACCAGAAATACCAAGCTTCGTTTATTAAAAAAACAATAGTGAAAGACCTACATAACGTAAGTGGTCTATCCTTGTTAGAGATCGGCTTGAAATACCACGCCATTGGATCATGTAATCTTAACATATCTCTTACAGAATAAGTACTCATGAATCTTTTGATATAGAAGCGAAATTGTTTGTCATAACTAGCAAGCAATCGATCCCATTATCTGGCAAAACATACTTTAAAGATAAACTATAACTTCTTGTTCTATTTATTTGTTTTATTTTAGGCCTACTCATTTCAGGCATCTTGAGGCTAGATAATTTATTTTGCTCAACATTGTATATTCCGACCTATTTCCTATAAGTACAGCAATGCTAATCCTACATTTCTCATCAAATACACTTAGCTTGAACAAATATCAGAACAGTTTTACTCAAAATGGGGAACTCAAGGACCTTTGCTTTCGCTCTTCTTTTCTCCGAATTAACCCTAGCACAGATAAATTCATGATATGCACAAAACTCACCGCAAGACTACATAGTTCCCCACAACCCAGCTCGGGCCTCAGTGGGCGTAGGGGTCATTAACTGGAATGACTCTCTGACTGCATATGCCCAGGATTACGCTAACCAGAGGGCAGGAGACTGTAACCTTGTGCATTCTGGAGGGCCTTACGGGGAGAACCTATTTTGGGGCTTTGGCAAAGAATATACAGCTGCTGATGCGGTGGGTTCATGGGTAAATGAAATACAATTTTACGACTACAGCTCGAACACTTGCCAGTCCGGTCTTACCATGCTTAGATCATAATGCATGTACAATATTAAACCAAGCTATTTTAGAGCGAGTCACTTTTTATAACAAACATTAGCTATCTTTAGAGTTATTACCATGCTAAATGGTAATTTTCATATGTTAAAATGATATGAATTAGCGTAGTTTTGTTGACATTTCAGCTTTTTTAAACCATGTTTTGTGTTTTTTCTGTATTTTTCCGGTTTATTTGTAGTGTTTTGCATTTTTGAAGGAAAAAGAATGGAATTGGCACAAAAACGAGACAAGTATGCAAGAGTACCCAATGCAATGACCAAAAGAGAAGAATTTAGAAGTTGAAGGGTCTGAAATCAGCTCCAAAGAAGTTGAAAAACGGAATCAATTGAAGATAAGAAGAAAAAAAGATTTTATAACACTGAAATAACCGGTCAAGCTGCGTCAGATTCTAAATTTTAGAAAAAATATATAGTTTGTTAAAGTTTTGGGGTCATATAAATACATTCTTTGCGGCCCCATTTTCATTCATTAAGAATACAAATTTCATTTTAGAGAGAGTACTTGTTTTGTCATATTAAAACAGTTGAATTTCCTCCAATTGCCAGTTAAGTTTATTGTTTTCTGTGAAATTTATCGTTTTCTCATTATCTACTATCTTATTTGTTGTTCTTGGATCCGTTGGTTAGTAATAACAAAGTTAAAATAATTTTGTAAGTTCCTAACTAATTATTTATATGTTGATAATTTAGTTAGCTTAGAAGAAAAAAAAGACAAAAGGCTAAACATATATTGGATTTAATTAAATCGTAATTGCATGTTAGAATTGATCACATTTCCAACTCGTTAGTTTTATTCAATACAACTCCACACGTAATTGCATGATTAGGATTGACGACCCTAGAATTGGAAACATTGTAAAAGCTCTTACCATTAGAAAGTCATTAGAAATTATTAGTATTCATCTCGTAGGAAGAGAACGATTCACCAAACGCTCCGCGTTTGTCCACTAACAATTCTCGCTACGTAGATTTAAACCCTCGGTTATATTTAATTCGAAAACAAATTTTAATCCAACGCTAAATCCGTCCTTTTATTCGATAACTTGGGTATTTTACCTGAAAAATACTGCAAGTATGCTCGTGCTCCTACCAAGCCTTTTTATGCATAAAAATTACACAGCTAAAGGGTAGTCAGGTCTAAATCTAATATGCACTTTTGAACGCATACACATGCTAAAAGGTCAACAAAATTAATTATATGGTGAGTCATTTGTTATATATTAATGGACGTTGTTTTTAATATTGTTTCGATATTAGACAATTCGCCGTGCACAATCCCAACACCATTTGAAACTGTAATAGTTCACAAAGTCGATTAAAAAAAAAAAAAAGCTCTCGCTTCTTATGTCTAAAAATCATTTCTCATTTATTTTGTCCGGCAAGAAAATGAAATTAATCAAGGTAACCATCTTGAAGCTCGCATTTGTAAGCTAGAAGACGTAAAGTTGCTAGAAGACTTCTTTCAAGGGCTGTTGAGATCTTTTATGCTGGGGATATCGAATATTACAAGAGGTGCTATTCATTTGCTCATAAATCAGATTGGTTACTTTTGCGCATAGATGATCGACGTGCATTGTGATTTTATAAATATCAGCTTTGCATGATATCCTGGTAATTTTTTCTTCTAGAGAGTATCCACCTCTTTAGCCGAAGCTCCTTGATTTCCTTCCCCTTGGTGCTGCATGCAACGGTTCTGCGTCTGTTCTTGTTGCAAGGGAGGCACGGAGAATAAATTATTCTGATTTTAAGACAAAAAAAAAAAAAAAAAAAAAAAACCTAAGCACCAATATAATATATAGCGAGTAGTTTCCTTCTCTGTTGACCTTGTATAATAATCATAGACTAAAATATGGAAAAAAAGTAACTTATTGTTTTCATCGTTTTCTTATTTATTTACAATAATTAAAAAAAGACATTTGTACGTGCTTTCTGATGGGATGTTATGCTTCAGTTATCCTGGCAATACATTGAGAATGCACTTATTTTGTCCAAGTAGAGGTTACACTAAATTTTATTTAGTTAGTTGTGTTCTCAAACATTTCCTTCCAGTTCTTCTTTTTTGCCATAAATGTTTTTTTTAACCAGAAATACCAAGCTTCGTAACTAAATAAATAAAAAACAATAGCGAAAGACCTTCATAACGTAAGTGGTCTATCCTTGTTAGACATCGGCTTGAAAGTTAAAATACCAAGCCATTGGATCATGTAATCTTAACATATCTCTTACAGAACAAGTACTCATGAATCTTTTAATAAAGAAGCGAAATTGTTTGTCATAACTAGCAAGCAATCGATCCCATTATCTGGCAAAACATACTTGAAAGAGAAACTATAACTTATTGTTCTATTTATTTGTTTTATTTTAGGCCTACCCATTTCAGGCATCTTGAGGCTAGATAATTTATTTTGCTCAACATTGTATATTCCGACCTATTTCCTATAAGTACAGCAATGCTAATCCTACATCTCTCATCAAATAGACTAGCTTGAACAATTATCAGACAACAGTGTTGCTCAAAATGGGGAACTCAAGGACCTTAGCTTTCGCTCTTCTTTTCTCCGCACTAACCCTAGGACAGATAAATTCATGTTATGCCCAAAACTGACCGCAAGACTACATAGTTCCTCACAACTCAGCTCGGGCCTCAGTGGGCGCAGGGGTCATTAACTGGAATGACTCTCTGGCTACATATGCCCAGGATTACGCTAACCAGAGGGCAAGAGACTGTAACCTTGTGCATTCTGGAGGGCCTTACGGGGAGAACCTATTTTGGGGCTTTGGCAAGGAATATACGGCTGCTGATGGGGTGGGTTCATGGGTAAATGAAATACAATTTTACGACTACAGCTCGAACACTTGCCAGTCCGGTCAACAATGTGGGCACTATACTCAAGTGGTATGGCACAACTCTGTGAACGTCGGGTGTGCTAGGGTTCAATGTAACAGTGGAGCATGGTTCGTTAATTACTTGCAACTATTCTCCACCAGGCAACTTTGCTGGGCAACTCCCTTACTAAATCCTCATGATCTATTGGCGCAGATATTAAAAAAAAATCCCAAGGATTGGCCTACGGTCTCGATATTTATCTCGTCATTGTGTGTTTATTCTTCCTCTTCGATCATGAAAATAATAATATGGATTATTCCTAACCATCCTATGTTTTATCTTTTACTGTGCACTCCCTTCAATGATGAATAAAGAACTTTCATTCAACGAGGGTTTACATGAATGGGTTATATATAGTTTTTTAACATACAACGGGAAGAAAAGTAAAATTCAAAACAATAACTCAAACTTTTGTGTATCAATTCTGCTGTATTGGAATATACTAATAAGGATTATAATTCATAACCATTCTCTAACGTGTGCTTCTGTGTGTATTTTTTTCAAAAGTTAAGCATAGCTTCGTAGATGAGAACCCAGCAGATACAAAAGTAGTCTCTGATAGCACATGTTAATACCTAGAGCACAATTATTAAAAGTAACAAAACAAACTAACTTGTTTCCAATTATCTATTTAACAACTTTAGATAATTAAGTCACCATACTAGCACAGTAAAGCAAAATCAAACACCAGTGTTATAATAGTGATGCACAAACAAAGAATATTAGGCGGAACCCCTATAATGTTTCCTATTTTCTTTTGCATCAAAATCACAAGTTCACAACTAACCAACCTTGACATGACTTGGATAAAATAATTACGAAGAATTAGTACACATAAAAATGACAGAATGTAAGTATTTGTGTCAAAAGTACCCAGTCCATCAAACGGAGCTGAAGGCAATCCTATCGGTCTTCGGATCGTCACAATGCAATCAACAAATCATTTCATCTCATTATATCCCAAAAGTTCAAAAGGCAGCTCAGAAACAGCTATTCATCATGTTGGGTTAGTGTTATTATCACACATCACTTGTATATAGATCGTGGCATTTGTATAAATGTGTTGATCTACTTACTTACTAGAAGGTTTTTTAGTAGTAAGGGTATGAGATTCAATACGCTATCAGAGCCCGGTTAGTCCAAAGTGATGTTAGATCACCTCAGTTGTCACCGTCTCACAATGGATGTTATATTACACTTGTTGGGCATGTTCGGATTTTGTTGCATATATCAAACGAAACGGAGACAACCATACTCAAAATTCTGCTTCTCACGCTATTCTTTGAGTATATTAGATTTCAGTAGTTATCATTCAATCCACATTCTTGTCTCTAATAAAACACAACTTAGCTAGACACAATATGTACCTTTTCTCATGATGAATAAAGCACGTTTATAGTATGACCATGATATATTGGATTTTGTACTAGTTTATAGTATTAACCGTAAAAAGTAGAAAATCATACTTTGATTTTTATTAATGACCACAACCTAGTGTTTTGATTTCTGCCTCTCTTACCTTAAAAATAATAATTCAAATAGCAGCTTTAACTTTCAACAAAAGTTGCAATTCGGTAAGTTTTGGAACCCTAAGATTAAAACAATTTTGACTTTAATGAAAAGAATATTGAGACAAATATGAAGTCGATTAGTCTTTTACATGGCATACACATTCCTGTCTAGAGTTGGCAGTTGTTTAGACCTCAAATTGAAAAGAAAAGTGATTTAAGCTGTAAATAAATATTGTATAATTAAACCCAAGTTCTTGCATCTCATGAATTAAAATCTGAAGCTAGTGTATACTGACATTAGTGTAATTTGCAAAATGTGAACTAAAGAACAATCATATACTTCCTTTTAATGAAACTTTTAACCTTCAAGTGGATAGCATTCTAGTATGTATAATTTTATGAAATAAAAAATTAATATAACATATAAATCCGAAAACCTTTAAAAGACTTTTTAATAAATTTGAGAGCATCGAAGCGAGTGTGGCTTCTCTTGGGGGACTCGTTTGGTAAATGTAAATATATATATGATTTGCGAAATAATATCCACACTACAGTTGAAAATCAGTAGAAGACCCAGGCGTCACTACAAAATAATGTTTGATTTAATGAGAGTCAAAAGCTGTCACAAGTCTGTCACTAATTTAAAAATATGTCACAAATCTGTCACAAATTGATTAAACTGTCACAAATCCGTCACAAAAACCGTCGCTAATAAACTCGTAACAAAAAATACCGTCACTAATCCCGTCGTTATTTGAGTATTTTTTTGTAGTGCGTCTTTTATTAGCATTTGGTGACTCCATTACAGCCTTGTCAACAATGACCTAATACAGCTACAATGCTCAAAACTCATCAAGAATGCCCCCTAAGGTTCGATCGAAAACCCGAAGTTATTTCTTCATTATTTCTAGAATGGAAATATATAATTAAGATTTTATTTGACTAAACTAGATTGATGTGAGATTTATATGGAATATTTATATAATATGAAAGATTTGTTTCTTGTTTACTACCTTTCGGTTATCTCTCTCTATATATAAGGAGTTTTATTTAATTCATTATAACTAGCACAACTAAAATACAATTATACTTTTACGATTCTACATTCGTTTTATATCTTGGCAGTTATATTCAACTACAATCCCCAAAATAAGTTTTAAGGAGAACGTCCCTATTAACTAATCTACCTCGAAAACCTTCAATTTAGGAAGAAATAAGAGCAATGACCTCAGCTTTCGGTGAGTTTTACTGTTTCAGATTGTTGTTAATTATTATCTACTATATATTTGTATTATTGTATGCACATGTCACAGCGGAAGCTAAGGGTAGACCATCGGAGGCCACGACATCTCCATAATTTTTATAATTGTGATTTTTTAATTTTGACCATGTACTTTCATTAGAATATATATGTCAAAAATGATGATTTGACACCCACATTTTTTTAACACAATATAATTGATTAAATAAATTCGATACCTCATACGTCTTTCCTGTCTGGGCCGCTGATATGTGATATGACCGACTTGTACATAGAGGTTAATATAAGCCTATGATATGGAATAAATACAGTATTAATAATAGAGGGAAATAATGGCCAATATAGGGGCCAATATAGGGGCCAAATATAATGTTCCTTCCGGAGATTATACGATGAGTTTTTGTACTGATTTGAGTACTTATATATTGTTATCTTTTCTACTTGTCATCTTTAATATTGTTTCAAAAGTATAACCAAGTTATAGGATCTCTCAACATGTACGTGCTGTCTAATACCGTTCCTGTTCAGAAACAAACAAGGAAATCGTAATCTTCTCCCATAATTGGTTTCAAGACTAGAGTCTGTTTGGCAACAAACTCTTTTAGTTGATTTTTGTATTTTTAATTTTAAAAATTTGTGGGTGTTATTTTTAGTCTAAAAATAACTAAAAAAATTCATGTTTTTAAAATCTACATTTTTAGAAGATTTTTCAAATCAAATTTTTGACAAAAAAAATCTGTTATCAATAATAATGTATATATGAGTATTTGGAGTCATTATTTAACCTTAGAGTCAGACACGAACAATTAATAGTCACTATCAAAAAAAATGTCGGGGAATAGTAACTGACAATATTTTAAAAAATGTTGGTAAAATAAGTCTAGCTAAATTTTAGAAACTGAATAACAACTAATTTTTTTGTTAAACTGATAATAAAAATTAGTGAAACTCACTTTATCAACAGTTTTCAAAAGGTTAAATGTTGTTGTCCTGACATTTTCTTATAATAAGTGCCGTGAAAAACCGCAAAAAAATGAAAAAAAAAAAATGCATATAGAGGTTGGAAATTTCAAAAAGGTAAATCAAATTTTGTGTAAACAGAGGTACTTAAATTTAATTTTTAATTTTCTCCTTACTTTTGAGAGTTAATAGATCTAAATATGGGTGGACAAAAAACCCACCAACCCAACTCATAACCTAATCCGTGTGGATTGAGATGTGTTGGGTGTTCAAAAAATTTCAATCCGTCCCGCCTCAATCGGTAATATATTTTGCAGGTTGGGTTGGGTTAAGGTTGGTGTTGTCAAACCGCGGCTTAATACGCATCAACTCGTTTCCACCCGCACTATATATATATATATATATATATATATGTTGTGTATTTCAAGATACGCACATTCTAATATTTGTACGTTTTAGTTTTGTTACTTGTTCGCAAATATTCTAAACATATATTGATTGGTTTTAATTTATATTTTTATTTGCAAGATTCAATTTTCTTTAAAATTTAGGTTGATAATGCAATTTATGAAAATTAAGAACTAAAATTAAAATTAAATAATCAATCGAACATAACCCGTCTCACCCCGCAATTTAACTTTGCGGGTTTGGTTGGGTTGAGTTTGTTTGGATTGGGGTTTGAATTATAACGGGTTAATTGGATTGAAATTTAAATTTTAGCAATACGCCATAATCCGTCTTACACTACTTTATATTGTGGGTTGGGTAATATTGATCCCAATCCGTTCCGTACCCAACCCTAGTTCTAACTACAAAATTAAATATTACAAAGTACTATTATTATTTAAACTGAGGGTTACGGTACTACTTAGGGGTGTACATAAATCGAACCAAACCAAACCGATCAAAAACCGAACCAAATCAAACCAATTAGTAATTTATTTGGTTTGCTTTGGTTTGAAATTTAATAAACCAATTTAATCGGTTCGGTTTGCGGTTTCAGTGGTTTTCAAACCGAAACAAACCAAATTGAACCGATTAATTTTATTCATATATAAAATAATATAATTATTTTTATATATAGATCAATAAGTTGAGACATGATGTTTTACTTGCTATTTGTAATTATTAATAATATATTTTGTTAAATCATTTGTAAATTTAATTGTTATTCGACTTTTGGTTTAAAGTTGCAAATGAAATATAAACGAAAACTTTACTAAATTAGTTTAATTTTGAATATTGTGTTTTTCATTTGTTAAAATTCAAACTGAACCAAATCAAACTGAACCAAACCGATTATGATTGGTTCGGTTTTGTTCGATTTGGTTCGGCTCGAGATATATATATATTTTTTTTTAAAATCAAACCGAACCGATTTACCGTTTGGTCGGCATTTCACTTGTAAAAAAAAAAAAAGAAAAAAGAAAAAAACAGAACTGTGTACACCCCTAAATTGGAAATTTATTCAAATCTATGGGGATCACTTTTGTGTTTACTTTCTAGTTTATCTCTGGATCCAATCATCCAAAGCTTTCCGAGAGAGAGAGAGAGAGAGAGAGAGAAAACCCAGAAGAAGAAACCCTTGACTACATAGTTACTGTTCTTCTTTAGCTTGAGGTTTACTCTTTTTTTAACTTTGTTATTTTTTATTCTTCAATTGTTTTATTTAACCAACTGTTACACTTAAGTGGTAGTAAAATTAACTGTTTTTTTTTCTTCTTATTTACTGTCAGCTAGCTTTTATTGGTTATGTATATGTAAATCTAATTGCTGTTTTTGTGTCTGTTAGTGTTTGAATTGCTTATAATGATTTGAAGGTTTCTTACTATATTGTAACAATGGTGTTATTTGAGTATATAGTTGTGATTATCTAGTTTTCACTATGTGTGTTCCTAATGTTGAAAAATTAGAGAAATTGCTTAATTTGTTTTAAACAAAAGCAATATATAATTTTAGTTTCGAGGATAGTTGATTATCCTCGAAAACAGTTTTCTTTTTTTATTTACTGTTAGCTATCTTTTTTACTGGTTGTGTGTATGTAAATTTAATTGCTGTTTTTGTGCCCGTTAGTGTTTGAATTGCTTATAAAGATTTGAAGGTTTCTTACTATATTGTAACTATAGTGTTGTTTGAGTACATAATTGTGGTTATCTTGTTTTCAGTTTTCACTATTTGTGTGTTCGTAATGTTGAAAAATTAGAGAAATAGTTTTAAACAAAAGCAATAGATAATTTTGGTTTTTAAGGTAAATTGATTGTCTAACGTGGTTAGGACCTTAGGATACCCCACTAACCTCCCTTGACGCCTCCTAAGTGAGGATTGATTATTACTCCCTCTGTCCCATAAAAAATTTCCACTTAGGTTTTTCACGAATATAAATAGATGTTAGTTGGAGCTACTTGGAGTAATAAATATGAGTATAAATTCTCAAATATACCCTTAAAATAATAATGGTATTCATGATTTGCAAAGAACAATTTATTAAGGGGCATTTGAGGAAACTCTATATTAAAAAGTCAGACTGGTCTATTATTTTGGGACGGAGTTAAAAACATTACTGGACTATTATTATGGGACAGAGGGAGTATTAAATAAAAAAAAGATAATTGCGGTTTTCCACTCTCCGTTCAATTGAAAGATAACTAAGGCTCCATGTGGAAAGTAGACGATTGTGAAGTATAACATGGATAAGATCGATAGCAGGTTCACAACCTAAACGAAAATTTAATGCTACCTGTGCTACTTATATTTTAATATAAGTGACCTTTGAGGACGATATACTCAATGATCATACTAATCCCTCTAATTTAGCACCCCATCTATGTAGTTATTGGTAAATTACTAAATTCAAAAGTCTTTATATCCTGTATATCAGTTACTCTGAAATCTATGACATCCTAATGAATCTAGTGGACTTATTTCTTGATATTTTCATGTGCCTTGCTTAGGCAAGATATTTCTTCATCTATGATTTGTGATCCTCTTTGCATTTATTATTTATATATCGAATAATGAACTTAACACCAAAATGCCACGATTTTCAGGAGAGGCTATCTGGACTTAAATTGCTCAGTGCTGGCTATGATTTAATCGCTTCAAATTTTTTTTGCAAACTAAGGGCATTCTGGTTCAGCTACTATTTCCACGTTCGATATGTATAAGCATTCTCCTAATAGGAGCCAAAGGTCCAAAGGTTTTAAGCCAAGGCAAGTTCTTCAAATATGTGTTCTTGTTGCTGTTTGCTTTTGGTTAATTTACCAAGTAAAGCATTCCCACGATAAAAAGAAGGCATTTGACGAAATTGAGGGGAATGACTCTCTCGAAACTCAACCTCGTCGTTTGAATATTGGGGGAAGAAAAGATATTCAAGATCCATTAAAGGAGAAATCTTTGGCTATGAAAAAGAGGGATGAAGAAGAAACCGAAGAAGAAAATGAAGTAGAAGGGAAAGATAGCAAACATGAAGAGAATGAAGAAGAGGTTGATAGTAAGCTTGAAGGTAATGGAGAAGATGTTGATAACAAACACGAAGAGGGTGAAGAAAATGATGATAGCAAAGAGGAAGTTAATGGAGATGAGGATGATAGCAAAAAAGACGAAGAGAATGCAGAAGAGGATGATAGCAAAAAAGACGAAGAGAATGGAGAAGATGATGATAGCAAACACAAAGATAATGGCGAAGAAGATGATAACAAAAACGAAGATGATAATAAGCAAGAAGAGAATGGAGAAGAAGATGATAGCAAAAATGAAGTTAATGAAGAAGATGATGATGGCAAACACGAAGAGAATGGTGAAGAAGATAATAACAAACACGAAGAGGAAGAGAAAGAAGATGACGATGGAAATGAAAAAAAGGAAAACTCTGATAGCAGAGGAAATGGAGATGATGAGATAGACGAGCACGAGCAAGAGAAATCTGAACTGGGGATTGAAGAGGAGAGAGAAGAGGTCAATGAGAAAGAAGAAAACAAAAATGAGGATAAAGGGGCTCAAAATGAAGATACAAGCCATGTGGACGACCACGATCATGAAGCTAGAGAAGAACAATATAAGGGCGATGATGCCTCAAGTGCAGTCACCCATGAGAGTAAATCTGGATCTGCAGAAACTGAACGAGGAATTTTAGAAAACCATGTTGAGAAATCAGAAAAGAATGGTCTCGAAGATGGGGTCAATGAGAAAGAAGAAAATGAAAACGAGGATAAAGGGGCTCAAAATGAAGATACAAGCCATGTGGGCGACCATGGTCATGAAGCTAGAGAAGAACAATATAAAGGCGATGATGCTTCAAGTGCAGTCACCCATGAGAGTAAATCTGGATCTGCAGAAACTGAAAGAGAAAATTTAGAAAACCATGTTGAGAAAACGGGAAAGAATGGCCTCGAAGATGGAAATATAGTGGTAAATACTGAGGAAAGCACTGTTAATGAGGAGGATAGTAGAGGCATAAGAGATGAGAAAAGTGAAATTGCTAATGTGACAGTAAAAAAAGAAGAGAAATATGAGATTGTTTCGTCCATACAGGATGAGAACCCGATTTCGAGTTCTAATAGGACAAGGGAAGCAAATAATCAAGAAGAAATTGGTAATAACTTGGAAAAAGAGAGTAGAGAAACTAATGATACACCTACGACGAGTAGCACGGAGGCCGAACAAGGCGTAAAACCAAGTGAAGAACAAATGAGTACGAAAAACACGTCTACTAATGACACTCAGTCTAATTCAGTTTCAATTAACACTCAAAACATAGAAACTGAGCAGCGAGAATCCTTGAATTCCTCCATTGCCTCAAGTACTGATCTTTCAGAAAAACAGAATTCAAATGAAGATATTGAGAAAAAAAATGAGAATTTGGAACCTGAAAAAGAGAAGGGTCAGAGTGAAACTGGGAAAGGGGATCTAGAGAACCAGGATTTGATCGACGGTTCTGATTCTTTGATTCCTTTGGAGAAGGATGTAAAAATAGACCTTGATACTTTGCCCGATATGACAACTGAAGGAAGCAAAAATGAAGAAGTTGCTGCTGAGTAATAATCTTGGCTCCATTGTTCTATGTTTCTTTGGTGTAGTACACTTCTTTTTCTTTTTTTTTTTGCGTTTTTTTTTAGAGGTGTCTTCCTGTGGAGCTTGACGTTTGCAGCTTGTTTTAATATATATTTACCACATGAATGATAGCACCAGCAAGTGTAAACAATTTGATAATATTCAAAGTTTTAGATAGTATAACTGTATAAGACTGCATTCTGTGGTTACCTTGAGTTGCATTTGTAGCTGTTTTTCTTTTTACATCATTCTCTACTTTTAGTATGTTGTTAGACTTGCATTTATCTATTTCAATTAAAAAAATCGTCAACATTGTTAAGATTTCAGTAGTTGGAACTTGATTGTGGTGCTGTTGATAATGTGGAAGTATAACTATCTTTAGTTGTCCTAACTTGCCTTTGGGTTTGTATTATTGCAGCTTTTTAAGCTCTCTTTTCCACTTGAAGATTGAATATTTGGCAGTGTAGCATTTAAATTGTAATTTTTGTGGGATTGATTACCTTTGCGGCTTTCTCTAAATAAACTAGAAACTCTACATGGATGGCCTCAGTATGGTTATATTGCTTTCACCCACTTTAGGAAGCCACAATAAGTATCTGTTGTGTTTTCATGTTTCATAAATCAGACAATTTGTTCCAAACAAAATAACTCATTAAATTTCTAGAGAGATCAAATTCCGTTTACATTTTTTTGGGATACAGACTTGTTGTACCAGCTACAAATCTACAATTTTATGAGTAATTATGAAACAAAAATTATGAACTATCCATGGGCCAGATTGTACTTTATCAAGGAATATAATGTACATATAACAGCACTCTGAATGTTTTTTAAGTTAACAAATTTGAGATCCAAATTTTAAGATGAGAATAAGATGAATGAAAACAAGAAACAGAATCAAATGCATATACAAAAAATGATATTCATACAGTTTACATCGCCGAATTAGCCCAACCAACTCAAATTAAAAAACAAAATCCTATAATGATTTTAATCGCTGTACACACCACAGCAGTCGAAAGCAAAAACATACTGCTGCCGGCAAACTAATAATCGAATCAATCAAAACACAACCAAACAGAGTCCTCCTAATCTATGACAGAAATAGAATTCTAAAAAAAAACTAAATCAACAAATCATGGCATTGATGACTCCTTAACTCCTTCCGAATCTTCCGATTAAATGGTCTGCACGCGTCCATGCTCAGTTCCAACGCCGCCGCCAGCGCTACAAACACCGCCGCATCCTCCGTGCACCCAACATGGTCAACCCCAACCTCAACCTCAGGTCTCCCTCTCCTCCTCCCCCCCTCTACAGTCGAAGACATAACAAACCCACGGTAAACTAAGTCTCCCCACGACCCTGACCCTGAACCGGAGCTGAAATCACAGCTACTACTCCGGCTCGAGGCAGCTGAACTAGGTGGTGACATAACAGGACAGGTACTAATGTCTATTGCAAACTTTCCGCCGGTCTTGGTGCTGAGGGTGGACCCGGCAAGGGTGACTGCTGAACCACCAGCCACGGCGTCAGGGAGGAGGTCAAAGCGGTAGCCAAGCCTTGAGGTCGGCTCGAGCCAGGCCTCAAGACGACCCCAAGGCTTCCATGTACCATCACCTGGACGCAGGATGAGCCAGGCGCCAGGGTTAGACTTGCTTACGCGATCTGTGCCTGGGGACGGGACAAATGGAGTGACCATTGAGGCGGCTGCAACGGGGGAGCCAGAGAGGTCGTGGATCGTGATGGACCATCCTTTTCTTTCGTTTATCGATTGTTCTCTGTTGATAGTTTTGAATGAGTTGAGCCAACTCTTTGAGGTGCTCTCTTCTGTGATTGATGATCTGAAATCAAGCAAAGACTTAAACTTTAGTTAAACCAGATAGCAAGGCAAAAAAATGGATTCAGTTTAATTTAGGGCTTATTACAATGTTGCACTCGTCTTTGTTTCTCTCCAACTTCTTAGCAATTGAAGCTGCATTTTTTCAAAGCTTAAGAGTAAAAGTAGGTTCGATTCCGCTTTTATATCTTCAAGAACTTCTATACTTGAAAAGGTAAACTAACATCGAATTCATCTTAATTTATAATAAAGAAGTATGATTTCAAGTAGACCTTTTTTTTCAAAATAATCTCTCCAACTTCTTAGCAATTAAAGTTGGATTTTTTTCCGCTTTTATATCTTCAAGAACTTCTAGACTTCAAAAGGTTAACTAACATCGAATTCATCTTAGTTTTTAATCAAGAAGTATGATTTCAAGTAGACCTTTTTTCAAAACAATCTCTAATATTTAGTTCAAATAAATGAAAAAAGTTTGGATTTTTTCCCTAAATATGATCTCAGCCTACTAAGATTCCTAGTTCCTTACAAACCCAATACTACTTTCAACATCTAATAGACTAATACTATTAGTGAAAAGAGAGCAAAAAACAAACCTTGATCTCAAATTAGGATCACTTCTAAACCCAAACTTGCAGGTAAAAACAGGCTGTCTCAAGCTCCCATTGACTTGAAAAACCTGCGGGCTGCATTCGGGTTCCCCGTCAAACCTAAATACGAATCTCGGGTCAGGCTCAGCCTTCACATTCACATGAACCATAAAACCCGACCCTTTATCGCCAACCTCAACCCACCCACTCCTCAAAACATATGCTTTATTTTCCCAAATTTTCAAATCAACAGGTACCAAAACACTCCCCAACAGCTTCCCCGAGCCAAAACCACACGAAACGCGTCTCGACCCACGATAGATCTCAAGTTTTAAGCAACTGGGTGTTCGTTTGTTCGGCAATTTAGCGACTAAGTTGTCCAGTTGGGTCTTGTTTAAGTTGAAACAAGCTAAGGGTGTGTTTGGTATTTGGTCATCTGTTTGTGTCAAAACTGGAAAGCTTTGTGTTGGGAAGCTCTTAAGCTTAATTTTGCAGAAAAAAGGAATATTTAAACTTGTTTTAGAGAAATTTGAATTTGTTATTTTCACTGCTAAACCTCCAACTATGATTCTCAAAAAAGGACAAGGGTCCATAGCTTCACTTTCTCTCACTAAACTCTCTCTCTCTAGGTGTGAGTGGGAAGTGGAGATGATGTTGGTGAGGTGTAGATATAGAGACAGAGTGTGTATGTATGTATGTATATATTATGATATGTGTATGTATGTATGTGTGTGTGTGTATGCGTTGGCATGGGAAGAGTACAGGCTGTAATGGACTGGGTTTAGGAGGGGATAGAAATATTTGAAACATTAGTTTCTTAATCATTTCCTTTTTCATTTTGTCACATAACTAATTTAGTAAATATTAAATATTTTAATATTGTACGATTTCCATTCAGGGAATAGTAGTAAAATAAATGAAGGAATCCAAAGGTGGATCAATGCTGTCATCTTTCCATATTTTTATGACTTCATTTGGATTTTGTCAATTGGTTCTCATAGTTTCAAATAAATTGTAAAAAGTATCTGAATTTTAAATAGTGTATTTTTGTAGGGCTTACACTGCGTTTCAACTAATGAAAGACTAAAAGTTAGATCTTGTTTACAATTACATAACTCTGCATAGATGCCTACTAGTTTAGGTTAATTGGAAACGGTATTAAGAATCAACATATGTGATTATAAGATATTTTGAATTAAATGTATACGGTATACCGTTAATTAGTCAATAACATTAATTCTATTATATGACTTTTGGTTAATATAGCAACTAGCTCTACTAAACCCATCACGATATGCTACTTTTGTCAATATTTGATCGAGATTGTTCTTTGTGTTCAGTGCATTTATAGCAACCTATTCCTCAAGTGGCGAAGGCCTTACATGTGGCATTAATGTTCCATTCCTCCTTTGTCGGGAAAGAAACAACAGCTTGTATTTTCCTATAACTAATTCTAGATGTATTGTTGCGAATGCGCCTCAGTCTCCAATGTTTTAGAAAATAAGCGAAGTTCACAATGTGAGAGGAATAATTTCTTTCACCCTAAGGCTTCGTGAAACCAACTATCGCTTTATCAATTTTTAGGGTCCATTAATGATCATTTTTTGGAACTTACGAGAGTAGAATCGATGTATTTGACCCCATAGGAAGAAAAATTAATAGGTCCCTTTATCAGTACCTTTAGATTCACTGATTCACTAATGTGATATATGTAAGTATATGAACCAAAAGAAATTACTATGTTTTTGGAGGAGTATAATTATTTATCTGACCCAATGAGAAATATCACTTGTACATTATCTAACATTAAATAGTTGGAACCTTGGAGGCATCCGAAGTTGGGATCGAGGCTGTCACATGACTCATCTCCCAAATCTTTTAAGATGGTAAGTATATATAATACTTGAATGATGATGGATTTTTAAACATCAAATAATCTGAAAAAACGTACAGACCGTATATTAAATTTACGGTTTACAGTGATTCACTGTAAATCGTAGATTAAATCTACGGTTTACACAGAAAGATACATACCGTAGATTTAATCTACGGTTTACTGTAAACCGTAGATTAAATATACGGTCTGTGTGTTTTCTCAGAATTTACACATTAAAAATTAAAATTAAAATTCTAATAATTAAAATTAAAATACTGAATATTTTTTTAAAATTAAATATGATTTTTTTAATAAAAAAATTAAATACCTTATTTTTAAAATTTTACATAAAATAAATTACCAATATGCTAACAAACTCTCAAAATAAACACAAAATTTACACAAATTTACACAAAAAAAGTTGATTTGATAAATTTTATGTTTTTGGTTCATGTTATATTTTCGTCAATTGTATAAGTTGATATTTATTGAATGATTAACTAAATCGTCAATTTTTGTGAAGTTTTTTTATTTGTTTTTAACACTTTTATAACGCAATATGAAACATTAACTAAGTCGTCAATTTGGTGTCAATCGACAATTTTTTTGAATGAAACAATCATAAATTATATAAATTTTATAAAAGAAATTAACTCAATATGCAAACATGAACTAAATTTCATAAAACAAATTTATTAAACATTTGTTTACATCATATAAATTTACAACAACTTGGAAAAAATAGTAATTTACATAAAATTAAAAATAAAAAACTGATTATGGACTTAGGTCTATAGCTTCTTCTTCATTTGCTTTTTGCTTTCCCGATTGCTTTTCCAGCGCCATATATAACTTGAAATTTGGTCGAAAAAGTTCCTTCCATGGCGCAGCTGCCTCAGTGCGTGTTTGTTCCCACCGTGCTATAATTCCTGTCATTGGGAAGATCCCTTCTTTCGGAATAACCTGAGCATAGTAACAACTGTTGACGAACACCATTACAGTCGGGATGTAATATGTCGTTCCCTGAGGCGGACCAGTATAAAGAGGTAAAAAAGTGGCGTTCCACACGTTTACCCCTCCATTTTTATTTTGCCATAAGGACAACAATACAATTGGCATATTATAATGAGAAGCAATTAAAAACCCATAAGCCGGAAATCTCATCCATTTGTCAGAAGGTGCGGGATTTGTAGTATGATAAAAATTTAAACTTGATAAAATATAATCATACCGGTAAGCTTCAAAGTCAAGATTCTCAAACAGCTCATAATAAACACCTTTCATTTGCTGCAACTCTTGAAACAACTCACATCTTACCGCGTACCAATCATCTTCCCCATGCTGTTTACCCATCACATTTGCAAGTACCCGGAACCCACAGTTACCATCCCCACGCACATCATAAACCGTTTCGATGTAACTATGTATCATGACCCATATTTTGTCACTGTACAGGAAGGTTTGCCTATTGGGGGTGGGTTTAGGATTCTGGTTTCGCGGCCTCCTAGTTGGGTTTACCCTTACCTCCGGTGTTTCATCCGCCTTACCTTTGCCCTTGTCTCTTCTAGCACCAGCACTCTGTTCCTCCACATACTCCCATCCCGACTTATCTTTCTTACTAGAATTGTCTCCCTTTCTAAGTCTCCACCTATTTTGTCTCACTTCGGGGTCACTGATGGATGTTCTGGCTGGTACGGTTATCTCTCAGAGTTGTGTTTTCATACGCCGTTTTTCAACATTAGTTTTGCTAGCATAAACACTTTTAAACTCTTCTAGATCACCCTCTACCTCATAATCATCGGTGTTCCCATTATCATCAATTACGTCTAATTTTTTTCAGAATGGATGAATATATTCTAGAGGAAGAGGCTTCCCGAATAAAATATGTTCACTCATAATATGATGACAAGGTAAACCGTGAGACAATTTGAAACCGCAAGAACAATTCTCATCAGCCTGGCCACTACATTTTTTGTGTTCTTGAAATAATAAATCAAAGGCATAGTGTGTGATATACGACCTAAGATTTATAAATAGAGGTGTTCGTTCAGAATGTGGAAAATAAGACTTGCATTTATCCAACTTCATCTTAATATCCTCAAACTGTTTTTCTAGAATTCTATTCACCTCTACCCAAACAATTTCAAGCGTGCCAGTATTTGTGGAAAGGGATCTTTTCAGCTTAGCATGTTGTTGTTCGGCTCGATTGCTAGTTCTGTTACCTAGATGTGTTGTATGATTGGTATAGCATGCAACAAACTTTTCAGCATAATCATTTAAAAGCTTGTCTACATACTTAATCACAGCAGGGTACGATTTGTAAGAGGAATTGAAATAAGCCCGGTTATGATTGTACTCCTCTATCGACTCAGAATGAACCAATAAACCCCAATCATCTAGAAACGTTTGCCACTCCTCGTCAGGGATCTTTTTACGACAGTTTTTCAAAATATTTTTTGCAATATGAAAAGTGCACAAAATATGATGAGAATCGGGAAAAACAACGGATAAAGCATTTGATAAGGCCATTTCCCTGTCGGTTACAAACATCCTAGGTAGTATACAACCCTTCAATGTAATTTTAAATTTTTCGAATGCCCATATATAACTTTTCTTTGTCTCTTCACTCATGAAAACAAAACCTAAACAATATGTTTGGTACGTTGATGTCATTCCTATGACTTCTAGAAATGACATATTAAAACGGTTTGTCCTATATGTACAATCCATTAACAAGACATCAGGAAAAGCTTTGAACATCCTTATAAAATCGGGGTGTGCAAAAAACAAGTTCTCAAGGCAATGGGTTGTTGGGTTCATATTATAGTAGAATGTGTAGCGATGTCTATCCAACAAATTAAACAGTTCATGTATCGGGTTTCTACCATCTCGTTCTTTAAATTTCAGTCCCGCCAAAAAATTATGTATCGTTTTAGTGTTTGATACATTGTCAGGATTTCTATTTTTGATGGCCTCTAATATTGCACCAACTTTAAAACTACTTTGCCTTAAAGTTTTAACAATTTCTTTTTCATCTTGGGTTAAACGAGCACGTTGTGCTTGCCCTTGAAGGTAAGTTGGAGGTGGGTGGTTATGTTGTCCATTTTCTACTTGACACATCCATTCACCATTAACTACGTAACCTTTAATGAAAAATGGACAATCTTTTTTCTTTGTACCTGAATTTACGGAAGATGGTTTCTTTTTTTCGTAAAGCCCCGATTTATCACACACAATATCAACATACGGTGTTTTGCTCCCATCACCCCCTCCAGACCTACGAATCCTAAGAATGAAACCCCAATTTCCAGCCACATCAGCAAGATCAGCAAGCATTTCATCCCTTGTATCCCAAGTCAATTCATCAACTTGAAAGTGCTCTGTATAATCAGCTAGCTCATCGTTTGAGCCACTGGATGAATTCGCATTGTTGTTATTCCATTGGTTGTTGTCATAACCATAGTTGTAATTCATTTTCGAAAAGTGTTTGTTTATATTTTTTTTTTGGGAGAAATGAGTATTTTTTTAGAGATTTTTGAAAAGTGTTTGTGTTTGATTTTAGGGTTTGTTAGAATTGGAAAAAATGAGCCATATTTATAGTGTTAATTTCAGAAACCCCACAAGGTGGTATCATTTCCAAACTTTAATAATGCATTGAGTAGTCATTTTCGGATAGGGTTGTCAACTCATAATAATTCAAAAGTGATAAGGTGTTGTCGGATTTATTTTGATAGATATGGTATCCAATGTCATCTACACTACAACCCATAGATTACTTTTACGGTTTGTAGTGTTTTTTTTGGTGTAGTCATTTCCAAACTTTAATAATGCATTGAGTAGTCATTTTCGGATAGGGTTGTCAACTCATAATAATTCAAAAGTGGGAAAGTGTTGTCGGGTGCATTTGTTGGATATGGTATCCAATGTCATTTACACTACAAACCGTAGATTACTTTTACGGTTTGTAGTGTTTTTTTTATACGTTATTAACCGTGATTCAGTGCAAAAAGTACATTTGTAAAATAAACACTGCTTAAATAAAGAGTACAAACCGTACATTTAATGTACGGTTTGTACATATTTCATACAAACCGTACATTAAATTTACGGTTTGTATGAAATCAGTACAAACCGTACATTAAATGTACGGTTTGTATGTATATTTCAGAAAATTGCAAATCAGTCCCTGCATTTTTGTAAAAACTCAATATTGGTCCTATCAATTAAAATACAGAATATTTTTTACAAACATACAAATCAAATATACGAATCAAATTAAACTTACGAATTTATAACGTACAAATCAAACATACAAATCAAATTAAACTTACGAATTTATAATATTTCAACTCAGCTAAGAATAAAACTTACAAATCAAACATATAAATCAAATACAAAAAACACAAATGTGCATTTATTTATTTTTGTAACGACTAAATGATTTAAAGTTGGACGTATGGAGCATCTTTCCCGCCGATGTTAATCTATCCGATGACGGCTCAGTAGACTCTTCGATTTCGTTTAGCTCCGTACGGCGTCTCTGTCGATGCTGCGATTCTGGATGCGGAGCACGCTCGTGGGATGTAAGTGTCAATCCTCGACTCCAACTGTCGTACGACCCAAATGATTGTCTATGATGATCGAACGAAACATCATCCTGAACGTAGTCCGACCCAGCAAAAGAAGCACGACGACCATGACCGCTTGAACTCGGACCCGGACCCTGATCTGTAGTCGGGGGTCGACCTCCACTCGATCTTCTACCCCCGCTACGCCCGCCGCTACTAGATTCGCCTTCCCCTCTGCCTCTTTCGTCGGGACGCCGACAACTTGAAGCCCTAGTGTAAGTTCTTGGGTCGTAACGTAGGTCGTCATCACCATCGTCATCGTCGTCGTCATCGTCATCCGCCTTATCCGACTGTTCATCAGCTGACCCATACGGATTCATTCCCATTTCAGCGAAGTCCGCACGTAGTAAGTCCACTTCCGTTTTTGCTTTTAGCCGTTTGAACGATTTGAAATTGCGGCGCAATACCGCTTTCTGAAAAAAAAAAAAAAACCAATAAAAAACGATTTATAAGTATTGAAATACCCAAACAAAAAAATAACAATCAAATATTAATGAACTTTAATTAGTTGTTACCATTTTATTGAACAACCCCGTATGCTCCCGGAAACCGTGAGATGGCCGGGCAAGTTCAGGTGGGTTTATAAAGATCCGGGTCCTCTCTCTATACCATCTCATGTAATCCGGTGACGTCCCCGTGCCAAATTCACCGTTAATAAGACGGTTGTGGCGGTCATTCCACACGGCTATAAACTCTGCAAAAAGTAGAGGTCAGTCGTGTTTTTGCCCAATCTCATATCTTCTATCCTTGCCGTGACCCTGTCTGGGTTTTCAAATATATGTAGGGAACCGCTGAACAAAACTGAACTATCTCATGAACCTGTCCGCGGGGTGGAACTCAATCTTCTCATTACAAATGAGAGGCACAGAACAATGCCACATATAACGGCCCCACGTGTAGTATTCCGGATAGTCATCGAGGTTCCCGTAAGGTTGCCAGACTATCTGTAATCAGGAAAAATTATTATTAGAATATGTAAACAAGAGTTTAAAAATACTAGTAATAAATTCTGCGAACATAAGACCAATGCAAACATATACAACATATAATACGTAAGTTGCATGTAGGAAATAAGAAAGTTAAAATTTACCTGTTCATGCGACATATGGTCAAACTGGTCACGTATGTGGACCACATTATGTCCGTAGGCATATGGCTTAAGGTTAGTTTGCCTCCAAATCTTCCATCTGTAATATACAAACAAAACCCGATAAACAATAAATATAAATAAGATAAGTAAATGATAGATAACACAATAAAAAAAACAGAAATCCAAAACAAAAACTAAATAATATCATACCTGTAACCGAGGGGGAACATAGGCAAGCCCTCAGGTGGCTCGATATCTTCCGGCAGCTCTTCACATGGTCTAACCAGCAGTAGTCTGGTCATCGCCCACATATCGAGAAACATCACCTCCCTGCTTACTCCGTTTGCCTTACCACGTACCAACTTGCATAGATTAGCCTCTAACCAGGCCAGAAGAGCTGATCCCCAACTATACTCAGCACATGTGTCAAAATCCTCCAGAAATGGCAGAGGCCAGAGTGGAATCTGATCACTGCTCTTATCCGAAAACGCATGTGCCCCCAGTAATAATAACATCACAGCCCTAGACTGATATAGCAAACGCTCCTCACTAGGGTTTGGGGGTAATTCACCAAAGGTGTGTAACATCCAATCAAGTCTAACTGTCAAACAGTTTGTATCAACTTGATGGTCAGCAGGTCTAACACCCAACAAACTCTCTATCATATCTAACCTGCTCGCCCTGTTATCATTTCGCTCCGATCGGGTAACAGCAAGCCATCCACCCTGAGACCAAACATAATCTCTACATCCTGTAAAGATATCCCCAACTCTCCACCGACAAAATGGAACGAGTGCGTCTCATCACGCCACCTATCAACTAAGGCTGTAAGCAAGCCTCGGTCTACGGTATAATTACCTATAGTGTGAATATCGTAAAAACCAGCCCTAATCATATTTTGAACTACCCTGTCAGGCGTCGGTATCTGCCAACTATAATTATAAACCCTAATCTTATTGGCATCTCCTCTACCCGCTTCTCTTCCAGCATCCCAAGTCTGATTAGAAATATGACCGATCTGTCGTAAAATGCCCAACCTGCCTTTAATCTGTGGACCTGGCTCTGCCATCCTAACTATTTTTATTTTTAACAATAAAAACGACATAAGAAACATACACATTTAATGATAACCAAACAATTATTTTAATTATCCAATTAAACAATGATAACCAATTAATGATAACCAAACAATGATAACTCAATGATAACCAATTAATGATAACTAAATAATGATAACCAATTAATGATAACCAAACAATAATAACTCAATGATAACCAATTAATTATAACCAAACAATGATAACTCAATGATAACCAATTAATGATAATCAAATATTGATAACTCAATGATAACCAATTAATAATAACTAAAACAATGATAACTCAATTATAACCAAATAATGATAACTCAATTTTTTAATCATAATCAAATACATTTAATGATAATCGAACAATAATAACACAATTTTTTTATAAAACGGATAAAATATCAACAACCCCAATTTTTATTGGTGATTTGGGCAAACAAACTAATTAAAAAACCTAATTTTATAAAAACCTTTAATTTTCAAAACGGGTAAATATTAATAAAACGTAACTATTTTTATTTTTCTCAATCAAACCATCATAAACATGTAACATCATAACCAAACCATTAGTAATAAATATCTAAATAAACAAATTTCAATAAAAACCATAAATTTTTTATTAAATGGGACAAATATCAACAATTATTATAATTTCTATAATTAATATAAACAAACAACAAACAATTATATATAGCTAAGTGAATTATGAATTTGCATATTTTATATATTTATTCCTATTTTACAAATTGAAATTACACACACACACACACACACAAATGGGACAAATATCAACAATTATTATAATTTGTATAATTAATATAAACAAACAACAAACAATTATATATAGCTAAGTGAATAATCAATTTGCATATTTTATATATTTTTTCCTATTTTACAAATTGAAATTACACAAAATAAATAATAAATAGAGAATAAAAGAAATACCTTGAATTATGGATAAATTTGATTGATAATTTGGGGGTTTTTGTTAAGAAAGTTGATAGTTATTGTAGTTGATTGATTTGGGCGGTTTTTATGGATGAAAATTGGGGGTTTTTGAGAGAAAGAGAGAGAGTATAGTATAAAAGTTTATTTTATTTTTTAAAAAACGTGAAATTCTGTTTTCAAGGGACTGTGTGTGTAATTTTCGTGCAGGAACTGACTGTGTAATTTTTGAAAACTGGGGACTGACTGTGTAATTTCTGCAGAAATTACACAGACCGTAGATTAAATCTACTGTAAACCGTAGATTAAATTTACTGTAAACCGTAGATTTAATCTACGGTCTGTGCGTTTTTTCAGATTATTTGAAATTTAAAAATCCATCCTCTACTTCAATAAATTTCTGCCCACAGTAATATATACATTTTACATACCTTGCTCCGGTACGAGTATCGAATACATCTTGTTACGATATGAATACAACGATACGTTTTTCTTAGGAACAAAAAATTAGGGTATGAACGTATTGTGTATGTCAATTTTTTATAATTTCTTAGTATATAAATATTAATAGATTTACTATGTCTATCTAAACCATTATTTAAAATCACGATAAAAGTAAAATTCATGCATTTTACTAAAGTTGAGCATACGTGGACCGAACCAAACATAACCATATAAGTCTAAGTCATATTCCATATAAGGTTTATGCATGGGCGGCCCGCCATTGCGGGTTGCCTGACGCTTGATTTTTTTTTTCCCTTTACCTCGTTTTATTACTAAAATACATTAAAATTTTGTTCTTATTGAAACAAAATTACTTTATGATTTGTTGCTTTAATTATAATTTATAATAAATTGGGATTTATATAATTATATTTGGTTGAACCATTGTCTAGTCCGTGTCCTAGGCCCACCAAGTCTTGCTAAACTTGGGTCTGGGCCGCCCCTGGGTTTAGGTCATATCTCATAAAAATATTGTCTCCTTAGAGTAACAAACCACATTACATTACGGCTCCGTTTGTTTCACAGTAAAATGTTTCCTAAAGGAAAATATTTACGTTGGAAAGTTTTTCGGTGAAAACTTTTGTTTGCTTCCTATTTACGGACGTTTGATGCATAAAAATTTTTCCATGTAATTTTTTTTAATAAATTTATAGTTATATCAATTTTTTAAGTTTAAACAATGTAAACGCATAAATAAATAAATATGGTTCATACTTTAAAACATATTATAAAATGAATGAATTTTTTTTAATCAAAGTATTAAGGCAAATAAGCTTAGAAAAGTTTAAAAACATTAATGATTAAAAATCATGATTATTTTGATAGAAAAACTAAAACTTATTCATTTAATTTAAAACTAAAATGAATTCTTTATAGAAGAACTCCGTCAACCACTTTTTTCTTTCTTTCCATTTTTATTAGCGATGAATCTCATTAATTTTTTATTCATTTCTGTATAAATAGTCCAACGTGTATATATATATATATATATACACACACTAGTAAAATTTACGCGTTACGTGTGAGATGCGTAATGGCATAAATCTCGTAATATATTTTATTTTAAACATAATATTCAGATTTGGTATCATTTATTATAGTTAGGCAGGTTAAAACGAATTGTTAATTAATTTAGGATACATCCATAATTAGAAAAATATAGTAGAACAAATTATTAATTAATTAGATTAGCTATATTGGTAATTATTAAAACATAGTTATGGTATTTTTGAAAAAATTGGGCAAAATTGGGCATGCTCATTTCTCTTGGATTGACTTATTATAATAGAATGATACACACGTGTTGAGTTGTATGTATATCTAAAAAAGTATATACCAAAATATATATTATATTTTTTTTATCATTGTATTTAATTTTTGGTGCCAATTAAATAAAATCCAGATTAAATAAAGAATGGTAGGATAATTTTGATTTTAGTAGAATAGTTATATGGTAATAGATATTTTGACTAAAAAATATAGAGAATATGGTAAGTGATATATTATATGAAAGTCTCATTATTTATATTATTGCATTAGGAGAGTAGCTGGCCCAATTGTAAATCGTTTCCCCCTTTTTTTTCATTGTAAACATTTCCCCCATTTTTTCTTGATTTGGGGTAAATAATTTCCTAATTTTTTGCATTTACGTTCAACCAATCATCCGAAAAATATAATTTACCCGTAAATATTTGTTTACCCTCATTTTACACCAAAACAAACAGAGACTACATTGAAAATATAAATATACATGTGTGTATACATTCTATTATAATAAGCCAAACTAAATCAAATGAGACTGAGCAATTTAGCTAATATTAATTACAATAATACAATACTACCATAATGCATGTCTCCTTTATATTAATTACAATAATATCATACTCACATAAAAATATAAAAGTATAAACTAATAAAACTATTTATCACTTTTTAACAACCAAATATTTTTTAAAATTTTAAAGTATGTTTTTTTTTTTTATTATACACCTATTTATATCATAACTATAGTTATTTTTTATATTTTTATTGCATTACGCGCCGCACACACAACGCGTGGGATACGAATGTATTTAAATTCAACTTTTAAAACTTAGGCCCCGTTTATTTCATATTAAAAGTTTTACTTTCATGAGAAAATTTTACACATGAAACTTTTATTTGCCATTCATTTATATGCGATTAGTGCCTAAATTTTTTTCCACCTACCAAGCATAAACTCTTTATACTATTTATTTTCTCCAAACAGTGATATGACAGGAGAGACACTTTATTGTATAATAGATTTACCCTACAATTAAACTTGAGGAATTTGGATGGATTTTGGATTAAAAAAATTATGTGTGTTCTTATATTCCATATATGTTTCCTGTTATGCATTATACCTAACCTCAAAAATTATGAAACAATGGTTCCTTATATTTACCATAGCACAAACACCAAAATGATTATATATGTCTACAATATAAGTATGTCTCAAACAGTAGTGAGCATAGATAAAAGAAATGAGTACTGCTATAAGCATCCAAATATGTTATCCAAAAATTTTACTTCGCTGATATGCGGGGTTAACAGTATCAATTATGTATTAAATAAAAATTATTTACAAAATTACAACAAAAAAAAAACGATCGGTTCATCTGATCCGTTACACCAGCCCATAAGGTTTTTGAATTGAAAAGAAGCTACATTTTTCAAAAGAGAAATGTGTTCTGAAAATGGTAGCATATGGTTTTATAACAGTTTCCTAAAAGATTTCTTAACTTTTATATGTTTGGTTCCTCAAAGTCAAATAACATCTTTTGTTCTTTAGAAACCTTCCTTCTATTATACTTCCTCTAGGCTAGCAAACGAAAAAAATTACTCATAAACAAACTTGTGTTCGGTTCGTTAGGTGCTGGACTCGCGTTCTTAAATTAATTTAATATTAAGCCAAACTTGAGCAAAAATACAAAGCTCGTGTCAGGCTTGGCTTCATTTAATTAATGGATATATATTTTAACATAAAACTAAATTTTATTATTAAAAAAGAAGTATCAAGTATTTATATATATATATATATATATATATATATATATATATATATATATATATCATTCCTATATATGTTATTTAAATTAGGTATGATGCATGTCCATATACATTCTTTAATTATATAGTAAATTTTATATTTTTATGTAATTTTCTTAATATACATTCTTCATTTATTATGTTAATTTCTCAATTTCTAAGTTTTATTATAAAAGTTTAAATTGTAAGAAATTGTAAGTAGTTGCCATCCAAAAAAGTGAAAATAATTCACTAAAAAAATAACGCTGATAAACTCAATATACTAAATTAAAGTTTCACAATTACATGTTTAAAACAATAAGTGTCCATATTCATTTCAGTCAACTACAATTAACCCTAACCATAATAAAACATCCACCTTTATAATTTTGATCTAAGATGCTTTATTTTCATAAGTTTGAGTAATATTTAACTAAATGTCCAAAAAATGATATTTTAATGTATCCTCATTTAGTTGTACTTTACAAAATTACGTACAATTTTGATCAGTCGAGACCAATATCAAAATTACCGAAATAAAATTTTCTTAAATTAGTCATATTTTCAAATTTTAAATTATATTAACTAGTTTTTAAAAGTTTCATTTCAACAAGAGACTTCATATATTATTGATTAAAATTAAATAAGAATGTAAGGAGTAATATGTAACCCACCTAGCTAGCTTACTATTTAGAAAAAGAACAAATTAAAAGAAGGATAAATTAACAAAATATAATATCTTTTAAACTAAATTACAAAAAACATACCCTTACAACTTTTCATTATCAAAAACATACCAAACAAATTTAAATTTAATACTGTTTATTCTTTTCTTTATCTCTCTCTCATCTTACTCTCTCTCTCTCCTCCATTCTTCTTTCTCACCAATTCTTCTATGTATCTCTTTATTTTATTTTCTCACCAATTTTTCTCTTTATCTCTCTCTGATATTACTCTCTCTCTCCTCCATTCTTCTATGTATCTTTCTTTAATATCCCACTCTATCTCTCTCTTCCTCCACCACGAAAACTCATCACTAACTACCGAACACCATCTAGATTATATAGATATCTATATACATATAAATACCGATATATACATACGTAATACACAAATATTACACTATTTGATACCCCGTAATATATGAAAAATATATGGAATTGGTAAGTTTGTTTTCTATTTATTGAGTTTTGAGACTATTGTAAACATTGTGGGTTTCAAGTTGAAAGAGAAGAATCCATATGTACAATATTGAGAGAAATTCATATGTAGGGTATGAAGTTTTAAAATTAGGGTATAAAGTTTTGAAATTAGGGTATGAAGTTTTGAAATTAGGGTATGAAGTTTTGAATTAGGATATGAAGTTTTAAAATTAGAGTATAAAGTTTTGAAATTAGGGTATAAAGTTTTTGAAATTAGGGTATGAAGTTTTGAAATCATGTATGAAATTTTAAAATTAGGGTATGACGTTTTATAATTAGAATATGCATATTTTGTGAGTTTTTAATCATTTTTAGAGAGAGATGGGTGATTAGCACGTGTTAGAAAGATGTGCGATTATCGTGTGTTAGAGAGATAGGTGCGATTAGAGAGAGATATGTTAGGTTAAAGAGAGATGTTAGATTAGAGAGAGATGTTAGGTGAGAGAGATAGATGTTAAGTTAGAGAGAGATTAGATTAAGAAATAATAAGTATATATAGGTATGTTTTTGGTAATTTAAATTATTATGGTATGTTTTTGTTAATATAATAGGGGTAGAGTATGTTTTTGCTAATTGCCCTTAAAAGAAATTATTAATTGTAACTCGTTGTTTACAGCCAATATTTTCTAAGGACAAAATAACAATTACAAAGAAGTTAATAAGTACTTAAAAAAGGTATCTAAAATCAATTGGTTTAAAATGAAATACAAAAAAAGTGGCACGATAAAATATAAGAAGTGAGACACGTCTCAGTAATAGAAGCAAACAGAAAAGTAGTGACCGGATTCAAAATGAGAGGAAAATCGAACATGGAGAATACCAAGGAGCAAATTCAAATTGAGGGAAGAAACCGTCATCAATTATCGAATTCCGCCTATAAATACAAGACCACTCACATTAGAAGAAGGCATCAATAAAGATCAACAAATACATTTGAGTAAATTTATTATCCAACAAATTAATTTATCTTTTACAAGTTTTATCATTCAGCATATTTGTCTTGGAGCAAGTTTACATTCCGAGTTATTTCCTTTCCAGTTTCTAGGAGTAGTTATTAGGTGTTAGTCGTTAACCGTTTCATGTACGTTGTATCAAGACAATCACATAAGATTAATATAGTTAGGGCAGTTATTTACTCTTTTGGTCTCTTACTCTCGATATGAATCTAGATAAATTCTTAACTAATGCACTTTAGTGGATTGAATCCGCCTTTGTGAGTAACGTTGGGTTTGACGATTATACTATCATAAATTTGTAAATTCCCTAGTAACACTCCCCCGTATGTCATGCTTTGAAAACAACGCTTTTTAACAATTTAAAACAAATTCACTTAAAAAAATAAATGAAAACATGAAACTTCTGAAACAAAAACCATTTTTTACTTTTGATGTGAGGCTATATATTATTGTCGGTCTAATATGATTTTAAGTTTTTAACCTATCAAAAATGGGTATTTCAAAAAAAAAAAAAAAAAAAAAAGAGAAAAGATTTTAAGATAACAAAATGAGCGGAGGAACACTAATAGTTTAAAAACGGAAGAAATAATATTTAATTAGGAAGAATCATTGATTAAGTATATAAAAACGTACGTAATTTTTAAAAACCCGAATTATCAAATTTTATTTAACATTTGGTACATATAACGTAACATGATGGAGCATCAAAGTTATAAAAAAAAAAAAGTAACATCATATATCATATGTAATACTATCATTATCATGTGTACTAATGTTTAAAACTGTGTTATGTGTACTAATGTTTAAAACTGTTTTAAAATAAGAGTTTTATTTAATCAAGTATTATGACTTTCCTATTTAATTACCTAAAATTAATATAAATGGCTATTAAAAATAGAAAAATTGGTTATAATGATGAAGATTGAAGCGTGTGGGTTGGGTAGAGAAATGAGCTGTGTGCACGTACACAAAGTCGCCAGCAAAGCACAACACATAGCTCTTCTGTCTCTTTCTTAACTCACTTGTGGATCTAAATCTTGTCGTTTTCTCTTTTTCTCTATCTATCTCTATATTTTAGAGATGGAATGTCTTAGAAAAGTGAATTAATTTGGCCGGTTTGGATTGGATTCATTCCCATGAAGAAATATTGGGTGAGGCTGCTAAAAGCCTAAAACGATTTTAAAATTATTAGGTTTATGCTTTAATTAATCACAGTATCCTTATGAAAAACAATAACAAGAAATTATAGTATGTTAAACAAAAGCAAATGAAGTTTTTTAAAACCTCACATGTTGATGTGGCGGATGAGGTGAACCAATCATATTTTATGTGATTTTTTGAAAAACAATTTTCATTTTATTGATACACTTAACCCGCCATATCAGTATGTAAGGTTTTTTAATAATATATTTGGATGGGTATACCTAGAGATAGCAATTTCGCGGGTTTCAACCCGACCCGACCCGTCACGGGTCTGGTAAAAGTGCAATTCTATTCGGATCGGATCGGGTCAGGTTTAAATGGATAAAATGCAACTTAAAAAAATGCAAATTAAAACTATCTCTCACCTCTCTCATATACATTAAACTCTATTTTTTATATTATTTTTATATTATAGTTCTAAATCAAATGATTTTTTAATCTAACTAACAAATTTTATTTGAAATGATTGACATTTATGAGATTTATTTTTTAAAAAGAAAAAAAAATTAAAAACGGATCAAATAGGTCGGGTCGGGTCAAACTGGTAAATGTGCAAGTTTGTACTCGGATCGGGTCAGGTCGAATCAGGTTGAGACCCGCAAAATTGTCATTCCTAAGTATACCAACACTCAAAAGAAAAATAGTTCTGAAACATACGCAATCAAATTAATTGAACTTATTGAACCTAACCCGCCATACCAGTACGCGAAGCAAATTCATGGGCAATATATTATATATATGATAATTACTTGTCAGATAAGTATCTTGAATTCAAAATGTGGGCAATTAGCAGAAGATTACGTAAGAAGATAATTATTTTGTATATAACTCAAACATATAAATGAGCTGTATATGTTTTAGTTCATAAAGCAGTACTTCGAAATAAAAGAAATCGGTGATTATGAAATAACCTGCTTGTAAAAGTTTAAAATTATCATACGTAACAATTAACTTGTCAAAAAGTATTTTTTTTTTTTTTTGAAATTTAATGTGAGAAATGACGTTAAATGGATTTTTTTTAATACATATGTACAATCTGGCCATATTTGTTTACAATATAAGAGATGGTATAAGATTATTAGTACCGTGAGACTCGTGTTATAACTTGTTTATTTACACAAATTTCATTTGCTATTATATAAGTAATAGTACTAATTATAATATAATTTATGCTAATAAGAGAGTATAACTAATACCATATATATATATATATATATATATATATATATATATATGGTGTATTATCTATCCCACTAATAATAAATAGTTACAAAATATACCATCTTATACTATTCTGAAAACAAGCATGACATCTTTATAATAACTAATAAGGTACATGCATGTTTGTTTGCAGGATAAGAGATGTATAGTATTAATAATACCGTTGGCCATACTTATACCATGTTTGTTTACACAAAATGCAATTAGTACTATATAGCGTATATAACTAATTATACTGCATTTTAGCCCAATAAAGAGATATAACTAATAATACATATAAGGTGGTATTTGTTAAACAAACATCACCTAATTTGTTAAAAATCAAGCCCACTTGTCGAAAATATGGTGAGTGGGATAATCTAAACGCATATTTCTCAAGTTTGACGCATCAAAATTAAGGTGATTGGCTCGGGGGCATTTAAGTAGTAATAATAGTCCGTGAATCCAAAAATCCAAACTAATCTGATGGTTAGGTTTGGATTGAATCGGCTTTAACTTTAACTTTTAGGTTTAGGATTCAAAAATCATCAATCAATCCCTTTAAAAGGATTTGGTTGAAGTCTATATAGTTGATATATTAGTGTTGACGGAGCTTGTCAGGATTGTTATTGCCGTTGTTTTGAGGATACGGTGCAAAAGGGGGCAAGTAGTGGAGACGGCATGTAATGCATGCGTGAGAAACGAACATCACCTACTACAACAAACTTAAAAATTATGTGCAATTGTTATAGAGACAGTCAAATTTTGTATCTAAATGATAATTTTTCAGGACAAAAATAATCTTTTAGACACAAAAATAATTTTTTTGTCCCTAAATCTAACTTTTAGACACATAATTTGAAAAAAAATTGTCTCCTCATACGGACATAAGGAGACAATTTAATTTCGTCTAAAAAAGTATTTGCAGACAAATTTTAATTGCTAAATTAGATTTTGGGACAAGAAATTTATTTTTTTGTCTAAAAGGTTATTTTTATCCCGAAAAGTTATTATTTGGAGATAAAATTTGATTGTCTCTAAAAATATTGTTCCTACTTCTCAAGTTTGTTGTAATAACCGCTCCTAATGACTGTGTTCCAGATTTAAACCATGTCGTTATTTCTATTATTTCTATTTATTTCTCTATTTAACTTGGAGCATAGTATGCACTTTTTTGGATTTCATGCTTGAAGAGTTGATATCTAATCTTGTTGAACTTGCAGCAAGTGTATTATGATCCGGTAAGAGTTTCACAAGTGCACTGAGTTCTCCATTATCTTTATAAGTAGGGTTTGTGGGTCAAGACTCAATTCATTCATATTTTGGCTAATTTAGAGACAAAGTTTGCTTTTTCTCTTTCTTTATTTTCGTTAGGTTTGAGTACGGCCGAGATGATAAACAACCATAAGGCATTACTAGTTGGTTTTGCACTTGTAAAAGCACAGTAAAACTGAACCGGTTGGATGAAAGTAGAATGTGAATTCTATGAGTCTGGTGGTTTGTTCAAATTTGATATAATGAAATCTGATTAGTTGGGTCAACGAAGTAACACAAAAACAAATAAAAGAGTTTCGGATATAACTACCTAGCTGACCAATAACAAGAATTTGGTTTACCTATTTCGGTTGTTTAGTTGAATGCAGGCTATCCATGTTTGTTTTTCTTTTCTAAACTATTCAAAAATCAACAGTCAATGATTAATAAACAAAATTACAACATTTCAATAGGCGCTTAAGAGTCTGAACAAATTATATATATATATATATATCTAATTTCTTGGACACTAATCAGGACCATATATAGGACATTTCTACTTTTCTTCACAGGTGTATATGCTGTTTACTTTTCGATGAGACGAAAAGTAGATATTGAAATACATGTCAATAAATTAATCCCCAATTCATTAACAGCTAATCTGAACAATGTAAAGTGAGTCATGGTATGCGCTAAAAAATATGCTATGAAATATTGCTCCAAAATTTACATCAAAGTTTGAATATTTCTAAGTTGGCAAAATTTAACGATTCATTGTCATGGATTGTAAAAAAAACAGATCAAACTCCACTTAGTAGGAGAATTGGAGGGAAAACAAAATTACAAAAAAGCAGGAAAATGATTGTGCCAGTGAGGTACTTAATTATTACTGGATCTAAAATAATTTGTTAAATTGGAGTAATCAACCTTTAAAAAAAATCCATGAACATGGCCAAAACCATGGATCATATCCATAAGATTGTTTGTAAAATGATCAGCTAGTCCGTTACCATTTCCTAGGAAGAAAGGAGAAATTCTTGTCACGCATATATTTTTCGAGTTCCTCCATATATATAACTCAAAAGTTTTAGCTAGTTTTAGCCGATCGGATTGAAAGGAGCTTCCCATCAAAACTAAATTATCATCACAAGCTTTTCGATTGTCATCTCTCGTACTCCGGTGAGCCGTGAACCTCGAGGAGATGTTACGTGTGGCTGCCCTCCAAACGTGTTTTTTCCATGCAAGAAAGTGTCGCAGGAGCACGACAACAGTTGTAGTAAATAACGGGTAAAGTATCAAGTTATCGATACGGGGACGGTATAGAGTTTAGATTAAATTATGTTTTCGAAGGTTTTACAACGTTTTCACTTTTAGGGTGTCGATCATAATCATGCAACTATGTGTGAAGTTGTTTGAGAATAAAATTAACGAGTCCGAAATGGTAATTAATCATAACAACTACAAGTCAATTTAATTTAACTATAGGTTTAGCTTTCCTCTTTTTATTAAGAACTAATCAATCATCAACCTTAAAACAATTAGCTATGGATTTAGCGAGTTAATATTTAATGTTGTACTATGTGGCAACGGATCCAAAATAAACAATAATGTGATAAAAATAAGAGAACGATAAATATCACTGAAAAGAAATAACTGAATCGGCAATCATCGAGAACGGCGAATATCATAGAAAATAAACACCTTATCAGGCAATTATCGAAAAATATGAAGTGTTTGTACAAAACTTGTAATCTCTCTCTACCTCTCTATTTTCGAAATTGTATTCTGAATGAATGTTACAAGACCTCTCTGGTCGAAATATATAGGAAAGCATAAGAACAAATCCTAAAACCTGATTTTAAATGAAAAAACCCATGGGCATGACCAGTCAGGTCTGCTTCCAGAATATTCTTTTGGGATGGGCTTGGCTTATTGGACTTTCCTTGTTCCGTTTTTACTTTAATGTGAGGTGATTCCAGACCCTCCTTCATCTTCTGGTTTATTCATTTTAGTCCTTGTTTGGGTACTCTTTCGTCTTAGTCTCGTTTTTGTGTTAATTCCATGTGTTTTTCTGTAAAAATATGCAAATAAACTAGCAAATCGCACAATTCACTAAATATTGCTTAAACAAGCTATAATCACGACAAAACCAATATAATAATCATCAATTTAACCCATAAATAATACTATTTTTGTTGAGTTGTGGAGCCAAATGTGTTTTGGCCATGTTCACTGGATTATCCCACATCACTAAGAATTTTAATAAGACCCGGTATGGGTTCTATATATGTCTCACATATCTTGTATTTTAATTATCACATATTTGAGAGAGAATATTGTAAAGAAAGGGAGAAACATAGATTTATGATTAAGGTAGATTACGTTTGTAATACTCCTTATAATATATATATATATATAAGCGTCACGTGTAGCGGCCCGGAGACGTAGCCATTGTTGGGTGAACTCTGTTATCAGAGTGTGTGTGCGGTTTACATTATTGTATTTCTTTAAGTACGCCTGATTTCTTAACAATTTTGAGGTCTAATCAACGTGCAGGGATGGTTTTGAGAGCGAACCGTGTTCCGGCACCGGGACTTGAAAATTTAAGGGCCCAATACTTCGAATTTTGTTAATATATAGGAATGTATTATATATTTAGATTGTATTACATTTTATTAGATCAATTAGTATGAACAACTGACTTAGTAGCTGAAATGGAAAATCACTGTCTTAGTTGTGTAGTGGTTGGGGAGTTTGAAGCTTATTTTTCTCACTATTAATTTCATTTTGTTCTGTTTTATCAATTCTCTTCATCAAAATTGTCAAAATGATTTTTTTTTAAATCTAATCATAAAATTTAACATTTGAACTATATGATCAACTTTTGAAAATTTTCATTCCGACAATTTTGATACAAGTTTTTGCCCGGTCAAAATTACACGCAGTTTCGTAATGGACAATTAAATGGAAACGGAAAGAGTATCATTTTGTTCTATTTTATCAATTCGCTTCATCAGTTTACATTTATAGCACAAGACATGGTACTAATGTTGTACATGTATATTGTATACCTCATAATTTGCTTTACAAACTAAAACTAACCTCGTGAATTTTCTTTTGTCAATTAAGTTTCAACTCTTTTAGTATTTTAAAAAAAGGACATCATATGAAAGCAAAAGTTTAATAAAAATTTTAACTGATACTCCATTTCATTTCATTGCATACAGAGTAGTGTTATAAGTTGGTAAAGAAGTTAAGCATGCTTATTTTTTCAAGTTATTAGAGTATTTTACTAAAATATTAGAAAACGAACGTTTTTCAATTTTCACACAGGGTATCAAATATCTTAGAATCATGTGTCATGTATGAAGTTAAATGAGAGAATACAGTACGTAGTAATGTAAGAGCTGTGTAAATTGAGAAATATACAGGTCATTACTACCCCACCCCAAGAGGCAAAATTGAAATGAATGAAAATCGTCCATTGTCTAATGGATAGGGCATAGGTCTTCTAACCTTTGATATAGGTTCAAATACTATTGGACACAACGTATTTCCATACTCATTACCACAGTAACCACGTCATCAATCATATTTGGTATAAATCAAAACAGAATTACACCAAATATATTTGAGTGTTAAAAAGTTTATTATATTTACGTTTCGACCCATATTATAAGTATGGAAAGCAGTATGAAATAGTATATATATTATTACTCAGGTATCAAACATTAATAATTTCCGCAACGAGTGATGTAATTATATTTTTATTTATTTTCATTTCTTGATAGTGCTAAGAGCTGTGTTATTTAACCAATCTACCAGCTAGGCCTATTCTTTACACTTAAATCTGGAAGAAATTATTGTCATCTAATTAACGTTTGATTGCCAGTTTCTTTTTGGGTATTATTAATGTTATGATTTGGGAGTTTGAGAAATCGTACTCTTTTTTATAAGGATGGTTATTTATATATATGTAACAAACTAACATCTTATTTTTACAATTAACAAGCCAGGTGATATCTTCCTTTCATGGTCAACTGATAATTTTGTGTCCTTACCATAGCAATAAGTTCGAGGTAATGTTGTCCAAAAATATTTATATAATGAAATGCATGCAAAAAAATCTTTTGAAGTCAAATAATTTTAAAATAATTTTATATATTTGACGTCATTGTTTTGAGGGAAAAAACTACAGGGTCTACGCTATTCTATATCATTTCTACAAAAAAAAAAATTCAACAAAGCACTTTTAATATAGAAGGAGAACCTTTAGATTGAATAAATATTTAGTAATTTGCAAAAGGGCAGACACTGCTTGCATCCGGATCTTAATAAAAATTTCGAAAATGTATGTTTTTAGAGTGTTACATTTCTCTGAAATCTTACCCATCAATTGTGTATATAACTAGCTAGACAAGTTACTAATAAATAACATGAAAGTTATGTATATATAGATGTTTTAGCGTAGACTATTTACCCTAGCTAGCAAGTTGAACTGAGTTGTGGTAGTATTGAAATTATAAGTTCTCGTACATATTACATTGCCTGTACAAATTATGAACTTTTTACTAGATATTTGTAAATGTTCTTAAAAGAGATATCAGGATTTTTAATATTGTATTTGACACTTCGACCTAAAATACTATCATGAACCAAGAATCTGCAAGTAAAACTGCCATAAGTTTAAGTGTGCATTATGAAAACTTTAATTTTCTATAATAACCATATTTACCTCCATCTGTCATAAAACTATCATATCATTCTGTGAGTATATGTGAGAAATATTTAACATTTGACGATAGTGAATTATAATGAACGGAGAGAGTGATACCGAAAAAGATCTATATGTTCCTTTGGAATTTAAAAAATTGGTCATAATCCCATTAACCATGAACGAAACGTTCACTAGTCACTTCATCTTCAGATATCACAAACCGTAAATAAAAAAATAACGACAGCCACAAAATAAAAGGTTTCTTTAACATGGCATTTATTTGGTAACTTTTTTTATCTCAAAAAAAACCCCGCCCATTTCCATTAGCCTGCCCGTATCCATAGCCACGAGCATATCCTTGAGGTGCCATCGAGATCCCGAGACCCGGGGCCTGTAGATCAGCTATTTGACCAACTGGCCCATTAAGTGCGGGGCTCAGGCCCATTCCATAAAATGACATATTGGCAGAGGTGTTGGCGTAGCTAGAATTGGGGGGCTCCAACATGTGAAGCTTTTCGGCTTGGTTTGATATATTTTTCTTGAGTTCTTCCATAGCAAGCTTGAGCTGCTTTAGCTCTTCGATGGACATCTCATCAACCGGAGCCTCCCACCAGCATCTATCTTGATTCTGCTTCTTCTGTGACCGAAACAGAAAAGAAAAGAAAATTGAACATTTGATTATTTAAGATGATATGCGTGAGAAGACGGATTAGCTAGTTTCTTATTTTTGGTCTCATGTAAATGAGGGAATTTTCAAATGCTTTTTTCTTCCAAGGGACTTACTTTTCTTGTACTTTCTTAGGATGTCTATAGAAAAATGAAATTTTCTTTTAAATTTTATGGATTTTTTTCCTTTAGGAATTTCTATAAATATATATTTTTTAATAGAGATTATAAAGATTTCATGCCTTCACTTAATTAATTTATTGTAAGAAATCTACTGGAGTAGCCACTACCAGAAAATGTAACAGACCACTACAAAAAAATATTCAAATAACGACGGGATTAGTGACGGTATTTTTTATTACGAGCTTATTAGCGACGGTTTTTGTGACGGCTTTATGACAGTTTAGTCAATTTGCGACAGATTTGTGACAGTTTTTTAAATTAGCGACAGGTTTGTGACATATTTTGACTCTCACTAAATCAAACATTATTTTGTAGTGATATGTTGATATTCCGTCACCATAGTAGATTTCGCTAAACTATCAACATAATATCAATCGAAAATTGCTGCTTATATAGAAACATAATCTATATAGTTACCTAATAATAATAAAAGTATACTACCCTAACAGCACAAAAGACTTGATTAGTATATCAAAAGGGTAGCAATATAAAAACAATCAGGTTTGATCGAGGGATATACCAAGAATTTGATCTGTGCGTATGGTCCAAACAAAATTAAGGAGAACTTATTAACACTTGTATGTTTGGTGTATGTAAGTTTTTTTTTTATCCCTGGAACATAAAATAAGATTGGTGACGTGTTTAGTATGGTCGTGACTCGTGAGTGTGTGAGTTGTAAACTTATTATTTTCCGGGGTTGAAACTCGCATATGAAGTGAATTTTTCTTACGGCGTGCAAACTATATATTACATTGGAATGTTGTTTTTGTCTTAACAAAGTGGTAAACATATCTAATGTCTTTCTTACCTTTTTGGTTTAAAAGTCGCAAGTATTTCGAGAATTAAATAACCAAGTAGATAATATTCACATTTACACATTAAAAAACATTTTAACAATATAAATAATTTTTTTATTAATTTAATCCAACTGGTTTAATTTATCAAGTCATGCAGATTTAAATACACTACCTTTCTCGTCTTGTTAAGATCATCTCCTCGCTTCTTCTCTATCTCCAATAGATTCATTGCCTCCGTGAGCTGCAAGTTCAGCTCACGGACGCCGTTGTTTCGGTGAGCATCCACAAGGTGTGACGTGGCATTGCTCGACGACCCATGCATAGAGTTTTTATACAAAAACCTATCGGCTATCGCTTCCACTGAGGGGTGGCCAAAGGAAAAGGCCTTTTTCCCCGGAGAGAATACAACAATAGCTATCTCGGCTCCACAGAGAGTACAGAGCTCGCTCGCCTTTTTGAAGAGACCAGATCGGCGTTTTGAGAATGTCACGAGGAGGTTACTCTCCTTTGACATCCTCGTCATCTCAATCTTTTGCCTTCCCTTGCTTTTCTTAGCCATTAGAGTAGAGAGACTAGTTTTTTTTTGTTTTTGACAAGCAAAATTTAATCGAGAGACTAGTTATGATTCATGATAATATAGCCATTTAGGATGTATATATACACGAGTATATTTTTTTTCTAACTATGTAAAATCTGTTTCTCTTTAAGGTTCAATTCTTAATTATGTTACGTTTCATTTCTACACTAATGAAACAATGATGTTGGTTGTTTCTTATGGAAATCATTATGGCAGAGATATTGTATTTACACATGTTTTTGGGAGAATTATGTACTGAAATACTTCATGTCTACATTTGCTTCCATTTATATCTATTACAATGAACTGTTTTGGTTCTATGAACCAGCTAAATAATCATATTAATGGGTTGCTAATATGGGGTTTTTCTCACCTTTTATGGATTCATGAAAATTACAAACTTAAGATTTAATATACCTTCCAGTCGCATAAGATTGGTTCTTTGTATGTATAACCAAGTTACTCACTGACTTCATCGTAATATCAAGAATGAACCACAAATACAATGGTACCTCATATATTTAGAACCTTGTATACATATAATAATCGAACCGAAAAATGAATGTACTTCACCTAATTAACGATAACCCCTGGTGGTCGTTACCTCTGCTGCTGTAAATCCAGTTTAAGTATTACTGTATGTCGTTTAATATAAATTTGGTGTATAACTTCTTATTTCTATATCCATTTTAGTGTGTAGTTACCCTTTTTGCTCTTGATTATCTTCTCACAATCGATAATGTGAATCTGGTCCTTATTGTACTCTCAGATTTTCCATCTGACCGATGCCGTATAGCGAGACAAAAATGTGGGGTAACTAGGCTTTTGAGATGATTATTCGAAACAACAAAAATTAAATATATAACTTTGAAATAATACGGAAACCAAAACACCTACCTAAGTTCATTTCAAACCCGAACAGATTCAGACTTGGTTCTATTCTTGGTTTTAATTTTACAGCTATGCCTCTATGGCATATGACTCCCTAAATTTTAAAACAGTTTCTGCATCTTAACTATTCTTGTGCTCAAGAAGGCTAATGATGTCTCTCTTAAATATACAGTAGCAGATAGTATATAAGCAGAAAGCTAAATGTGAATCATCAGACTGTAAAAGCATGCATTACATGCTGTAGACGACTGTTCTCGAAACTGTTTCTGAAGTATTTGCTGCTCTACTGCATAAACATTTTCTGCTTGATGTAAAGTTTAATTACCTAAATATTCCTAAATGGTACAAACTATTATGTGTTCTGTTCTCAAATGAAGTATAAACTGCATAATAGTAGTTTTTAGGAAACTTTCATTGGCCTCTTCGAGAATTCAATATATGACCAAGATGTCCCATATGAATTCTGAAATGTCATCATATATGTAATTATAGATCAAAGAAAAATTTATTAAATACCCTGAATTGTAGAAATAAAAACATAAATGGATGGAAAAAACATGGTAAAATGAAACACATTGTAGGACTGAATAGATGAAATAAATAAAAAATCAACACAAATTTTGAGAATTACAGAGCAACTTAAACATACATCATCTCGAATATTTCTGCTAGAAAAGAAGATGAAAAGAGAAATGGTTCTAAATCCCACCAATCTTAATGAGTTTGAAAACTGAAAATTTACTTTTCTTTATAATTCACAATTCGTATGAATACTAAAAATTAGATGAACTGAAGCTACTTGGTCTGAAGTGACAGATCCTGCAATTGGTAAGGGTCCACCTGTGAGGGTGAATGTGTCAGTGCACACTGAGCGGTTGTGGTCTTCGGAAAAGCAATTACGTCTCTGATAGAACTAGCACCAGATAATAGCATCACCAATCTATCTATGCCATAAGCGATTCCCCCTGCACCATATACACGGGACAAAGCGTATAACGGCCAAATAATACTATCCAAATTCTGAAAAACAAGACTAGTCCTTATAGAAAACAAGTACATATATGGTTAATCAAATAAAGGAAGTTACAACATCTGTAATAAATCTGTTTTGGTTACGGTTGTGAAGAACACAATAGCAACCCCAAACTTAATGTAACCTTTGACTCGTCAATTTTTTTGGTAACCCCAGACTTAATGGTCTGGCTTCGCCCCTATTTGAGTATATGTAGCCTTGGCAAACTAATTAGTTAAGTTTCAATATCTAATAACACATTAGCAGTTATGAAGGATGAAATAGGTCCAGATTCTCTTCAATCTTATAGAGAATAGGAAATAAGGTTTTTATCAAATAAACATAAATATCTCCGTGCCAGCAGAAGGGGCATGACATCTACATCTTGCAAGTCGACTAACTTGTCTACGCCAAAATGACCTTATAGATATTATTACTTTTTTTATGGAATAGAAACTGAATGTTATTTTATTACTTTAATTTGTTTTCCAACAAGGTTGGAGCTTATTCATTAGAGTCTCTCTAAAAAAGACTAGAGAGAAGAGGATACCATGAGGAGGAGCACCCATATCCAATGCCTCTAGAAGGTACCCAAACTTTTCTTTAGCCTGTAACAAAAGACTGATCCATCAAGGAAAGTATACGATATTAAAAATAAACACACACTGCATTAATGACCTACAGCCGTTGACATAATTGAGAGTTGAAGAAATTATTTAAGCAGCTCTCCACCAATTTTTACAATACCAAATCAACATTTATTCTTGGAACGATCCGACTTTAAAATAGATAAGAATGACTATTTTCTTATTCTTTCTTTTGCATAGGTATACGAGACATGGTTTTTTTTCCAAGCAAAAACTATTTTCTAAGAATGGAGCGTTAAAAATAGATAAGAATGACTATTTTCGTATTAGCAGTGTCAACAAACAGATGACCCCACACTGCAAAAATTTGAAAGAACATTGATGGAGCGTTAAAAATTACCAAGACATAAATTGAGTGCTCAACTTAGACAGCTTTCTCAAAAATAAAACCCTAGCAACAGCATCATGGCAACAACGTTACACATGGGGCAAAGTGGCAGGAATGTCAATTCACCTGCTCGGGAGAAATGCCAACGATTTCCAAAACCTTTTCTTGGAGCTCGCGCTTGTAAATTCTCAAGCTTCCTCCTCCAATCTGATGACACAAGCAATCATCTAATGACAACACCGTAATTCCTACATGCTAAATGTAAAACAATAGTATATGTATATGTGTATACCTCGACACCATTGTAAACCATGTCATAAGCTAATGCACGAGCAGAGCAAAGATCACTCATATCTTCAGGATTTGGAGCAGTAAAAGGATGATGCAAGGCCTTTAAATATCAAAGAAAACACAGCTATGAGATAGAAAAGTGCATATACATATGCATTATTATATCGCTGTATAAAAAGTGTGTAGAGTGTGAAATCTTATACTCCCAAATTGGGAAATGATACGAAAAAGTAAAACTGTTTCTATATAAAAAGATATTCAAAATAACACTTGAAAGCCACAACTGGAGAGGTCTAAATAAGAAAATTTTAGTAAACCAAAAACCCTGAACAAAGACTTCATTGAGATCATTACTTTGTTAAGAGCCACAACTAGAGAGAGACCTAAATAAGAAACTTCTAGCCCACCAAAAATGCTAAAAAATACTTTATAAGATCATTACTCTTCTTTTAAAAGAATGCATCACAATTTGATATTGCAAAGACAATCTACAACTCCTCTCTACATAGAAAAAGAAAGGAACCAATAAATATAAATTTTGTTTATACAAGACATACCTCAAGCCTCTGCTCTAAACTGTTCCATTCAAACATCGGAAAATCGGTGACCCAGAGTATTGAATGCTTGGACTACATTCCATGAAACAAAAATAATTATAAATTAATAAATCAAAAACACAAAGAGGTAAAGACAACGAGGAAGGAGAAAACAAGAAGAGCAAAAGCTCACATGATTAACGAAGCACAGCTTATGAGCCAAATATTCCCTTAGCCGGCCCAAGGTTTTATTAACAGAATCTTGGTCACCTAATGCAAACAAAATCAAATCACCCGTTCTTGCAGAGAATCGACCCAGTAACTTATCTGTATTTACTTGATCTAGACTTGTCACAGGTGTTCCCTCAACAGACACTGCAAGAATAATATACAAGTGTTAAGATGTTAAAAATCGGGTTTTACAGTTTTGTACAATAGCGTATCATTATATCATTAAAGTTCTATTTTGTACAACCACCTACAAAAAGAAGGCAGTCAAATAGTATACACATTATTAAAACATGATAGAGAGAAAATTTGGTATGATAACTATTTATTGTCCCCAATTAGTACACAGACCTATAACACTTACAAATTAGTGTTCTAGGTGGTTGAGAACTGTGACGTTAGCGTACTAATTGGTAAAATTTATCGGTTGGTGTACAAAATCAAAATCTGAGGATGATATGGATAGCCCGTGAAAATCATATCCAAGAAATAAGGTGGTCTGCTTAGGTACTCACAATCATCGAGGACCCTTACATAAGGCAAACCTTTTGCTCCTGATTTGATTGCTTCTTTATATATTTCACCCTTTTTAAGAGCTGTATTGGAATACTTGTCTGATCCAGAAGGCACACATATTGCCTTAATAATTCCTCCACTTGATAAGGTGTTGGAAAATATTTTCAAGGGCAAGTCGGTAAAAATATCAGATACCTGCCCTTCCAACAAAGAAGAAAAAAGGTATAAATTTTCATTCATGAAAACAAGAGAGGAAAACCAATAACTGTGAACAACAGAAATTAGAGAAATGGAGAAAGAAGGGTGTGTTACATCTCTGAGTTCCAGATCAAACCGAGTGTCTGGTCTGTCTGAACCATATCGACTCATGGCTTCTGCATATGTCAGCCTTGGGAAAGGATTGGGTAGATGAACACCATTAATCTCCAAAAAGACCTGAAATTAGCAGATATAACCTCTGATTAAAAAGAATACATTGTATGACTAAAGAGAAATATCAGGTGTTATACACCTAACTAGCAGCTTTTACAACTGGTTAGCAATAAGAACAAATTTCACGATTTAGATAACATGATACATCTACTTAAGCAAGCAAATTATATTTCCAACTCAAATGCACAAGTAGTAAGCACCAATCTACACGATAACGAAGAAGTCTACACCAATGTTAAACTTTAAGTTGACAGACTATTTGTGTAAATTGATATAAATAGTGAATTTTGATAGGTTGATGTACAATTTGTTCAATTTTGTTTGGAATGGTGAATAAACTAGGAAATTTAATCGTATCATGTACTTTAATTAGGTTGTTGTACAAAAGTGGTCATCCCCTAATTATAAATGATCTAGAAGCTACGTCCACGCAATTACTGCCATGAGCTTGTCATTCAACTTAAGCTCTAGTGGAAACATAGGAGTATATTTTGTCTTGCAATAAAGAACTTAGAAAGAGCAAGGAAAATGAGCCAAGGCTTTAATTGAAGATTACAAATAGGAGATATGTCATTGTACATTTGCTCAAAACTTAAGTTGCATCAATATTAAATATAACCATCAATATGGCACTTCTACAGTTAGAAACACTAAAATTCATCTAAAGACACAAACCTTTCTAATCAAATCTTCATTGAGCTTTAGCATGTCTTCCAAATTGGGGAAAGCCATCTCCATATCCAATTGTGTAAACTCTGGTTGTCTATCAGCCCTAAGATCTTCATCTCGGAAACATCTATAAGTAAAAAAAATCTATAAGTAAAAACAAAATCAGCAGCTACAAGCAACATATATATGCAAGTTGTAACCGAACTCTACTTTCACTCTCAAGATGAGTAAAAACACCTTCGAAATAAAAGAGACTGGGCCAACTTAAAAGTCCCCAATACTTCGGTTCAAAAAGATTATTTAAGGAAGCAATGGACAATAAAGGCAAACAACCAAACCAGATGGGATTAAAGCAATGACTAAAAGCCTTACCTGGCTATCTGATAGTACTTATCAAACTGAGAGACCATTAGCATCTGCTTAAAAAGCTGTGGACTCTGGGGAAGAGCGTAGAATGTCCCTGGCTTCAGAAAAATACAGTACAGTGATTATTTGTACTCCGAAGTTTTCACAAAATCTTCATTAAAAAGCACAATTTATTTCTGGATTTATAAGATTGGACGTGGTTGCATACCTGAACCCTCGAAGGCACTAAAAAATCTCGAGCGCCTTCTGGAGTAGATCTAGAGAGTATAGGGGTCTCAAACTACCTTACAAAACTGGAAAGTCAGGGTCAAAGCAACAAGTAAATGTAAAACAATAAGAAAATAGTAGATTGGTAGAGACGGAAGTAACTAAGAGAAAAGAACAAGTACCTCCATAAAACCATGAACATCCTCCAAGTACCTTCTGATTAGTTTCACAACTTTACTTCGCAAAACTATCTTTGAATTCATTTGTGGGCGACGCAAATCAAGGTATCGGTACCTGCAGATAATGCATTCCAGGCATATAAAGAAAAAAAATGGGAAAAGGGCTAAATCCACATCAAACTATAAATTAGCATATTGCGCATTTGTAGGTGCATAGAAGTTTCTCACTTTTTAATTAATCTTTAGCATCTAAAAAATATATAGTTAACATGAATAGAATTAAGATTCTCCATGCAAGACATTTCGAAGTCTTTAATAACATAAAAAAATCGGGAAAAACTTGAAGGAATTAATCTGTATACCACTTGAAAAATTACAACAACCGTTATGTTTCTCACGAAATCATTTCAGTATTTCACCCAAGACTTGAATTAGGGGATTAGAGACACTTCCCCTTACGTCAGAATTTTTATCAGATAACCAGTAACAACGACTTTTAATTTCTCACCCTTTTTTTATTATTAATAAAAAAAGATACTAGTTATGTACCTCAGACGTATTTCCTCTTTAATAGAATCATTTGCATCGTCTGTTGTCGTGACCAAGAATGGCAATTTTGATTTTACAGCATTCAACACTTGAACATTCTCCGCAGCAACCTATCATGCATATATACAGAATGACGTAACATAGAAATAAAGCAAAAGCAATCCGACTTAGTCCTGGCATTGAGTAATTTGGAGTAGACAAAATTTAAAGTACCTCAATTGTCCCAGTCTTCATCTTCTTATTAATAGACTCACTGGGCCTGGACCGAATAATGCCTTCAACACTGACCACGTACTCCAGTCTTAAATCATTTATAGTTGAATGTGCATCCGGGAATTCACTGGGAAGTGTTGTAACCTAAAAGAAATATGTTATTGTTAAAACTCAAAAATAAAATAAAAATGAAACTCTGCCTGTATAAGACGTCGCTAGTTAAAGATACTCTAGGAACCCAAAAAAAAAAATTAGATGCTAAGGAATTTGTGCGATGCTTTGGATTGGTAAAAAGGGACGATATTCTACATCAGGTACAAATTGTACTTTTGTTCAAGATGAACAGCTTACAGACACCGTTTTCAACTTGAAACAAAACATACAAACTAGTCAAAATGCATTGCAACCGCATTTCTTGAAAAAAAATCCTTCATCATCTAAAACATAACTAATGCCCTTGTTTTGTTATAAATTTTAATCAAACCTCAACTAAAGATTTTATCATCAACAGTATGCAGTTGAAGGTTACACATTATTACATACAAAATCTTACAAGATTCAAACTTCACATTCAGCTTCAATATTTTATCAATAACATTCCAAGGGCTTGTTACCCCTTAGCTTATTAAAAAAAAACTTCAAGGATATGATTCTCTGTTGTTTTTTCTCTCTTCTGACTAAATGATATACAGATTTTAGCCTCAATGATGCTCCGCTCTTTTTCTCACATCTCAATTGGGCTTTTATAATTCCCCAGAAAAGTTTGCAATATATATATATATATATATATATACTTTTTTGGCCTGAAAAGTTTGAAGCTTTAAGCTGGTTGAAAAAGAATTCAACAAACTTATCTTAACTTAGAACAATTCAAGTCAGAAGCTTTTTTCCAATTTTCTCTTTTATCTTTTTTGCATTAGAGAATTTTCAAAGCTTAAAGTTGGTTGAACCCAACAGTTTCCTCTTAACATGAAAGAAATACTAGTTAGGGATAGCTCTCTCACCCTTGTGGTCCTACCCGACTTGATTCTGGATGTAGACGGGCCCAATGTGGTCTACGGATACCGGGTGGTTTAAGAAAAAAAACATCTTTTCTCAAGTAGGTAAAAAGGATCTAGCCAAAAGAGTAGTTTGTAACAGGTAGTTGTAGACTACAGAGGTATACTAAACATACTTACTGCAAACAGATACACATATATTAGACATAGAAATAAAATGGGTTATCTCAACGCGTTCTAACTTCGTTTACGGTCAACTTTAAGGTTTTCTAAAATAAGTACAATATTCTACTAAGATTAGTTTAGAAATAGGAAAAGTGTGAGGCAATAAAAGAAGACGGTTTTGTCTCTCGGTTATGTAACGTAGGTTTGATTGTTAAATTGAGATAGTGCCTTGATCATTGGACTTGACTGGAAAGAAGAAAAAAAAATTACAAAACCAAAGACAACTAACAAAGAAAAAGCAAAGAACGAGCACCAAACCACACGCATGAAAAAATGAAAGTAGAGAGGCTAGTAATCAGATGCTCACCAAAGTCATGATGTAAGAGATTTGCCTAGTTATCCTACCCTTTTTAACAAATATCGGGAAAATTGAAAATTATAGCATTAAACACTGTATTTGGCCATTGGGACTGGACACCAAATGCAGCGCTCAGAAAACCCGTGTTTGGTTAGGTAATGTAGGTCCGGGTTATAAATTATGATCAGGCATTAAAACATAGTAATCCGACTATCTTTTCAAAACCTACTCATTATCCGACGGGATTGTTAGTCCCGCAACCAAATGAGTCCCTAATGGAAGACATCTTCATTTATTTCTCTCTCTAACTGTAGAACAAAACAGTTGTTCAATTTATGCTCATAGCAGAGTTTATTCTATACAGGGACGGAACCATGAACTTTGAACGAAGGGAGCTCAAACGCTAATTTTTCAAAATTTTAATCAAAATAGATACAAGGGGAGGAACTAGTAACAGGCTTAACAGCACCCCCATATCAAGAGTAACCGATCTTTTAGCATGTATCTTTATTATTTTTTTATCGATTTTTGCATTTAAGCACCCAATAATTACGGGTAAAAAAGTTCTAGTTCTTCCACTGAATACATAAGGAAAAAAAATCATCAATTTCTATAACGCGAGTTGCAGCACCCATCTCCACCTAATTCATTCCTTGATTTTATAAAAAAAAAAAAAAAAACCTTAAAAATTGAAGCTTTAAGCCTTGTTTGGTTGGTGTACTGTTATGGTGGGATAGAATATCATATACCATGGGGCCGGCCCACGTATCCTTTATTTGGTTGGTAATTTGAGATTGGACTAGTAGTTCTTATGTGATATCAAATACACCCAAATGGGTGTCGTCTATAGAATACTAGGGGAGGTGGTATCGATGGTCCATAGGATAGCCAATACACATACATAAATACATAATCAGTATAAAGTTGTGCGTACTAAATGACATGATATTTCGAGGGATGCTCCCAAAAAAATAAAATATATAATAAGTAAATAGATAGATAGGAATATATATATATATACCTGAACAGTGCCAGAGTGATCTCTAAGAGTAAGAAAAGTGAACCCTATAAAGCGCAACCCACCCACACAGCCTCACCCTTTTCCCCCACATCCTTTTCGCTCAAATCCCCACACAAACCCGTTTGTGTGATCCACTTTAAAGCCTCTTCTTTAAAAGGGTACTTTCGGGACAATTGAACTAGGTGGTTATATCAGTGTTTCTAAGACATTATTAGGAGTACCCTAATTTAATTAACAATTCGTTTCAACCCGCATAATTTCAGTAAATGATACCGAATGCGAATATTGTGTTCACATTTAGGAGATTTATGTCATTAATTGTGGTGAACGTCATTGTTACTAGTAAATACATAAATAAATAGATAGATAGGAATATATAAATATAAATATACCTGAACAGTACCGGAGTGATCTCTAAGAGTGAGAAAAGTGAGACCAGAATGAACCCTATGAAGTGCAACCCACCCACACAGCCTCACTTTTTTCCCCACATCGCTCTCGGTCAAATCCCCACACAAACCCGTCCGTGTGACCCATTTTAAAGCATCTTGTTTAAAAGGTATTTTCGAGAGTATTAAAGTTGGTAGTGGGTTTATTAAAGTAGTTTCTGAGACATTATTAGGAGTATTATTAGAAGCAGAAACAGAAGCAGAAACAGCAGAATGGTTGAGACTCTTTTTAAAGACTACTTTCGGGATAATTGAACTATTGTTCAGGAAGAGTAAGAGAGAAGAGAGAGAAGGGCGGAGAGAGATGGAGACTGCTGCTCTCATGCCTGCTCTCTCTCTCTCTCTCTGTGTGTATGTGTGTGTATATATATATAGAGAGAGAGAGAGATAAGAGAGAGATAGAGATGGAGGAGGTTTTGTTTTTTTTATCTGTGTACAATGGTGAGAAATATGGGTTTAAGTTTGAATGGTCCATTTTTCCGATACAATTTACCTGTTTTCACGGTCAAAACGAAATAAACCATAAAGTTAAATTTATGTTTGGACTTTTGATCAAATCGTAATTTTAATTTATGATTTACACTGTCAAATTACTAAACTGTCCATGTATAGAAAATCTGAAAAAATTTCAGAAAGTTTGGCCGATCGATCGGCTGTGAAGTCCGATTGATCGACCAAGCTCTTTGAAAAAAATTTCAGTGGCCTAATTAACTCAAAAAAAACATTTACGGATCGTAATCGTAACTTACGGTTTGATAAAAGGTCAGCTAATTTGTTTCAAGTAACATGATAAAAGGTCGTTTCGAGTATTAATCATTTAAAAAAATGGTTAATTTGTTTAAAATGAAATTTGCTTATTTATGTCAAAAAAAATATTTACGGATCGTAATCGTGACTTACGTTTTTATAAAAGTCCAATAAGTTAATTTGTTTCGAGTAACATGATAAATTTAAAAAAATGGTTAATTTGTTTAAAATGATAGACGATTCAATAACGAACATAACGGTTGAAACGGAACTAAATTTGGAGTGAGTCCGAACGAATAATTTATAGTTCCACAATATACAATATCGAAAAAAAAAATATGAATAAGTCACGATTACGGTCCGTAAATATTTTTTTTGAGTTAATTAGGTCTCTGAATTTTTTTTCAGAGAGCTTGGCCGATCGATCGGACTTCACAGCCGATCAATCGGCCAAGCTCTCTGAAAATTTCTCAGATTTTCAACGCAGGGGCAATTTGGTAATTTCACAGTGTAAACTGTAATTTTGACTCACGGTTCGTAAGTCAAAATTACGTTTCGGAAAAAAAAATTATGATTTGAACGTGAAAATAAATAAATTGTAATGGAAAAATCCAGCCTCTTGTGTTTGGGTTTTACTTTGTTTTCTGAACTACTTATAAATTAGTAGCACACAGTACTAACACCTGAATTAGTGATAATATTTTCGCACAGCAAATATTTGTTCTACCGAAAATGCGTGGTGTAACACGATTATTTGGGTATTTTGTATTTTATATATTTGACAGGGGTTGTTTATTTTTTAACCGTTCATGTATATTTGGGTGTTTTGTATTTTATCTCGACAGGGATCCTTTGGCAAATATCTTTGCCGGCTTCATATTAATAGAAAGATACTGATCGGTGTGCTTTTTTTTTTAATTTTCTCTGAAATAGGGATACAGAATCCATTGCTTCCATAAATTTTTGGTATCTTAGTTAATCTGCTTATATGCAGAACTAGAAGTGTTTTAAAATAAAGGCTCAGAGGGAAATCAGGCAGGCAGATGCTAAAAGCTTTAGCTAGGTGTTAAGCAAAATTAGGCAGGATTAAACGGGATTAGGCGTTGAACGGTCGAGTTTTGCCTATAACCAGTTGCGCGCCTTTTATAGCATTGTGAACAACCGTCATGAAAAGAAATTTGAGCACAACCAAGATTTGGGTGTTGTTTCCATTCATATATATATGTATGCCATGTTATTGCCTTATCAGTGTGCTGAATGAAAAAAAAAACGTATTATCGTGTTTGGCTTGTATCGCGACCGACACTCGTACCCGTCTCTCGGGTTTTAACTTTTTCTATAATCAATTTCTGGCTGGACTGTATATTCTTAAATATCAATGTCGAAAATACACGTACAAAGCCGATGTCTCAACGAATAACATGTACTCCGTACTCATCCTTCACGAAAACGTCTGCACATGGATGTTGGAACCTTCTAAATTACGTGATACTATTTTTTTCTATTTTTGTAAGTTGATGATACTGTTCCATAGAGAGAGACAAGTTTTTTTATGCCTTCATCTTGCAACAAATTGGTTCTCATATTTTGGATTATAATTCTGTCTGCTCACTTTTACATTTTAAATTACTAGCTATTAAGGAATATCCACTTGTTTTGCCTGATAGAAATGAAGCACAGGCATAACCTTCTCAGTCACCAGCAATATCGTTCGCAATTGATCAAATCAGATCGCCAGCTGAAATTATTCAAACTATCAGGACGAATAGCGCTGCAAAAACCAGATCATGTGAATTACTCTTTAGCGATGATAAAGGTCTAATGTGAAATGGAAACCCTTCTCAGCAAAAGCAGACCAAGCTACCCAGCTCTGTCGGTCCAAAAATAACTACCAACAGAAATATAAGAGCAGGTGACAAACCAAAGCTTTGCTAAGATGGATAAGAAGCTACCATTTTGCACAAGTTATCACAAATGAAATTTAAGAAAACATAAGAGTGACCAATAAACGTCATCTACATAACCAACATAGAACCACCAAAAGTACCAAATGAACATTAACGACACTGGACGCTTATCATCAAATACACTTGTTTTATCACATAAGAATAAAAAATCAATATGTTGAAACAATAAGCAAATATTAGGAAATGTTATTCTGTTTCTCAGGGCCTTGATTACCATTCCACTATTGCACTTGGAGCAAAAAAATAGCTTAATCGAAGTATGCAGCACATCCTTGTAAAACCACAGCAAGGTAGCAGATGCATCAGCAATTCCCAGATTGCTCTTTATCCTCGAGAACAGACTTGTAAACGCTTAAGTCTATTATAAACGGGAAGAGTTTCTCCTGATCTTAAGTCACTGGTATATATATTTTTAGCCCATCCATAACTTCAAGACTCTGTCTTTGCCACCAGAAGCTACCTTCTCACCATCTGGACTCCAGTCGACAGCGAAAACCTAGGCAAAAAAAATCTCAAAACCGGAATTTTACAAAATATTTATCTGAAAATAAAATACGGTTTTAACTATTTCCTAAAGCAACACACCTCATCTGCATGACCTGGCAGGTCTTGCTTCAATTTCTGTGTCCGAACGTCCCAAACCTTCAATGTCGAGTCCTTGCTACCGCTTAAAAGAAGCCTACTGTCTGCAGACCAACTGCAGAGAAAAGTTAAATTTTTATTGGATGTTAAGATATGACCTTGAATTGTGACGCCATGGTAAAAATGGTAAATTACAGGAATGATCCCCATATTCAAGAAAGAATTATTTATTTGAACACCATAATTTCAATTGCAACAATTTTGGTCATCACAATTCAAATAAACTACACTAGTGGTCCCCATAGTTGACTACGAAAGTATTGATATCCATAGTCAATAAGTTACACCATCCTATGGGGTGTGATACGTGTGACCATTTAGAATGTGGGGACTATTAGTGTCAAGTACTCAAACTATGGGACCAAGTACTAATTCTACCTGAAGTACAAGGACTACAGATGTACTTCACCCTGATAAACAAAATACTGACCTTATCTGATAAACGGGGCCCACATGGCCTCGGAAAGCAGCAACGAATGCTCCAGTTATACCATTCCACAACTTGACAGACTTGTCAAATGAAGCACTGGCAACCCATTGACCATCAGGAGAAAAGTAAACATGGTTCACAAGCTGTGCAAGCCGGAGAAAAACACTCAGGCGATAAACTATTGATCTTTCGGAGAAAAAACATGGAGAGAAAATTATAAATTATTGACATGACTTTATCTTTGTTTAGTCACCACCAAAAAACTTGTTGCCTTTAGTTTTAGTAAGGAACAATAAATGGCCTATCATAGTGCCTCCGTTTGGTATTAAGGCCTAGTTTGGTACCAAGGAGTTGAATGAATAGATGGTAATGATTTCTGTCATAGAAGGTTGAAATGCTTAACTACTAAGGATCATTTGAACTTTGTATTCCACCCTACAAGTATGTTTCTCATTTCTTTGAAAAGTAAAGATTTCTACAAGAATTTCTTACCATCATGGTTATTTTAAGTGTATACTTTCATGTTTCTCAATGATATTATTTCATTTCAATATGTGCACCTAGGTTGATAGCAATTTGTATCACCTATGGCCTGTATACTGCTTATGACAGGATATAGTAGCAGATACAAGATATAACCTTGTAAGTTGTAACACGTGTCCTTAATGCAGAAACATAAAGACGGTATAGATTGCAAATGTTGTACAGAGATTTTGAAATTACCAGGATGCAATTGAAATATACTTGCAATATGTTTAAATTTTAATGTGTACCTGCTGATGACCTGTCATGCGAGTTTTGGGATGTTTGCTGACAGAGGGTTCCCAGAGAAACATGGTGAAATCATCAGAACCAGAAACTAACCTTTCAGGCCCATTGCCTTTCATTTTGTTATACCTTTCCAGAGCCACCTATAACACAAGAGGATATTAGAAATTGTCATAGAACCAAAACTGTATTTTATGAAAGGGAGAAAAAGCAATGAGAACATCACAATAGTTTGGCTGCGTTGGCAGAATCAAATGCTCATTATATACTGTACAACAAAACCACCTCAAATTGTATTTAAATACTTGAACATGTGCAAAGTAAGTCGGTAATAAGCACTGTAAATGAATGTTCAAGTTCATAATAAGTACAACTGAGTAGCAAGGGCCAAGGTCTGCGTAGTACATACTCGAGCCAAGACTGCCTTAAATTACATAAAATTACAATTTGTCTACATAATAGAGCAAACAAAAACTATATTTCTAAAGATAGATGCAGCCAAGTAATAATAAAAATATTTTAAGGAAACAGCACAACCATCAATACCTCCTTCATTTCCTCGGGAGATTGATATTGCTTACGAGTATGATCAAAAGCACCGGTTCGAAGGACATACTCAGTGCTTAAAGCAAGTGAGTTAACCCAATGTCCATGGCCCTGTATCATGACAGAACAGTTAGAGAACACGAAAAGGGGGCCAAAAACTACCATGTCATATGATGACATCATTGGAATCCATATAGAATTGTATCGGCAGAAGCATATTTCATTCAATTATATTGAGAAGAAAAGGCTGCCGGAGAAAGAAAAAAAAGAATACTGATAGTGACCTTCAGTTCTCGAATCAGCTTCCCTTGTGTGGTTTCCCAGACTTTGATTGTACAGTCCTGAGACCTGCACACATAAATCCAATATTTCATAGATAAGTGCAAAAACATACCAAAAAGGTCGATGAATTAATGTAAACTGCTAAAAAAAACTCCATGCTAACTGAAATCTCTTTTTTTAGCAGTTTACATTAATTCATAAATCCAATATGAATTAAGTTCAAAGTACCACCTCCAAAAATTGAAAGATAATCAGCGTTCAACGTCAATAAAGCCAAGTAAATATACATAGTATAGGTGCATTGACTTGACTGCATTCAAATGGACAAAAACAGTTCGAACCTGACTCTAACAATGGTTAATACCCACGAATTATATATTTTATTGATCTCGATTCTGGAGTTGGCATCACAGAAATATCATTATAGTCATCAAAGGGAACTTTTCTTTTCCAACTTACACCGATCTGCAAATATATTACACAACCAAAACATTTATTAGAACTTAAAAGAAAGACGTACCCTGTATAGATAAATCCATCTCCACCCCATTTGACACATGTTACCGCTAGAGTGTGGCCACTGAGAGAAATTAAAGTCCTCCTTGTAGTGATATCCCATATGCGTGCGTCCCCATCTTTACTTGAACTTACAAATCTACGGCAAGGAGCACTTAGATGTACAGGCTCCCATGATACACCCGTTATCCATTTCTTGTGCCCCTGCAGCACAATATTGATTTTTACTTCTATGATGCTTGGTTATTAAGTATACTTCCACAGTTCATGTGACTAATTTTAAGGGTAATTCTAGAAGACGAAATCTATCTGAAAACATACGCAACAGCAACAAGCAAGTTTACCCAATATAAGCTTTTTGACTTTCTTTTTAGTGTATTTGGATGGTCAGCTTAAAATCTGAGCTTTTTTGCTTTCTTGCCTGATAAAGCTGAGTTAGAAACAGTTAAAACCAATATTTTGCTAAGCCTCAACACCATAACTTATTTACTTAAAGCGTGCAGACAAACAAGCACGAAATAAGGACAAAATAGAAACCTAAAATCCCAATCTAGTCGCTTCTCAAAAACCACTTTTAGAACTTGACTGTAACTCAGAAAACTTAAAATGGTCAGCGGGTACTTCCAAAACACAGCAGCATCGGTGCAAAAGGTAAATAAAACAAAACTATCAATGTTTACTGCTTCTCTTCCACTCCAAAAACCACCAACAAAGAGAAAATTAACATGAGTAAAAATTATAAATAGTCAATGGTCATGAAACATACAATCAGTGCACCACCAACGGATTTTCCTGTTTGTGGGTCCCAACATTGAAGCTCTCCGGCCTTGCTTCCGCTAACAAGATACTTCCCATCCGGTGACCATGCAATACAGAGAACCCAATTCTTATGACCTGTAAAGTAAAATAGTGGTCATATAAGCAAAGTTGTTACCAACACAAACAGTTAAGAAATAAAAGAAAAATGAAAGGACAACTAATACATCATAGGAGATAATGATATTTCAAAACACTACTCGGAAAATAGTTTTTTTCTGCAAATATCAATATCGTGACATGAACACTGATAATGGCTAAGGGTTTCAACAAGAAAAAAGTACAAAAGGGGAACAAAGAATTGCAAGAAATCTTCCAGAACACTGAGGAAAATGTTTTTATTCTAAATTTAACTAACAAAAGCCCCAATCACCCATTGTAAGATGAATATTAATAGCGAGCAAAAAAAGGACTTGGCACGTATTACAAATATAAGGCCCTAACCTGTGCAGGTGAACAAAGGTGACTGGGTGTCTAAGTCCCATATACGCACAGTGGTATCACCTGAACCACTAGCCAGCTGTCTACCGTCTGGACTAAAAGCAACTGAAAGGACAGCCTCGGTATGACCTGTCACAAAGATATAACAAATAAATTTTCTTCTAGACAGCGATTAATACAAAGTGATTATACAGCTAAAAGTATTCGATGTCACGAAACACTACAAAAAAAGGCTGAATGATAAAAGATATAACTCAATTATCATAAAGGTGCGAGATAGATAAAATAATCTTACCAGCAATAGTAGCCGAGCAGCGGCTAACTGGACGAATTCGAAAAACTGCTTGGGGTTGATACACTATTGTCAACACCTTCTCCACCGAAACTATTAATGTACAAATAAAATCAGGAACTTAATGAAAAATATTACTACCATTCAAAGTTTACTGTCAGGCTGACTCATAATATTATGTGCTAGAAAGACATTATTCCAGTAATCTTACCTTTATTCTTTTGTAAATAAGTCTCAAGTTGTACAACGAGCTCTTGGTCAGATATATAAAATGCGTAGGGCATTTTTTCCTCCTGCATAAATCAAAAGCAAGAAAGGAAATCCTCATCAATTGGTAAATACTACATATCAACATAATGTTGGAATCTACGAGATACCACTATGCCAGCAAACATGCACTCATAAAGCCATTTGTCAATACCAAACTCAGTAATTAACGTCGAGAGAATAGTAATCAATGTATTTAATTGACAAGTCTTGGTTAAAATATACGAATCCTTTTACATTAGACAAAAGAAGATCCGAGGTCCTCTTATAAAGTGTGGCGATAGTTTTTTAAACTGTAACATAAGAAAGTTGTGTGGGTGTCTAATCACAGCTCACCAGTTGACTCAAATTACAACTATCAAACCACAACCAAGAGAAGCAAAACAGAACGAAAATTATAGTTCACAAGCTTATTGTGCACTAATAATGCTTGTGAACTAAAATGAATGTAAAAGAGCTTTTGATCAACTGGTCCATCCAAATTAACATAAATCTGAATATTAATTATTCATGTCATAATGATCAACTCCCAACATAAGTAGAATTCAACTCACCAGGTTAAATTATTGCAGCAAGTATCAAAATATTTGACAGGCTGATTGGAAAAGTTTTAACTTGTTGTGCATACATAATATTTTAAGAAGGCAACCATTGGTCACGAAGAATAACATGATAATAATATATCTCACTGATTGACATCCAAGAAAATTGAAGCTTCTATTTTGGGATTTCTCAAAACACACTAAAGGCAATTAGTAGCAACATCAGAAGACTACTAGAAAATATCATATGCAACATTGGAACTTCTAGAGCAGCAAAATTTTACAAAATAAAATCTAAATATCAATAACTAGCATCTGTCAAATACATAATGGAAAAAAATTATTAGCTCAAGCAGCATTAGTATCTGGCAACTACAGAATTGTAAAAGAATGAATATGTTGAGTGTGGCAACTACGTGCACAGTGAACTACTGTGTATTTTAATACTATGCTTTAGTGGATTTGTTGCGTTCTGTAGCATACTTTGCGTCTTACTCTTGTATGACTTTCCCTCTCGGGCTGTGAGAGACGTAAAATCCAAGAGTCATTTATCAATTGATACCTCATACTATGATGGAGAGCGCATTGAGCATAATCGAACTATCTAGTTCTTGTGGTTACTTAAAGTTCTGCTTAATTTCATCTAAAAGAAAAGCACAAAAAGAAAAAAAAATGATTTTATAAAACTGAAAATCCAGGTAGAGGAAATGCATATTGGAGAAATATTTTATAATTATATGTTCAGCTCTAGGGGCAGTATTTGTCAACAATAGGTCGAAAAAGATTAAACGCACGAACCAATAGCCATCCTGAACAAACAATTAAACAGGAAAAGCACGGGCCTTGGATGAAGTTGTCAAATCTAGCTTGTTTAGTTCCAACTTCAAAGCAAATAAGCAGACAAGTGGGCTAATTTAAAATCAAGGCCAAGGGTTCATTTGATCATCTTCACTTGAAACCTTAAAATCTTCAGATCAAAACATTAAAAAACATAATTTTATCAACCTGAGCAATCAACCGCAGTACAACTTTTTACCTATTAGAATAAACAAAACAAAACAAAAAGTTTAAAAGGTGTATCCACAAAACCTTTAGGTAATAATTTCACAACGCTTTCAAGTCCTGAAAAATAAAATGATCAGATGACAAAAAACCAATTATGCAACAATTGTGCAGAAAAATACTGAATCTTCAAGAAAACATATGTCATATCGGAAGCGACAGAACTGGAAAAAGTGTCTGAGCCTAAACAAACTTTCAAGCTGACCAATCAACTGCAGTACATTTTCTTAGGTATTAGTATAAAAAAAATCAAGTTTGAAAGGTCTAACCAAGCAAACCCTTTATGTGACACTTCCACAGGCAACAATACTAAAATATAAAATTCCTCTAAAAAATGACCACTTCACAAACCATAACTTATTGAGTAGAACAAGACGGACTTCATCTATAAAAATGCAACGTATCGTAGACCACGGAAATGGAAAATGAGAGGGGCCTACAACCCTCAAGTATCTCCACCTATTTACTTCCCTGTAACCAAGCAAAACCTTTATGTACACTTTGACACACCATAACTTACATTTAAGATTCCATTCCTCAAAAAAGAAATAAACCATAACGTATCATACAGGAAAAGACTGAAGTTTTAAATAAACACATAATGTAACGTAACGACGACAGGAGCATAAAAAATAAAGGGTTTTTTGGGCTATACTTACTGTGCAGAACAAGACCGGATCCATCTATAAAAAACACAACGTATCATAAACTAACGAAATGGAAAACGAGAGGGGCCTACAACCCTCGAGTGTCTCCACCTGGTTACTTAGTTACTTTTCTGCAACCAGGCAAACCTTAACACTTTGACACGCCATAACTTATACGAAAATTCCATTCCTTAAAAAGGAAATAACGACTTGACAAAACCACAACTAATTGTGCACAGGGATTGAACAGGAACTTTAAATGTGAGGGGCTGATATTCTGTATGATTTTCATACTCTATATAAGTTTTTTATCGTAATATTCGAGGAGGGTCTGAAACTCTAATTTTTAATATTAGAATCAAAATATAAAGAAAAAAATTACTTTTTATGAACTTTTATCAAAATGGAAGGGACTGCAGCCCTGATTGTGCACTAAAAGACTGAATCTTTAGACAAACACACAACATAACGTAAACGACGGAATCGTAAAAAAACAAAAGACTTCATCATAACTTAAATGGATTTGCATGCAAAAAAAAACCATTTTATGCAGCAACTATGTAACACTTCGACGAGACATAACTCAAATGAGAATTTCAATCCTCAAAAAGGAAATAGCCACTTGACAATACCATAATTTATTGTGCAGGAAAAGACTGAATCTTTAAGTAAACACACATGACACAACCTAACGTAACGACAGCAGAATCATAAAGGAAAGAGGGTTTTTTGGGGATGTACATTGTGGAGTAAAATTCATCTAAAATGAAATAACCACTTCACAAACACTAACTTATTGTGCAGAACAAGACTGAATTCATCTATAAAAGGCTACTAATCATAAACCACAGAAATAGAAAACGAGAAGGGTTTACAACCCTCGAGTGTCTCCGCCAAGTCACGTCCCTGTAAGTATAACCAAACAAACCTTTTATGCAACACTTCGACACGCCATAACTTATACGAAAATTCCATTCCTCAAAAAAGAAATAACCACTTGACAAAACCATAACTAATTGTGCACAGGGATGGAACAGGAACTTTAAACGGGTGGGGCAAAGATTTATATGATTTTTTTTCATATTCTACACAATTTTTTATCGTAATATCGGAGGAGGGGCTGAAACTCTAATTTTTGAATATTTGAATCAAAATACAAAGGCAAAAAGTACTTTATTTAATCATTTTTTTATCAAAATGGAAAGGGCTGCTGCTGCCCGAATAATGTCTCCACCTAGTTACATCCCTGATTGTGCAGGAAAAGACTGAATTTTTAAATAAACACACAACGTAACCGCAACAATGCTAAAATATAAAAATCCGCTGAAATGAAGTAACCACCCTTTGTGTAACACTTCGACATGCCATAACTTACAGGAAAATTCCATTCCTCAAAAAAGGAAATAACCATTTGACAAAAACATAACTTAATTGTGCAGGGAAAAGAATGAATCTTTTAACAAACACACAACGTAACCGCAAAAATACTACAATATAAAATTCCTCTCAAATGGAGTAACCACCCTTTATGTAACACTTTCACACGCCATAACTTATACGAAAATTTCCTTCCTCAAAAAGGAATAAACCATTTGACAAAACCATAACTTATTACGCAGAAAAAGACTGAATCTTTATTTAAACAAGCAACGTAGCATAACAGAATCATAAAAAGTAAAGGGTTTTTTGGGCTATACATTGTAGAGTAAAATTCCTCTAAAGACTAAAATGAAATAACCACTTACTCCCTCCGTTCCCAAATAATTGTCCTCTACGAAATTACGTGCAATTTTGACCGGCTTATAACATGTATCAAAATTGTCGAAATGAAAATTTTCAAAACTAAATCATAATGTTTGAACTATATGATTAACTTTTGAAAATTTTCATTCCGACAATTTTGATACAAGTTATTGGCCGGTCAAAATTGCACGTAGTTTCGTAGTGGACAATTAATTGAGAACGGAGGGAGTAACAAACAACAACTTATTGTGCAGAACAAGGCCGAATACATCTATAAAGACGTAACATATCGTAAACCACGGAAATGGAAAAGGAAACAACCACTTCACTACTTGAGAAATCCATAACGTAATTGTGCAGGGAAAAGACGGAATCATCAAACAAACACACATGACCTAACGTAAAGTAACAACGACAGAATCGTAGTAAAAAAGAGAGGAAAGATGGGGTTTATCGGGAGGTGTACGTACATTGCGGAGCAGCTTGTTAACCATGATTTGTAGGTCTTTGGGACAAAACACTAAAATTCCATTCCTCAAAAAGGAAACAACCACTTGACAAGACCGTAACTTAATTGTGCAGGGAAAAGACGGAAGCTTTAAACAAACACACACGACACAACGTAACGATGACAGAAAGTGTAAAAGAAAAAAGAAAGTGTTTTATAGCGGGTACGTAGGTTGTTGAGTAGATTTTTAATTGGGGGGTTAATTGGGGGGATGTACGTACATTGTGGAGTAGCTTACACTAAGCAAAGGAAAGTTAAAGATTCAGTCATTTTATGTAAAACTTCGACACGATATAACTTACACCAGGAGAGGAACTAGGTACAGGCTAGAAGGGACTAGAGCACCCCCCATATTACGAAAACATGAAAAAAATTAATGTATTTTACTAACAAAATTGACGATTATAGTATTTCAGCACCCCCATAAATACAAAAATAGTAATAGTATAAACATATAATTCAGCCTCACCCATATATAAATCCTAATTCCGCCCCTGACTTACACTAAAATCACATCCCTCAAAAAGTAAACGAACCACATGACAAAACCATAACTAAATTGTGCAAGGAAAAGACTAAATCTTCAAAAAAACAAACACGACACAACGTAAACAAAAACAGAAACTGTACAAAAAAAAAATTTACAAAAATGAAAGAGGGGTTTAATTACATTGTTGAGTAGCTTGTTGACCATGATTTGAAGGTCTTTCGGTCCCGCGTTTTGGGGAAGGTACAAAGCAGGGCCTAAAGGGGTGCCATCTGGGTCTGCCAGCTGGCACATCACGTTGTTATGAGTTTCCACAATTCCTTCCATCTCCATAGCCAATTCTAGAGAGAGAAAGAGAGAGGCCCTTTTCTGCAGGTGTTAGAAGAAAGATAAAAAAGACACTGTTTATGTAATGAGTCAATTAGGGTTTTAGGAGGGGTTTTATTTCGGTAATTTGTATATACTGCTCAATTTCTTTTACTACAAACAAATTTGTTCATTTTTTCTTTCTTTCAGTTAGTTCAATATTACCAACTTTAAAAAATATACTACCAATTTTAACAAGAGGATGGATTTTTAAACTCTTTATTTTTTGAAAAAACGCTGAGACCGTAGATTTAATCTACGGTTTACAGTGTTTTCACATAAATTTTGAAATTAAAAATTAAAATTAAAATTCTAATAATTAAAATTAAAATACTGAATATTTTTTTTCAAATTAAACATGATTTTTTTTTAATAAAAAAACTAAATGCCTTATTTTTAAAATTTTACATATTATAAATTACCAATATTCTAACAAACTCTCAAAATAAACACAAAATTTACACAAAATTTACACAAATTTACACAAAAAAGTTGATTTGATAAATTTTATGTTTTTGGTTCATGTTATATTTTTGTCAAGTGTATAAGTTGATATTTATTGAATCATTAACTAAATCGTAATTTTTTGTGAAGTTTGTTTGGTTTGTTTTTAACACTTGTATAACGCAATATGAAACATTAAATAAGTCGTCAATTTGGTGTCAATCGACAATTTTCTTGAATGAAACAATCATAAATTATATAAATTTTATAAAAGAAATTAACTCAATATGCAAACATGAACTAAATTTCATAAAACAAATTTATTAAACATTTGTTTACATCATATAAATTTACAACAACTTGGAAAAAATAGTAATTTACATAAAATTAAAAATAAAAAACTGATTATGGACTTAGGTCTATAGCTTCTTCTTCATTTGCTTTTTGCTTCCCCGATTGCTTTTCCAGCGTCATATATAACTTGAAATTTGGTCGGAAAAGTTCCTTCCATGGCGCAGCTGCCTCAGTGCGTATTTGTTCCCACCGTGCTATAATTTCTGGCATTGGGAAGATCCCTTCTTCTTTAGGAATAACATGAGCATAGTGACAACTGTTGACGAACACCATTACAGTTGGGATGTAATATGTCGTTTCCTGAGGCGGACCAGTATAAAGAGGTAAAAAAGTACTGTTCCACACGTTTTCCCCTCCATCATTATTTTGCCATAAAGGACAACAATACAATTGGAATATTGTAATGAGAAGCAATTAAAAACCCATAAGACGGAAATCTCATCCATTTGTCAGTAGGTGCGGGATTTGTAGCATGATAAAAATTTAAACTTGATAAAATATAATCATACCAGTAAGCTTCAAATCCAAGATTCTCAAACAGCTCATAATAAACACCTTTCATTTGCTGCAGCTCTTAAAACAACTCAGATCTTACCGCGTATCAATCATCTTCCCCATGCTGTTTACCCGTCGCATTTGCAAGTATCCGGAACCCACAGTTACCATCCCCACGCACATCATAAACCGTTTCGATGTAACTATGTAACATGACCCATATTTGGTCACTGTACAGGAAGGTTGGCCTATTGGGGGTGGGTTTAGGATTCTGGTTTCGCGGCATCCTAGTTGGGTTTACCCTTACCTCCGGTGTTTCATCCGCCTTACCTTTGCCCTTGTCCCGACTAGCAGCAGCACTCTGTTCCTCCACATACTCCCATCCCGACTTATCTCTCTTACTAGATTTGTCTCCTTTTCTAGGTCTCCCCCTATTTACTCTCACTTCGGGGTCACTGATGGATGTTCTGGCTGGTACGGTTATCTCTCGGAGTTGTGTTTTCATACGCCGTTTTTCAACATTAGGTTTGCTAGCATAAACACTTTTAAACTCTTCTAGATCACCCTCTACCCCATAATCATCGGTGTTCCCATTATCATCAATTACGTCTAATTTTTTCCAGAATGGATGAATATATTCTAGAGGAAGAGGCTTCCCGAATAAAATATGTTCACTCATAATATGATGACAAGGTAAACCGTGAGACAATTTGAAACCGCAAGAACAATTCTCATCAGCCTGGCCACTACATTTTTTGTGTTCTTGAAATAATAAATCAAAGGCATAGTGTGTGATATACGACCTAAGATTTATAAATAGAGGTGTTCGTTCAGAATGTGGAAAATAAGACTTGCATTTATCCAACTTCATCTTAATATCCTCAAACTGTTTTTCTAGAATTCTATTCACCTCTACCCAAACATTTTCAAGCGTGCCAGTATTTGTGGAAAGGGATCTTTTCAGCTTAGCATGTTGTTGTTCGGCTCGATTGCTAGTTCTGTTACCTAGATGTGTTGTATGGTTGGTATAGCATGCAACAAACTTTTCAGCATAATCATTTAAAAGTTTGTCTACATACTTAATCACAGCAGGGTACGATTTGTAAGAGGAATTGAAATAAGCTCGGTTATGATTGTACTCCTCTATCGACTCAGAATCAACCAATAAACCCCAATCATCTAGAAACGTTTGCCACTCCTCGTCAGGGATCTTTTTACGGCAGTTTTTCAAAACATTTTTTGCAATATGAAAAGTGCACAAAATATGATGAGAATCGGGAAAAACAACGGATAAAGCATTTGATAAGGCCATTTTCCTGTCGGTTACAAACACCCTAGGTAGTATACAACCCTCCAATGTAACTTTAAATTTTTCCAATGCCCATATATAACTTTCCTTTGTCTCGTCACTCATGAAAACAAAACCTAAACAATATTTTTGGTTCGTTGATGTCATTCCTACGACTTCTAGAAATGACATATTAAAACGGTTTGTCCTATATGTACAATCCATTAACAAGACATCAGGAAAAGCTTTGAACATCCTTATAGAATCGGGGTGTGCAAAAAAGAAGTTCTCAAGGCAATGGGTTGATGGGTTCATATTATAGTAGAATGTGTAGCGATGTCTATCCAACAAATTAAACAGTTCCTGTATCGGGTTTCTACCATCTCGTTCTTTAAATTTCAGTCCAGCCAAAAAATTATGTATCGTTTTAGTGTTTGATACATTGTCAGGATTTCGATTTTTTATGGCCTCTAATATTGCACCAACTTTAAAACTACTTTGCCTTAAAGTTTTAACAATTTCTTTTTCATCTTGGGTTAAACGAGCACGTCGTGCTTGCCCTTGGAGGTAAGTTGGAGGTGGGTGGTTATGTTGTCCATTTTCTACGTGACACATCCATTCACCATTAACTACGTAACCTTTAATGAAAAATGGACAATCTTTTTTCTTTGTACCTGAATTTACGGAAGATGGTTTCTTTTTTTCGTAAACCCTCGATTTATCACACACAATATCAACATACGGTGTTCTGCTCCCATCACCCCCTCCAGACCTACGAATCGTAAGAATGAAACCCCAATTTCCAGCCACATCAGCAAGATCAGCAAGCATTTCATCCCTTGTTTCCCAAGTCAATTCATCAACTTCAAAGTGCTCTGAATAATCAGTTAGCTCATCGTTTGAGCCACTTGATGAATTCGCATTGTTGTTATTCCATTGGTTGTTGTCATAACCATAGTTGTAATTCATTTTCGAAAAGTGTTTGTTTATATTTTTTTTGGGGAGAAATGAGTATTTTTTTAGAGATTTCTGAAATGTGTTTGTGTTTGATTTTAGGGTTTGTTAGAATTGGCAAAATTGAGCCATATTTATAGTGTTAATTTACACTACAAACCGTAGATTACTTTTACAGTTTGTAGTGTTTTTTTTTGTGTAGTCATTTCCAAACTTTAATAATGCATTGAGTAGTCATTTTCGGATAGGGTTGTCAAATCATAATAATTCAAAAGTGATAAGGTCTTGTCGGAATTATTTTGATAGATATGGTATCCAATGTCATTTATACTACAAACCGTAGATTACTTTTACGGTTTGTAGTGTTTTTTTTTGTGTAGTAATTTCCAAACTTTAAAAATGCATTGAGTTGTCATTTTCGGATAGGGTTGTCAAATCATAATAATTCAAAAGTGATAAGGTCTTGTCGGAATTATTTTGATAGATATGGTATCCAATGTCATTTACACTACAAAACGTAGATTATTTTTACGGTTTGTAGTTTTTTTTTTTTTACGTTACTAACGGTGATTCAGTGCAAAAAGTACATTCGTAAAATGATGCTGCTTAAATCAGGGGTACAAACCATACATTTATTTTACGGTTTGCACAGAATACATGCAAACCGTACATTTAATGTACGGTTTGTATGAAATCTGTACAAACCGTACATTAAATGTACGGTTTGTATGTATATTTCAGAATATTTAGGGTTTAGGGTTTAGGGTTTAGGATTTAGGGTTTAGGGTTTAGGGTTTGTAATTTAGGGTTTGTAATTTGTAATTTAGGGTTTAGGGTTTAGGATTTAGTGTTTAGGGTTTGTAATTTAGGGTTTAAGGTTTAGGGTTTGTAATTTTGGGTATAGGGTTTTAATTTAGGGTTTAGGGTTTGTAATTTAGGGTTTAGGGTTTAGGGTATAGGGTTTAGGGTTTAGGATTTGTAATTTAGGGTTTAGGGTTTGTAATTTGGGTATAGGGTTTGTAATTTAGGGGTTAGGGTTTAGGGTTTTGGGTTTTGGGTTTAGGGTATAGGGTTTAGTGTTTAGGGTTTGTAATTTAGGGTTTAGGGTTTAGGGTATAGGGTTTAGGGTTTAGGATTTGTAATTTAGGGTTTAGGGTTTAGGGTTTGTAATTTGGGTATATGGTTTGTAATTTAGGGGTTAGGGTTTAGTGTTTAGGGTATAGGGTTTAGGGTTTGTAATTTAGGGTTTAGGGTTTGTAAAAACTCAATATTTGTCCTATCAATTAAAATACAGAATATTTTTTAGAAACATACAAATCAAACATACGACTAAAATTAAACTTACGAATTTATAATATTGCAACTCAGCTAAGAATAAAACTTACAAATCAAACATAGAAATCAAATACAAAAAACATTTACAAAAAACCCAAATGTGCATTTTTTTTTTTTGTAACGACTAAATGATTTAAAGTTGGACGTAGGGAGCATCTTTTCCGCCGATGTTAATCTATCCGATGACGGCTCAGCAGACTCTTCGATTTCGTTTAGCTCCGTACGCCGTCTCTGTCGATGCTGCGATTCTGGATACGGAGCACGCTCGTGGGATGTAAGTGCTAATCCGCGACTCCAACTGTCGGTTGAATGCTGACTATGATAATTGAACGGAACATCATCCTGAACGTACTCCGACCCAGCAAAAGAAGCACGACGACCATGACCGCTTGAACTCGGACCCGGACCCTGATCTGTAGTCGGGGGTCGACCTCCAGTCGATCTTCTACCCCAGCTACGCCCGCCGCTACTAGATTCGCTTTCCCCTCTGCCTCTTTCGTCGGGACGCCGACAACTTGAAGCCCTAGTGTAAGTTCTTGGGTCGTAACGTAGGTCGTCATCATCGTCGTCGTCGTCATCGTCATCCTCCTCATCCGACTGTTCATCAGCTGACCCATACAGATTCATTCCCATTTCAGCGAAGTCCTTTCGTAGTAAGTCCACTTCCATTTTCATTTTCGCCCGTTTGAACGATTTGAAATTGCGGCGCAATACCGCTTTCTGGAAAAAAAAACCAATAAAAAACGATTTATAAGTATTGAAATATACAAACAGAAAAATAACAATCAAATATTAATGAACTTTAATTAGTTGTTACCATTTTATTGAACAACCCCGTATGCTCCCGGAAACCGTGAGATGGCGGAGCAAGTTCAGGTGGGTTTATGAAGATGCGGGTCCTCTCTCTATACCATCTCATGTAATCCGGTGACGTCTCCGTGCCAAATTCGCCGTTAATAAGACGGTTGTGGCGGTCATTCCACACGGTTATAAACTCTTCAAAAAGTAAAGGCCAGCCGTGTTTTTGCCCAATCTCATATCTTCTATCCTTGCCGTGACCCTTTCTGGGTTTCCAAATATAAGTAGGGACCCGCTGAACAAAACCGAACTGTCTCATGAACCTGTCCGCGGGGTGGAACTCAATCTTCTCATTACAAATGAGAGGCACAGAACAAGGCCACATATAACGGCCCCGCGTGCAGTATTCCGGATACTGATTGAGATTCCCGTAAGGTTGCCACACTATCTGTAATCAGCAAAATTATAATATATAAACAAGGGTTTAAAAATACTAGTAATAAATTCTGCGAACATAAGACCAATGCAAACATATACAACATATAATACGTAAGTTACATATAATACGAAAGTTAAAATTTACCTGTTCAGGCGACATATTGTCAAACTGGTCACGTATGTGGACCACATTATGTCCGTAGACATATGGCGTAAGGTTAGTTTGCCTCCAAATCTTCCATCTGTAATATACAAACAAAACCCGATAAACAATAAATATAACCGGCAGCTAAGTAAATGATAGATGACACAATAAAAAAAAAACCACAAATCCAAGACAAAAACTAAATAATATCATACCTGTAACCGAGGGGGAACCTAGGCCAGCCCTCAGGTGGCTCGATATCTTCCGGCAGCTCTTCACATGGTCTAACCGGCAGTAGTCTGGTAATCGCCCACATATCCAGAAACATCACCGCCCCGCTTACTCCGTTTGCCTTACAACGTACCAACCTGCATAGATTAGCCTCTAACCAGGCCAGAAGAGCTAATCCCCAACTATACTCAGCACACGTGTCAAAATCCTCCAGAAATGGCAGAAGCCAGAGTGGAATCTGATCACTGCTCTTATCTGAAAATACATGTGCCCCCAGTAATAACAACATGGCAGCCCTAGACTGATATAGCAAACGCTTCTCACTAGGGTTGGGGGGTAATTCACCAAACGTGTGTAACATCCAATCAAGTCTAATTGTCAGACAGTTTGTATCCACTTGATTGTCAGCCGGTCTAACACCCAACAAACTCTCTACCATATCTAACCTGCTCGCCCTGTTATCATTCCGCTCCGACCGGGTAACAGCAAGACCATCCACCCTGAGACCAAGCATAATCTCTACATCCTGTAAAGATATCCCCAACTCTCCACTGACAAAATGGAACGTGTGGGACTCATCACGCCACCTATCAACTAAGGCTGTAAGCAAGCCTCGGTCTACGGTATAATTACCTATACTGTGAATACCGTAAAAACCAGCCCTAATCATATTTTGAACTACCCTTTCAGGCGTCGGTATCTGCCAACTATAATTATAAACCCTAATCTTATTGGCATCTCCTCTACCCGCTTCTCTTCCAGCATCCCAAGTCTGATTAGAAATGTGACCGGTCTGTCGTAAAATACCCAACCTGCCTTTAATATGTGGACCTGGATCTGCCATTCTAACTGTGATAACCAAATATAACTCGGTTAATGATAACCAAACAATGATAAAATAACCAATTAATAACCAATTAATGATAACCAAACAATGATAAAATAACCAATTAATAACCAATTAATGATAACCAAACAATGATAACCAATTAATGATAACCAAACAATGATAACTCAATTATAACCAATTAATGATAACCAAACAATGATAACCAAACAATCATAACCAAACACACATTTAATCATAAACCAAACAATAATAGCTCAATTTTTTAATCATAACCAAACACACATTTAATCATAAACCAAACAATAATAACTCAATTTTTTAATCATAACCAAACACACATTTAATCATAAACCAAACAATAATAACTCAATTTTTTAATCATAACCAAACACACATTTAATCATAAACCAAACAATAATAACTGAATTTTTTAATCATAACCAAACACACATTTAATCATAAACCAAACAATAATAACTGAGTTTTTTAATCATAACCAAACACACATTTAATCATAAACCAAACAATAATAACTCAATTTTTTAATCATAACCAAACACACATTTAATCATAAACCAAACAATAATAACTCTATTTTTTAATCATAACCAAACACATTTAATCATAAACCAAACAATCATAACTCAATTTTTTAATCATAACCAAACACATAAAAAAAAATAATGCAAAAATGGGACAAATATCAACAATTATTATAATTAATATAAACAAACAACAAAAAATTATATATAGCTAAGTGAATTATCCATTTGCATATTTTATATATTTTTTCCTATTTTACAAATTGAAATTACAAAAAAAAAAAAAAATGGGACAAATATCAACAATTATTATAATTAATATAAACAAACAACAAATAATTATATATAGCTAAGTGAATAATCAATTTGCATATTTTATATATTTTTTCCTATTTTACAAATTGAAATTACACAAAATAAATAATAAATTAGAGAATAAAAGATATACCCTTGAATTATGGATAAATTTGATTGATGATTTGGGGTTTTTTGTTAAGAAATTTGATAGGTAATGTGTTTGATTGATTTGAGTGGTTTTTTTGGATGAAAATTGGGGGTTTTTGAGAGAAAGAGAGAGAATGTAGTATAAAAATTATTATTTTTTTAATAAAAACGTAAGTTTCTGTTTTTCAGGGACCTGCTGTGTAATTTTTGCACAGGGACTGACTGTGTAATTTCTGAAAATAGGGACTGACTGTGTAATTTCTGCAGAAATTACACAGACCGTAGATTAAATCTACGGTTTACAGTGAATCACTGTAAACCGTATATTTAATCTACGGTTACAGCGTTTTTACAGATAAAATGCAGTTTAAAAAGTCAATCTCTTTTAACAAATAAAAAAACTAGAAATTTTAAGAAAAGGTAATACAATAGAAACATCTCTCTACAAGAATAACCTCGGCACCAGAATAAAATATTTTTATAAGTAGATTATTACTAAATAGTGGTTGATATATAAAAAAATAAATAAAAATACTTAAATAAATGTTTCGCGTATATGTGTAGCTAATTTAACTAATTAACATAAATATTTAAGGAACAAATACATCATTTTATTATAATAAGACAACCAAGTCAAATGAGTCTGCCCAATTTAGTCAATTTTTTTCCAAAATTACCCCTATACATTTATATTAATTACAATAATATCATACTCACATAAAAATATAAAAAGTAAAAACTAATAAAATTATTTATTGCTCTTTAACAACAAAAAAAATCTTTTAAATATTAAATTATGTTTTATTTTATTATTCACATATTTATATCATAACTATACATATTTTTTATATTTTTATTGCGTTATGTGCCGTACACGCAACGCGTGAGGCACGATTACTAGTGTATCTATGTAACAAGTCAAACACGTAAATTCAAAAGAATTGTAAAGTCACGAAACTAGCTAATTTATGAATTTAATAAAATCTAACTAAGTACATATGTATTTGAAAAATTAAATACAAGTATTTAAAAAGGTGGAAAGTCATGTAAAAGTTTATGTAAAACTTATTTTACATGTATAAATACTACAGTAGAAACCCTATAAATTAATACTTATAGGACCACCAAAATTTATTAATTAAAAGAGTTATTAATTAATCGATAAATTAATTATTAATTTATAATGAAATACTCAATTTACAAACACATTTCAAACTTTTACTTAATTATTGTACAATGCATGTACCTATAATATAGCTTACATTTTCATTCACTTTTTTCTACCTAAATCAAATTTATACAATGACACACAAAAGTTGAATGTACTCAAATTACTGAAAAAATTCGAATCAAGTTGTGCAAAATGAAAGAATAAAACCCCTTAAGTTATAGCATAGATTAATATTTTAAATCGTTTTAAATTTAATGTAACGACATATATATAATTTTACATATTTATGTAATTTATTCTTATATGAAGACAAATTTGTTAAAGCGGGACCATAAAAAATGGTGGAATATTACAATATGGATGTTATTTTTATTTTGAACTGAACCGAGTTGGGACCGAGCATTTTCATTCATATAGGGAGTTTATTCCTGTATAGAGTATTACTATAAAAAAATTCTACTGTATTGATAGTATTTTAAAATATATTAGCATCGAAAATTATTTAACAGTATTTCTAGTGAATTAGTTGTATTTTTTTAAAATTAGTAGTACTTTTAGTGGTTTTGCTAGTATTTTTGTTGAATTTGGTAGTAATTTTTTCGATAATGCAGTAGTATCGAAAAATAATATAGTAGTATCGAAAATTAATATAGTAGTAGTCATTGTATTTGATAGTTTTTTTTTTAAAATTTGGTACTGTAATATTGATATAAGTGAAATAAATAATTTGAATCGAGTGAAATAAATATTGAATATCTTTGTTTTTCCTAAATAAGTATAATAGATTGTTACTTAACTTCATTTTTCCTTCCTTGAGAGATTGTAATTTTTTTTTTTTGAGATTACAATTTCACCCAATCAGTTACACGTATTACTAAAATATTGAGTAACATACTTTTCTTTCAAGCATATTCGGTCTCTACATTTGATTTATATCCCTTCCGATTCGGTCTTGATTTTCGTTTAAATGTGAAAACATGGCTGAAATACACTTTGATACTTTTAATGTTTCTTTGTAAGTCAGTTAACAAAAAAAGAAGTTAAAGATGAGTCGTTTCAGTTAATCGATATTGTTGATCACTTGGGTACAAACAAAATATAATGTTTCAATTGATGAACAAATTTTCAACAACGCTCTGCTATACCTAAGCGATTTTGGATATTTTAAAATACAAAAATGTGAACGCAATACGTTGATGATTCTGAGTTGAATACTAGTTTTCACTTTCACCTAAACGTGTTGTATTATTAAATCGGAAAACCTTCCACTTTGAAGATACTCGTTAAGGGTCGTTTTCACTTAATTTATTTGAAAAGTTTCAACAATGTGGGTTTTATTTGTAGTCAAGTGATCAACGATCTCACTTCATTGAAGCACCCCTTATAATAATTATTTTTCCTTTTTTCAATATTTACAACCTCCTTGTAACTTTTATTCAATACCAATGATCTACTTTTTATTATCATAATAATATGATTTTTCATTAAAATAAGATAATCCCTCTGTATCAAAATAAGTCCACGAAACCACGTGCAAGTTGTAAGTGGGGGACCTGTTAGCTTAAAAAATTGTAAGTATATGCTTATTTATATTCTTGATGCAGAATATGTTTGCTTTAGAAACTAAAGATTATGATATATGTATTTTTTTTACTAAAGAGTACACTTTTCACCAAATTTACATTACATCTACATCTTTTTATAATTTACTTCAAAACATTATATGTTTTATTTTCTACCAAACACACTCATTAGCAACACTATAAAGTCACTTTCTAGTGTAATATGGCAAAATATCCACCAGGGTCATATAAATATAAATAAATTATCTTTTTAGTGTATCTTTTCAAAAATAATTTTAAAAAAATAATTCTCTTTTGCTTCATCTTTCTCCCATTGATTTGAAAATACTGAAATGAATGAGTTTTTGTTTGATACATTAACTTGTAAAAACTAAAATGGATGAGGTTTTGTTTGTTATTTTAAAGTGAATGAACTTTTGTTTGTTGCATAATATTGAAGTGAATGATCTTTTGTTTGATTTTTTTGAAGTGAATAATCTTTTGTTTGGTGCATTCATTTCAAAATATTGAAGTGAATGGACTTTTTGTTTGATATTTTGAAATGAATGATCTTTTGTTTGATTCATTCACTTCAAAATTTTGAAGTGAATGGGCTTTTTTTTATGTTTTTTTTATTAAGTGAATGAAATTTTGTTTGGTTCATTCACTTAAAAATATTGAAGTGAATAAATGTTATTTTTTTTGAAATTTTTTCATTTTAATAATTTTTTTTTTTTGATTTTTTACATATTATATATTTTTTGAAGATATTTTCGTTTGCCATTTTTGGCATTTTAATCCTGATTTCCGTAATATGATAAGACTGCTTCCGACGCAGGAAGGATAACTGAGGGATCAAAGCGTTGCATGTAACCTTACGGACTGTTGTTTGGTTGTATGTGAAGCTTATTATAGCATATTTGTAATGTGTGTGAAAAGCTGATGCGCTTTCGGTTGGACCCTTTTGAAGCTGAATTTTTTTTTCTTGCTTATGTAGATAGAAGTTTAGGCTGGAAGAAATTACAGACTGAGGCTCAAGTAAGTCATTGCTTTTAAGTCGTTCCCAAACAAGCGCAAAAATTTTCTTACAGCTGGCAAGTTTCATTATATAGCTAATTAATGGCTGTTTAAGAAGAACATGATTTCAATCTATAAGGAGCCTTTTTAAGTAGCTTTGAAGTTGAAAAATAACTTGATTCGCTACAAGACTACCCAGTATATTCAGACTTAAACTAGCACGCTCAGATTTGAGATTTCCGATCCTTCTCCTTCTTCTTTTCAGTTCTATTCTTTTAAATCGGTATATTTTCTATTAGCAAACAAGTTTTGGAGCGGACTGATAGTGTTAGAAGACTACTCACTACCATGAGCCTCGACTTTCTTCAGTCATATGTCGAAAATCCTAGAAGACGCGAGTTGTACCCGTTAAGGCTTCAGAAGAGGCCTTTGCTTTTTTAATAATCTATGTTCAATAAATATCTTCAGTCCTAGAAAAAATACAGAATGTAGATAAATCTTTGAAACGTTAATTTGGGTGCTACTACCAAATTTTGTAGGGAGACCAAACCTAGAATTTAAGAGGAATAAGTTTCATATTTTTCTCAAGTATATATTTGGTAATTACAGTAAGCGTAATAGCGTATTGTAGCTCATAAGCATCAGCAATTGAGGTAAAACTATAAAGGCATTTATTTCCATCAAAAGTAGCCACTACAATACAAACCAAAAAATTATGTTCTCATTTCATTAACTTTTCAATACAATGAATCAAGATTTTATGAATCGGATCAATATGATTAGTCAGCTATATAACCCCTCACTACTCTTGCACATTCTGATTCATGTTTTTCGAGATTTTGCTCTCACCAGGGGATCAAGGGTTGGAACAATTTACACTATAAAACCCTCCTGTCAATCTTTTTCCACTGAAAAATTTGTGACTTGTTCATGTTGAGCTTCTTTTTCACCATCTAGTCATAAGACGGCCTCTGGTAGGCCTAGCTTGTTACTACTGAGGAAGAATCTATTGGGGATCTCGCATTTATTTAATCCCGATAATGTATCATTTTGTGACGATGTTAATGACCTGGCTGATGCTAACAAAGGCTCTGAAGTTACTTCATTCACTTTCCCTTCTTTTCTCATGTCATCCAATACTGCTTTGCTAGTGTCTATACCTGTTCAAAATTATCATAAAAGCAACAAAAGGAGATGTTATATACACAAATATGTAGCTTTGTAGGCATATGCATCACCTATTTTAGTATCACTCCACTTCCCCATATCTTTAGGTTACAGGAAAAGCTTTAGCTCTAAGATATCACTCAAAAAAAATTTATTATTGGAACTTTTTGCAGAAAAATGGCTTACCAGCAAGGTATCCCCCGTGTACATAACCGTTGAATTTCTCACTTGTATGTTCTCCGGTGAAAAAAACACGTCCTACAGGTGCCTGATCAAATAAAAGAGCAAAACATCGATGTCACAATGCTCGTGAGACATGATTATATGTGCACATACTAAACTTAGACAACTAGGGACAGAAAATATAAATGGGATAAGAAGTTGCAGACCTTAATATGATCAACAAGTTGATGATAAAAATAAATGGGATAGTTGCTGTAGCTGCCACGTTGGAAACGGTTGGTATACCAACGCGGCACGAGAATATCACTGGCGTTTGGTATTTCAGGTCCGAACATATTTCTTAAAACCTCCATTGCTTCTTTCAAGGTCTCCTTATCTGATTGAGATTCCACACGTTTTGATTCTTCGTTTGTCAATGTCACCACCAGAATATTCGAACCTGGGTATGCATTTTCCATGTGCTGGAATTTGCAAATGATAATAAAAAGTCTTTAGTAACCACTAAACTAAAATATCATTTGCCAAAAAAAGAAGAAAAATAAGTTGTGATCTCATGGATTAAATAGATTTCAGTTCATATTGTTAGTCTGATACTTTTCCAGATTATATTTAAGTATTTAACAAGATCGTTGAAAGAATAACTAGCACAAAACCACAAGAAAGTTTAATCAAGTTGATGCATTGGAATAAAATTCAACATAATTCAAGATCGTTCTCTGGTTAGTTGATTAATCGCGTTGTTAACTGGTAGTTGTTTGAAGAGTTCTAACGTCAGTGATCTGTGATATTATCAGCTGTAGCAAGAAGGTCTAAAACAGAACTTGCAAAACAATATAAGGATTAACATACAAGATGGTGTCTGATTAGTTTACTCCCCTTTATTTAAACAAACTGAAGTGCTACTTTGTAACTGCTAGGTGTTTGAAGAGTCGATTAATAGCAGCATTTTTCCAATGTAAGATTATGACGGACTACCAAGTGGTCAAGTATTTGATTTCACATATATTAATTACCTCAAGAGTCAAGTCTACTGGATTGGAACTAGCATGTACTACAAGATAACTACAGCAAACGTGAAACACTACAAAATGATTCCTCTCACGCAATTAAGAAAGTATTCTAATCTGTAATGAATTGTAGAGACAAATGTAGGACCAGACTCCCTAATCAGTGTTTAATGAAATTAATTTGTTACGAAACCTGCCAGAATGTGTAGTAGCCTCTGCGCTCGTGGGCATAAATAAAGAACTCTTTGCCTGGTCCACATGGCCAAAACTTATACGGAAATTTTAAGAAGATCTTCGTGTATACCATTACTTCACATTTCCCAATTGCCTCATTCTTCCACCTCTGTTTATAATCAAATACACGTTTTATATAACACTAACTAAGCTTACATAAGGAATTAAGTCTACAACCATGAACCACCTTACTTGAAAGAATTGGACGGGTCAACTATTTCTCACAGAAACATTACCAATATCAGAATAGAATCTTGAGAAAGAAAAAAGATATGTAAAGAAAATACTACTACGGAATGTACAAAATAACAATATAAAACATCTATTTCAAAAAAAAGAAAACAGTATAAAACATGGTTCTACGTTGGTTAATTGTTTAGACAGCGGATAATAATGTCTAGAAACTCATTTCATCCATGTTTATTTTTTAATTACTGTCTGGAAATAAATAGCTGTCTTGGAAAGCACACATCATCCACAAAAGATACAACCAGAAAAGAGTTTTTATTTGTGTGCCAAACATAACATAAAACAAAAGACTACCTAATTGCCCAATGTAGCTATTAGAAAAATAGAATCCAAGGCAACACATTTAACAAGTTATTTGTGAGCCAGTGGACCAGAATTCTGTGGATTTGTGCAAAGATGGGAGTATTTAATAGAGTATTGGAACCCACCCAACAGCCATCGCCAACTAGCAATTATGGTCAAACTATTTGTGGGGACTATGATATACTAATTCACTAATCATGTTTCAAACATGCAAAAGAAGTGTTTGCTAACAGGAAATATAAAATATTTTTTTCCTTCTAGTTTGTTTTTCGTAAGCTTAATTTATAAAATGTAGCTATAGACTAGCTCGGATGTTCCAACTCATTAGGGGACCCTAATAGTCTGTCAATGCATTGTCCAGCTTGGCTTGCTTGTAATTTTTTTTATGCAAAAAAAACCAAGTAGGCAGTAGCAACGACACGTTCAAAGGTCAAACCCCCATTCGTGGAAGAAATAACTTAAATTTAGAATTTGTACATACTAGTATTTTAAGTGCTTGAAGAAATCTGAAAGGAATAATTAGGTGGCATGTAACTGGGCACCAAATAAGATATTTACACTATAGTCTAATAGTAATGATAAAGAGCTTCTACATTCAGTTGATTTTTCAACAAAGAAGTGCATAGACTTACAGGCAAAGGTGGCATGAAGGAAATGAGGTCACTTTGAAGAACACCAATGCTAACGGATAAAATCACATAATCCGCTTCATAAACACAACCGTCTTCTGTAGTCAACTTTACGCCGTTTCTTGAGTGCTGCAATTCCCTGACCACCTGCCCCAATTTATTTAATCACACTATTTAAACATCCTATTCCTAATAGAGTAGTATTATGCATACTAGAACTTAAATTATCAATCTTTAGTCTCTACGACTACATGATGCAAACTTATTTTGAAAATTTATTACTTTTACGACTTCGCCCTTGCTGTAAATATATTTTTTAATTTCTGTGTGTGTGTGTGTGTGTGTGTGTACATATATATGTATGTAACTTGAAGGGATGCCATATGAAGTATTCTAAACAAGAATAGTGAACAAACAGTAGTGAAGATATATAATGTTACAATGATTGTAATTCCTAGTTCAGTAGTCATTCAACCACCACTATGTCCGCGGACAATCATTAATTCAGTTTATCAATTTCAATATTCACTACTATTAGACATGGGTAAAAACTGTGGTGATCTTAATTCTGTGGAGATATTAGGGCAAGCATATACAAATATACAACAAACACCATTGAATTAGGAAAAGACAAGACGTTATACTAGGAGATACAATCATACAAACATTGAGAGATCTCAATAGTTTATGAAATGGACACTTGAAATTTCATTGATAGTAGGGGTCCTCAAGAAACTAGAAAGTCTTCAAAATCTTATCATTGCAGTGTATGCATTAAAAACCTACAGAGAACCAACTTGGCCACTCATAGTTTACTAATTTTTTTATGGAACTAATTTTGTCAATAGAGAGCTGGAAACAATAATATTTTAAGATTAATTAATGTAGTACGATACCGTTCCATTTAATTGTCTATTACGAAACTACGTACAATTTTGACCGGCTTATAACTTGTACTAAAATTGTCAAAATGAATTTTTTAAAAATCTAATCATAAAATTTAACATTTGAACTATATGATCAACTTTTGAAAATTTTTATTTCGACAATTTTGATACAAGTTCTTGGCCGGTTAAAATTACACGTAGTTTCATAGTGGACAATTAAATGGTAACCGAGGAGTAGTAATTAACAAACAAAGTATGTTTATCTGACATCTTGAAAGTACTCTTTAGTAAAACCACAAAATGAACTCTTGCGGTTTGACAAAATTCCCTAAGTTGAATCATTTAAATGAAATTGAGAAGCCCGAAATAACATTAATGTTGCTTCATATTCCAAGGACTGAAGATACCCATCCATTTTCCCAATAATTTAACCTAAGGGTAAGGGCTCAAGAGAGATTCCCTTGAAATTGGCCATAGGACATTTAATTATAGTGGGCACAATTATCAAATTCTAGAAGCTGATAGCTTAACAGAACTCTCCAGAAACAGCTAACAAAAAGTAATAGAGATTTAACAAGTGAAAACTCAAGTGATTAAAATAATAAGATCATTTGCATCAAGTCTCCGTGAGCTAACATTAACCTTGAAGGAAATGCTAAAATCATAAATATCTCCAAGATAATTTCATAAATAAAGTTGATATGCTACCTCAAGCTTCCATTATTGCATATTTTAACGTTAATTATGCTTTTGTCAAAGCCAAAGTGCTTTCCTCTGAGAACAAGTCATCATTTTATTCTAAAAGGAAATTCTAAGCTGCAGTTTTGCATTGACATTGATAAATTATTACTCTTTTGTACATATAGACTATAGTATTGATGACTTAACAACACGTACTTATCAGGTATTAAAGATTCCAGGAAAACGATACATGGACTTAGGAGTATTGTATAAGTAGGCCAACTAGAAAATGTAGAAATAGCATTGATAATACCTTGTTGAATTTGAGACGGTTGTCCAATATTTCATCAGCCTCTGAGGTTGATAGAAACATTTTCGCAAGCTTGTACACTAAGTGCTCGTATCCTCTTTCATCAGCAACTAAATTTTCCCTCTCTCCAAAGTCAACAAATGTCGATATTGGTTCTACTTCTGACTCCAAATAAACAATCTCAATCTCAGTTTGACACTTCATATTACGTATATAAATATAGTTATACTTGACATTTTTTTTATATCATTATCATTTGGGAAAACGAGTTGTGTGGATCGAAAAGAAAAATTATGTTATGGCCCAGGTTATTAGGAAAGCAAACAGATAAAATAACATACCTGCCATTTCGAAGTCATGAAGGATGAAGTCAATTGCCAGTTCTATTGGTGTTTTTGGTGTCCTGTTCAGTTCCAGAAGATAACAAATTGAAAGGAATTAGCTTGGGATTTTAATTTTAAGTGTTAAAAGTACCATGGTGTTAGTATCAATAGAACGACTATCATTGATCAATATATAAAGGATACTGGATTAGTAAAGAACCTGGATACTTACTTACCCAATAAGAAAGAACTTAAACTAACAGAACTTGATAACGTGTCGGCAACAAGAACCGATAGAATACCAGTCGTAATTACTTTTCTTAGTGTTAAAAACCGCAAACATACCAAATAAAAGACAGCGATTACTTGCTAAATAAATTGTTCCTTTATCATAGTGCTTACAATTGTTGATCAGAAGCTATAGCATCATGATTGGCCTCTTGGCTCCTCAACTTCTGTATCGCGGAGTCCACTGCCTTTTTGTATGACTGAGCCGCAACTCCACTCGGAAAAATCTTTCCCCTGTACAGAAAAAATCAATACCGATTACTAAAATTGCAACTACTGCTAAGACTTTTTATAGCACCATTAAAAAAACATAGAAGTTCAATATACATAATTACATCAGCAGCAGTGGATTATTGTAAGTAATATATTGTTTGACATCATATGTCAGAATTACATAGTTTAGCTGACAATATGAACACAATGTCTATGATTACCACACACACAAAAATAACACAATGTCAACTATTTGATATCTATTTAACAGCAAGGTAGGAGTTAAAATGTTTCAGTTAAAATCAACTCCTTCCAAAAGTTTCTCCCTGTGGCTTGTTTGGTCGTAATTTTTGACAAATAAAATGAATTATAGATAAACTGAGTAAAACATTGGGTTCATGTAGCATGAATATCTAGTTTATAAGTCACAACTAAAAGAAGCCCATGTTTAATCTGTAATAGAAGTACCAAACACACGTCAAGTATTTTACTTATAAAATGGGACAGAACAAGCCTTATATACAAAAATTTCTCCCAGCAACACTGATCCGACGCCTACATATAACTATTGATATGGCTTACATTTCTAATTTCTTCTGGTAACTCATCAAGTCGGTAATGACAATACACCGAGAATTGCTAAGTAATATTCCAATCAGAAGACTCGACATTTTGATTAAAAAACCCATAATTAAGGGGAAAAACTAGGGCTCCGTATTTTGAATTTATACCATGTATTTTATCAAAAATACCTAGCATTTTATCATTAGCCCTGTTCATTATAATAAAATATCTCCACACGATAGTTCTGCCAATGCCAGGATTCAAGAAAGAGGATTTATACTTTCATACTTCAATCTCAATACACACCTATGTATTTACATACACATAACACAAGTATTCCATAAAAGAAGAGATAAATATATACCTGGAATCGTAAATGTTGTATCGTGCATTGCTATAGTCGGAGAAACAAGTTCTCAATCCGGACTCTCTGGCTAGCTCCCAAACAGGATTAACCTCGTTCCCGCCTATACCAACAATCCACCCTGCCCCGAGCTCCACCGCCACGTTACCAAACTCCTCCTTCTTTATCCTCCCTCCTATCCTCCCCGACGCCTCCAGTATCACCACATCTTCCACCGCATTCTCCGCCAACACTTTCGCTGCTGATATACCTACATACATACACATTTCAATATATATATATAACAAGTTGATTGATTACAAACTTGAAAATACACCTTATTCAATAATATATACTTAGAATACTCCGCTCCCAATTAATTGTCCACTACGAAACAACTACGTGCAATTTTGACCGGCCAATAACTATATGAAAATTACCAAAATGAGTTAACCATATAGTTCAAATGTTAAATTATATGATGAAAATTTGAAATTTTCCATTTGGACAATTTTGATACAATTCGTAAACCGGTAAAAATTGCATGTAGTTTCGTAAATGACAATTTAACAGAAACGGTGAGACTAGTTCATTATGTATTCAAATGTGGACATGAAAGTAATTAATTAGGTGTTAGTTAACATTTGACAAATTTTGACAAAGAGCTATTTACTCAAATGTAATTTGATCAAAATCTCTAAAAACATGGAATCTTAACCACCTCTCTCCTATAATGGGAAAAAATAAGTATATAAAATCAGCTCCTACATTCAAGATTCTTCATTATAATATTTTTTATTTAATACATGAATGGTAATTAAATAATTAATTATAGTAGTGTATTCGTACCTGAAATTCCGGCTCCGACTATAATAACGGAGGTGCGAGCTGAAGATTCCATTATATATATTTATATATAAATATATATATGTGTGTGTGTGTGTGTGTGTGTGTGTGTGTGTTTTAGTTAGAGAAGTAGTTTATAAATTTGCGGGAGTTGGTTTGTTTATATATATATATAGGCACACGGTATGTTTCTGTACTCGTGTCATTTTCTTGATTTTTAATTTAACTACAAAACCTCTCCTTGTAGTTTTAAAATATATCATTTTTTGGTCCACACCTCTTTTAGTTGTTACAATTACTTACAAAGTGGAAAACTCACTAGCCCTTTAAATGTTAAAACGTGTGGCTTCAGAGACGGTTTACGAGGTAGACAAATGAGACAATCATTTTGGGCGCTTAATGTTTGGAGCGGAAAGCATATGTATGTGGATATGTTCTATTTATCTATCTATGATATATAGAAATACTAGTTTTATATTCATAGAAAAAAAAAACCTGGATAGAAAACGGTTGTGAGAGTAGAAACGTGCGCATCAATATGTATTAATACTACGAGTAACAATCTCTTTAGTTAGTTATTCTTTTCTTTCAAGTTCTAACAGTTTTTGCTTATTTCATATTTGATAGAATTTGCTGATTAAAAGTCGGCATTTTTATAAGACTGTTTTTTTAATAAATATTAAAATAGGGCGTAAAAATTTTGACATTGCTGAAGTGGTGGGAGTGTTTGGGTCGCCACGGTGTGGGATTCTTAAATTACATCTTCAATTTGAATTGGAGTGTAAAGATACACCTAAGTATATTTTATATACCCCATGATGTAATTAAGTACCAAAGAAACAAAAGGTGATTAACGTGTCTTAGTTTTATTAGAAAAAATTATTATAGATGAATTACTTTGTTCCACAAACTAGCTGTTTTAGTGTGCTTTAGAATATAACAAATGAAATTGTAAAGTGAAGTACCAAAGAAATAAAAGGTGATTAACGTGTTTTAGTTTTATTAGAAAAATGATTATTGATGAATTACGTACTTTGTTCCTCAAACTAGATGTTTTAGTATGCTTTAGAAAATAACAAATGAAATTGTTCAAAGTGATTGATTTCTGGTATATAGGAGTACTCGTGGTAGACTTAATCTAATACTAGAGTAGAGTGACTCTGTTTCATGCTTTGTAAACCCGAGACTTAAACCCCATCATTTAAATTCAGGGGTTTTATATATCAAACTACCTGTTTTTAATGATTTGGATATCCATTTTTCAAAATTTTTAATTTAGCTACCACACTATAATAACTTTGCAATTTAGGTACCACCGTCTAAATAATCACGGAATCATGTCACGTGACATTTGACAAACATTAATTTGACAGGCTAATTTGACAATTTTGCACAAAAATATATCATCCTATAAAAACGTTTCCCCCAAATTCACACATAACAAAATTTTGGATTATATGATAATTTTTTTATGTGTGAAATTGGGGAAATTTTTTTTCTAATATAACATATTTTTGTACAAAATTGTAAAATTAGTCTATCAAATTAATGTTTGTCAATTGTTACGTGACATGATTTCGTGATTTATTTAGACTGTGTTACCTAAATTGGAAAGTTATTATAGTGTGATACCCAAATTAAAAATTTTGAAAGACAGTTACCCAAATCGTTAACAACACTATAATTTAGTGTAATAAACGTATTTTTTCCATTTAGATTCAGATTTGTTAAATTATGATTGGTCCTTTAAAAATGCTAGACTTTACTACTATCTTCAAACCATAAAAGCTAGTACCTACCGGCCTACCAAAGCAGTTTCAGCAATGAAGTTTTCCAATTGATTCTTTTAATTGTATCTTAAAGTGACCTTCAAAAAATACAAACTATAATATTTCCTTCGCACTAAATTATTGAGGTTTTATGTAATTACATGCAAATTTAATCGATAAAGATTTCGTATTTAAATTTTTTAAATGTAAAATTTTTAAATTTATTCCTATAGTTTAATATTCGAATTATGTGATTAACTTTTAAAAAATTTGATTTCGACAACTTAGATATGAATTATTTGTCGGTTAAAATTACACGTGTTTTCGTACAGCCCACCAATTTGGGACGGATGTATTATAAAAATAAATGCATGTTTGATATAAAGAGCAAACTGCAAAAAAAACAAGTGACGAAAAATAATTATTGCCTTAATGGTACTCTAATGTAAAAATAAGTTTACTTTTTGCAAAACGATTACACAATCCTGTAAAGTAAGTAATGCTTCTATTTTTTATAAACTAAAAAATATATACTTATCTTCTTCTCATCAAAGCGCATAAAAACATTCTTCTTCTTTTTTCCATATAAAAACACATAATATTGCTTTTGTATTTTGAAGCAGACAAAGAGAAGTACAGAAAAAAAAAATCATAAGAAACCAAAAATAAAATAAAATCACAAGAGACCAGAAAAAACAAAAAAAAAAAAAAGTCACAAGAAGTATATAAGTATATAAGTAAAGTTTTTTGTTTGGTACTCCAATTTTAAGCTCACTTTTATCATAAGTAAAGCAATGAAAAACTTACTTAGATAAGTATAGTTTTTCATACTTATGGGGATAAAACTAAAAAAAAGTCACTGTTCCTAGCTGCCGATCCTTTTTTCTCTTGTTCATGTAATAGATATTTGGGAGAAAAAAATTGAGTATATGAATATGGGAAAAATAGAACTTGTTTGTCATAGGGTAAAATTATTATTTCTATACCCTGTAGATGCACATTTTTGCCAAACTTTAAAAAAAAAAAACGTAATGGGCTATACAACTTTTAAGCCTATGATCCCGCTACTTTATTTTTGGTTTGATAAATACAATTTTTAAGCCTGTTGGGATATTGCATACGATTTTAAGGGCTAAGCCGCTAATGGATGCATTTTTAATATTTAAAATTAGAGATAATTGTCAATAGGTCCATAAAAATGATCTTATTTAAGTTCAAGTCCAGGGTCCAAACTTATTTAAATTCAGGTCCGACCCAATAAATAAACTCACCCAATCAATAAATCAAAAAATTCAAAAAAAAATTACAAAATTCAAAAAAAAAAAAAAAAAAAAGCCAAAAAATTCAATTTTTTTAAAAATTATTAATAAATTCCAAAAAAAATTTAAAAAATCGAAATACAATTCAAAAAATATTGTGTATGCATTTTTTTGCATTACGTATGCACTTTCTTTATTTTGTTTATGCACTTTTTCTAAATGTGTATGCACTTTTTTTTAGATGTATATGCAAAATTCTCGACGTATATACACTTATTTAGTATTATATATGCAATTCGCTCTATTTTATATGCACTTTATGGATTGTGTATACACTTTCTTGATTTTGTATGTGCAAAATTCTCGATGTGTATGCATTTTTTTTAAACGTGTGCGAAAAATTCTCGATGTGTATGCACTTTATGGACTGTGTATGCAATTTTCTCGATTGTTTATGCACTTTATGGACTGTGTATACTGTATACAGTTTTCTTGATTGTTTATACATTTTTTTGATTGTGTATGCAAATTCCTGAATTGTCTATGCACTTTTTTTTATTGTGTATGCATTTTTCATATTGTATATGCACTTTTTCAGATGTGTATGCACTTTTTATGAATATGTATGCATTTTTTTAGATGTGTATGCAAAATTCTCGCTGTGTATGCACTTTCCTACATTGTGTATGCACTTTCCTATATTGTGTATACACTTTTCCAGATATGTATGCACTTTTTATGAATATGTATACATTTCTTAGAAGTGTATGCAAAATTCTCACTGTGTATGCACTTTTCTACATTGTGTATGCACTTTCCATATTTTGTATGCATTTTTCTGTATTGTGTATGCAATTTTTTTTGATTTTTTCTAAATGTGTATGCACTTTTATTAGATGTGTATGCAAAATTTTTGATATGTATGCACTTATTTAGTATTATTTATGCAGTTTACTCGGATTTATATGCACTTTATACATTGTTTATGCACTTTTCTAAATGTGTATATACTTTTTTCTGAATGTGTATGCATTTTTTTTTATATGTATGCAAAATTCTCGATGTGTATGCACTTTTCTCGATTGTGCATGCACTTTGTGAATTGTGTATGCATTTTTCTTGATTGTGTATGTACTTTTTTTAGTGTGTATGTAAATTTATAGATTGTCTATGCACTTTTATTGATTGTATATGCATTTTTTCGTATTGTTTATGCACTTTTCTGGATTGTGTATGTACTTTCTCGATTATGCATACACTTTTCCGTTTGTTTATGCACAAATTTCATGATTGTGTATGCACATTTTTTGCATTGTATATGCACTTTTTTCGATCTCTTTATTGACTTGTTTTAAATTTTTCTAAAAAATTTTTTTGAATTTTTTTTTGAATTTTTTAAAATTTTACTTTTTAAATTTTTTTGATGTTTTTCTATATTTTTTTATTTTTTTAATGTTTTATTTATTTTTATATTTTGGATTTCAACTTAAATAACTTATATATTTTAGGGTAAACTTTGAATTGGTACATTATCTACAACTTAATTAATGATTAGTCCATGAAAGCGAAACTAATTAAAAATTGGTCTATTTCCCCTAACTAACCAATAAAAATGAAAAACAATTCAGGAAAAAAAATGGAAAAATAAAAATAAAAAAACCTTAAAAGAGGCAAAAACTCGAAAAATTCCAAATTCTAAAATCAACAAAAATCGAAAAACGCAAAAAAAAAAAAAAAAAAACAGCCCGAGTCGTCTTAATTCATATTAAAAATAGTTTGAATAATTTTAAAAACAGTCTGAGTTATTTTAATTCATTTTAAAAATAGTCTGAGTCGTTTTAAGTCATTTTAAAAATAGTACGAGTCGTTTTAAGTCATTTTAAAAACAATACGAGTCGTTTTAAGTCATTTAAAAACAATCTGAGTCGTTTTAAGTCATTTTAAAATAGTCTGAGGCGTTTTAAGTCATTTTAAAAACAGTCTGAGTAATTTTAAAAATAGTCTGACTCATTTTAAGTCATTTTAAAACCAATCTGAGTCGTTTTAAGTCATTTTAAAAACAATCTAAGTAATTTTAAAAACAATCTGAGTCGTTTTAAAAACAGTCTGAGTCGTTTTAAGTCATTTTAAGAATAGTTTAAGTCGTTTTAAATTATTTTAAAAATAGTCTAAGTAATTTTAAAAACAATTGACTCATTTTAACTTCTTTTAAAAACAGTCTGAGTCGTTTTAAGTCATTTTAAAAACAGTCTTGAGTCATTTTAAAAAACAGTCTGAGTCGTTTGAAGTAATTTTTTAAAAAGTTAGTCGTTTTAAGTCATTTTAAAAACAGGCTGAGTAATTTTAAAAATAGAGTTAGTCATTTTAAATCATTTTAAAAACCATCTGAATCGTTTAAGTCATTTTAAAAATAGTCTGAGTCATTTTTAGTCATTTTAAAAACAGTATGAGTCATTTTCAGTCATTTTAAAAATAGTCTGAGTAATTTAGAAACAATGTGAATAATTTTAAAAACAGTCTAAGTTATTTTGAGTCATTTTAAAAACAGTTTAAGTCATTTTAAAAACAGTCTGAGTAATTTTAAGTAATTTCAAAAACAGTCCGAGTTATTTTAAAAATAATCTGAGTCATATTTATGTTATTTGAAAAATAGTATGAGTCATTTTCGGTAAGTTTAAAAACAGTTTGAGTCATTTTAAAAAACAGCTCCAATAATTTTAAAAACAGTCCGAGTCATTTTCTTGTTTTTTATTTATTTATCATTTTTCGGTTTTTTTTCGAGTTCCTGAATTTTTTGAACGTTTTTTTTCACTTTTTTGTTATTATGTATTTTTCTTGTTTTTTTTAATTTTTGTTTTACCATTTTTCGGGTTTTTTTTTGGGTTTCTGACTTTTTTGAACGTTTTTTCATTGTATTGTGGTTTTGGATTTTTAGAGGTTTTTATTTTTTTACTAATTTTTGGTTTTTTCGGGTTTCCGATTTTTTTTCATTTTTTTTTGTGATTTTGGCTTTTTCTTGGTTTTTTTACCCTTTTTTTTTTTATTTTTTTCGGGTTCCCGAATTTTTTAAAGGTTTTTTTTCGTTATTTTTTTTTTATTTTTTCTAATTTTTTTTCCATTTTTTATATTTTTTTAGTTTTCTCTTTTTTTTCCATTTGTTTTTTTTATTTTTATTGGATAATTATGTGAATGACCAATGCTTAATTAGTTTTAAAAATAATTGACCAATCATTAATTAAATTTTATACGCTGATCAATTCTTAAATAGTTTTGTTTTTATAGAACAATCCTTAATTTCACCTATTTTTTAGACCTATGCTTAAAATTATAGTAGCATCTATGTAACTACATTTTGGATTTCACTATTTGTAGATATGCAAGTCCATTTTTTTTTGGATAAGTTTGTGTACTTTAATAAATTTTTTAATGATGATTTTTATTTCTACTTATAAACTTCGGTTTTGAGTTAGAATAGCTTTTGTATCTTTTAATTGTTAAAGTAATATATGATAAATAATAAACTACAGTTAAACCTCGATAAATGAATGCTTTTGGGACCAGCAAAAAATATTCGTTTAGTGAGTTTATTTACTTATCGATAAATGAATATATTATTCATTTATCGATAAATGAATTTTTATTCATTTAGATAGTATTTTTACATTTTTATTTTTTCGTATGATTATTTATTTTACATCTAATGTACAAATACGTATATAGACTATGTACATGCATTTTGGTGGAAGTAAAAAACAAACAACTTTAGACGCTTTTTTTGTGAAGAAATGACTTCTTGTATGAATATTGTTGATTGGAAGAAATATTTTTGTTTTTAGTATAAATATATATATATATATATATATATATATATATATATATATATATATATATATATATATCATTATATTATAATAAGTCAAACCAAGCCAAATGAGGCTGCCCAATTTAACCAATTTTTTCCAAAAATACCCCTATACTTTTTTATTAATTACAATAATACCATGCTCACATAAAAAAATAAAAAAATAAAATAAAAAATAACTAATAACACTATGTGTCCCTCTTTAACAACCAAAAATTCTTTTAAGTCTTTTAAGTTTTATACTATTTTTTTTTTGTATTATCCACGTATTTGTATCATAACTACACTTATTTTTTATATTTTAATTGCATTGCGCGTCACACACGCAACGCGTGGGGCACGATTACTAGTATATATATATATATATATATATATATATATATATATATATATATATATCTTATGAATTTTAATGATTATTCATTTATATTTACATGGGGTCTTTAAGGATTCAAAAAAAATTATACGTTAATGCATTTAGCGAGGTTATTCATTTAGCCCATTTGTCCAAGTCGGGACCGGAGAAAAATATTCATTTGGCGAGATTATTCGTTTATCGGACAGGTTTAACTGTAGTATAGAAGTTTTTTTAAACATAAAGTTATAAGTAGCTAATATCTATTAAACAACAAATTTTTTTTAAAAGTATATTTCTACCTCTATTAAATAACTATATTTTTGTCTTATAAAATATGACCAAATGAGCTCAAAATAATACTTCTAAATGAAAAGAATAGAAAAAGAAGAAATGGAGATGCGGGGGATCGAACCCCGTGCCTCTCGCATGCAAAGCGAGCGCTCTACCATTTGAGCTACATCCCCATCTTGTTTATTATTATTCTAAATAAATAATATAACAAATTACTAATAACGCCTAACTAACTGAATAATATTTTTAAAACTTACCTCTGGAAAATAAGCCAGTTCTAGGGTTCAATATTATGCAAATAACACAAACTAATCTGTGATTTGAGATTTACCCATTTCTCCAATTACCATGGAAACCACTAATCCCAATTTCAAGGTATTTTATATTAACTTATTTCCTATTAATTATTGGGTTTTTTTATTAGTTTTTTTTTTTTTTTTTTAATTTTGGAGATTAGAGCTATTGCTAATAATGATAAATTCTTCTCTTTAGAGAAACATTTACAAAGGTATGATTTGAAGTTTGATACTATTTCAGAAAATATGCTCTCTTTTTTTTTTTGCTTTAAAAGAAAAGTTTACTTATTGAAATTTTATTATAATCTGACTTTTTGGAAAGAAAGAAAAACTTTAATTTCTTGATAAAAATTGTATCACAAGCTTTTAAGCTATGAAAACTTGGCATAATTTAATTTATTTGGTTAAAAAAAAGCTAATAAGTTGCGGTTATAAGCTTGTCATCCAAATTTAACTTAGCTTACAAGAAAAAGGGAAAAACGGTAAATTCTTGCTGCCATCACATCAATACATAGGTTTTTTTTTAAATATTTTAAAGAAGAACAGATACATCAATTATATTTGGCGATGAGTGTGTTGGTTGTTATGTTTTCGGATTTCGGTATTTTGGTGTTAAGTTTTGGTATTTTGTTTGTTTTGATGTTGAGCAGTTTTAAATTATTAAAAAAGCAAAAAACTGTATTGAAATGAGCTATTGCTGATAATGATAACTTGTAGTGAGTTAGTTTCTTGTTGTGTTAAATACCTGAAGAAAACCCTTTTATTTATTTGTAACAGATAGTTTTGGGTTCATCATCTGTAGCTCGTAAGGCGATTTTGACTGAGATGGGATATAATTTCTCAATTTTGGTACAATTCTCATCACTTCACCGTTATGCCTATGTGGTTATATATATAGAGTAGTGATATACATTTAAAGTTATATTATCGCATAATTCGTTATCTAAGTTGAGAATTCATAAGCTCATTGAGTAGTATGCTAAATTTATAGAGCTGTCATTCAAAATTATGAAACCGATAGGTTAAAAGAACCTTCTTTCTTTTTGGAGGGTTTTTATTTAAATTTAGAGTAGTGCTACCCGCTACTAGATGTTATACGGGGAATGGCAAAAAGGGGAGAAAATTATGTTGGTTTTTGTGTTTGTAGCAATGATAAGTTGTTTTTAGTTGTGTAAATTATGAAAGAAATATATATTTTTTCAAAAAAGGTATGCTTTTCTAAAAGATGTTTCGAAACCTGAACTCATAGTCGTTTTTGAGTTTAAAATAATTTTGTATCCATTTGTACTAAAATTTACAGAAGTACATGAGTGTGGCTACACCGATTAAGCCTTTTGCACATAGATTTTGTATGACTGGCAGTTTCCATTCACACCCACACCTACCGACACTCATTTGTATGATTTGTATACTGTAATGCATATATAATCTTAGACTGCAGACATAGACGAGAAGAGTATACGAACTGAAAAGCCTGAGGAGTTGGTGATGGCACTGGCTGAAGCGAAGGTGAATTATTATTTTTCCCTATGGTAGCAATTGAAATTTGAATAAATAAAAGCTTGTTTGACGAATCAGCATTTTTTATTCGAAGCTTAGGCAGAATTTTTAGCTTTTCATGGTTTATAGGGACTATAGCTTCTCCAATCTAGAGGAAAGTCATTCTATTGCTTATAAAGCTCATCCAATCATACATATGTTTTTTTATTGTTTTTTATTTTCACCTTTTTGCTTCATATTGGGACTTTTTATGCTTCATATGTTAATAAGTTTCTGAAAAGCCGTATATATGGTTTGTCAAAGTAGTTAGAATTTTAATAGTTTTTTAAACCATCTGTTAGGTGTAGTTGGAGACTTTCTTCCAATAACTGATGACTAGCTCCCTTGCTTTGGTTATTGCTAGTATCTTAACCTTCTTATGTCGTGTTCCACTTATTACAGTGTTCATTTTGTAACTATCACTGTTTACATTTATGAATCTTTATGGATAATACAATAATTGTATATTTACTTTTCAGGCTAATGCTCTGGTATCAAAGCTTCAAATAACTGATACGCAAGTAGCCAATGATAAACCAACACTTTTAATCACAGCTGACACGGTATGTTCTGTGTTTACTTTCTTTTTATGCACTTGGATATGCAAACTTATGGAGAGATTCAATTATCTATTGTCATCACAGTTATGATGATACATTTGCATTTTGAAAATAATTTGATATGAATTAATTTTCTCTCTCCGAATCTTCCTTATTTGCTTTGTAATAAGAATTAGATAACCATTTGGCATTGGAGTTCCAATTGACTGTTCTATTTAATTTTGTGTTAGTTCTTGTTTTAATTTGCTAGGTGTTTTAAAATAGTTTTTAAATTAATTTGATGGGGTCAAAAGGTTAAAATAAGTTAAAATAGGTAAGAATATATATATATATATATATATATATATACAGCAATAAAATAAAGGAAAACATATCTTAAACATATTTTCTCTTTGATCGGCGGCCTCTGTGAGGCTTCAAAACTAATACCGATCTTTTCTTTTGATATCTTGTTGATTTTGGATTATAGTTGCATTTTCTTTTTAAGTTAGTGTTTGAGACATTTTCATGACATCTTTTGCTTATGTTAAACTGCTCGAACATTATTATCATAATATTTATTGCTTTGCTATGGTATATCGTTAAGCTAATAGACTTTAAATGCTTGATTTAACATGATAATACTATTTACAACATGTATGTTGCATGAAAATCCAAGAAAAACATGTAAAAACGTTCAAAAGTCGTTTTCCCGCCTAGGCGGTCAGGCGGCACCTCTCCGCCTCATCCCCGTCTAGCGCCTTTTGAAACCTTTTCTTTTGGTGTCATACTTACTCTGTTACTGTGGGTTGGGTACAAGGTTGTTAATTAATGACTTTTTGAGAACTTACTTCACATTAAGTGTTAGCGGGAACTTTTTATTTCCAATAAGTATTACTGCACAGTATTCAGTATGCAACTACTCATATTCAGAAATAGTATGTTGAAGTCTCCGGGTATCACTAATTCAACATTGTTCAAAATCAGCTTATAAATAGTATGGCGATCAAAAATTTAATTTATTGAAGTGTATTCCTTTAAAAAAATAGGCTAATTAAAAATCAGCTGATTGAAGTTTTAGTCCAATAAAAAATACCAGTAAATGCAAAATAAGTCTTCCTTGTGACCAAATGGAAATTAAGTTTTCCACTAGTGACTTAATTTTAATGTTCCACTAGTTGTATATCGATTCTTATGCTAATGCTTCTTCTGGTATAGCATATGTGTACTCGAGCCCCGGGGTCACGTACGAATTATCATGATTAGAACCCTTCTTTCTAATCCTAATATCTTTAAGGATTTTGAGTTGAATTCATTTTGTAACTAACTTCGTTTGATTTGGAGGTGGTTGTATATGAAGGTATGATAAGGGAAAAACCAGCAAGTGAAGAGGAAGCGCACCAGTTCATTAAAGGTTTTAATTCAGTACTTTCGTACAATATTATATCTTTGTACTTGGTGGTTATAAGATTTTAAAGTACTAAATTACAGGTTATTCTGGTGGGTTTGCGGAGACAGCGACTGCGGTTGTAGTTGTGAACCTCAAGACTAGAGTGAGAAAGGGGGAATGGGACAAAGTTGAGGTATGGTTTCTTCATCTAGTTATCTTCCTATATGTGAAGCTCATTAGCTGCTAAGTTTTCTAGTTTTTGTTGCTTAGGTTTTTTTGCATGCATTGTAGTAATTTCTTCATCTAAACTAAAGTTTTTATTTCCGCTTTTGTGGGAACAATACATGAAACTGGTGTTTTTTGCAAAATAATTTTCCAACACAAATACAAGTTTGGTGGTTGACGTCAGATGCTTTATGATTGGTTCAGGCTTGTTAGCTCTATATGTGGTCCGTTTGGTTACATCTTGAGCTGCTTTTAAGTGGTAATTCTGAGATCGTAAAGAAGCCGAGTGTTTTTAAACTGAATAGAGAGATTTGGTTGACTATGAAATAATCTGAAAAACAATGAATTAGGCTAAATTTATCTTATGAACTAGAAATAACTTTATACTAAATGCCAATAAGAATAAAAAAATAGTTACTACTCACATAAAAGTTATAAGTTATTTTTATCTTGTATTAAATGCCAATAAGCTGGAAAAGGTAGGTTCTGCGGGCTTAAATATGCAGCTTCTAAGCTCTCATTCCAATGACGTCCGATTTAAGAGCTCAACGAACCCATGAGCTAAGATTTTATGCTGCAGTGAACAAGCCCATAGACTAATTTTGCTTGATTATTTGAATCTATAATACTTTGTGGTTAAATGAGTTGTGTATTTTTTGCCTGCTGTACAGCCTTGACCTTTAAGCTCAAAATTCTTATGTGATGTTTATTATGTTAATGTGACATTTATTCAAATTCTAACTATGGTTGAGCTTTATAATCCTTTCTTAATTCTAAAAACCGGGCCAATAAAAAAGGTTTGTGTGAATGTAGATGCTTTTGTAGGGATATCTATATTAAGCCACCATTACTGCTATATCTGCTAAATACATCCTGTAATTTCGTATTATCTTGCAGATTTATTTCCACGAAATACCAGATGAAGTCATAGAAAGCCTGGTAAGCAGTTATACGTTTTGTGTAATTGTGTTGTTCGATGAACTGTAAATGTTGAGAAGCATTGTTCTCATTTGTTTCCAGATTGAAGAGGGGAAAGTTTTGAGTGTTGCTGGTGCATTGATCATCGAGCACCCTTTGGTGCTACCATTTATTAAAAAAGTGGTCAGTCATTTGATCTCTATGCATTTTCTCCTCATTGCATTTAGCATTAGTTATATGTTACACATTCGTGATATTGCGTAAAGAGTTTAGAGACAATGAGTGAAGATGTTATGCATCCAAAACCCGTTATTAGGAGAAAAAGAAACTCAATTTTCTAAGTCTATTTGTAAAACAAGACGGTTTCTAAATCAATTTTCTGGGTTAAAATGTAAAAAGAAAACATTTTATACTTGAATGTTTTTGCAAATCACACCTTGTGCTTTCATATTTTTCGATCATCTTTAATGCATGATCCCATTTTCTACATTTGGTCAATTACGTTTAATTTCTGAATGGTAAAAGTTTCCACTCAATAATTTGTTTGGAACTATTCCGAGTATTTTGGAAATTTCTGCACCAGAATTATATCATTCTTTTCCCAGCCATGTCTATCTAAAGCAGATAACAAACGATTTAGAAAAAAACATCCAATTAAAGCAATTATTAAGAGATTACAGAAAGTGGCAGCGTCAAACCACTTTCGGCTGTTTGCAAAAAATGGATGATCATTGAAAGACTGCGAATTTATGATATTTCAGTCCTGAAATGGTCAATTGCAGAACTTAAATGGTACTCCGTACTTAGTAAAGGATCAAAGGAAATGGTACTGATTGAGAGATTTTTTAGTGGAAACACATGATCAAATTACTATCAAACCGTCATGTTCAAATAACATTCCAAAGTCATTTTTTGCAGTATATTTACCCAAAAGGCACTTTATTTAGGTAATATAAATGTGTCAAATTCTCCATAATTGTACGTCCAAAACAATTTTACAATATTTGACGCAAGTGAAAGTAACATTGAACATGTATTTTTCGTGAATAAGTTCTCCATTTTGACATTCAATTGCAGATCATCTCGTGTAAAATTCATTTATTGGACAGTGCATGTTAAATTTTCGGTAGTAATTTGTAAACTTGCCTTGTGTAGTTATTTACTTGTATTTAGTGTATATAGTTATATCAACAACCCAAACATGCCTTGTGTAGTCATTTACTTGTATTTAGTGTATTTAGTTATATCAACAACCCAAACATGCCTTGTGTAGTCATTTACTTGTATTTAGTGTATATAGTTATATCAACAACCCAAACATGCCTTGTGTAGTCATTTATTTGTATTTAGTGTATATAGTTATATCAACAACCCAAACATGTCTTGTGTAGTCATTTACTTGTATTTAGTGTATATAGTTATATCAACAACCCACCATCAAATAATTGACTTGTGCAGGTTGGAGGAACTGATAGTGTGATGGGGCTGCCAAAAGCTCTCACTCAAAGGCTTATAATGGAGGCTCAGCTGTAAAGTTTTCCTTGTTTGCTTAAACATATTTTTAGCATTGTTGACTTAGCCATGAACTATTTCTTTTTCATTGATTGTGATTATCGACAGCAATAGCATGATATGCAGTCTGTACTTTCCAAAAAAAAATGAATTTTCATACATTCGTTTCACGTTGAAGGCATTTTATTTCTAATGTTTAATATACTCATATGTTAGTTCCGTTAACGTCTTTTTTGTTACATCAAGTACATGTTCGTTCTTTACTAAAACATATGCTGATTTTTATTATTAGTTAAAAGTTCAAATCGATTAAGCCGAAATGAACCAAACCGATTTTTAGTGGTTTGGTTTGGTTTCGATTATTAAGTTGCTCCAAACACCAATACCAATGAATTTTAAAATGTTTGGTTTGCATTTTTGCAAAAATTGCACCTCACGGAACCGATATCCTATCATCCTTATGTGTCATATACTCTGATGAAGCACAAAGCTCCTCAAATTTAAATCGAGGTCAGCAAGCCAATAAATGAATTTAAATGCTTCATGCGGTAACCTGAAATAGGCTAGATGGTGGACTGTGGCTCAACTGATCGATTGTCTTCCGATCAGGCCAGTATTGAGTACAATTTGAAGTGTATGGAATATATGTATGCTGAGTGTATAATTTGTGAACCATTTACCCTCGCACCCGGTTATTGATTTCTTCTAGGGGTGGGATCGGTACGGTTCGGTTTTCAACAAAACTAAAATAATTTTGGTTCGGTTTCGGTTCGGTTTTGCTCTTTTCAAAGTTAAAAACGAACCAAGCCGAAACCGGTATTTCGGTTCGGAACGGTTTGGTTTTGGTTTGGTTTTGGTTTTTCGGTTCGGTTTGGTTTTTCGGTTTGAAACGGTTTTTCGAAGAAAATGTAACGATATGATTTAAAAAAATATATTTTGCTACAAATAAAATATTAAGAATATAGAATTTTCTTCCTATTAATGGTAAGATGGATATAACTTGTTAGTTGTTGCGTTTTATTTTTGATAAATAACTTTTTACAATTTAAAAGAATGAAAAAAAATCAAAAGAAAAGCCTCACTTGTAAATAAAAGTAAGTGTATAAAATTATATTTTTATCGGTTTACGGTTATATTTCGGTTTATGCTTTATTTCGGTTTATGATTTCGGTTTACGGTTTTTTTATCGGTTTACGGTTTTTTTTCGGTTTTCATTTTCCGGTTTCAAAACTATAAACCGAAACCAAACCTAATTTCGGTTTCGGTTTGTAATTTTTATAATCAAAACCGAACCGAATGATTTTTTTCGATTCGGTTCGGTTTTTCGAGAAAAAATCCAACCCCTGATTTCTTTCCTCCAGCCTGCGGTTTTGGTTAACAGATAGTTGTTCTTGAGAGAGAAGTACAATTCTAACCACGATTCAAAGCGTGGGCAGTTGCCCTATAGTTGATGGTTGATCGGTGCATACCACATTTGCTGTTGGGCACCTCGGTCGGTCTGACTTGCCTCTGGCCATACACTGCCTCGTTTCAGTCTAGTGGTCTGGGCCTGAAGTCATGTTGGTCTGGACCATACTGGGATCTGGGCCTTAATGGGGCTCACTTGTTTGGGGCCGATGGTCCGGATCGTGATGGATGATGGGTGGACCATCTCTGATGTTGGGCCACACTTCCTTTGATGTTGGGTCGGACCACCTTAAATATGAGGTCCATTCGGATGGGCCAGACCTCATAGCCGATTCGGCTGATCACATACCATTATTTTAAAAAAAAATACATGTAAAAATATGTAATGTCATTAAATATTTAATTTTGAATATGTGGGGTGTAGTAGTCATGACAGTCCCATTCTAGATCTACAGTACCTATGCTTGTATTTAAGTGGTTCGTAACGGCTTGATTGTTGGACAAACCAATGAATAAATAGCATCAAATAGAAAATTCATTGTTGCGAAAAATAATAATAGTTCTAATTATTATGATTATAAAAGCGTAGTTTGATGGACACCAATGATGTGAAACTTCAAAAAAAAATCATTTACTACATCAACTAAGATGTTTTTCCGCTTTTAGTACCCTTCGTAAATAATGAAAAGAGGAACACCAAGTGGTGGAACAAGAACATCTGTAAATGGAAAGTGCTGAAGGCTAAAATTGATTTTTTCCCAAAATATATATGATAAAAGATTGTTTTTTTCCCTCAATATAGGGGTGTTATAGTCTGGTTTACCATACTACTAGTTATTCCATTATTGATACCCAAAAAAACATGACCAATTTAAGAACCACCGACAATATATTTATAAAAGGCAACCTACACAGTTTCAATTACTCAGTAGATCAGAACTAATTAATCATTGGACGGAGTGTAAAGATCTACGTTCTGCGGAGCCCGAAAATATAAAGTGATTGAAAGTTTAACAAAGATCACCCTTCTAAGGGGCGACCCTAGCTAATAGATTTCTCGGAAAGAATTAATTTGCAGCATGAGGCTCAAAGGTACGAAATATGTTTTCAAACGTATTAAATTTTGCATGGTTGCCTGTAGAAACAGCTCCCGGAACCCACAATAGACACGTTTGTGTCGCTCCTCTAAAATATAGCCGGTACAATTTTTATTTTTTGTTAAATCATATTATAGAGATGATCAAACTTTATCACATTTGTCACTTTTATAAGACTCGAAAGCGGACATCCTAGTTAATTAAGAGTGTGGGTTATGTCCCATTAGCCTTAGCCCTAGTATGTAGTTTTAGTATATTTACATCGTACCGAGCTTTCAATTCTGAATATTCCAGTTCGGTTAAAAAAAGGATACAATTATGATTACGAATATTCGACATCAGTTTTGTGGTAAATTTGGTCAGAAAAAGCTTCAAATATTAAAAGTGAAATGCATTTGGAACTCTAATTACCACATAGGTTTTGACTCTTCTCTACGGTATTTAATTATCCCCCACACGACGCGAACATTTGTGCTTTATTTTGCACGTAACGCATAATTGTACATTTGGGAAATTCCAATCAAGTCAACTCAGTTTTGTTTACCTACGCTGAAGTTAAACATGAACTACTTTTTTGGTCCCAAGTTTTTAAATTATACCCCTTGTATTCAATTTCTTTCTGCCACTCTAGAGTTGATTGATACGACTTAATTGTCTTTAACTTTGTGAAATAAATTTTAAAATATGACTAGCATACACTACTATAAAACATCATTTTACCTACACAGTTTTACCTTCAGTAATATGCAGTAGCTAAAAAAAAAATAGCTTACATACGGAGTATCTACGGCAAACAAATGGGTTTAGAAAAACGAACAACTCAAACTTATATGACATAAGCAAGGCGTAGGTTGTCTCTAAAACATTCAATTGGATTTTAGTTTGTTGTTTTTTTATTTTATTTTTGTATCTTTAATTACTTGTATATTGTTTCATAAGAAGAAAGTGTGAATCGATGTAACTCTTTCTGATGTTAGAACTTCAAATCCATAACCTTTTTTCATCCTCCTACTCCATACCGATCCATGTTAACTTTCGGTTACTTCTTATAAGTGAATCAAGTGATATTGTACCCACATTGAGGAGCGGGGCCATAATTTTAATTCATTGATTTTATGTTTTGATAATCGTAAAGACTTTTGTTTTACAGTCGAAACAACTTTTTGTTGATAGTCATTAAATAATGACTTCTATTTCGGGAAAGTTTTTGTATAACTTGAGAAACTACGTACACACATTCCATTTTCAAGAACAATTAATATCAACCATTTTTCAGTGTTACCAGAAGACGTCGAAAAATTCCACATATTATAAGTTCTTGCCACCGGTCAACTGAATCCTTGTCCATTAATTATCAAGCTAAATTAATTTGTTATTATTGACGTATCTGGAGCTTTAATCATATCATATACTCACAATCATTTCACTAGCAATAGTTCAATGATATCGAGGATTCATATAAAATAACTTGTTAGTCATTGAGAATCAAAAAATTACGTATGGCTTCAATATAGTCCCCATTAAATTCTTGATTTATACATGTTAAGCTATAAGATTAAACGCCAAAAATTACATAATTGCGTAGTTAGTTTTTTTTTTAATTTTAAATATATATTAAAAGCTAAAGATATATTATCCATAGGACCATCTACATCCATATTCCATAACAAGCTAATAACTATTTAAAATCACAAGTTTAAGAAATAAGGAAAACCATATAATTTTTCCTATTAGACGACTTTAGAAATTCAACTTTAGAACCAAATATAAGATTTTACTAAACTATGAGGACAATGGCATAATTTCCCCCTAAAGTAGGTGGCAACAGCCTTAAATTAGGAAGATTTACCTAACTCATGACACCTTCCTTATTAGCTATTACACAGATTCTCTTATACACACGTACAGATTATATGTACATCATATATGCATATAATATAATCTGTAAAAGCTGAGCAAAATCATTTTCATTTTCATTTTCATGGGCTGTCTCCTTTGGGACGCCTTCTAAATATCAACTCCCAAACCCTATCTCTCTTCCATACATAAATATATATATATATATATACATACATAAATATATATATATATATCTATACACATATATATAGAGAGAGATGGGGAAGTACGCAGAGCTTTTGGACCTTGGCATGAGGATCGCGTCAAGATTTCATTCGCATTGTCCTCAAACGGCGCGTATGTACTACCATCCTCCTGCAAACGACCATCAAAACTCCGCCCCAAATGTGTCAACCCTAAACGTTTCTGGTGTGACCGAACGTGTGGTATTCAAAAGAGATAAAGGGTTCGAGACCACAGATTTGATACTGAAGTCTGTCATTTGATTGGAAATGTTGAAATGAAATGTGAATTTATTATGTTTTTATCTGTTTTGATTTTGAAATAATTTAAAGAAAATTGTGCTTTTATTTATTTGGAATTGTTTTTACGGATTTAAATGTAATGAATTTAATTTTATGGATCATGAATGAATGAGTTGAGGCTTTTTCCAGCCGAGCTAATTAATATGGTTTTGTTTTCTAGCCTAAGTTGCATATGATTTTGTTGTGTGTTGTTGAGATGTCATTTCTTTGAATTTTCTGCTTTTCAACTGGAATTTAATGGTATTTGTCTAGGACCTAATTAAGTGCTCTTTATTCTCAACTAACTATGACTCTTGATATTTTTTATTTATTTTTATGTATATAATAAGATGGAATTGTGTTTAGCTGCTGAATTGGTACTATAACTTTTGTGAAGACCACTAATTTTCGTAAACAAAGTGAAAAATAAAGTATACTATTGTTATTTGTTATATGAGGGAGGAGGGACTAAGAAATAAAATAATAAAATTTTCTTTTAAAATAAATATTATTTACCTTATGCGTCTTATTGCATGTAGACCTTTATTATATATTATAATATTATTATTTTAAAAAAAACTACTATAATTATTTATTTATTTCTAAAGTAATACTACTTGATAATATTATTAAAGATTGGCTTATTCCTTCAAGATAGTCAGGAGCGGAACCAGAAATTTAAGTTTGGGGTTATAAAAAAAAATAACTCAAAAGTCCCACCACCTTACTCTTAAAAAAAAACCACTATTTTGTATAGTTTTTTTTTAAATTTTTTTAAAAAAATCAAACCGCTCACCCCAATTGTCTTGCCGTTTTGGCAGCTAAAAGTAGTTCATTCAAAAAACATAGACTTGATTTTTTTGAAAGAACTAGATAAAATACGACCTAAAAACACAATTTAATAAAGAGAACATAAAGAATCAAACTTATAATTAATACTCAAGTTCACAAAATATTTGCTCAAATTGTTAAGATTTTGAATTTTTTATATGAAATTTTGTCATTTATTCTTGATAAATTTCATAATTTATGAACAACATGTTAATCAAAATGTATAATTTTTAGATTTATAACTTTATTATTTTCTCTAAATTAAAATATGAATGATTTAATCTTGTGTACAACCGTTAGAATATATAGCAAAATATTTAATCATAATTTGAGAATTTGTTTTTTCTAATTTTCTCAAATAAAAGTTTGAATAATTTAGATAACAGATAATAAAATATGGTATATTGAAAAGGATAGAAGCATCCTGAATCGTGTTAAATTAGTGTATGTGTAATCTTCAATCTTTTTTAAATAGTATCACTATAAAAATGTACGTAATATTATGCAAGTACAAAAACAAAATATAATTTTGAAAGGGGTTGTTGGAAATAAAATCTAAGTGGTTGCCGACATATTATACTTACAAATTAATTCGAAAAACAATGCATAAAATTTAAGAAATTGCCGAAATATTATACTTACATATGACCAGGGGTTGCTGCAGCAGCCCCTGTTCATATGCATGTTCTGCCCATGAAGATAGTTCAAAGATTTTTCTAGGGAGAGGGATAACAAGATATAGGTCGTCTTTCAGTAACCAATCTGACCCATGGATTGATTTAGAGTGGTCACTGGTCAGATCCAATCGAGTTTATACTTGGTAGGGTATGAGTCGATCGGGGAGCTAGATGAGACCCTATGTGAGAACTTTTTTCGGATGAAAAATAACCATGTATCCAAGAGCCTGAAAATGATTACGTTTAAGACTGATGCGTTCATATTTGTAGTGTGAGTAAAGTGGTTGATGCAACTGGTTGAGATCCAAGTATACCACGCTCACTATCTGAGTTTGATCTCTGTCGTCTGCGAAGCAGATTATCTCAAAAGAGAGGGTTATTAATTATCAAATAAAATAAATAAATTAAGCGCATATCTTGGTGTATTTTGGACTCCTACTCTCTAACACAATGCCTTCTATTAAGGTCGACTGCACTCACCTAATATTCAAGTCGTCCAAGATCAAACTAAAAATTGGCAGGGGGTAATCATGGGTCGCTGACATTTTGATAATCCTAAATGGCTAAAAAAAGTTGCTAGGCAAGACCAACCTTGGCTTAAGTCAAGTGGGGCAAATAACTTAGGAGTCAGTCCCTGAGTAGACGCAATTTTATTGTTGTTACAGAACGAAATCGTTTCCCCCGTGATACAATACAAGAACCTACTTTATTTGAAAGTTTATTTTGTATAATATAAAAGACAATCTTTTATTTTATTACGGCATGGTTCAGATTTTGTAACTTTTCTAGGAATGTTTTTTTAAAGCTCATATTGATTTTTTCAAACAAAGTTTTAAAAAAACGACTAAAGCATTATACGGTTTAGATGTAATAATTAAGAGGCTCGACCAGCTGTGTTACTGCATGGGTACTAAAGGAGAGTAATGTTGCAAGTTGCAACAGAAATTAAACAATATTTTGAAATGCATAATGCATTTTAAAAGGGCGAGAAAATGCAATTTAAAAAATGTCATCGCAATTCGGTGTACCTTGCATTTTAAGCAGTAAGCACTAATCAATCAGTGGTAATAGAAATTTAAAGTTAAAGGTTTGGTGGCCGGTTATTAAAATTATAAGAAATTTGTCGGTGGTAATTGAAATTAACATAGTTTAAGTATTTATATTAACAAGCAATGATTCTCCTCTAAATACATAAGTTCAATTAGTTTAATAAGATGTTTGTGCATATTGTCCTCGTAAGCTCTCACGTGAAAACATTCGTCTTTTAAGTATATTTAAAGGCTTTAGTGTTTTGTTGCTCATGTCAAGTGCAATCCTGAGTTACATGATTAAAATAAGATATGTTTTGATAATAATTTTATATTAATTAGTTTTTTAATATAAATAATAAAAAAAAATTAAAATATAGGTTAATGACACTTCAGTACGAGTATGGAGCTAGTTGAGGTGTGATTCAAACATATATCGTAGTATTTTTTATGGTATTATTTATGGCTTGCCAATCTTAAAATGCGATTCAAGTATTTTATACATATTTGACATGTTTTACCAACTTAAACCCATCCTAAAATGCATGCACTACCATCCTCCCGCCAACGACCACAACCATACAACTCCACCTCACAAGTATCGATCGGCTTTAAAAGTTTCTGGTGTGAACACAGATTTGATACTCAAGTCTGTCGTATGATCAAACATGATGGAATGAAATGTGGAATTATTATGTTTTTATCTGTTTTTGATTTTGGAATAGTTAATTTTTTGGAATTGTTTTTGCGGATCTAAATGTAATAAGTTTTATTTTATTTTATCAAAATTGTCAAAAACCCAATCGGGTCTTTAAAAATATAACATTTAAATTTATCTATTGAATCAAAGTATCAAACTAATAAACTGGTTATTATACAAAAAATTGATTATACAAATATATAAAACCCAATAAAGTGCATAACAATCAAACAAATGAATTCAATTAGACATACATGTAAATATCACGATAAATTGGTTCGAATTGAAGGAAAAAATATTAAAGTAATTCTGAGATGAAATTGCATGCATATATATATATCAGATAGATAAATAAGAACCTATGAATTTTGTCGATTGAGGCTCGCTGTGAAGTTCGTTGATTGAGGCTAGCTCAAGTGGGTACTACCTACACGATTCAATAAATCCTAAAAAAAATTACTGTAATTTTGTGCGAGGATAGAGATATTAGTCCAAATCTTCTACCCCTAATTTTCCACCCCTTCCGTGCCCCTTTATTTATTTTCATTCAAATTTTAAATTTTCACAACTTATACCGTAATTTTATAAACTTTTATATTATATTGTATTCAAATTTTAAAATATTTGAACATAATATTATTTTAGATAATTTTTTTAATATTCAATGTTTAATTTACACTAATTTATACATTTATTCCAAAATAAATTTTGTGTGGATTTTCTTTTAAAAATAATTATTGGAATGTATTGATACATGTATTATAGTAATTGTACAATTTTTTTCAAGTTTTTTAGAATTTTTTTTTGGATAAAATAAGTAAAGGGACATGGAATGGGGTAGAGAAGTGGGGTAAAAGATTTGGACTCTAGAGATATAGATCTTATTTATAAGCTGTGAAGAGAAAAATTAGGAAGAGATTGACATATCTAAACATAAATATAGGAATGAGTATATAGATACGAATAGTGAAATAACAATAGATAAAAATATTTTTTTTAAATTGAACTTTCCGAATAAGTGCTATCTCTATAAGCTTCAAAATCCAACTTTTCCAAAATGAACTTCCAATATCTCCTACTTTTTCATAAAGTGGACTATTTTTTGTTACCAAACACACAAAAATGTCTCAAATGGGCTTCCCCCTAGAAATTGATTCTAAACTGTCCGCCAAACACCCCCTTAATTTTTCTTCTTTTCAACTGGAATTCAATGATATTTGTCTAGGACCTTAGGTGCTCTTTATTTTCAACTTGATGACCACTCTTGATATTTTTTTTACTTTTTTTTTTTTTTTATAAATAATAAGATGGAATTGCTAACCTGAATTGGTACTAAAACTTTTGTGAAGTGTAATTTGCTTAAACGACGTGAAAAAACTAAGTGTACCATTATTTTCTGAGGGAGTAAGAAATAAATTAGGGTAGAAGTTGTTCTTAAAAATACATAATATTTACATTATGCGTTCCATATTGCTCAGATAGCTAGATCTTAATTATACTATTATTATTTATTATTTTTGAAAATACTACTATTATTATTTATTTATTTTTGAAATAATACTCCTTATTAGCAATTGACTTTTTCCTTCAAGATTATTCAAAGATTTTTCTTGACATCGAGTGGGATAACAAGATATAGGTCGACTTTCAGTAAACCGATGCGACGGAGGGATTTATAGTGGTCACTGGCCAGATCCAATCGAGTTTATATATAGTTGGTAAGGCATGATCAGTTAGGGAGCTAGATATGAGACCCTATGTGAGAACTTTTTTTTTTGGAAGAAACATTTTTGTTTTTTCTCTCCCATTTTTTCTCGGGAAAATTACCAAAACATACAACTATTTTAAACTAATTATCAAAAAATTACATCCCAACACTTTATTCCCAAAACATACAACTAATTAAAATTATAAATACTAAATAATTTATATATTTTTTAACAGCTAGCTCTCTCTCTCTCTCTATATATATATATATATACACATATACAAAAATATCAACTACAACATTCGTCATCCTCTCTCCGTCACCTATCTCCACCACCTTCCGTCGCACCTCCCTCCATCTCCGATCCCGTCGCCACCTCCTCAAATCCAAACCATACATCTTTCCCACACTCCTATTTTAACCCCAATCTCCACCGTCCGATCAAAACTCATTCCCCCAATAAAATTCTCATCTAAACCCATCTCCGTATCAGTTATACCAGAACCAGTGGTTTCTGAACCCC